>OV816024.1:5185063-6637278 GCA_929113105.1 Agrypnus murinus
ATATCTCGCAATCGGTTCGTTAAACGTAAAAAGTGAATATAACCTTTTTTGTCGGTAACTTGATTTTCTCTCATTTTTATAATAACCTTAATTGACCTCCGAGCCATAGGAAGAGAGATATTCGCAAAGAAACGAATTTTTTGACCTTAGACCTTTAATATTTTTTAACGCCGGCGCGATCTCACTCCCCATTTTTAACATATTGTTTGAAACGACAAAATAAAGCGATTAAAAGAACACAAGAGTTGGAATTTTTTTGGCACAGATATTTATGCCTAAAGTAACTGGACTATAACTATTTTAGATATTATTTAAAAACTCAAGTGACAAAGTTTGTCAAAATAATTTCTTATTTTACATGGATACTCTCTCATTAGGAATAAATATACATGAATTTATAATTTGAGATCAATATTTATCTATTACGTTCAATATAAAAAACTCAATTTCAAAGAGAAGCTAATTAAGTAATATTAGAGAAATTTTATAATGTAACATTAAATGTTAAGTGAGATTTTATCATCTTAATCGAGTCTTTTTCGTCTGCAAACTATTCTGACAAACTTTGTAGCGTGAGTTTTTAAATAGTAGGTAATATCTAAAATAGTTAGGGAATCACATAAGGGGTTTAAACGTAGTCACTGGTAGTCATTTCGTCATATCCCCTCTCTTCTAGCGCGTTGTCGCACACCTCAGCTCGTCGCTGCAGCCAATACTCAACATAAAACAGACAAGGACTTTCCTACTCATGTACTATGAATAAAGATATAAAAGGGATTTTATCCATTACGGAGCTGTGAAACGTTCGTGTTCGCTGGCTCTCCAACTATTATTTTTATTCAATGTGGAATGCTATGAAAGGCTGCGCCTATAGAAATCTAAAGTGACCTTTTGTTATCACTTTAACCTACCTATGTGATCAGATTCATAACAGGAAAACTAAACACAGAAGTATTACAATGTCTGTATCCTCCGTTTACTGTATCACATTATACTTGAATTTACCTTTCACAGATTTCTGTTTCATAGGAATCTGCAAAACTGAAAATTTTGGAAAAACCAGAAATATTATTGGTCTTTATTAGAGCGTGCTGGCTGGTTAGTTCAAACCGGAACTATCGAAGCAGAGACGACCCATTTCCACAAATTACATACCCCCCCCCCCACAGCTCAGAAATTTCTGACCTCCGGCCGAGTTGTGACAGCCTAGCACGTCCCGGATATTTCCCAATTCTCTTTTACTAATTAGGCAATTCAGTACGTCTAATTACCTTTGCTTGTAGGCGGCTAACCAAAGCAGCTTGATTTTGTTGAGCCTGCCTATAGGTATCAAGACGTCTTCTGTACAATGCAGCTTCCTCCTGCAGCCGCTGTCTCAAATCCAGATTTTGCCTGCTTAATGAATCTTCATCACTGCTAGCACCACCGTCCCCTCGTAAACGTGCACTTTCCATTTTAGTACCACTTGTACTGCTCGTCTATTAAAAAGATTCTCCCTGTACATGTACAGTCTGTTCAAAAAATAATAAGACTTGATAGCGTCGTTCCAAAGCTGTATATAAATTTGAATTTAGTAAGCGATGTTATCAGTTTTCAAGCTATTAAGTCTGATTATTTTATTAACACGGTGTACACAGATAAAAAAATAATAAAATCATCTTATAGTGAACTTACATCAGTTCTTGATTTTGGTCGATAAAGAGGACGTCGGCGCTCAGGCAAACTCATCTTTGACGGTTCTGTCTTTTTTATCGGTGGCTGTAACAATAAAATACGATAATTAATAATTTATTCAAATTGATTTTCATAATAATTTTACAAAAATAAAAAACCATTACTCATCGTTTTATACTTTTAAATTCGGTTGCATCATATAAAAGTTATTTTTGCAATTAGTAGACATAATAGTGATATTTAAAAGAGCAAAAGTTCAATTAGTATTACTTGTTTATGTAAAGTACATATATGTAAACATAAATATACTACATATTTTTTGTACCTGCGACGAATTTTAAAATGTCGTTTACTGCTTAGGAAAAATAAAATTATTTATAGGGAAAACCCTTGCACTTTGGTCAACATGTTATGTCCAAATGCCTGAATTAGGAAGAAGTTGAGTTACTGTAATAAATGATTTTGGCATTGTCTTTAAGTAAAGAATAGCCGTGGTCCAAAAAAATGCCATGAAAGTACGTATTGTAACTACTCTCATTTAAACTACTTGATAGTATTTTATTCTTGTTTAAATGAACTAATTATTCTTGATTAAAAGTTTAAATGGACTAGTAATTATCTATTCTTTTTCATAGCGACTTTGATTCAATAGCTTTTGGTTTCCAGGTTAGATAACTTTAAGTTACAAATCCATGGAAAGACGATCAAAGTTTTCTGCCAATTATTACCGTGACCCGTTTTCCTAATACTAATAATTTGTAACATAGCAAAGTTATCTTTTCCATTAGAATCCTAATAATAGACGACCTAAAAATGTTAGATAACGACTATCAACAAACGGTGAAATTATTAAAAGAATAGCAAATTGCAAAATTAGTTGTAGAGATGTAGTAGTATATTTTCTCTTTGTAAATCGTAAGTGAGGGTGAAATGTGTACACACGCGAATGTCTCTGCCAGGCACAAACCGCCCTGCCAAGTTTCGCCCTTCTGCTAAGTTTCCTTATCCTGCACCTTTTTCGATTTCAGAATGAAGCCCTCTGCATCCCGAGGTTAACGAACTTAAAATACTATTGTGGTTTCGATGCAGTAGAATGTAAATAAAACCAGACGAGAATGAATGTAAATTATGCAACTATGTGAACACCATACAATGATAACGGATGATTTACAGAATTTTTTCTTTAAAAAAGAACTTTGCCTTCAATCAAACGGGAACAGTTTTTTCCATTTGTCAATTGGTATTATTATTGGAATCTCTATCGTAAAAGTTTATGAGTTAACTCGAAAGTGAAGACAAAGTCCAAACATTTTTGCGCGACGTCTTATTTTTCATTTTGTTATCAAATTGACTTTATTTACCAACATAATTTGTTTTTAATGTAAAAGTATAACATTGTGCTTTTAAATTTTTTCTAAATGTACTTTTAAAATCTAAAAATTAGTTGTAACAAACGTAAACCATGTTTTGATTAAAACATACAGATGTAGACATAAATTAATTGTCAGAATGTTATTTTATGCACCTTTTAAACGATAATGAAGGATTTACTGCAGGTTCAAGGCGAGTGATTCAATATCCCGCAAATTATGCATCTGGAATATTTCTAAAATTATAAAGATCTCTTTTCCTTTATATCATTTCTACCAAATCTTTATTTTAAAACTTGCTCTAAAATCTTTCTAATCGATAACTTGTAGTTATACAAAAAATTACATTTATACTACTCGACCTTAATTTGAACTGGCGAACGAAAAATCTTAAATAGAATAATAATTAAAAGAAACTTGATCGTTTTGTACTTCCTAGTAATTATTCTATAGCATTTGTTCAGATTGAAACTTAAAGATAGGCTGTGTAAACTTGTGTTGTATTAGAAGGGTATCTTCCAAATCAGTAATTCAAGAGTGCAATAGAGAACTGTAACGCGGCCGCAAGAATTGAACATGCAATGAATAATTTCCCAAAGTTAATCTTTGTTTAGTTTTTTATTATTTGTTTTAATTTTAATCTTTTCGAGCTTCTGAAAATATTCTTTTTAAACTGATAAAAATGAAACGGGAAATTAAACACTTCAACAATGCTTGGCGCAAGATAATCGAACAATTTTCCCGACAGTTCCGGGACTGCTTGAAAACTAATGCATTTTAGAACTTTATTTCCTTTCTATTATTTATTAAAAAATCAATTCGCATGAAAGTGCTTCTTGTGAACTAACCGTTTGAGAAATTCTCGACTGGGCTAAGCGCCACAGAAACATCTCACTATGCAAATGCTCAATACGCACAAGCTCAACTTTCTGTACTTATATAACTCTATTATTGCAAATTTTCTAATTTTACATTAAAAATAGTATAGACCCAGGATCGAATGTGTTTAAGAAATCTTCATGTAGGCTTAAGAATTTGTCAATTTGAAATCTCATTTTGACATCTGGTCCTTTGACACAAGCCCTTTTGCATCTTTCATGACCCTAACAATTAACATTCGTTGACCTAACCCGAGTTAATTCTATACATAACTGAAATCGGATAAAAATATTATCGAATCGCGCATTATTCTAATCCCGCTCTCTCACGTCAAAGTATATACGATCTTAACCCTCCCTCCTACTCCACCACTTACACGTAAGAAAACAAAATTCCACATCTAATCTTCACCATCCCTTCTCCTCTTCGAGGGGTTCGACGATTGCTCTCAAATATAAGATTATAATCCTTGACTTTCTGCATCACTTGCAAAAAATCAGGAAAATCAATGGAGATGGTAAAGAACAGTTCGTTCACGACTTCTAATTCCCTACACCCATCTATTAACCACTTTGATCGCTTACACGGCTATGTAATACGTACTATGTAATATGTAGTACGTCGGAATAGAGAGAAACTGACGGACGCGCAATTACCGAGGTCAAGAAATAAAAAATCATAAAATCGAAAGTAGCCTTTTTCTATGATTCTTACACTGCCTTGAAATTGAGAATTAAAAATAATATCAATACATGAATAAAGAATAAAATACGACGGAGCTGTATCATTTAAAATAAAAAATAGGTATTACATGCGCATGGCAAAGGTTTCCTTATGGCATCCAAATGGCTCTTTAAAAACTTTTTAAATACTACACGAAAATAAGGTATTTACATATGTATTTTGGTACTGATGTAACATTCTTTTAAAATGTTATACAGTAAGCTTTCCGTGGTTTTGCCGGTAAAGGATTAAGATCGGAGTCCATAAATAGAAAATGGGAAGAAATTCTATTGTTGTATAACATGCGCGTGCCAATTAGTATAGCCCGTTAAAAATGGTTTCGCCATCGTGTTTGGATGGTTACAATAAACGAATATCAGTAGCGCTAAAGATATTTAACATTTGGTATTGTTGAAATAATATATCATGTGATATAAAGTGGTCCCGTCAAAATTTCGTGAAATCACCAGAGTGCTACTTGACTGCCATGGTTAAGATGGGAAGCTAGCTAATAATAATAAATCGTCTTTATTTAACAAGTGTATTACAAATGTGTCCTGAAAAAGCGAAGATTAGCTACATAGATGACAAATTGCTTCCCGGTCTTTGACTTATTCACTTTTGCGACTGATATTAGATGGAAAGACTGGTTCGGCTTGACGACCGCTATGCGATCGGAAAAAATACATCTCTACCAGGAGTTCACAGACTTCTTTCAAGATACTACTCCTACGCAAGGACACTGCACCACACACCACACGAACCTTACAATTGACGACGACACGATCAGGCATGGCTTGTATTTAATATAAATTGCATTTTCAAGAGCCAGGTTGTAGTTTTAGAGTGCGCAATGGATTGCGGAATACTCTGTGTTTTATATATGGAAGCAGGAAAAAATCTAAGGAGGCTAAATCAGATTACTGGCTTGGGGAACGTCGCTCAAACATTGTTCTTAGTATTGATGGCTCTAAGTACACATACACATCTTATAGGAATACAGGTACAAATACTTCTTTAAAGTACTTCGGCAACTTCCATCTGCAACACCTTTTCATATTAAGGTAAATTAAATTGTAAAATAAAACTTGATTGACATCTTGTACATTACTCTGTATATGTATATTTGCTACAAATTAATTACTGATTATATATTGCGCATTACATAAATAATGCTATTAAAAGAGCAAAACTCTTGTAAAAATAAATTAGACTTTGAGTTTGTTTAAGGATGTATCCCATTGCTTAGGTTTTGCTGAGAAAACCGAAAGATCAAAAAGTCAATATTTTATAAAAATTGTGTTCAATTATAGTTTTATTATGTAGAACTGAAAATCTTTTTGTTTTTTGTGTGTTATAGGTTAAATGGATTTTAAATCGATTTAAACCAATAACTGGTTGTTACAACATTAATTAATAGCTATTTATATTAAGGACATTGAAGACGTCCTTCACAAAATGAAGTTAATTAAATAGAAACGATAATATTTAAGATACAATCGATAATTTTAAAAAGAAAACAATTTACCTTTTGAAAGTCTCAATTGATTGTAAGACTAAAGTTCAAAGGGTGCCTAATTTTTGTAAACATATTAATTAAAATATCAAAAACAACCTTTCATTTAAACATTAAATTTAGATAAAGCTAATATTCAAAAACCTTAAGATAAAGGTGCGACTGTAAAAATGGTTTATCCAAATGGTGTTTGTATAAAGAAATGAAAAATGAATGAGGTAGCAGTAGTGTATCTTGTTACCAGTGTCGGACTGGCGAGATTGCGGCCCACCGGGCAAACAGCGGAGGGGGAGCCATTATTTTTTTGTTAGTAACTTGAGCATATGTCAAATCGCTTCAATAACTTAATAAATATTACGGTTATTTTTGCAAAATTATGAAGATTTAGCAAAAAGAGTGATACGTAGTGCATTATGGAAAGTGCTGTTTCAGACAAGGTTTCTGTAGATAAAGAATTTTGAAAATTAATACTAAGTTTCCTAAGATCTTTATTTATTAGTTACAGTTTCCAGAAATCAAAAAGAAGTTGAATTAACTTTATTTCATTCATAAAATTCAATTCAATTTGTAAGAATCTTTATTGAACCCCGTTTGTGACTCCGGTCTCTATTCAATCATCAACCCGTTAACACAACTAACATTCAACAGCATTCATGTCTTACTCTTCCACAATAAAATATGCAAAAACAAATTACAAAGAATTAAGCCATTTGTAAATTAACTAATAGTTTTAAAAAGATACAAAGCGACAAAAGAAGGAAAATAGTAAAAGAAAAGATAAGATAAGGAGTTATAAATTGAAAAACGAAGAAATTAGAAAGAAATGTCAGGAAACAGAAGATAACAAAAAATTAAAAGAACAATTTGAAGCAAAAGGAATAGAAGAAAAATGAGAAAAATGTGCTAGAGTCGGCCAAAGAGTGCCGTGAGATATCAAAAATAGTAAAGACAAATGTAAAAAAAACGGAATCGTGGAATAAAGAAGTGAAAAGAATTATAAAATACCTAAGTACAAAACAGACTGGACATCATGAAGAATACAAAGAAAAGAGAAAAGAGTCAAAAGTCGCAAGTTCAAAATAAGATATATCTAGTAAGAACTTGATAGAACTAATGTTCGCAGATGACATGATCATTTTATCTGATTCCGAACAAAACCTACAATTTAACTTAAACGTATTAAACCAGAAATTACAAAAGTATAATGCGATGACCCCAATAATATAAAAAATAATAATAAATAATACTACACATATATTCTTTTATTAATTCCCTCAACTAGCTCAGGTTTGTTCGGTGGAACATAAATTATTTGAATTTCGAGACTCTTATATTCTTTTATGCCTGGAAACAAGAATTGGCAGCGACATTAAATATAAAACATAAATTCTAAGCACTTATGCTTCTGCAAGCTGGACACCTGTATCTGTAATCTGACTTGGAAAGAGAAAAATGCTGTATGCTTGTATTAGCATCAATTAAACACATACGTTAATTGAAAAACACAAAACCTCTATTCAAAAACAAAAATTAAATCAGAAAAGAAAAGTCAATGAAAAAGAAAATATAAATCTACAATTGTAATTAAGAATAAATCCTATAGTTTGCTTAAACGTTAAGAAAGGTCGTACTTATCTGACATAGGATTAAATACTGTATTCGTTTGAACAAACCAACAAAAATAATTATTTATAAGTATCTAAATTGTTATCCAAAATAAATAAATCTTTATTAAAACAAATTTAAATTGTTTTCTTTAAATTGACAATGAAATGAATTCTTAAAAAGAATTTAATGAGTTAAAACAAATAGCTTTATACACCCTAAGATGAACTTTACAAATTAGTTTTATTTCTTTTAATAAACAAGAAACGATTATTTTTGAAACCAACCTTGTATGTTTAAATAGTTTCCTTTTTTAAAATATCCATCCAATTGGCAAGACTGCTGTATAACCAAACAGCTGATTGTTGTTTATAAAAATATATATAATCGATGCGTTGATCGATGAACACATATAAATTCACTTGTATTTAATTATAATAAACGAAGAAATACTTTCACTTTTAATTATATTTATAGCACAATGATAATTAAATCTTCAATAAACTTCAGGTAAACACCTTTGCTTTTATTTTCAATAATGTTTATTTCGATTGACACATGTCAACAACATATGGTTGTACATATAACCTCAAAATTTTACAGATTTCAAACTGGAGTCAAACGTGGTTTCTGCCTTAAATATTTTGTGACTAAACTTGTTTTAAAATGCAGCAGCTTATATAGGAAATGTCAAAACAAATAAATTCCATGTCACTTTCTACAAACAAAAGCGAATCGAGGCGACGCTCATGACGTCATAATCCAAAACATGTGATCCGGATTAAAGCTAATCCCAGATCTGATGCTATAAGATTGTAGCTTTTAAAACACTGACTAAAAAACTATAGGACATATATGGTCCCAAATTGAGTATTAAAGAAGGTACGGACGAAAAACACTTAACGATGACGATTTTCGTATAACATAAATTTACATACATAATTTAACAAATTAAGAGTTCATCTTTACAAATTAGCTAACTGGATACTCAAAGTGAGTGATACAACTGTTTTATACATAAAGATATCTTTACAATTTCATACAAACATGATTTTATTACAGTACAAACATCAATATACACCAAAAATGCTTACACAAACCACAGCTTGAAAATAACTTCTACGTTAATCAATTTGTGCATAAAATGTCCAGTGTACATTGCTTAAGGCACACATATAAAAACAATGACAATAAAAACCAGGATAAAGGCTATAAGAGTGCGTTTTCGCGAACCAAGAGGATTTCAATACCTCCATAATTTGTAATGACCAGAATCTTTTTATATGAATTCAAAATTTAATTATGTTACATCAATCATAACAAGATTAATCTACTTAATCTATTTACAGGAAAATAACCGTGTAAACTTGAGCTGGCCTCAAAGAATGTCAAAGAATATGCTTAACGCTGCACGATCGTAACTGGAAATTTTAAATAAGAAAATAACTTTCCCTGGCAAGTGGGAACCGTGACCTAAAGTGTAACTTAGGTTGCCTATACATGATTGTGATCAAACAGTCTATCTAAATCATATCCTTTTTATTTATAAATGTAATTTATTTATATGTGCATGTGATTATTTGGAAAGTAAGGTTATATTTGCATGAAATCTATAACCATAAGTTATTACTTTAAACCTTGATGAATTTAACTAAAGTCTTAACTATGATCTTTACTGATTATGTGCCCATGACATAACCTGCCCTTCATTTAATTTAAGAACCGATACGAAATATTCATTTTAACGTTTCCGAACATCATCAATGAAATTTTCAAAACGGTGAAACGATATCACCTCAATAGTATGGAAATAAACGTGGGCAAAACAAAGAATATGATAATATCAAGTATAAAGAAAACATATAACGTACAAATACAGGGAAAAAAATTGAATAAGTCGAAAGTTACATGTATTTAGGATCAGTAATAGAAGAAAATGGTAAGATGGACAAAGAAATAAGTGAAAAACTGGGAAAAGCAGTGAAGGTACATAAGATAATGAAAACAACAGTTTTGTGTAATAGAGAAGTACTAAACATTTTAAAACAGAAGTTATCAAGAAAGTAGAAAGATCGACAAAACTATATAGCAATGAAACATGGACAATAACAAATAGGAATCAAGAATCTATGCAATGGACATTAGATTTTTGGAATCAATGGAAATTATGAAAAATACAAAGAAAATAGAAAAGGGTCAAAAGTCGCAAGTTCAAAATAAGAAATATAGTTAGAACAAACAATGAAGAATCAAAGAATTTTACAACAGAAAACGGAGTGAAGCAGGGAAGTGTCCGCATTCCCTTATTGTTCACGTTAGTGACGGATGAGTTAATTAAAGAGATAAGAAACAAGCTGAAAAAACTAAAAATAGGATACTGGAAGATGGAGGAAGTGAAATTGACAGAATAAATGTTCGCAGACGATATGATTATTTTAGCTGATTCAGAACAAAATCTACAATTTAACTTAAACGTATTAAACCAGAAATTACAAAAGTATAGTATGGAAATAAACGTGGGCAAAACAAAGAACATGATAATATTAAGTATAAAGAAAACACATGACGTACAAACAAGAAAAGACAGAATTAGGATAGAAACCATCAGAGAACAATTCAAAATCAAACCAATATACAGAGGTGTAGCTGGGGTTTGTAGTGCCCCTGTGCAAGGCAGCGCAATGTCCCCTCTTATAAGAAAAAAAATGGTCGATTAAAAATATAAGCTATAATTTATTAGTAAATTTCATTCCAACGTTGCACTGGTCGTATTTAATTCATATTATATTTTACTTTGTCAGAAGGCTGGCACCCCCCTGACAGCGGCGCCCCCGTGCCGCGCACAGGCTGCACAGGCGCTAGCTACGCCTCTGCAAATATATGAAAAATTAGTAGAAGGACAATTGAGATAGTTTGGTAACCAGAAGAATATATGGATGGTGAGAACTGAAAGGGAGGAATGGAATGAGGGAATCAAAGAAGAGACAGACAGAGAAGGAATCAAATGGAAATACATCAGGCAAATGACAGAAGATAGAAAAGGATGGAGAGAAAAGTGCACGAAAGAACAGTAAAGTACATATGCGGCCTTACACTTGGTCTAATTCTTTGTAATTTGTATATTCTAGGTCTTGATAAAGAAATCAAATCGTTATCGAAACGTCTTAATGAATTTGTAAAAAATAAATTTGAGGACTGAATCCCATGAAGTTTTATTCAATTTCAAGAACTATTACTAATTATTTAACTTTTAATTTAATTTAAATTTTTAACAGGCAGTTATATTCTTATATTTACCATGCTATTCGCCAAAGTTAATAAAATCTGAATTTTGCAAATTGCTCTTGGGGTCTTGGGGGCCCACTTTTCGGTCTCCAGGGGGGCCCACCGGGCATTTTCCCGGTTGCCCGGCGGCCCAGTCCGACACTGCTTGTTACTGTTTATGATGAGGTCAAGGAATTGTAATTTTTTGTCATTTAACAAAACCTCGTTTTCTTCTTCTTGCAGCTTTTATATAATTCTTTTTGTTGCTTACACAGTTTTCTAAACAGGGGAGTTCCAGATAAGAAATGTGTGCCAATGATGCCAATTTAACCATTTTATAGTAAAAGTGAAGTGTCTTTGCAATGGGAGCTCCAAATTCTGGTAGTTGAGCTTTTCCATTGGTTTTTACCATAAAAGTATTGTGTTCAGACAGAACCAACTAAAACTGACGAACCTACGTATAGCGTTCGTCCATGACGTCACGATAGTAGCCGAGGGTTGACTTTAGCCTCTTATGCATTTATTAAGAAGGGGTATTACTTTCTGTCATTTACAAACGCATTTGTTAGTGTTACTTAGTCATTGACTTTACCATAATCTTTAACATTGTATTTATTTACTTATAAGTATTATTTATTTATTTCCACTTTCTATGTAAATGACACTTTACAGGCATTATGGTAACTAAGTAAATGAGTAGTTGCAACTACAGCCCTGTAAAACTTACAATGCTCATCAACAAAAAAGCTATGGAAACTACATTGTTGCTTAACCAGAACACCATGACAACGCCTAGATATAAATTGTGCTACTGCATTTGATTACAAAATGTCTTTTTATAAGAAATATACAACAATTTATAAAAATACTGGTGAAGGTGGAAATAAAACTTTGTACGCGACACGCTTTGCAATTAATCTTTACTGGGCTGACTGGATAAGGAGGCTCGCTCCTTCGTCGCTCGCCCCATAAACTTTCCAGCTCACCTGTAAAGATTAATCTACAAAGCTTGGCACGTAAATAACTATTATGAGTTATTTAATTTATAATGCCTTTATTTATAAACTGTCTGAATAAAACCTTTATTTTTAACCTCTTCAATCGATATTTTTTTAACTTTGACTTATTTTATCAAAAACTAAAAGACTTCTATACTGACGGCTGATTTCTGCTCTGCATTGTAGAATATATTTAGACACTGACAATAAGTGATTATCGCGCTCTACCTCGTTCCCTTCCTTGCTAACCTGTGACAGTTGATATTCGTGCTGATGATAATGAAAATGATGGGGGAGGCAAAGCAAGCTGGTCAGTGATAGATGGCTTCCTATATTTGTTTGTCAGTATGATAGCACATCATGTCATAATATTGCAACTCCTTTAACAAAACGGCTTTTTTTCAAAACTGCACCCCTCCCCCCTGCGGCTCAGGCGCCTTCGGTGGGAATGAATTCGACCAATAAAGACAGACCCCTATACACATTTTGCAGCTAGCAAACTAGATTCAGTGAAAATTCTTAATTGGACGTTGTATTTACCTGCAGTTACCTAGTTTGACGTTAATGAACTCAAATTTAACTAAAGAGCTCTATGTAGGGTTCCAAAGCGTATTCTGCATGCTTGGTAGTAATACGAAAAGTACATAAAGTTAAAACTAAGGAATATTATAGGATGAAAAAATTTTAATTAAAATTATGTAATGGAATCTTCTATGAGAAATTAGTTGAATGTTTTCTACTCAATAAATGCTTGAATAGATAATACACGTTTGTGCTATTCAACTAAAGAGCACACAATCTGTGAGTAGGTTAAAAGGGAGGAAGCGCACTCTCTACCCATCAGTATTACTTACTCTGTTATATCAAAATATGGCTTTGTAATATCTGTGGATTTTCAGGTTTGCTTGTTGAAATTAGAATGGTTTTATCTTGAAGGAGGAAAAGTGTTCTCTAGCGAGTTACAGTCTTGATTTTGGGGTATAAGATATTTTACCCATTCTTCTGATTATATTTCATTCTTTGTGCAACTTAAAAGTCTTTACTCACATTAATTTGTATCAAATCAAATTCTTTCTAAATCTATTTGTAAAATTTGATGATAGGAAGAAGAGATTTTTTGATGATAGTTCGGAATTTATCTCTGGTTAAAGTATCGTGTTTTGAGTTCAGAGAATGAAGTTGATGGATTTTCTGGTTATGCTATTGCTTTTGCGGTTACAAAGAACCCAATCGACAGAATTCTTGGGCTTCGGCGATTAGGTTTATGGATGATGATTGATAAATAAATCCTACCGATACAAATATACATAACTAGTATTTAAAGAACTAAATTATTAACTAGATTTTAAAGTTAACTAATAAAGGTATTTGTGAGGATTATGATAACTTTAATTCTGAATTACACTAACCTTACTACCAACATACAAAGTTCTCAAATGTTATAGTACAGTAAAATGTGCCCTAAAATTCTTTTTACAGCAAATGTTGGCAATATCTTCAGTTTATAAAGGGAATTGTAATACGGTACCTTTTTACGAAAATTTAACTCTTGTGACTAAATCAAACACAACAAAAGTAGCTAAGCTTTGTTAAAATTTAAATTAACTAATAACGTTTTGTATGATGTTTACTAACCATTCTAATGTACAAATAAAGAAATAGTCTTTTTTTTTCGAATTTTAATTTGTTTCTTTGTTTAACTCCACATCCGGGTTTTGAGGAGCTTACGTTTAAACGTAGTTACTAACACTTTTCTAGGTGCATCACATATAGAAGCCTTCACGTACAATTAAATGCATTGCTGGAGCCGGAAGACTCAACTAGTTTAATTCCACGTTCTGGGTTTCGAGAAGCTTAAGTTTACACTCGGTGAGCCTTGTCGTATGTGTATCACGTCGCTGGACACAGAAGACTCGATTGTTGTCCCACAAAGTTTACTTCTGATATTGTAATAGAAAAACGTTTTTTGTCCATTATAATAAATAAAGCTATTATTCTAGTTATTCAGATAATTGTTACCCACGTTATTATCGTTGAACTAGTTCTGTTTTCTAAAACCATTAAATTTACAAAAATTTTAATTACTTGCACTTTGTTTTTCATGTGATGATTACTCATTCAACGTCATACTCCTTGAGAATTCTCATTGTCTTCTTATTTTTGGATGCTATCTTAAAAATTGTGTGATATTTTCATTCTACCTAATTAACTTTTGCCCACAGGTTATTGATCCTTTATTTTTTTCGTTCACTTTAATAGGAGATAATTGTGCTACACTAATTAACAAAAATCGTTTTTGGGTATAATTATACAGATAATTATTTTGTGTCCTGGGCTATTCAGAGATTGCTTTTAATTTCCTTGGTTGCGAAGGAGATTGTTAACATAATTATTATGCCGAAAATATATTGAAGCGATATTTTTTAATCTTATATATTGAACCTTTTACCTTTAATTTGTAGCTTTGACTTTTAAACTCTAAAAGTTAGTCAAAAATAAAAATTATTGTGAAATGTTTTTAACCTAAAAACAAGACCTTATCTTTTGTAGGAAATGACAAATGAACTCGAAAAATCTATTGATTTTTATATCAGTAATTTAGTAGTAAGTAGTTGTTTCTGGATTACAATACGAAAATAATTTGAAAATTCCCAATTCATTCAAAATTTGGATTATTGTGTGCAATAACGGACTGGCTTAAAACGAACGTTTGGACACTAATGGGCGGATGATACTGATGATTTTGTTATGAAAACAAAAAGATCTTTTCTATCACATACAGCTTATATCTTGAAACTCTAAATAACAAACTGTAACTATGAAACTTGAAAAGACCTGTTATTTCGAAACTCCAAAAATTCTGATATAGTATTTAAACTAAACTTTGAACTTTGAAATTTTGAATACATTAGTTTTAGTTGAAATCCCCAGAATTTTAATGCGATAGCAATACCTTAACAATAGAAAGCAGTGAAAGCAAACCTATTTTAGAGTTTACACGTACAGAAAATTATACAAAATCTCACAAATACGATTTTTGCAGAAAAGGTAGCTTTAGATCAAATCTTGCAACCGTGTAAATATGCAATCATACCCAATACAATACAATAAATGTTTGTACTTTTAACATATAACGTAAAAGTTAAAAAAACGATTTATAGTTAAAGATTAAGATTAAGAAGATTAGTTTGACATGGCAGTGGTTTGTGGATAAAAGGATGTAGTCTGTCTTCCTGATGTTATTTAGGTCCGAAAATAGATGGTTTAGGCTTTAAAACTAAATGCCGGGAGAGGTAGGAATTGCCGCTTGTGTTTTAGATATGGTTTTCCCTGAAACGCAGTGTGTCCTTCAAGTGTATTAAACGTTCACCTACGTGAAACCAAACTTTAGCTAAATGCACAGAAAATATGACCAGCGGGGAACTATACTAAGAATTTCAAAGAAGCCAGTATATAGTCTTGATGCTGCGCTATGAAAATAGTGAATAGATTCAGCAGAACACATGGTCTATCCTAGGCAAGCCAAGAGGTAGCAACTTCATCACTTCAAACAAGATCGCATCTCATCTCACAAAATCTCATAGGTAATGCCGAGTATTCACGCGATTTTAACTGACGATGACTGATTTTGACGTACATTTTGACTGGCAACAGCAATGAAAGCAGTGAAAAACCGGAAAGGACCCAGTTTTGACGCTATATACTCATAGTTTCCCATCCATTCTTGTAAATACACGGACATATAGGTGGCAAGATTTTTTTACTTACCATTTACTTAACTATCTTAACATAGAAAGATATTCCACGCGAACTTAAGCGTGTTAGGAAGTGGCAATACCGATGCCAGGAACTGATGCAATACTGGCCAATTCCCCACAAAGCTATCGTCGTCCCATCACAGTACTAAGCTTAATGTACAAACTCTTAGAGAAAATGTTACAGAACAGAATCAGCTCAAGAATATTTACCAAAGCCCTATCGAATAGCCTGATTGGCCCAATTGAAGCTGTACAGATCACTATCTGTCCTGTCACTAACATTATACGTAAAAGTATAAACAAAAAAAATTAAAATTAAAATATCGGTCGCCTTTATTGATCTTTCTGCAGTATATGATAACATTTGGGTGCCGGGTCTAACTTATAAGAAGGCAATAAACCTTGTCCGACTGCTGAAAAACAGCTGCAAAATGGACGATCACGATAGAAGTTGTTAAGTTATCAAGTCAAATAAAATAGTTGGTCAGAAAGTGGTCTATCTCAAGAATCAACATTTACCTCATTTCTCCTTAGCTTATATTCAGCAAGCAGCAGTAAGTAGGCTAATGATTGGGCATAGCTACATGGACGCTACAATACATAAGTCGTGCGAGCCAAAGAAATCTTAACAACAGCCAACAACAGCCTAGAGATCTAACCCGGCCTGCTTGATTCGAGGTGTTTCTTTTACACGGCGCTTCGCGTTTGCAGTTCCAGGTATTATTTCTGTTTTGAAAAGGGAGCCACAATAGAAAACATTCAGGTTGCGTATTATCAAACTCTCTTTGGAAATATTACATTATTGCCCGGTTACAAATTCTCAAAGTTGTAGTAATAAAACATACCTACCTATCATAAAATATGCTCTTTTATGTTGTTATTATTGTCTGTATGTATAAGTAAAGTAAGTAGTAAAGTAGTAATTAGTAAGGCAACAACTCAAAATATTTGCTTCAAAAGTTTTGACAAATAAAATGTAACTGGCTTCTTTTGCCGCATTTGCATATTGTCTGCAGCCTGCCAAACTAATACCTTTCTAGCAAATTTCTCATGTGAAATTCTTCGTTTCTTATCAGTAACCTCTTCTTTATTAAATGTAGAATAGAACTGAGGTCCGTCATCCATAATTAAACAAGCATCTTTGTTGTGAGTGAAAAACTTATACAATTTTCGGACCCGTCTTATAGCCATATTCAGTTGAAAAAATTTTATCTTAAAAATTATTTTCTTTTTATAAGTCTTTATTTGATTTCTTGTTTTAATTATATCTACAGTTGACCTTTTGCCGCATCACTAACTAATATGTTCTTTTGTCTATGCACTTCAACACCTTTTTCTACAAAGTTATTTATCCTATCTACCCTAGGTCTCTTATTTGAGAACTCGCTTACTACACGTCCATGGGTGCTTAAGTCGATTGCTAAATGTGGAAGTTTCCGTGTCGCCTGCGAAGATTACTAGTAATGAACTAGTTAATGAACAGTTGTTCCTTTTCCAAGAATAAGAAAGCCGAGTTAGTAAATTTGTTTTAACGAATGACCTTAACACTCTTGATCAGAAACCAGTAGAACGACTGAATGAAGCTATTGGCGCGTCGACTTCTGTTTCAGCCTCTTCTATCTAAGCACATGTTTAGAGTATTGACATTTGCTAGCTTCGAGTAAATATTGGGACGGGTAGATTATCCGACGAAGAAACAGAAGAAACTTTTGCACAATTCCGAATACCTTATGTTTTAACAAACACTGAATTTGAATAACTATTATCAGGTACTATTGGTTTCATAATGATCTAGGACAGCAAGGCTAATATGATGCTATTTTTATTATTTTATCCTATGCATTTACACTGAGAAAAAAGAATAAAATAGCATCACATTAACCTTGTTGTCCTAGATCATCTATTATGAAATCAATAGTACATTATAATAAACTTGTCAAACTTTTATTAATCTTTTATTTATTTCATAATTGTTTGTTTCTTGATGTATTTTTCACCAGTTTTTAATGAAATGCACAGTTCTAAATATGAAGTTTAATACGGGAACAGAAGTACAATTTCTATTTTATGTCAGGAAGAATGACAAATCTTATATATATATATATATATATATATATATATATATATATATATATATATATATATATATATATATATATATATATATATATATATATATATATATATATATATATATATATATATATATATATATATATATATATATATATATATATATATATATATATATATATATATATATATATATATATATATATATATATATATATATATATATATATATATATATATATATATATATATATATATATATCAATGATTAGAAGTAATAATGCGCGTAGAGATATACAAGAAAGTGTTATAATAATGGGATATCGCGCAAAAGAGAAGAAAGAAAACATAAGTTGCAGCCGTCTACACGTGTTTAACACTTATTAGTGATCATCAGGACGGCATAGCAGATGGAATAAATAAAAAGCAACTAACTCAGAAAGATGTAACAACACAAGGTTTCACTGATAGCAGCCAACCGCACATTTGCAGTATCGGCCTGAAGACACTGAGATTTCAGTGCAACAACAAACGTCACTACGGAGGCAGCTAAAGCCACTACCGTGAGACAACCAATCCCAAAGTATAATATCAATGATTAGAAGTAATAATGCGCGTAGAGATATACAAGAAAGTGTTATAATAATGGGATATCGCGCAAAAGAGAAGAAAGAAAACATAAGTTGCAGCCGTCTACACGTGTTTAACACTTATTAGTGATCATCAGGACGGCATAGCAGATGGAATAAATAAAAAGCAACTAACTCAGAAAGATGTAACAACACAAGGTTTCACTGATAGCAGCCAACCGCACATTTGCAGTATCGGCCTGAAGACACTGAGATTTCAGTGCAACAACAAACGTCACTACGGAGGCAGCTAAAGCCACTACCGTGAGACAACCAATCCCAAAGTATAATATCAATGATTAGAAGTAATAATGCGCGTAGAGATATACAAGAAAGTGTTATAATAATGGGATATCGCGCAAAAGAGAAGAAAGAAAACATAAGTTGCAGCCGTCTACACGTGTTTAACACTTATTAGTGATCATCAGGACGGCATAGCAGATGGAATAAATAAAAAGCAACTAACTCAGAAAGATGTAACAACACAAGGTTTCACTGATAGCAGCCAACCGCACATTTGCAGTATCGGCCTGAAGACACTGAGATTTCAGTGCAACAACAAACGTCACTACGGAGGCAGCTAAAGCCACTACCGTGAGACAACCAATCCCAAAGTATAATATCAATGATTAGAAGTAATAATGCGCGTAGAGATATACAAGAAAGTGTTATAATAATGGGATATCGCGCAAAAGAGAAGAAAGAAAACATAAGTTGCAGCCGTCTACACGTGTTTAACACTTATTAGTGATCATCAGGACGGCATAGCAGATGGAATAAATAAAAAGCAACTAACTCAGAAAGATGTAACAACACAAGGTTTCACTGATAGCAGCCAACCGCACATTTGCAGTATCGGCCTGAAGACACTGAGATTTCAGTGCAACAACAAACGTCACTACGGAGGCAGCTAAAGCCACTACCGTGAGACAACCAATCCCAAAGTATAATATCAATGATTAGAAGTAATAATGCGCGTAGAGATATACAAGAAAGTGTTATAATAATGGGATATCGCGCAAAAGAGAAGAAAGAAAACATAAGTTGCAGCCGTCTACACGTGTTTAACACTTATTAGTGATCATCAGGACGGCATAGCAGATGGAATAAATAAAAAGCAACTAACTCAGAAAGATGTAACAACACAAGGTTTCACTGATAGCAGCCAACCGCACATTTGCAGTATCGGCCTGAAGACACTGAGATTTCAGTGCAACAACAAACGTCACTACGGAGGCAGCTAAAGCCACTACCGTGAGACAACCAATCCCAAAGTATAATATCAATGATTAGAAGTAATAATGCGCGTAGAGATATACAAGAAAGTGTTATAATAATGGGATATCGCGCAAAAGAGAAGAAAGAAAACATAAGTTGCAGCCGTCTACACGTGTTTAACACTTATTAGTGATCATCAGGACGGCATAGCAGATGGAATAAATAAAAAGCAACTAACTCAGAAAGATGTAACAACACAAGGTTTCACTGATAGCAGCCAACCGCACATTTGCAGTATCGGCCTGAAGACACTGAGATTTCAGTGCAACAACAAACGTCACTACGGAGGCAGCTAAAGCCACTACCGTGAGACAACCAATCCCAAAGTATAATATCAATGATTAGAAGTAATAATGCGCGTAGAGATATACAAGAAAGTGTTATAATAATGGGATATCGCGCAAAAGAGAAGAAAGAAAACATAAGTTGCAGCCGTCTACACGTGTTTAACACTTATTAGTGATCATCAGGACGGCATAGCAGATGGAATAAATAAAAAGCAACTAACTCAGAAAGATGTAACAACACAAGGTTTCACTGATAGCAGCCAACCGCACATTTGCAGTATCGGCCTGAAGACACTGAGATTTCAGTGCAACAACAAACGTCACTACGGAGGCAGCTAAAGCCACTACCGTGAGACAACCAATCCCAAAGTATAATATCAATGATTAGAAGTAATAATGCGCGTAGAGATATACAAGAAAGTGTTATAATAATGGGATATCGCGCAAAAGAGAAGAAAGAAAACATAAGTTGCAGCCGTCTACACGTGTTTAACACTTATTAGTGATCATCAGGACGGCATAGCAGATGGAATAAATAAAAAGCAACTAACTCAGAAAGATGTAACAACACAAGGTTTCACTGATAGCAGCCAACCGCACATTTGCAGTATCGGCCTGAAGACACTGAGATTTCAGTGCAACAACAAACGTCACTACGGAGGCAGCTAAAGCCACTACCGTGAGACAACCAATCCCAAAGTATAATATCAATGATTAGAAGTAATAATGCGCGTAGAGATATACAAGAAAGTGTTATAATAATGGGATATCGCGCAAAAGAGAAGAAAGAAAACATAAGTTGCAGCCGTCTACACGTGTTTAACACTTATTAGTGATCATCAGGACGGCATAGCAGATGGAATAAATAAAAAGCAACTAACTCAGAAAGATGTAACAACACAAGGTTTCACTGATAGCAGCCAACCGCACATTTGCAGTATCGGCCTGAAGACACTGAGATTTCAGTGCAACAACAAACGTCACTACGGAGGCAGCTAAAGCCACTACCGTGAGACAACCAATCCCAAAGTATAATATCAATGATTAGAAGTAATAATGCGCGTAGAGATATACAAGAAAGTGTTATAATAATGGGATATCGCGCAAAAGAGAAGAAAGAAAACATAAGTTGCAGCCGTCTACACGTGTTTAACACTTATTAGTGATCATCAGGACGGCATAGCAGATGGAATAAATAAAAAGCAACTAACTCAGAAAGATGTAACAACACAAGGTTTCACTGATAGCAGCCAACCGCACAGTATCGGCCTGAAGACACTGAGATTTCAGTGCAACAACAAACGTCACTACGGAGGCAGCTAAAGCCACTACCGTGAGACAACCAATCCCAAAGTATAATATCAATGATTAGAAGTAATAATGCGCGTAGAGATATACAAGAAAGTGTTATAATAATGGGATATCGCGCAAAAGAGAAGAAAGAAAACATAAGTTGCAGCCGTCTACACGTGTTTAACACTTATTAGTGATCATCAGGACGGCATAGCAGATGGAATAAATAAAAAGCAACTAACTCAGAAAGATGTAACAACACAAGGTTTCACTGATAGCAGCCAACCGCACATTTGCAGTATCGGCCTGAAGACACTGAGATTTCAGTGCAACAACAAACGTCACTACGGAGGCAGCTAAAGCCACTACCGTGAGACAACCAATCCCAAAGTATAATATCAATGATTAGAAGTAATAATGCGCGTAGAGATATACAAGAAAGTGTTATAATAATGGGATATCGCGCAAAAGAGAAGAAAGAAAACATAAGTTGCAGCCGTCTACACGTGTTTAACACTTATTAGTGATCATCAGGACGGCATAGCAGATGGAATAAATAAAAAGCAACTAACTCAGAAAGATGTAACAACACAAGGTTTCACTGATAGCAGCCAACCGCACATTTGCAGTATCGGCCTGAAGACACTGAGATTTCAGTGCAACAACAAACGTCACTACGGAGGCAGCTAAAGCCACTACCGTGAGACAACCAATCCCAAAGTATAATATCAATGATTAGAAGTAATAATGCGCGTAGAGATATACAAGAAAGTGTTATAATAATGGGATATCGCGCAAAAGAGAAGAAAGAAAACATAAGTTGCAGCCGTCTACACGTGTTTAACACTTATTAGTGCTATGCCGTCCTGATGATCACTAATAAGTGTTAAACACGTGTAGACGGCTGCAACTTATGTTTTCTTTCTTCTCTTTTGCGCGATATCCCATTATTATAACACTTTCTTGTATATCTCTACGCGCATTATTACTTCTAATCATTGATATTATACTTTGGGATTGGTTGTCTCACGGTAGTGGCTTTAGCTGCCTCCGTAGTGACGTTTGTTGTTGCACTGAAATCTCAGTGTCTTCAGGCCGATACTGCAAATGTGCGGTTGGCTGCTATCAGTGAAACCTTGTGTTGTTACATCTTTCTGAGTTAGTTGCTTTTTATTTATTCCATCTGCTATGCCGTCCTGATGATCACTAATAAGTGTTAAACACGTGTAGACGGCTGCAACTTATGTTTTCTTTCTTCTCTTTTGCGCGATATCCCATTATTATAACACTTTCTTGTATATCTCTACGCGCATTATTACTTCTAATCATTGATATTATACTTTGGGATTGGTTGTCTCACGGTAGTGGCTTTAGCTGCCTCCGTAGTGACGTTTGTTGTTGCACTGAAATCTCAGTGTCTTCAGGCCGATACTGCAAATGTGCGGTTGGCTGCTATCAGTGAAACCTTGTGTTGTTACATCTTTCTGAGTTAGTTGCTTTTTATTTATTCCATCTGCTATGCCGTCCTGATGATCACTAATAAGTGTTAAACACGTGTAGACGGCTGCAACTTATGTTTTCTTTCTTCTCTTTTGCGCGATATCCCATTATTATAACACTTTCTTGTATATCTCTACGCGCATTATTACTTCTAATCATTGATATTATACTTTGGGATTGGTTGTCTCACGGTAGTGGCTTTAGCTGCCTCCGTAGTGACGTTTGTTGTTGCACTGAAATCTCAGTGTCTTCAGGCCGATACTGCAAATGTGCGGTTGGCTGCTATCAGTGAAACCTTGTGTTGTTACATCTTTCTGAGTTAGTTGCTTTTTATTTATTCCATCTGCTATGCCGTCCTGATGATCACTAATAAGTGTTAAACACGTGTAGACGGCTGCAACTTATGTTTTCTTTCTTCTCTTTTGCGCGATATCCCATTATTATAACACTTTCTTGTATATCTCTACGCGCATTATTACTTCTAATCATTGATATTATACTTTGGGATTGGTTGTCTCACGGTAGTGGCTTTAGCTGCCTCCGTAGTGACGTTTGTTGTTGCACTGAAATCTCAGTGTCTTCAGGCCGATACTGCAAATGTGCGGTTGGCTGCTATCAGTGAAACCTTGTGTTGTTACATCTTTCTGAGTTAGTTGCTTTTTATTTATTCCATCTGCTATGCCGTCCTGATGATCACTAATAAGTGTTAAACACGTGTAGACGGCTGCAACTTATGTTTTCTTTCTTCTCTTTTGCGCGATATCCCATTATTATAACACTTTCTTGTATATCTCTACGCGCATTATTACTTCTAATCATTGATATTATACTTTGGGATTGGTTGTCTCACGGTAGTGGCTTTAGCTGCCTCCGTAGTGACGTTTGTTGTTGCACTGAAATCTCAGTGTCTTCAGGCCGATACTGCAAATGTGCGGTTGGCTGCTATCAGTGAAACCTTGTGTTGTTACATCTTTCTGAGTTAGTTGCTTTTTATTTATTCCATCTGCTATGCCGTCCTGATGATCACTAATAAGTGTTAAACACGTGTAGACGGCTGCAACTTATGTTTTCTTTCTTCTCTTTTGCGCGATATCCCATTATTATAACACTTTCTTGTATATCTCTACGCGCATTATTACTTCTAATCATTGATATTATACTTTGGGATTGGTTGTCTCACGGTAGTGGCTTTAGCTGCCTCCGTAGTGACGTTTGTTGTTGCACTGAAATCTCAGTGTCTTCAGGCCGATACTGCAAATGTGCGGTTGGCTGCTATCAGTGAAACCTTGTGTTGTTACATCTTTCTGAGTTAGTTGCTTTTTATTTATTCCATCTGCTATGCCGTCCTGATGATCACTAATAAGTGTTAAACACGTGTAGACGGCTGCAACTTATGTTTTCTTTCTTCTCTTTTGCGCGATATCCCATTATTATAACACTTTCTTGTATATCTCTACGCGCATTATTACTTCTAATCATTGATATTATACTTTGGGATTGGTTGTCTCACGGTAGTGGCTTTAGCTGCCTCCGTAGTGACGTTTGTTGTTGCACTGAAATCTCAGTGTCTTCAGGCCGATACTGCAAATGTGCGGTTGGCTGCTATCAGTGAAACCTTGTGTTGTTACATCTTTCTGAGTTAGTTGCTTTTTATTTATTCCATCTGCTATGCCGTCCTGATGATCACTAATAAGTGTTAAACACGTGTAGACGGCTGCAACTTATGTTTTCTTTCTTCTCTTTTGCGCGATATCCCATTATTATAACACTTTCTTGTATATCTCTACGCGCATTATTACTTCTAATCATTGATATTATACTTTGGGATTGGTTGTCTCACGGTAGTGGCTTTAGCTGCCTCCGTAGTGACGTTTGTTGTTGCACTGAAATCTCAGTGTCTTCAGGCCGATACTGCAAATGTGCGGTTGGCTGCTATCAGTGAAACCTTGTGTTGTTACATCTTTCTGAGTTAGTTGCTTTTTATTTATTCCATCTGCTATGCCGTCCTGATGATCACTAATAAGTGTTAAACACGTGTAGACGGCTGCAACTTATGTTTTCTTTCTTCTCTTTTGCGCGATATCCCATTATTATAACACTTTCTTGTATATCTCTACGCGCATTATTACTTCTAATCATTGATATTATACTTTGGGATTGGTTGTCTCACGGTAGTGGCTTTAGCTGCCTCCGTAGTGACGTTTGTTGTTGCACTGAAATCTCAGTGTCTTCAGGCCGATACTGCAAATGTGCGGTTGGCTGCTATCAGTGAAACCTTGTGTTGTTACATCTTTCTGAGTTAGTTGCTTTTTATTTATTCCATCTGCTATGCCGTCCTGATGATCACTAATAAGTGTTAAACACGTGTAGACGGCTGCAACTTATGTTTTCTTTCTTCTCTTTTGCGCGATATCCCATTATTATAACACTTTCTTGTATATATATATATATATATATATATATATATATATATATATATATATATATATATATATATATATATATATATATATATATATATATATATATATATATATATATATATATATATATATATATATATATATATATATATATATATATATATATATATATATATATATATATATATATATATATATATATATATATATATATATATATATATATATATATATATATATATATATATATATATATATATATATATATATATATATATATATATATATATATATATATATATATATATATATATATATATATATATATATATATATATATATATATATATATATATATATATATATATATATATATATATATATATATATATATATATATATATATATATATATATATATATATATATATATATATATATATATATATATATATATATATATATATATATATATATATATATATATATATATATATATATATATATATATATATATATATATATATATATATATATATATATATATATATATATATATATATATGAATAGAAAGATTAATAATATATATATATATATATATTATTAAGCTATTGCTATGCAATTTGCAACATTTAAAATAATAATAAATTGAATACAGGGTGGACCCAACATGGCGCCCGCCTTGAAATAGTAAATCTTTTCAACAATAATTAAGTCTGTGGAAGAGGACACACCTTGTGTATAGCTCTTCTTAAGATGCCATTGTTAGTACGAACAGACACAACACGCACCTTATTGTCTTGTCCAGGATGTACCTGTATCACTCTAGCTAGCTGCCAATTCATAGGTGGAAGATTATCATCTTTGAGGAGCACCAAGGATCCTATGACAATATTTGATGAATCTTGCCTCCATTTCGAACGTTGCTGCAGGGTGTTTAAATAATCATTTGACCAAATAGTCCAAAATCGTTGGATCATTCGCTGCAACTTTTTATAGGTAGAAAGTCTGTTAAAAGGAGTGTCAGAGACATTCTCTTGTGGTACTGACACCATGGCATCACGTATTAAAAAATGCCCAGGAGTCAAACACTGTAAGTCTTGAGGATCAGATGACAATAGACAGATAGGACGCGAGTTCAATACTGCCTCTATTTGAGTGACGATAGTATAAAAACCTTCAAAAGTCATATTAACGTCAGCTACTATTCGTTTTATATGGTACTTGAAGGACTTTACGGCAGCTTCCCAAATACCTCCAAAATGTGGAGATCTAGCAGGAATGAAGTGCCATTTTACACGATTCTCATTAAAATATGCGGCAAATCTAGAATGGTGTGGTACTGTGGTTAGAATTTCAGGGATTTTTTGCAATTCTTTACAGGCACCCACAAAGTAGGTAGCATTGTCGGTATAGATGTGTTTACAAAAATCTCTCCGAGACACAAACCTTTTAAAGGCATTCATAAAACCATCAGTGGTAAGATCAGTTACCAATTCTACATGCACAGCCTTTGTGGCTAAACAAACAAAAATACATAAATAGCATTTTATGAAAGTTCTACTGCGCGATTTTCCATCTTTAATGTTATAAAATCCCGTATAATCAATGCCACAATTTGTAAATGCTCGCGAAGGTGTTACACGCGCTTCTGGTAAATCACCCATTAATTGGTTGATGTGTGTGGGTTTTGCCTTGAAGCAAGTAAAACAATTCTTCAAGGCACTACGTACTGAATTTCTGCCATTTAATGGCCAAAACTGTGTACGTAAACGTGATAAAATTAATTGAGCACCAGTGTGTAGATATTTATGATGTTCGTGCAGTATTAAAAGACGTGTTAGTATGTGTTTTCCAGGTAATACTACAGGATGTTTTTGGTTAAAGGAAATGTCAGCATTCTTAAGACGTCCCCCTACTCTTATAATTCCGTTAGGGTCTAGAAATGGATTGAAGGCAATTAGTTTACTAATTCTAGGTATAGTTTTAACTTGTGAAAGAAGCGTCAATTCAGAAGTAAATTCACTAGACTAAACCATCCTACATAACACTAATGTAGCTGCATTTAGCTCATGATAGGAAAGTTGCCCTGTAAATTTATCTTCATTCCTTACGTTATGCAAAAAGCGTAACATATAAGAAGTAACACGTTGAAGTTTACGAAAGTTAGAAAAACGAGAGAAAAGGGATGTATCAGAAATAGAGTGATAAGTTAAAATTATTTTTTCTTTGCGTGCTTCCGGAATAATATCAATGTTAATGATTTGCTCTTGTGGCCAGTCTTCATAAGGACCTGTGAGCCATGATGACCCATGCTACCAAATATGGCATTGTTCTAAGTTTTCTGGTTCTAAACCACGTGAAATTACATCAGCTGGGTTATCGCTAGAACGTACGTGACGCCAAGTATTATGTTCACTTAAATTCTGTATCTCGGCGACCCTATTTGACACGAATGTTTTCCATCTGTTAGGTTGAGAATCTAACCAGGATAATACAATTGTGGAATCAGTCCAGAAGTATGTATGTTCAATATCCAATTTTAAGGAATGTTTAACCTTTTGCATCAATTGTGCAAGTAAAAGAGCTACGCATAACTCTAGTCTAGGTAAGGTAACTAACTTAAGTGGAGCTAATCGAGAATTCGCACAGACTAAATTGGAAGTGATGTTATCATTACTGTTTCTGGAAACTAAATAAGTACATGCACCGAAAGCAACCTCAGAAGCATCGCTGAAACCATGCAAAGTAATGACGGTAGGATTTAATTGAAGGATATGTCTAGGGATCTGAATATGATTTATGTGATTAATGTTCTCAAGAAAACGTAATCAGGTTTTCTGGAAGCCTGCTGGTACTAGATCGTCCCATTCGATTTGTAATTGCCATAACTGCTGCAACAACAATTTAGCCTTTACTACGCAAGGGCTGATCAGACCAAGTGGATCAAAGATAGTTGCTATATTTGACAGAATGGAACATTTAGTAATTAGGTGGCCTAAAGAAGAAAATTTCACCGAATATAGAAATATATCAGCTTTGGGATTCCATATGATTCCTAATGTTTTTACATCCTTATTGGAAGAGATTATGTAATGAGCATTTGCATTAACTGAATCGTCTGCATTGTCCAAGACTTCTGGTTCATTCGATAGCCATTTTCTAAGAGGCAAGCCTGCGTCTAATAATATTTTTTCAATGCCAACGTTGGCGTCTCTAGCTTGTTCTAGATCGAAGGCGCCGAAAATTAAGTTGTCCATGTAAAAACAATTCAAAATGGCTTCACTAGCTATTGGATCTGTTTCTTTAGCATTAAGACCTATTTGATGTAACGTTCGCGTAGCTAAGAAAGAAGCACTAGCGGTTCCGTAAGTAATTGTATTTAAGGTGTAATGATTTATGGAATCGTTAGGACTTTTGCGCCAGACTATTCTCTGTAAATTGCATTGATGACTATCTATGGTAATCTGTCTATACATCTTAGTGATGTCGGCGGTAATGACTATGTTATAGGTACGCATACGTAATATTATTTCAAATAAATCACTCTGTATAGTGGGACCTATCTTTAACACATCATTCAATGTAATTCCAGTGGACGTTTTTGCCGATGCATCGAACACCACTCTTACTTGAGTAGTAGTACTAGAATCTTTAACGACCGCATAGTGCGGTAAGTAATTATGAATTGTATTAAGACAATCGAAGTCAGTATTAACTTTAATCATGTGACCAAGGTCTTCGTATTCCTGAAGAAAATCATTATATTGCTGTCTTAAATTTTCGTCACAAGATAACCTTACTTCTATGGATTTTAAACGCTTAATAGCTGAAGAAAGAGATTCGCCTAAATTAATGTAATTGTCCTTTAAAGGAAGTTTAACCGAGCAACGGCCGGTACTGTCTTGATAAAAATGTTTACGGCAATGTATTTCACATTCAAGTTCTTCGTTAAAGAGCTTAGAATGTGGTAACCACAAATGTTCTGTTTGCCAAAATCTTTCAAGTTGTTGGTTAACTGACGTTGTACTTTGCATGAGAAGGCAATTAGAAGAAGCCTTAGAAGAACAATTTGCGGTAATGCAATTCTTATTTTTGTATATTTCTAATGGACCTGCCAATGTCCAGCCAAGTTTTGTTTGCTGAAGAATGGGGTTGTTTTCACCTAACTCAATTCTTTGTGATGTGAGTAATGAAAAGAAAATACCGCACCCGAGTAACATATCAATCTTTCCAGGTTTATGATATTTAGGATCAGAAAGTTGAATGTGACCGGGAATGTTTAAGTCTGAAGAATTGAAGTATATCTGCGTTATATTACCTGTTATTTGATTAATAACTAAGAAAGGAAGTTGAACTGAATATGTATCATCAGTTGATTTAATATATGCGTTAATTATTTCACGTATATTTAATGC
The DNA here is from genome assembly GCA_929113105.1 of Agrypnus murinus. Classification (NCBI taxonomy): domain Eukaryota; kingdom Metazoa; phylum Arthropoda; class Insecta; order Coleoptera; family Elateridae; genus Agrypnus; species Agrypnus murinus. Next base: position 5,214,752 of record OV816024.1, read on the forward strand.
TGCTTGGTTTATACCTGTGATAGGCATATCAATAGGGGAAGTTTGTAATTTAAGTGTTTTAAGTAAGTCATGTGTTATGAAATTAGATTGTGAACCTGAGTCAAGTAAAGCTCTACATTTGATTGGCTTATTGTTAGCATCATAAATGCAAACTTGAACTGTTGAAAGTAAGACTTGAATGTCCTTATCTGCGTTTGAAAAAGTGCTGTAGTGTTTTGTGGATAATTAGTGTCGATAGTACTATCTTCTATAGCGTGCTGTAAGCCAGGCGATGAGTCACTGCTGACCTGTTGTGAAATATGTGCTGTTTGTGAATTTTCATTGATCTGTGCTTGACTTTTGTAATAATGACTTGGATGTTCAGTATCTGAGGAGTAGTTACCTGAATGTAGTGCTGTGTTATGACGTTTTTTGCATGTTTTACAGACTCTGTTGCTTCGACAAGTATTTACCAAATGTCCAGCCTTTAAGCAATTACAACAAATCTTGAGTTTCCTAAGTTCAATATATCTTAACTTAGGAGTAAGAGCTAGTAGTTTTGAACATTTATAGGTAAAATGAGTGCCCTTACAAAAGGAACAAATTATGTTAATGTTATCAGTTGGTTTAGAGTCTTCACTGGTAACGAGATGATTGAAGGATTTCACATTCGGCTTATCCTTATGAATTAATGATTTTGAACCATCTCTCGTATCCAATGTTTCAAGTCGTTGAGCTCTATTTTTTAGAAACTCTAAGAACGTTTTCAATTCTGGTAGTTGATTAGATTTAATAGAACCTTCCCACTCACGCCTTGTATGCATATCAAGTTTATTGTTTAATATAAATATTAATAAGGTGTCCCAAGTATCAATAGGTTGACCTAGAGACTTTAATGCCCGATGATGTTTCAAAAAAGTATCAATAATCTTTCTCAACAAAACTTGATTTTCTTTAGTCATTGCAGGAAGTTCAAAAATACCTTTAACGTGGTTGTGCACAATAACACGCTTATTTTCATATCGATCTTTTAAAAGTTCCCAAGCTTTATTAAAACTATCGTTATTTACCTCCAGGGATTGAATTACCTGAATCGAGTCACCTTTTAAGCAAGAAAGTAAGTAATAAAATCTTTGAATATTATTAAGCGATGTGTTATCAAGCACAAGCGCTTTGAAACCTTCATAAAATGGTAACCAACCTTCATAAGATCCGTGAAAATGAGGAAGATCGATTTTAGGAAGTTTAACATTAAAATTTAAAACTGAATTAACGTCACTGGACGTGTAGAGTCCTTGATTTAAATCTAAATTATACTTCTGTATTATTGACCTACCTAATGCAACTAACATAAAGTATTTGTCTTCGAAAGTTTGTCTCTCGGAGGTCTCTGATTGACTTATGTCAAGCATTTCAATTTGTTTCTGAATCTTTTCGAATTCATACCACGCATCATCCAATCTTTGCAAACGCACATTAAGTTCATCGATTTTGTTATGATTAGTAACGTCATCGACAAACGCTGCAAAACGTGTTAAATGACCCTTCACAACTCCGCGTTGGGTTTTCAATTTTTTCATTTCTTCTGACATCTTTATTCAAAAATAGGCCAAAGTTAAGAAATGGAATAGACCTACTTGTTTCTTGAAGATATGTATGTGAAGCGCGAGTAGATACTATCCACTGCGCTAGCCGACTGTACTCGCCGGTTGTCTGATTTCTGCTCACCAATTTGCGTTGATTCTTCAACCGCGTTAATGTATCCGGCTCGAAGGACCATGTTTGTTTCTTGATGTATTTTTCACCAGTTTTTAATGAAATGCACAGTTCTAAATATGAAGTTTAATACGGGAACAGAAGTACAATTTCTATTTTATGTCAGGAAGAATGACAAATCTTATATATATATATATATATATATATATATATATATATATATATATATATATATATATATATATATATATATATATATATATATTATTAAGCTATTGCTATGCAATTTGCAACATTTAAAATAATAATAAATTGAATACAGGGGGAACCCAACAATAATCATAATTCTCCTAACTCGTGTTTACAGTTTTACGTATAAAAATGGTGGGAAATTTTATATGGTAATCCCTCTTTGAATATAATTGAATAGTACTTTACTTAAGGCAGGTAGCTATGTAATCCCCTTATACAATGCCCATTGTAACACAGGCCATGAAAAGGTAGTGGGAGATGGGAGTCTGTTTGCTCTTCTCCGGAAATCATCGTTCGTACAAAGTTCACCGATTATTAAATTTATTTAATATATTTATGATTAATAATGAATTTATTAGATTTGATTTTTTAATTTTCGTTTATTACAATTTGATTGTTAATGTTCATTAAGTAGTTTTGAATAATTGCTTAAAAAGATATTGGCCAAAAAAAGATTTATTTTATTATTACAATACTCACATTTTAAAATAACCAAACATGATGGGGGGGGGGCGAAAAAATATTAATAAAGTTTGGTAACATTCATTTTATACAAGATTTTATTTTTTTGAGAATATCCGTTCGGCTTAAATCAAACTGTGAAAACTGTATTGTATGTGCTTACCATTTTTTCGGCGTTACCATGGTTTTCGTATGTTGTTTATTCATTCATTGCAGTAAATTGAAAAATAACAAATATTTAATCGCTATAATAAAGTCAGTTATGAATAATTTTAGTTAAAAAGTATCCTTTGTCAAAAAATATTGAAAACAATAAGCTGTCCCAGTTAAATTTCTGGATATGGCCACTGTATGAATACGTGGCACTGTACCTACAAAATATTAAAATAACTTGACAGTATTGTTGAAGTTGAAAAAAGAAGATAATCCTAAAGACGTTTCTAGTAAAATACTTACTGGGTCATATTCAGGAAACATTTTAGATTACCTATAATTAAAATTGATTATTGATTAACATTGCACTTGGTAGTCCAAATGAAACAGGTTAAATGTCTGCTTCACTAACACAGTAACAAGTGTACGTGTAACGTGCAACCGTGCTTTCGCCGCGGGAAGGGTACTGTACTGATGCTGGGGACTGATGCAGAAAAGTTTGCTTTGAAATCTGCGTCACTTGACATTTTCTATGCGAGAGTTGCCTGCGTCGCACTTGCCATTTCTTTCTGTGATATATAGGGTCAGTAAGCCAGTAATTGACTATCACCCAGTAGTTGACCAAATTTCATTTTAAAAGAAAAAATAGTTATTTACGTTATAAGGCCGGGAGATGTTTTATTACAGTACGAATGAGAAGTTAACGGACGAGGCGACAAAGGAGCCGAGTCAGGTATTTCGAAATGAGTACTGTAAGATCATCTCACGGCCATGTGACGTATAACATTTTATTTCATGCTGTATCGCTTTTTTAATTTTGAAATAGAGAATAATTTTAATCAGTTAAATTATTAAGGATAATCTGGTCGCCTTATTTATAGTAACGGTAGCAACGAAATGTTTGAAAATTTTCTTGTTTTCAAAACTCCTGTCAAAAATGGAAGCTGCATGTTCGTCAAGTAATTATTGTTTGGATGAAATAGTTTCGAAATGTGCCGAAGCTACGGCGAAGCTTATTCCCACCAAGTCGATAGGAAGATACGAAAAAGAATACCGGTTATTTTGCGATTGGCGAAAAGATCACAAGGCGGAAAAGAATGTCAACGAAGACATTATGTTGGCTTACTTTTTAGATGCGGTAAGAAAATATGTTTTATCAAAGAATGTTTTTAATAAAAACATTATTTTTAGTCCAAAAAATATAATAGCTCTACTTTGTGGGCTAAATATCCAATGGTTAAATCCACGCTGTTGGTAAATGAAAATGTGAACATCTCCAAATATTGCAAGTTGACAGCTTTTCTCAAAAGGGAGTCGGTAGGCCATCATCCAAATCAATCCAAAGTTCTTAGTCGGGAAGAAGTTAATAGATTTATGAAGGAAGCACCCACCAAGGATTTTCTTTTGATAAAGGTAGGATATTACCGACATCTTTGCTTTGTCATCACCACGGTTGTAAGAATAACTATAATTTTGGTCGTAAATTTTTTAAATAAGTTACAAGGGTTTTATTTTTGTTATAGGTAATTGCAATGCTAGGCATTGCCGGTGGTTGCAGGCGAGATGAACTGTACAACTTGAGTATTGACGACGTGGTGGACAGTGGATCCCAATTGGTTGTCACTATCAATCAAACAAAAACTTGTGTTAAACGGGTGTTTACGGTGCTTAATGAATGCGATGGAATTAACTTTTTGGAGCTCTATAGAAACTACCGACATTTGCGCCCTAAAACTATGACTGGAAAAGCGCTCTTTATAGCGTATAGACAAGGAAGGTGTGTTTCTTAAAGAGTTGGTATCCACACCATTGGAGGGATACCAAAAAAAAAATCGCTGAATATCTTAAGTTGGAACACCCCGAAAAATATACAGGCCATTGCTTTCGCCGTACGTCGGCGACTCTTTTGGCTAACGCTGGGGCCGACATTAACGTTTTAAAGCGTCATGGGGGCTGGAAGAGTTCTTCGGTAGCAGAGAAATATGTAGAAGAATGCAATGAAGGGAAAAGAAAAGTAGCAAGAATGATCCAAGGCGGAGAAACTTTTGTAGAGGTGCTTCAACAAAAAAAAGAAGTTTCCAACCCCAGAATTACCACCGACGGGGTCATGCCAAGTATTAACATTAATGAAAATTCTTGTTGTTCCATTAATATCACTATTAATCATTAATAAGTTTTAAAGTTTGTCGTTTTCAATAAATTTGTTAAAAAAAAGGGCTTCATTTGTTTTAGTTCATGAGTCCGGGAAATATTACCAGGCAACATTTCCCGGCCTAGTACTGTAATGTCTCATTTCCCGGACTCAAATGGAGCCGGGAAATTAGTATCTCCCGGACAGTATGAAATAAAAGTAAGTTTGCCGTAAATGGGTATAACAGATGGATTCTCCAAGGACTTTGACTTTGAACAGTTTACGTCAAGAAAACCTACGTCCAACACCAATCCCAGCAATCTTATCCTGATTGTTCTCGTTCAATTCGGGAAGCGGAATTCGAAATAACCGAAAGATCACCTGGTCTTCGCCACATCTTGAGCGATCGGTCGATCTATTATAGCTGTCGGCCGTAAAAAAATAATGAATTCCGTAATTTGTAATTAGAAGTTTATTTTTGAGCGCAAACCTTTAAGTGTTTTGGATTCCGGAGCCTCTCGGGGCCTTTGGGATTGCAACTTCGTCCTAAATAAGTGTTTTTACTATTACCAATGAACAACAGTTATATCATTCGAGTTATCTTAACTACTATCCAATTATAAAAAGGCTCAAGCGCTGATATATTAGCTCTTTCTGGTATTGAATTGATGTGAAATGGATTTCTGGGCTGTTGTAGATATTATACTTTTAAGAAAAAGTATTTGAAACTTTTTATAAGAAGCGACACCGGATATATTCAACATCCACGATGAGGAAACTTTACCAATCCAGTAAAAGGCTGCGCTGCAAGAGCTGAATTAGGAGAAACAACTGCAACAATTATGTTGCCTTACAGTCACCGACTAGTAAAATTTTAGCCTCGCGAGGTCCACCGAAGGAACAACGCAGTAATAACGATAATGCTGCGAGAGCGCTACTGTTTGTCATTACTCGATTGTATTAAGAGGCGGTAAAAAGTGAGTTATCCTACTTAAATGCAAACTGTACAGTACTGTATACATTAAGGCAACCCATTCGTCGAGTACGACGACGTAAACCTTCTTGCAAAGTTTTCGATCTGTTACTTAACGATCGAGACTCGCGGTATTGTACTGTGGTCAAGGGACGAACTGGAATGAATGAGCAATATGCTGTAAAATCCAGACGCAGGGTAGAAATTCCAAGACGCATGGGAGTGCGAGATCTGGGTAACAAAACCATTCAAACGTCCCACGTAGTGGGAGTAGTTCTAATGCTGGGGTTCGTCCCTTGAGATAGACCTCGACGGGTGAGCAAGTTTATAGCTCCGGTACTACCTTGGAGAGCTAGTAGAAGATGGATAGGCAACCTCGCTCCAACCAGTGAGATACTGGTAGCATTTGCTAGCCAAACTCTAAAGACTATAAAACAGCCGCATTCAAGATATTTTCAGTATGACATTTCTGATAAATGACAGTAAACTTTTTTCAAACAGCAATGCATATCTTTTTTTTAATAAACCCACAAAAAAATAAAATCGACGGATCTGGAGAGTCTTTAAATCCATGTCACTGTATATACGTCGGTCGTACAAAAACATTATTTTTCATTGCTTGAAGGTCTATGGTTGATAATAAAATATGCTTCAAAACTATCACCGCTTACATTAGGACTGCAATATCTTTTATCTACGACTACTATAGAAAGTTACACATTTCGCACAATCTAGTAACCGTGAAAATAACTCATTGCTCACAATTTCTAAACTGAACGGTAATGATCGTGGGAAATGATTTCCCACGATCAGTATTCTATTAAAGCGCCATAGGTATCAGCACATGCAATATTATAATATTATTAATTATTTGAAATATAAAAATATAATAAATATAAATTTTAGATAAAGGTACATTTATTTTGTTTCATTAATGTTTTACATTAAATTATATTTTGAATGTAAATCCATCTAGAAAAATTATCGCTTCGGCAAGAAATCGAACTCTGGACCACCTGCTTGCTAAGCCAGACCTCATACCGTTCAGCTATCTAGGCGGCTTAACATAATTTAGTTATTATTACTATATAAGTTATTAAAAATTATTATTCAATTAACGTAAAATTGATTAATTTTTTTACATTATTATATAATTGTTAATATAATATTATTCATTATTATTGCTAAATTACAATAAAAAAAATGAAAGCATTTATAATTTGCTACATAATTCGAGAGTGCAAGCGCGATGGGTCCATTTTAAAGTTACCTTCCTGTTCATAACATTACCTGCAATGTCAAAATATGTTTACATTTCGCGGCAAAGGTAAACCTTGACAATTTAATTTGACGCGTTTATGTTCTTCATTCTACAATGTGTTTGAATCGTCTAGAAAGTCTAAGCACTTTATTAGAGCCTTTTCTAGCAAGAAAGTTGGATTTTGACCAAATAATTTCTTATCTTGCAGATCAGAAAGCTCGAAAAACTCAAGTATCTCCGGTGTCCGATGTCCACCGAAAATATCTCGAAAACTAGAAGACTTAGGAAGCTGAAATTTTACAGGTAGGTGGGCCTGGCCCCAAGGTGGTGCATAGTATATTTATAATCCCAAAAACCGGGGGGGGTCGCGGTGGGGGGGCATTTCTTAAAAAATCATTATGGCTATATATCTCTTGAATGGCGTAAGCTACAAAATTCAAATTTTCACAGATTATACTTGAAGCAATTCTGAAAATAAAAAATACCGGAATTTTACCCAGGCGTGGAGTAAGGCAACATTCCAGGGGGAGAAGAGTTTTCCGCAAAAATAACTATGATAGAAATGTTGATTGTGAGTAATCTGTAAGAGATACGTATATACCATCCCTGACTTTTTTGTAGATCTTGTTGAGGGCTACAATTCGTTCGCTTATAGTTTGGCTTCATCTGTTACAATTTTCGCAGCGTAATGCGTTTTGCCTCTGTTAGAGTCAATTTTCTTAAGTATGTATTTCATACTTTGCTTATTACTGAACTCTCCAAAAACCCTCTCAATAATCTGTGTATATAGAAACCTTTGTTAAGAAATAAGCTATCAAATGGTAAAAACTGCATCAAAATCTATTCAGTGGTTCTCGAGATTCACCGGTTTTGACAAAAACTGGGCTTACAAAAACTACAAAGTTAATGGGGGTACACACTGATTGCCAGCGACTTGCACGTTTTCACTGCGGTGACTCCACATTCCGTTGATTTTCCAACGAATATTATGCCATATAAAGTACATAACATATTAATGATAAACTACATAGGTATATAATTAAAATAACTATATTATGTATTCTCTTTGAACACGCCTAGCATTCGTTATTAAAGTTATTTTGAAAAAAGGGCAACTTATGTGTTTTTATAGAATTTATTTGAGCAAAAAAAATATGGGATTTATTAGTAATCACGAAGATAGGCATTGCTAATTATAAATCAAACGTGATTATATTAAATTATAGTTACATGTTATGATCCGATTGACATTATTATTAAGGAAAATAAAAACTTCACTGCAGTAGCACATCCTGAGCTACGGGATCCCAAAAAATAACTTTTATAATTAGATCTGTTTTCTTACTTCGTGGATAGCTGACATGATCAGAAGGGGACCGTTGATTTTTCAACGGGTATTATGCTAGTATAATATAATACACACTATATAGGTATATTTTTAATCGATCACTCTATTTTATTCTAAAACCTTTTACAAAATACTATGTTAAAAACTTTGAATTGTGTGTTGTTTAAATTATACTTAGTTATGGGGGGGGGGGCTGGAAATCTTACCCTCGGTTCTAAGTGTGTGTCAGGATAAGTGTTATTACAAGATTAAAAATTGGAATAAATAAATATGATATAAACAGTTAAACAGGATATAAAACGTAATGTCAAAATAAATATTTTATATTTTAATTAGGAACAATCCTCAAATTTCTGTTCTTACATTATTTTATTCAAAAGGTGGAGTTCAAAAGCAGTGGAGGAGTATACCAGGCGACAAAGGCTATATGACACTAGCAACTAATTCTTTATTTACCAACCGATTTAAATTAAACTTTAGTGTTCTATTTAAAATTTCATTCTCCATCTATGCAGGTATAGTAAATCTTTCTAAGACTTCTGGTTTCAGCGGAAGTTACATCAACTTAAAAAATCTTCAAGATTGATCGATTTCTAATAATTTTAGATGGTTTACGCCGTTCTAAATTTAAAATTATAAAAGTCGTTTATTCTTGTTAACAAATGAGGTATTATTGGATTCAGAATTTCTTGTAGCTACGTTCTATTTAAGATTTTGAAGTTGGTGGCACTTTCGGTGAAGCTGGCAGTCTGGATTTCGCGGTAAGGACCAAAACTTTACTGGACTTTTTCAAAGATATGGGTTTAAACTTTCATTTAAAGCAATTTTGTTCAGATTATAGGAATCATCCAAACGGCCAAACTACTTCATCCAGACGACCATACTACCGTAAATCGGATGGTAAATAGAGAATTATTACCTAGTGTCAAGGCCGTATTCAAGGGGGGGGGGTTAGGGGGTCTGAACCCCCCCGAGACTAAATTGAATACTAATAAATGACAACAAAATAAAATTATTTTTCTATTCTGCTTCCCCCCGAAAATAAATTTCCCCCAGAACCCCACCCCCGGGGTTTCTGGCTACGGCCCTGCCTAGTGTTATATGACTATTGTCACACGGTATCCCTTCGAGTGGTTACGTCACTGCCACAGTGTTGCAGTCACTGTTACATATATGTTCTAAAATAACATTAAGAATTAGGGTATATAGAATTGGAAAAAACTTGCAAGGAGCATTTTAACCCAATACCTCGCTATCGTATATAAGATGGACAAATAATAAATTAGAACTTTTCAAAAATACCATTTAGTAATGATCTTGTGAACAGTGATAAACCATATCAAATTTATGGAAAGTTATAAAATGCACCATTAATTAATAATTAGATATAACAGTTTCTTGACTTTGTATTGAGATTAAAGCAAGCGTTTTTTGCAAGAAATGCATATGTACTACGTGCAATTTGATGGTAAACAGCTACAAAAATGTAAACAACTCGATAAACACTCATTAATTTAGGATTTTTTCCCCTATTTCTCAGACTATAATTAAAACCGCTATCAATTTAATATAAGCCGAGCGCGAAAAACTCTCTCATTAATTTAATGTTTTTTCCAAAGCTCGGTCTACCGAGAAGATTACGCATCCTACATAAATTCATATCTTGTTAGATCGAAGTCCAATCGTCTACGAAGTTCTCAGGAAAATTGAAAACTGACGGAGGGCACGCACTCTTTTAACTACATAAAGATGATCCTTTACGTTTACGATTATTGTTGTTTATTTGACAGAATTGGAAGAGTCCATGGTTTTATAAAAAGGAAAACCCCCTTATCCAATTTTCCCATGCAAAATTATTGATTGTGCCAACCTGTGACTATATTTGCTAGGTGGTTGTGTTACAAATTATTCTAAATTATGTCAGAAGGAAAATGAAAGTGGAAGAGAAATTGCTCTCGAGTAACTTACTGAAATATTTGCTTATTAACAAACAGAATACACTTACTATGTATTCATATTAGTTTGTTAACTGATTTGATTGATTGAAAAGATAAATATTGATGGTTAATTGTACTTATTATTATAAGCGTTTTCTAGTCCGTGAATTTCAAGTATATATTAGATACAAAAGAGAGCAACGGTCATAGGGCGTTAACAAGGCGTAATTGTTTATAGCAGCTTTCACGACAGTTTGCCAGTAAGGGATCATTTTATGAATGTTTATTGCAACCGTTTAAAATATGATGTTCAGGCCATGTCGGCCGATCGCACGCTTATTATGTATAAACTCTGAACTATGAACTTAATCCGTTGTCGGCAAATTTTCGTGAAAGCTCCTATACTTCCAAAATATGTTAACGTAATAACAGATAAACATGAGGAGAATTCGTGAACTAAAGAAAACGGAATTACAACGGCCGTGACAATTACAACCAGCCGTACAAAGTCCGGACTCGTAAATAATGTATTTGCCCTAGATTTTCATGAAAATTTTGTAATATTTTGTAATGCACAACTTGAGGTTTTCACAATAAAATCTAATACGTATTACATTACTCTAAAGAGGTAATCTTACTTTTCTTAATATCAACCTTGGCGGGCGTAAGCTGGGCACAATGTTTTCTAGAAGTTTATTTATTTAGACAAATTATAACATAAGAAAATCCCATTTTAAACAGGACATGTTATAAAAAATATGTTTACATGGGCATTTAATAAAAAGATTTTATTTTTGCTACCCCTTTTTACTAAGTCAAATAATATTAACTAATATTAAATAAAATAAGGCTTCTACCAAGCTCATTCTCATAATAATGTCTATTTAAAATTCGCAAGATCTTTTTAATGTTACATATTCTCATATTTTGTGTGAAAAGAGCCACGACTCCTTAACATTTTTATTATAGTTTTCGCGAATGCAGTAATATTGAGTAAATATGTAAAGATACACCCAGCGTGTTAAAAATGCAGTAAAATCAACTGATTTCAACTTTAAATAGATAAAATATAAATAATAAATAATTAATTCTATTTGTTATGGGTTAAAACCACACTACCGTACTCAATTGTAGCAACTCATTCTTCAGTTCTAAAGTTCAATTTAGATTAGGCAACACAAAATTAAAACAGCACATGCTGTTAAGTATTCTAGGTATTATGTACTAAAATAGAGTTTGGAATAATTTATTAATAGAAGTTATTCATTATTTGTGTTTGTTTACTGTCTATAAATTTATGTATTTATGCATTGATGTATAAGCTTAACTAGCACATTTCAAGAAAAAGATAAGTTAAGTTAGCTGACTATTTCTCTTTGGAAGCGGAACTGTTGAGTATATACGTAGTTCTGTCTGATACCAGATGTGTGGGATCGATCGTAATATGAACACTTGGAGGTAGAGGACACTTCACCGACTGGACATTTTGCCAACCGTGGACACTACGCCGACCGTGGATACTACGCCGACTGGCTGTTTTGGACACTTCGCCGACAGTGGACAATAAGCCGGCCCTTAAAATCAATTTTGTTACTGGACACTTTATTTTCATTAGTGTCTGCTCAGTGGACCGATATTGGTTACTCTCAGAGGTTACTCTAGAAGTCATTTTATAATGCCAGTTCACCTACAATATGATATATTATGACATACAGGGAATTTTGTAAATAGATAAAAAGGCAAAAAGAACTGTTGAAAAATGTATATACGTCTAAAAAGTATGGCCTACCAAGTACTTTTTCCACATAATATATTCATGAAACTGATAGGTATACACAATAAAACAATGCTCATAATTTTGCGTTTCTTTTCATTTCTTAAACGTCTCTCCATCGGCTCCATCCTAGAGTGTTCCAATGAGGTCGTAGCTAGACTTTAACACTACTATCCTTATTTTTCTAGAGAGCCAGCACTTTAAAAGAATATTGCTCATAAACTACTGTTCAAAATTAAATAATTTAAAAAGATCAAATAATAAATTTACTTCTATTTTTGTTTTTATCGGACGATATGTAATAAAAGATAAGCATTTTTAGTTGCAATTTCATTAAGAGTAAATTAAACAATTTTTTCCTCGGAAAGTATATACCACATATCTATAAAATTTTTGTAGGGGTTAGAAAGAAACCTTGCGGTTCGTATGCTATTAGCTTTCAGACACAAAAAGTTTCAATTAAGATTTATATTGTAACGAATAGTAAACCCACATATGACGTCATCGAACATTCTAGATGTATGAGTCATCAACTGTATGACTCATCAATAACACCAGCATGTATGACTCATCAACACCTGCGTGTATGACTCATCGACGCGACTTATCGACGTGACTCATCAACAGCTGCATGTATGATTCATCGGTTATGTTCTAGAATTTATGAAAGATATAAATTGAGTTCGCGGGTAGAAGGAGTTCAGTTAATGTTTGACCGGCATAGTGAAATGTACTCTGAATAAATTGTTAATAATTATTGTAATACATAAATAGTTTTTATATAAATAGTCCTCAAATAAATTTGTAAATACCTAGCATTTAAATAGTTTGTTAAATAGTTTATAGTTATAGCGTTTTTAATTAAGTGTATGTAAATTAATATTTCTCTTATGAATAGACGATCTAAACAGCATTTTTGGTTATTGTTTTAAAAAGAACGTTACAATATGAAAAAATAGTGAACTATTCCAGTCAATGAAGGTTTTTTTTGCGGAAAGAGACGCAACGGCAACTATTGGTGATAGAAAAAAACTTAAGATCGTTCTTGTAGGAAATGTTATTAGCTTTAATTTAGTACATAAGTATTTTTAAGCTACGACCAACCGTGTTTCAGATATTTGAGAAAACCAAAACAGGGATCTTTTTTCGACGTAGCTCATCTTGGTGTTATCAGAACTTTTGGTATATTCATCACTGGACGCCCCCAAACAAGAATGCAAAATCACAAAACAGTACGAATTTTTCCACAAAAACGCCCTTTTCAAACCGTCATTTACTGATAATGGATTGTAAGGACTGTGGTTTATCACAACACTATATTTAACGGTGTCCCCTAACCATCCACTGTATTTGACTAATTGCCAATACGTATTTCAGTAACGATGTTACCTTTTATACTGAGAATTATGACATGTTTGAATTCATATCTGAAAAACTTATTAACTGCCAACTTATTAATAGCTTATTCTATAGACTTAATAAGTAGCCAACAACGACTTTTGCAATTCGTTCTTTATACAGCCCTTGAACTTTATAAACTAGTCGGTTCCCTAGAGAAAAGTACTCCAGAATTCGCCTTTTGGGCACCGATTTTGATGATTGTTTTTAAATTGCAATCGACTATATTTCAAAGTCTAAATGTTTGATTTGTACGCTAATACCCTGTTTGATTGTTATTAACAAACTTAGTTTACACTAATGTAAACTATTAACTGTAGGAGGCTAATAGTTTCTGAATGTTGTATATAAATATTTAGTATTAAAGTGTTTCGTTAGTATTAAAGTTTCGTGTTGTATATTGGTGGTTAAAATGTTAGTGTAAAACTTTCTCTGTATAGTAAACTATAGCTTCCCTTGTTTCGAGATATTCATTATACCACTTTTTAATTTTAGCGGCCATTCTATGACCAGCACTTTGCATGTAGGTCATTTTAAAAGCTTTTCGCCATACTAACGGATGATGCCTAAAGACTGGACTCTTCGTTTTATAAATCAAGTATTCATTAATGGCTTTCTTTCGTTTTGCTATTGATAAACAGTCTAATGAATTCTCTTGACATTCGTGAAGTTTGGTTTATTTATAACAATTATTAAGGAAATTCTTGGATTATGGTTCATACCAGTCTGATTTCGAGAGTGTACGCGTATTGTCATGATCATATTGAAAAAGGTAAAAAGTTTGTTGTAGATCATTTTATGGTAGAAAATGCCCCAAAACTGACAATATATCGATACATTAAACAATAGCAAGACGAAACTCCACCTTTTCGCTATAACGTTGAAATTCACAACCCATTGATTGTTTGACGGTCACTGTTTAAAACCAAGCTTCTCCGTTAGTTTGGTTGTCACTGGTTTTCCCTTCCCTCTTGATCGTAAATTCGCGCCAGCGCTGTCAAGCGCATTCACAATAGTGCAGGGGATATAACAAAATGGTTGGCTTGCATTAGATGTTGGATGGGAGATGAAATAGAAAATTGGTTTTGATATAATTCGCTTTAGCGGAGAATATCTCGCATCCAGCAATATGATCATCTGATTGTTTATATGTGATCAATCGTCAATTAGACGGATTAGGTTCTAGTGTTAACCATTTAGATAAACCTTTTTTATTTTCCACCATGTGCTAAAATCTCAAAATCTTTTTCTATTTTAGGTAATATTTCCCTATTAGTTGCCCTGAAGGTATCGTGTGACAAAAGACCTTTCAGTTTATCGAAAGGTAAAATTCTTTGCAAATATTTAAAATTAATACCACATACAGGGTGTTTTATTTTTAGGTCTTTTCTTTCTTCTTTTTATCTTTTGGGTTTCGTTGGTCGTCGTTTTTTCCTGTTCCTGCCCCTTTGATTTTGGATTGGGTTTAATTTGAAGGTCTTCCCCTTTGGGTTCGTACCTGCATACACAAGTACAGGGTTGTATCTAACAAGAATATACCGGAGGGTGTAACGAAAAACCCTAAGCAAGGTTTTTAAACCGTACTGTATCAGCCGTGGGTCATCGAATGGTGGAATGTTTGTTTGAAACAGTATGTATATGTATATTGTGTCATTTTATCTATGTGTCTATATATTTATAAAACGTTTATACAATTTATTTATTCATCCATGTTAGTTTTAAGTGCTAGATAAAACGAGATCTCGAGTAGTGAAATTGTCATAGGGTAGTTTTTAAGATTTACAACCACTGTGATACAAATCACCGTTCTGTTAATTTTATTAGACATTAAAATCCTTAATCAGTATAATTACCGTTTAAAAGTTTTTTGACAGACAGATTTTGGCCGAAAAGCGCCGAAGATGATAACATCTAACATTCGTCGTTTGGAAAAACAGTTGAATAGGAAATGGGGAATATTAACCAGAAAGTTAGCGAAACGGTTCAAGTGCAGTCAGTTTCATATTGTCAGGTCCCTTAAGAGTAAATTTCGGATAAAATAAAAAAAAGATCGAAGTGTTTAATAGTTCTAAGCAACAACAGCAACAAAGTCGGCTAAGGTGCAGATGCATTTTAGGGAAATCCCCAAAAGAGATTTTTTTTATTAAGAGATGCCTTATTCCATTCACTCGGGAAAATCATTCTGATGATAGTTACGTGTTTTGGCCCGATCTAGCCTAATCACATTACGCGAAATCAGTAATTATCAGTTATAGAGCACTTATCAGCCGAATATTGTGTTTGTGGCCAAGGAAGAGAATTCCTCCATGTGTCCCCAGAACTGCAGAACAGAATATGTGAGCAAGGTTGGGAAACTCAAAATAAGAAGAATCTTAAAAATAGAATTTTATATTGCAAAAGAAAATAGGCATGAACCTCGCACAGAGAATGGTGGAACGGGTGCCCAAAAAAACTGAATTATGTTCACCGTTCTTGAAAAATTTATTAAAATCGCAACATTATTCTAGTTTTTATATGCATTTAAACACAGTTTCAAATTTTAGGCATCACCCGTTATGTTGTTATAGAAGGAATAACGTTCAAACACTTGACAACCGTTAAGCTGTCGATAACACTCTGGTAACACTCAGGGCTGTTAAAAGTCTTTTTTAACGACCCGCTTTTTTCAAAATTTCCATTGCCAAGGTGACAACGGCGTCTATGATTTTCCGACCATGGAAGTATTAAAGTCCTCCGTCGAGCTTCAAACAGCTACCTTGGGCGTTATAGCTATATTAACAGATCTTAATATGTAAATAACTATTATGGTATACTGACTCGTAAACATCTGTTTATTGAGCTCTGTATCTATAGGTAAAGATTCTTTTTACAGGCTAGCCCGTTATGAAGCCCATAAAAATTGTTAAGGGTTCGTTATCATCAATATCATAGCAACATACACATTTATTTAAAACATTGATATATATTTTACCTATTGTGCTGTACTTCTTCAGTAAATGAAAGAATTATTTTAAAAAAATCTACCAGTCAGTATACCATAAAACGTTGTACATTGCTCAACCGTTATGCGAACCCTACGTGCTTGCGCGGATAATAAGCTCGCTGATCGCTCGTTTGTTAGGTACCATGCTCGCACGTAAAGTTCTAAGTAACGGTCTTGCAATGTAAATAAATAAGTATAACATCACAATTTGCGACTTTAAAAACCCCCTAGTACTATTTTTCATCTGTCATTTCAAATAATAAATTTCTGACCTAGGCGGCCATTTTGTAGCCGTGATTTTGCACTTTTGGCTGATTTTGATCCAGAATTCGTAATCTGCGACCCCAAAAAGCTAAGTATAGCTAATTTTATTCAATAATAATAAAAATTTGACGAAATTATTTAAATATTATAATTACCCCTTATGGAAAAAACAATAATTTGTTAGTAACAATTAAACAGGACATTAGCGTACAAATCTAACAATTAGACTTTGAAATGTAGTCGATTATCATCAATTAAAAAAAAAACATCAAAATCGGTGCCCAAAAGGAGAATTCCGAGCTATTACTCTTTATTTGTCTCCAGGAAACCGACTAAAGGTGTGACGTCAATGAATTATATGCTAGCAACAACCTTTATATTCAAAATTCAAATTAACAATAAGATTAGTATGGAGTTTAAAAGTTATTGGACTTTACGCCGTTCGGTAGTCACGGCCGCCCCTATTTTTGGCCGTCCTTGTGCAGTACACATTTCACACACCCAGTGATAATAGGGGTATTTGATTATAAAATGTTGTTAGCATAACCTTGATGATATTACAATTACTGGAAATGCATCGAAAAACTACCGATCGCACTGATTGATTTCATGAAGCTTATTGCCTGGAAGTTGTACGAGTCGATTTTCAAGAAAGACTTCAATTTTAATTTCAAAAGGTGATCAACTAAACTATTGGTTTTTGTAAAGTAGAAAGATGAAGAAAATGGCATTATTCGTCTCTTAATACTAAAGATACATTTGCAGCTTGTTGAACACCTGATTCAATATCGTAGTTTTACAGCTCTTCTTCGTTACTTCTTTAACACTACTTTCTCGTTATCACATTCTGATTGCATGTAAAACAAGAATAAGTTCAAGTGTTTTGAATTTATCTCTAAGGACATATTAGATAAAAACTTGAAAGTCAATTTATGTATCATCGGGAAAATATTTTGCAAGTAATATCGATGAATATCAAAAACAATTACTACACTTAACTGCTCCTTAGAAATGATAACTAACAGACAAAATTAAAGTGATCTGTTTGTTTACTACATTTGCAAATTTTTGCAATTAAACCAATAATAATTTCTGTCCATACCTTATGGACCTAAAACGCTACTTTAGCAAATTCTGAAACGTAGAGTTTAAGTGATAATTCTAAAGTTTTACAAAACATCTTAAAAATACATTATTATGAACATAGGTCCAGAAATGGCTCATAAGAGCGCTATGATCGTTTGAAGATTTGAAGCCCCCAAAGACAGGTTTTTGTTTATAATTAATTATTATTATACCAACGGACTCTAATATATCCATTATAGTGATATATATATATATATATATATATATATATATATATATATATATATATATATATATATATATATATATATATATATATATATATATATATATATATATATATATATATATATATATATATATATATATATATATATATATATATATATATATATATATATATATATATATATATATATATATATATATATATATATATATATATATATATATATATATATATATATATATATATATATATATATATATATATATATATATATATATAACTAGGGAAACCTCGTCAAGACATGACGGTCAAAAGCATTGAAGGATTTCCCTATATACAACATTCGATGTGTGATTACAATCCTTTGGATTTTCGTGAGTGATTATTTAAATAAACGTAACCAAACATAACCAGTTGAAAATTCTAAGCCTAGCACTCCTCTCTCCCAGCTTACCCTCATCTCTTCCGGCATATATTTCTCTCTGGCTTACCCCTCCCGGGCCTGCCCGCCGGTTTATTCTACATGCATACATACGGAAATTCTACCTTACGAAATGATAAGAATAAAATCAAAAATCGATCTTGTTTAAAACATTCTTGAAAACGTCTATTAGTACATATTTCAAAAACATGACAAACATAGTGTTGGCAAATTCTCTGCCTTCTATATAAACAATATGAAACTACTCTGAATAAGCAATTGCCATCAGCTATTATTTTAATTCGTCTGTTGTCCATAATTCTCAACTATGCAGGTTTTGTCTAACAACCTAACAAATTTTTAAACATTCACAGCTTATTAATGTTGATGGAAGTGGACGGCTGCATCACCCTTTTATATTTATAAGCGGGTGAGCGGGAGTACTTACGAAACTCATCACCGGAGAAAGTGAGAGGGCGTCTTAAGTGAATGTCCGATTCGTCCATCTCAATTTATAGTTTTTCAAATTAAAAATATAAATATTAAAAATATATAAAAACTAAGTAGTGTTGATTGATTTACACAGCGAAAGCTTTAATATAAAAAAAAGAATCGCTCAGATCGGCCCGGTGGAACTCTCAAACGAACTGGAACAAAAATAAGCCTTGTGTTTAAAATATATAGATTTATAATGTACATAATACATATAATACTTAATATATAATACAAAACACGCATTAATTTATACACAAATGAAATATTTCGATTTGAAAGGTTTCTCAGAAATTTATGAAATGTCAACCAAATAGATTTTTTAAAAGTAATTTTTTCTAAATATGAGTTAAAGTGTAGTAATTGGTTATAAAATAAAATACTACAACATATTAAATTGGAAATTTTTAATTATTCCAAAGATTCGGACAATCCTTGTGACTGATATTTTAAATATCGCGTGCGATATGTCTACCTCGACATATCCATGCCACAGTATAATAATATACAGTAGGCTTACTCTTACAATTATTGAAAGCCGATTCTCGGGACGTTGATAGCAGTTATGCTTGATACGCGCAAGCGACCACATCGATTACGCCAGAGCCGTATAACTTTAGTTGTGTAGCGGCCCTGTATGAAATGAAGGTTGCGAAAAGACTATTCTTCTAATTTTCCATCTTCTCCTTATGTTGAACCAAAATTAAATTATGGTAAATATTAAATGTTGTTATTGTAATAATACATATAAATTCTTTATTGAACCGTGACCAACAGTTTCTGGTTTGTTAGATGACACAGGATAATCAACATTTAGAACAATGATAACTACCGAACAATTCAAACAATTAAATTAATATATAATACATAACTAATAAATAACAATAATATGCAATAACAATTAGTCTAACAACATTAAAATAAGTTAATGATAAATAAATACTAAAAACTAAACAAACGGTTGCTAACAATACTAACTAGATTTTGAAGAATGTATACCAAAACTTCTTAAAATATAAACGAATAAAGTTGTGAGTATATGACTGCAAGAAAAATACTTTATGTAACACATCCAAAGAAATCGACTTAAATACATAAGTAATTAACTAATCAGTAGGTATAATCATATCCACACAGATAAATATTTATCTTATGTATACTAGTTAGGACAGACCGCTCGTATTATGGACCTTATTATTACTAGCTAGAAGGTAGCGAATGCGGGTTGCGCTGGCTGGCAGTGGACTATGGTACGCGCGCTGCCTGCAACGCGGTCTTTAAAAACTTCTTCTGCCAAAACTATTAAAACGTCCCGCTTGTCATTTTGCATTTAAATGCCGCAGTGTTCAAAGAATCTGTACAATTTTTTTCAGATTTTTAAAAATGTGACCACACCGATTTTTCTATAATTTTAAAACATTTCGTTTAGAAAAAAATAAAAATATGTTTGGTAACAAAAACTTATTTAAGCCGCCTAAAAACCCCGTCTTCTTGTGAGCAATATATAAAAAAATGTTTGTTCTATGAATGAAAGTTATGTTCTTTAGTTGATTGCTACCTCATAATTGATTTTCATTGAAATCCGAAAGATCAGCCCATTTTAGTGATCGATTTCACATGGAATGGCCGTACTTTAATTCATATTAAATCCTTGATAATTTACAAACTTTCTGTTTGCTTGAAAATTTTAAAATCATAAGAAAGAAAACAAACCCACTAAAAGAATAATGCTATATTATTAAATCGTATTGCCCACTAATAGTGGTTAAATGTATTTATATTTATTAAATAAAAATTTTATTGTGAATTAAATACTTTTGTCTATTTCGCGTATACAAAGATTACTTTGTGACACTGTTTTTGCGAAAAACAGTTACACAAAGTGCTACTTTGTGCAACTGAAAGTAGTGATTTTTTTATTTGTAAGGCTGGCAGTAGTAAGTAAATTTTGCTGCCAGCCTACTCTGTCATGTCATTCTGTCAACGAAGTCCAGTGTCAGACGTAAATGCGTAATAAGCAATAACACAAATATATTCTGATTTCAAGATCAAAATTAGATTAAAAAGCCAAAACGTATATCGCTTGTCGATATTGAGGTAAGTTTAATTGAGTTGAATGATGTACACCTCCATTTCATCAAATATTTTTTTCAGTTTTTACCTACTAATGGGAACATAACCAAGGTGTTAGGAAGAATATAAAAAGGAAAGGAATAATGCTCGACAACCAACCCGCGGAAGTATTTTGGGGGCACATTATCCAAACGAAAAGCACTTTCCCGTGATAGGTACTAATAAGTATTCATTAACTGGCGCCGTTTTGAAAATTTGAATGTTATGATGCTTAGAAATAACAGCGAGAATAATGAAACATATTTCATTTTAAGAAGCTTTGAATTAAAACAAAGCGCGGTTAATAGCGGATTTCCTACGAAAATGCGCTGAAAAGCTTGTTTGATGGTCGTGAATCCCGTGTCCGTCCCTACTCAAATTTCATTTTCATTGTTTAGATTTAGAGGTTAGGTTAGTTATTTTCTATTGTTGTATGTTAAGCAGTTTTGATGTATTAAAATGTTTATTGTAATAGAAACAGTAAAACCTTGATTGAGTACATGATTGTCTTATCAAAATAATTATTTATAATAAAAATACATTTTTATCTTATATCAGAAGAAACAACTAAGCTGTCACCTTTTTTAAACTTGAATTTTTCCCTGCCTACGTGATTTTTTCAAAATCACAGTGGATGTCATTGTATGCGTTATCAGTTATTACCAATATTACCACATCAAAAATACCCGCGTGTACATTTTCCCATTTCTTTAAAGTAAATTGTAAATTAAGGCGAAATAGACAAAGTAGTATGTAAAACACGTGTTACAATTCCTTTTTGTAATACTCGTATATAGCTTAACTCGCCGCTTCGCGGCTCGTTAAGCAAACTTATACTCGTATTACAAACATCGTCATTGTATCACTAGTTGTACAATATACTATTATTTCATCCTCGCCTCAAGTCAAGAATGCGTGAAAACGTTTTAAAAACGTTAGTTTTTAGTCTGAGTTCTCGTCTCTGTAACATTAGAATATGACGTCTTGGGCTGTGACATTAATACGTTATTTTCTCGTCATTATTATGTCAAACATACGCTGATTTCGACGTTACATCTGACCAAATTAAGCTTTCATTATGACGTGATGCTGCCGACTGGAATTTAGCCTTTATTAACAAATATGTCCGCGAACCATAAATGTAACCAAAATAACCGAATAAATAATGTAAGGTGAAACATAACCTACGAACTCACTGTCATCACTGTCTGATATATTTTTTTGTATGAATGATTTATTTCGAAGCTTGCGTGAATTTTGCAGCTACTTTACTATAATAGAATTTAACTCCATCAAATTAATGAATACTTTAGCTTTTAGAGTAGGCAGTGCGTCGTATAGAATTTGACGAATTTTGATGTTAAGTTTATCAGTCTATCATAGATAAATACTTATTATTTTATCAAACACAAGATGTATACTAAATTAGTAAGTGTGCGCGTCAATTTTCTTTTTGTTTCTATAAGAATTTCTTCTGAAGTGCCCTTAATTGGCCTTCAATGTATGTATTGTAGGGGCCCTTAGTTTACGGGAGAGACTTTAGTTAATAATACGAAATGTCCACAAAAATAAAATCATGCAAGTCACCCAATCTTATTTTCCAAATATAAGCATTCCCATCTCCTTTATGCCTATAATTTTATTTCTAAGTTTGATGCTATTTAGTATATTTCCCCTTCCCCTACACCAAGTTTAGAGATTTTTACATTTTACACAAAAATCAGATACTTATCAAAACTGTGTAAATATTTACACCTTGTGTTCTATTTATAATCATAATAATAGGTAGTCTATATTTACTAACTACTTAAGCAAATTCTTCAACATGTCAATGTTTACAAACATACACATTTTGTTGTATATCTTATTTATTCATTATAAATTAAGTTGATTCCCTTGTTTTGCAAATTGTTCTGGGGAAGGTAATTAGGTAATTTATTATTTCAACAATTGCATTGAAGTTCAGTATACTATGAATTGATAAAACTGTGTTTATGTGTGATCACTAGAAAATGACTAACATTGGGGAATTTTACTCCAGCATCGTTTATGGAATTTGTTGTCTCATATTGAAGGAAACTCCTGCATCTTTGCCCTCATTATTATTTATACTGGACATTGCCTACGTGATACATTTAACGTTCATATTATTAACAAGCTTTTTTTTACAGATTATGGAATGTTTAATTTTATATTAATTAAAAGGGTCTGATTTATAGTTACAATGATTTGGTAATTCTCATAATGTAGGTTATAAACCATAAAAGTTGTTTTTCCAAATTCCATTATTATAACATTATAACTGATGCAATAGACACTCTCTCGCCAGACAGTGCAAATATTTCCATTTAGTTTTGTTTTTTGGACGATAAGATAACATTATTAATTAAGTAGTGGTTTACAAAAGTCAAGGGCTATATTAAAAACCAACCAATTTTCACATCTGAATGAGATGGATTATTTATTTATTTATTATCTTTTAATCTTAATGTTAATTTGATTCCAGTTTTATTATCTACTTGAGAGGTAGGCACTAGGAAAAAACATGCTTGTTTTTCCGAAAATGCCAATTTTACCCTAAAAGGAACGGATGTTTGTCAAAGGTCAATGTAAAGATTGCACTTGGAATATATTTACTATAAATCTAATTCAGTTATTTAAGTTTTGGAGGTCAACCGTAAGCCCTATATAAGTAGTACGAGCACAAGCACTTAATAAATAGTTCGAACATTTATATTCCCTCATACCACCTCTTCAAAGTTTCTCGGTACTCTGTTGGTCTGCGAAGGCGAAACGTAGCGGTTTGAGAGAACTTACTAATAGAATTTAATGAAACTTGGTTCTGGAGTAATACCAGAAACACCATCACCAACCCAAAGTTATCACATTATTAGATTATTTATGAAAAAACAACACTTTTTTGGGTACATTTGGACCTTAAACTTACACGGAAGGGCAATACAGATTCAAATGTGTTACATATACTCCATATAAGCAACGATTCATTTGCTTACTGCACTTCTCAGCTCCCGCTTTTGTTAGTGGTGGCACCGTTGTGGTGATACGGCTGACATCGTGAGGCCAAGATATTTCCAGTGTGCTCCGTGCTCAGATGATTTATTTATTATGATTTGGTTATTTATTTGTTTTAGTGTTTGTTAAATGTTACGTAAGCATTGTAAATCTGCGAATGAGACTGTATTTTGGTACATTTGTTATTTCAGTTTATATAAGTTGAGATTTTTTAAATACAAATTATTCTATTTAGTTTGCTCTGTACGCAACATTTAAAATTGCTTATATTTGTTATGTTGTTATGTCTGTAAATTCGGCTGTTTCGGTAGAATTCTCGAGTACTTCCGAATCCGAAAATCCGAAAATTATTTGATAAAGAATTTTCTGCATCATACAGTTTTGAAGAAAAATTACAAATTGTTGAGAAAGACAGACCAAAACCAGAACTTCTAAATTTAACAACAAAGATTAAAACCTGCAGCAGGTATTTGCTAAAAAAGACCGGAGAATCGAGTTACATTATAAATAAATATGTAGTAGTGCTTTTTTTAAATAAAGAATAATAGTCAACAAATTTTAATAATTATAGCGCTGTTTCTTATTATTAGGTACAGTTACAGCCAAAAAAATCTGGGCAAAAAGTTTTTTTAATTTGTACTTGACTTTTAAATGTCACTTTTCAGAATAGTCAACTTAACAATTAACAATTGAAATTGTATGCAAACGTCAGAGTTTAAATGTCTCATTTAGCGTCTACGGAAAAAGCTAGAATAATAACTTTATTAGAAGAGAGATGGTCAGAAAGAAGGGTAGCAGAAAGATTTCAAGTTCTGAAGAGTACTGTCCATAACATAAAAAAGAACTGGCAAGAAAGGCATGTAATTCAAAGAAGATCAGGAAGTGAAAGACCGAAAATCTCAACCCAGCAGCAAGTTAATAATTTAATTGGTTATCTACAGGAAAATCCTTTCCAGTCTGTCTGTGTGTGTAATGATGTGTCTGTAATAATTATTAAAGAAACTTTGATTGTGAGTAATCTGTAAGAGCTACATATATGCAACCCGGACTTTTTTATAGATCTTTTTGAGACCTACAAATCGTCCCCTTACGGTTTGCCTGTATCTGTTATCGTCTTTGCAGCGTAAGGCATCTTGTGTTTGTTTTGCCAATTTTATTGAATATTTCTTTTACATTTTGCTCAGGATTCGACTCGCGAAAGACGTTTTGAACAATCTTTATATAACTAAACAAGCTATCGTATGGTAAAAACGACATTAAAATTTATTCCGTGATTTTCGAGATTCAACAACTTTTACGGAGACATAAGTTAATTGTAACTAGGGAAACCTCGTCAAGACATGACGGTCAAAAGCATTGAAGGATTTCCCTATATACATTTGATGTGTGATTACAATCCTTTGGATTTTCATGGGTGATTATTTAAATAAACGCAACCAAACATAACCAGTTGAAAATTCTAAACCTAGCACTCCTATCATATTATGATGGAAGTGGACGGCTGCATCGCCCTTTATATTTATAAGCGAAGAGTACTTACGAAACTCACCACCGTGGAAGGTGAGAGGGCGCCCCTAGTGAATGTTCGATTCGCCCGTCTCAAATTAAACATTTTAGAGTTTTTTAAATTAAAAATATAAAAATTAAGTAGTGTTGACTAATCTACACAGCGAAAGCTTTAATTTAAAAGAAGAAACGCGTAAATCGGCCTGGTAGATCTCTCAAACGAACTGGAACAAAAATAAGCCTTGTGTTTTAAATATATAGATTATTTGAGTGTGCGTGTAACCTATGAATGATGCGGGGTATGTGGTATGTACTCAGTTTGCCGGCGGCGGCGTTACTATTATAGCAGCTCAACTTTTGTAAATCGACCAGAGACGGGTCCGTTGATTTTTCAACGGGAGTTATGTTAGTATACTTGTTAACGGGTTTTCCAAAACTTGTGCCAAACAAGTAGGTTATCAAGTTTTACATAATCATTCTTACATGACTAAGATCATATTATGATGTTGTGTGATTTTGCGTCTTTTAAGAAATTATAAATGAAATTAAAAATATTTATTTATCTTAGGGTAGTTCTTACACTGGAGGTTCAGATATTTCTTAATCCTTGACAAACTCATGAAACCTCACAATCTTTATGACCATTCGCAGTTGGACAAGTGCAATGCTATTCTTGTTCATGAACAATGAATAAAGAGTACTGTTTCTAATTTGAACTTCTAAAAGAATTTCCTTAAATGAGATTCGTAAAATATATCGAATTCTTCATAGCGATTATAAACGTATGTCGGAAAATCGTTCGCATGTTGGAGATGATTAACAAAATTTTAATTCTTAATAATATTAAAATTTTTCTGTCGTTTCAACATTCTACATTTCACATTTTACAGTTCCTGTCTTTTAGGATTGTAGGATGGAATGTGATCGATCGCACAGGAGTAGCGAATGTGCGCACTTGCCCCGGGCGCATGTAATAGGGGGACCAAATCTCGAGATTTTTCAAAAATTCGGCGCTCTTACATTCCTAATCTTTTCTTGTACGTTTTTAAATGTTTCAGAAATATGCTCCCAAAAATTTGCGACAAAAAACAAAATAAATGTAATAATTTGATACATTTATAATAATAATAATAATAATAATAATAATAATAATAATAATAATAATAAATCGCCTTTATTGTACTAAGAAAAACAGAAATTTACAAAGTTCTCAAAAAAGAGAAAATACTAGGTATTATAAACATTAAAATTGGTAATTAAATAGGAATACAGTAATTACTTAATCATTGTAGTGTGTAGTAAGTGTGGGGACTCCTGGCGAAATCTAGCCAAAGGCTACTCTATTTAACCAAGAGACATCACAGAAAACCAATAATTTAAGACATGTTCCCAACATTAAGTTAGCATAATGTGTGTTCAGTTCAAGTAGGTGAAACAGAGATGAAATTAGACGCAAGAATTTATTGTAACTGTAAAAAGTAGTTTTTTAAGTAGCGTTTGAATTGTTTTAGTGTATAATTTTTTATATCTGCTGGCAGTGAGTTATATAGTATTTTGTGTCTAAAGGCAGAAAATTAGCATTTGTAGCCCGCAGTTGTTTGATGCCCGAGCGAAGCGTAGCGTAGCGAGGGCAGCGGACAACTTAGGGCTACAAATGCTTTTCGGTTCTAGTGACATACAAAAGTTTTTCGCCTACCTGTTTAAAAGTTTAAAAAAGAATTCCAAAAGTTAAACAGTAACGTAACTTATTAGTAAATTAAATAGGCATATGTTAGAGGGAATGAATGAAAATGAAAATAACGCCAGACGTTTTTAGTAATTTATTAACTAAATTAACCTAATAATCATTACATTACATACAAGATGGCCGTATAGTAATTGTTTTTATTATTATTGGTAAATAAAAGGAACAGGATATGATTTTTATTTAGTATGAGTTAGATCAATTTATAGTAGACGCATTTGCTACATTTTTTATGCATACGGGCGCTTACGGCGAACAGCTCGCATCTCGCACGGTCGCACTGTTAGACTTTTTAGTCTTTAGTACTGGGTAAGCCGCTAGACAGGATTGTTGTTGTCCCTGGCCGCTCAGCTCAGCCGGCTTTACTTGTAAACACTAATAAATAATAATAAAAAATATATAAAAAGACAGTAGCTTGTTCTCGAAGTTCAGGTGGTGTACAGCTGAACTCATCGCTTTCAATAATGTCGTTATTGTTGTCTATCATTGTATAATTTATTGAAATTCTTTTTATTAATTTATTGTCACAGCCTCCATTTATACATACAATGACACTGTGAAAAGAAAAAAACAAACGACAAATTTATCGACGAAGACATGAAAATCAAAGTTATGATCTAAGAAGCCTAGAAAAATTTGAAGTATGTTTTTTATATTTTTAAAGGTTAAGTAAAAATATGTTTCAGATTACATTTTCCGTCATATTCCGTTGCTAAAAGTTTTACGAATGAGTTATATTTTTAATGTTAAAAACTAATGATTTCATTTTTTGATTAAAATCTTTTTAGGATAATGCACAGGAGTGGTCAAAGTATGACAATTTAAAAAACAATTTCAATTTTTACAGTATCTCCAACTTAACATAAATAAATCGTGCTTTCATCTAGTAGTAGTATAGAGGTAATGTATGTATGTATGTATGTATTTGACATAAGAGGGCAGTAAAAAGTTTGACATAAGAGGCCCGCAAAGAAGCCTTAACTGCCCTCAAAACAGAACATTTAGAAAGCACTTTCTGATCAGATAGGCGAAAAAAGTTATTTATTGACAATTTTGATGCATAACTTCCGTTTCGTTAGTGAGTTTTTGTTACACATTGCGGGTGTTCTTAGTCGAGTATTTATTGTGTGGGGGGGGAGGCGCAACTTTAAAAACTACCCCCGGAAGCGAATTGTCCTAGCTACGCCTCTGGATTAATGGGATCACTATCTTGATATCAGACGCAAGATATAAAGGCCTAGGACAGCTTTCAAAAAGATGTACAACTATTCAAGAGAGTTCAAAATGAGATCCGACTGCTAAGGTGCTATGTTCTTTCAGAGTCCTGGACATTCACGGAAGCCTCAAGCAAAGAATAAAATGGTTTAAAATATGGCCGTATAAATGCATACTACGAATATCCTGGACGGCGACACGTGACCAATAACGAAGTGTTGCAACATGCAACAACTTGGAAGCAGATAAAAATCATTAACAACGAAAAAGTAGGTTGAGTCACGTCAGTTTATGACACGTTATGAGGATAGAAGAACGTTGCGGAATGGTACAACTAGTACTGCTAAGTAAAGAGTACGGAAAGAGAGGACACGATAGAAGACACATGAAACCTCAATCTTCTTCACTTTGTCATGTTCTTAAAACTAATTTTAGTTAGGTTATCGTACCATACAAGTCAAAGACTGCTTGATCGCACGTCCTTTTGGACATCCTATACATTTTGAATACCGAAATCAATTTGCTAACACATTGTACGCAACAGACTACTTACTTCATTATAAAGTTTCACCTGAACTGTATGATAACGTTAATTACTATGTTGTTACATAAAGAATATATTGCTCACTTGCAATTAAAGATAAAGCATTTTCGAATTACAATAAAAATTTAATTGCAGACTGAGGTAGAAAAAAAGCACTATTTCTACTAGTAAATAAAAAACATGATATCCATGATGTTAATATAAATAAATAATACATTTTCTATAAAGATATAGTGGTTTACATTTGACAAGTTCAAAATGAGAGCCATTATCATAACTAAAATTAATTTGACATAATTCGATCAAATTCGGTTTTTATTATTTTAACCAGATTTTTATTATAACTTATCTTTCGATTACGGATCAAACGATGCTCGTGCAGTCAAATTGAATCATCCATTCTAGAGATATTGATAATTTCTGTATTATATGTATAAGTAAGTGATATTTATCATTGAAGTTTGTTAGAGTTAAAGTCGAGCATCTCGAAAAATAGTTCAATTTCACAATCGACATAAAATATACTGTATACCACTTGTTCTATAATGTAAACTGAAGACGGCAAAAGATACATTCACTCACGCGCCCATTCACAATTTGGATTTAGAAATGAACCCCTTTGAAGTTCATATGTTGAATTGACTTAAAAGGCTTCTTTCTAAGTAAATCAACCTAAGGAATTATGTTTATTATTAGGAGTATTTTATTAATTAATTAACAACTATGAAAGTTCAAGAAGTTTGAATTTCTAAAAGGTGAAATATCTTAGTAGAGCAAGACATAATCAAGAACCAAAACAAAAATTAAAATAAACAATAAATTGAAATCTATGTTTTTACTTAACTATCACCCTTTTTTCAAAACAATAGGTCTTAAAAATTTTGTTTTTACAGTGCAATTGTTTCAATATATTAGCTCATAAGTAGTGCTTGGATAGATTCTTGCCTATGCCTAAATAACCGAGAAGCTAGCATTTTCCAATAAATCAGGACACACTGTATATTTTTAAGTAAAGACATTTCTAGATATCATTACTACTCTAACATTGTATATAATATATCACTTTTCGATTTTCAACATACGTAAATAAACAAAGTGCATATAAACAACTAAAATGCATTTGAGTATAATTAACTACAACAATAATCACACACACTTACTCTCGGCATGGCCAACTCAGAGGCTCCAGCAGGAAGCGGCGGTCGTCGCGGCGGAGATGTGTCACGGAAGAACGTTCGCGGTGCAGTGTTCAAGATTACCGTATCGGTTGAAGGGATGTAAATGGGAGCACGCGAACCTGCCTGAAGACTCCCCAACATCCCCCACGTAAACGTAGATTACTTTATCGATGCGTGTGATTGCATAACAGGTAGTCATGAAAAGTCGGAGAAAAGGATGGAACACCCCTTTCATTCAATTAAAGCACTAGTGTATTAGCTGTGGTTAAAGTAGATATGTTTTGAATGTACCTAAAGGAAAAGATTCGTTAAGGGTTGCTGATTTTATTGCCCGTTAATCCAAAATAGAAATCGTGACGCCATAAAAGCTGATTTGTTTTTGTTTTGGTAAACAAAACTTACTAAGAAACTAACCTACTTAAAACTTCAATGGGTCAAATTATAATTCTGTTATGAAACAATTCCCAAATGACACGTGGTACAGCTATAGTCAACTACTGACTGTTAATACTTACACGTCAACAACGTAATAGTTGATAGCGACTATTTCAAACTTAAAAGCTTTTTATAGTAAGCAATCCGATTTCAACTCAAATCTTCAGCGTCCCAATTCAATTTTTTTCACATAAATAGGATTAGGGCATTTCAAAACGCATTTCTTACATGTTTTTCCGAAGTACTCTGATTTACTACAGTTAAAACATCTATGCAATACATTTAGATGGTTTACTTATTTATTGCTTTCTTTTCAAACTTTTAATTGTATTTCTAGCAAAAATATACTTTCTTATAGTCTTCAAAAGTTTGATTTCGTTGTGTGGTGTCACTTATTATTCGTTGTTGCGTCTGTACAATGCACTATGTTTGGGAAGAGGTAGCAAATACATGTTGGTTTATTGAAAAATACGGCATTACTATTAAAATTGCACACTTGAAGGATAAATGACGTATAAATGTCGTTTGCAAATCGCATGTTTTTTGTTTTCTTAGCCTACTGAAAACCACCAACACCTATTGCCCAAGCCTCTATTTTCCAAACAAGAATTTTAATGTCCAAATCTTTTTAACTAGAAACAACTTTCCTGGGTAATTTTGAGATTTCCGAAGAAAGATGTCACTCCAACTTACTGTGGATGGTATCAGAAGTTGATAAAGATTGAGTGGGCGGAGTCTCAACTTGAACATACACATGCACCCGATCGAGCCAGGCCTAACCTAACATACTGAAACAATACCTAACTTTAATAAACAAAATCAGATCGATAATTACTCAACATAAACCAGAACTAATCAAACTCAACTTCACCTAACCTTACCTAAACTTAACCTAACCTATTAATGAGTATGTAAAAATGCGTAATTTTAAAGTTGAGACTCCGTCCACCTAATCCGTGTCAACTCCTGACACTATTCACAGTTTTAGACTTCTACAGTACCGGTGCCATTTGTAAGCATATTCGAAATGGTTTATCACCATCTTGTTTCGGTTGCTTCATATATCTACCCTAAATCTTACTGAGTATGAAATAGACGCTTTAACCTACATAACAACTGTTGGTATTCCCATTTACCATGGTAGATTTTGTCCAATTAACGCAACACAAGCAAACTTCTGAAGATCAAGAAAATATGTTTTGTTAAAATGCAGTTAAAAGTTTGAAAAGAAAGCAATAAAACAATAAACAATACGAATGTATTTCAAAGCTGTTTTAATTGTAGTAAATCAGAGCATTTTTAAAATAGATGTATGGTTCGAACAAAATTTTTATTTGAAAATAAAAACGGGTATTGTTTTCGCGGGTCATCCAACTCCTGCATAAATCAATCAGACCGACCATACCAAACGGATAAACCGAAGATTACATGGAAAGTATATGAGAACGCTGTCCCACGAGTATAATATGAAAATGAGTGTCCATCTGTTCACATTACTATAGTATAATGTGCATTTTCGCCTGTATCCTTATAGTTATTTGTCTGTCAAAAGATTAAGTAATTTTTTTAAATTCCTACTTTCTCCTCTGGAGATCTACAAATCTACATAAGACGTCGAGTCTTGAAGTTTTGACTTACGTCAGGTATATAAATGGTGTGGACCTTAACAATTTTTCTCTGCAATGTTTTGCAATAGAGGTGGACAATATACCAGAAGGTATAACCTGTTCAAAGAGCGTTCTAGCGAAAATGGTACAGAAATAGCTGGTAGCATTTTCTTATAAATAGAAGGATTCCTATAAATGTTTCTGTATTGACGACAACATTAACGCGCATTGTATAAAACATGAAAAACTTTGTTATCGGCGGTTGTGGTGAAACCTCAAAGTACAGAGGTTGCGTCGATAAATGAATAATTTCTTTTACAAATCAGTTGGCGATTAACGTTGTCTTAAACGGTCGGACGTCAATCTATGAATCGAGCTTAACGGACCATAAATTTTGTCAACCACTAATTGCTCTGATCCTGTACTTTATGAACACAAATGTATTACAGAACAGCACACACATCACTGATGACGTTCGATGCCAAACTGAAATTTTATGCGGCCATTTATTTTTCAATTAACCTCTAGAAAATTATATTTTAGCTATATTCTATATAAGCTATATTAGCTATGTTAGCTATATAAAAGTTTATGTTGATATACACACTAAATTATTACAATACCTTTCATTTATTATACTGACAGTTTTAGAAAGGCCTATTGATTGCAGATGATACAGCACATTAATTTTACTGTTGAAAGTGTATAAAGAGTTTTCCACAATCGAATTTTTCAACAATATCTTTGAAGAATTGAAAATTTAATACAGAGATGGTTTTTTGTACTATAATCTGCAATAGAGGCGATAGCGGCGGAAGCCAAGAAGTAGCAAGAGTTTTTATAAATGTAATATAGTATTGGTAGTATATACATATAATACATAATTTTAATTAAAGTATCTACCTGGAAAAATTGTTGTTTTTTCGAAGCTTGAAAACATATTTCATTTATTATATTTGTTTTATTAACAACATGTAAAAATCGTAAAATTTAGATATCGGGGTTATATTTTTTTAATCATAAGAGTATTTTGCAGAAAACCAAAGTTGTACAAGTATAACACCAAATTATAAAAACTTCGAAAATATACTGAAAAATTTAGGAACAAATTACGTACTATAATAAAAAAAAGAGAACATACCGTACATCATATAGTATAGACCGTAAACCACAGATTGTATGTAAATTATAGACTGTAGATGCAGATTGCAGACTGTAGTCTGTAGAGCATGCAGGCTTTTGGACCTTAGTCTATAGTGTCTAAGACACTAGACAATTGGCATTGCACTATAGACTATACGCCATATGCTAAAGATTATAACCATAGGCTAATATACCACATACTACTAAAAATGGTATAAAGTGCAGTTATATTCTAAGACTCTAAATATCAATAATACACAAACTAAAAAACATTTCGTTTCATAGACAAAAATATAAGAAATAATAAGATAGAATTTTCCAGTAGTAAACCACAAACTTCCCAGTGTTTGACCAAATTTTTCCCAGTAATTGACCAGTGTTATAATATAACGAATAAAACATCAGTTTTTTTATTATTTTATTATATATTGTTATAGAGCAGTATGTATAGTATGTATTGCATAAAGAAAAACGAACATTCTTAAAAAATATCAAAATATATGTATATTATTTTAGATGACATTATACTATAAAAAATGGAAAGAAAAATTACCAGTAGTTGGCCACTTTACGAAGCCAGTGGTTGGGCAGTAGTTTTGTGCGATCAAATACTGGAAACAGCTATTTATTTGAAATTTTAGTAAGAGAAACAAAAACAAGAGTAACTTACTTAAAAAATAAAAGCGAGCAAGGCGATACCTCCCAAGCGATAACGATAAAATTCGTCTCCATTCTTAACAGTATTATGCGTATTCGCACCCTTTTTACCCCCTCCCCCCTTCCAAGTGATGCCATACAACCCATAACCTTACAAATTCTGGAAAACATTACGTATTATCGAAAATAACCAGAATCTGTACAGCTTGTACGGTAGATCGTAGACTATAGATTACAAATGTAGATTATACACTATAGGCTGTAGACATAGATTGCAGACTATAGTCTGTAGATCATACGAGTTATTTGGGCCTAAGTAGGATAGTGTCTATGGACAGTAAATAAGGCCTCTGCAATGTGGACTATAGGCGACAGGTTACAAACTAAACACCATACACTATATACCACATTCTACTGATAATTATCTATTGATATAGATTACATAGTGTACAGATTATGTTGTTGTACAAAGTTGTGCAACACTAAATTGCATAAATTTGCCAAAAGAGTTCTGGAACACATTACGTATTCGCGAAAAAATACCAAAATCTGTACAGCATATTGTGATGAATCACCTTACGTTGGATACAAGCCAAATTATTTTTGTTGTAACTGAGCGCGGTGTCACACTACACGTTTGAATTGTATTTCTGTGAATAATGATACACCTAACTCGTTTGTAAATAAACCCATTAATTTGTCACAAAAGGACGAATGAAATTCCCTGTAATCTAATTTCTTTGTAACAGAAAAATAAACTTTAGCCCGTATCTTTATACAGAGACTGTAACCTCTTGTTCTATAAAATACCTTGTTTGATTTTTAATAATTATATTTACTATTTAAATGTTTTTTTTACTTGTTGTTATTCTAATTATTTTACTTGAAATATAAAAGATACAATAATAATTTTTAAAAAGGACGGGGTTTATTATTTAATAATATAGTATATTCACTATTTAAATGTTTTTCTTTGTTTGTTGTTAAATTCTAATTATTTTACTTGAAATATAAAAGATACAATAATAATTTAAAAAAAAAACGGGGTTTTATTCCCTTTTTAAAAACTCAGTTCTTCGAATCAATCATAAATAAAATGTTAAATGATTTACGACACCAACAAGGGCTGTATTTTCATTTTTCTCAAATACTTGAAAACTAAAAAAGTTATATTAAATTGCTGACGATATCTGAAATAATTTTGAAATTCTGCAAAACTTTCATAATTTAACCTTTCTTCTATCTCGTATAATAAGCGAGATACTAATGTTGATGCCTTCATTTTGGGACACGCTGTGCTATATAGGATTGGATAATTCCTGGATTAGTAATCAAATGGAGTAATAATGAATGAGCAATCCAAGCAAATACTTGACCTTGAAAAGACCAAAAGAAGAAAAGACCACCTATTAATTTATCTTGAAACTCTTTAACTAAATAAGACTTAAGCTGTAGTTCATCCACTGACTTTGCTTCTTGAAGGACTTGCACACTATTACGCACTTTGCTCTGCTATTAACACATTACACAATATTTAGACTGATTCAAATGACTTAGTCCTCTTCAGTTTTGTTATGTTAAGATCGTCGTTAAGTTAAGATTTGATTATCGAGTAGCTGTAGTCTCGATGTTGACATGCTGATGTAGTCTGGCTTCGTGTTCTCGAAATTCCTAAATCACGATATAGATCATTGTTTGTGATGTACCGTGAAGCATTTGCCATATTCCGTAATACTTTATTTTGAAACGTTTGGATTCTTTGGCGCATCCCCAAAATTGTGTCATAGAGCCATATTGGTTTTAAGACTTGATTGTATATAAGTATCTTGTTCATGTATTTACAATTGGGAGTTACGTCCCAGTAGCCATTACAGTTGTCGATACTTAAGTTCAAGATCTATTCTCTTCTTTTTCATATGCTCTTTCCATCGCAATTTCGTATCCAAAGTCATTTCCAAATATTTGGGTTGTGTTCTCATATGAAACTATAATGCCATAAATTAACTGAACGTATGTTAACAAGTCGTTTATTAGTAAAATTTACAAGAACTGATTTTAGTTCATTAAGTTTTGTTTTCCACTTTCTAGTCCACTAGTGTATTTGGTCAATGATTTCTTGAAACAGTTGCATCTTGTATGGTTGTTCCAATCGCCATCAGCGCTGTGTCGTCGACAAATAAAGCAAGGGATCGTTCATGTGGCAGAATTCTTCGGTTGTGGAAGATGGCTTGTATGCAACAAGGAGAGGATGGGTTCCAAGATACTTCCTTGGGGCACGCCAGCTCTAGTCTCCTTTAATTCTAAAAATTCATCTTTTTGCTTAATGCGAAATAATCTATCTGATATATAACTTGTTAGTACTTACTTCATCGTATTGTTTTGGTAACATTCTTTTTATTTAGTTTGTAGACCAATCCTTCATGCCAAACTTTGTCCAAAATCTTGAGCCACATCTAGGAAAATCGTTGAGCAGATTAATTCTTCTTCTAATGCTGTTTTAATGATATTTGTTATTCTATGGACTTGGTCCGTTGTTGTCTAAATCCAAACTGATGGTTTAGTATTAGATTTTTCCTTTCTATAATAAGTCTTTTAATAATTGCTTTCCCAAGAGCTCCGATATAATCGGTAGTAGGATATAGCTTTGTATGATTTTTGCCTCGTTAGGTGGTTTACCTGATTTCGTTTTAATGCGCATTAAACAGGTAACTTCAGCATAACGATGCCTTTTCCGGGGAGGGGTCGAATCCAGACGTTTTTTTGTGGTTACGATTATTTTTAATTTCTGTTTCTATATCCTTTAGGGTGACCTGTTGGATGTCTTCTTCTTCCCAGATTATGTCTCCATTAGTTTCTACATTTGATTGAATTCGTTTGGTTGAAAAATCTCGGCAAGGTGTTCTGCGAAAGTTTCAGCCTTCTGTTTGTTACTTTCAGCCCATATACCATCACTTTGCCTGATGGATGGATTGCGAGTGAGGGTTGTCTGATTTTGTTTGTGGCTTTCCACAGCGAATTATCTGTTTCTTGTTCTGCTGTTAGCTATTGAAGGTACCTTTCAATTGAGACTTCTTCTACCTTTTGAATTTCCATCTTTAGCTGCTGAGTTATATTATTAGGAATGTTTTTGTCAGCCGAATTACCTACCTGTCAGTTTCCATTTTCTTCTGATTCGTCTCGTTTCCTTGGCTAATTATCTGATCGCCATAGGATATAGTTTAGTCCAGTGTTTCCTAATGTTTCTCCAAGGTACTTTTTGGGTAATTTTCTTAACTGTTTCCAATTGTTGAACAGTTCTTAATTGCACATTGAGTCTTAACTCATTTTAGATTTCTATTCTGAAGTTTTCCCAAGCGCCTTTTATGATTATTTTCTCACTTAGAGAGATGATTACTACTGAGTGATCAGAGTTTAAGTCAGGTTTTCTTCTATATCAATAAAGTTTGGAGAAACTTTCCTAGATATAAAGAAATCTAACTTTTAAAAATCTAAACCTCAATTCCTAACCCCAAAAATCATTTTGAAATGATCTAATCCCCAATCCCTAAACCCATGAAATATTTTGTGAAATCTAATCCTTAATCCTTAACTCTAAAAAAATCAAAGAAACACAATCCCTAATTCCAAAAAATATTTCGAGAAATTCTGATCCCTATTCGCTATCAGAAATTTGAGGATTATCCAATCCTAGATGTAAGTTAGAAAGAACATTACGTCGCCAATGATTCAGCTTGCTCTTCCAAAAGCTTTACATAATAGTTTTACATCATTTACAGTTTGTATGCGTTTGAAGGAATTACTAACACCTCAGTTCTCAAGATATATAATTGCAAATAGCGATGTGCTGACTATTACAATTGTAATGTATTCAATATATTAATTATGAGTATTAATGCGCGTAGAGATATTCAACAAAAGGTTATAATCATGGGATATCGCGAAATAGGGATGAAAGAAAGTAAGTTGCTCAGAAGTCTACACGTGTTTCGCACTTATCAGGACGGCCCGAACTTACTTTTGTGCAACTTACTTTTTCTCTCATTTCTATTGCGCGATATCCCATGATTAATATATTACTATACTCCATATTATTGAAAATGATCCCTAAGTATAGTTCTACCTAAGATTCTGTAACAAAGACGGAACGTCACTGCATCATTCCTTATTACACGCTTCAAATGCAGCATAAGTCCAACATTTAAAAGCAAAAAAAAACAATTAAACAATTACCAACATTTTATACGATTTTACACCGTATTTATTTTTAAATTGGTCACATTTATTAACAACCCATGCTGGATTTTAATTTTTATTTCCAAAATGTATACCTATTTCTAAAGATTTTATTCATAAACATTATTAACAAATCCTTTGGGCCATTGTTTAAACAAACATACTTGCTAACTTCCAATTTAAAGTAACAATCATTAAATAGCTATTGAAATTTCATCAGTGAAAACGAGCAAATTAGAATATTATCTAATTACTTAATGAGCTGCTTTGTGAAGTAGCCATGTGACAGCCGATTTTGGATGTTATCATAGCAAGTAGTAAGCATTCTGCATAAAGAAGGTCACAGAAGGTACAAAATTTTACCTATAGCTCTAAATGCTCGCCTTTTCGCATAAAACAATTGCGTCGACCGTACACCTTTTTTACCCGACTGTACACGATATGAACTATTTCATGTTTCACTCTTCGCGACAAAGTGAGTTCCCATGCCAATAACTTTTATTTGTTGGATTGTCGCGTGTCCACTGTTTTGGACAGAGGTCCTCTGCGGGGCCCTCTGACTTGTGAGGCCTAAAGTGACCGCTTCCACCGCTTGTGCGTAAATCCGCTACTGGTATAGACGTACAAAACACACGTGTAACTATTAGAATTTTGCTCGTGAGCCACGTGCGTACGTGTATTTAAATACGCGTTAAAAGGACACTGTATTCCAACAATCGTATTTATACAACATAGTAACTATGACTGGAATGTTGTATCCCAAAAATCATTAATTCGCCAGAAAGATTCTATACAAAATAAACGTAACTAATAATGATAACTAGATACCTATATTCTACATGCATAATGACAAGGAAAAAAACATCAAACATCGCTATTGTTACATTATCTAAAACAATAATTGGTTACATATTTATTGCATATACATAGGTATCTACTACACTACTAGACTCTATTAGTATATAAGACTAATGTGGCATTTGTAACTACAGCAAACTTACCAAGATAAAAGCACGTATAAAACTAATTGTAAGTTATCGTAATACTTTCTACCTATTACTACATACAAAATGAAGAGTAAGAATAATGGTGGTGGTAAAGTCGATATTATATTTCCTTCCCTAAAATATTCAGGTGTGGGGTGCAAGCTTTTCTATATACAGTGGGACACGATAACAGTAATTGAGCTGCATGCACGTTGACGTATAAGTATACATGAAAAATATCGGGGTTACACTATGATATTCAATATCTACACGTATACGATACATCATTTTCATGTTAATATTATGTCCAAAATGAATTCAAAAATTACACATCACAATCAATATTCGCGTGATGAAACGAAATTTAAAATTCCTCTATGTTTCTTACAACTCAAGTTAGAAAACATTTTAAAAACTTTTATTTAATTACAGTAAATGGTTATATAGTAGGTGGCTCCTACTGTACAAGTTTAAAGTCTTAATTATACTGTTTATTTTTTAATATATTGCGTGATCACAAAAGAGAACTAGGGTAGATAGTATCTCCCTCTGAGGTTGGGATTTCTGTTTGTCTACAAGTTTTTAGAATGAAACGCTATTTGAACATTCAAATATTCCAATACCAACGTAATAACCGCCATACAAGTATAGAAGATGCTACAGTGGTGCCAGATGAGTTTGTGTCCTAATTAACCCTAGTTTTTAGTTTATATAGAATTCATGTATAGTATGAGCAAAAAGTAACACCATCAAAGGTGCCTTTGGAATTTTGAACACATGTGTATTATAACACCAGAAGATTATACAAAATAAACGGCTTTCTTTGATAGTGACAGTTGTTATTAATTTGATATAATTTTCTGGTGTTATAATACACACAAGTTCAAAATTCCAAAGGCACGAATGTCACGAATGAGATCCGCTTCATATAAAAATATTGCTAAAGCGTTTTAAACTAGCTCTCTACCCAAGAATAAGATCCATACATGATACATAGGCAAGGTGGCTGAATCGCTGCTTGAATAAACGCTTGCATGCAACAGTACGGCTGTTCCACGTGAATGTTGGTATGCAGAACCTCAACAAAAATAACCTTCAGCAAGGTTAAGTACTGGCATACGAGATTGGCTGCCCACACATCTACACGTACTCCCGCTAACCTTGCCATATTTTCCACTCTGCGACATACGCTCACTTATGACTATGTGACTAGAATTACTTAGGTTAACTTGCCACCGGTCGCAAACAACCGGTCGGCAAAATTACACACGAGATGTTCCGGCACGGTACGGCACATTGATCGCCAAACGGTCGCTTTTTAATTCCTTGCCGATCCGAATCTGACGAAGAAAGCATGTGTTGTATCATTATTTTTGCAAAGGTACTCATACAAAGCTTTTCAGATATACAAACAGTGCGTTTATAGCTCATTTGAGTGCTTTAATAGCACAACTTTTCCAAAGTTGGTAGCATTGAATAAAAATTAAAAAAACAAAAAATTTACAAATACTTCACTCTAAAAATTTTAATTTTCAAATGTCACATCAGTGTTGTCAACTTGTTGTCAACTACGACAAAATTCACTAAATCTTGAAATTGCGAATGTTTTTATTTCAAAAGGGAATAAAATGCGCAAAATAGAAAAAATAACATAAAAAACTCGTTTCATAAGTCATTATTGCACTCGTCTTTTAGAAAACTCGCGGCAATCGGCTCGTTCTCTAGATTTGGACTCGTGCAATAAATCTTGCCTTATGAAACTCGTTCTTTAATATACTATTATTTATTTCATATTATTAGTTAGTTAAAAAGATTTCACCAAAAATGAAATAAATAAAGATTATTAAAAGTTTCACAGTTTTATTAAAATATAACCTGACAATATTGTTTCGACAGCTATGCTGTTATTATCAAAGGTAATATAATTATAAACAAACACGTCGCTAAGGTAGATACAAAAATAGGTAACTAGATAAAATAATAATAATAATCAGAATTAAATATCTAATACTTCTAGTAACGGAGAATTACTGAGCTCAAGTTGTTCATTCATTAAAGGTACCCTGAGTTTGTGTTTGTATATCTCAAAGGCTTCTAAAATGTCTAATTTGCGTTTGTTATTACAAAAATGTAGGAATTTAATATTATTTTGAGGAGTCATTGTGTGATTTTGTTCTAAAAGGTGTTTGGCGTAATTCGATTTTTCAGGATGTTTATTTTTGTAATGACGTACGTGTTCTTTATATCATATGTCAAAATTTCGAAGTGTTTGTCTAATATATACCGAACTACAAAAAGAACAATTTAAACGGTAAATGCCCGATTTCATGATATCATGTGTTCTGTCTTTAGCATTAAATAAAAATGAAAAAGTGTTAGTGTTGGTTTTAAATGTTATTTTATAATTGTTAGTTTTTCTTAGTATATGTGCAATTTTTTCTGATATTTTGCCAAAATATGGTATAGATATGTTATGTAATTTGTGTCTTCTGTTTGATTGTCAATGGGATATATTCTTTTGATAGCTAACCTATAATCTTTTTGTTTAATTAAAGTGTCAATCATGTTCGGATTGTAATGATTTGCATGTGCTAGTTGTTTCATGGTTGATATCTCTTTGCTAAAATCTGATTTTGTTAGTGGAATAGTTAAAGCTCTGTGTACTAATGATCTGTAGGCTGCTATTTTATGTGTATTATGGTGACAAGAAGATTCATTTGGTATTGTTATGTCTGTTTGTGTTGGTTTTCTGTATATGGAAAATTCAAATAGATTGTCTGCGTTAATCTTGATATTTAAGTCTAGAAAGTTTATAGCCCTGTTTTGTTCTGTTTCTAGTGTAAATTTTATATTAGGGTGGATACTTTTAATAAGAATTAAAAATTCATTGATAACCTCAAAAGAACTGGCAAAACAAGCTAAAATGTCATCAACATAATGAAACCAGAAGATAATGTGTTTAGAGAGGTTTAATTCAAATATTCGATCTTCAAACTTGTCCATAAATATGTTAGCTAATAGAGGACTTAGAGAATTACCCATAGGTAAACCATCCTTTTGTAAATAAATTATGTTATTAAAAGTGAAATAATTTTGACTTATACAAAGGTCAAATAATTGAATTAACTCTAACCTTTTAACTAATTCTATATTACTATTGATCAAGAAACTATCTAATAAAGGAATACATTCTTGTGGGGGTATTCTGGAGAACATGTTGCAAATATCAAAACTAACAAGTTTTGAATGTGGTGGAAAATGTATGTTTTGCAGCTTATCTACTAATTCTAACGAATTTCTAATAGAGTATTTCGATTTGTAACCTATCATGTTAATAATCTGGTTCAGTTTTTTGGATAAAATGTGATTAGGTGCATTGATGTATGATACAACTGGTCTTATTGGCATATTCTGTTTATGTGTTTTGACTAGTCCATATAGTTTAGGTATTTGTGGGTTTTTATTAATGATTTGTTGCTTTTCTAATTCTGAAAAGCAGATATTGCAGTTTTCTAAACCTTGTTTTATTTCTTTTTGGAATTTTGTGGTTGGGTTTTTGTTTAAAGTTTCTAAATTTTCTTTATTAATAAATTCATTAACTTTTTGTATGTAAATATCTCTTTGAAAGAATTACCAAAGTGTTACTC
Source organism: Agrypnus murinus (assembly GCA_929113105.1). Classification (NCBI taxonomy): domain Eukaryota; kingdom Metazoa; phylum Arthropoda; class Insecta; order Coleoptera; family Elateridae; genus Agrypnus; species Agrypnus murinus. The sequence continues at coordinate 5,257,651 of OV816024.1, forward strand.
TTATCTGCTTTAACAGAAATTAGATTGTTCTCTGTGATTTTCTGTTTTATAGATTGAAGAAGTGATATGTTAGATGTGTTGTACCTACATTTTGTCCTGTTTCAAAGACATCTCTTTTTAACAAATTCGAAATTTGGAATTTTGCATAGTTATTATGATCTTTATATATCATAGTTATTATGAGTTCCACAAAGTAAGGCTGGAAACAATAAACAAAATTTCACCAAAAGTTTATATGTTGAATTATTGTGTTTGTGTCCTACTAATATATTTATGTTAGTTAGTTTAGTTTATTATAATGCTTAAATTAGCTCTGCTTTTATATACTCTCCACCCCCCTCCCACAGTGACACGATTTTACTGTATTTTTAACCCGTCAAGAAAGTACATTTTATAAACTCTTATTAAACACAAAATTTAACGTTCTTAAATTATTTTACCTATGCACATCCTAATAAAAATATATTGAAATTTAAATGTATTCGGCATTCACATCAGTTCACCTTAGCAGCTTGCACTTTACAAACAATCTATGTTTCAAGGCACGCCGCTGCTTGCAAATATCATGCCGTGGCAGACCGTTACGTTCCGAGAATAGAACGTCATTGATTTTCTCCTTTCTGGGAATTCTGACTCAAGAAATATCGTACGGGCTATAATAATTATTATTAAACAGCTTCCATCATTGACAGATGTAGATTAGCTGAATCTTAGCCAAATCAGTGGGATGGGTGCTGTCTAGCTTATAATTTTTGTTCTTGTGAACTACCAGGAGCGTTGTAGCTTGTATAGTGAACCTTCTCCCACCACAAGAAACCAAGCTGTGTCGGAGGGTGATGTGTAATGCCACGATTAATTAATTTTAATTAATTAATTGATTAACGAGACTTTTCTATTTGCATTTGAAATGTTGTTATGATTTCAAGACTTTTTTTTAACAAACGTGTAAATTAATGTTATAGTATTCCCGCTACGATAAGAAAATAACTGTAACACAGTTAATTAATGAATTAAAAAATTAATTTAAAATGTATAACAAAAAACGTAACGTAGCGTTAAAGATATATAATTTAGTAATGCAAAATTAAAATATTATTGATCTACTTCTAATAACAATTAAACAATTAGAAAAGTTTCAAATTGCTAGCTAGAAAGCCACCTTAACCGTACATCTCAGTAAGACACCTTCGAAAAAACTAACGGTTCACTCAATCGGCATCATATTGTAATCGTTTACGTTCTCATTTTTGAGAATGCTTCTGCGAGTTTTGAGAAAATATACAAATATTTTAAGGGTGGCATATTTTTAACTGCAGACAGTGTATTTATAGATTTATTCGCTAAAGTTCACCTTAGAAAAAGTTTTAAGAATAACTTTATTTAGCCGATCGGTAAACAATTGATTTAGACCAATAGGTATTTGTGCTACAAAGGAGGAATAATCACTTTTCTCCTGAGTTGCAGATATAATTTTTCTTCTACTACCTTTAGAAAATTTGAAAAAAGTTGGATTTTAATAGCACACATACTTAAATGTTTGATGAACATGTTTTATTTTAATTTTTTATATTCCCATTGGTTAAGCATTAAGTTCATTGAAATAAATAAGAGATTGACGGAAACACTTTTTCCTTCCCGGGGAAGAAAAGTGCCATTTTGATCCCTAATTTCAGGGAACAAGTTGAAACGTTTTTTGTTTTATTTTTTGTTATTGTTGTATAATTTCAACAGGTCTCGTTTATTTTTTCACTCTTGATGACCCAAGAAATACTGCAGCACATTGAAAAGTGTCTCAATAACAACGTATCACCAAAGAATATCTACGTACCGAATAGAAGCGACACTAGAAATCAGTATTCAGTGCGCATGTATATTCAGAAAATAGGCGGGATGACGTCTGACGTGAAACGTGATTGGTGTGTTTACATCTGGTTTAATAAACTGTACAATTTCGTTGTAAGAGTGAGTGAGTAAGAATGAATTTTCGTTGTAAGAGTGAGTGAGTAAGAATGAATTTGTAGTCTCAAAATGGCCGAAGGTCATTGAAGCTGGGTATTGCAAAACCTATTTATAAAAAGTGCAGTGTCGCTTCTATACGTAGTAGATATTCTTTGGTATCACTCCCGGCGGCCATGGTGGATACCATCTTGAATTACACAAATTGCCCAAGGTTTACAACTAATGTAATCCACATTACTTTAATTACTCACAATATTTTATGCATGTCTCAAACATTAGGTAGGTGAAAAATTAGCCTTTGGCACCTGAACTGAACTAATCGTTGGTCACTACAGCTCAACTTCTAGGTTAGGTACAATAATTTTTGAAGTAAAATAAATTAATGGAGGCAATTTTAGAATTAAATTCTTTGTCCGACTTCTCAACTAAAAATAGAGCTGAAATGCTGACAAAGACAGTTTTGTTTTAAAAACCTTCACCTTTTATGACATTACTTAAAATAAAACTATGAATAATTATAAACATATTATGATTAAATTTTAAATAACAAAAACAACTCAAAAGTGCTTAACAATGGAGCAGTAGTAGATAATCAAGAAGAAAAAAGAAGTTTTCGAAAACGTTTTTCTGCAAGAAAGATTAAAGATGCTATCCAAGAAAATATCTGTCATTTACGAAATATCGACATAACAAATTTGGGAGGATTTATTGTAACGCAAGGGAACGCAGAATTTAGAAAGTTGATTTTTACGAGTTGGCCCATATTAATAATTCAGTTTATAATATTGAATAATATTAGGTTGCTGCGACTGGCACGATCAGCACCGAGTCCGTAATAGGGATGAACCATATATTGAACGAAGATTTATCCGAAGATACGGTTCATGAGTCCGGGATTCCGGTCATTACTCTGTATCTGTTTATGGTTTTCATCAGGATACCTTCACCGAATGAAAATAAAGTTCTTTTAATGGGAAATTCCCGTGGAAAAAGTTGATTTTAAAGAGATCTGCAAAAATTTACGATAAATGGTGGCTTGCATTCCATCCTCGCGTGCCGGAGCTTGTTTTTCAACTAATTATCTACTAATCACATTTATATCCTGTTCGAAGTATTATTCATAACATTTTACGCAACCATTGGCAAAACTGTACCTAGATATGATTAATTAAGTGTTGTTTAAATTTAACTACAATTTATTTTTTAATAGAAAATATACCACGCCAGTCAATATGATTGTATGGTGATAACTTGTAACTATGTTGGTAAAACTGGTAAAACTAACAATTTCAATTTCTACAATGCATGTATGCATTTGTTTAAAAAAAGATAAATTGAACTGTCAGTTGTTTATAACTTTATGTTGTTCCTTCACTACAAAGGTGGCAAACTTTGCCATCTTTACCAGGCAACAGCTCCCGGTATAAAACACAACCATGCAACCATCTACAGTGAGGTCGAAAAGTAAGCAATAAATTCAATAGTTTAAAAACGTTTAATATTTAAAGGAATCGCTCGGACCAGTTGATTTTTTGCGGGCTTATTTTAAAAATACCTGTTACTATACGCACTCAGAGAAAAATAATACTTGTAATAAGAAAATCGTACATTAAATTAAGAATTTTGATGCTGTTTTAGAACCTTAAGAAGTTTCTAGTTTCAATTTAAGAAATAAATAAGAATAATATTCTTGTTTGCAATTCAAGAATACGAGAGCTTGAATGTACAATAATCTATTTAAATTATGTTCTTATTTTTACATGAATTTGTTTTAATTTTAACATGAAAATTCTTAATTTAAAACATTCAACTTCTTTACTTAAACTTGAAACATTACCACTTTTAAATTGTCACATATTAATTTCAGAATAACGAAATTTTAATTCAAATCAACGTGTTTCTTATTATAAACCGTCTGGTTCTTGAAATAGAGAATTGTTTCTTACTTTAAGAAATGACTTAATGATGTTTTTGCACTCCGTAGACTAAAAGTGCCATTTTAATCTTCCGTTTGAAAGACTAAAGTGTCACTTTTAGTCCCGGAGGGATTAGAATTACTTTTAATCCCGGAGGGATTAAAATTAAAACAAATGTTAATTTAACGTCGAAGTTGGCCGCGAAACAGTCATTGTGAACATACCACAAAACATGCTAACCTTACTTTTGTAATGTCAAAGCGTTATTATATGTCACACATTTACACAAAATTACAATAGTAAGGTTAGGTGTGTTTGCGGCATGTTCACAATTAACGTTTCTGGAGGGATTAAAAGTAAACAAACAAATTAGTTACTATGCCAACTAGTTCAAAATTCGAAATACTAGTTTAACCAAATTCAAAATACAATATGAGTTAATTATTGTGATTTATATGTACAATGACATAGACATAAGCACAATTAACAAAACTAAATAGTCAATCTTCAGGTTTATGAAATAATGTGGAAGCTGTTAGATTATCAACCTTCACTTCTTCGAGTTCAATCGGGATGTCAGGTTGTTCGTAGATGTACGGATAGAGGAATTTGTACCAGATCAAATTTTAATATTGAATCGTCTGGCAATACTATACTTAGCATTTCCAATCGGTTTTGCAATTGTAATTGCATTTATTTAACAACTATACAATTAGATTGTACATTTTTAACTATTTTTTTATATAATATAACTTTAACTCAATGTATTAGGCAAAACGGAGTGCAAAAAATAGCGTATATACCACGGAACTAAAGTGCCTTTTAATCCCTCAGGTGATTGTCGCCCTCGACTACGTCTCGGGCAACAAACTGCACCTTCGGGATTAAAAGAGGCACTTTAGTCCCTTGGTATATAATATACTATTTAAGCATTTTCTTTCTGATTTGAAGAAATTAGTAAAACCTTCACTTCTTCGAGTACAATCGGGGGGTCAGGTTGTTCGTAGATGTACGGATAGAGGAATTTGTACTAGATCAAATTTTATTTTAATATTGAATCGTCTGGCAATACTATACTAAGCATTTCCAATCGGTTTTGTGATTGTAATTGCATTTATTTAACAACTATACAATTAGATTGTACATTTTTAACTCTTTTTTTATATAATATAACTTTAACTCAATGTATTAGGCAAAACGGAGTGCAAAAAATAGCGTATATACCACGGAACTAAAGTGCCTTTTAATCCCTCAGGTGATTGTTGCCCTCGACTACGTGTCGGGCAACAAACTGCACCTTCGGGATTAAAAGACGCACTTTAGTCCCTTGGTATATAATATACTATTTAAGCACTTGAATTTAGTGATTGGCTTTTAGGAATTAGTATTCAAAATAAAAGAAAACAATGGCACATGAAAGATTTATTTTAAATGCAACTACTTAGAAAAATACATACACATATTTCTTTACAAAATAGAAAACTTGCCAGTCTCGAATCACATCCATACCACAAAAAAGGATTCTTCAGTAAATAAAAACACATTTTTTGTATGGTCAGTACAAAAATGTACCTTGACAACGTTTATTTCCATATAAGTCCAGATTGCCAGCTTAAGCAAAGTACGTTTATACTTGCTATACAGTGTATAGCATATTTCTAGCGTATTTTTTACATCTTGATTTAAAAACCTCCCAGTTGTTGAGAAAAGACTGCATTTTTTCTTGATAGTTTATGCCGAAGTCGAAATTGATCTAAAATGGAAATTATTAATACTTTAATTGATTAATTATGACTAAAGTTATAGAAAGATTACCGTTAGAACACTTAACGTGGCATAACACTTAACGTGGCATATTTGTAAAGGAACCATTCTTTCAAAATTTCTTCGAATAATTTACTGTGGCAATCTCTTTGTCCCAAATTTTCTATTTGTCGCCATTCTGATATCGAAATATATAATAATGGATATAATTTATCAGTTCACCCATTGCCTTTGCCAAGTTATCACTGAAGGTTAATACTTCACCACACAGGAAATGTCGCGCACACGTGCTTCTATTATAACATAAAAGAACCAACTACAAAAAGTGCAACTAAGCAATATTGAACTAGTGTAAACAGCGACGAAGCTAGAAGCAACACTTTAACGTTCTTGATTTAACTGCACTGCACTCTCATTTCCAGAAGGATTATTGTAATATGAAGAATTTAACGTTTTAATTTCAGAAATGTAAATGTTAACTAACTTAATTCAGCATAACATATAGTTATTTCAAATTACATTGATTCTTATTTCAAGTACTGTAGTGCTTGAATCAATGCACAGTTTTCAAGAACATGTTTGTTCTCACATTAAGTACAAAATTTCTTGAAACCAAAAGTTAAAAATCTTGTTTTTGCACACACCTGTATAAATTGCAGAAAATAATGTTTATTTTTAAAATGCAAAGATTCTTATTTGAAGTGGTTTAGTGCTTAAAACAATACCTAGATTTCAACAACATATTTGTTCTCACATTAAGCATATTTTTTTGATACAAGAAGTTAAAAGTCTTCTTTTAAACTTGCTTCTCTGAATAGCAGACAACAATGCTTAAATTGATAATCCAATATCTCTCTTCAAGCATTTTATGTCTAGAATTAAAAATTATCTGGATCATTTTGATTTAAACGCCACGTTTCTTGACTTTAGATTACCTATAGTTCTTTGAGTGCGGAATGCCCCAAAAAAACCTGGACTAACATCAACTTTGATTTTTCAATTACTAATCCGTCTGTTTTGAAAGATATCGCCTAAATACATACGAACTTCTGCCGCATAATAACGATGTCCCTTCCTCATCCAGTACGGATTTGTGTGAAACAGTAGCTGTAGTTTTGAATATTTACATTGCTGTTTAGGCAACAAGTAGACTCGTCCGAGAAAATAATGTTTTGAACAACATGTTTTGTATGACACACCTTGCATGACAAATGCTCACAATCTTCAAGACGTTTGTCAAAATCGTCTTCAGAAAGCTCCTGCTTTTCAACACCTACGAATTTGACTAGTAGAATTTTACGACCCCCCATATAAGAAATAACAAAGGGCCCGCGGCTGGAGCAGGCTTGGGACGATGCTTATCAACTCTGGTACAAGCCTGAAATCCAAGACTTGGCCCATGACTGGTCTAAAATCGGGATGATAACTTCGTGCCAAGCTTGGTAATCAGTCATGGCCCTAGACTGGTGATACATCTTGGCCCAATAGTGAAAACCAATACAGTGCCGACGTTAATACCGAGTCTTGGCGCAAGGTAAAGAACCAATATTGGACCATTGTTAATACTAATATGGTATCAAGGCAGACAATCGGTGATAGTATAGGTTCGGAATCCAACGGTAGCCCCGGGTTATTACTGACCTTTGAGTACGAGACCAACCTAATATTTAATACTGTACTATAGCTTATTAATATTTGTATGAAATAACTTTGATGAAGAAAACAAATTAATACGAAAATTCTAAATTATTACCAATTATTTTAATTCATTCAATTATTAGTAACATAACAACGTAACTTAAAAATTTTGTGAGACAAGAACAAGCATGAGACTGATTTGATATGAAATTAATAATATTTTAAGTGTTAAAACAAATACATTTTAAAAAGTGGTTTAAAAAATTAATACAAGGTTAATTTTTACTTCTAAAAATTAGATTTATTCTTATTAGAGTAGTTTTTTTAAATAAACACGTTCTATTTCATAAAAATTATTTTATTAATAATATTACAAAACGATTAAACGTAACATCACTCATGGTAGGCGGATGAACACTGACTAATAAGCCGCTTTTAGCGGCTTATTAGGCTTCCTCTTGCAGCTGTCGGGTTACTTACTTTTCATGTCTGTGCTTGTTTCGAAGAAACGAAGCGCGTAAAAAATTTGAAAGCTGACTTTATTTTAGTAATAATAATTATAATCTATGTAGGTATTTTAGTTTAACTTTTCTCACATTTGTCTCTTAATTAATTACTAGCTGATATAATAAAGACAAAAAACTTTTCACAAGCTTGATTTGGTACAATATGTGAAGATTGGCCCAAACTTGGATTAAGGGTAAGAAACCAAGTCTAAAAACACTAAAATTGGTTGAGGCTTGGGCAAACAGTAAAAAACCAAGACTAGGGCGCTAAAGGTTGGCTCTGACTTGGCCAGAGATTAGAGAACCCAGCATTGGTACCTAGGCGTTGGTTTATAACGTTGAAATTCACAACCCATTGTTTGTTTGATGGTCACTGTTTAAAACCAAGCTTCTCCGTTGTTTGGTTGTCACTGGTTTTCCCTTTCTTTCGGTTTATCGTGAAGTCGCTCCTGCGCGGTTGAGTTTCCTTCTCAATAGGAGAGTGAAGTAACAAAATGGCTGGTTTTTGGTACTAGAAGTTGGATGTACGAGATATTAAGAAATTGGTTTTAAATATTAATTCGCTTTAGCGGAATAAATCTCACATTCAACAGAACGATCGCTTGGTTATTTGTGTGCGATCAATCGTCAAATTGACGGATTAAGTTCTAGTGCAAACCATTTTAGGTAAATTCTTTTCGTTTCCTTTCGTTGCGCTAAAAATCTTACAAATGTCTTTTTTTATTTTAGGTAATATTTCCCTAGTAGTCACCTTGAGGGAATTGTTTTGTAAAAGACCTTTCAGTTTATAGAAAGGTAAAAATCTTCAAATAATTAAACTTAATACAATATACAGGGTGATTTCTTTGTAGGTCTTTCTTTTGGGTTTTGGGTTTTGTTGTTCGTTGTCGTATTTGTGTTCCCGCTCTCTGATCGTGGGTTCCATTTAGGAGGTCCGTACCTACATCTATACAGGTATCGGGACGGAATTAAACAACAAACATCGAAGGGTGAAGTGATAACCCCTAAGCAGGGTTTTAAACATACAGCCGTGGATCTTCGAATGGTGGGACGTTTGTGAAATTTGTATGTACGTATTATATGTCTGTGTTTTATTTATATATATATATATATATATATATATATATATATATATATATATATATATATATATATATATATATATATATATATATGTATTGATTTAATGTATTTACAATTATTCATGCATGTTAATATTAAGAAACGAGATCTCGAGTAGTGGAATTGTTGTAGGGTAGTTTTAAGTACAACCAACTGTGATACAGATCACCATTCACCTTTTTTTTCTCTATTAAACATTAAAATTGCATTTCAATTTAACTATTAAAATCTGCCAATAGTTCAAATAAAGCCCTACTTAGAAAGTTTACATTTCACTACGTGTGTTTTATTTATTTATTATTTATTTATTTGTACGATTTTAATATTGCTTTTCAGTTCATCATTTGTAAGTATATATGTACGGTACGGCCAAAATTGTGGAAGTTGCCCATATTTTAGTAGAAGATCTATTTCTTCGTTTGTCTGATAAGCTTGAAGCTTTAGTAATAAGCATTGTTTTTAAACGAAGTGGCGCTTGTTTTTTTTATCTTTTATATTTTGTATTACCCCGCCCCTCTCCGACTTATTGGGGGCTAGCTGGCAAAAACTAAAGCAGTGTTATTTGGATCAAGCTGATACTTCCAGCACAGCTACATTTTGGTTGGTTAAGTATTTCTTTATATAAAAATAGCCTTTGTGTTTCTGTAGGTTATAGGTTGACCCTTGGGCCACGACAAAGTAGCCGAGGCATGGGATCTGAGGGTTGGCCTAGGCTTGGACCAATGTTGAAATAACGACATTTGGTTATCCAATATTCAGCCAAGCTGGAGCCTATTGTCAAGACTGGCAGTTCCTACATGGGCCTTTATTCTTCTATTTTCTAATATCGGTTTATTAACTTATTATTCATTTTTACGATCAATGGAAATTGCAACTCGTCTCAAATGATGAATTTCATTTGCTTCAAGGGTGTGATTTCGTATAGAGGCTGGTTTTAGAAATTTTTGAAAATTAGCATTTGGTACAAACGAAGTTCTTCCCGTTGTCTGACCATATTTTTGTGGGACGTTCTTTTCTAGAATAGTTTTAAAGTTTGCATAAATACTATTGGTGGAACGACTCGAAATAAGTTCTAACTAGGTAGGTTGCCCATTAATTAAAAACTAACGATTAAAAATTATATTATAAATAACTTTAAGATTAATAACTAATGATTATATCATTTATAGTTGTTGGCTATTTAACTACAGTAATATTGAGAAATTAATGAATTTCTTTATTACAGAAATCTGATCGATACTTTGTATTTTATATACTATGTACGACGATGATTATTTTATTACACAATAAAATAATATAAATGCTTGATTAAAAATCAGTAAGGTTAAAGGTGTTTTAATGATAGTGGAAGGTCAAAAATGTTTAAAAAAATGAGAATAAATATCATTATTGTTCGTATATTATTTTCAATTACATACAACACTCACATTTGTTTTTGTTATAATTATTAAATTGAAAAAAGCTAATTATAAATTTTAAATTCAATTACAGCTTAGGATCCTACCCCTTTTACTCATGATGATTTCAATTCAATCGTAGTTTAATGACTACAGATTGAAAGCCTATTCATTTACATGTAGAATTCTGGCAATCAAAGATACATAGATATATAGTAGATAAAATGGTAGTAACAGTGGCAGCCACAGGAGGTGGTATTCTAAAAACTAAATTAAATGTTCAAATTGGTGTCCATTGACTTGTAAGCAGTATTTCATTTGGAATCAAAATTCATCTGACATTTTTCTAAGGGTTTCTCCTGTTATTCATCCCATTTCTTCCATTTTTTATTTTCAACGTATCAATATTAACTGGTCGGTCAACATAAACTTTAGTTTATAAATAGTCACATACCAAACAACAATAAACAAATAATTCAATGGGGTAATCGGGCGATCTCGCCGACCACTTTATCGTCCATCGCCTCCAAATCCATCTGTTGAAAAAGTTCCGTTCAAATATTCACATACTGCAAGTAGATATAAATGCCAAAGTCTTGTTTTAACGTGGCTCATCTGCTTAAGCTTAATGACCACAGCCAATAGGGGTCAACAAAGCTTGAGTTACTCTCAATTAGCGCGTCACGTACTTTTACAAGAGCTACCAGGTGGCAGTGAGGGTGCCTATCCACTTTCTAATAGCTCTCTAGGCTAGGACCGGAGCTATCTACGTAGATAGCTCGGATATGGACCCCGACGGTGAGCACGTGCTCACCGTCGGGGTCCATATCCGAGGCAGTCCCATCACCCTTAGTCCAGGTTGCGGACTTTTACTTCCTAGACCAGTTCAACCTCAAGTGTGGATGAGGCTGTAATGATCTACTATATATATTATATGGAAGGCATTGAACAGATACAAATGCTACCATAACAATATAAAAAAACGACTTAATAAATAGATCTGCAAACACATTGTTTTATATTTTATACCTTAAAAAATAAGCATGTCTTTATAAATAGAACGTCGGTCCTCAGCCAAAAGCGCTAGAAGGTTATAAAACTTGAACCTTAGGTCTGCCTAGGATATCCTAGGGTTTAGCCACTCCAGTGTTACCTCCGCGGCATCCGATCCACAGTACCGAAGTGACTACACCAGGGTGAAGCACCTGGCGAAACGGTTTTCACTACCGCTGCTGGAGTCCAGCCTTGTTGTAGGGCCATTCCTAGACCAAGAGCTGAGAAACCTAAGACCAGTTCAGACATAGTGTAGCGATACCTAACGCCGACCACTGTAGGTAGACAGTGCATTTATGAATTATAAAGCAAGTGTCGATTATTTTCATTTGAAAATAATGTAACAATTGAAAATGAGAGAGGAAGTGGTAAGCCTCACTATTCTTTGTTTACTGGTAGTAAATATGAATCAAAATGGATCTTATGTAATCAAAATCATTTAATCTATAGTTGTACTCAATTTCTGTCTTTGAATATCTCAGATAGATGGCAAAAGTTTAAGAACTCAAGTTGTGTTCAAATTGTTTATGTAAAGGTCATTTGAGTCGACTATGCAGATTTCGTTCCTGCAAGAAATACAAATTAAAACATAATAAATTGTTACATTCAATTTCTATCTCTGCCAAGGTTACACCGGATGATCAGCCCGAGTCAGCAAATAAGTTCGATAAGTCTAGTTCAGCTGTCGTTTTACATTCAGATAAGGATAATAATAATTCTGATGTAGCAGTAACCTTATCGAATCAAAATAATAAAAACGATGTATTGCTTTCTACGGCTGAAGTTTTAGTTAGTGATTGTGATGGTCAATTTTATGCTGTACGAATAGTTTTGGATAGTGATAGCCAATCATGTTTCATATCAGAAAGGTTATGCAAGGAGCTAAGGCTAGATGTGTCAAACACAGCAGCAGGGATAAATAACGGTATGTCCAGTATCCGATCAAAATGTAATGTGGTTGTTAAGTCAAAATATAATGATTTTACCTAAAGATGCCTTTTTAGTAATATCAAGAATAACTGACAACCTGCCTGTTTGTGATATTGGCATTTCTCACTGGAATATTCCAGTAAACGTCACTTTGGCAGATTCCAATTTCTTGTGTCCAACAAGACATATTTATTAATAGGAGCAGGGCATTTCTGGGACATTTTACGTTATGGAAAAATTCCAATGGGAAAGAATCTGCCATTGCTACAAAATACTGTATTCGATTATGTTGTTACTGAGCGAGTTAGCCAAAGTGAACATTTCCCTAAGAATTATTGTGTCGTTGTTAGCAATGCAATGATTCATAATGATTTAGAAAGATTTTGGAGTATTGAAGAAACGAGTTCAAGTGTTAATTTGTTAGATGATGATATTTTTTGTGAAAATCATTTCTTAAAAAATTATTATAGGGATGAAAATGAAAGATTTGTTGTTTGAATTCCTTTAAAGTTTTCTCCTAGCGAAGTGGGTGATACGAAAACATTAGCGATTAAAAGGTTTCTGATTTAGAGTAGTTTTTGATGAATCAATGGTTACTAACGTAGGAAAATCAGTAAATCAAATTCAGTATAAGGGGCCTTCTATTCAGAATGACATTCTCCGAATTTTAAATCGTTTTCTACAACATCAGGTAGTGGTAACATCAGACATTAGTGAAATGTATCGTCAAGTCTTGGTTGATCCTCGAGATAGGTGTTTGCAACAGATTCTTTGGCAAAATGATCCTGAAGACACATTGTCTACGTTTACTTTAAATACGGTAACCTTTGGAATGTCAAGCTTTCCTTTTTTGGCGATAAGGTGTCTTAAACAGCTTGCAGATGAAAATAGAAATATGTTTCCTATAGCTTTAGGTAAAATTACAAACGATTTTTATGTTGATGATTTGATCAATGGGTTTGACAATGAAACGGATGCTATTCAGATCTTTGCTCTGAAATTTCAAACACTCTGAAGTCAGGTTGTTTTCCATTGCGGAAATGGTCACCAAATGCTGTTAACATATTCACTAAGGTGCAAGATTCTTCTGATCTTCTGCCACGCTCAAATGGGATAAAACGAAAATAAAACAATAAATAAATACTATATAAGATAACTGAAACTTACTTGCTTTATTAATTTAAGTCCACATAAATTAAAGTTTACTAAAATCCATACAATTAATTTTGGGTAACCAAACCTTTAAACAAGCTATTTTTAAATTTTTTAATAACCCTAGACAGCTGCCCAGCTGAAGCTTACACCGCAAGTGCAGGAATTAATTGTATGGGAGATAATTACATATTTATGTAACGGTTATGTACATTAATAACATTAGTACCTAAAGAGGTTGAAAATTAATAAATCAACTATAGTTAGTTCACTTAGCTCTATATAGATGTTTTACTTAATTACTCCGATCTCGCCGCGTAGTACCAGGTTGTGGGTTTGATGCTTACGGGAACATTCTACATATAGGCGAAGGTCTTGCTCCAAGAAGAAACACCAAAGGTGGTTAAAGTAAACCAAGGCTTAAGACCCTAAAAATCGTAGGAAAACCACAAATAAAATATTGTAAGGAGAAAAGATCGCTGGTTAAGAAAACACTTCACCCTAATATGGGTGAAGAAATGAAAATGACAAAAAGATTAAGTTTTGGGGACTCGTAAAATCCTCCCAACGGAGTTTTCTATACGGAAGCACTAGGTACCGCACAGATAATTATTCCTTCTATAATTACAAAATAATCCGACTTTACAACTAGCCGAGGGTAGCTATCTTACATACCCCTAAATTGTATTAGAATAGGAAAATACGATTTCCAGAAACTCTCTCACTATAAAGCGGGCATTTAAAGAATAACCATAAATTCTTTTCACAAACAATAACGTGATAACCGATAATGCGAGAAATTGATAAAGGGACACGCATTTCCAACTAATGCAAATTTGTAAACTATCGAAATTTAACAAGGTCGCCATGAGTGGAAGAATGACAGAAATTCAACGGTGAATAAATTGAAAACGTGGATAATAAGTCGTCGAAATAGTTTATTCAAAAATATAACCGTCATACCTCTAAAGTAAGTGTATTAAGTTTCGGGAATGATCAACAGATCAAAACATTCGACATTCAGTGGACTTAGTTTATCTGACAGCTTGTCATATCACATTGCAGAGGTAGATATGTCAATTCCAGCAACTAAAAGAAATGTTTTGCCAAGATATTCAAGCCCTTGAGATTAGTGAACCCTTGTATTGTTTTAATGAAAATATTAATTCAGGACTTGTGGATTCGAAAATTACATTGGGACGATTTAATTCCTATTGATTTAGCAAAAAATATAGGATCAGTTCAACTAAGAATCCCAAGATGTGTATTGTCTAAGCATTGTAATGTCATTGAGTTACATGGCTTTTGTGATTCATCCCAGAAGGCATATAGTGTTGCAATTTACCTACGTAGTTTCGATTCTGAAAACAAGCCAAAGGTGGCTTTGTTGTGTAGCAAAACCAAGATTGCTCCTTTGAAGGTGCTCACTGTTCCACGTCTAGAATTGTGTGGCGCTTTAATACTTGCAAGACTATATAAGGTTGTTTCTGAGTTATTGCAATCCAAAGTTAAATGTTTTTTTTGAGTGATTCGCAAATTGTTCTTCACTGGTTACACACTTCACCCATTCACTTGCACAATTTTCTGCAAAACAGAGTCTCTGAGATTCAATCACTGACCAAGGTTCAAGATTGGCGATATAGTAATACAAAACACAATCCTGCAGATGTCGCAACTAGGGGAATATTCCCTAATGAACTTGTTAAATTGGACATACGGTGGCATGGCCCTCTATTTCTTCGGGAAGAAGAAGAATGGCCTGAAGAAATGTCATTTATTCTAAAATGGATATTCCCGAATTGATAAAAAATTGCAAGGTTCTTAATGCTATTGAGGCAAGAGAATTTAAGTTAGTTATTTAATCAATACTTATCGTTAAATAAATAAGGTATTTCAAGGGGTTCAAGCTTATTGTATGCGTTTTACTTTCAATTGTAAAATAAAGTCATTGATGGGTTGATTGATTAAAACACCTTCGAGTTGCTTATTAACGCTTTTATTGATTATATTTAAACTTTAAGTGTATAACATGAAAACACGTCCTACCCTTCTTGAGGCTAACAAACAACTTGCTTGTTATTCGCTGTTCGTGGACAGCTTGCTGCGGGGTGCAGTATAGTATGGCGCGAAAAATTCATATTTGAATATTTGTGCTTGGCTCTAACAATCATGGAAAAAAGAAAAAAGAATGGTTGATTGTTTAACACCAAGCGAGTTAGAACGGGGTATGATTAGTTTAGTGAAAATTGCACAAGCTGAATCTTTTAAAAATGAAATATCAGTATTGTCAAAAAATGAAAATTTGAAATCTAAGCATAGACTTCTTGCTTTAACGCTGTTCATTGATTCAAATGGTCTAATGAGGGTTGGCGGCCGTTTAAGCAATGCATCAATAAACATAATTATGATAAAAACATCCACTTTTATTGGAAGGAAAATATGTACTTAGTAAGCTTATATTTGAACATGAGCATGTACAACTGCAACATGCCGGCCCTCAGCTATAATTATATTCAGTGCGAGAAAAATATTGGCCAACTAACGGCATGAATGTTGCTATGTCAGTGGTTTGAAACTGTGTAAGGCGTTTTAGATTCAGGCCTCGGTCTACCAACGCAATAATGTCAGATTTACCAGACAGTCGTATATATCTTAGAACGGCAAGAAAGGTCGAGGTACTAAGTGACATAAGGCATATGCATATATATATATATATATATATATATATATATATATATATATATATATATATATATGTTTGTTTATTTGTTTTTGCACAAAGGCTGTGCCATCTCGAACTGTCTCAGAGTTAATTACTAATGCATTTCTTGCAACTTTTAGAAGGTTTGCCGCAAGACGGGGAAGACCAGCTCATTTATATTCAGATCACGGCAGTAATTTTGTCGGAGCTAAAAAATAGTTATCCGACTTCTTCGACTTTCTATCAAGCTCAAATAATGATCTAGCCGGTAAATTTTCTGATTATCGTACAGAATGGCATTTTATTCCGCCACATTCTTCTCTTTCGGTGGATTGTGGACATCTAATATCAAAGGCGTAAAATATCATCTAAAGAGGGTAATAAATAATACAACTTTAACCTACGAGGAATTTAGTAGGTATTGCGGTACTTGAGCCAGACGGAAATTGACATGCCATTTGGCATGCCAAAGACATGGCTCCTCCCATTGCTTCTGATTGGCTACCCCCACTCCTGTAGCTCCTCCCCTTGCTTCTGATTGGTCGCCGCCATCTTGGATGACACGCCTACTGCTCTCTGATTGGTTACCCCCACTCCTGCAGACACGCCTGCTATTCTCTGATTGGCTGACGACGGCCATTTTGGAACGTCTGGCGCCATTCTACCACGCCCGTCATTACGGGAATCTGTATTACCGGCAATCTGTGTATCGTCAATAGAGGGCGTCATAAAGGGATCTGTATTACTGGCAGACTGTGTACTACTACTAGAGGGCGTCATGAAGAAATCTGTATTACCGGTATGTACAGGTCGCGTAAAAAGAACTGTATTAGAGACCCTTCAATTAGAGTCTGAAGCCATTTTATATCACAACATGTGGCGCTAAATCTGAATCTGCCAAATTACTGAATCTGTCAATTTTAAATTTGTCATTTTTGCATCTGTCATTTTTGAATCTGTCATTTTAAATCTGTCAATTTTGCATCTGTTATTTTTGCATCTGTCATTTTAAATCTGTCAATTTTGCATCTGTCATTTATGCACCTGTCAATCTTGAATCTGTCATTTTAAATCTGTCATTTTAAATCTGTCATCTTGCATCTGTCATTTTTGCATCTGTCATTTTAAATCTGTCAATTTTGCATCTGTCATTTATGCATCTGTCAATTTTGAATCTGTCATTTTAAATCTGTCAATTTTGCATCTGTCATTTTAAATCTGTCAATTCTGCATCTGTCATTTTAAATCTGTCAATTTTGCATCTGTCATTTTAAATCTGTCACTTTTGAATCTGTCATTTTGAATTTGTCATTCTTAAAGTCGCCATTTTGGATTTCCAACCCTTGAATTTTTTCACTAGACGGAAACTCTTTCTCTCCTTCTCTCTCTCTCTCGAACGCTTGCTTACGCTCTCTCCTTCTTGCTCTCTCCCTTCATCCTAATGCTAGTAAATGAAACATCAATGTTTAAATAGAATATTTATTTAGCTAGGAATTATTTCTATTACAATTAATTTCACATTTCATCAAATGATGGTGATTATGAATATTGCAGAGGGATCGTCGTCGTCTATCTTGTATTTACTGTTGGCCTCGGTTTTCTATTTGCGGTTCCAGGGGCTAGAAACATAAAATAGAGCATTAAAAGAGAACTCAATGATGATGATGATGCGTGTAAATGTACCTTATTTGTTTCCACAAACATGCAGTCGTCATAAGGCAAACGTCCACTTGTTTTCCCCAGGTACAGTAGGCCCAGAGAAATAGTTTTAGCCTCAATCTTTTCGTTAAGATCCTGAACCCTCTCGTACGTCAGCTTATCGCTGATTCGCTTAGGTAGAAATGTAACGTAGTTTTCACTAACAATAATCACACTTTGACGTTTATCACGGCAAACGAGTCTTTTGAATTCTAGTATTTCGACGACCTCTTTGACCCCGTAGTCGCATAATTTCTTGATAGGTTTCAGACCGCCGCTGTTGCCTGAAGGTTTGTTCAATTGTTGTAACAAGTCCATTTTTCTACGTAAAAACAAAGACACACACACATGTTAGAATTTAAATAGTAGCATTTTATTTAAAATTGTATGCGTAAACACGTACACGTTAATAATAAAAATAATTAGTTTTAACATACCTGTTTTTAATGTTGAAGCAAGCACTACTGAGTAAAAACTAATTAAGTAATAATAATAATATCACCGGAGCGATAGAAATAATTATCACCAATCCGCAGAGTCAACAAGAATAAAACTAAAGTTAGTGTAGGGTGAAACTCGGTTTTTATAGTCAGCTCAATCTGCAGTAATAAACTTGTATGCCCCGATATCCAAATGCAGCTGTTCTTAACATCTGCTAAAAGATAATATCTAGATTTATTGCCCTGAGAGGAAGAGCATAATGAAAGGGTTCATCTTCGTTAAATCAGCGGTGTTTTAGCCTGTCAAAGAGACAACCTGTCACTAGAGGCATAACGTGGCTAATAAATCTCTCTAGTTAATAAAAGCTAAAGATAGTGTAGGGTGCGGCTCGGCTTTTTATAGTCAGCTCAATCTGCAGGAATAAACTTGTATGCCCGGAGACCCTAATGCAACTGTTCTTAACACCTGCTAAAAGATAATATCTAGATTTATTGCCCTGATAGAAAAAGCATAATGAAAGGGTGCATCTTCGTTAAATCAGCGGTGTTTTAGCCTGTCAAAGAGACAACCTGTCACTAGAGGCATAACGAGGCTAATAAATTTTGTACAGTTTCCCCTCGATCCTTGTATAATACACATTTCAAACATTCACAGCTGCTGTTCTTAGAAATTGCTTGATAGATGATATCAGAGATTTACGAGAAATAATGCGAAGTGTAGCGTAACAATATCTCTTCTGTTAATTAACAGAACTGATAAACTCTTTCTAGGTACCTAGAAAAACCATACCTTTCAAAGATAATATCTAGATTTATTGCCCAGAGAGAAAGCATAATGAAAGGGTTCATCTTCGTTAAATCGGCGGTGTTTTAACCTGTCAAAGAGACAGCCGGTTACATTTTATTTACAAACTTTGCTAACGTCGATTCTTGCTCCTAATTTAAAAATCTAAATTATTACTTATTTTAAATTTTAATACTTTACTTTAAAATTCTTTATTAAATACAGGCATTTATTCTTTGTTAGTTACTTATATTTTATTAGTTTGTTAGGGGAAAATCTTAATGAAATGTATATTGTTGAGCTCTACTAGGGAGCGAGCTTAATTTTAGAAAACATAAATTGTTAAATAAGTTGCTTAAATTCAATTGAATTGTATGTTTTGGTCATGTAAAAGGTGGTCCAGTTTAAAAAGACCATGAGAACAAATAAACTTTTATATTTTGTTGTTTTTTCTTGAACTATGTGGATTTTATTTTTAGATTTTTTCTTTGGTTCTTTAGTTCATAGGTGAATAATAAATAAGTTTTTTGTATTAAACGACGTTTCGAAGGAGGATTTCCTTATCCGAAGGAGATATGCTTATGAGTACAAGGAATTGGACTTTTGTGGTATATCGGTAAATCGTTTTAAGAATAGTTTGCGCCAAATATTACACATGTAAGTACACATGTAATTACTACTATTATTGTTCACTCTGTTTTATTGTTATTAATAATATTATCATTTATTACCTGCATGTTACTAATGTTTGTAAAGGTATATTTACCGTAAATAAATATTATTATTATATATATTATATTAAACAAGACGAAGCAGGCATGAGTGACCACGACGGTTTATGACATCCAACTGATTTATGACCTAATAAAGGCTTAATTAACAGTGCCTTTGAAGGAATTTTGAATCAGGTTCATTCTTGTTTATTTCGTAATATTGCGCATAATCTCGCAATACGTAAACGATGTTTTAATGACAACCAGAGGGCGCTACGATTGTTCTAGAACGTATAAAAGCAAATCCTGAACTTCCAGGTATCACTTGCCTACGTCCGCTATCGTTGTTAATAGCGCTTTTTTAGCTCTTATTTGTTGCTATTGTGTGTAGTGTTTGCGTCAGACGATCCAAAGCAACCAACCAAAGGTAGGATTTTATTAATTGTTTATTACGCAGTTACTTTTTCTGTACCTTT
Organism: Agrypnus murinus; assembly: GCA_929113105.1. Classification (NCBI taxonomy): domain Eukaryota; kingdom Metazoa; phylum Arthropoda; class Insecta; order Coleoptera; family Elateridae; genus Agrypnus; species Agrypnus murinus. The sequence goes on from OV816024.1 coordinate 5,277,900, forward strand.
ATTTTGTTTTCTTACCTGCTATAAGGGACAGTAATTTACATTATTCAGGTAAAATATTATGAAGTTTTATACCTTTCAAGCAAGTTTAACTTATTTGTTATTCATAATAATAATAGTTTGCCAAAGGGATTTATTAACAATTTAAACTTTGCCTATAATATTTGCTTAAATTAGACTGCTATTAAAGTTTTAAGACTGGTTAATAATAATGGTTATTTGCTAAAAGGTTTTATTAACTTCCATTAAAACGGATCTTTCTTTAACTTTGTACAAAGTATTTTTACAAATAATAATATTTCCCTTATCATTTTAATGTTGCTAAACCTCTTCACAATTTAAGCTTTAATAATAATTTATTGATATTTGCTTAAATTAGATAAACAGTTTTCGAGCAAGATTAGTTGTTTATTTAAAATAATAATAATTTGCCAAAGGGTTTTATCAACAATTTAAACTTTAATAATAATTTTTCTTAAACACAAACTGCTTATAACAATGTACATAGAATGCAAATAATTATTTATAATATTTAATATTACATAAAAATTTGAATAGCTTATGTTTAACGTACTCGTTGCTTAGTAAACTAGCTTGCTTTGCATTCAGATGTTATTGTTTATTTAAAATTAACATATAATTTGATTTATTTTGTGAACAATAATATTTCCATATGTCATTTTAATGATGCTAAACCGCTAACAGTTTATTAACTAACTGATACATTAAGCATTGATAATATTAAAGTTTAATGATAAAATAGTTATTTGCTAAAAGTTTTTATTAACATACGTCATTTATTAGATTTTGTTTATTCCAAACTTGTTCTCCATATTTCCCGTTTAATCGTAATTTATAATAGAGCCGGTAAATATTTTAACAACAAAATTTCAATTTTTACCGTCATGTAGCATCCAAGCTTTTATTTTTAAATTAAGGGTTAAGAGAGTTCGTGATTGGTATTTGAGAACGTCGTTCTAAAACGATTTATATCTTTCCATTTATCGCTAGGTGATTTCTTACCTGCTATAAGGGACAGTAATTTACATTATTCAGGTAAAATATTATGAAGTTTTACACTTTTCAAGCAAGTTTAACTTATTTGTTATTCATAATAATAATAGTTTGCCAAAGGGTTTTATTAACAATTTAAACTTTAATAATTTGCTTAAATTAGATTGTTATTAAAGTTTTAAGACTGGTTAATAGTAATGGTTATTTGCTAAAAAGGTTTTATTAACTTGCATTAAAACGGATATTTCTTTGACTTTGTACAAAGCATTTTTACAAATAATAATATTCCCCTTATCATTTTAATGTTGCTAAACCTCTTCACAATTTAAGCTTTAATAATAATAATTTAATATTTGCTTAAATTAGATAAACAGTTTTCGAGCAAGATTAACTTTATTCTAAATGTGTGTTATAACGCTTCTCATGACACCCAACGCCCAAGCATCGGGAAATCAAAAGATCTCTAACACTTCTCGAGCCATCAAGGTAAACAGTAGCTGCGCGTCATAGCATTTTGTTATCGGAAGTACTAACAGTAAAGTTCGTGCATTTATCATGTCACCCAGATACACGTCTATGCGTGCACGTAAGCATAGATGGTACTCTCGAAGGTCGCTCGAATTGTTAAACCAGTTGGAGTGATAGAGACGGCAATATATAAAAATCTGTATTTAAAATAAAGATGGATATACTGCATATTTCAACGCTTCTCTTAAGCATGTCTCGTGACGCCCAGGTGTTGTAACACTCCGAGAAGCATTGATACCTTTATGCGTTATAACCCTTACAAATAATAATAATAATATTTCCCTTATCATTTTAATATTGCTAAACTGCTAACAATTTAAGCTTTAATAATATTTGCTTAAATTAGATTGCTATTAAAGCTTCGTGAAAGAAAGCAAACCCTGCGTTCATATTCGTGAGGGTTCTTAAACACGAATTGTTTATAACAATATACATATAATGCAAATAATTATTATTTATAATATTTAATATTACATAAAAATCTGAATAGCTTATGTTAACGTACTAGTTGCTTAATAAACTAGCTTGCTTTGCATTCAGGTGTTGATGTTTATTTAAAAAAATTAACAACATATAATCTTTGTTTTTAGCAGTTGTTAAGTGTGCAAGTGCGATATTGTTGTTGTTATTGTTGTTACGCTTACCTGTACAAAATGTCTTCTCTCTACGAAGTAATCGCCGAAAGTGTGTCCACCATAAAGAAATTCGGCACCCAGAAACACCGAGTAGTGTTTAAAGTAAATGACGCGCCAGACGGTGAAGACCATTTGAACTTTTTTAAATCGGCTATCAATAAAATTTTACGGAATTTGTTAAGCCGTGCGCAATCTACAGACAAAATAGGAGCGTCATTTGAATTTGATAGCTTTAAGCAGAAACTTCCAGGTTACATGAGTCTCAAACGTGCCGACGAGATTACCTTCAACGATATCTGGGGCATTCTAAAATCTAGAATCTTACAGAGCGATCCTGAAGCCTTGAGTTCGGACACCTTTAGACTGATCGCTACTATTGTAACACCACCAGCCGGACAAGGTCGCAATCGTTATCGTACGTACAGCACCTTTGCCGAAGAATGTAGCCAACGCAGAGGGATTGTCACGATTAACAACAGCAGTGACAATCTATGCCTACCCAGGGCTTTGGTCGTAGGCAAGGCTCACGCAGATAACAGTGCTGATTACAAGAAGATCCGACAAAATAACCTAACAAAAGAAAGGGTGTGCAAAAGATAAAGGCCGAGGAAATGATGCAGGAAGCGGGAGTAGCCTTCATTCCACCGGAGGGAGCCGGGGTCAGCGAATTAAGGCTCTTCCAGCAGCTCCTGGCCCCCGACTACAAGATAACCGTATTGATCGGTTATCAACGTGATACGGATCAAAAGGACGTTTGCTTATCTTCGAGGGGGTCGTTGATAATGATTCTTGTGATGCAATAACAGTAACAAAGAACATCAATCTGCTGTATCACGAGCACCATCACAACGTCATAACATCGTTCACCGCGGCCTTTGCCTGTAGCTACTACTGCGAGCGATGGTTTTTGTGGTCGTAGGAGGTATGAAAATTCATACCCCCTACGACCACAAAAATCATCACCGTTGTGAAAAGTCCTGCGTAGGCTGATAGCTCTCCGCCCTGCGAAAGAACATCAGTTATGATTAGGTGTCCGGACTGCAGGCGAGATTTTAGAAGCCAGACATGTTTTGAGAACCATCAAGGTAAAATGTGCCGGGAAGTACAGAAATGCGAGGGGTGTTTCAAAACCGTGAACCTCAAGACCCGGAAACAGGCCCACGTGTGCGGGGAGATCTATTGTAAGATCTGTCAGAGCCATAAACCCGAAAACCATTTTTGTTTCATACAGCCGGCCGGGTCTAGGAACGCTAAGCAACAACAAGACACCTTGTTTGTGTTCTTCGACCAGGAGACCCGGCAAGAGAAAGAGATTGCGTCCGGCGTAAAGCTCCATGAACCGAATCTATGCGTTTTCCAGCAAGTCTGTTCTGAATGTTACAACGATTCATCAGCGGCTACCACATGTGTAAGATGCGGTTTGCAAGAACAGATCTTGCTAGGAAAATGCATTGATCGGTTTTTACACTATTTATTAGACTCGCGGAAATTATTCAAAAAGGTTGTAGCAGTTGCCCATAACGGTCAAGCTTTCGATACGCAATTCATTCTAAATTATCTGTTAACAAATACCTCTATGAATCCTGACCTCACTATGCGCGGCTCAAAAATTCTGCTGCTACAACTAGATAATCTAAAGATTATCTACTTGCTCAACTTTCTTCCCATGGCTCTGGCAGAGTTACCAAAAGCCTTCGATCTACCAGCTCCCAAGGGATACTTCCCGCACCTCTTTAACACCAAGGCCAATGCCAATTATGTAGGGCCTCTTCCGGACATGAAATTCTACACTCTGATACCATGAAACCCAAGGCTCGTGAAGAGTTCCTAAAGCGGTACGACGCAAACAGGGACACGGAGTTCGACATGCAACGTGACCTGGTAGAATATTGCCGAACAGACGTTGATATTTTGAAGAGAGCCTGTATCCACTTTAGGAATCTCTTTATTGAGGAATGCGACGTTGACCCGTTCACGGAAGCCATCGCCATCTCTTCGGCTTGTAATCTCAGGTTCTGGAAGAAATTCCTCAAAGAAAGCACCATTGGAGTGGTACCAAAGGGTGGTTATAGACGGGCAGATAACCAGTCTAACGTAGCTCTCTAATAGCTGTTGCTGGAAGAACATCAAAGAGGTGTTGAGATTCGAGCCATTACTGCAAGTTAAAGTCGCTAGGATACGAGGTCATTGAGCAGTGGGAATGTCGCTTCCGGCGGCAACTAACACCCGAGCTCAGACAGCAGGTAGAGAAACATCCCTTGCTTTTAAACACGCCCTTAAACCCGAGAGAGGCATTTTACGGAGGCCGTACAGAGCCAGCAAAATTAAAGCGGATTGCAAAAAACGGGGAAAAGATCCGGTATGTCGACGTATGCTCCCTTTACACCTGGGTATGCAAGTACGCCAAATTCCCAGTTGGTCATCCAGAAGTTTACGTAGGCAAGGCGGGTTGTGAAAAGCTAATCAGGGATAAAGGGGGCCTGGAAAACATCAACGGCGTGGTAAAATGTACAGTGTTACCACCCCAAGATCTGTATCATCCGGTCTTACCCGTCAAAATGCACCAAAAGCTGCTGTTCCCTCTATGTCGCACTTGCGCTGAAGATTTGAACCAGGCCGAATGTCAGCACGGCGTAGAGGACCGAGTCATCAAAGGAACCTGGGTCTTGGACGAACTGTTAATCGCCATACGTAAGGGTTACATCGTGCAGGACATACAAGAGATCTGGTCGTACGATGTAACCCAGTACAATAAATCGTCCAAGTCTGGGGGCTTGTTTTCAGGCTTCATCGACAAGTTTCTGAAGATGAAGCAGGAAGCCAGCGGTTGGCCACCTTCAATAGCTGTCAACAACGACGAGGATGATATTGACGGAGCCCGGAAACAGTACGTTGATGACTACCTCGAGAACGAGGGAGTCTCCTTGGATTCGATGAAGATCATCAAGAACCCTGGTTTGAGATCGTTGGCCAAACTGATGCTGATTCCTTCTGGGGTAAGTTACAGCAGCAGCAGCATCAGTACATGTAGTACATAGTTTTATTGATTATTGTTATAGGGAAATTCGGTCAACGTGAGAACCAGGCGAAAACGGCGATAATCAACGAGCCCAAGGAGTTCTTCGACCTGCTATACAACCCGGGCGTAGAAGTAAATCACGTGCAGGAAATAAATGACGAGGTGATTGCGGTTAACTGGCAACATAAAGAGGAAGCATCCTCTGTCGTCAGTCAACGTGGTCATCGCGGCATTTGTTACTGCACAGGCCCGTCTTAAGCTGTATTCCTATTTGGATCAGCTAGGCGAGAGAGTCTTATACTATGACACAGGTAAGTCGTACTATCAACGTCAACCGTCTATATTAGAGTTAATTTTTTTTCGTTGTTTCAGATTCTGTAATATATGTTTCAAAACCTGGCGACTTCGAGCTACCAACCGGTAGCTTCCTGGGTGGCCTTTGTGTCTGTTAAGTAGTAGTAGTAGATTAAGACATTGTTGAAAAGAATATTTAGCATAACAAATCGTACAAGGCATTCAATTGCTCCAGCTAAACAACAACAATTTGACAATGAAAGAAAGGTCAAGTTTCAAACGTGTTACGAGTATGCCTTCATGGTTATCCGAGAACAGATTTCAACCCTAATAATAATTGTTTAGTTATTTAATTATTGTTTAGTTGTTCAATAATTTTTGAGAAAGATTGTCATAGAATAAAATATTAATGTTCTATATGTGTATTATTACTATTCTCCCCTGTACCGTGGCATGAAAGTGATAGCTATAACTAGTATGAGAGAGAAGCAAGAATGAGGTAATTACCTACTAACCTGACGGTGATGACGTGTCATTAAACAAGATGAAACTTGTCTGTCAACGACGACAACTTGTTTACCGTATGCATGTTACTGAGCATGCGTTGGATCTAGGTAAGTATAAGTGACTATACAAAGTCGGCAGTTGTTAGCGTGTACTAGTAGCAGACAGCACGTGTACAGCAGTAGCAGCAATTACGATGATGGCGAGTATAAGCAGTCCTAATTATTATTATGATAACGAGACCTATGAGAGCGAATTATTTCCCCTGCAAATAGGTAAGTTGTTTATAAAACTTCAAGTTTGTGTTTGTATGCTAATTTGTGTCTATTTTGCTGCTTGTTTAGATGAAGGCCCTGATGTTGCAGATCACTCATCATCATCATCAACAGCAAGTGCCGACAAGTACAGCGAGAACGGTCAAGAGTCGAACAATGAAAAACTAGGTAAGATGTTTAAAACTTTTGTATGTTTATGCTTATATTAACCGATTATTGTATTATTGTTTTAGCGTTCCATGATCTGGAAGAACCATGGGGAAGAAGAAGAAAACTACGACCATGTACACAACATCCAAGAAGGACTTATTCCGCCTGACGACGACGACGCCTTGGGGGTCTAAAGAATTTGACGTGGTGGTGAAGCTCGAATGCGTGAATAACGTATGCCAGCATGGTGAAATAGTGTCGGAAAGTGACTGGTTCGAGCTGTATGATATACGAGTCGAGGCAATGTTTAAAAATTTCTTTTATGGTTGCTGCAAGGATGACGCTGACAACAGTGTACTACATCGTGATAAACATTTGAAAGTCCATCTATGTGAGAATTTATACATCGAGATTATTCACAACGAGTTTTTCGGCAACAGGGTGGCGATTTATCAGAATGATAAACAACGGACTATAACCTTAAAAGATTACGAGTTTCAGTCTATATTGCATCTAGCACCTCTGATCAATCATCAGCTCGAACGTTACATCACCTGGACTTTTCGCGTTTCTACCACGCAAACATAGAGAACGTAGCAGAAGGTCATCTTAGACGCCCTGAAGATGTCTATAAAACGCTTCCACCAACAGACTCCATCTTATTCACGACCGAACTGTTATGCGGGTACTACTCAGCTACCAGTTTAATAGACAACGCAGCAACAACAACAACAACTGGTGGATTGAACTCGTTCATTTTATTAGAAATAATAAAACTTTATCCGCAAAAGTTTATCGATGCCGTACGTACACGACGGCAATCATATCATCAACAGCAGCAGCAGCCGAAAACGTCAACGACAACGTTTGCACCGTCGTATTAAGAACACCATTGGCGGAAATAAACTATCTTAGAAATAGGTTACAAAAATATTTGAACAATTTGCAAGTGTTACGTGATGATCTCAACTCATACTGTGTAATTAATATTTTGTCAAATAATATGTTACAATTGTCCATTTACTCCTCGAAATGTATAGCAAAATAAATAATATGTATATTTAAACATTGATGTTTCATTTACTAGCATGATTAAGGGTGATGATGAAGGGAGAAGGGTGACTATATAAAAGGTAGATCGTCATCAGCAAGAGAGTACACGAAAAAAGCCGAAGATTTCCGACGGCGAACATCCTAAGTTACAAAGCAGCCGGTAAGTAGTCATCCTATGAGAAGGAGAGAAAGAGTTTCCGTCTAGTGAAAGGGATAAAAGATGGTCGATCCAATCCCAGAGCTAAAAATTCAAGGGTTGGAAATCCAAAATGGCGACTTTAAGAATGACAAATTCAAAATGACAGATTTAAAATGACAGATGCAAAATTGACAGATTTAAAATGACAGATGCAAAATTGACAGATTTAAAACGACAGATTCAAAATTGACAGATTTAAAATGACAGATGCAAAAATGACAGATGCATAATTGACAGCTTTAAAATGACAGAGGCAAAAATGACAGATGCAAAATTGACAGATTTAAAATTAAAGATTCAAAATTGACAGATGCATAAATGACAGATTTAAAATGACAAATTTAAAATTGATAGATTCAGTAATTTGGCAGATTCCAATTTAGCGCCACATGTTGTGATATAAAATGGCTGCAGACTCTAATTGAAGGGTCTCTAATACAGTTATCTTTTTACGCGACCTCTACATACCGGTAATACAGATTTCTTCATGACGCCTTCTAGTAGTAGTACACAGTCTGCCGGTAATACAGATCCCTTCATGACGCCCTCTGTTGACGATACACAGATTGCCGGTAATACAGATTGCCGTAATGGCGGGCGTGGTAGAATGGCGCCAGACGTTCCAAAATGGCCGTCGTCAGCCAATCAGAGAATAGCAGGCGTTTCTACAGGAGTGTGGGTAACCAATCAGAGAGCAGTAGGCGTGTCATCCAAGATGGCTGCGAACAATCAGAAGCAAGGGGAGGAGCTACAGGAGTGGGGGTAGCCAATCAGAAGCAAGGGGAGGAGCCATGCCATTGGCATGACAAATGGCATGTCAATTTCCGTCTGGCGCAAGTACCGCAATACCTACTGAATTTGTTACGCTTCTTCGCTTTCGATCAACTCATTTACAAAAAACTATGTTTTTCTATGAACCTAAATTTTATAATGTCACTCTAATGGCCGGTTTCACAAAGCTTGATTAAGTTCTAATTAACTTAATCATGATTAAATTTGAAATACAGAAATATAATTGAATAAAATTTCAGGTCTTCTAAATCTCAGCCAATGAAATTTCTGGATTTCAAATTTAATCACCATTAAGCTAATCAGAACTTAATCAAGCTTTAAATCGGCCATAATAAGAAACATAGAACAATTAAATCATAACAAACGTAAATTTGAACTAAAAAATCTTGTTTATTGTTTCCAGCCTTATTTTGTGGAACTCCATAATCATGAAATACATAAAGATTATTAAAAGTTTCACAGTTTTATTAAAATACAACCTGACAATATTGTTTCGACAGCTATGCTGTCATTATCAAAGGTAATATAATTATAAACAAACACGTCGCTAAGGTAGATACAAAATAGGTAACTAGATAAAATAATAATAATAATCATAATTAAATATCTCATACTTCCAGTAACGGAGAATTACTTTAGCTATCAAAAGAATATATCCCATTGACAATCAAACAGAAGACACAAATTACATATCTATACCATATTTTGGCAAAATATCAGAAAAAATTGCACATATACTAAGAAAAACCAACAATTATAAAATAACATTTAAAACCAACACTAACACTTTTTCATTTTTATTTAATGCTAAAGACAGAACACATGATATCATGAAATCGGGCATTTACCGTTTAAATTGTTCTTTTTGTAGTTCGGTATATATTGAGCAAACACTTCGAAATTTTGACATAAGATATAAAGAACACGTACGTCATTACAAAAATAAACATCCTGAAAAATCGAATTACGCCAAACACCTTTTAGAACAAAATCACACAATGACTCCTCAAAATAATATTAAATTCCTACATTTTTGTAATAACAAACGCAAATTAGACATTTTAGAAGCCTTTGAGATATACAAACACAAACTCAGGGTACCTTTAATGAATGAACAACTTGAGCTCAGTAATTCTCCGTTACTAGAAGTATTAGATATTTAATTCTGATTATTATTATTATTTTATCTAGTTACCTATTTTTGTATCTACCTTAGCGACGTGTTTGTTTATAATTATATTACCTGAAATAATGACAGCATAGCTGTCGAAACAATATTGTCAGGTTGTATTTTAATAAAACTGTGAAACTTTTAATAATCTTTATTTATTTCATGAACTAAAAAAGTTTATTAGTCAAACAGACACAAACACACTATAGGATCATTACTTAAAGTACAGCCTCATTCATGTTTAATAAATTGCTCTCTGTATACACATGTTTCTTATTGCCTTTAGCCCCCCATGTAAGACATAAATAATGTATATAAATAAATTTCACTATATCTCATGCACATACTTACCTCTTAGCTTTATCTCTTTAATACCTATTCAATATAATATTTTGTATGCTAATTAATTTCGTTACCTATGTTTCATTATAAATATATATATAGAAATTATTATTACTGTTATTCATTTTATATAACCAAAAGAAGTTAAAAATGTACTATTTCCCTCAGCACAAACCATTGGTTTAGGCGGGTTAAGCAATAGAAGAATGTATCATTTTGTATTTATATTTGTTCTAGAATAAATTTGATTTGATTGGATTTGAAAATTCTTGTTCAAATAGAGGCTAAGCTTAATTTGCGGCCATTATTTCCGTTATCCTCTGATCCTAATGATCTTGAATCCCTTATCCCATCTCATTTTTTAATTAGGAAGCCCATGATCGCCGCTCCAGACCCTGGCTTTGATGAAAGTATACAGCTGAGTCGCCTAACCTGGTTCCAGGTAATTCAGAAGATAAACCAAGATTTTTGGAGACGCTGATCAAAATATTATGTAAATCAGCTGCAGCAGCGCAGCAATTGGAGGCAAAAATATTGCAGTGGATATTCTAGTTCTCTTAAAAGATGACAATCTTCCTCCGTGCAAATGAGCGCTGGGTCGAGTAATCGCGTTGAACGTGGGAGAGTATGGAGAAATAGAGTTAGCTTTTGGCCACGACGACTGGTACCTTTGTTTTAATAAATAAAATAATACACCAAAATATGTCAAAAGGTTTTAATTTGCCTAACAAATAAATGTTGTAATTAAACCTTGTTATCATCAATAAAGAATCTTCAAGAAATAAATACAGTTCATTCTATTGAAGTGTACAGTAAAAGAACAAGGTAAACAATAATATTAACTGTGTAGTTAATAAGCTCTCCGACCGCCGACGTTTCAACTTGCCAAAATGACAAAGCATTTGTATTGATACAACAATGGACAACTGTTTTAGTTTTGGAAGATGCAAATAAACGTAGTAATCGTAATACCAACATAAATTACATTTATTAGGCGTGAATGTATTAGAATAGCTGCTAAGTTACGTTGGTAACAGCTTATGACGTAAGACTTCTGGTTGACCTAATGCTCTATAGTCAATTACAAAAAAGTCTAGGTTTCCTCCAACACAAAATTGTCTTCTAGAAATGTTGAAAAGGCAAACTTGAAAAATGCAATGAGAACTCGCTTCTCAAGTTGATAGTCAGGAAGGGGCAAACAGGTTTACATTGGGGATACCAGGCTGGTAAGTATAGGGTCATTCCATGCGAAATCGATCACTAAAATGGGTCGATCTCACGGATTTCAATGAAAATCACTTATGAGGTAGCAATCAACTAAAGAACATAACTTTCATTCATCAACTTGCTAAATTACGCAGAACTTCGGAAATATTCAAACTGAAGAAATTATCAAAACTGCTTGCACGCCTTTAAAGAAATATAAATATCTCGATAAATATTTACCCTAGAACAAATATTTTTTTTGTATCTTGCTCACTAGAAGACGGGCTTTTTGGACAGCCTAATAATTTTTTGTTATCAAACGTATTTTTATTTTTTTCTAAACGAAATATTTTAAAAATGCAGAAAAATCGGTGTGGTCACATTTTTAAAAATCTGAAAAAATTGTACAGATTCTTTGAACATTTCTGTATTTAAATGCAAAATGGCAAGCTGGACGTTTTAATAGTTTTGGCAGGGCAAATTCTTAAAGATCGCGTTGTAGACAGCCGGCGCACCATAGATCACGGTCAACCAGCACAAACCGCATTCGCTACCTTCTAGTTAGTAATAATACGGTCCATATTACCAGCTTAACTCTTAACCTTTACCTCTCAACTAATGTGCTATTGATTTCATAATGATCTAGGACAGCAAGGCTAATATGATGCTAGTTTTTAATTTTTTCTCAATGTAAATGCATACGATAAAATAATAAAAAATAGCATCGTATTAGCCTTGCTGTCCTAGATCATTATGAAACTAATAGTACATAAGATAAATGTATATTTGTGTGTATATGATTATACCTACTAATTAGTTAATTACTTATGTATTTAAGTCGATTACTTCGGGTGTGTTACATAAAGTACTTTTCTTGCGGCTGTCCAAGACCATAAAATATAATGCAACAGCTTTCTGTCTTAATTTAAGTTTTAAGGTCATTGGGGTAATTGGTCCATAGATATACAATTATTTTGCTTCAAACTCTTTATCTCATATTTTATCGTGAAGTATAAGTTTAGGGCCTTGTTTTATAGTAACTTTAATATATTTCCAAAAGAAAATGTAAAAATAAAGCAGCTCTAATGCCAACTATTGCACTTAAAAATATTTTTTTTAAAAATGTTCGGTGGTTCCAGTCACCCAATAGATTGGGGTAAATGGAATCATCGTCTATATTTTATATCCACATTACTTTATAATATGTTCTGGGTAACTGGGACGCCCTAAGGATATTAATTAAAATGTCTCCAAAAAATTAGGGCTGTAGTAGGAATAGTTCAGAAATTATCGCAGTCGGAAGAGTGTATAGGGTAACGTTGATAAAACTAAAAATTCATGTAATTCTCATAGACGTTTAACGATAGTTTTAGTTTTTATTAAGCAAAGTTTCAGTTACCCCATCGGTCTAATTACCGCAGCTGACCTGAACATCAGAACCTACAATAGAGATCGGTAATAGTTATTTATGGTACAAGTGAGTTAAGTAAGTTATTATGATAATTTTTGCAGTGGATAATATCATTAACTCACCTGTGCCACAAGTTCAAATATTGAATTTCCAATGATCCTATAGCTCAGTCTATAGTTTTTAACGTTAATAAATTTGACACTCTAAGCTATTGCATTATAATATTTTAGGGTCTTTGATGGTCACAAGAAAAATGCTTTATGTAACACACCCAAAGAAATCGATTTAAATACATAAGTAATTAACTAATGAGGAGGTATAATCATATCCACACATATATACATTTAACTTATGTACATTAGTTAAGACCGACCGCCGGAAATATAGACTGTATTATTACTAACTAGAAGGTAGCGAATGCGGGTTGCGCCGGTTGACCGCGATCTATGTTGCGCCGACTGTCTGCAGCGCGGTCTTTGAGAATTTACCCTGCCAAAACTATTAAAACGTCCAGCTTGCCATTTGGCATTTAAATACAGAAATGTTCAAAGAATCTGTACAATTGTTTCAGGTTTTTAAAAATGTGACCACACCGATTTTTCTGCATTTTTAAAATATTTCGTTTAGAAAAAAATAAAAATACGTTTGATAACAAAAAATTATTAGGCTGTCCAAAAAGCCCGTCTTCTAGTGAGCAATATACAAAACAAATATTTGTTCTAGGGTAAATACTTTTCGAGATATTTATATTTCTTTAAAGGCGTGCAAGCAGTTTTGATAATTTTTTCAGTTTGAATATTTCCGAAGTTCTACGTAATTTAGCAAGTTGATGAATGAAAGTTATGTTAGTTAGTTGATTGCTACCTCATAAATGATTTTCATTGAAATCCGCGAGATCGACCCATTTTAGTGATCGATTTCGCATGGAATGACCCTATACAGAAAAGTATTCGGGAGCTGCACAGCAGGGGCTTTTTATTCCTTATTTTAATGTTGAATAAGGTATAACGAAAGGATGATCGTTTTTGTTTTCGTTATAATATGAGGATAAAACCCTAAAATAATGATCAATTACAAGATTACTTAGGATATCTTTTGAAAATAATAAGCATACCTTTTTATAAAAAGGGTTTTCTTATTTTTTTTCTTTTGGACTGGTACGACGTGCCATAAAATCGATGGTAATCTGGTGTTACTTTTACTAAATATTAATTTCCATCTCAATGAAAGAGAAACAAGAAGCCTGTGATTCGAGACTATTTTATTTGTAAATTCTCTTAACAGAAATATTTCGAAAAGGAAAGCGTTATGCAAAAAAATCCTGATTTTCCTGATAAACAAAAAAATCCTTCTGATTTTTTTTGTTTATTTTTTCAAAGAAAAAATCGCCTTGGGAACTAACTATGTGAAAGTACCATAGCAACCAACTATGTAAAGATAGGCCAGCAAAAAAATGAAAATGCTACAATGTGTTTTGTTCCTACACTGAGAAAAAAAATTCGTTGTACCAAACAAAAAAAACTTTCATTTAACACTTTTCGAACTTTAAATACGGCCAACTAGTTTAGTGCGTTGAAGGAACATTATATAAACATTAAGTTTTGTTGGTTCACATAATGCATGGAAACAATTAAAACAAGGTATACTTTTGCATTGTAGAAAATAAAATAAAACTTTGTATCAATGCATTCACCTGCGTTGAACCAACCGAATACGATGTAAATACAAAAACGCGTGGGTGTTGAATTAAATATTCCTAGTGTTGAATTAAGAAATTAAATTGTTGAATGATAGGGGATGGGGGATGTAATGACGGTATCAAACAATATCAATAAAATACAAAAAGTATATTACACATAAACATAAAAACAATCAGTTTAAAGCTAGAATATCGCTAAACATTACCAAGGAATTGCAAAAAAGATACAGATACTACTAATAGAATGTTACTTTCGTTACGTTTATTAATATGACAGAATAAAGGGGAACTAAGAAATCCATTTAACATTTTTGTATCATCATTACAGGCGAAAAGTAATTAGAATTACTAAATTAATTATAAATAGTAAAAACTTGCGATGTTAGTTACCTGACAATTGTACACAAATGCAAAACACATAGAACTATTATACGATACACCACATTGTACGTCACTATTTACTCACAGGCGCCATTAAAATCAGCACCTTCATTCTTCTGAATTTTTCGTTCGATTTAACAAACATAAATTTTAACAGAAGTACCATAAGGGTTCAAATAACATACATCGATGTTAAATCAACTCCTTAATTTTGTCGATTCTATGCACTCTGTCTTACTGTGTTTAAACTTTTTATATTTTGCACTAACATGTTTTAGTTTTTAACTGTACGCATTTAATACATTACTACAAATAGAGCATTTCATTTCTTCAACATTTCAGTGTCTTTTAAAGCTAAAGATCTATTATTGTTTGATTCAAAGCAAATAAACTGTCAGTTCAAACAATGTAAATACATTCCTTAAGTGCAATGATTGTCCATACAACAAATATCTTTGTATGGTCTTTGATTGAAGCTTGAAATTACTTGAACCAAGCGAAATTAGTGTAACAAATATTATAGGTTGACGGAATCACCTCCAATTTCTTAAAATAAATAAATGTCTTGTTGTCTGAAACCAAAATTTGTCAACCCAATAAAAATTAATTTAACATATGGAAATCTGTTGTTTTAACAACACCTTTTTTCTCAGTGTATTAAATGATATAACTAGCAAATGTTATCAATTTAAACTTTTATGTATTAATTTTTGAAATAGCAATTACAGAAGTCTAAAAGATAAAAGAACACTGTAGCAAATAAATATGTCCTCCCTTTATAGCACGTATTCTTTCAATCCACAGCAATAAATATACCAAAGTACAATTTTACCGAGCTTCCGTCTTGATAGCTGCTTCGAAAAGTCTTTTATATAAAAAAAATATATTAATAACACGTTTATCAATAAAAAATACTGTTTTCGTTCTAGAAAAGGGTAAGAGTCAATTTCTCAGATTATACTCTTAAAAAGATTATTCACAATTTAACCTTAATTAGGTCACGAGTTACATTACAAAATTATTACCAGTTATTTAAAATGTAAACAAATTATACAATATCTTAAAATTTAATTAATACGTAAAAATACCAATCTTTTTTTATGTTTCAATGTGAAGAGAACTGATTAATTTTTAATTTTACATGTTGATCCCAGATAACTTGCAATAAAACGAGAAAGAAATTTCAGCGCCTGGTGTATAATGATAATATGTGGAACTTATTAAACTTCGCAGAAAAATTAAAAAACGTACAGGACTTTGATTCCTCTGTTCTTATTAGAAATCGTATACCTACCTAGTCAAATAGTATGCTTTTTCTTTATTTAACGTTAATGAGAAATTATTTGTAGAAAACAATCTCAGATTAAAAAAATAGAATATTCTTTTTTGTCTTGCAATTAGATTTACAGACTTTGGAAAACCTCCATGAAACTATTGGATTCGTATTCAACAGTTCTTCAAGCGGTTTCAATTAAAAAAAATAAAAATCTACGATTTTCAAAACTTGGCAACACTGTAACGATAATATATTTAAGTTTTAATATTGAACACCTAACTTGCAAAATAGATAAAATTAGATTTTGCTTTGACGCAAATAATAACTTTGCCAGCTCATTTGGAATATTCATCATTTACTGAAAATAATCATCAATAAGTCCGCAACGATGGGCTAAAACATTGTTAATATTCAATTTGTGTTTATTCAGTCTCCACCCTCATTTATAGTACACTTGACATATTAGTAAAACGTACTGTCAGAAGCGTCCCTACGGTCGGTCAGCCGGGCGTATGCCCGGGGCCCCGCACCGAGCTACCTTATTTTAATCAACAACACAATATATATCTTATGCGTTAATAAAATAGACTGAGAGACCGGCATTTGATGCAAGCTCTTATACACAAAGCTAAAGCCAACTTTTAAAATGAAGCGCACCAAATTTCCAAAATAAAAAGGATTCTAACATTTCTCGAGACTTCGGGTGAACGGTGCAGACCACACGGCGTTCACCCATAAAACTGGCTGTCTTCTACCCAATCCCTGGAACCTGGATACAGAGCATGGAAGCATGACAGGATAAAGGATGAGGTAGTCAGGTTTAAATGTGTGGTAGAGAAAGTACGGTTAACGAATTCTCGACGGTAACCATCACCGAACAGGGGAAACCCTGGTAACATGAGGACCGGTATGGTTGGATTTGAGTCTTGCCTTGGAGAAGGTTACTTATGGTCACCATACGAAACCCGCTGTTTGACTGAATCTTAAGGAGGAGAATCAAAGTGAGGTTAATCCCAGGTTTGAAGGGGTCAATTCATGCCGATGGGAAACTGCATGCCACCAGGTAAATGTGCTTAGGACTAT
Source organism: Agrypnus murinus (assembly GCA_929113105.1). Taxonomy (NCBI): domain Eukaryota; kingdom Metazoa; phylum Arthropoda; class Insecta; order Coleoptera; family Elateridae; genus Agrypnus; species Agrypnus murinus. Next base: position 5,294,929 of record OV816024.1, read on the forward strand.
TCGGACCACCCTATGACCCAGACTGCAGACTGGATACTGTGATCTGAAGAAGCTCTAAAAGCCATTACTCTTAAGGGGTGTTGAAGCGAATACACAGCCTCTCACACTCAAGACAACTTCACCTCACGGAGATATATACCGGGAGTCTAGAACGTGTAGTCTTACGAACGAAGCTCTGTCGGGGGCTCACCAAGCCTATAATTTGGTAGATCGGGGTGGCAAAACCATTAAAAAACCAAGTCCTGCCACAATTGAGGTTGGATTCGATCGGGCAGTGGCTCCTAACAGCTTGTCCGAAGCTGGACGAGGTAAAGTCTCCTTGGTCGTGTGATAGTCCCTCACATCTTCCTTGGAGATGTTTCTCGCTCCGGTACTATCCTGGAGAGCTAGTAGAGTATGGATAGTATCTCGCTCCCACCAGTGAGTTACTGGTAGCATTGTGTAGGCAAGTGTAGGCAATGCGCGCTAATTGAGGGTAATCTCAATTCATGCCTCGGCATGTCTAAAAGGCGGGAAGGAACTCCCAAAAGTTCATTAAAAGACATGAAACAAATTACCAAAAAATACAATACTACAGCCTATCGTATAGTTTAAAGGTAATAGGCTATAAGTTAATTGTAGAAGGGACTAAATGCTCCTTTCAACTGACAGTAGCCTCACACAATTTCTCGAGACTACGAATGAACGGAGCAGACCACACGGCGTTCACCCATAAAACTGGCTGTCATCTACCCTATCCCTGGAACATGGATACGGGGCATGGAAACATGATAGGGCAACATGCAGTCAGGTCAAATGTGTGGTAGAGAAAGTACGGTTAACGAATTCTCGACGGTTACTCATCACCGAGCAGAGGGAGCTGGTAACATGAGGACCGGTGTGGATGGATTTGATTCTCGCCTGGAACAAGGTCTCTTATTGGTGCTAAGCTCACCCGCTGTTTGACTGAATCTTAAGGAGGAGAATTGAAGTGAGGTTTATCCCGGTTGGAAGGGGTAAATTCCTGCCTATAGGAAACTGCATGCCACCAGGTAACTGTGCTCAGGATTCTATTCGGACCACCCTATGACTCAGACTGCAGACTGAGTACTGTGATCTGAAGAAGCTTTTAGACCATTACTCTTAAGGAGTGTTGAAGCGGATACATAGCTTCTTACACTCAAGGCAACTTCTCCTCATGTAGGTTAGTAAGTACATACCGGGAGTCTAGAACGTGTAGACTTAAGAACGAAGCTCTGTCGAGAGCTCACCAAGCCTATAATTTGGTAGATCCGGTGGCAAAACCATTTAAAAACCAAGTCCTACCACAATTGAGGTTGGATTCGATCGGGCAGTGGCTCCTAACAGCAAGGGACAGCATGTTAGGGGAATAGTCCGAAGCTGGACGAGGTGAAGTCTCCTTGGTCGTATGATACGTCCCTCATGCCTCCCTGGAGATGAAGCCGACGGGTCAGCACGTTTCTCGCTCCAGTACTAGCCTGGAGAGCTATTAGAGTATGGACAGTATCTCGCTTCCACCAGTGAGTTAGTGGTAGCATTGTGAAGTGTAGGTAATGCGCGCTAATTGAGTGTAATCTCAATTCATGCCTCGGCATGTGTAAAAGGCGGGAAGGAACTCCCTAAAGTTCATAAATTAGTCACGTACATTTACCTAGAAATACAAGGCCTATTGTATAGTTAAAAGGTAATAGGCTATAAGTTGCTGTAGAGAAGGATTAAATGATCCTTTTCAAATTAAACAGTAGAGGCGCGTCATAGCATTTTGTTAACGGAAGTATCTACTAACGATAAAGTTGGTGCATTGTTCTAAATCTTCTATTACAGATACCCCTCATTACAAGGTTTCTAGTTATGTTAGTTACACCCTGTATATTTATTTATTTATTCACTTTCTTATTTACTGGTGGCCCCACTCCATATTTGTGCCCGGGGCCTCAAAATCCAAAGGACGGCGCTGCGTACTGTCCTAGTAATACGGATAAATAAGACAATTTATTGTATTCTAATTGTTTCATAATAGATAAATAAAATCTTTTAATACGTCTCTGATTATGGGTACATTCTAAAACGAGATAAATGTAATTAATATCATATCAAATGTCTGCGGTAAAGTTCATCTTGTCTGTTCAAAAGATGGTTAGCACGATTCAATCACGTGTTGATTATTAGGAAAAAAATAAAGCTAAGATGGTGAAATGAAATGTAAAATATAAGTAAAACATGCGACCTTTCAACTCACCCCAAGTATGCCTACAATTACCATATCCGTCAATTATAATTGTTAATAGCAGTTGATTCAGTAATAATACTCCTAATGCGAACACGTGATTTAATCGCAGTCGTTTTATCAATTAGATAAATTAATGATTCCTTATCATTACGTACGTATGTATGTATACATTGTCTATAATTTACATTATAGTTATGTAAAATTATAAGTAATCAGGTAATAACGTACCTTAGGTAATATTTCGAAAAATAGCGGCTTTGGATTTATTTTCTTTTAAGACTCAATCTATATTGTTCGGTGATGTAAGTTTATTATAAAGATAACAAGCATCAAGACAAAATAAATGTAAAAAATGCCCTTGATTTAGAGATACTTTTATTTATTTATTTTTTTTAATTACTCACTGACGGAATCCTTTTAAATATTAATAATACGAGGAAGATTCCAATTTGACGTGCATTTATTTTATTTATAACATGTGGTGTATCATGTGGCCCACCAAGTGATTTTGACTAATTACAGCCTCATCACTCAAGCAGATCCACGAATAAATTTTCGACGCACTGGCAACAACATAATGAAAACGATGCATTTGCAACGTGCATATTTCGTCAAGATAAATTGTCTCCTGTTATGAGCACCGTAAGACAAGACCGAACCCAAATGTTGGCCTCAAAATGCTCAGAGCGACGACCAATGTTTCAGTCCATCAGAAACGCCGTGGGTGAATGTATGTTTATGAGTCACCTTTTATGAGTGTGCAACTACTATTTATAGCGCGCCCCCTACTCGTACCCGTCGAAGATCGGAGACATATCGGAACTTTTCTTGTTCAGACTACCCAATTGAATATTTTTGAAACCAAGTTTGGCCTGATCCTGTCTTGCGTAGTGCCAAAAGCTCGCCAAAAATGCGGTACTCGGCATAAGAAAATTGCCGACTCATGTTCCATATAATTACTCTGGTTTAAGATACACTTGGCACCCTGTAGCATTCAAATTCCGAAAGGAAGAACTCTTTGGGCTGATTACGCACCTTACGACCCTTCATTCGGATTAAAATTCCTGCCTACAAAAACCGATTAAGTGATCCATAGAGATGGAAGTCGCTTGGAAGGACCAATGTTCTTTAAACAAGTCTCTTTTGTTAAGTGGGATATCCGCAAGAATAACACCTTTGCTTAACAGACCGTTTTTATGTCATTCGTATGGCGATTTGAACTTTCTTAAGAAGCTTACTGTAATAAGTTGCATTGGTTCATGCCTCCGTTAGAAAAATCTATATAAATAAATCGTTTTGCGTTCCAGATCACAGTTGCCATTACTTTAGGAGCTAATGGTTGAAGTTTTAATCTTTTGCGCCGCGGCGAACTTGTGTGACGCAATTTCCTACTAGAACGTTTGCTTCCGGGAATGGAATGGCGCACCCAGGTTCCATGAACGGTTATAATTCGCGACAAAAAGTCATCACCATGGTTCTGTACAAGCTTCCACACTTTTCTGCTTCTGCTACTAGAATGTTGTTTTAGAACCCATTTCGAACTCGTCTTAATAAATTCAAACTTACTGTAGACGATATTTTCAACACTTCCGACACTAGTATTTGATTTCTGTCAGTCCCTTCGCTCTAGAACAGCATGTGACAAGTTTGATACTCCATTCGAAAATTGATCCGAGTGATGCATATTCTTGTTTAAACTGTTTTTTTAAGTGTCTGATATAAAGTTGTAATTGCTTTTTAAACATGCTACAATTGCCATTTTATGTGATATAAAAAAACTTCGCAATAAGTCTTCATTTAAGAATAGAAAAAATAAAATGTAAATCAAATTTGAACTCTCCTCGTAATCTTCTGACTCATGATGACCTCTAGGTAGATATAACTGCACTATTTATCAGAGCATCCTACATGAAATATAGAAAATACATATCATCATTATGTATCATTACCGCAATATGTATCCAATTCAATTTTTAAAGTTAATTAAATCCATTTATTATGTCATATGTAACTTTCTTGACTTTTTTCTTCACTATTCAGGTTTAAAATTTATAATGTAGAACTACACCTATGTATTTAATAGAGAAAAATCACAATGTGAGTATCTATTGCATTTATAACAGATTACAATAGATATTACATTTTAAAGCAATTTGGCTAAGTTAGATTAGGTTACGCGTTAGGTTATTGTGGAGCAAATTTAGTAATTTTTAAAACACAATAATAAGATGGCTATAAAATGTCAACCGAATCAATTTTCAAATGCATTCAATTATACACTAAAAATTCAATTAATTATTTAACACCGCCTAGTTACCTCCTTTTCTGATTACAAAATCCTTTCTTACATCCTATTGAACAATATTTACACAATCTTAGATATTTAGATATCGAAATTGTAAATTAACAACTAAATTACATAATTTGAGAATATTAAGGTTGAACGCAGAAATTTGTATATTCAAACCCATCGATCTTCTATAATAAATCATCCCCTCGTTTACCTTTATGTCTCAGTTGTGTCCAAGGAACTACTTGACAACAACATAATGAAATACTGGAGACCACAAACTTTTTAATCTTTAAAAACAACAAATTTATAATGAAACTACCAAATCGGATTCTTGTAATCGATCTTTTTATTAATTAAACCTGCAGGTAAGATAATTCATACTTGCATACATCTTCGCAATTATGCACTTTGATTTAGGTCAAAACAAGCCATAAAATGGCTTCAATACTTATTTATATCAAAATGTATGCATCGATAGCTCATCGTTTGCCCAACCATGAAGTTTTATGAAGATAGAAAGAAAAATCAACTCCAAAGCTTATCCTTTTTTCTATCTAGTGTTTTATAGAATGTTTTTTAACAAAATGAAACATTTTTCTTTGGTTCCTTAAAAATTAAATTAATTATTTGCACTTGAAGTTATGCAAGTAGAATTGTAGAGTCGACTTATTAAATATGAAATGATTATGATATGTATTGTAACTTTCCAAATATCTCCACAAGTTTACCTATGATCCAATATTAATGTCTATTATCAGTTTTTTGTCTTTGTAAACTCATTTTAATTATCTACTATGTGAAAGTGAGTTGTGAAATTGTTAATCTATTCTGTCCAATTTGATTTGGCACTGTACTGAAACAAACATATCGACAACTAACATTCTAGAAAAGTTGCGTCAAGAAACCTGGTTAAACCAACAACAATTTTTTACCTAAAACAAACATCCTACAAACACAATAATTGTATCCGATAATAAATTAATAATATAAACACAAACCATTAAACCTATCAATCAGGGGCATTTAAAAGTAAACAAAAAATGTTTCATGAAGACGTTATCTTGAAAAGTTCAATTTTATCCGGTTTAAAGTTCAGTTGACTATTATTTCATCAAAACAAGGTAGATTTTCTTAGAATTTCTTTAGATATATACCTTATTTATATATTGTAATTAAGTATAATATTTATTAAAGTATCCTCAACGTCTAAAGATGGTAGTTACTAGAAAAGATATTATATTTCTGACCTGGGTCCATTGCAGATTGCAGCAATCGTATATGCCCTGACCTGAAGCTCGAAGTCCAAAAGGCTTCTGGGGTCATAGAGCGTAGTCGCCGTCGCGTCGTCAGGATTGTCTACTGCGATTTTGTTACTCGAATATGTATTTATTCTTCTGGATTCTGAAATAACGTTATTAATTTAGATTACAACTTATAAGCTGAAATATTCCTTGGTTTCATAGTTGGATACTTGGCTCTTTGTAGGTATCGAAGGTAAGGGTAGTTAATTCATATAGGTAGATGAATTAATTCATAAATTTTATTTTCTTTTATTGCAAATCTTTCATCGATTGAAGAAAAACATATTTTCTCAGAGCCTGAAAGATTGTTGCTTTAAAATTATTCCTTGAATCTATTTCTGAGCACAAATTCTATAATTAGGATAAAAATACAAAGAATTTTTCGAATTTTTGGCAAAGATTAAGAAATGTTTTCTTTAAATAACCAACAAGAGATTTTTACGGATATCATTTTATCCTTTTACAGTACCTTAACCCTATTTATTTACATCTTTTATCACCAAGAGACTTCCACGCTGTAGTCTAAAATTATAGTAGTACTAAAAGAACTCCTTTTTGTATACATTCCATTATCGATAAATCTCTTTACTGCTAATTAAAACAATTACTTGAGACAATTATGTGGTTTGTCGAAAGTGAATTTTTAAGTGATTAATTGCTGCAGTCAAAAAATCTTGGTGAAATGAAGAATCGAATACAATCCGAGATATCTCCAACAGTTTGCGTGATAACCTGACATGAAAACGTGAAGCAATGTGCATTTTTCCCTTCATTACTACATTCTTTATTTTTTTTAATTTTTTAAAGCTTGTATAGAATAAAAATGTTTTACAATTAATTTGTTGTTAGATTTCAATATCGTTTTATTCTTTACTATAAAAACAAGCATGTAAAAAGTAATCATGAGGTTATCAGGCTTGTATTTATTTTTAAAATTAACTCATCATAATAATTTACTTCAGAAAGGAATGAGAAAATGAAAACAAGAATGTAGAAATTATTGTATGTATTATATTTTATTTCTTTGTATCATTGATACAATGGTACCTAATATAAAATAATTAATTTAAACTATTTTCCAAATTTACAAAAAAAAAATAGTTAATATAACATACTTTTAATTAATGCACTTATCAGATACAATTCAAAAATAAATCTAATCCAATAAGTTCACTTTTTCAATAATAAACATAAAACCTTATGTAATTTGTACAAATTTTATATTTATCTATAAATAGCAGTACTGGACGTTATAAAATAATAACTAAATTCTAAAGTTGTTAAAACCACTAAAACAAAGCGTCCATTGACTCAGATTCTTTAAATAGAGTTTATATTTTGCGCGCTTATCTAATTCACATGTACAAAATAAATTAAAAAAAATTGTTTTTATGAGAAACGTTCAATGAAAATGATTACGAGTTCAACTCGCGATGTGTTATTTTCAGGCTATTTTCTCTCTCCTAATGAGACGAGCCTTAACTAACGCACAGGGGCTGCCATGGGTTGAGGAAACCTATCCTGTTGTTTCTGCACGAACCCCAATACATTCTTGAAGGGCAACTGCATATGATAATAAGCACAATATGGCAGAGGATCCCATATCGTGAAAAGGACTTCCCTTTTATCCAGAACTGTCCCTATTAATCTTGTAACAGTCTCCATAGATGGACTTCTTAAAGTGGTAGCCACTGTTTCGTGCATAAAATATCGTCCATTTTCAACTATCAAAGGACCAGAATTTTGTCGGCTGAAGTGTCTGCAAGGCTTCCATACAAGCCTTGGATGTACGGTTGTGTAGCAAATGTAAGGTAATGATACCCCTACTCGACTACTTAAGGGGACGATGGTGTTGTTGTTTTTTGTAATAACAAATCTGAAGCTTATATGCCCAGTTATCGGCCTCAAAAGATTCAACTTGCTAAAGAAGTTGCTGAGCCACTGGGATATTTCTTTATTCTCGACTGGTACCAACCCTTTACTCTCTTTATCGAGAAGACAAGTAACGTTGGCAACCACTTTCGATTCTTTAACTGTCGTGCATGTTAAATAATGATCACCTTCTACGTCTTGAACAATCACCCATGGACGTTGTTCGCTTATATCCTGAGGAAGCTTCAAATCTGTTCTGGTCGGTGGTAAAACCATCTTAGCACGTTCCCGTAAACCACTTGGGCCGGCAGTAGACATTACATGCCTTCCACCTACTATTTCACCAGTCTCATATAATTTATAAACGTCATCTTTAGAAGTTATTGCATGATATGTAGGAGTAGAAATTCCCATCGTTTCGCATCTTTTCAATACTTCCAAAGTATCATCTAAAGCCCATACTTCTTTGATTCCAGGACAGAAGCACGAACATCCAAGAAGTTCTAAATGAGGTTTAGCAACGGCATCATAGTACGCTGATGTAGAAGAACTTACAGGAATGTAATAAGCGACCTTCTCCTTTTCGACAATTTCACACAGTGCTCGAACATAATTTTGTTGTTGGTCGCTAGTCGGTTTCGGGACAGTGTAAAACTTATTTACAGCTGTTGAAAAACGAGCTAAAGCAAACAGTCCGTCTATTTCACACACTACAACACGGGCACCAGCAGAATAAAAGTTTCTTGCTAAATGTAGAGCTTGAATAGTGCCTCCTCCACTTATAAGAACGGTTCTCTTCTTACGATACCTTTCAGAAGCAGGAGTAAGTAGTATGGTCATCACGGCTTTGAAAATCGTTAAAGGCAATTGAACAAATTGCCAGAACATCCATATCCATAAAGTTACCGTCCAAATGGGAATCGCAAATAACAGCTGACGCCATGCCAGGGGCAATATTGCAAAGAGTATCCCCTTAGCAACACGTAGTAAGAAACATGGATACCAACCAATGATTCCAGCAAGGAAAGACAACGACTCTTCTTCTTCCGGTAAACTCTCGACAGGACTCTGACATCTTGATGAATCTCTTCTGTCGGAATGGATGACAAAAGGTTCGTGAATGATAGCACCTGCTGAAGCTGTACGACGTACTCTTCGTTTCTTTAACGTATTATCAGGTGAAGTCGATATTGGTGAAAAAGAATACGGTGAACTGGGGCTGTGAAAACCCGAACTACTGCTGCTTCCCCCAGCGTGTACACTTTCGGTACTCGACCACATGCGGGTAAGACTTTCCGTGGCACAAGCAGGCATTTTGCCACTAATAAATATACAAAGTTTTTTTTTATTAATTTAGGAAATTCGCACGACACTTCACAACACCCACAGAGATGCTTTTGAAGTTAAAATAAAACACAACTACTTAAGCTCACTCTCTTATATCACATATATTTTGTACTATGCCCTGTCTTTTTGATATCTCTCCCTACCACTAACTACTTTAAACGTCTGTGTTGTGTATTCATATCACAGCTTATTCATTCTATTGAGGTAGTCTTTATTTATTCAGTGCTTATCAATCACGTTTGTAAAGTACAAAAAATAGACACCAATTTAGATAGATTTTTCAAGATAAATACGTAATACACAATATGACAAATATTACTTTTAAAAGTAATTTTTATTAGTAATGTTGATAAAAATTGAATGAGCAGTATGTGTGGAACGACACGCAAACTAATTTATTTAAATGAATGGGATTGAATTTTGAACTTATTTATTACAAAAGTGGTACATAGTGTATTAGGTAAAACGAGCTATATTTATTTTGAGAATTATTACTTATTTTATTAGATAACCAGCAGTATTATGTGGAAACATATTTTCATTAAAATAGTCTCAATTATAGTTATTTTTTTAAATAAGTTACATTGAGTAGTTTTTTTTTTAACAAGTACTTCTCTAAGTTAAATGACTTAATTCTATTATTGGATTCATAATAAATTTGTTTTTATTTTTTCGTATCTAATTTTAAAACTTCATATTTATATAATTTCTATACGTTTAGTTTGCAAGTAACGTTAAAAATAAATAAATTTATTAATTAAATAAAATTAGATTTCCTACTCGAGATTTACAACAGCAAAAAAGTTTCTTTAAACTATATTTCGGAATTTCTAAATTTCTAACAGAGTTTTAATTACTTTAATTAACTATGTTATTTACTTTAGTTAAAACGATTCTATCATTATTTTATTTTTCTAATTAAAGACCAACATTACGAAGAGATCAACTTAGGAACAGAATTCCAAAATGCATTTTGTCCAAAATTCACCTGGGTCAAACAAAATGACTTATGTCCTGCTTTGGAGTTTTTAGCCAAATTTGAAATTACTGATTTTTAAGAATTAAGCACCTTAAATCTCGGTTCCGCTATGTATCATAAATAACCGACAGTTTTTTTTAATTCTTGAAAATTGCATAAATTGGACAAAACGAATTTTAGAAGTCTGCTCATCAACTGCTAGACACAATGTCCCCTAAAGCTGAAAATTATACGCTTCCTCTTTGGAATCGGCATTGATCACGGTTGAAGTTGCAGATCAACCAGCCCTCAAATATATTAGTAATGGGATTTTGATCAAAAGTTAATTATAATTCAATTAATAGATTAACATCAATCAAATGTTTAATTCTTAGCAAATAAAAAGCTGAAAAGTGGAATAAATTAATCTATTAAAAGTACATAAACCAGTCGAAGAAAATTTATCATACTTAAAGTTACATAGTTCATGTTGAGAGTACTTTTTCTGTTAATGTTTGAATGTTATTTATGTTATAATAATGTTATTATTATGAAATATGATCAAATTAAAAGATTAATTCAAAGTTTTACAAGTTTTATTAGTATCTTAACCTGACAATATTGTTTCGACATTAAAATGTCATTTTCAAAGGTAGATAAGAATGATAAACAAACACGTTGCTAAGAATAAATACGTACATACAGAAAATAGGTAACTAGATACAATACAGACAAAAACTAAATATCTAACACTTGTAATAAAGGAGAATTACTAAGCTCAGTTTGTTCATTCATTAAAGGTACTGTGCATTTATGTTTGTATATTTCAAAAGCTTCTAAAATGTCTAATTTGTGTTTGTTGTTGCAAAAATGTAAGAATTTAATGTTGTTTTGAGGTGTCATTGGGTGGTTCTGTTCCAAAATGGGTTTGGCATAATTCGATTTTTCTGGATGTTTAAGTCTATAAGAGCGTACGTGTTCTTTGTATCTTATGTCGAAATTTCTAAGTGTTTGTCCAATATAAACCGAGTTACAAAAAGAACAATTCAAACGGTAAATGCCGGATTTCAAGATATCTTGTGTTTTGTCTTTAGCATTGAATAAAAATGAAAAAGTGTTGGTGTTAGTTTTATAGGTTATTTTGTAACTGGTGGTTTTTCGTATTATAGTTGCAATTTGTTCTGATATCTTGCCAAAGTATGGTATTGATATGTAGCTTGTGTCTTGTATTTGAATGTCAATTGGAAATATTCTTTTGATAGCTAACATATAATCTTTTTGTTGAATTAAAGTGTCAATCATGTATGGTTATAAATGGTTTGCATGTGCTAATTGTTAGATGATTGAAATTTCTTTATCAAAATGTGATCGTTTCATTGGAGTAGTTAAAGCTCGGTGTACTAAATATCATATACATATACAGAAAACCCACAAGCACAGACGTCACTATTCCTAACGATTCATGTCATCATAAAATGCATAAACTAGCGGCTTATAGATCTTTAGTACACCGAGCTTTAACTACTCCAATGAAACGGTCACATATAAATAAATATAAATAATAGCTATTTATGTAACAAGTACATAATGTAGGACTTTATAGACAAGCCCAGTTTATGGCCGAGCGAGCGAAGCGAGCAAGGCCTATAAAAAGGGCGAGTCTATAAGGTTCGATTATGTAAGAGTTGCATACAAAGCTTTATGTTCGATTCCTAAAATTGGCTAATTATCAAACAAAAATCAGTTTATAAATTTGACATATATTCTTGACAGAAGAAAATTTGACATGTAATGACAGTTGCCATACTTTATTTTACTACTACCACTTTGTTTTACAAGTACAATAATAAGCCAGTTTACTACCGCAAAACAATACAATAAACAGTACTTTATAATGCAATAGGACATAAAGTATATTAGTTAACTAAATGTGAAATAACTTTATAATCTTATAATGATCCATATAATTCTAAATTCTTTTTTTCAAATGCAGAATATAATCATAATATTATATTGTAAATGCCAGAGGCCACGAATCATTTTAAAAAAGATTTAACTTAAAATTCAAAAGTACCTTTTATAGAATAGTTTAAATCAAAAATACCTTGTCTATAAAAAAAGTATTAAAATATTTTGCTAATAATTTAAATCATTATTAAAGAAGCTATACATTTTCAATTACCTACTTAAAAGCTTTTAAGATATCGTTTAATAAATTAAATCATTTAAGAAACAGCGAAAGTCATTTTAGAGATTTAATTATAAAAGATTTAAAGCATTCTTAATTAATTTAATACTAATAATTGTGTCTACAAAAATACCTACCATTAAATAATTAAAAAATTAATCAAAAACTGCAGAATTACTTCCGACGTATTATTTTAAGATATCAAAAAGAAGAATTAAACAGAAATAAAAACCTAAAAAAGTAAAAGCTTATACAAGATGAAATAGAATAAATCTTTTATGGATCAGTCAAAAAAATCCAATTATTTATTAATCTTTTAATTTTAAGCGATTTTTAAACAGAAAAGATTTAAATCGTGTTTGTGTGTAGATTTAAATCATTTTTTAAGTACTATGTAATATTTAGAAAGAAATAAAATCTTTAAAAAGTTATTTTTTAAAGAAAATCAAAACATAATTAATTAATTAAAATCTTCCTTTATATGACAGCTGTGATTAATGCTAATGATAATAAATAATGTATTATGTTGTAGATACGAAATATAAGATCAGTTTACATTACATACATAAAATAATATAGACCTGGTAGGCAACACACACTACACCATTATAAATATAGGCAAAGTATACCTCGGCGATTTGCCACGTTGCCTTCCGACAGAAAAAAACAATGACTTCTCCAAACAATTGCTGATACTGGGCAATTATTGGCCCTCAAATCTTTCCCAGAAACATTGTCAACCAACTTCAGAGATAGAAAAGCTATTACAAATATAAATTTCCTACAGTATGTTTGGTATCAGAAATTTTTTTATTTAAAAGTCTTGTACCCTAAACTGCTGTCAAATCCCTATTTACATAGACACTAATGTCGCAGATATATTTTCAGTTACGTCGATTGACTAAGGCTGTCCGCTGTCTTATTAATTAAATCTTGAAAATCAACTCCAGGTGATGTTTTAGTTGCTGCAATAGTTTTTGGAACAAACTGTTTTTAGGCTTGTCTGAGAGCATATAAACTAAGGTCGATCTTGATTTAGTGAATCCATTTCGTTTCGAACATATTCTAGCAATTTAATTTGTTGTTCTAACCACGCTTTATTGTGTTTTAAAAAATATAGTCGATTCCTACTGGATTCTCGCCATTTTCTATTCAAATTTATATAATAAAGATAAAAAGACTTTGTCAAACTTTTAGTAAGACTTTCCGAGCAATTTTCTATACCTACCAAAAGAATCATATACGGATGCGCCAATAAATATAGATGGCGCTGTACCACATGTCTTCGATATGCGGTAGTTGATGACTTAGTTTTTAGCGGTTGTTTTTGATGTTGTATTTTAATGATGATTGTAATTTTGACAGATTAAATTTAATATTCGTGTTAATATTTATGATCATTTTAAGTAGAATATTTAGATTTTATAATTTTTGAAATGTCACTAAAATGTCATTGTCATTTATAGATTCCGCTCAATAATATGTTTACTGTACTGGCGATTATACATATTGCAACAGAGCTACCGCATAATTTATTTTTAACAACTTGCTACGAGAGTGCAGATCAATCTTTGGCGCGTACCAATACCAAATGAATCATTTCTATACCAAAAGAATGTAAGTGATAATGTTTCATACTCCGTCGCAGTGTTCGCTAGAGATCCACTTTACGACAAGATCGTTGTTATTCGCTTTTGATGCAATGTTTGTAGATATTCTATAAAGATCAGAATTGCAAACATTAGCAGTTATAAATTAGTTATTTTAGCTTACAGTGATCTACTTAAGATAAAACCTTAAAAAGGGTTCTCTATGGGTGGCCCATTTGTTCCGTCCCCTTCCTACCGAAAAGGCGCATCACATTTTTTACAACTTTACAGGAGAGCAATTGAAAAGGCTTGAAATCTTATTTCAATAGCAAAGATGTTTTTAGATAAATCACTTGATTATATTAAAGGATGTATCTCTACAAACTGTTAACAATTAGATAGTTACGCCGTTTCGTATTGAAGGGGACGATTTGTAAGAGCGCTGGATAAAGCCTGGCTCCCATTACTTGTGTATTTGACAAACATTCGTCATTCGTGGATATTTGCCAAGTGCCAGTTGCTGAGTGGCAACGCCGCAGTGGCGGCTGCTGCATACGTCAAACCCGTGCCACTCGCAGTGCAACACATGATGATATACTGCTTTAATGTTTGCGTACGAGCATGATAGCGATATACCAGTTTGTCGTGTGGCTCGGGTTTACGTATGCAGCAACCGTCACTGCCCATATAAGAAATAACAAAGGGCCCGCGGCTGGAGCAGGCTTGGGACGATGCTTATCAACTCTGGTACAAGCCTGAAATCCAAGACTTGGCCCATGACTGGTCTAAAATCGGGATGATAACTTCGTGCCAAGCTTGGTAATCAGTCATGGCCCTAGACTGGTGATACATCTTGGCCCAATAGTGAAAACCAATATAGTGCCGACGTTAATACCGAGTCTTGCCGCAAGGTAAAGAACCAATATTGGACCATTGTTAATACTAATATGGCATCAAGGCTGACAATCGGTGATAGTATAGGTTCGGAATCCAACGGTAGCCCCGGGTTATTACTGACCTTTGAGTACGAGACCAACCTAATATTTAATACTGTACTATAGCTTATTAATATTTGTATGAAATAACTTTGATGAAGGAAACAAATTAATACGAAAATTCTAAATTATTACCAATTATTTTAATTCATTCAATTATTAGTAACATAACAACGTAACTTAAAAATTTTGTGAGACAAGAACAAGCATGAGACTGATTTGATATGAAATTAATAATATTTTAAGTGTTAAAACAAATACATTTTAAAAAGTGGTTTAAAAAATTAATACAAGGTTAATTTTTACTTCTAAAAATTAGATTTATTCTTATTAGCGTAGTTTTTTTAAATAAACACGTTCTATTTCATAAAAATTATTTTATTAATAATATTACAAAAAGATTAAACGTAACATCACTCATGGTAGGCGGATGAACACTGACTAATAAGCCGCTTTTAGCGGCTTATTAGGCTTCCTCTTGCAGCTGTCGGGTTACTTACTTTTCATGTCTGTGCTTGTTTCGAAGAAACGAAGCGCGTAAAAAATTTGAAAGCTGACTTTATTTTAGTAATAATAATTATAATCTATGTAGGTATTTTAGTTTAACTTTTCTCACATTTGTCTCTTAATTAATTACTAGCTGATATAATAAAGACAAAAAACTTTTCACAAGCTTGATTTGGTACAATATGTGAAGATTGGCCCAAACTTGGATCAAGGGTAAGAAACCAAGTCTAAAAACACTAAAATTGGTTGAGGCTTGGGCAAACAGTAAAAAACCAAGACTAGGGCGCTAAAGGTTGGCTCTGACTTGGGCAGAGATTAGAGAACCCAGCATTGGTACCTAGGCGTTGGTTGACCCTTGGGCCACGACAAAGCAGCCGAGGCATGGGATCTGAGGGTTGGCCTAGGCTTGGACCAATGTTGAAATAACGACATTTGGTTATCCAATATTCAGCCAAGCTGGAGCCTATTGTCAAGACTGGCAGTTCCTACATGGGTGGGCAACGGTGTTACTCGTACAAATGTTTACCACTTGTCCGTTTCCATCGGTTGTCGGTAAATATAACACAAATCGAAGACTTTTATTATTTGACAAATATATTCTTTAAAAATGTATATCCTCGAGTACAAACCTTTGCCAAATATATAAGCCGTGGAAGCGGTTTTCACAAGTTTGTATATTTGTTGAATTCACAAATATACACGAATAATGGGATCCAGGCTTAACGCGAATTTCTTGCCAACGTGTATCAAATTTTGTTCGAGTTTAAAATTTTATAGGTTATGAGTGTTAATTTGAACGTCAATGACAACCTGAACGTCTTTAAGTTATTATTTTTTTAATAAAATCTAATGGATTTAGTGAAATTCGCAAGGAAAGTTATGTGAGAGTAATAAATTAAATGTATTCTTACTAGTAAGCATGCGTTTAACATGTACGTAACTTTAGTTTAATAAATTATCTCTTTATTATAATCCATTGCGTTTATTTTTTTAACAATTAACTTCCATCAGTAGTGCATCAATTCTCTTCTAAATAACAAAAAAGTAAAATTCATGTTAAATAAAAATTCATTTTAAAATTTTTCTAATTAAAGGTTTCTTCTACTAACATATATTTTAAACGTAGAGTAACCCGTTAAATGTAAAATCTAAATTATTACTGATGTAATATGATCAATTAAAATTGTACAGTTAAAACTTTAAAATAACAAAGTTTTGTCCTTTTCTGCAAGATAAAACGAAAATTAAATAAAGTAAAGAGAGGAGTAGCTTTCTCAGATGTTTCCAACAGAAGAAAATTCAAGCATATTTTAATAGAAACAATTCCAGCCGTACATCTCTTAAACTTTGGTTGGAAGGTATTTCATGCTTAGATGTTACATTACTTATAGGTACTAAAGCACTCTTTAAAACAGCACTTATTGTTGAAGCTAAATAGTTAAATATTTGACAAAGAAAACACAAAATCAGTTTTAGTTTTAGTTATACCAAAATCATTCCCTTATTACACTACAGCCGTGCAGGATCTATTAATCCATCGTGTTTGACTCCGGGATTATTTTGGTGAAATATAGGACGGATTGAATCCGGAACTAAATCGCGAGTCAGTGCTGGCTAACTCCTCGTTTGAACCTCTTTGGTGAAATCGGGCATTAGCTTAGTGTTGTACTTGGTTGTACTATACCGACAGACCAAAGAAACTAGTCATCAGATGCCGCTGGCTAACGTGAAAATTAGTGCGCCAGAAAAAGTGAATGGACCAGACATATAGAACCATCTGCTGGATTCTATTAATCGTAGTCAGCCATATACTAGACACTTAAAGTACCTCAAATGATCGCCATTTTGGGGCAAAACAACCAGCCAAATTTTAAATAGAATCATAATTATATAGTAATTTTTAAATATGTTCATATAAAAAAAGGAAAATAAAACACATATTATATACTATTAAGCGTTTAATTTTATTAATTACTTTTTTAAGCAGCTAGCATGGAATACTTCAGCTGCTTTTTGACTTGATCACAATTTATTGTTTTACGTTTATGTTTTGAAGGTAGTATTTTAAGTACGTACTTCTCCGAAATTTGAAATTTCTTCTTAAACCCAGTGCCACGCCAAGCCTAATAAGCGCCGTCGTGCAAATTTATGTATGCCCCTCATTTATTGTGATTTTTTTAAATAGGAGATAATGTCCACCAAATTGGAAAAGGCTTCTCAATAAGTAGAGCCCCTGAAGATGCACATCAGACTAATCTGTTGATAAGACTAAGTTGATAAGCTAGCTTCAATATCGTACACACGTGTGTTACTGAGTGACACACCACAATCAGTTAACCGAGGTTTGCTGAACGTTATTGCCTGCGGGTAACAACAAACAGTCTATACAAGGCCACACACGGCGGCTTACAATATTTGCGAGAGTGCACCTACTGGTTGTTATTATACTGAGACTATGTAAATATTAAAGATAACATAATAAAAATTAAAGATGACATTACAAAAATACAAATATGTAAACAACGTTTATTTATTTATATGACTCAAAATGTTATAATTTAAACAATATATAATATAAAGATTAGATAATACATCGAAAAACAATAAAGAAACAAATGTTATCAAGGTTACATTCGTCTATGCAGCGGCTGCCCACACGACAAGACCACCTGCAGAAAGCATCGCATACGAATCGCCATTTATATGATAATGTATGCATCTCATTAGAAGTAATTTATTCATTTATACAGTATGCATTTATACATATATGCATCTCATTATACGTAATATATTCATTTATGCATTAACGGCTTCCGCAATGCTCATGAGGATACAGTATATAAACAGCTTGCTTCAAGTCTAACATTCAGCCGTAAAAATAACTCCATCGAATCAACATCTTGAAGCAAGCTGGTAAGTGACTTTTTATTATTTATTGTAGGGATCCCGAATCTGGTGTCCAAGGGCACTGATTACTTGATCCCTAATGTGCTTAGTTGTAGTATTTTAGGGTCCTAGAAGCTAGTGCCCAGGGGTACCGCTTACCTGGTTTCCTAACGCTTAGAAAGTACCGTAAGTATCGTTTTTATTAGCTTAATAGTAACTATTGAGCAATCTGAATTTTATAGAGCTTTCAGTGACGTCCATCGCGCGGCGTATCTTTTGTGTATTCAGAATAATGTAGAGTAAAGAAACCTTTGTTTCAATACACCTCTGTATAAAGAACGTTTACAACACTCACTTCACAAACTTTTTTTAACTTTTATTAAGGGGCAAATCAGGCAAATAACTACAACCACAACTTTATTTGCATTCCTTTCGCCAATTACTAAATTAATCGATATTTAAGTAAGCTACAACCCTTTACAATACTATTTTTACAATTCAAAATACAGGAACCAAGTATTTTATACTTACTTTTAAATTTAGAAAAGCCTAAATACACGAAAACAACATGTAGCCTACAATACAGATCAGATTAAAGTGAAATGTCAAAATTGACAATAATGCCAATTTCTTAGTAAACAATGAAACATTATATTTGAAGCAAAACTATTGCTTTCTCTCTTCAACATTATAGCCCTATGGTATGAGGTACTTTACAAATCTAATAACTTCAGGAGTAACTCTATATTTTGTTCATTGCTGCGTTCGGAACTCCTTTTACTCCAAAAGCTCTATTGTCATATTTACAAGTATTTGCAATAATGGACACTATGGAAACCGAGCTCTTCGAGTAAATAGATTTGATTGCCGAACTTATCTTATAAATGCTGGGTTTTCGGTATTTCAACTCTTTTGTTCTGATAGCTCTATTGATAGTCACAATTATTTACAACGATGGATACTGTAACGTTCTTTTTAAAATAATAACAAAAATGCTGTTTAATCGGCTGTTAACAAGAGAAATATTATTTACATACACTAATTACAAACACTATAATTATAAACTGTTAATGAACTTAAATGCTAGATATTTACAAACTTAAAGTAGGATGTTTAAGGACTATTTATTTTTATTTATTCACTGATATTTGACTACTAATTACACAAAGCACATATTCAATTCGCCGGTTGAACAATAGTTATCCCTCTTTCTTCGCGGCGGCTCGTACATATCCATACGGAAGTGTCGAGAATGTACACACTCACACTCACACTACCCGCGTGAGCTCCCAACTAAGGTGACGGAAGCTTCTTACAAATTCGCCGCCCGTGTATAGGGGTTTTCCCATTCATTACAATACCATGGTATCTGACTTCTTTGAGTAAACATCTTAAATACCGAAGTATTTGCCAAAAATAGCAAAATTTTTAGAAAAACCAAAAACTAACCAAGTACCCAACTCTTTTAAAGTGCATTATTGTCAAAATTAAGTTTTGGTACTAGTTGAAGGCAAGAGTTTTTATTATTTATAACTAGGTACATATGTGCAGTTTATTGAACATTCTTATAATACAAAAATCTGTGGCTTAAAAAGTCAAGTATTCCAGTTTAAAAATAAGAAAATTCTTGTAATTCTTTAAAATTACACCATGCCACAATATATTGTTAATGTAATTATAAGGATAAATCTGTTAATTCGGATGTTACAGGTTAAAGCATAAATAAATTATACATTATGCATTTTGTGCTTACGAAATATCGAATACAAAAATGTCTAGAGAATTAAAAATTGCGATTTACCGGGATTCAAATTCATAATAACCAAACTCGGCCAGCAAGATAGGAAAGAGAGCGCAAGCCATATAATAAACTAAAATAAATAATTTTTACCGATTTTTGTTGTTCATATGTACTTTTTAAGTTTTAGGAATTGATATAACAATGTTAGAGCATTATTCATTAAGTGCAATGAATAGTTTATGGCGTTGTTTCATATTGTTAGGAGAAGATTATCTATTTTCTTCATTATACCTGCAGCTTATTAGAAAAAGTAAAAGGATTTATGTTATTTCAGCAAAGGTATCCTATAATTATATACCTATATTGCTATTTCTAATGTAATTATAAAGATGAATCTGTAAGTTCAGATGTTACATGTTTCGAGTAATTACGTAATTTTGAATTATCGAATAGGTACAAAAATGTTTAATTAAAGGAAATTCCTGCCTAACTAAAACATTATTTATACTGTTTTACTTCCAATAATACAGGGTGTTCCGGAAAAACATGCAATGCTTTAAGAGGGTGAAAGGTGACCATATAGAGACCCCAAGACTCATAAAATAAAAATTAAAAATAAAAAGAATTTCGGATTTTTCCGTATTTTTTGCAAGACACAAGTAGACTATGGATTGTTTGTAAGATCTTAACTAGGAATTACTGATAAAGCAAACAATGATCTCACATCTGCACTACTAAATTAAAAACTGACCTCCGCTACGTACGTATTAATTTACAGAAACAACAGAATTGAATTTCAGCAGCAGTTTCCGGGTGACTCACTACCTTGATGACTTGATCATTTATTAAGGTCAGTAAATAAAATCTAACATACGTTCATTGACCTAATTGTGATGTAAATTCCATTGCCTGCTTTTTATTTTACAACAGTGATTTTAACAAAATGGGTAAAACTTACCGTTTAGATGCAAACAATCTTTATAACATGTGTTCAAATAGGTCGCCGTTAGTCTGCACACACACACTCGCGCACGACGTATGATAGATTCATTTATGTTAACAAACATGTCGGCATTTGCACGAATTTGTTCTGCGACAATTTCAATGCGTGCGCGTAGCTCTTCCTCGGTATCCACTTCTGTCCTGTACACTAATGTTTTAAAATATCCCCAAATACAAAAATCCAGGGGAGTCAAGTGCGGTGATCTCGCAGGCCAGGCGACGGGTCCTCCACGTCCTATCCACCGGTTAGGGTATTCGTTATTCAAAAACTCCCGTACCTGGAGAGCAAAGTGTGGTGGTGCTCCATCATGCATGAACCAAAGCCTGGGCAATTCAGCTAGTGGAAGTCCGTCGAACACTTCATTGTCCAGAAAGTGTAGGTACCAATGACCGGTTAAGCGTTGGGGCAAAATAAAAGGTCCTATTAAACGGTTCTGATAAATACCCGCCCACACATTTACCGAGAAACGCCTCTGGAAATAATGTCTTCGGACAGCAAGAGGATTTTCGTCAGCCCAAATGTGGCTATTGTGTGAATTGAAAATTCCCGCGCGAGTAAAACAGCATTCGTCTGTCCACAGTACATTTTGTGAAATTGAGGATTTTCCTGATTGCGTTTCAATAGCCATTGGCAAAATTGCACTCGCGGGATATGATCTGCAGGTTCTAATGAGTGTACTTTTTGAAAATGATATGGGTATAGGGAATTTTCTTTTAAAATACGCCAAACGCGAGTAGAAGGTACACCAGTTTGTGCTGCCAAGATACGCACGCTAAGAGTGGGATCCTCTTCAACTAACTCTAGAATGTTTTCTTCCTCCGCGACAAATCCGTGGTGTGGATTGCGTCCTCTCCCACCAGCTCTTGGCATAACCGATCCTGTATCGAACATTCTCTGTATAGCTTGTACAATCGTACGTGCATTTGGATGACGGCGGTTAGGAAACCGAAGGGCATACTCTCTGGCGGTGGCAGCACCATTGCGATGACATTCGCCGTATAAAATAATAAGTTCCGTCCATCCAGCAGGTGTATAGGGTTCTGCCATAATTTAAACAGTAACTAAATACACTTAAATAAACTACTTATCGCTAAAACAAACACTTAACACTACCTAATGCAAGTTATTAATTTAAAACGTGTATTAATCGAAACTCAAGTTTACCACCACCTAACACAAAGAAAGTTGACGACAAACTGCATACTGCAGTTACAAATCTCAAAGATCTGAGTCAGTAAGTTATTACATATGTTCAAAATGAGTATTATTATTTAGTTAAAAACGTTTTAAAAGCACGTACTGCTATTTGGTGTTGATTACTTTTCGGAGAATTTATATTTATCCCGCTACCTGCTTGGGTTAGTTTATGGTTCTTTTGTGCATGACCTTTAAAAGTATGTACTAATAGACACAATTTTCTTTTCATACAGTTTTATCTACTATGTTGCAGTGGCGTGGCTATTATTTTTATAAGGGGGTTGTCATTTCAAAGGGGCATTTCAGGAAATTGTTAGTAAGATGTTACTCTACACATGTTTCTCTATTGTCCTTTAACGGGAAAGGCATCTTTTCCAAAACACCCTGTATATAAATTTATACATGGACAGTAAGGATGGTTTTTATATATTAAAAAAGTGGTTGAATATGTATTTATTTTCGATTTACCGAGCTCGGCCAGCCGACCCGGGAGATACTAGCAAACATTGCACCAAATATAGTGCATTATTGGGTTAACATAAGAGGATAGGTAGTAAACCTAGTATGAAGTTTGTTTAGTTCGTTTAATATCTTTGCATCAAGTGTCGGGGTTGTGCGTGTAAAACATTTTTATCGCGATGGAGACCGTAAGTACAAACGGCGATTTAACTGATTATTGTCTTATGATGATAAAGTTTTTATCAAACAATTGCCTATTCCGCAACCATTAATGATTAACCTAGTTCAAGTAAAAGTCGGTCATAATCGCGCTTTTTCTAGAACATGGTACGATAAATACGCCTGGTTAACTGGCAAAGATATTCGTAATAAGCTATTTTGATGGTATTGTATACTTTTTTCGAAAAATAAAGTTCCTTTTAATTCAACAGGTTATGACAATTTAAAAGAAATTCATCGCGCTTTAGCTGAACATGAGATTTCAAAAGAACACACTCTTTCAGTATTAATATTTAAACTGTTCGGTAAACAGAATATTGTAAATGCGTTAGACACTGCTCATCAAGAATTTATAAATAAATACAATGAAACTGTGCGTGAACATCGAATAATGTTGGAAACATTTAATAAATATGGTAATTTTTCTGTCCACACAAGAATTGACATTTCGGGGCGATGAGGAAACAATGAATTCACATAATCAAGACAACTTGAAAGAATTAGCTAAATTTGCTGCGACCTTGGACCAAAATTTTAATAAATTTTGAATCATCTGTTTTTACAGGGTTATCAAAGACAATTCAAAACGAATTAATCGAGTCGATAACAAAAATTTTAATGCAAAAAGTTCACGACGAAATTAACAGCGTTTCTTGTTTGTCGTGGGAAATAGACGAGAGTACGGACATCAGCTGCTTTTCTCAGATGTCTGTTATTTTTCGTTTTGTTTGCGAAGGTGGAGTACTGGAACGGTTTCTCGGTTTTTTAATATTAGTGAAGGTCGAAGTGCAAGTGATATTTTTAATGTACTGATCCAAAATTTCAGTCATTTTAATATTGAAAGCAAATTAGTGGGTCAAACATATGATGGAGCAGCGGTAATGGCCGGTAAACGTAAAGGATTGCAGAAAAAAGTAAAAGCAATTAATTAACTAAATAACTTAATTAATTAATTTAAATTCAGTCACGAAAGCTAATCGCAGACTATATCCTGAAGAGAGGACATGAAAAGTTAATCAAGAAGAAGAAGAACTAGAGACGAGACGACCAACGTTCTTAAGGCACGAGCCGTCACTACTGGACTCCCAATCAAATCCAAGTTTAGATCTCTAAACCCGGACCAGCTTTTATTTCTAGAAAATCACCTTCATGATCTAACTAAAGAGGGGATCATTGAGTCTTCCGAGCGCGCCTGGAGAAGCCTTTTAACATTGATGAGAATACCTGATGGATCCTTTCGAACTTGCGGGGGCTAAACCCTGTTAACCTTAACCCGTCAACTTAACCCTGTTAATATTCCGGACAACTATGCATTACTTTTCGTACAAGATTGCAGCCGCGTTCGGTATTTTAGGTCTATTTACTCAAAGAATTTGGTTTCCATAGTATCCATTGTTGTAGATAATTGTAACTGTGACGATAGAGCTTTCAGAGCAAAAATAATTTAAATACCGAACGCAGCATGCAACTACAAACTTGCTGGTTATACTATTTATAAGAAATGGAGATATGATAGCAGGCTTTCTTAAGATCCAGTCTTGTAAAGATGGCAAATTGCTGAATATGGTAGTTCAACAATGTACCAACTTCACAAGACTAGACCTTAAGAAAGCCTACTACCATATCCCCATTTACGGCCCGGACGTCGAGCAATCTACTATCATAACTCTCTTAGGAAGCTACCAATTAAAAAGACTTTCCTTTGGCTTGCGGAATGCTCCTAGTACAGTTGCGATCATTCGCTAAGGAACGATATAAAAATCATAATCGCCGATTTTCCAGTTTTTTGTACAAAATAAATGTAAGGTTATTATATGGTATTCAAAAACATTTCACTTTTTAACATTATTATTACCCAGTTCATAAATCAGGTCGAGTTGCAGCGTATGTTACACAGAAAACTAAAAAATCGGCAATCATTATTTTTTCATCGTTCCTTAGCGAATGCTCGCAGCTGTACATGGAGTCGTTTCAAGTATTAAAAGAGTTGAGTATAACGTATTTTGTTTCACTTGCATATCATTTGTTGTTTATACCTTTGATACGAACTACATAAACAACTCCATAACAACCAGGGCATTATAATTCATAACGCCCGCTCATGGTTTACTTTACAATCCGAGCCGGCGTTACGTTTAATAGTAATTTGGATCAATAGGTCAGAAACTATATGTTTTCGTACGAGTATTGCTCGTCAGCCGCACGTCATATTGAAGGAAAAGAAAATGTTATTGCTAATGCATTACCACGAGGCAGTTTTCTATGTGACTATCCAGTCGCCCTTACAATAACTTACCCTTGTTGCCCTTACAAACTATCACCAATTATTCATGGCAACTCGATGAGGACTTTCTTCTGCATTAGAAAAGATCTAAACAAACAGGGGAAGGAGAGAATAAATGTAGCAATTAGCATGCCTTGCATAGGTAGTTAGTGTCCAAGCCAAATCAACAAGTAAACAACAACAAATAGTTTTATACCCTTAATTTTATAACCTTATTTTACAGTAATAGTTAACATCTGACACGTACAGATGGCGTAATAATCGCTAAACATTTTTAAAATTATAATACATCAAAAAACAATATATAATACTGTAACGAATAGTAAACCCACATATGACATCATCGAACATTCTAGATGTATGAGTCATCAACTGCATGACTCATCAATAACACCTGCATGTATGACACATCAACACCTGCGAGTATGACTCATCGACGCGAATTATCGACGTGACTCATCAACAGCTGCGTGTATGATTCATCGGTTATGTTCTAGAACTTATGAAAGATATAAATTGAGTTCGCGGGTAGAAGGAGGGCAGTTAATGTTTGACCGGCATAGTGAAATGTACTCCGAATAATTAGTTAATAATTGTTGTAATACATAAATAGTTTTATATAAATAGTGCTCAAATAAATTTGTAAATATCTAGCATTTAAATAATAGTTCGTTAAATAGTTTATAGTTATAGTGTTTTTAATTAAGTGCATTGTAAATAATCTTTTCTCTATTAATAGACGATTTAAACAGCATTTTTGTTATTATTTTAAAAAAGAACGTTACAATACTTTCAATAAAAAGATCTATCTAACAAGTGTTATTAACCGCGAAATGTTTACTTTTCTTAACCTGTTTGATTCAACACGTGTCAACAGCATCCAAACTTACGTCAAGATCATCTTCCCATCAGTTAACATCCAACACGCTGGATGGCGTTACTATTTTTGAAGTCGTATGAGGTCGTTAGCCTTCCATTCTTATCCTCTCTATTCTTTGGTATGTACTATTGGTTTCATATTGATCTAGGGCAGCAAGGCTAATATGATGCTATTCTTATTATTTTATCCTATGCAATTGCATTGAAAAAATATAAATAAAATAGCGCTATACATATTAGCCTTGCTGTCCTAGATCATTATGAAATCAATAGCATGAAGCGGAAGGAGCGTAACTACCCGATGCAATGAACTTTAAAAGCAACTGATATGACGTCACACTGGCCGCCATTAGACACCACCTACATCTGCTTTTCTCTCAAACTCCGACAAATACGGAGAAGGGAATTATATTTCATAAGTGAATATTCGTTTGTTTAAAATATTAAATATAAAATTTGTATTCTAAGATTAATTTTGAAATACTATGTTTTAAAATTGAGGTTATGTAGTTTATGTGCGCATTTCGAGACAGTGAGAACGGCCAATGGAAATATCTCAGTACAAAACCGGAAACGCCTACTCCGCCATATTGAGACCCCATCCCGGTCGTAAGTGGTAGATGATTATGTTCCTACCTACAGTTTTATATTCTAAGGGTTTGCAGCATTGCAAACTGTACTTAAGAAAATATGGTGTACTTAGTATAAAATTTGTACAGACCTATGGTTATCGATAATCTTAACAATAATATTCTAAATATTAAAAATAAAACATGTACTTTTAATTCAAATAAATGATACATGAACATTCTTTCCGATGCGTTAAAGCACATTTTTTTAATAAACGTCCTAATTTAATGCATGGATTGTTTCCGTGTAAGCTGGCCCTGGTAATTATATTTGTGTCATACTTCACGCAAATGTGAAATTTCGTCCCCTGCATAACGAAAAGGCGTATGTCGTTTCTTATAACTTTACAACAGGAGAGTAATTGAAAAGGCATGTAATAAAAATATTTAAGATAAGCCGAGAAACGACTAGCAAAGACATAATCTTATTTCAATAACAAAGAGGTTTTTAGATAAATCACTTGATTTTATTAAAGGATGTATCTCTACAAATTGTTAACAATTGCAAAAGTACTTTTGACAAAATGTGAGTTACGCATTTTCGTTTTGAAGGGGACGATTTGTCGTTGCTAAGCAATGGTTTCTATACTATAGTTGTTAACAGCGTTGCCATAGTGTTAACAATATAAATACAGCCTTTTCAAAATAAATTAATCTAATTGTAAGTTCCACAAAGATGAATTATCATTTATGCATTTTTACAGATTTTTGAAATGTATTCTAATTACTCAGCATTTGTAATTAATCAAAAATTCCCATCTAAACTTTATTATTAAAAGACAATTAATAAGAGAAGTTGGCAATACTGACTTGTACAAAACAGCTGAATCTCAGAATATCACAGTTTGAGACAAGCGCAAAGTTATAAATCTCTTGTTGGTTAAGTTGCTATTTATATCAAAAATTTACGTGCTTAAAAATGTTTTACAATATCAGTAAATAGTTTAATTACTTACAAAGTTAGTTTTGGAAAACGTCAACATGTAGGAGTTTTCATAGCATTTCATCCCACATCACACTTTCAAGGTTAGTTTTGCTTTTGTGTGTATACAAACAAAACATTTTTATTACTTTTAAAACATTTAATTTCCCTAGAACGTTCCGGTAAATTTAAAAAAGTACGATGGAAAATGCGAAACTAAATCCTGAAACTAAAAACTTATTAAATACCCTTTCTGTTCTTTGGAAATGTCCAGAAGAAATAGAAAAAAATTTAAAAGAATTGAAGGACACGCTATTTAGCACACCAAATCCTTATAATCTCCAGGATCTTCAACATTATGTTATTGTAACTGTTAACACTATTTTGAGTCGTTTAAATACAAATACCAGGTACGTAACTTATTCAAGAATGATTTTAATGGTTAATTGAGAGTTTATTTCAGTTACGAAAGAAAACTAAGAAGTTTAATTATAGATATTATAAAGGCTTTATGTGATAAAACAAGAATAGATAATATAAATGCATTCATTACAGTTTATAGATTTTTAGTTGAAGAGATTTATGATCCTAGAGATAATACAATTGGTAAATATTTATTAATAGGTTATATATTTAAATAATTACAAAATTTTAATTTTTTTTATAGTTAAAACAACTGAAGAGAATAAACTAGTTATTGTGCAGACTACAACTTCCGTAATGAGAGCTTTAACTTGGAATGTAGTTCAACAATTATACACACGGGAACATGCACTTCGCTTGAGTTCAATGTTCTATGTTATGATGACAATGGCAAAGCAGGAAAAGCTTCGTAGTCTCAGGTTTAACCTAGTTGATTATGTTTTAAATTGTTATTAAAAAATCGATATTGTTTAGGATGGCATCAATAGAATGTTTAATGGCTTTAGCAAAAGTAGATGATAACAGTGATGCTGCTGATTTGGAGATAAGATATCAAGTCTCTGATGTTTTTATATTTTACTTACCTGGTATTATTCAAGGACTCTCTGAAATAGCATTAGAAGATGAAATTCGTGGTCATAATGTTGCATTGGTGAGTAATATGTGATTAGAAACACTCGACACCATAATAGTCACTTTTGGTGTGGGTGGTAGGTAGATACAGTAAAGATAAATTTGCCTATCTACATATCTAATAGGATGCGCGGAGCAGATCACACGTCGCTCACCCTTAAAACTGGCTGGACTCTACCTAATCCCAGGTTCCCTGGGCAACGGGCGATATAGCCAGAATAAAATGTGTGGTAGAGTGTCACGCAAGTGCTCTCGACGGGGACTCATGAACGTTGAGGAGGAAGCTCTTCTAACATCAGTACCGGTGTGGGTGGATTGGATACTCGCCTGAAGGGGAAGCCAAATATGTTGCACCACTGGTCACCCGCTGTTTGGACAAGCTTGATGGAATGGGAATTCAAGTGAGGTTTATCTTTGTCGGGGGGGGAAAGCTCCGGCCGATAGGAGACTGCATGCCACCAGCCAGAAGGATTCAGAGACGAAAGTATGAGGATCACACCATGACTGTCAATTCCAGTCCAGTGATCCGGAGAAATTGTCTCGAGCCGCTGGACTGAAGGGGTGTTGAAGCTAATACATAGCCTCTCAATGCTCAAGACAACTTTACCTCCAAAAGGTACACACCGGGGTTCTGCATAGTTAGTTTGCTAGTAGAACTAAACGAAGCTCTGACTAGGGCACACCGGGCCTATGACTGGTAGACCGGGGTGGCATAACCGTTCCAAGCCCGCCATATTGAGGTTTGTTTCGGTCAGGCAGTGATCCCACATTGTGAGGAAAGTCCGAAGCTGGACTAGAGGCCGTCTCCTATGCCGGGAGAAGGGGTCTCGACGAGTGAGTACGTTTATAACGCCGGTACTAGCCTGGAGAACTAGTAGAGGTCTGGATAGGTATACCTCGCTCCCACCAGTGTGTATTGGTAGCTTCTGCAATAGCATTAGCGTGCTAATTGAGCGTATCTCAATTCGTGTCTCCGAAAGGGGGACCGTGGTGTTTAGCTTCTAGGTACGCCACGTTAAAATAACGCTGCCAGCTACAGTTAGTTCTGAGCACAGTTTTAGATTATATCTTTGTTTTTACTTAAATAAGCATTATTGCTATAATATAGGGCATTTACGATAATGAATCAGGTTAACCGGGTTACTATTTCTGTCATGTTAGTGACATTAAAAAGAAAATGACAGAAATAGTGACCAGACTGAACCACTTCAATTATCGTAAATGCTCATTGATAGTGAAATCTTTTTAATATCACGTATGTATAATATATCAACAATGACAAATTGCTACTAATGTCAAATTTAAATTAATTGATTTTGATTAATTATTTACGAGAATTCTATCGGACATATAGCATCCCACCAAAAGCGTTTGAAGATTGTATCACGGTGCTCTATAGGGGCTTGGAGATTAACCAGTATATACCCATTTCGTCTAACGGATTCATAATTTCTGAATCGAGAGTTATAGCCAGTAAATAGGGCAATCCAGATTGCTGTATGTACAACACATACTATAAACTCAAATGCTACCATAAATTGATCTCTATGTTACATAAAATATATGCTAAAGCAAAAATTGGATGTTTAGATTACTACTAACCTGTTTTGGATTGCTCTTACAAATATACTGGTAATC
Source organism: Agrypnus murinus (assembly GCA_929113105.1). Taxonomy (NCBI): domain Eukaryota; kingdom Metazoa; phylum Arthropoda; class Insecta; order Coleoptera; family Elateridae; genus Agrypnus; species Agrypnus murinus. The sequence goes on from OV816024.1 coordinate 5,325,122, forward strand.
TTAACCTAAAATTGAAATTATTTCAAATGCATGTGTGGGTTTTTACAAACATTTTAATTCTCCACAGCAAATATGAATAACGTGTCAGGTATGTTCTGTCGGTGGTATACAAGGAGACTTAAATACTATCGAAAACATTTTAATGAACATACATGTGGTTTTGTAGGTTATGTTCTTATTAAAGATGCACCATAAGCATTTGGAAATGCATATACGTCACTACTTGTTTACGGTTTGCTCTATAATTGTCCATCCAGAGTATACAGCGAGAAACAATTGAATATAGAAAAGTTTAGCATTTTTACAAATTTTTGAGATTATGTAATATTTCTTGAGCATGGCTTTGAACAAAGAATTTCTAACAGGGTTAAACACATTCATTTTATCTTATAATAATAAATATCAAGCTAATATAAATTATTCAGATTATTCGATGTTCATCTGTCTCAACAGTCAGATTGATATCGAGATATGAACGCAAGGTCCAACTGAACATGCAGATCACAGTTAGAGTAAGTTTGATGAATGAATTGAACCCAAATTTTGCTACCGAAGCACTCTGAGATTGAATATTTTGAACTTCTCTATATGAAAAAAATTATGCAATGGCGAAGATGCATAATATGTCGTTGATTGAGGAAATTGTTGCATTTTCATAAAGCTTATCACTAAATTAGTTAGAATATTAGTTATCAATGTATTAAACAATTACCAATTTTAAGTAATTAATTTTTGAAAACCTTGAAAATTTAAATAAATTCAAAATTCAATACTGGTGTCCTCTAATGGAAGATACTTTCTTGGCACAGTTCCAAAGACGACCCACTGTTGGTGCTAATGTAACAGTTAGTGCCGGTGCACACATGCGTGAATTCCCGTTGCGGGCAGGCAACGGCGCCGTTGCGGGCGCGCATAAATCAGTGCACACTACACGGTGAATTGACGCAGAGTAAACAATCTACTGCCATCAGAAGTGGATTACATTGCAGAAAACGAGTTATATTTGCTTATATTGGCTTCAAAATGTTTATTTTGAAGAAAAAAATCTGATATGGGATGCATTTTTATCCTTGTTTTGTGTTAATGCACAACTCCTTGTGGTTAAAAATAATTGTCGAAGATTTTGTATAATTAAATAACATGTTTATAATCTAAGACAATGTCTATTCAAAAAGTATACAGACAAACACACAAAATAAAACTTGACTCTAACTTAACTAAGATTCGTCCCATAATTGTTCATACCAAAAGCATAATAATTAAAGCAATAAATGAAATCTGTAAAAAGATAATTTATTTACGAGAATAACTACTACACTATAGATATACAACATAACTAAATAGTTATTTTAGTTTTTATTTTTTCAATTTTGGCTGTTTGAATTTAATTAATTTTAATCTTGAAAGTTTATTTTTTGTTTATAAGGACTTTGCAGTCTTATATTTATTTAAATAAAACAATGATGTTTTATTAAAGCATGATGTTTCCCTTTATTTTTTTCAAATATATATTTATTTTTTAACCAATTTTCCTTTTTATATATAAAAACGACATTTTGCAATTTTGCATCTGAAATTACATACATTGCTTATTTAAGATAAGTGAACTTTTATTTTATTAAAGACTTGCCATTAATTAATTGATAAATTTGTTTCAAATAAAATGAAACAAATTTATCAACTAATGGTAAGACTTAATTGTCGGAAAAATAATATATATTGCTATTAGAATGTTTGGGATTAGAAATGTTAAATATTTAACAAGCATAGACATCAATTTAATAAAACATTTGTGTTTATTATTTTCGTTCCACGAAATCTCGATGATCCTATAAAATGCAGTTATTTATTTAAAAAATTTTTACATTTCACTTCTCTAAAAATTATAACAGCCGTATTTACTTACATTCGTATGAAAAGACGTATATCTTTTCGAACAGGAAATAGACTTTTATTATTGTTCGTTGTTGTTATTACTTGTACTTTATCTAATAAATGTATTTTGTTACAATACTTGTTAGAATTAAAATAAAATTTAAAACTGTTGTCTGATTTGTTTTATTGTTACGAGTATGATCAATTAAAGGGGGGGGGGAGGCTCAACATATATAAAAATTGGGGGCAGCAGTAATAAATCTTTGCACAAGGGCAGCCAAATGTGTAGGGATGCTCCTGGATAAAAGTGAACCTAAACTGAATTTCTAGATAAAAAGGTTTAAAAACATTAAATATAAGTAAATAATATGACTTAAGTTTTAACTACATGCTAAATACTTTTTATTTCACTTCACTTAACAATCCCTGTCATTCTTTTCTTTAAATGTTGACAAATAATCAATAAACAGCTCAATATCCAATAATTATTTAAAATTATAGAACCACCATTGTTAATTTTATTACCATTCTTGCGTCAAACACCCGCAGGTGTGCACCGCACAATATAAAACAAGGTACTATGAGCTCACAATTGTGGGTGCGTCACCATTGCGGGCCTGTGGGAACTCCGTCAAGAAACGCCCGGACACATCGTTATGGACCCTCACATTATGGATACTAATAGTAACAAATGACATAGCATATTTTTGAGGATAGGGCAACTTTGTGATTTATAATAATAATTTCTACAACCCATAGCCTGGAAACCAGGCCCCAGAAGCTATAAGCTTGTGCGGGAGGGAGGGGGCGATTATTATTACGTAGGCCCTATGTGTGGCTGCAGCCGACTTACAGATGGAACAGCGCAAATCCCACATTTGTATTACAGCTAATAAGGGAAACTGCAGAAAACCTTAACCAGATCTGCTAGTAACAGGAGTCGAACCTGGCCCGCTTGAGTGAAAGTCCAGCACGCTAGACATTACACTGCCAAGGCTGTTTGGTTTCAAATAGAACATTCCATATATTTGTTCACAGTTGGAAAGCCCATTGTTTCCCCTTCCTGAAAGTGCTATACTTGTCATAGTTATTATACAGGATGATGGTTTTGATAAGCTCTTAGAATGTATACTACATATTATTGAAATCTTTGTCGTTTACTTTTTCTTAAAGAAACTCAAGTACCAGAGTTGTCAATAAACTATTTTGATGTGTACAAGTGATGTTTCTTTAATTTCCATAGTTTACTTTGCATCGTTTTTCGTAGAATTTCAATAGCATGCAGTATTCATTTTAAGAGCTTATAAAACCACCACCCTGTTTAATAACCATGACAAGTTTGGCACTTTCAAAAAAGATACAGGGTGTTCCATTTGAAATCACAAAGCTACCCTGTCCCCGAAAATACGCTGTCATTTCCGGTTAAACCGAAAGTTAACGGAAATTAAAAAAATAGGTAGAAGACTGATGAAAACCGCATTTTATTATCTCAATTAGTTCAAAAGTTAGATAGGTTTAAAAAGGGTCAAAATACAGGGTGTCCCAGATCGAGTGGAATTGCATGGGTAACTTTCTTATCATTGAAGATGGAGATTTATTAAATGCCATTAAATGGGCAATGTTTTGCAGTTTTATATGCTGATTTAAAATCTGTTTGATAAAGTTCAAAAGGTCGAACCCGTCAGAAGTTATTTAAAAAAACTAAAAGTTGTCATCTTGTATGTAAAATATCGTAAGTATAAGAGATACGAAAAAAGTTTCACATGAAAATCACTGTATTCGATGAGACCAATTTAAAATTGCTGTCGACCAATAATTCAAGATGGCTGCTTTAAGGTACTCGTATCAACTTTCCTAAGTTAAATGGGCGCCATATTGGATTTTTAGGTTACTGAATAGAATTTTCTATTCTCTTTTCAACGATGTAAGATAACGTATGATTGAATAAAAAATACCAGTAAAATTAATTGTTTTTACATTTTAATCAAGTAGGCTCACATGGATTCAAACAAAATTTATTTAAAAAAACAAAACTTATACTAGCACACTTAAGCGTGTGCTAGTATTAATCGAAATACGTTGCGTAAAGTAACCCGAAGTGTCGTCAAACGGTGTCAACTATGTTTAGCTAACAATAGCCAGCATTTTGAACATTTCATGTGATTATTAAGATTAAGTTTTGTTTTTTTAAATAAATTTTGCTTGGATCCATGTAAGCCTACTTGATTAAAATGTAAAAACAATCAATTTTACTGGTATTTTTTATTCAATCACACGTTATCTTACATCTTTGAAAAGAGAATAAAAAATTCTATTCAGTAACCTAAAAATCCAATATGGCGCCCATTTAACTTAGGAAAGTTGATAAGATTACCGCAAAAGAAGTCATCTTGAATTTTTGTTCGACACCGGTTTTAAATAGGTCTCATCGAATACAGTGACTTTCATATGAAACTTAAAAGACAACTTAAGGTAGGTATCACACTGCTCGATCAACCATCATCGACCGTCCACAACTGGCTTAAAAGGTCAGTCTACTGCTTATCATTAAAATATTAAAATCATACTGGTCGACCAACCTTGAGCGTTTTTTCTCCATAACCTCACTTTTACTAGTTTTCTAATAAAATTTTCAAGATGAGTAGCAGTGATGATAGTGATTCCGAACATGTAATTGTTAATTATATGATTTGGAGGAGATTAAGAAAAGAAGAAAGAGATATGTGTTCAAGAAATGTATTTTTACAAATGTACAAAAAAGAAGTTTTTGTATTGTATCCCCTACTCTTCAATGCTTTAGTTAGTGCAGCTTGTAAAACTAAATCTCATTGTAGGCAATACTAACTGCAGAAAAACACAAGAGTATGGATTAGGTTAAGCTGGATTGGGGATTAGTAAAATAATAAATAAGAAGTAAACATTAGGTTAGGTTAGTTATCTTTCACCCAAGCGGCCCGAGGTCGATTCCCGGTGCTGGCAGATCTGGTTAAGGTTTTCTGCAGTTTTCCTTAGCTGTGGAACAAATGTGGGATTTGCGCTGTTCCATCTGTAAGTCGTCTGCAGCCGCATTTAGGGCCTATGTAATAATAATAATCATCCCCTCCCTCCCACACAAGCTTATAGCTTCTGGGACCTGGTTTCCAGGCTATGGGTTGTATCAATTATTATTATTATCTTAGGATAAAAGTAAGTTAAAGTTAGCTATTGAATTAGGTTTGGTTTGACAGTATGATGCCTATGAGAAAGTGAGAAAGCATAGCTTTTCACAATTATTCCTTTTGCAATCTGATGGATCTGGACTCCAGCTCCATTTTTTGCTACTCAAATGTATAATTTTTATTTTTTATAATGTTTCCTATAGTTTCATGGTTAAGCAAATTGAATTTATTTGAAATATTTTGTCAGTTAGCAGTAAGAGCATGGGGAAGAATGGTGGCACTTGGCTTGCAAAATTATAATGCTGCCGATAGTCCAGTTACTTTTGAGAATAACGCATTTTCAATCAGTCCTGACCCAGTATCTAGTCTACCTCGCAATAAATGGAAAAACAAAGTGGAAGTTGATGCATACTTACAAAATACGCAGCGTAGCTCTTTGTGGTATAAAGAAATAGATAGTAAATTATGTTTAATTATGTCTTCATTAAAGAAATTAACGCAACACTCGCATCTAATGGTTAGATTGGAATTAATGCATTGTTGTCTACTTCTTATAGAATTATGTTCAGTGTAAGTCATGTCTACATTAATTATTTAACAATTAAGTAACTTTTATCTGTTGTAGTACAATACCAGTTACAATTAGTAAAGCAATCGAAGTTTTAATAATTTTATCAGAAGATGAAGATAAAGAGATCTCTCACACAAGTGGTGCAGTTGTATCTCTGATGTCTGAAAAGTTCTCTTTAAGTGTTTGCAAGAGTCTTTTGGAGAATTTGGAAGAAAATTTCTATGATACTATGGGTGCACTTCCTAGAGTATGTAACAGTTTAGGTAAGTTTCAGTTAAGAAAATTTTGATATGTATATTATTTAACACTGTACTTAATTTATTGTAGATGAAAGTGAACAACTGTCAGTTGTGAATTTATTGGTTGGCTATTTAAGACTGTTTGGGAAAACTCATTTGTCTCAAGTATTACATTCAGTAACTCATTTAAAACGATTGATACAAACCTTAATTCAATTTTGTGAACTTGAAAGAGACGTTATGCTATATGAGGAATATTTGATTCAAGGTAATTTATTACTCATATGTTTTTTCATATTTAAATGAGTGGTAATATATAGTTTATTGTATAGATCTAGATGTGGTTGTTGACAATCGTACTCCGTGGAAAAGTTTTCGTTATTGTCGCAATGCGTCTGTTCAAATGAAGATCCAGACTGCTTGTGGATTACTTGCAGAATGTGGTGTATTGGATATGGCCACTGATGTTTTGTTAGAGTATTATGCAGATGATGAAGAAAGACGCAACGAAGTAACACTTGTATTAAATAATGTACTAGGAGGATTATCAGGTAGAATCATTTTTATATATTACATATTTATATACAATGCTCATTAATTTTGTAAATTAATAATTATCAGGTTAGAGCACTTCCTTGCCGATTGTGTAGTTAAACTCACCATTCTGTGTAGTTGTATGTCGCAATATATCACTAATGTAGTTATAAGGATGAATCTATTAATTCACATATTACATGTTAGCAGTTAGAGTATAAATAAATTATACACTATGTGACTTGTGCTTACATAATATCGAATACAACAATGAAATAAATAAAGATTAGTAAAAGTTTCACAGTTTTATTAAAATACAACCTGACAATATTGTTTCGACAGCTATGCTGTCATTATCGACAACATAGCTGTCGAAACAATATTGTCAGGTTGTATTTTAATAAAACTGTGAAACTTTTACTAATCTTTATTATTTCATGATTATGGAGTTCCACAAAGTAAGGCTGGAAACAATAAACAGGAATACAACAGAATTTATCATGTACTAACAGCAATTTGACTGATTATTTATTGTTAAATAAATCTAGCGGGTTGTCTTGATGACAATAAAGTTTTTATTAAGCGATAGCCTCTTCCCTAACCGCAGCAACATTACTGAATTTAATTATAAAAACAGAATTATTACTGATGTGCCCAAAATATATAATTTTGTCCCTCCTGCCAACATCTGCATCCATAAAAAGAAGTTTTTCAACATTAAAATGGATAAAGTCCTACAGCAGAAACACCATCTCACGTTTAAATAATTTATCATTTTTAACAATATAACGCGGGTTGGTTAAAGGAATTAATGAAAAACCACATTCAATAAAAAAATAATAGATAATTTCTATAACAATAAAAACCTCGTAGAATCAAATTAATATATAAAAATGAATAACATAAAAATATAGTTTTAATTTAGAGAGTTCATTTTAAATGTTTGTTTGTGAATGATAGATTAAATATAAGTAATTTAGATAAGAGTTTAGCTTGTTTTTAGATTATTTACTTATTATAGCTTTAATACTTAATTTATATGAGCTTAATTTATTTTTTATTTTTCCTGCAAAATCTGTATTCTATGTTTTTTCCCTTCCTATCCTATCATAAATCATATTCCGTTCCTGGCAAGAATACTCTAGGCTCCCCGTGGTTCTTGCTGGACAATGAAATTTATTGATTTTATATGTACCTTGCAGTCGGACTTATTAATTCCGCCATTTAAGAATTTTTGTACATTCATTCACTGTTGTAATATTGAGTACCAAAAAATTATGTCGACTAACTAGAGCTTTATTTTGGCCAATTCACGTTCTCAAAGTACGAGCCGTCACTGAGATAAGTATACAGTGGAATATTTTTTAAGTGTATGGCCTCGGTTGCAAATATTTCGTGTGCACAAGAGGATGTCCCGTCAATAGAGTGTTTACTAACGAGATAATATTTTGTTAACAGGATATATTGTCTTTTTATCGGTGCAGGGAAAACTGTCTGCACAACCGAAACACTTTTTCTAGCATGAATAACTTCATAACGTCTAATTATAACAACTAGCAATCACTGTATTAATATAATTAATGTATTATATAGCTATTTTCTGATTTAAATGGTGTTTCCCCTGTGTAACATTTAGGAACGTGTGCATATAAACTTCGGAATTTATTCCTGCAAGTGTGCCTGTTTAATTTGATTTGTAAAGAATATTAAGTAATTACTATTTACTTGGGACATATTCGATTATACAATCTAGGCGAACCCGTAGACGCATTAACATTCCGTGATCTTTTGTGATCCCGATTTAGTTTTTTGTACATAAACAAGTTTAGCGTAATTGCCCCGCTCACATGAATTGCTTAACTATTTTTGGTTTGCGCATAGTTATTAGCTAAATACCTACTTAGCTAAATTAATGCTAAGTAGTTTATTTAACCTTCAGTTAAATTTTATTTACATGTTATCTATCATAGCAATAAAGTATTTTATATTTTATTAGGCGACTTATTATTTATTTGTATTGTCTGTGGTTTTGTTTTCTGTAAATAAAGCTTTCAGCTCTGTAAATACGTTTTATTGGGAAGAGTCTACCATATTGGAAGAAGCCTTAGATGTGTAGTTCTTTACTAATATTGTCGGCAGTAGACTCAGTTTTAGCTATTTTAATCGACTCTTGGCTCCCGCAGAAGACGACCCATACTAGTTAGCTGGCAGCCAACAAGATTAACTGCATTTAAAGGTTGTTACCGATTCCAATTAACGGCCGGACCCCATTTTATGGGCAACAATTATTACAACATTTTATTCAACTTTGATCAGTTTTAAAAATGTAGGGTCATTTTGCTCCAAACCCTAATGTTTTGAATCATTAATTTACAAAATTATTTATGTAATTTTATGCACATGCAATCTTAAAGTTGATAGACAATATGTATATTTTCTTTTCTTCGGATTTTTCTGTTAGCACTTCTACAATTTATTAAATAAATAAAAAATAGTATGTATCTATTGTGTTACGAGTGCAGAAAAGTGCCAATTTCTCATGAAATTGCTATTTTTGCACGTGTTACACACTAACTTTGTCTACGACCACAAAAATGTAACAAAACATCAAAAACTAGGAAAAATATTCAACATAAAATATGATTTGAGATTGAGAGTGCTGGATTGTCAAGAGTGGGCAATACTCACATTTTGTGGAAAACAGGTGTTGTAAAAATGAAGAAATTAATTAATACTGAAATTTCAACAATTATTTAAGTTAATAACATAGGTTTTGTTGGTGTCTTCCATTTTTTTTAAATGTCAGACACATTTTCAAATTGTTTTATCTGAGTGCCAGTATGCCGAGATGCTAGGACTGCCGAGAGTCGCCTAATGGTGTCTCCTAATCACACCTAAATAGATTAGAAAAGAATAACAATGAAATCATAACATTTTATTATAAAGTACATACATTACTACCAAAAACAACTAAACAATAAAAAAAATATCAGAAAATTGTTCTACAAAAAAGAAAATCTACAAAAAAGATTTGCGAGCTTTTTTTAGCTATTACGTTTTAAGTGTCATAGGGTAATGGGTAATTTAAAGAAAAGTAATTAGCAAAAAATGAGTAAGATAAAATCAATTTAATAAGGATGTTATTTAAGTATAAATGTTAAGACCCTTCTTTTTGATTTATATTTAACCCAATATTAAGGCAAAATAGGTTTTTTTTAATAATCAAGAAACTACTATACTTATATTTTATCCGTTTCGCCCCTGGTGTGGGGCCTCTTCAAGAATTAATATATGAAGTAGTTCCTCTGTCTATTTGTTGCATAGGTACTTGATTAACCTGATGGACTTATCATATTTTGTTTGTATATTAGGATTACCTATTGAAATACAGTTCTATTCTATTCATAACCTCTATATTTGTTTTTTTTATTTTTTGAAATCCTTTTTATAAATCCATTTTCTTTTTACACTTTAATTTTTTTACACTTTCAAATTTTTCTTTTAAATAAAATATGAACATCTAAAATCAATTTACAAAATGCTTTACTTAAAAGAAAAATTTTAAAGTGTAAAAAGAAAAAGGATTTATAAAAAGGATTTCAAAAAATAAAAAAAACAAATTCAGAGGTTATGGCAGTACATAAGGTTAAATCAAGTATGCAACAAATAGACAGAGGAACTACTTCATATATTAATTCTTGAAGAGGCCCCACACCAGGGGCGAAACGTTGAATAAAATATAACTAGTAGTTTCTTAATTATTTTAAAAACCCTATTTGGCCTTAAAATTGGATACATTTAATAAGGATGAAAATAAATTTTATTATTATTATTATTAGGCTAAATAGAATAATTTAACGTCGACGTTAATAATAATAATTATTATAGTGTAAATTGATTTCATTTCCCTATTTTGTACGTATATTCGATTATAATTATCGTATATATACGTTAAGTATCACTTTAGATATATAATAGCACAACAGGCCTAGGGCTAAGTATCACTTTAGTTCTTCTTAAATAAAATCAGTTTCTGACGCTACTGAATCATTCCAGCACACCTGCTGTTTCTCTTATCAATTAAATTACTCGAGTCGACCACATGATAGCGGCGTCCAGCCGCGTGATCACTGCGTGATTTGCGATGCTTTTTACAATTTCGCCCTTGTGATTTCGGTGGCTTAGATTCTTCATTTGTTGGTTAGACTATAGGTATTTCTGGCGAGCGCAGTGGAAATTTCCAAACAAAACAGTGACTCTTCGCACGACCACACGGTAATTAATTTCGAGCACCGTAGCACTGTAACAGTACTTAATACTACGTAATAATCGTTGTAATGAGAAAATTATTTTTTCATGTTTGAACTTTAAATTTTTTCACCGCCGTTTTGGCGCCCTTCTAGACGCGGCGCCCTGGGCAGTCGCCCGGGTTGCCCGGGCCTTAAGCCGCCCCTGTTCCTTATAAAATATAAATTTATTTTATTAAAATGAAAATGCCACTATAATATATTGGCATTTTCCTTTTAATAAAATAAATTTAAATTTTACAAGGAATATAATAGTACAAAACAGAAAACTGCATTTAATATGTTAATACTATAATTACTATATGATTGGCACCATAAGTAGTTTTATTAAAATATATGACATTTTCTGGTTATAATAATAAAAACAATATATAAAAAATATTTTCATATATGTAATACATAATAGATAGGTACATTTTACAATTACGTCTTTCAATCAACTATTAATTAGCATAGTACTAAACTACTTATTTACATGAGAATGAAAATAAAAAGTTTGCAAAACTTATAAATGCAATTATTATTCATAAACTTCTTAAAATGAATACCATTTAAAAAATGTTCAAAATTATTTTATTAGCATGATAAGACTAAAAAAGTGGTACATATCTTAACATATTTTACTTGTTCTAAATCTAAAACGTTAATTTTATAGTTAATTCATAAAAATATTAATTCATATTAAAATTCGTTACTTTTAAGAGGAGAAGCCATATTATCACCATATACAAAAATGAATGTGTACTAATTAACGACATGCCTACAGTCTTGTTTAAGATTACCTTACCTATTACATTTGTATCCTTATAAACTTTTATGCGATTATAAATGTGGTACACTTGCCAAAACAAGTAACGTTTTTATATTATCAGTTATATTTATCTTCTCAGTTTCCAACACTAATTAGAAAAAAGATACAAATCACTTTCAAACTAATCACAACAATTCACAGTATTAGTATCGTTCACACTGATTCATAGAAGTATAACACTGATCAAAAATTTCTTTAATCGTATTACTATGGCTAACACTATATTCTTCAAATATAATTTACGCTTTCAAGTTTAAATGCACAAAAGCAATTAAGAGACCCTTTTGTCTAAGTTATAACACAATTATAAGATTTATAAAGTCCATCTGTTTATAGTGTCTTAGGAGATTGTAGAGAAAACTCATAATAAACCAATAACTACAAATTACTTTTCTTTGATGCGAGAACACTTCTATTCCTTTTTTAAATAAAACTTTTTAGTCACAAATAGAAATTTTACAAATATACACGCAATTCATAAAATCTAAATAGCAAACTAATAAAAATGTGACATTGTCAAGCACAAGCTTTTTTGCGGTCGGCAATTTTTAAAGATGCAATAGATCTCTACCACCTTTTTTATCGACAGTAGAAGTAACATCGCCATCTCGTATGTCTAGTCATGAGCCATAATTTGTAATTCCCGCGCAAGTCATTTGCACGACCTTGATCATAAGACTTTCCTACCCATGATGAAGATTCACAGCACCGATCCAGAGATATTATCAAAATAAAGTAGCGTGTGACAAGAATGTAGAGAAATGACAGTGGCTAGTAATCATTTTGCTATAGATGTCGCAGCGCGCATGCGCCGCGGGAATACGAAATTATTTCGGGGCCAGAATCGACTTTTAGTGTTCAGCAGGTATATAAGATTTAGTACCCAAAATTTTCACAACTGTTGAAATGACAACTCGGAATACGTTGCTGGCTCTCCCTCTATAATATTAAACTACTTAAAATACTACAAAATTGTCAAAACTTAAAAAAAAATTGTTTTTAAATGAAGATTTGGTAACATGGTAACATGGTTGAAATCTCGATTTTAAAGATTATATAAAAACTACATGGTTGTAATCTAAGTGGTTGTAATTCCCATGAGTGCCTATCTTTTTTAGAAAAGTTTCAAACTTTAATCATTATTTTTATAAATGCAAGTTTTTACTTCAGTATAATTTTTTTATGTAACATTAAATACGATTTATGGTACCAGTTAAGGTTCTATTTGTCTTCCAGGTACCTAGTTTGGCAGCATTCTTAAACGCCTAATGGTATCGTTTAATGTCATGTTTTGTTTGAGGTTCAATTGTATAAAACTAGTAAAGATATATGTTTTACAATCTGTAGCCACCACCCAGAACTGAATACTCTTCAATTGCATCATTTTTCATCATCATTTATTGAAGTAATATTCAGAGCTACTGAATTTATATCAAATTTATTTTTAGAATGCACTCTTACTACCAATAACCTATCAATAGTGAAAAATATTGTAAATACATACTTGGACCCGGAATATTGGAATTTACCATTAGAAGTGAGTTACCACTGCATGTTAACTCAAGTAAAGAATAATGTGATTCAAGTGTGTCTTCAACTAGAAGGACTAAGCAAGATTGCACTTATCATACAAAGAGAATTTAAACAATTTTTATTTAAGTCCTTGTATCCAGTATTGGAATATGCAGGTACGAAACTTCTTTTTCTTATGAAATTGATATGAATTTTACTATTTTTTCGAATACATTCTTTAATATTTATAACTATTAATCTTGATATTACTTTTCTAGGTTCTGGTAACCAGTTAGTCAAGATGGCTGGAATAGCAGCTATCGTAAATATATCAACAGCATGTGGTTATGATAATGTAACAGACCTAATTAATAAAAATGCTGATTATTTCTCTTACCATGTTATACGTAAAATACACCGTGCAGAACATAATGAGAGCGTTCTGAATGTTTTAACTGTTGTAATAAAATATTGTAATATAAGTGTATTGCGGTCAATCTCTGACATTATTGGAGGTGTAAGTAATATAAGAAAGGAATAGGTTCTTGATTTCTTAATCGGTATATTAATTATTTTTTACAGGTTCTATTGCAAACATGTGATAAATTCTTCCAAGAAAAGAATGCAAATGCGTACTTGCGAGTTTTTAAAATGTTTGTTGAAAGCATAATGACATGGTGTAAAATTGAAATTAACATTGAACCTATAAAGTCCAAACTTCAAAAGCAAATGGAACATGAACATTTTAAAATTTCTAATTTAGAGGTAGAAGACGAACAATCTGATCCTGATTCAGGAATAGCCACAGAAGAGATGTATAAAATAGATATGGAAGAGAAGAGTAAACAAGAGCAGGAATCTAATCAAGACTTAGAACCAGAATGTAATATGATTAATATTAGAATTATATTTCTTATAAAGTTTACTAAAATTTTAGTTCAAGAAGTTAAAAAACAAAAATTGCCAATACATGTAGAACTGACAAAATGGTTATTGGATCGTTGTTTGAACTTCTTACCGGCCAAGAATCGTGCAAGAAGATTATTAGTTTTAGAAATACTAAAAAATGGACTTGAGGTTGTGCGTGATTGTGAAAATACTTTATTACCTTTGGTGCATAAGATTTGGTCACCTCTTGTAGAAAGATTTAAAGAGAAAGATGATTCAGTAATTGTTCATCATAGCTTTCAGCTGCTTGTAACTCTTGCTCGGCTGTCTAAAGACTTTATTAGATCAAGAACTGCTAAGTATGTTTGCTTGTGTGTGTGTGTACTTTTAGAGATGTAGCATATTTAATTGTAAGCATTTTGCAGGGATGTTTTGCCAATAATTAAGAAACTTCTAATTGATTTGGCAAAGATAAGCTATTTGAAAGATGCTGGAGCAGCTTATCGTTATACACAGGCGTATAAATTGCAAATTGTTATAGTGCAACAGCTTGGAAGAGTTATCACTGATATAGATTTAGCTGATTTTTATATTAAGGAAGCTATGGAAGCTATTGTTCCATACCTTAGTGATAAACAACCACTTCCTTTGCAAGTAAGACACATAATTTTTGTATGACTTGTAAAAAACCTAATCCGAGAAGTCTATGTTGGGAAATTGGATTATTGATGCATACACAACATAATCTATGAAGCAAATGTCAAAAAAATGATATTTTTTAATTGTCATCTAAATATGTTAGTATGGTTTACTGTATGTAATAGTGTAAACAAATGGGGGGGGGGGTGAATTGTGAACTGTCGTGGCTATGGACCTCAGATCAACAAACTTCTAGATACTCCATAGCTAAATACTGCAATACACTTTGTTTGTCTCAAACATATAGAAAAAGAGGCAAATATTAAAAAAGAGATAAAATATATTTACCACTAGGCAGCAGTGGTGGGTACGTAAGTTTTTTCAAAGGGTACATTTTATGTTTGAAAATACAAAAGAATATTTTTAAGAAGCTTTATAGCATTAAGTATAAATTCCAATTGTATAAATGTATATTCCTTTACGTTTTTTCGAACTTTTCTCTACTTTATGATATCAATACCTTTAACTTACCTAAATTGAAAAAAGCATCAAATTCAAAAAGTACTTTAATAAATGAGCTGATCTGTTGTTTAATCTTAGTACAGATATGCCATTTATGTATGACCAAAACAGTAATATTGTAACGTTCTTTTTAAAATAATAATCAAAAATGTTGAAATATATTAAAACATGGTATGCAAAAAATTAAAAATAGTGAGTAATAAATGCTATTTATTATTTTTACACTTGTTTTTTAAAATATTACAAAAATTAAAAATTATTGATTTTTAAAAAGTACAGTTTTAGTAAGTAGACTCCTAATCCTATCATGTTGTGATATTTTTAATTTTTTTGTTCCATGGTGGATCCTTATAATGAAATATTTATTTAAAATTAATTTTATCAGATCGGTGGGATGATAGTCCAGTGGATCTGTATCAAGTAGGTGTTCACCAAAAGTATCATAAATGTCTAATGGCATATATCTGAGAGCATTGTTTATTAACAATTGGACAGTGTTTGTATGTTTACGATGAAATATGTTAACATTAGTTAAAGTTACTTTCAGACACTTTTCGGCAGTTTTACAAATAGCTATTACAAATGGAGAAGCATTTGTCAAGACACCATAGGCTTTTCTTATTTGTAATCTGGACAATGGTCCTCCACTATCTAACAGGTTGTAACAACTTTCGCAAGATATGTGTTTTTTTAATGCTCTTGTGACAAATCCAGCGATATATGCCACTACATCAGAGCAGTATGCTGTCAAATTCCATGCTGAACAGTTTATGAAATCCAATTCATCAATTTCTTGGGAAGATTGATGGTACTGGTCAACTAGATTCTCACCTGCTCTACTTCTTGTAATGCTAGAGCTGACATATAAAATGTTTGTATGATCTAGAGCAACTACATTTGCACTAGCACTCTCTATCTCTTATCTATCTTTTATAAATGTGCTCAAATTGCCTCGCAGTAGGATTGTTGCTGTGACCTCCTTTGCTTCTGATCATACTAAAAAATATTTCAAGGTGATCTTGGGAAAGTTTATATGTTAGTATATACTTTAATAAGGAGGTTTCCTCAATATATTGTTTGTACATGCCTTTAAGGCTTTCAATGCAAATAAGAAATCCTAAAATTCCAGTTTTCCTATTACTCTCTACAACTGGTTTCCCATCTACAACTAATTTCAATAAATATTGCTTACAAAACTCTAAATAATTAAAGATAAATTCAGCAGTTTCTGCAGATAATGCTTTTTTATACGTTTGTTTTGCATAACGGGCTCTGCAGTTAAATATATCAAATAAATTATTAACAATTTTTATAAATGTAACTGTAGCTTCTACAAAACTAAATTCTTTTAATTTAAAATCTTTGCTTAAAAATGTTAAAGCATCTGCCACACTATTACTCAATGTCTGGGCAGCTAATTTGACATTCATTTTCTCACGAACCCATTGGATGTGTCTTTTATTAATTTTTGACCCTGCTTTTAGCCCTTCCTTTTGTTCTGTCTCGACAAGTTTTTCAAAGAACTCTCAAGAAATAGTATTTCCCTCACCATCTTTTAAGAGCTTTTTGCTAGCCAGTAGATTACGCACTAGCTTAAGCATATGGCATATATCCAACACAAAAAATATCTTTGTTTCTGTAAGGGGATGGTAGAAAAAGGTTTTCAACTCAGAGGGTTTGTTAAAGTCACCTCCTAAATGATTAGCCATAGCTAGGTTTGCTGGGGCACCATCAAATGTAAATGAAGTGATAATGATGCCCGTATCATTAAGAAATATAAGGAGTTTAGTCACTACATTGGCTTTTTCTACCTCATTTAGTCCATTCGTAAGGAAATATGCCACTGGGATTTTCCAGTGGTCATTAATGGCTACCAATATAAATACCAGAGCTTCTTTAGCTTCAGGGACACTATCAGAGTCCACATTTGTGCCAATATCTACATATCCTGTAAACTTGTGCCCAGTCCATTCAACTCGTTTCATTATTGCCATTTCATCCATTACTAAATTGCACAAAACTTTTTGTCCTTTTGCAGCAAATTCATTCACTTTGCCTTTTATAGCTTCCAGTGATTCTTTAGTAAAACCATGACTACCATCAACAGACTGATACCACTTTGATATTGTATTAATATGCAGTAAAGTTTTATTAAATGTATCACGCACATAATTGTAAGCTTTTGTTGAGTAGAAACTCAATGTTAAAGCAAAAGCTCTTAAACTGGGTATAAACTTCTGTCGTGAACGACCCTTTATAAACCTGCCCATTAAATCACTAGCAG
Source organism: Agrypnus murinus (assembly GCA_929113105.1). Classification (NCBI taxonomy): domain Eukaryota; kingdom Metazoa; phylum Arthropoda; class Insecta; order Coleoptera; family Elateridae; genus Agrypnus; species Agrypnus murinus. Next base: position 5,342,462 of record OV816024.1, read on the forward strand.
TGCCTACTGGAAGAGATGCCTAGAATGTAAAACATAATGTAAATAGGTGTAAATGATTTCATATAATTATGTATCAATAAAACGCAAAAATTATATACAAATGTAATGCTGCTTTGTGTAAATTAAGTACTTTAATATTACCAACTTATAAGTACCTTTAAAATATTTTCAGCACTCTCTGTAAACGAATACTTTTCCTTCAGATGTGCTACTAGTGAACTCAAAGAACTAATTCGTGATCTTAGCCTCCTATTTTGTAATTGAAGACAACGTATCTTTTTCTTTTGTATTGCTACAGTGGTTTTGGCAATTTCCCAATGTTGATGAGTGTGCTTTCTTGTTTTGCAAATATGCAATTATTAGATATTTTCCACACTGAAAAAATTTAACATCATGATGATAACAGATTTATGAGTCATTAATAAAATAAACTATTACAGTAAATAAACTTACTTTTTTAATGGAGGCTCTATTTCCAGAGTAACACTACTGTAGTCTGCAGTTTCAGTTTCTGCCTCAGAAGTCTATCCAGTCATGGTAAAACTAAACATATAAAAATAAACAAAAACATGTATAAAAAAATAAAAATATATAACATAGGTATTTGTATTACCTTCCCTCTGTAACTGATAATTTTGATGATGTTTGAACAATAGAAGGTATTGCTCCTTGTTTTAAATATTTCAAACCACTGGGTTTTATTGTAAAATCGCTTGATGAAAAGTGATCTGAACATATATCACGGCATTTCTTGGTACGTTCTCTTTACCTACAGTAAGACACCATGTGTTTTTCTCTGTAGGAGTATTTGGAAATCTACAACATACAATAGTCTTTATTGTGTTTGTAAAATTGAACTAAAGCTGAATTAGGCATAAAATTACAGAAGTCATATTAATTATTTTATTTCCTCTCAAATTAATATGTACAACAAGAATTTGTAAAATATTTTGGACTCAAAGCGTAATGATACTGAGGTAAATTAATTTAAATGTGCTACTTTAAAAGTACCCTTGTGTTACACACATGTAACAACTATGGAATTTATTTACTTGTGAAAAGAACGATCAGATCCCTTTTCGAACCGTTTTTTACAAATAAAACAAGTCTTGACCATCTTATCCACTTAAATAACGAAGAATAAGGTTAATTTCACTCGCTTTAACACTAACACTTTCAAAAAACCATTTGTTGCACAAACTGTTAAACGGTAGTCATATGCAAATGTATTACAGCTGTTTGTTGACGTGTCATGAGCATGCTCCGCGAGAATTGACACAATTAATCGGTAGAGTTTAAATTACGCCAATGAGCAACCTAGTGGAAATGTGTTTATCTTGGATGCAAACAAATAAGTTTGATGATGTATCTAGAAGTTTGTTGATCTGAGCTATGGATCCTATGTGTGTATTGTGTAGCCTTAAGTTAGGTGAATTGTTGATTTTTCCAGCTACATCTAGGTGATTGCATTTCAAGTTGAATTCAACCAGTCAAAAAAATGATCAAGGTTGCAAAAACTTTATTATGCTATATAGCCGTTTACTTATATTAGGAAATTATACAAGAAACGTCAACAAATTTGATTGTTGTGCAGTAACTGATAACTTTAAAGCTGTCTAAAACCTTAAAATACAAACACGCAGAAAAATAAAAAATACAAAATAACATGGTAAAAGTAAACTAACCAATAAAACTAATTATCATTATGAGAATCCGCTTCGGCATTTCCGTACAGATGCTGGCCGATTCCGGCCGGATTAGTGTGCTTTAAGCTCTAGTGCAGTGGTGGCGAACCTATGACCCGAGGGTCAGACACTGACCCACGAAGGCTTTGTAAATGACCCACGCGTTGATTTTTATAAAATCATTTTTTACATCATAAAAGAGAGAATAGACAATCGAAAATATAAAAAAATTAAAGTATAAATATCAGTCATTGGGAGCGTGTCATGCAAAAGAGTGCAACATTCAGTTGCGTCCTCGGCTTCCTTTTGCAATTATTTGAAGAGTGACTATCCTAAACATGAGTACAGATCATTGTGATACCCACTGATATGTGGTGATAGATGTCAGATGAACGTGTTTTCGATTCGTATTGTTTATTTAGGTGCATATGAATGGGTTATTACCGGGTGACTCATTTCTTGTATTTTTGGTTGACCTATAGTATCGGGTATTTATTTTACTATAATTTCTGTCTTTTCTTTGTATCAATCAATCAATGCAATTTATTTAGCAAGAATTTGCTATTTACAAGTAAATCTTATAAGTAATATAAACATTTTAATTTTTTTAAATTGTGGGCAGTTATAATTTAAAAAGGCTCTTAATAAAATTTTTCATTAAAATTTTTGTTTTTAATTTTTTAATGAAAGTATTAAGATTGGTATTTTTTAACTCACTCTCTAATTTATTATATTCCATTACCCCTTTAAAAAAATTGAATTTTGATATGTTTTCAATCGTTTATAATCTAATATAAAATTATCTTTTTCTCTCGTAATATAGCTGTGAACTCGATTAAATTTAATTAAAGGATGTGCACGAAAAAATCTGGCCACTTAAATATGACATAAGGCGCCCCTACACTGCTGGTACTACAGTGGCATTGCAGCAATAGCTTCTTTGAATTTATATCTTACTGTAAATGATGGTTTCAAAGTGTTTTCGTTGTGTAGTTTTCAAATAAATTCAAAAGAATACGAACGTCATCAAAGAATATTGCGCAAACATTGTGTAAATCCTGCAATGTCATATTTCATGATCGGAAAATGTCAGAAAATATCAAGATTGGCCATAAAAAATGTTTTAAACAATTTCTCTGAACGCTTAACAATATATAGGCAGTCAGGTTCCGGTAGGAAATCGGGTGGAATATATAAGAAAACGGAAAGGAAGGTTAGGCAAGCTTTCACGCAGAATCCGAACTTGTCAGTGGGGGAGTGGCCTAAAATGTTGGAACATCTTAATAACATGTTCAGAAAGTAAAAAACAGGGGTGTATTGAAAACATTCAAGGTGCAGAACGCTCGGGATCGGGATGCAAAACAGAATTCCAAGGCAAAGGCCCTCGCAAAAACACTGTACACCAATTTTTTAATGAAAGCAGATTGTGTAACAATGGACGACGAGACGTACATCAAAAATGATTTTCAGCAGCTTCCCGGTCAATAATTTCTTACTTACAAACAACTTTGCAGAGCTGAGGACCAATACAAACAAAAGAAAATTTCAGAATCTTGTAGAAAATATTTGGTCTGGCAAGCGACTTGCACTCTTGCACTTACGGGCAAAAAAGAAGAAGAAACTTTGTAACGAAAGGCACCATCAATACTGAAATCTATTTAGAAGGTTTAAAAAAGTGCCTGCTATCATTTAGTAGAAGTCATAATGTTTCTATTCAATTTTGGCCAGATCTGGCCATATATCACTATGCCACACAATTCACTGATTGACATGCTAAGAATAGGATCACTTTTGTACCTAAAGATAGTAATCCACCGAACGGCCCCAGACTGCGGCCGATCGAACAATACTGGGCTATTGTAAAGCAAACACTCAGAAAAACAAAAGAAACTGCTAAAGATATTGTTGACTTTCAGAAAAAGTGAAATAATGCGACAAAAAAGTTACTATTCTGGCTGTACAAACTTTGATGTCTGATGTGAGACGAAAAGTTAAAAATTTCAGTTATAGACAGTAATAATGTACAATATATCTAAATACGTTTCAAAAAGAACATATATGTTAAAAGTTAATAATAGTTTTAAGTTATAAATAATTTCAGAAGATCCTACTTTGTTGATGTTTCTGTGGCCAGATTCTTTCCTGCACACTCTTTAGACAATTATTATAATATGGTGCTGAAATATTTAGATTTATTTTATGTAGAAATACCAAAACGTCAGCAGTACGACAGAGTGGTTATAGTGGATTTCTCTCGCTTAACATAGTTAAGTCGAGTTTGCGTTGGTCAGAACTCGGATGGGTAAACCACGAGCGCAGTGTACTTGCCTATATGGCTCCGCTGCCTCGTCTCACATGCACATATTCACTCTGCGGCTCGGTGTGTCTGACGCCTCGACACCGAAAGGTATATGAGGTAAGATTATATATATATAGAAATACCAAAACGCGAAACAAAAGAAAATTTTCAATATTCATCCAGTTCAAAGAATTCTCGTGTATTTATCACATCCCAAGATTATTCTCATGGCTCTGTTTTGTAATATCTGCAATCTATTTTTATTCATCTGTGATGATGTATACAAAATAGAACTGCAAAAAGTAAAATGCGGGAGAATTATACAATTATAAACTAATTTTTTACTGTAGGTGCTTAAAAAGTTACTTACTCTACTTAAAACACCAATTTTTTTTGAGATTTTGTTACAAACCTAATCAACTTGGTCTTTAAATTTTAAATTCTTGTCAACTATTACTCCTAAATATTTAAATTTTTCTAGTATCTCTTATCTTTTCACCTCTAATTTGAAATTTTTAGATTTAAATTCAAATAATTGTTTATCTTGTCCAATTAAAAGACTTTTAGTCTTACTAATATTAATTTTCATTTTATTTACTTCCATCCATGTGTTGATGTTGTCTAGTTCCACATTAATTTTTGTTGTTAATGATAATAAATCTTTATCTGGCAAGTAAATAATAGTATCATCTGCAAAAAAATGAAATTTACAATATTTAAACACCTGAGCCAAATCATTAAGATAAAGAATAAATAGTAAGGAACCTAAAATACTGCCTTGCGGAACGCCAATATTTATCATTTTTTGATTTGAAATACTGTTATTACATTTTACTACTTGCCATCGATTCAATAAATAATTTCTAAACCAAGAATGAACTCGACCCTTAATTCCATAATCCTTTAATTTCTCCAATAATTTTGTCCTATCTATGGTTTCAAAAGCTCTTTTCAGATCTAAAAATACAATAGCCACTGCTTCACCTCTATCAACAAACATCTTCCATTCATTAAGTACGTATGGAATAGCACACTCGCAACTATAATTTTTTTCTAAAACCGGATTGATAAATAGATAATATTTTATTTTGTTCAACAAAGTTTAATAGTTGGTGATATACTACTTTTTCTAGAATTTTTTCAATAGCGATCAGTGTGTTTATTGGTCTAAAATCTTCCGGTTTAATCGCACTTTTTATTTTTCTAATAGGTGTAATTGTTGTTACTTTGAAATTTCCGGGTATAGATCCAGACTCTAGACTACTATTAATTAGATTAAGAAGTGGGTTAGAAATTTCATAAAAATATCTTTTCAATACAGTAATAGAAATGTCATCAGAACTTGCTTTATTAGAAAAACTAAAAATCACTTTTTCTAAATCTTCAGTATTAATTAACTCAAAATCTTTAAAAACGCTATTTTCATGGTTGTTCAATATAGTATTGTAACGTATAGGCAAACAGTAAAATAATAATCTAAGTGATGGTCCAGAAGAGCACCATACGTACAAAACAAAACTCTCTTATTAGTCTTCTCAGGGGGGTTCGGCGATGATGGACCAAAAGTATTATGTGATTACGTAAGGTTAGATACATAAGCAATTTAGCATAAATACCAGAGCAAAATGACATTTATTAAAAAAAACATAAGAAATTCAGATGTAAACAGTACTTATAATCAGTTGACTTACCCAAAAACTAAATAGATCTACATAACTGATTATAGCTTTATTCATCAAGACCAAATAAATAATCAATAATTTCCAGGAAATATGGCCATATTTTACAAGTTGGCTTCCATAATAACTGAAACACATGAAATATTTGAGTATTAAGTATTAATTGCACAAATAAATTTAATACCATATAATAATCGATTTATAATAAAATAAAGATTAAAATCTCGCTTAAAAAAAAAGCTATGTAGATAAAAAAAACGGGATAAACAAATCCTCTTCAAAATAAATTGATACAGTATCAAATAATAAATTACTTTCTTATTTACAAATTGCAATTTAATTTAAATATAAATGAAACCTATTAGCTTATCAATCTAACCTTATCTGGTTGGTAGCTTTTAATAAAATCTGTAGCTCAGATAATTTGAATGGTTGAGTCCTAGATGATTAATTGATACTGCCGGATCATCAAAAAAATAATGGTAACCATTTTGTTGAATCAGACTCCAATTCCAAAGAAAAAACATAAAATTCCAGAAAATGGTAATTCAAAACGGTATCAGAAAGAATCCAAATATCTTGATAATACCGTACATAGGATACGTATGATATAAAGAGATGTAAGGGATCGATTATAATTAGAATAAATTTTGAAAGAACTTGAATAATTACTTACACTTTACAAGAAAGCCTCCTAACAAACAAAAGTTTACGAATGTAAATTCAATTGATCACTCATTCGAAAAAAACACTTAAGAAGTATTAATGAACTTCTCTCTAAAGTTTTATAACGTGTAATGCAACAATTTCAATAATAATTATAAAATTGCCAGTAGAAGAAATTGTTCGTTTAAATGTGATACAAATTCAATGCGGATATCAATTTTATCAGCGCACTCGCACCTTATCACTTGCATTCATGCACCAATTTAACAATAATATTTTAAAGGAAATAATAAAATTTGGAAATATATACAGTAACGATCGAAATTCTTTTTTTTTTTAATCAATTTATTGTCAGATCAACAAGGAAATTGTTATACATGACATCTGTGATATAAACTAATTACAATAAATGACTTGACAAGACTATTAGTAACGTCTTGTTTACAATAACTACAATATAATAATAATAATTACTAAAAAAAAAAACTGTAGCTAATAGTTCATTGAGCGAGTGAATTGACAATAATGCTTGAAGTTAACTGAAGACCTGTACGGGTGAGGATAAACAACACTTATTACGTTAATCACTGTCTTCAGTAGATGCTATTAGATCTTGTGGTAGTCTTTGCTTTAATCTACCATGTATGTTCAACTGGCACAAGTTGTAATGAAGGACACCATCACACGTTCTCGCGTTTAGTAAAAACTTTTTAGCGGTTGTACGAATGAACTCGTTCACATATGACACCCCTAGCTCGTAGTGCAACTGGTTGTTACGTATATACCACGGCGCGTTCACTGCTATTCGTAAAACTTTGTTTTGAAAACGTAATTTATTGATGTTTGTTTGGGATGTAGTACACCACACTGAACAAGCATAGAGAATTAATGGGCGTAGTAATGTTTTGTACAATAAGATGGTGCATTCAGGCCTCAGTGTTGACTTGCGAGTGATAAATGGATAAAGTTGTCTTAGTCTGTTATTGCCCTGTAACAGCTTGTGGTTGAGGTGAAAACTCCAGGTTAAGCGTGTGTCCAGGTTGACACCGAGATATCTAACCGCCGAGTCCGTTGGGTTCCATTGTATGGGATATGGGATACTGCTGTTATTTTTCTTAAAGTGAAGATTTTAGCTTGGCATTTCATGGAGTTAATCTGGATATTCCAATTTTTAAACCAGTTAATAATCTTGTTTGTAGATTTCTGTAATTCATACACTGCTTCTTGTAGATCGGAATTCTGAGTGATTATTGCTGTGTCGTCTGCAAAGGCGGCTATGGATGCCGTGGTTGTTGGGAGATCGGATGTGTAGATGTTAAACAGCAGAGGTCCCAGAATGCTACCTTGTGGTACTCCAGCTTGCACTTGTTTTGTCTCAGATATACAAGAGTTGATCTTGACCGCGAAGGTTCTGTCTTCTAGAAATGAGAAGATAACTGCTAGCAAATGGTTGGGAGCATTTGTGCCAAGGAGCTTCTTCTTTAGACCTTCGATCAACACCTTATCAAAGACCTGAGCGACGTCTAAAAATAGAACTGTGGTGTAGCATTTATTGTGGTATCCTCTTTCTATCGTTTCGGTAATTCGCTAGAGCTGATGAGAAGTTGAGTGCCCTCTCTTAAAGCCAAATTGAAAGGGTGGCACTATGTTATGGGTTTCGACGAATTCAAGTAGTCTAGTGTGAATGATTTTTTCGAGGATTTTAGACAGTGTAGAACGCAGGCTTATTGGCCGATAATTATTAATGTCTCGCTTGTTTTTTGTTCGTTTATTATAAATGATTTCCTTTTTAGGTGAAAAGGTATTCAGACATTTGATTACGCTTTGTATAAAAGTATTGCTTTTAATATCAATATTTTTTCATGGTACACATACCTCATATTTTGCAAAGCATGTTTAAAACCATCATGATCGTGTACGGTTTGGCGCACAATAATTTTCTTGCTAGGTACTATGTTGTTTTCTAAAATAGTTTTTGTAATTAAGTGGTCTGTTATAATTGGACTCTCTAAAACGAAACTTTTAATTTTTTTGATATTAGTGATAACTAGATCAATGATGGTTTCAAAATTTGGACCTATATGCGTAGGCTCTTTTACTAACTGATAAAAACCACAGTTATTGATAATTTGTTTTAATTTTTCTGTGTAAAATTCATTATTCTTCCAATCTAAATTAAAATCACCCATTATTAAACAAGTCATTTTTTTGTTTATTGTTTCCAGCCTTACTTTGTGGAACTCCATAATCATGAAATAAATAAACATTAGTAAAAGTTTCACAGTTTTATTAAAATACAACCTGACAATATTGTTTTGACAGCTATGCTGTCATTATCAAAGGTAATATAATTATAAACAAACACGTCGCTAAGGTAGATACAAAAATAGGTAACTAGATAAAATAATAATAATAATCAGAATTAAATATCTAATACTTCCAGTAACGGAGATTTAGTGAGCTCAAGTTGTTCATTCATTAAAGGTACCCTGAGTTTGTGTTTGTATATCTCAAAGGCTTCTAAAATGTCTAATTTGCGTTTGTATTACAAAAATGTAGGAATTTAATATTATTTTGAGGAGTCATTGTGTGATTTTGTTCTAAAAGGTGTTTGGCGTAATTAGATTTTTCAGGATGTTTATTTTTGTAATGACGTACGTGTTCTTTATATCTTATGTCAGAATTTCGAAGTGTTTAGCCAATATATACCGAACTACAAAAAGAACAATTTAAACGGTAAATGCCCGATTTCATGATATCATGTGTTCTGTCTTTAGCATTAAATAAAAATGAAAAAGTGTTAGTGTTGGTTTTAAATGTTATTTTATAATTGTTGGTTTTTCTTAGTATATGTGCAATTTTTTCTGATATTTTACCAAAATATGGTATAGATATGTAATTTGTGTCTTCTGTTTGATTGTCAATGGGATATATTCAGTTTTAATACCACGAGAGCAAACGAAAATAATCGATTATACCTACCGAGCGACGAGACGTATTCTGCGAAACACCACGACAGCGTAGCTGGAGTGGTGTTTTAAGGAATACGTCGTGTCGCGAGGTAGGTATAAGATTATTTTCGGTTGCTCTAGTGGTATTCGATACGATTATATAACAAATAAAATTTAGAATCAACTATTATTTTTGCTTTCAAAAGCGATGCTTTTTTGACAGATTAATTTAATTTATTGCATGCACAGGTATGTCGATGACTTCAAAATAATTGTTACTCTGACAACGATTGCTTGAACCAATAGTGTTGCAGGCTTGGAAATACCGAAACGATTATACAATGTCGTGAAGCGTATATTCACTTATCTATATGTGGTAACTAGGATAATTCGCAACTACTATTGGCTAATTTTATTATGAGTTGTATAATCGTTTGATAGCTAACCTATAATCTATTTGTTTAATTAAAGTGTCAATCATGTTCGGATTGTAATGATTTGCATGTGCTAGTTGTTTAATGGTTGATATCTCTTTGCTAAAATCTGATTTTGTTAGTGGAATAGTTAAAGCTCTGTGTACTAATGATCTGTAGGCTGCTATTTTATGTGTATTATGGTGACAAGGTTCATTTGGTATTGTTATGTCTGTTTGTGTTGGTTTTCTGTATATGGAAAATTCAAATAGATTGTCTGCGTTAATCTTGATATTTAAGTCTAGAAAGTTTATATCCCTGTTTTGTTAAATTTATATTAAATATTATTTTGTTATAAACAAAATAATATTAAATTCCTACATTTTTGTAATAATAAAACTCAAATTAGACATTTTAGAAGCCTTTGAGATATACAAACACAAACTCAGGGTACCTTTAATGAATGAACAACTTGAGCTCAGTAATTCTCCGTTACTGGAAGTATTAGATATTTAATTCTGATTATTATTATTATTTTATCTAGTTACCTATTTTGTATCTACCTTAGCAACGTGTTTGTTTATAATTATATTACCTTTGATAATGACAGCATAGCTGTCGACTGTAATTACACGAGAGGTCTTTTTTTATCCCGGAGAAAAAAACCTCGAGCGTAATTCGATGAGATAATTTAATGAATAATAAAAAGGAATAACTAGGTAATTATGAAGAAGTCAAGAACACATTTATTAACTTGAAAATGACAATTATTAAAAACAATAATCAGGTTCGAGAAAGTTAGCCATGGAAGTTTAAACACATTTTATCCAGATGCAAAGTTAGGGCTAACTTTATCCGATGTCAAAGTGACAAATGTATCGCGGCTTATGGGATTTTTTATACATGAATTAAATTATCGAAACAATATTGTCAGGTTGTATTTTAATAAAACTGTGATACTTTTACTAATCTTTATTTAAAAGTCCTTTTTTATTAAAGTGCCCTCATTTTCTAACCAGTTTCCAAAAAAATTTAAAAATTCAGCATCAGCATAACTTGGAGAGTGATAAATACTTCCTAATGTATACATCTTACTTAAAATTTTCACATTAATAACCAGAAACCAAACATTTTTTTCAATAATATGCGAAAATATTTTTTTATAAGACAAACCTTTTTTAATGTAAAACATAACACCCCCAGTGTGACGACTGTGTGAATCAAGCCTTTCTAAATTATAACCATCCACTTCTAATTCAAAATTTTCAATATCTTCTGTAACATGTGTTTCAGTTAAACAAAAAACTAAAGGTTGATTTAATTCAATAAAACCAATAATTTCATCAAAATGTCCTAATAGTCCCTGTGAATTTAATAAAGCCATAATTCCATTTTCTATAGATTTTCTTAAAATTTTGCCTTCCTTTAGTTGCTATATGTTGCTCGTGTTTCACATATTTTCCTTTTTTTTAATATAAACTTGACAATTTCTATCAAATGGTGGGTGGTTTGTGTCTAATTTTAAGCCAAACTTCAAATTTAATTCTTCACAGTTTGGGCACTGAAAGTCTTCTCCATTGGCTTTACATTCAGGACTCAGATGTGATTTACTGCCACATTTCAGACAGATAGCATCTTTGTTACATGTGGTTGCCACGTGGTTGTAACCAGCGCACCTGTAGCACCGTCCAACATTTACATGTTCATATACTTCACATATACACAAATCTATACATAACATGCCATTTTCCATGATACTGTAGTATGTCTTTTTATCACATTCTATTATAGCCATGAACCTTGTGATCATTTTTTAAATTTTAAAATTTGTATATCAGAATCTGACTGAACACATTTATTTTCAAGTTTTATAAAACTTATCATTTCTTCTGTACTTAAATCTCTTTCTATTCCTACAACTTTAATTCTTGCTTTCTCTTGTTTTATTTTTACATTATAATTTTCACCAATATGTTTTACACTTATTTCTTTAATTTTCTTTATATGGTTTTCATCTTCGCATGTTAATAATAAACCCCCACATCAGTTTGTTTAACATTTGAAATTTTCACATTTATTTCTGCTGGTTTTAGAAACTTTTTAATATCTTCTTTAGTTTTTCTTACATCTTGTTTATCTTTAGGTGTTATAATTAAAGTATTTTTCTTACTCTTATTTGCTACTGAAGCATATGTTTCCTTCTAATCTGCTTTCTCTGTCTTACTATTTCAGGTAGTTGTTGATTAATATATTTCTTGTATATAGTTTTTAAACTGTTAATTTCATTCCTTATATCATTTAACTTGGTTTTTAATGCTTCAAACGAACTTCTCTCATTTTCATGTTTATCAAGTCTTTCATTTAAATGTTTTATAATCGTATCTTTCTGGTAAATAATTTCATCTTTCTGCTTTAAAATTTCTTCATAGTGTCTTTGAATCTCTCCAAAGTTTTCTTCTTTGAATGTTTCCTCATCATCTTTTGCGAGTTTTAGCTTTGCTTGTCACTCTCAGCAGAAAATCAACAAAGAAAATGATTATAAATAAATTACAAAACATTTAAAATAAGGTTTTTTAACAACATAGAACATACCACATGTTTACCAAACTTATTCAGTCAAAAAGTTTCATATAGTAGGTACTTCGAATAAACAAAATATGGAAGTTTTTGATTACACATTATCCACAATTCCGGCTTTAATACTACAATTTACATATATATGTACATATATTTATCGTTGAAGGCACCAAAAATTGTTTATTAACCTTATTAAACTCTTCGGCAAAGGTATAATATAGCTACTGCTCTGGAACCTTATCGGTAGCGGAGCACTTTTTGCTCACTTCAACTGAATGCACTAATTGATTTGAACAAATATTATGTTGTAGCAGATGATTTATATTTTAGTTATTTCCCAGAAAAAAGGCAACTAAATAGTAAAATGTTTCAAAGGCTGCAAGAAAACTTAATTAATTTCGAATCATTTAACAAAATCAAGATCAGAAAATGTAATAAAGGAGGAGACGAAGACACTGTTAACACACATATTTGTATTTATGAAATACAGAAAATAACTCATCAAGTTTTTGTAGGCTTCTATGATCATAAGTCACATTTTCATAGGTCACACAGATATTTAATAATCGTAGAGAGATTTCATAAATATGATTAATTTGGCATTTGTTTAATAGGTTATGTTTACTGTTTGTGTGTACATGCCATTGAACTATACTTATACTGGAACGCGCGCTCCGTAGCTCTCTCGGCACGCTTCGTTTCTATGGCAGAGACTGCCAGTGCGCGTTCCAGTATAAGTATAGTTCAATGGTACATGCAGAACAGTATGCAGTATAGAATTCTATCTGTAAGCGAATTTGTTAAAGTTTTTTATCGAATTTTACTGTATAAATATACGAGACTAGTTTGGTAATATAAGTAAATGAAGAGGAACAACACAATTTATCAGATTAAAATGTATGTATTTTTCAACATAATCACCATCACCAAACTGCGTTCATGAAAAAGGTTATAACAAAGTTTTTTTACTATCGTAACTGTTTAATAACATAATATTGCCAGACAACTATCTTAGTAGAGTTCTGTATTATTAAACAAAACATCAAAATAAATCAGGTTTTATTCCTTTTTAGAAAAAAAATAATACAGTTTGTATTTTAATACACATCATTATGTTTTGTACAGTACCTGACGTTACAATTTTCCACTTTGTATGTCTGCAAATCTTGTATGTCTTTAACAGATTTTCTACTTTTTCGCAAAGTGCTTTTAATAAGTACCCTATGTTACTCTACTGGTCGTAGCTCTGGGCAAGTAGGAAGAATACATTCACATCTAACAATATTGGTGTTGCTTGCACAGTATCATTATTTCACGTGTGTATGTATATTATGGCCAGATTTAGTTGGGACCCATTATGGGGCCATGATTAAATCAGTCCAAAATATTGTACAAACTTTGTGTTTTTGAATTAAAGGCAGTAAGTGTGCTTAAAGGCATTCCTTTACATAAACATCTTGATTTATTATCCAAACTATCACAAAAGCAGCACTTTTTAACTTGCATGTACAGACTGCGAACTATTTCTTGTGTCCAGATACATATTAAATGATGTAATTTATTGTTTGTTATGGTTAAGTATTTGTTAACCTTCACTCGGAAGTCATTTTAAATGTTCAGAAACAAAAGATAATTAAGGTAATCTAACCTAACTTAACTTAACCTAAACCGACTGTCGAGTTTCTTAACCTCCATAATACTTATTTTCTGTCCATTTCCTTATAGTCTTTCAATAGTTGGGTTTGCGTAATAGTAATAATCGCTCCTCTCCCCGCACAAGCTTCTGGGATCTGGTTCACCAGGTAATGGGTAGTAGCAATTATTATTATAGTTAGAGTTCTCTTAAATCGTAAAATAATATCTTGCACCATTTTTTTTAATTAATTTTCACTTCTCTCGCTATCTGTGCACATGAAGCTTCTTTGTTCTCTTGAACTTTGTAAATAGTTTTTCTTCTCACTGCTAATTCTTTTGATTCCATCTTTAATACTAATTAAATACAACAGACTGCAAATAACATTATTGACAACTGTACATAATTAAATAACACATTCAATTGATAAACGACTACAATGCTACAGATCATGGATTATCTGATAAATCAAATTTGAATTTGTTTCATTTTTATCGTGAACACACTTTCGGTTCACATAGTTGGTCCATCGATGTTCAAGAGTGCTTATGTCAAGTTCAATTCACAGAGTTCAATGGCAAGTAAGGTGGATGTAACAACAATTTGAATCTTAACTTGTGAATTCTTGCCATCACAATCGCACTAGTGTGAGCTGATTATACCGATGGAGTCTTCTCTTCTTTGCCAAATGCAGCTGTTTCTTTTTATTTCACCATTCAATTGCTACAATAAGCTACAGGGAGATCAAGATTTAATGTCCTGATCCTACACTACTTTCCACGAGCTTGATATCAATGTTTACATCCATCACCTGAGAGTCAGGACAAAAGCAGTGGTGTGCGGATGACATTCAAAAAAACTAACCTCCAAAGTAATGTACAGAAACTTAGAAACACTTTGGTTTGTATGAAATTAAAAACATGAAAAACAAGTTCGTTTTTAATTAAAAAATATATTGAAATGGTTATAAGGATTGTTTATTTTCTCTCATTTGAACTATGCAAAAGTTTATCCTTTTCATACAAAATAAACATCAGGAATTTGAAAGATTACTGAATGCTAATTGAAATATTTTACTGTTTTATGTGTTACCATTGATAACAGAAATAACAAGACGTGTCAATTTCTCTTGCCACAGTATTGGTAACCAATACTATTATTATCAATTATTATCATTCAGATCAATTACGATCAAAAATAAGAAGTAAATACAAAAGATTTCATTTAATAAACAATTAAAATTACACAAATTAACATAATTAAACAATTTACAATTAAAATTATTACAATAGATTTATAGTATGTGTTCAAAATGACCTCCATGTACTGCCAGACAAGCATCTACTCGTTTTTCATATTTTCGAATAATTTTGTGAATTAATGTATCCGGACAAATGAAACCACGATTCATCGGAAAAGAATGTGAGATCCAATAAATCATCATTGCGAAGATTTGCATTAAACCAGTTACATATTGAATTCGTCTTTCATAATCAGGGAAGTAACTCTTGCACGACAGTAACTTTATATGGATGGAAGTGTAGTATTTTCTTTACTGCCTTGTGAGCTGTACCATATGATAAACCTACAATAATTTTCATTTAATATTTCAAAGTAATTTTCATATAACTGTTACGATTACCTGTTTGTTGAGCAAGATGGAGTAATGGTTTGTTTGGACTACATTCTACACGAGTACGCACATCTGCAACAACATCTTCTGTAAATACAGTACCACGACCACTTGACTTCCCCTTACTAACACTCCCTGTTTCATGAAAACGGTGCACAATCCGGTGTATATGTCGAATTAAAGTTTCTTCATGAATTTCCATATCAGGGAAGCGATTTATCCATTCTTCTGCACAAAGCGTTGGAGAATATTTCTATTCTGCATTACCATCTCGTTCACCGTTGCAAAAATAAGCTTCTATAATAAATTTCTCTTGTTCAAGAGAAAAGGGCATTTTGATAGAGGTTATTGACCTGTAACCTGTAATTTACAATTTCTACATATAATAACTTTATAACAACAATAAAAATATTTTTTATTTACCTTGCACTCCATATAATCCTTCAGTGGTAGTCTTGAAAAAGACTTTTATGTATAGAAATAATTAAACAACGAAAAGAATAAAGAAATAAACGGAATTAACAACGCACGGCAATGAGTTAACAACAAAAACAATTTTGACAGATTGACATCTAGGGACATTTAATAAATTCCCCAGAATTCTTTATATCACTAGTTTAATTTATAAATTGGATGTAAATATTGATATCAAGGTGATGGAAAGTAGTGTAGGATCAGGACAATCAATCTTGATCTCACTGTAGTATAATAGTCGCCATTTATAGTTTTGCCCTTTTCAAGGTAATCAATGAATATTTTCCCTTGTATGTCTCAAAAAAGCAGTCCTCATCACTTACCACCAATGAAACCATTTTTACCTCTTTCCCTTCTCAATCCACTGTTTTGACTGCTTCGTACTCTAGAGAATGTAATGCTAAACCCAAGTTTCATTGACTTTTTGATCTTGTTTCTGCTAAAATGTGAGTTTACAAAGTTCATTATTAAATGTTCGTTCAAGAGATTATACCTGTGTTCAATTGAGATCCCACCATGTCTGCCAACTGATACACCTTGAGTGCAGTATTCCAGTGTGATTTGTTTAGTTAAATTCTTAGGTCTTCACCTCATTTGGACGTTCACTACAGGTTACATCTTCACAGCTCATTCTACTATGCTTTAATTAAACTTCCCAAGCACTGCATTGTAGTGTAGCTTTTTACTTTTCACAACGAAGAATGTTAACAAGGATATTGAACGGAAATAGAAATTCACATGTAATCTTCTGCAGGTTGGCACTTGTCAAATATCGCATGCTTTTGGTATTTGTGTCGCCATCTGTCTGCCATTTATCTTAATTATTCAACTAGTCTCGTAGTTAAAAATTTTAAACATTTTACAACGAAAAAGTTAGTATCCACTTTATATAATTTAGAGGTTATAATTAACAAACACGAATGTTCTAACATACATAAGTTTACGTAAAAATATCAAGAATTACATACATCATTTGTTTATTTTTAATTCTCAAAATATTAAATTATATTTCTAGGAAGCTGCTGTTGGTTTCTTTTGTGATGTTGCAAGATTTGATAAAGAACTGGTTTTGACATTTTTACAAGAGGACTTCTCTGACGATGCTGTTCCGCACGATCCATCAGCATATAATAAAAATAAACAGGGTGTGTTACAGAAAATATTTGAATTTCCCTAAAGAGTGATAAATGTAAAAAAAATGTGTTTTCTACCTAAATAAGTTGTATATTCATTCGTTAAATTTAATGTTTTGAAAATTTGAAAAATCTGTTTTTGTTATTAGTTTATATAATATTGGTTTAGATCATTTTTTACATATGTAAACATAAAGATGTTTCTATTAAAGAAAATTAAAAAAAACGAACAAAATTCTTTAAGAAAAAAGAACTTTGGTAAATAATATGCATAACCATTAGGGTGGTTCTTATTTGGGTCATGTTGGAATCTCGCTTTTGCCCGGTGCCCATTTGATTCTAAAAAAAAAAAACTAAAAATTTTAAGACCAATACGAACTTCCTATCTCTATTCTAATCATTCGCTATAACGAAGAGAAGTTTCCCATTTAAAATGCACGCTTTTTTTCACTTCTTATGTATATATTTGTCCACTGGGACAAATTGTTGAGAAAAAATTTGAAAATTAATTTTTTTGAAATTAACAGTATTCGATACTACTTTTAGGCACAAAAAAAATTACATGGAGCATTCCATTTTTTTCAATGATTTACAAAATAAATGCAAGTTCAATTAGGGTTGAAGTGATGTAGAATGTCCCATATAATTTTTGTTTTCACCTAAAAGTAGCATCGATGCTCGTTAATTCTATAAAATCAATTTTCAAATTTTTTTCAAAAATTTGTCCCAGTGGTCAAATATATGCATAAGAATTGAAAAAACCCATGTATTTTAAATGGGAAACTTCTCCTCATTACAGCGAATGATTAGAATAAAGATAGGAAGCTCGTATTGGTCTTAAAATTTTCAGTTCTTTTTTTGGAATCAAATGGGCACCCGGCAAAACCGAAATTCCAACATGACCCAAATAAGAACCACCCTAATAACCATGTTGTATCGTATTGTAGTATATGTACAGAGAAATCAAAAAAGAGTACCGGTCGTGAAATCAGATGTTTAATATTGCTTCATTTTAGACATATGCAGTTTTATACACATGCATTTCAAGTTGAAATTTGCATTGTTTATATATGAAAATGACAATATCTAAAATAAAAGTTTTGTCGAGCTTGATGAGTGCATATAAAACCCATGTATTGACAGCGATGCAGCATATATGTGATGCCAGCTATGAAAAGGTTCCGTCGGGGTGAGAAATAGGATTTTGAGCTAGCTCTACCACCATTTAGAATAAACTTTCAAGATTCTAATGGTGAAAACCAAATGTTAATAGCACAATTCTTTCCAAAAACTACAATTTTTTAAAGTAAATGGTTATTATAATAAAAATCTTCACTCCTATATGGGTCATTCTTTCTGAACTCAACCACCAGCTAGATCCAAAAATTGGCGCAACTTGAAAAAATTTATATTTGACCCCTAAAACAACAGGGTAAACACATATCCAGTTCCAAAAAAAAATTTTAAAAGTTGAAAAAATTAGAAAAAGGAATAGCTTTAAAAATCTTTTTTAATGGTATCGCATTCTTTGTCAAAGAATACATAAATTTTGTTCAATGTGTTTTTTCCTAGACTGCTTCAATTTCGAGTAAAATTGAGAACAACAATTTGCCATTTTTGAAAGTTTATCATTTTTTTCATCGAAAATTGTGTCAAATAGAAAAAAATGATAGAGTAAAAAATGCTTATTTTTACTCAATGAATACGAAAAATTACATGAATGAATTACAGACCGATTTAAAGCGATTTTGAAAATTACTGTTATAGGTGTTCCCTATCTATGGGCTTGAATAATATTAACTAAAACCTAAAATGATGAAAATTTTCAAAATTGCTTTAAATCGGTCTGTAATTCTTTTTCGTACTCATTGAGTAAAAATAAGCATTTTTTACTCTTATAATTTTCGCCATTTTCGATGAAAAAAATGAAAAACTTTCAAAAATGGCAAATTGTTGTTCTCAATTTTGCTTGAAATTGAAGCACTCTAGTTAAGAAACGCAGTGGACAAAATTATGTATTCTTTGACGAAGAATGCGATGCCGTTAAAAAAGATTTTTAAAAATATTTATTTTTCTAATTTTTTTAACTTTTAAGATTTTTTTGGAACTGGATACGTGTTTACCCTGTCTTAAAGGTCAAATATAAATTTTTTCATATAGGAGACATGTGACATTCGAAAGTAGAGGTTTCAAGCTTTAAAATGAGCCCCCGCCAGCCTTTCTAAGTTGCGCCAATTTTTGGATCTAGCCAGTGGTTGAGTTCAGAAAGAATGATCCATGTATATAATTTAGCAATTGAAGGGTCGGCCGTAACAACGTTGTATGTAACATTTAGCTAAAATGTGGTATTTCCGTAAAAACAACATTAGTATATCCCTAATGGAAGATGTTGGCTTCATAGAGATATAAAATATTCTTAAACAGATTCCCAGAATGCTAGTTTTTAAAGCATGAATTTGTAGTATGCCATTTAACAACTCTGTACATCTTTTGTCAGTTCGTGTTGCTGTTGAATCCTTTTGTTACAAACAACGTTGTTACGGCTGAAGCTTCAATTGTTATAAATACATTGCGTTGTAAGTGATTTTGAATACCATACTTTAATGCAATTTGTCACTAATGTGATTTGCACCGTAACAGTACCTTTTCATAGCTGATGTCAAATATGGTCTCACATGGAAGCTTACATACAGTTAGAGATACAAGGAATAACGAGTGCTATCTAACACTAGCAGCACTTGGTTCCAATTATATCCACACGATATAACAAGCAATATCTCTTGCTGAATCTAGAATTTTCATACAAGAAGGTTCTTAGATGGGGTCACCATGTCCCATATTACAACAAACATGCGAAATCTTTAATATGTATGTAGTAACCATTTATAAATTTAGTGAATGAAATTGTTAATTTTTTTATATTGTACCTGTTGTTCATTTGAAGAAAAAGATTTTATAATTTCATAAATAAATTAAATGTGTCTGAATCTTTCTTTTTTTAACAGTTCCAGATTTTTAAGTGCTGCAGTTGATATTTTAGATTTTTATTAAACGTATTCCATTAGGTACTTGTGTTATCTCTCTACTAAGGAGCAATATATGGGGATAAGTAATAATAATTGCATCAAGATATTCTGATGTAAAAATAAATTGATAAGATTCTTTGTATGGCAATAGAGACAAATCGCAGAGAAACAAATGAAGAAATAAAAACTCAAAATGTTGCAGTGGCTATAATAATAAATGGCGAGATAATTGATGAATGATAATAAAAACACAGCAAAGTGTATTTGCTCAGCCCTTTTTCAGTGTAAAGTGGTGGTTCTGCAAAACTGTGGAATTGATGTTATGTTGACAGAAGAACTTTGTGATGAGGTAAGGGACTATAGATTTAAATGACCTGTCAATTATTAAGCGATTCTAAAAAGCAGTTAACTATTTATAATATAAAAATAATCTAAAGAAATATCTGCTAAACTAACTAACCGCTCAGTGCTTTAGTATCAATTGTAATTAGGCATATTTATTAAAGGCAGAGAAAGTACACCACACTAAATATCTCCCTCTTTTCACGAAATGGCAAATATGAAATTTTACGATTGTACAGTTGTATTATCCATTCACTTTGTAAAAAAATGAAGGTTGGCCATGGTTTATGTTTTATAACAGTGTCACCACTGATAATAATTTTTTTTATTTTATGGTTATATAACCTTTGAAAGCAAAATCTTAACACATTTTTTGGAGGCTAAATACCCATCGGCAGAACACCGCCTTTTAGGAATTCCGCTCAATAACCTTAGCTTACAATTCTGCCAAAAATTCAATTCATTTGCGCAAGTATGGTGGAACATTGGGCCTGGTTTCCAGGCTATGGGTTGTAGCAATTATTATACATTATTCTGTTAACTTAGCGCGAATTCGCACCAGTGGCGTAACATACGCAAGGTAGAGGAATAATTAAAGTGATGGAAGAGGTAATAGGATTACTACAAGACTTACAAAATCTAAGAGGAAATGTAACAGATGAATTAGGAAATACTACAAAGGTGTTAGAAGAGCAGTTAGAAGAAATAAAAGAATTAAAAAGGCGAATACTCAAAAGAACTGAAGAAAGAAATAACTTGACAAGAGAATTAGCCAGCCTAGAAAACAAACTTAAAAATAACCAAAGACCTTATACGCGGAAAAATTTAATTTATTCCCCGGAGATGCTTATAAAGCTCTACACAGTGCAAATACAGGGAAAAGAAATAAAAATAGGGTTAAAGAGAGCAGAAGAACTGGGGATCCGTACAAAGCCAAGGAAAAATAAGACAATAAAACAGAAAAATGAAACAAACAGAGGAACAAAAGTATGGAAAATAGCAACATGGAATGTAAGAGGAATAATGGGGAAAGAGCAGGAGTTGAGGCAAGAATTCGTGGAGGCAGAACTAGATTTACTGGCAGTTTGCGAAACAAAGAAAAAAGGAAGAGGAGAAGTAGAGCTGGAAGGAGGACACTTGATGATCTATAGTGGTGTGGAGCCAGAAAGTAGAGCCAAAAGAGGAGTTGGATGTATAATAAAACAAGACAATTTAATAAATCTACATAAATGGGAATGCATATCGGAAAGAATAATGAAAGTAGAGATGCAAATGGAAGAAAAGAGAACGACAAACATAATAATTGTATATGGCCCAGACGAAGATGAAAAAGCCGCAATTAAAGACGCTTTTTGGGAAGAGCTTACATCTATAATAGAGAACATTAAAGGACAAGTAATAATCGCGGGGGATTTAAACGGTAGAGTGGGGAGGAAAAATGATGAACCAAACGAGGTAATTGGGCAATTTGGAGAAGGAATCAGGAACAATAATGGGAAGAGAATAATAAACTTCTGCGCAGAGAACAACTTTATAGTGGCAAACACATTTTTCCAACAAAAACATCCACAAATTTACAAGAGAAGTAAAGAGCAGAAACGAGAAGTCCATTATAGATTACATCCTCATGGAAAGAACTTACAGAGAAGAAATACTAGACGTAAGGGTCCGTAGGGGATACGACATATATAGTGATCATTTCCTAGTGGTTGGAAGAATAGAAATGAAGACACAGAAGCAGGAGAGAAACCCCCATAAAACTAGTACGAAATCGAAAGAGGCAATAAAAGCGTACAAGTTATCAGTAGACGAAATAGCTAGTAAGTTTAGAGAAGAAGTAGACCATAAACTCGAGACAGTGGAAAAGGATTGGAAGGACAAGAATATCGAACAGGTATGGCTAGATTTCAAAGAGGTACTGCTAAGAACTGCAAGGGAAGTATGTGGAACAATCATGACAAACAATCAAGTAAAACAAACACGATGGTGGAGCGCAGAGATAAAAGAACAAGTAAAACTAAAGAAGGAGAAATGGAAGATATACCTGGCAAACAAAACAGAGATCAACTACAACAGATACAAGGAACAGAGAATAAAGGTCAAAGAAAGAATCAAGCAGGCAAAGGAAGCGTCCTGGGAAGAATTCGGAAAGAAAATGGAGGAGGACAGTAGGGCGAACCAAAAACTATTCTATAAAGCTATAAAAAGTCTAAAGAAAGAACAAAAATATTTATTGAAAAATATAAAAGATAAAGAAAACAAGATACTTACCAAAGAAGAAGAAATAATGAACAGATGGCGGGAGTATTTCCAAGACTTATTAAATCCGGAAATGGACTATAGGAAACCCGAGGAAAGTGGAAGAAGATATCAAGATAACACAGACACCCAAACAGAAATGATCAAAGAAGAAGAAGTTACCGAAATAATAAAGAAAATCAAAAAAGGAAAGGCTGCAGGTCACGATCAAATCACACCAGGTATGCTAAAGAATCTTGGAGTAAAAGGAATAAAGGCAATAACAAAGATATTTAACATGGCGTGGGAAAAAGGAGAGGTACCTCAAGACTGGAAAGTGGGTGTGATAATACCTATCTTCAAGAAAGGGGACTCTAGTGATTGCGTAAACTACAGAGGTATAACTTTATTAAGTGTTGCAGCAAAAGTGTACGAAAGGCTATTAGATGGTAAGCTTAGAGAAGACATAGAACAACGTTTGGAAGAGTCGCAAAGTGGATTCCGGAAGGGCAGGAGCACTCAGGACCACATATTTACTATAAAACAATTAACTGAGAAAACCATCAAAAGTAGAAAAGTGTATGTGGCATTTATAGACATGGAAAAGGCTTTCGACAGAATACCCAGGGAAGTAGTATGGGATAGTCTGAAGAGAAGTGGAGTAAGGAAACAACTGAGAAAAGGGATAGAAAGCCTATACACGAATAATATCAATTACGTAAGAACGAACAACCGGCAATCGAAAGAATTTCCAGTGGAGGAAGGTCTAAAACAAGGAGGAGTCTTAAGTCCCACGTTATTCATAATTGTCATAGACGACATAATAAAAGCGCTCAAAGGGAAGTTACATACTGTAGATATCGGTTATAGAAAGCTACAAATGGTCAAACTATCAGAATGTGCATTTGCCGATGACATTATGATATGTGCTGAGAGAGAAGAACATCTTAAAGAGAACCTAACACTATGGGCACAAGAGCTATCTAAAAGAAACATGAAAATTAATACGAAGAAAACGAAGGTAATGGTAATCGGAAATGAAAGCCACAGAATTAATATAAGGATGGATGGCGTCCAACTAGATCAGGTAGACAATTTCAAATACTTGGGGGTTATAATTCAAGGGAATGGAGGCATGGAACTAAAAATCAAAGAAAGAATTAACAGTGCAGCAAGAACTTATCATGCGCTCAACAAAACATTTCTAAGCAATAAGGTAATAAGCAGAAAAACAAAAATGTCAATATATAAGACAATATACAGGCCAATACTTACTTACGGCAGTGAAAGTTGGGTATTAAACAACAGCTTGAAAAGCAACATCCAAGCAATGGACATGAAATATCTACGCCGAGTAAAGGGAGTAACTAGAATGGACAGAATACAAAACGATACTATAAGGGAGGAATTAGAGATAGAACCCATATTAACAAGAATTGAGCAACAGCAGCTAGGGTGGTTAGGTCATCTAATTAGAACAAGCGAAGCAAAACAAGTGAGATGCATATGGGAGGCAAAGGAGCATGGGAAGAAAGGTAGAGGTAGACCAAAGAAAACTTGGAATGCGGTAATTGCAGACACTTTGAAGAGCAGAAACATTGAATGGAAAGATGCCACAAAACTTGCGAAAGACAGGAGACAATGGAAAAGATTTGTGTACAAAACGAATTAAATAGTGTAATGTAATGTAGTGTAGTTATTGATATACCTTTACACCTAAAGGTAGATAAGGTCTTTGATTATATATATATATATATATATATATATATATATATATATATATATATATATATATATATATATATATTTACCGCTAGTGTATAAAGTGAGGTCCGTATGAACAAAGTTCACGTTTCAAGTGAGGTCCGCAAACAAAGTGAGGACAAGTATACGGACCTCACTTTGAAATTCGATAATATTTCGTCTAGAGCTTTTCGAAGCTATAAGTTGGCGATACTGAAAAAATGGGCTGGACCTCAGATGTTGCCAAAATGGCTAGAATTATACAGATTAGTTCAAGGAGTTGACGCCTGGAGTCGCTGCGCCAGATGTATATTTTTCAGACGTATAATTTCTTGTGTGAAGCTTGTATGAATGATGCGCAAAGTGAGATCCGAACAAGTGGCAACGGTGAAAATGAAAGTTATACACTATTGATTTTAATTCTATTACAGAAGAGAACGGAAATACCCTAAATAGCCGATTTTATTTCTTACGAGCGGAAATCGGTTTAGAAAAGTTGTATTATTGTGTTGTTACAAAATTTAAAACGATAGGGAAATATTTAGATTTAATTTCATAACGTCTGATTATTTGTAATTAGGCAATAAAACTAAAATACATTGTAAAAGAGATTAATAAATCTTCGACTTGCAGCCTTTTTATTTTTTTGTATTAATTAAGAATAAAATATTTTTTTCGAATGACATTTCGCCTAATCAAGATTAGGCTTTTTCTAGTCTTTAATAGTATATTAAGGGCTTAATTGAGTGTCTTAGAGCCCGTGCAGTCACCTGAAGCGAAAACCGAAGACGCTAAGACGATAAAGGGCTCTAAAACACTAATTAAGCCCGAAATGCGTACGTTAAATGTGCGGTCTAAGTTTAAATTAAGTTTAATTTAAAATAAAAATAATTTTAAAAGTCCTAAACTTCAAGTAGGTAGGTGCTATGGTCTATAATTATTCTTGTTACTATGGAGACGTCGTAAACAAAAGTAGTAAAAGGGGGTGCTCCAATTTAGCGATTTACGCTCTAGAAACAGTCCGCAAAATAGGTCATAATCATGTCATAATCGCCCGAGCGGACATAATGTGTATTATATATCCAGGGACTAAAATGCATTTTTTTAAATTATTAATTAACACTTAGAAAACACTTTAGTCCAGTAGTATATACGTTATTTTTTGCACGTCCTAAAGGACTTAATCGCAAAAATTCAAAATTTCGAAAATTTAGTTACATGTCATTCGGACAATTGCCAAAATCACATAGTTTCCGGATAATAAATCCTAACATGTACCGCGATTACTTTTTTTTTGTTGTTTACTTGTTGTTGTTGTCAAGGAAACACTTTACTCCCTCAGGGAGTAAAAGTGCTACTTTACTCCCTCTTTTGGGAGACTAAAGTAGAGCCTTATATATCGTACGTGCAAAAAATAATAAATGAGCATTCTTAAAACTATAATTCATCAAATAAAGACGAATAAACGCAACACAAAGATGAAAATTCAATTTAAGGAAGAAAAAAAGTTATATGAAATGACACAAATCTTTTTGACGTTTTTCGAGAAGTAAATTTTTCAATTTTGTTTTATAAAGAAGAAAACAAACATTAAAGAAATGTCCAAAATTCTAGATTCTATGCAAATCTTTAAATGGAAATAGCAATTGTCATGAACAAATAAACAAATGAAATTTTGTTTTTGTTTGTTTTTGGGCGAGGAATCAGGATGGCGGAGCATCCTTCGTACCTTATGGCACCGATTGCTATGATAATTTGGCCGACCCTACTAGAATTTAGCCGAATATGGGGGAATTCCACCCCAAGCAGGGATTTTTAACGTGCCAAACATCGCATTGACACGGGACCTACAGTTTTACTTCCTATCCTAGAAGAAGGCATGTTTTTAATTTTTCTCCGCTATTAAAAATTACCAGCTCAGCCGGGGATCGAACCTGCGCTCCTTGGATTATGAAGCAAACATGCAAACCACTAATCCACCGAGGCTGGCAAGTTTGTTTGTATTATTGCTTTTAGAAAGAAAAGTTAGACGCAACATACTCTGCAGACTATTTTTCTGCATTTAATACACCCAATAATTAAATAAGTCATTTATTAAATTCATTGAAAAAAAATTTCATTACAGATTTAATCTTTAAATTGAAATAGTAATCATTATAATAATAATAATAATTAGTACAACCCATAACCTAAATCAAGGCCCCAGAAGCTATAAGCTTGTGCGGGAGGGAGGGGGCGATTATTATTATGTAGGCCCAATGTGCGGCTGCAGCCGACTTATAGATGGAACAGCGCAAATCCCACATTTGTTACAGCTAAGGAAAACTGCAGAAAACCTTAACCAGATCTGCCAGCGCCGGGAGTCGAACCCGGGCCGCTTGGGTGAAAGTCCGGCACGCTAGGCATTACACTACCAAGGCTGTATTATGAACAAATAAATAACGGTAGGTAACCCAAAATAGTATATTATGCAACAAATGAATGATGATGTTCGAGTTGCATACACTATTTTTTTCTTGGACCGTTGCTGATTTGTTACTTCCAAGTGGAATTCTGTTATAAGTTGTAACCTCAAACTGGTCACCGGGTGACGATCAGATGAGGGCTTTCCTACACAACTACTAAATGTTTTCAACTTTCATTGTATTATAAAAGCTCGCAATGAATTCAATTCTTACTTCTCAAGGCAGGCTTATAAAAATTGATAACTATAAGTACCAAATATTACAATCAAAATGTCTCTTTTTAAATTAATATTTAATAAAACTAACAATAAGAATAATTTATTAGAACAGATTTAGAATATCAATTATATTTATTATTCACTATGTGATGATGGATGATGAGGTCGTTCCCAACTTTATAGTAGAGTAAATTTTTGCATCAAGTTCTTATTTTTTACTATCTAAAGATAGCGACTTGAAATCTTTTATAATGCCTTCAGTACTGGACCAATATAAAATGTAATCTGTTTAAAATGGGGACACGCCCCCTCGGGGGGTTGAAACCCCCATTTTACACTCCCAATTTAATAACTCGGGAAGTTTTCCATCAACTTGAGCGAAATTCATGTTGGGGGGTTTTTGGGGTTGCTGATTATGAATTCAATGAGAAAATTAAGAAATACAAAATTTTATATATATTTATACATATATATTTTTAAATATAGTTTATTTAGTAGGTACTTTTTTATTATTTTATTATTATGTGGTGAACAATTTATAAATATGACTGATGACATAATGCAACACTATCATTCAAAAAATTAAAAAGTATTTTATATTGGTACAATACGAGGGTTGCGCTGAAAATTGTTATTTATAAAAAGAACGTTGCATTTTTTAACAAAAAATCTTTATTGTTTTTCAAAATAATCTCCATTCAGACTAATACACTTGTGCATTCTTTGAAACCACTTTTTAAACATTCGGAAAATTCATTTTCTGAAAGGTCCTCAAAAATTCTTTAAAATTCTGTAACTGCTGCATCTGCGTTGGGAAATCTTTTACTTCGCATCATTTTTTTAACAGTTGGAAACAAAAAAAAGTCGCACGGCGCCAGATCTGGGCTATACGGAGGATGAGTTACCAATTGAACTTCCGTATCTTTCAAAAAATCCAATGTTCTGGCAGCAGTGTGGGAGGATGCGTTGTCATGATGGACTAAGATGTTACGCAAACCGGTCCTTTGGCGACCTGCCTGTAATTTTGCAAACATCTGTGGTAAGCCACTTCGCAGTACCATTCAGAATTAACAGTTCTGCGATCTTCAAGTGGAATAACAGCAACAGGACCACATCGGCGGAAAAACAGCAATCATTTTCTTATTGAAGCTTCTGCCACGAATTACTTTTGTGGGCAAGTCTTCATCTTCGAATACCCAAACACTAGACTGCTGTTTAGTTTCAGGGTCGTAACTGTATACCCCAGATTCGTCACTAGTTACAATGTATACCACTTGCCTGGAAGCTCCTCAAATTTTTGCAACATAAATTTACACCAGTCTATTCGAGCCTGTTTTTGACTTTCTGAAAGCAAATGCGGTATCCAACGGCTTGCTAGCTTTCTTACACCAAGATGTTTATGCCAAATGGTATTCACCGCCGAGGATCCAATCTTCACTTCCTCCTGAATCTCCCTATAAGTAATATTTCGATTGGAATGAATCAAGCTTGCCACACGATCAACATTTTCTGAACAGGCAGCTCCTGCAGGTCTTGCTTCGTCTTCTAGCAGTTCTCGCCCTCGTCGAAATTCTCGGAACCAATGACTAACAGCGGATATGGAGGGGCAGCATCGCCAAAAGCTGCTATCAAATTTTCATGGCTTTGCTGGTATCCTAACTGTCTTTTATAGTCGTAGAAAATCATAGCTCTAAGGGCAGTTCGCGGAATGCTCATCTTAACTGAATTAAAAATGCACAACTACTTATCTTACAAAATTAACTACGTTTCACAAGGAAATCGGAACGTTTGACAATTGTGGATAACAAATGTCAACTAATGCGACATTCAATTGTTGCAATTGTTTCTAGCCAATTGAGCTTCCATGGCCTGTTACTAACTATTAACAGAGCATCCCTTATATCAATACTTTGCTGGAACTTTTCTATCCTAAATTTATGATATTTGTGACGGTAGGAATTCCTTGATAGAAGCTCTTTCAGATCAGCAAGTGTATGTATATGTTGTATTATTAGCAACTACATGTTTCACTTGTGCCTATACCAATTCTATTGTAGTTAAATAAAATATCCTCGGTTGAAATGACCTTACCATAAAGCCAATCGATACTGCCACTTTTTCAAACTTTGTGTTGGCGATTTCTCAGATAATAGATTAAGGTACGAGTTGCATACAAAGCTTTATGTTGGACTGCTGTAATTAGTCTAATCAATTTAGAAAAAATAGCGGAAAGTTGAGGTAAGTCCATGGATTTTTGCATACGGCTTCCTTGTGGGTTATTAAACCTTAAAAGTCAACACCTGTAGGTGGTGAGGTCGAAGAAATAATGAGGATAAACTACGCCCCCTACCGGTTTTGTCGTTTTTCTCGGAAACTATTAGGGTTATCTAGATAAAGGAGGTTAGGTAAGATAAGCTTATTTAAATCCCTACCAAAAGTGTTCGAATTTTTTTTCGTACTTCGCCTTCTTTCTGTGTTATCGAAGAAAGGAGATATGTCATACACGGATCAGCAATTTGCACCAGTAAATTTGCTCAAGGAACTTTCTGGCGTAACTTTTTATGGTCCCCTATTGCCATGAAGTAGCTAAGAAAAATTCGTTCAGAACCGGACGCCATCGTGGTACAGTCATCCTTTATCTTAGCATCTCTTCGGCAAAATCCATCAGGCGATATTATCGATATTCTTGATAGCAGTCGGCTGAAAAATTCGTATTGGCAAGTTAATTTTAGAAGAGTACCTGCACTACTGAATTTTTGAATCCAACCCAATACGTACAAGGTGTTTCGCCTTTTTTGAAATCATAATTTCCTTTATTTATAAGTTCTTGGTACTAAATCATTACGCCTTAAGGAGACTTAACGGTACGTTTCAAGCAGTCTTTATGGAATGCTTCGTGTTTAGCTCTGATCAATCTTTTGCGAGAGTAACTGAGGGATACACCACACTATAACTAGTTGATGAATATGACCTTAGTCCAGCATTTCTGTCCAGGACAACTTAGTTTTAGCCCATGCTACTCGTCGTTTTGCAGATACTTGTCAGCATCAACTATGCTGTTTATGAACTAAAATCTTCTTAATCCTCTAGCTAACATACAGCCTCAAATCATTATGTCTTGAGGAAACTTAACATTAAGCAGTTCTAGTTTTACTCTCGCAAAAGAGTAATCAGAGCTAAACATGAAGCATTCCATAAATACTGCTTGAAACCTAATGTTAAGTTTCCTCAAGGCGTAATGATTTAGAGCTCTATGTCAGCTGGAGGATTAGTAAGATTTGAGTTCATAGACGGCACAGTTAATGCTGAAAAGTCATTCACAATAATTATTGGTTGGTTAAATTTAAATTGCAGATTCACATACAGTTCTAATGAACTGTATGTGAATTTAAAAAGCATTTAAAAAATAACTAGAGTTAAATATTAAAAATACCAAGAGCGATATTAATCCCCCTTCTTATATCTTTTTACACTTAAATATGGATTTTATATGCATTCTTTTTGGCCTAATAAATACCCTAAATATAGAATAACCACTTTTCTTTGCTACAAGCCAAGATCGGTTTAGGTAGGAAGATAAATACATATATTCTTTTTAACACGTACCGTAAGGAAATTACAGACAAATTTTTAAATTTAATTAAAAAACGAGATGGAACAAACTCAGCATTTTAAATTAGGCGACAATATTTACTGATTTTACTAGCATTTTCAGAATAATTAACATATTATACAGATTTACCTCTATAATTATTAGTGAAACTAATCTAACTGTTAATAATAATTAATTATTAGGAGTAATACATTTAGATTTTAAAGTAAAGTATCTGGTACTTAGCAATTCACTAATCTGCCCCAGTAATAGCAGGCTGTTAATATTACTAGCACAATTACCATTAAAATGATGAGAAACACAAGAATCTTGATAGTTAAATCTAATTTTTCGTCTAAATTTAATTGATCTAAGCGGTCAAGCATTCGTTTAAACATTCTAGAAGGCAATGGAACAGCCAACAGGAAATAGTTAAGTTAGGGAGCCAGTAAATAGTCCAAATAGTCTGGAGAAATAGTCTTACGAAGAAAACAGAACAGACATTTTTTATAGAAAAATTAATTATCTATCTATTTTATTTAAACAATTTTTTTGTTAAATTAATATTTTAAGAGTTATTACACTGTAATGTTTTCCTGTTTCAGTGAGATGTTAGCCGTTTGCGAATTATTTAGCAAAACTAAAAAGTGAAAACTTTGCTGTGTAATAACTCTTAAAACATTAATTTGCAAGCAATTAAAAAATTGTTTTAATAAAAAAGATAGATAATTTATTTTTCTACAAAAAAGTCCGTTATATTTTTTTCGTAGAACCAACCGTTCTCGAGATATTTTTAAAAACGGGTTTATTAAAATGGCTACTGAAGCATACCCGTCTCCGCCACACCAAATTAGTTTTATACTGACGACCGACCAACTAACAAATTCCAATAATAGAATAGCATGCATTTTTGCTGATGATATTGAAAGCAAATGATGGCAACAGCGCCGGTCCTCATGTTATACTTAAAACCTGTGTATAATTTGATATTGGGGCTCACTTTGCCGATTAAATCGTATCTAATAATATGGTCCTCACGTCGTCAGTAGTATAGTGTAGCCTCACTTGGTATTATTATACACAGCAAATAAAACTTTTTTAAATTCAAAGAAATCTGTGTATATTTGCGAGATACATAACTAGAACAAGTAAACAAGTGCTGACAAAAAAAATTTGCAAAGCTGTGACCATTTATAAGGGTGGTCCTCATTAACTACGGTTCATGATATGTCCTCACTTTGATAAGTGGCCGTAAATATATATATATATATATATATATATATATATATATATATATATATATATATATATATATATATATATATATATATATATATATATATATATATATATATATATATATATATATATATATATATATATATATATATATATATATATATATATATATATATATATATATATATATATATATATATATATATATATATATATATATATATATATATATATATATATATATATATATATATATATATATATATATATATATATATATATATATATATATATATATATATATATATATATATATATATATATATATATATATATATATATATATATATATATATATATATATATATATATATATATATATATATATATATATACATGCAGAAAGCACTGATACGCCTCCGAATATATGTCTGTTCATAGCGATCGCCTCCGATTTTGGAGGCGAAGTGGAAAAAACGGAGGCGAAAACGAATCCCCGTGTATATGTAGTTTAAAATGTTGGAAATCATTTATTATGCCGTTTCCCAAATTTTAGGTCGGAGTCGAAAAATACCTATTCACCCAGTCATAGATACATTTTAGTACATCGTGTTATACTCTAGGCGGCGCCTTCGCTGTATACGAGATACGTCTTAACTTAAGTTACAGCATTATACACCTCCCTACATTTAACATGCATTTTTTGTTCATATTAGCGGCAACACAGCGTAGAGGCGAAACCTACCTATGTGCATCTTCAAGAAGTTGTTCTATTGTATACACTTGACCATGGGCTTTCAAATTTATTAAAAAATAGATTTTTCATAAGATCAACAAATTAAAATGAAACTAAAATTTTGTTACTAAAAGCTTTACAATTGGTTACTTGCATTATGT
This sequence comes from Agrypnus murinus, assembly GCA_929113105.1. Lineage (NCBI taxonomy): Eukaryota > Metazoa > Arthropoda > Insecta > Coleoptera > Elateridae > Agrypnus > Agrypnus murinus. The sequence continues at coordinate 5,375,365 of OV816024.1, forward strand.
ATGATTTGGGTAATTTATGTAAATATTAAAACATAGTTTTACACATAAATTTATAATCACATTTCAAAAACACCTGTTTAAATTTCTGAGGAATGTAGACCGACCAAAAGCTTGTTTCAAAAATTAGCAAAATTCTTAATTAGATATTATGAAATGACCCCGTTTATTCGTATATCCATTATCGGTATACATTATTAAAATCTAATTAGTTGTCTAATAAATACACAAATTCTCTGAAATTATTTCAATTGACTGCCTATTTACGTATTTACTTATAAAAAAATTATATGATATTATTTTTTATTTCTTCCTTGGCACTTTAAACGTATTTTAAAAATAATCAAAATACTTTTGCAATGCAAAGCCCTCGCGCGTCCTGCTCGTTTGTTTATTATAGTATAGGAATGAATTTAGGAAATCATTTTAAATACCTCATTGTCAGAAAAGTTTTGTTCGTTATGAAATAAAGTTTAATATTTATGTCTATTAAAATTGTAAGCGTAATTAGGCTATATTAGACGTTTTCTTCTGCATTTTATGATTAAATCCAAACAATCATAAACATTTTAGCACGATTTGAGAATGCTTTGTCACAAATTGTTTGTTTTAGCAACAGTTTGTAAAGTGATACTGTCAAAACTAGAGAGGCGCAGTATTTTACGATGACTTCATAATTCTACGTCTTTTTAATTATTTTTATTATTTATAATTATCATAATTATATTATTTTCTAACGATAAAAAGTGCCATTTCTGGGGGCATACTGTCTTAATAAAACGCTGTTACATAAACCATTATCACTTCCAAAGATTAAGAATGAATGTTTTTACTGACAAACCTTTAATTTGTAAATAACCCACATTATATGTAAGCAAGAATAACAAAATTTCGTTGTGAAAAAATTAAGCTATTATAGAAATTTAATGTATCTTTCAATTAAAACTACAATGAATAAATAAAGTAACACAATATTTACTATTTAAGATGTTATTAATTATTTGGTTTCACTCAATCCATCTACTTACATACATACATATGGTATACGCATCATTCCTTATGGACTCTTATGAGAAGACAACGTCATTGGAGGCATACACAACTGATAACTACATACAATATATACTAATAGGAGTTGACAGAGTACGATAAGTATTTATTTAAGTATACATGTCTTCGAGCATTTAACTTGCGTTTTTTGTTCATATTAATCAATTAATCATATTAGCAGAAACAATGTATGAAGGCTGATCATACTAAAACGTTTCTTTAATAATTTATTGTATAATATCCAGGCACAGATTTACCATATTCGAGGCCCCCATCGTATTGTCCATAATAACATTTTAATTGTGAGAAATGGTTTTAGGGAATAATTACATTTTTGACTAAAGATTTCATATTTATATTCGAAATTTAACATTTTTAATAAAAAGCAACTTGAGAAAAAAAGTGAAATATTTATTATTAAAAACGTTAATAATTGGAATAAAACGTTTTGCTCATTACATAAACATATAACCATCTTCTCCATTGCAATTTAGTAAATCTACTTTGGTACAATAACAACTCGAAAAAATTCTTGTATATCAGTTGCACTTGCAAGAGATTCAGATAATTTATAATCAATGAAATTATAATAATATTGAAAATTATTTCACGAATGACTCTAGAGGTACTAAAACTTTAATTATTATATATTAAAAAAAACTAAAACAAAACCTAACTAAACTTATAAATAACAAAAAAGTCTGAGTCTGAGTAGAAAATTATGCTAAATAAATGTTGAAAGAAAGTATAAAATTTAATTTCAGGATTTTGTAGAATATCCTTTTTGTTTAATTACTTCTAACGTTTTTTTATATTTAAAACTAATTTAGGTTTTCTCCGGCTGTGATTTTATTCCATTCTTCATCCAACACTTCTTTTATAGCAGCTTAGAATGTTATGTAGTGTTATCGAATCCGTCTCTCCAATAACTCTCAAAGGTTCCCAATGAACTTTCGAGCTGGGGGATCTCTAGGGAATTCTAGGTAATGTCATTATTGACCTACTTTGTTTAAAAAAGGATCCACTAATAACTGATAACTGAAGAATTAAAAAATCAACTTCATGAACATGAAACATGAATGGAACATGAGGAAACATGATGGTCAATGATGATCAGTTACATTTTCAGAAGGATGGGGCTCTAAAAGATGGTATCTCAATAACAAGATCAGTTTTTAAAATAATATACTTGAGTTGTCTGTAAGTAAGTGACTGAACTGCCACAATTTGGCACCAGTCTGTATGTGAAACGTGTGAGACGTTTGTATGTGAAATAATTTAAATCATATTGAAAATGGGTTGTTAACAGACTTATCTCTGTATCTCAGCAATCCATGGGCCGATTTCAATTATTTTGCTCCAAAGATTCCTTTTTCCGAGGGGTCTCTCACTCTCGGCAATAGGTGTACAGTTTCTCGGGAATAAATTGCTATGAGTCGGAAATAATGAGCAATATTGGGCAATATGGGAAATAAACGGGAATACAAAGGAATAAGAGGCAATAAACAGAAATAAACGGGAATACGCAGGAATAAGCGACAATAAATAGAAAATACGCGGCAATAAATGGGGAATACGTGGCAATACTGAGAAATAAACTCGGCAATAGGAATAACACGCTCCATTCTTCTCGATTTCCATTACGCGTTTTATCTCAAACGCGTTTAAAAATCTAGGTGGTCTTCTGAAGAAGTGAGTATATGTTGTAGTGTGCGCGGAAAAATAATGACGGCAAGTAATTGTTTTTTGTTTGAACATTGAAAATCATTCACCGTTTCTAAGAATCGTGATATGACACTTACCCTTAAAAGGCTAATTGAATAAAGGATTTCTTTATACTATACAGTGTGTAAATAAAGTATGGAATAAAATTCATATTTTCTGTATTACCACGTGAATTTTATTTTTTTTCCTGCGAATTTTATGGACATCAATTTTAATTTTTTAGTTTGCTACTGTATCACGGCCGATGATTTTAAATGGAACCCCCTTATTTTCTTGCTAGAAATGAAAAGTATATATTTTTTTGAGTTCAGCAATACCCCATATGTGGTATTTAAAATTAGTATTTTTGAAATTTGGAGGACCAAATGTGATAACTTTCACGAAAATAATAATTAATCTTTCAACTCTTATTATTATTTTCGTGTCAAAGTTTATGAAAAACAATTAGCAAATCGGTCTTGTAGAACTCGTATAGGAGAACTATGGCGGCATGCAAGGGTTTGTCTATACATCAGAACAATACGAATATTAAACACTCAATGATGGCTATGGCTAGACTGTAAGGACTGCAGTCGATTTAAAACACAAGGCTGTTTTTTTGTTCCAGTTCGTTTGAGAGTTCTACTGGGCCGATTTACTTGATTCTTATTTTACAGTGAAGCTTCCACTGTGTGCATTAGTATTTTTTATATTTTTTAATTTTTAAATCCAAAAATTAAAAAAATTATTTCGAGAAAAGCCATCCACTTGCAGCGCCCTCTTGTTAGTTCCCAGCGTGTAAACCTTTGGAATTGCGCTTAATAGACAAACCATTTCTATCACTAGCATCTAGGTGTTGAAGTCGCCTATATGCGCTGTAGCTGTTTCTAGCAGTTGTAATTTTATATTTTAGTGGTTATAATAGTAAACAAAAATCAATTCAAAATAGATAAAATAGTACTAAGATTACCACATGAATGATAAGAGAATAAGAATAATTATTTTCTGAAATTGTGTGAAATTGTGAAGTTATAGAAAATTTAAAACGACAATATTTAATGTTTAGGTTAGTTCACTACGAACATAACTATAAAAACTGCAATAGACGTATGTATAAAATAGTATTTGCAACAAAATGCTATAAACATCTACTTGTTTATTAATAATTCTTGTAACTAAACAATTTTGGTTTGAAGTAACAGTTTCAACTTGCATAAAAATGTACAGTAACGAAATATTTGACTGCCAATTTCAAACACATATTTTTCATCAGTCATGTTTTTGAAATACTAATAAACGTGTTCAAGAAATTTGTTAAACAAGATCACTAGATTCTCATAATTTCTGTATTTAAACGCGGGCAGTATTTAAAAGTGCTACAATAAATTAATTACAAATGCTAGGAATAGCTAGGGCATGTCGGTGGCTGCAGCCCTTGCAGTCTAGTCTTTCATCATCCATCTTCGAGTGTTTAATATTCGAATTGATCTGATGTATAGACAAACCCTTGCATGCCGCCATAGCTCTCCTTTACGAGTTCTCCAAGACCGCTTTGATATTCTATTTTCTTTAGATTTTTATACCATGAATTTAAAATACTTTATACCTATTTAAAACACAAGGCTTATTTTTGTTACGCTTCGTTTGAGAGTTCTACTGGGCCGATCTGCGCAATTCCAAGTTAAAAGTTTTATGATGTAGATTTGCCAGGTATTTTTAGTTTTGCGAGTTTTTAATTATTTATATTTTTAAAAGAGTTATTTGTAACCGATGCATTTCTATACGCTCGAGACCGATTGTTCACTTACACCGAAATCAAGCGAATCTCTTGAAGTAATTTCAGTTTCATCAGAATCAGAATTTTTTGAATCAGAAAAATCAGACTTAGAGGAAGGAAACATGCAAGAAAAAAAATGAAAGATAAAGCTGAAATTAGAAAAATATTATGTAATGTTTTACGACACCCGATGGGACATTGGACGAATTTTGGATATTGATAAAGAAAAATTCTTGAAAGAAGATTTGGAAAACTTCATACAGCCCAAGGAAAACGACATTCAGAAAGTAGATTCGGAATTTATATTTGATAGTCCTGTAAATTTTACTGGAGTTCTGGAATTCTTTTTGAATTTTATTTACTGCCGTGCATTGGGATTCTCACTTTTCAAATAAATTTTTGTTATTTATCTCAATGTGTCTTTTTTTGTATTTCTTAGAGTCGATCTATCTGATATATATGTTCTTCGTTTCACGTATTCGGTTCGCAGTTACTTTAACAGCACTTAAAAATGTGATGTACATATATTATGATTGAATAAAAAACTACTTTTTTACAGATCATTTTTTATTTGTGAGGAATTTTGTTTAGATTTTTCTTAGTGGAGCTACGACCTTTTGTAAAATTATCAAAAAAACCAATAATAAACACCTTTCATTCAAATACACCCACTGCTAAAATCATGCATGGAATACGTAAATAAACAAGGCAATAGGAAAATTAATGCAGCAATACAGAAATAAATACGGCAATACGGAAATCGAGACGGGAATACAGCAATACAGACAAGAATAAAGGAATAAAAACGGCAATACGGGAATAACAAGTGAGAATACGGGAATAAAGACAGTTATTGCCGTAAAGCGGCAATAGGTGTACATAATTTCTGGGAGTGAGAGACCCCTCGCCTTTTTCATTCCCTTTAAAATGATCTGTCACAATGGGGGGGGGGTCAAAAAGTTGGTGGAGTGGGGATAAGTGCATCTCACACCCTGTGTGAGATGCAAAATTTTGACAATTCTGTATTTAAATGTCTCCATCGATAAATAAATTGACGTGTTTTTGCTGAAATCGATATTTTGTTTAATTTAGGAGATTGTCACGTGGGGTTTTCGTGACTGGAGGACGTAGTCAGAGGTAGAGAGAAATTAAACACAAGTTGTAAAAAACAACTATATACTAAAGACAATAAAGACGGTACAAAAGGTTAACACACAGGTTGACATATTGATACATATTGTGAGGACGTATATGTCCTCCAAAACAAGTACAATCAAGGGGAGGTCGGAACCAACCCTGTTCTAGCACTAAATCTACTAACTAAGCGTAGGAGCTAGACTCCTAGTAATTTATAAAGCTAGGGATTTTTTTTGTTTGTCGGATGGTAACAACTTTTACTAAATCTACAAAAGTCAAACAGAGATATGACAATTTAAATTCAAATGTTTTGTTGTTACCAACATGAAAACAAAAAAGTCCGTATAGCACTCATGTCATCTAAAGAACAAGTTAAATTTATTTAAGAAATTTCTGCAGAATTCGGCACAAAAGAATTCGCGGATCACGCGCCCAGAAACTACGTTGCAGATACTCGTTATTTGTTGTGTTGCAACACACTCGTACGCAAACATTGACTATTACAAACAAATTACTATGAATAGAACGCCGGACCCGATTGCAAAGTATACGATACAACGAGCGGGCGCTATAGACTATAACGCTCGTTTATAATGCCCTGGTTGTTGTTTATATAGTTAGTTTATTATGTTAGTTATATAGTTGGTTATATAGTTCGTATCACAGGTATAAACAAAGAATAATATGTAAGTGAAACATAAAAGATTTTTATTTTCAAAACAACTCGACATTGGAAATTTACCCGACTTAGTCTAGAAATCTCATAAGGTGTATTTGAGAATAGCCCTAATTAGGAAAGCCCGATCAAGTTCCTATGAGTACTCGATTACGTCAGCCCCAATTTATTTCAAGGATAAGTTACTTAGGGAAGCTTGATTAAGACCTCATGAAGACCCGATCGGGATAGCTACAGTTTTTTTCTGGAATAAACTACATAGGGGAACCACTTAAGATCGTTGTGAATTTCAAAAGGGGCAATCTGAGCTAATTTTACAATTAAATAACTTAAGAAAGCCCGATGAGGCCCCCACGAAGGCCCCAAAGAGACAACCTCAGTCCTCGTAAGGTCCGGATAAGATGTCCTAATACGGTTCTTATAAAAGGAAATTGCGTTACTTGGTTTCACAATGTTCTAACAACAAATACGATTGTTTTATTATAACAAAGGTTAAATAATTTGCACTGTCTCCGATATGAGTTACATTTTGTCCTATCTCACATCCAAAAATACTGCAAAACACGAACGAATTCAATTTTTCATATATAATTTAACAAGTGGTCTAATTTTTTCCAATAAAATTTGTCATTTCAGAAATGAGTATCTTTTGCAACTAAAACTACACGATTCGACGAAGGAGACGACTGTAATTTTATAAAAGCAAAGCTACGAATGTCTTAAATGACAAATTTTGCAAAAAAAATTAGATCACGATTTGAATTCGGCTTGACAATCCATCGAGCAAATTTGACATTTCATTTTGACATACATTTTTTCACTGAGAAAAAACCACTACTGGTTTTTTCACTATAAACTAATTTCATTTGTCCTAATTTGAAAAATTCTGTAATTTAATTGGTTAAAAATTTTCGAGTTGGATTGTCAAAATAATCTTGACTATGGCGCAAATGTTTCCTCTATCATTCTAATATTTTCATTAATAATATAACAAGTGGTCAAATTTCTTCCGACAAAATTTGTCATTTCAGATATGAGTAGCTTTCGCAACGAAAACTACACGAGTCGACGCAGGAGACGAGTGTAATTTTCCAAAAGCAAAAGCTACGAATGTCTTAAACGATAAATTTTGCAAGAAAAAATTAGACCACGAGTTGAATTCGGCTTGACAATCCATCGAGCAAATTTTTATTTAGCGTGTGTAGTTAATATTAATTTAATTAAATTTGACATAAATTTTTTCACTAAGAAAAAACCACTAGTGGTTTTTTCACTATAAAACTAATTTCATTGGTCCCAATTTGAAAAATTCTGTAATTTGATTGGTTAAAAATTTTCGAGTTGGATTGTCAAGGTATAATTGATTTCTGATCGTTGCAATATTTCCAAAGCATAGCTATGTTTTGCAGAAACGGAAGTTCTATTTTCTTTACTCTTCTACAAATGTAATCCGTAACCAAAGGTTTCTAACATTCTAATATTTTCAAGGTATAATTGATTTCTGATTGTTCCAATGTTTCCAAGGCTTAGCTATTTTTGCAGTAACCAAAGGTATCATTCGATTCATATATATTTCTTTTCTTTATAACACTCCCGAATATTTTTACTGTAAAATAATTAGGGGAGATAGTATTAGGGTTTGAAATAAAATGCACATAAAACTGTATCGTGCGTGAAGCGATTTTACACCTTGTATGCTGCACTTGCTAAATTAAATATTTTAAATTAATGGAAAATTAGTCCTTTATGCTTAAAGTAGTCATTTTTGAAGAATAAATAAATGTACTTCCCTAACTGAATAAATAAAAAGTTAACTTCTAACAAAAACTTAAGCTTTTTAAATTAAATTAATTAAATTAAGTCTTTTAACCAATTCATTTAACTCTAAATACATGAAAGTACGTGATAAAATGATATAATATTACACGCCAACGATACAAATATAATCAACCGTCCTTCTAAAATATGGCATATCTCTATTAAATTAAATATTATCATTAGTAAGCAGACGACTTATATACAGCAATGCAAATAATACTATTTATAACAGAGATACTCAGCGAAACTGTTAAACAACAAGGACAGAAGAACCGTGCGTGTTTTAGTAATATGGTTATAATATCTAAGAGATACAAATAATACATTTTCGACTCCGAAATAATAGCAACGCCGCTGGAGGCGAACGCAACTGGTTGTCATATATAAAATATACAAATAGGAGTTAAAAGCGCATGTTAAAGATTCAGAGGCGAAATGGTACGGTAATTTGTTCACTCTAAGTATAAAGAATTTACAAAAAAAAAATTCCCCTCTCGACGTGCTCATCATCAACAAAGCTGTATAAAGCAATGGCAATAACTAGTTTGTCCGTATCTGTATATTTAAGGCCGGAGTCGCGGGCGCCTTATAGGCTGTCGGAGTTGAAAAAGATAGATAAGCACGTATATATATATATATATATATATATATATATATATATATATATATATATACATATATATATATATATATATATATATATATATATATATATATATATATATATATATATATTGATGCCTGTTAAGCTGTCACCTCCGTCATACAGAGGAGACGGCCTGACTTCCGGGTATTCCCGTGGATATATTGCTAAAAATTTGTTATATTTGTGATGAGGGGAACCTCTAGAATCCGAATCTCAAGAAAGGGGAAATTATTTCCCTTGTTTTATTTTGTCATATATAGAGTATACAGAAGATACGAACCGACCTCCAAAATTTATATATAAGAAGATACTTATAGTTCGCTGTTACCTCCAGCAGCGCTGCCAAGTGTTCGGAGGTCAGACGATACCACCGTTATCTGCAGTTATATATACAGAGCGTTGACTCCACATTCCATAGATGCACATTTCATAAAAAGGTTCTCTTGTGGGTCTCCAGATGTTGAAATCGGGTGGTTTAAATTGCTCGCCGAGGGCATTTTAGTGGCCAGATAACAAAAGAAAACAAGCGAGCATTCTCGATTTACTTATTTTTTATTTTTTGAGTTATAGGAAATTGTCGTTTTTGTATTTCTTATGAATTGTTATTAAAGATATTAAAAAGCCGTTTCGACACTATTAAAGCGTCTTTATGAGTAGCACTGACTAGTTGAATAAGGCTTTTCTAATTATAATCATTGATTTCTGGTTTACTTCCTAAAGTTGTATTTTTTAAATGAAAACTTTAGTAATTTGATTAGAAATACTTAGATCGGTTATATATTAGAAAGAAATTTCTTTCTATAATGAATTGAAAATATAACAAAACCAGAAAAAGGGAATTCTTTTGTTATTGTCAATAAAAGTCAATAAGAACGCAACCAGTACCAATATTGCGTATAATTAGTATAGCACATTTTTGAAATTTAGATGTATTAGACATAAATCAGTTATGTAACGTAGTATTTGTATAAATATGATATTCTACAAAGTTTCTTTTAATTTCGGGAATAACGGTTAAATTGAATATGCTTTTATCCAGATTCCATTTCGATTGAAATAAAGGCAGATACTCTTTTAATTTTTACTAAACTCGATAAGAGTTTAATATAAACAAATTAAATATTGTGTTTTTTACAACAAATGCTTGTTGTTTCCGAAGTCACGCACGTATCATGTAGGACCATTGAATTTCCCGTGATTTGATTAACAAAAAGAGTTACCAACTTTATTAAGATTAAAACAAATCGAAACACAACAAATTAATCAACATTTTTATAGAATTTTTGCTTAAGACATTTTTTCCAGCATTTGTTGATCTAACGAAATACAGAATACGTATGTTACACTGTTATACATGTACCTACCTCTTGTAAATTTATGTTTTAACTTATGTTTTAAATAAAGCACTTACTAACGACAAAACATGTACGTTTTATGGAACGTGTACTTTTTGTCCACATTAAAGACAGGTTTAACTTAATGTAGTCTTTTTTGATAACATTGTATAAACCATAGATAAATAGTAGGTATATTGCTTTATCAGAATTAAAAGTGGCAGTTATTTGACGCTTAATTATGTTAGCAATCGCGGCTCTCCATTTAAAACAAAATACCACTATAAGCTTTTGTTTGAAACAATGTTTATCAACCTTGGCACAACCTTAATATCCGAAAATGGCCCACTGCTAGACTAAAGTAGGGATGATAATTTGATACCAAGCTTGGTCTCAGACATGGAAAGATCAGAGTTATCCAATATTGGTTGTTATTGGCTAAAACCAATACGTTATGCAATGTTTTGGACAATAAATGACACCGATATCGCAGTAAAACTAAAGTTAGTCTTGGACCGATCTTGAATGTTAATGTAGTACCAAGGCTGGTAATTGAGAAACAAAGCAACTATTACACAATCCTTTTCCTTTAATGAATGCTAGTGCAAACAAGCAACGAAGTCTACCATTACTGTTTCGCCGTAACTGAATGCAAAGTCGATTTTTGTGTTGGATATAAAATGTTCATTAACAAAATAAATACGAAGAAATCGAAAATTCGTATAAATGATTAATGTCTTAGACTCTCAACACATATTGAGACCGTACAAACCTAACACTTTCATAGTGTACGTCTTCTTGTGCAAATACATATGTACAGTCGGTAAGTCAATATAGTTTACACTTTAGTCTTGCCAGTGTAAGTTTAAGTTCATAAAAATTCAGTAGGTTAGCAACCACTAATCCATCTTTACAATAAACCACATTTACAGAAATTTAGCAAAATATAATATGAATATTGACCCAACCTTAGCCGAAGGGTAAGAAACCAAGATTTTGAATTTTGAAGATTGCTAAAACTGGAGTTAGTTTAGCGAACCTAAGATTTAAAGTTGGCTAAGGTTTTGGGTGATAAGTATGTAACCGGCACTTGATATGTAGAGATTGACTAAAGGTAAGTACTCACAGCAGCGGATCCGCAGGCGGATGTCATACGATTGGTCGGTTTGAGTCCAATCGATTCAATCCGCTGCTGTGAGTACTTACCTTTAGACTAGCTAAAGCAAATTAGCGAAATAGTATCTGATATTTGACTTAAGTATATTCTATGGGTAACTGGCATTGACCTAACGGGTGAAAATTGGCTGAAGCTTGGGCAAGTTGTAAGGAACCCTGATTCGGTTTCTGAACATTGGCTCCGACTTGTACAACGTTTAGTGAACCGAAAATTAGTATCAAGTTGTTGATTAACCCTCGAGTGACAATTAAACAACCGAGACTCAGAATCTGAAAATTGCTTGAAACGTGGGTGAAAATCGGTGCGTCCAACACACCGCTGGAAATATAGCGCTGCAGCAGTTTTCACAGCCGTCTTAGATTTAACAATCACCCAAGCAATAATATTGTTTGAAGTACATCATCATTTTATACATATAAAACGCTTAAAAATAAATACATATTAAACATGAGTTAGAGAACCAAGATTCGATATCTGAAAATTCGCCTACACTTGGATCAATGTCGAGAAAACGACATTTGACTGTCCAGTATTCAGCCACGCTGGGGTTTATTCAAAGACCTTTGTTTTAATTTTTTTTCTTCTAATAAAAAATTGTTGGTATTGCTAGACTAAACTTCTAATCATAGAGAGGAGGCACTTTTACCCTAGTGGAAAAAAATAGTTTGTTTGTTGCTATTTACGAGCGATAAATAACTCCGCCTAAATAATAAATAAATAATAATCTTAGCATGTGAACAACTCCGCTATAGGGTAAATACAAGTATTTTACTTAATTGGGCTCGATTCCTATAAGGAATCTAAATAGAATGACTTTAGGAGAGTTCACGCATCCTAGCTGCGATGTGCAAACGGGTTTTCCAAATCAACTATGTGGATTGTTTGACAATTACTTTAATTGTAATCATAATGCATCAATCCTAAATCCAAATATAAAATGCAGGGAAACAAGATTGGGCGATGAAAATTTTTCACCTATCTCTGCAAATGAGACTTGTCTCCCTCTTCTTATTTCATTATGTCGAGCTGTTAACAAGTGTCCAGTCCTCATACTAAGGTCTTCCTTGATCAGTGGCGACATAGATCTGGAGCTCATGTCCATTTCCTTCGCCAACAAACGAATAGGATAGGATGTTAGTATAGGATTTTTTTTACGAATAGAATGTTATAAAAAGAAACATTTTTGATTTATAGTTATTTATGTTATAAATCCGGCAATGAAACTTTACAGAACGAGTTTGATCTCTGAAGGAAGACAGAAGTCGCGTCTGAAATCTTGAAACGATAACTAAGGAGAATCATTTACAGGACCTATAACGTTTTTTTTCATGTGTTGCAATTTTTTCTCTTTGAACGAAAGTTCATTCATCCCCTGCTTTATAATAATCTAGTCATTCTATATAGTAGAGTAAATTTTTGCAAAAAACATGCCTAAGTTCTTATTTTTTACTATCTAAAGATAGAGACTTGAAATCTTCTGTAATGCCTTCAGTACTGGACCAGTATAAAATGTACTATGTTTAAAATGGGGGCACGCCCCCCCTAGTGGTTGAGACCCCCATTTTGTACCCTTAATTTAATAACGCAAACAAATTAAGCGAAATTTATGTTGGGAGGGTTCTTGGAGTTACTGATTATGAATCCAATGAGAAAATTGAAAAATTCAAAATGGCGGTCCTAAAATAACGGCCTTTGAGATTCAGAATGCGATTTACGCCGTTTCTATTGATTTTAGAGAAAAATTCATGTGATTTTGCAAAGGAATACACTATTTCGATTACCTTATTATGTACCCCTTTGTTCTGCCCTACACAGTAAAAAATGTAGAGTTAAAAACCAACTCTAACCCGTGTCTATATAGGTCCCTCTAAATAGTGTTAATTTTTAACACTGAAAATAGAGTTAAACCTAGAGTTCCTTGAACGCGAATTGATGTGTTATTTTGACAAAAATCAGTGTTGGTGTTTACTCTAAATCATGTTGATCCAACTATGTTTAGAGTTGCATGAACAAAAACTAGTGTTAATGTTTACTCTAAATCAAGTCAATTCGATTATATTTAGAGTTGCATTAACAAAAACTAGTGTTAGTGTTTACTCTAAATCGTGTTGATCCAACTATGTTTAGAGTTGCATGAACAAAAACTAGTGTTAATGTTTACTCTAAATCAAGTAGATTAGATTATATTTAGAGTTGCATTAACAAAAACTAGTGTTAGTGTTTACTCTAAATCGTGTTGATCCAACTATGTTTAGAGTTGCATGAACAAAAACTAGTGTTAATGTTTACTCTAAATCAAGTCAATTCGATTATATTTAGAGTTGCATTAACAAAAACTAGTGTTAGTGTTTACTCTAAATCGTGTTGATCCAACTATGTTTAGAGTTGCATGAACAAAAACTAGTGTTAATGTTTACTCTAAATCAAGTAGATTAGATTATATTTAGAGTTGAATTAACAAAACTCAGTGTTAGTGTTTACTCTAAATCGAGTTGATCTGATTATGTTTAGAGTCACCATTTTCACTAAATTGTGTAATTCTAACACTACTTCGTGTAAAAAGGAATAGGATGGCTTTATGCAGATAGGAATCAAGCCAAAACCAGGAATCATTTTTCAGCAGCATTTAAATATGAGGGTATCAGAAATTACCCCCAGTTGTGGGTAAGATATATTTAGGAGAAATATACCATACATTTAGAAATATTAAATATGTCAATAATAATAATAACTAACTGAACCATATGAGTTTTATATTGACAAATATATCTAGATTTTATTTAGGTTCTATTAAATAAAACTGTTTAACTTTTAAGAAAAGTTTATTAATACATCATAGTACATGGTATTGAGTTTTACTTGTTTAATACATATTTAGGTGTAACAAGCCATTGCGTCGACGAATATGATTGGTGTAAAATGAATGGTTCTTTCTTTAACAAATGTTTCAAATCTATAGTATTAGTAGGATTCTTTTCTCCTAATAATCTAAAAGAATGCAACTTATCATCAAAGTTAATGGTTTTCCAAATTTTGATTATAAAAAATACCTGATTATCGACAGATATTATGTCAACAATTTCTTCAAATATTGGCAAATTATTACATATAACTGAACATACAAGAAAACCTTTTCTATATAAATAACCATACTTAACCCAATTATGCACCAAAACTTTAGTGGACGGAGGAAACATTTCAATACATTCTTCTATTAAGAATTTATATGGATATGCTTGCAATAACAGTTCTTTTGTTGGACCAAAGCGAGTTTCTATTTCGTAAATATTTAACTCAGATATTATTGTATTTTGCTGAATTCGTACAGATAGTGTCCTTGCTACATTTTTGTAGTTTCGTAATTTTCCACACAAAGATTTTAAAAGAGAATGTTTACCCTCATACCGCATACACCAAAGTGTAATCAAAGGACCTTGGCGTTGAATTACAGTAGGATAGTGCACCATAAAATGGTGCTTTGGAATTAACGGAACCTTAAAAACAGAAAGAAACAGACGATGATGCTCTTCAATCAACTGTCTCAATTCTTCAACCATATCAAGATCCACAGAGGGGCAAAATATTAATGACATAATTTTTAAAAGAAGTAGCAAAACATTCCAATATGGCAAGACTTCATCTGTTATTAGATCATCTAAAATTAATGGAAAATAACGTAAGAGGCACCATGCTTGACAAGCTTTTTGTCCAAGAGAGTGATTATCTTTATCCAATTTTATTGCACTGGGCTTTTTACTCATATCTAGTACTCCATAATTAAAAAAATGAATGCGATTGTTTAATTAATGTAAAGTAATTTTTTTTCTACGAATAAGTTCTGTTATAAGTAGCTTCAATTCATATTGTCGAATGCCCTCTAAAACATCATGCATAATGTCAACTGAATAATTTTCACACAATTTGAAATGTTGAAGATCATTTAGAATGCTCCTTCTTTTCAGTCCAAATTCATTTTTTACTTCGGATGCGTTTTTACAGTGGAGTTCATACAAAGCATCAGTCCGCCATGTACACTGTTTATCAGAATATATATTTTGTATGTCATTTTTATGTGAAAGACACATTCGACAATAAAAGTTTGCAGAGAAACTTTCGACCATGCCATACAGAGCATTGGCAGCCAAATTATCATGTGAGAGAGAGGTCAGCACAACATACACTGGCTCCTCAAACGAATCAATTTCAATACCTATGGTTTCTAGAATTTTTAAATCATCTACAATTGGTCTCAATATATCGTTGAGAGTTATAAGTTCCCCATAGTCATTCGTTGCTTTTAAATCTGCTGTATAGAATAGGCACAATAACTGAATTTGAGGGAGGGAAGAGTTAGCAATTGCTGGTAAATTTTGTATGGTAAAATAAATTACACCAAGTTTGTGTATTCCAGTTTTTGAGCCTAAAGGATTAACAATCTCGACATCATCGTAATAAATTTGTAAACGTAAAACATATTTTTTATTTAATATTAAATTATTGTTTTTTAAATTACAACCCAAATCAGATTTATTACAGTCTTTGTCAGTGTGAAGAAAACTACGAACTCTTTTATTATTTTTGATAATTTTTTGTAAATTATCAATTATAGGGATATACTGTAAAGTTCGAGGAACATTTTTTTCAATATAAATCTTTGAATCCCTATCATAGACATTATCTGTACGCATACCCAGGTAGATTTCTCTCGGTAGGACAACATTAGGGAAATTATTAATTTGTTCATATCTTTTATATATTGTATTGTACTTTAACAATTCACTCAAGATATGATCTTTTTTTGAATGCAATTCTTCATTTAAAGAACAACTTAATAAATTATCAAGAATATTTTGGACCAAGTCAGATATAGATTCATAAATTAGTTGAATTGTTGATTGAGGTAAGGAAAGCGACATAACCTGAGAAAAAGTTATTTGGAAAATATGTTTTATCGAATCATCTAAATCATCATCTAAATCTAGATTCTCATTCAAAGAGTTATTATCAGCAGAAACATTCTCCACATTCTTTCCTTCGTCATAGTCTAAAGAATCATTTGCCCCAATATTATTGGAATCATTTAGAAAAGATTTTTTGGCACAATTGTTAGAATGCAATTCATGTGTATTAAGATGTTTCCTCAAGCCACTGAAGGTTAAGAAATGTCTCTGACATCTTGGAAAACAGCATTTCAAATTCAGTCTTGGATTGTCAAACATACTGTGAACAATCCGTAAATGTCTAATAATTTCGTTTACTTTAACTAAGGTAACTGAACATAAATAGCAAACAAACATAATTAACAATATATAGTAAATATAAAAATATGGTAACACAGCACAAAATTAAAATTAAGAATTTAAATGTTAGCAAGTTTTGATCGCAAATCTGACATTTTAGGAGTGTAGAAGGGAGTGTTTTCATTTACAATTTTAAAATAAAAACCTTCTATAAACTGCCAAAAGTTTCGAATATAGTGATCATATTCAATATTAAAGACAAAATGGGCCATAAACAAAAATTCAAATGCTCTTGCAATGCTGCATAAATGAGGACAAGGAATTAGTTTCTGGTTCACAACTACATTATATTTAGATATTGCTCCTTTTTGAGACCCTTGTGCTAATAAATATGGTTGTATATGTGACTGCTGCTGCAAGACGTTTCCTATCGGTTGATTGATCTAAACAATTTTTTTTAAACAGGAAATTATTCTATAAGTGTGGAGTAACCTTGCAGAACACAATTATTCTGTCATCTATTTTAGTAGCCTTTTCATTGGAAATCTTTTGATTTCTTTTGGATGTGGGCAGCATGTAACATATAGCTAATATTGCCCTTGTGCATACATCATATTCTGAAATTAAAAGAGATTGTTAATAGTAGTATAAATTACATTGTGACTGATGTAGAACATTACTTTCACCATCAGTATGATCATCCCCTTCAAGAAGCTCATCGTTTGGATTTGTCATGGAACTTTTATAGATATTTAAAAATTTTTTGGCATAGTCACTGGTAAAAACTGTGTGAAAGTTGCGCTTTTCGTGGTCTAAGCAAAAATCATGTTCAATCTAAATATAATAGAATGCTATATATTAGTTTTGTTTTTGTTTTCACAAAAAATTTATAAGTTGTCATAAATACAGATCAAATTTTTAATATAGACTTTTAATTAATAATTACTACTATTACTAATAGTATACCTACTTATGATTGGTAAAGTTGTGTCATTACTCAATGTTGATAAAACTGAAATAGTTGAGCTGCTATCAGTGATGCTTTCTGCTCCAGCCTGACGAGCCACAATTATAAAAGGATCTTTTAAAGACTGTATGAATTCGATTAAAATGTCGTTCCCCACTTCAGCTAACTCTTTATCGAAAAAGTTTATGTTGGTCTCCCCCAATTCAAGAAAATGTTGCCTTGCTATAATGTTATTTAAATTTTTAGACATTTGTACATACATAAATTATTAACTTGCTACTCACTAATATTTATAAATTGCTCAAATGTACAGTGTGATAAACGAATGGTTTTCCTAGAACAACAGGTGTTCAGAATATCCACAACTTGATTACCCAGGTTATAAAAATGATCATATTGCATCATGTTACGTATGCACAAAATATTCAGAAATAATAAAACGGCAAATAAATGCACTGCATGTACTTTTCGAAGACATACATCAAACGATTGAAGGGTAGATTGAAGTGATCTCAACTCGTTTTTATTAATAATTAAATATTCTCTGCCCGCGTTCCCTTTTGCCAAAGCATTGGGGAAACCCCCGAATTGTGACTAAACGATATAAATTGTTTTTATCGAATTAAAAGATAACGGACACATCCTGTGCTAACGTAATTTTACTTCTACACATGATATCTGACAGTTATCTTCAGTCTCGTAATGTGTAATTAATATTTACTTACTTTTTTAATGCAAAGAAACACAATCACAAACACCGCACTCTAGAAACACGTGTTGTAAAATCTAATAAACATCAGCTTCCACTTGTTGGCGGCGTCGGCTTGGCGCAGTGGACAATTGCGCACCGCAATATTAATGGTGGGAGAAGAATTTAAAATCGAATTCGTGTTGAATTCACACTGTCCAGTTAATTTAACTCTAAAAATTTACCCAGTGTTGAATTGACACTAAAATATTTTAGAGTTAAATATAGAGTCAGCAACACTCTGAGAAATTAACACGAAATCGTTAACACGGACACTTTAACACGCAAAATCTCTAGATTTTTTACTGTGTAGTAGTAAAGTCAATTTTTGCATAAGTTCTTATTTTTTACTATCTAAAGATAGAGACATGAGATCTTTTCTAATGCCTTCAGTACTGAACCAATATAAAATGTAATATGTTTAAAATGGCGGTTTTACCCCTCGGGGGGTTGAATCCCCCATTTTACACTCCCAATTTAATAACTCGGTAAGTTTTCCATTAACTTGAGTGAAATTCATGTTGGGGGGGGGGGGGTTTGGTGTTCCTGATTATGAGTCCAATGAGAAAATTAAGAAATACAAAATGGCGAACTCAAAATGGCGGTATTTGAGATTGAAAATGCGATTTACGCCCGTTTCTATTGATTTTAGAGAAAAATCCAAAGAGTCAAAAAGTGTTTAGAATGTAATCTTGCATAGGAATACACTATTTTGGTTACCTTATTATGTAACCCCCTTCAATCAACCCTAGTGGGCTTCTCAGTAGGGGAGATTGAAAGGGTTACATAATAAGGTAACCGGAATTATGTATTCCTATGCAGAATCACATTCTAAACACTTTCTGGCTTTTCTCATTTTTCTCTAAAATCAATAGGACCGGCGTAAATCGCATTTTCAATCTAAAATACCGCCATTTTGTGTCCGCCATTTTGAATTTTGTGATTTTCTTATTTGATTCATAATCAACGACCTCACAGCTCCCTCCAACATAGTTTTTGCTCAACTTGGTTGAAAACTTCCCGAGTTGTTAAATTGGGAGTTTAAAATGGGGATTTCAACCCCCCGAGGGGGCGTGTCCCTATCTTAAACATATTACATTTGATATTGGTCTAGTACTGAAGGCATTATAAAAGATTTCAAGTCTCTATCTTTAGATAGTAAAAAATAAGAACTTAATGCAGAAATTGACTCTACTACTAGGGCAGAGCGAAGGGGTTACATAATAAGGTAACCAAAATAGCGTAGTCCTTTGCAAAATCACATTATAAACACTTTTTGATTCTTTGAATTTCTCTCTAGAATCAATAGAAATGGCGTAAATCGCATTCTCAATATCAAAGGCCGTTATTTTAGAGCCGCCATTTTGGGTCTGCTATTTGAATTTTTTAATTTTCTCATTGGATTCGTAATCAGCGACCCCAAGAACACTCCCAACACAACTTTGCTCAATTTGGTTGCGTTATTAAATCAGGGGTACAAAATGGGGGTCCCAACCACCAGGGGGGCGTGCCCCCATATTAAACATATTACATTTTATATTGGTCCAGTACTAAAGGCATTAGAAAAGATTTCAAGTCTCTATCTTTAGATAGTAAAAAATAAGAACTTAATGCAAAAATTGACTATACTAATAATAAAAATACGACACTTTATGTTAAACTGACGTTTGTTTAAGCCTTTCAGTACGTAAAGCTTCATGCCAAGATTATGACGTAAGGTTTTATTTTCCGCTACAATATGGAATTTAATAGAAAATATGTTTTAGTCGTAATTATGTAAAAATATAAACAGTTAATATTTTTTATTTCATTTCGTATTTCAAACAATTCTTTATATACCACAATTAGTAATATAAAGCATATCTTGATCTCCGTTGTCAATGATACCGGAGTTCAAGACGTTCTTGATCTCCGTTGTTGTTGGCAACGTAAATAATTTGATGTTGCATTATAGCCACATGCATGCATGCATGCTGCTTTTTATCTCCTTAGTTACGCGTATGATGACACAGACAAGGCAACTTGCTTCTTTATACAATAAATTCTGATGGATTTTAAAAGGGAGAAATTAGGATTGAAATACGAAATAAAATAAAACAACTTATGCAATACGGAGATCAAGCTTCTTTAAATCCTCAAAGATGTTATAACGCCTCGGCTAGCGCCTCGGCGTTAAATATCTTCTTGGATTTAAAATATCGCTTGATCTCCTAATTCCATAATATATATTACAAAATGAGTATTTCAGACTTATTCTTTCCTTCATCAAATGTAAACATAGTTAGAATGTCAATGAAAACTTTATTAACCGGGTAATTTGGTGAAATTTGCAAACTACATACCAAATGTTACATTATTTTGCTTAGTAAAATTATTTTTCTTTGAAAATTATATTAATTGTAATACTAAAAATATTGAAGATTTTAAAGATTTTAAATCTTTCTTTGTGGATGCGAGAATGAATATATCATATGTTATATGACAATTCCTAAAATAATAATCAAATAATAATAATAATCCAGTAAATCCGAAATGATCATTTTGTAAAAAGATGAATTTTTTATTTATACATAATTACGACTAAAACGTATTTCCTATTTAATTTTTTTCATATCTCAAAGAAAGTCGTTTTCAATTCAAAACTTTTTAAATGAAATAGAAATTATTATTTTATTGTTCTTAAGTATCATTAACTATTTAAAAATGACGTACAATTCAAGAGATCCCTTAAATTTTCTGAGTAGTTTACAAATATTTATTTAAATGCTGCTACTATACCCAAAAAGTGTCTGTAAAAATTCAGGTAGCATGAAATGGCCGAAACTACGCTAGGGGTACTGGTTTCGATGGAATTCTATATACCTGAGCGGTTTAGGTCTTGTACACAACGTTGCCAATGTGTGGAGCCTGCAACGTACCGTACATGATACAAAAAACAACATATACAGGCGGAGGTGACATCGTATTGGCAATTATACAACTAACAGCGACGGCAACGCCAGCGATCTACAGCTGAACTAAAAATTAATTTTGTGAGTATAAGCATGACGTTATCACCTCCAGACAAAAATTTGAATTTAGGCTTCTAACACCATCTATATGCGTATACAGTCGAAAACAGGGCAAAACGTTGTGACCTCCGAAAACGGAGGTCACAACGTTATATATGAGGTGACAACGTATGCTGGGTATCTACTTTGGAGGTGACAAGGTACCCTTTATCAATATATATAAAAAACAAATAAATCCGTGGAACGGCGGATTTTCTCGGCTAAAATGCTGATCCGCTGTTCTCAGCTGTTATTTCCGTATTAAATCAATTGTATTTACAAGTTTGAAGTGAACGTGCACCATCATGTTAAAAGTGGGTGATACCTTCAAGTCTTTTGAAGAATTTAGCAATTCGTTACAATTATATTGCAAAGCAAAATGTGTGTGCTTCTGCGAAAGAGAAGCAAGTACAATTGCGGTCGCCAAACGTAAAACTTCAAGACCTTAAAAGCAATTTTGAAATATTATAAACTGAAGTACACATGTATCAAGGGCGGTAAGGAATTTAAGACACATTCAAAAGGAAAGAGAAATTATAGGTAAGTACATACTTCTTATTTATGTATTTCTGGATGAGGAATTGGGGTGGCGGAGCATCTCTTGTACCCCTTGATGCCGATTACTATGATCATATGGCCAACTCTACTAGAATTTAGACAAATCTAGGGGAGTTCCACCACCATTAGGAATCTTTATCATGCCAAACGTACTGACACAGGGCATACAGTTCTGCTTCCTATCCGAAAAGACATGTTCTAATTTTTCTCTGCTATATAAAATTACCAGCTCAGCCGGAGATCTGTAACCCTTAGATTATGAAGCAAACATAGCAACCACTAATCCACCAAAGCTGGCTACTTCTTATTTGTGTAGGTGACTGTTGCAAACAAAATTATCTAAACTACATCTGAAATAACCTGTCGCAAAAGATGTAAACAAACTTGCAGTCAACTGACTCTTGAAACTTCATCTATGATGATGCACGTTTGCGTACCGTGTGCACTTAACTCGCTCTTACGATTTCAGCGTAATATGGAATGGAAAATTATACTGATGGAAATGTAATACACCACAATTAAATCAGACTCGACACTCGCTATTTGTGCAAAACAAAGCCTAGTTTAAAGTTAGAAAAAATTACATCAGCAAACTACGAAGTGTTTTTTAAAGCTCCCGTAGAAATGCATCTCTTGAACTGCTTACAGTTATATCCTGCCAAACCTTATTATGTATATGACCTGCATTTACAAAATAAATTAAATATGTATTTGAAATGAAAATAGAGTAGGTAATTGATTTTTCAGAGAAATAACTTTCTCTTTTCTAATGAGGTGTGCGTCATTATCACCACTCCATTGGAGACAAGAATTCCAGATTTCATAAAATATAAAGTAAACTTCATATGTATAGTTATTAACTATGATCTCCTTTTTGCGTCTGGAAACTTTCGGAAACGACTTATTTCTTTTTTAAAGGAGTATTTTCCTGATTTCCTGCCATTCTTGAACACTTACACAAACCCAACACTCTTACGAAACAAATGCAACTGCACAGTACAAACATTAACGAGAACTGATTGCATATATGTGTTTCCGCATGTAGGTAAAGTAGTTTAAGCGTTAATGAGTCCACGTGCACATCGACCAATAGCATCTCTTATGGCCATTTATGTCATTGCGACAGCTTATTTCAGACAAGGTTTTGCATCCTATATGCAATACTGTAAACTGTTAATAATAAATAATTACAAAAATAACACCATCACTGGCATAAATAGATATTTTAGAATGAATTAAGATAAATTTGTAAACTTTTGTATTTTCAACTTTATTTGAAGCTTACTTAAATAAAACATTTATTAAATTGAGAATTTATAATTAATTTATTAAGGAAAATAGCTTTATGAGATAAATGAAAATATATGAAAATTTGTAATCGAAATGTGCTTTATATAAGGGTGGAAATGAAGAATAATAAAAAATAAACTAGTAGCTATATACAATACTCGCATATTCATTTGTTTTGATTTATTGAATGCAGTTCTTTCACAGTGTTGACCTGTTGACAGATTTAATATTTCCATTAGCTATCTTTATTTTGATAATGCCATCGTGAGACCACACATTTTTGAATTCAACCATATCACATGCTGCCTTATGAATTTGATATCTTAGTTTTGTTAGATCCTCCTTTATTATGATTCTTGTATTTTTCAATTTGTTTTTATTTTTAAAGACCATTTCCCTGTATCGATAACTAGTAAATTTCACAAATATTGTTGCAAATTGCCCTTTTTACGACCAATAGGATGGCATCTATCAATAATATCTGAAAGTACCTTAGCATTACTAACCAAATTGAGACCTTCAATGACCTTCTTGAACTTCAATGACCTTATCACAGATATGTTTACCTGGATTTTGAGTTACACCATAAATGCGCAAACTGTTTTGTCTAGTGTACTGCTGTAATTTACCAATATTGACCTTGTTCTCTTCATGTAGATCACTGACCTTTTTTTTCTAATTGCTGACTCTTATTGCACTCTTCCTGTAAACCTACTATTTTCTTCCCCATTAAAGCCATTTTTTTAATTTTTTTCCATATTTTATCTACTAGCTTGACAATGAAGGTTTCAGCTTCCAATAAAGTCGTAATTGTTTCTTTTACTATTACAGAAACTTCGGTTTTTGTTTCTCGTGTAAGCGGCATATTCCTAATCATAGACAATTTTTAATCAAATAATGTTTTTTATTTAAATGTGTAGGTCACTGATATTTTAATAATATATTAAAGCTTTTAATTTTAAGTATTGTCCGTTATTACATGCAGGAACGATTTAACTACACCGGAGCAACAAACAAGCGTCTAGTCGATGAAACAGTCGAACATCAAACTCCATTTAGATGTGTTAGTTTTTTAATGGTTGATATCTCTTCGCTAAAATCTGGCTGTGTTAGTGGAATAGTTAAAACTCTGTGTACCAAAGATCTGCAGGCTGCTTGTTTAGCAATCATTACAATCCGAACATCCTATTGACAATCAAATAGAAGACAAAATTACATATCTATACCATATTTTGGCAAAATATCAGAAAAAGTTGCACATATACTAAGAAAAACCAACAATTATAAAATAGCCTTTAAAACCAACACTAACAATTTTTCATTTTTATGTAATGCTAAAGACAGAACACATGATATCATGAAATCGGGCATTTACCATTTAAATTGTTCTTTTTGTAGTTCGGTATATATATATATATATATATATATATATATATATATATATATATATATATATATATATATATATATATATATATATATATATATATATATATATATATATATATATATATATATATATATATATATATATATATATATATATATATATATATATATATATATATATATATATATATATATATATATATATATATATATATATATATATATATATATATATATATATATATATATTGGGCAGACACTTCAAAATTTTGACATAAGATATAAAGAATACATACGTTGTTACAGAAATAAACATCCTGAAAAATCTAATTTTGCCAAACACCTTTTAGAACAAAATCACGCAATAACTCCACAAAATAATATTACATCCCTAAATTTTTGTAATAACAAACGCAAATTAGACATTTTAGAAGCTTTTGAGATATACATATATAATAATAATATATATAATCCTCGACACCGAAAGGTATATGAGGTTAAAGATTATGTATGTATGTATAATATGTAATAATATATAATAAAGTCTAATAAATGACCAGATATGCTAAATATATAGGTACACAGTTTACCAGCGCATCGCATATCTTAGTTTGCTTTTCAATTCAATTGATTATTTTTTTTTCTTTCTCCTTTTTCTTTCTTTCCCATTTTTCTATTTATTCTCTTTCCCTTATATAATGCTTTTATATCATGTATTTATAACATTTTGTTATCACGGAACTCATATTAGTTAATTTAGGAATAGGTTAGTATTAGGCATACTCTTTTCACTTTTTCTTTTAATTATTTCAATACAGCGTTTGGATGGAAGAACAGTAAATATACTGAATCTCACCCTGGGATTATCTATTATTAATATTTAATTTTTTGTACAATGTAATGTATATAATGGTGAAGCATAATCAAGTGGATTATTATTATTATTATTATATACAAATACAAACTCAGGATACCTTTAATGAATGAACAGATTGAGCTCAGTAATTCTTTGTTACTGGAAGTGTTAGATATTTAATTCTTATTATTTTTATCTAATTATTTATTTTTTGTATGTACCTTAGGGAGCATTCGGGTATGACCCAAGCATCATTTTATTGATTTTAAACCCCCACCCCCCTTTGTAAGGAAAAATAAGAAAATCACAGAGGCCCCCTCCCCCAAAGGATAATACATAAGGAGTTTTTTGTGTTTTTTATTAGATATCAAAGTTATAACAAAAATCATAGAAATCAAATTTCTAAGGTTAATGAACTTAATTATACTTATTTAATTATTTTTTAAATTTAAAATAAATAAAGCTTATAAAACAATCTTCTATTCAAGCTAAAAAAATGAAGCAATCAACAGAAAATCTTACAAATTTTCGATGAAACAGATGACATTTGACTCATATTCGTTTGTTTCAATTTGATTTCAGTTGATATAGGGATTCCCCAAATATCGTGTTAAAGTCGACTACTTTGTACTAGAATGCAGCGGCACCCCTAACCCCCCCCTTAGCGATGTGTTTGTTTATATTTATATTACCTTTCATAGACAGCTTAGCTGTTGAAACAATATTGTCAGGTACATTATAATAAACTTGTGAAACTTTTATTAATCTTTTATTTATTTCAAGTACCTACATGTTTTTCAGTTTGAATGCGAGGCCTTAGCTTGAAAAATACATTTTGTCTAAAATCAGTAATATATTTAACCATAATACAATATGTACAGTAAAAACTCGTTGATCCGAATCTACGTTAATCTGAATATCACAAAAATCCGTACCAGCAATTTATTTACATTGATTTTATTGTAATCCGGATTTAAGTTTTTGATAATCCTACCTCTAGAATGTATTGTTTTTATTCTTCAACTTTTGTTTATAGTAACAAATGCAATCGGTATCCAGATGTGTAATTTACAAAATGTTAAATACAAAACCACTGTTGGAGATAAAATAAAATTTTATTTATGTTCAATCTTAAGCAAACATCACATCTTAAAGTCACATATTTTCTAAAAGTGATTACCAGAACCAGGAAAGATGAAATGATAAGAAATAATATCAAAGTTTTTATAGCTAATTCATATTTATGTAATTCACACACAAAATGTTTAGTTTTGTACATCCCTTCTCACAGATTGTAAATTCCAGTTAAGATGTTTATGTAATATATCACTTTCACAGCTGTCCAATATAAGAAATCATTTTAACTTAATATAAATACTAAAAACAATTTATTTACTACTTTCTTGTTTGTATTACTGTTTCTACACCTAATTCGGCAAATTGATGAGTGCTATGCCAATCATTCATTATTTTTTTGTATTTATTCTTTTAATTGTTTTGTCTTAATAAAAATAAAATTTTGTTATTATCTTGGAAATTTATTTATGTATGTGCTATATATGGTTTATTACCACCGTGGGAATTGCACATTCTCAAGCAGTATAACTCTGAGGAGACCTCTATGCGTCTTCGAGATGGTTTTATCACTGTGGAGATTGCACGCTCTCAGGTATAATAAACATGTACCTAGGGAAACCAACCACTGCTGTCTGGATCAGCAGGACTTCCAACTACGGTTTTTGAGCCCCAAAGTATATTTACAGTATATTGTAAAATCATTATGTACAGTTGTGGCCAAAAAAATTTCAACGGTCTATTGCGACTGCGTAATCTCGACTTTTTAATTCTCATAAGAGACGTCACTTTTATTCATCTGAAATGTCATAAATAGCATACAAGCCAGAATCATTCGATGTGAATATCAGAAAAATGTGCCTTCTTGATAAATTACCGTTTAAAATTTTTCTCCAATAACGCAAATGGCCACAACCATCAACTCCATCAGTTTTGAAATTAATTTTGATTTATTTGATCTATTTATTGTAGGGTTCAGGAATTTAGTATTCAATATACTTAATAACTTTTAATTACCAGATATACATATCTCGTTTCATTCTAATTTTCAATAATTTTTTGTTTACTTTCCTTTGATTTTTATTATAATACTTTTTTTTCATGTATATAATTATAATTATAATGTAGGAACTCCCCCACAATGTAATTGGGCAATGCCCATTTTGTTGGGAGTAACTAATAGTATATTACGTATTAAGGGCTTAATTGAGTGTGTTAGAGCCCGCAGAGTCAGTTTACTAAAAAACTTGAAAAAGAAAGTTTTAAAAAATGATAAAGGGCTCTAATACAATAATTAAACCGGAAATGTATATGTTACTTTATGTCCGGTCTAAGTTTAAATTAATATTTAATTTTAAAATAAAAATAATCTGAAAAGTACAAAACTTCAAGTAGTAGGTGCAGTGGTCTTAGTTACTATTATTATTATGGAGACGGCGCGGCGTAAACAAGGATAGCCATTTTTTTAGCTCTAAACAAACTCTAATCGAGCAACTTACGCTCTAAAATGAGGCCCATAAACCGGTCAAAATCGCCCGACCGGACATAAATAAAATCCGGTAAACTTCCAGGGCGGCAAAAATTTAGTTGGCCTAGGAGCAGCAAAATTGTTAATCCGCCCCTGGCGAAAACCCCTGTACTGTAGCAAACGTGTTATTGCACTAAAAATATTGAATTAAGCTGTCAATTAAACGAAGAAACTTAGAAAATCATTATTATATTTCATCTGTTAATATTATTTCATCAAAATCAATGATACAAAGATAAATTTCAAGGAATGTTTAGAAAATTTGAAACACGAACTAGAAGATTTTCAGCTACAAAGATATCAGTCAAGGTGGCGACATCTAGTGTAATTATGAGAAAGATATAAGTTTGCTGTTGCGTACTTTTAATCATATTGTGAAAGATTTTCAATGCAAACAATAATTGCAGTTAAAATTATGTTTACAGTTACTACGATTCAATGCGTTTTCATTATGATTAATAAATCATGCCGCATTATGTTTAAAAACCTAAAAAAAGCTTACTCACAACCCTAGTTGACACTGCGCACATAATTTACGCAGAAAAAGTGCAAACAGAACATATTAGGTTGCATTGACGCAAGGTCATTTGATTTTTGAATGGTGCTCAAGAAAGGGGGAAATGTCTGTCAGGTGAAATAATGGCCGAAAGTGAGCCGGACAGTAACAATCGACAGAGGGTGGAAAATATGAAAGTAATAGCTAGTGGTCCGCGAGTTGTGACAATCAAGAAAACGGAAACGGGGTTCGGGTTTAACGTACGTGGTCAAGTCAGTGAAGGTGGACAGCTACGGAGCATTAATGGGGAGTTGTACGCCCCTCTGCAGCATGTCAGTGCTGTCCTTGACCGGGGGGCTGCAGAACAAGCTGGTATTCGCAAAGGGGATAGAATTTTAGAAGTGTAAGTTCTTATCTTTTTTTTGTATTATTCGTAATGGTGTCGCCAGATTTGTAATTGGGATTCTGAAAATATTGATTTTTTATTTATTACCCTGACAATTGATGGGAAGTGTTTGTAATGAGACTCTTAATGGTATTCCTGTTACTATAATAAAACTTTTTTTAATAGTACCTGAAAGTATCTTAAATGAGGATATATAATAGTTATAATAAACATTGTTTACCTATATTGTAACAGCTAAAAGAGATACTAAATTATCATTAGATTATTTTGGAAACTTTTAATTACAACATGAACTTTTATTATAAGAGACCAATACAATGTACGAAATAGTAATTAGTGTTTAATACCAGTAGTGGTAAACATTACTATCTATTGTAATTAGTGTTATTGTTTACTAGATGCAATCGCTGTCGATAATCTAATAGTTTCTGACATGTTCAGCTTTATATATGTTTGAATGTTTTTAAAGGTCTATAAATGCTTGAATGGTTTTGAATAAACAAAAATAGTAAATAATCGACAAGTAGCTTAGCAATAAGAACATGGAATTCCTTCACATCTGCTAAGATTTGTTTTCGTGTAGGTTATGTTTAGTTGGTGTACTTTTTCTACTTTTAATATGTATAATAATAATTTCATCACACATTCTATGATACACTAAGCAATTTGTTTTTATTACCATGCATTCACTTAAGTTATTTTATAAAAAAAAAGTAAATTAATTAATTGCAGGTTTTTCGTAAACTATAACCTCAATAATCTAAAGCTAAAGTTACTTACCTGTGTATATAAAGTTCTTTTTTCTATGTTAACAACATCAGTCTTTGTGTTCCACAGCTCTAACATTGTAGATCGGAAAGGGGTCGAGTGCATTATAACCCTTCTATATGTTATGTCAAAATTACAGACAACAATTGCCAGGACAGTCAACAATTAAAGCATAAAAATTAAAGAAAACTGTCAAGGCATTAATTAAACTTAACTAATATAGCCCCATTATTTTCAAATAGTAGCGATAACAATGGAAGTTGCCGCTGGAGCAAAAGCACCAGAATTGATATTGGCGACACTGAAAGTTACCATATTTGACATTTCGTTTACTATAAATCTTATATTTAACAATAGCAATGCACAAAAATATTTACAATTTAACATTAATTTGATAATGGAAATTTATTTTCTGTAAAAACGATCATAGTAATGTAATATACATCTACGAAATTGTAATTTATATTAAATATTAAATTTATATAACAATATGCATGTAATATTTTTTTCTTTATTAAAGTTTGTGTCAGGTTTGCTCCACGATGTCACTACTATTTAAAAAAGAGAGGCTATATTAACTAAGTAATCACCTTGACCAAAACATTTTTGTACAAAGATGGTTTTAGAGAAGACTTTCAGCATTTATTGTAATAATTCTTTTTTAGTATTGTTCAACAAAAGTTTATTAAACCTAAAACTTTCATTACTTAACTAACATGGATGAATACCTCGATGAATACAGTTCATTTATTCTATAAGGGCCTTGAATTTATATTTTTTACCCGCTGGCTGCTCGTAATCTACATTGTGAAAACAAAATCAGTTGTATTAGATACAAAGATACATAATTTTCTAATTGGCCGTTGTGGTCATGGTGGCACCCCGTTTGTATAAGTAAATACCTACCTGGTTTCTATGCTTTACGTGATTTCTTTCATGTGCATTTATTTATTTTTGAATATTTATTCCAAAAAGGTTAGAATAAATTGTGAAACATATGTCATTCAAATTTTGTGCAACTTAGGAAAGCAGAACTTACTAAAACCTTATATTGTTACGTTTGAAATTTGTTATCTATTATCATACAAAAAGTAACCACTTTTTACACTAATTTTCGTATAAAAAGTTAACGTTTATTGTGCTAGTGTTATAAAATTTTTATTGCACACTAATGTAAACAAAAGATGTATGATAAATGATTTGTTAATATTTTACAAACTGGTTGCTAAACAACTTAGCACGTAAAAATCAAAACACGTTGATATACATGACATAAGTCACTAATTTTAAAAAATATTAATTAAAATGAATACTTTTTTAAGTAAAACATTATGATTGTAGATAAAACGTTGTAAGATACACATATAAAAGGTCTTCATTGCTCTCACGTCTTTTAAAACACTTGCTCGTATCTGAAATCGTTTGCGCAATAAAGAATGGCTTTTTATACTTGTATCTTAAATATCTAAAAAAGTTTTAGAGCCACTGTCAGGGTTAGTTGAATGATGCTAGCAGATGCTATTGTTGAGACGAATTGATTGTCAGCAATGTATTTTAAATGAGAATTATATTAATCTAAAATCCCAAATTGGGGCTTTGCTATCAATTTCTCCGGGTTGGGCCAATGATATGATGTTTTTGTTTTTTTCATTATCAATCGAATTATATAAAAATCAACAAAATTGGCCTTATCCTTAGATTTCCATTTAAGTGGTGCCTAGCCCTTTAAATAAATAATAACCATAATTTTATAAAATGACTTTTGTTAACATTGTTTTTTATTTTTAATAAATTCTTAAGGGAAGCATTGCTTCCATGGACCGCATGCCACTGATCTGTATAATATTTATTTTTTATTTTGTTTAAGCATATTTTATATTATTAAAGCATTACTTTTGTATTTAATAAGATTAATCAAACTCAAATTTTTATTTTGCTTCGGCTGAATATCCGGCGCTTCAGTAAATATTAATGGCCAATTATTCAATAATTCGGCCAAAATCTGCTTTGGTGCACCACTACTTTTGTTTATTGCATGCAAAATATGGAGTAAATTTTGACAATTAAATCAAATAAAAATTTAAAATGATACGGAATAATAAAATTTAACAAATTGGAAACTTAACTCGTAAAAAGTAAATTAATACATAAATTAGCCTCCAATTATAGCATTAATAATATATTAGCCAATAAGTCTCTTACATTCCCAATGTGGATAACAGTGTACACAACTATCAACATTGCCAGGTATGTTAAGCTGGCACCCCCACCACAAGATTTTTTTTTTAACTTACTTGGTAATTACGGGCTTTTTATGGGCTCTCCAATCCCCCCAAAAATAATTTTTGGGCTCTTGCCTATTCCGAGAAAAACCATATTCAAGTATGGGGGTGCTAGCTTAACGTTAAGCTAGCGCCCACTTTTTTCTTAAGATAGTGAGACGTTTCTACTTGGTCTTAGATTTATGGGCTTATTATGGGCTCTTCGAATATGCAAATCTTATGTGCATTACAACTACCCTTTCGAAGTTAATCGCTATTCAAAAATTTTGAAAATTCGAAAAATAATTTTTTTTTCTCTAACTTTGCGTTATACTTATATAACGGGGCTCTTCAATGCGCCTAATTACGATTTTTAGGCTGCACTCTAATAGCAATACCACCCTCGAAGACATATCAAAAATCGTTAATATCGCCATATATCAAAATTTCTTGCGCGATAATTACAGTCTATTTATGGGCAATTGAACCCTCCCAAAAATAATTTTTGGGCTCTTGCCAATTCCGAGAAAAACCAAATTCAAGTGTGGGGGTGCTAACTTAACGTTAAGCTAGCGCCCACTTTTTTCTTAAGATAGTTAGACATACTTACTTGGTCTCAAATTTATGGGCTCTTCGAATATGCAAATCTCATTTGCATCGTAACTACCCTTTCGAAGTTAATCGCTATTCAAAAATTTTGAAAATTCGAAAAATAATTTTTTTTTCTCTAACTTTGCGTTATACTTATGAATGAATTATGGGTTCTTCAATGCGTCTAATCACGATTTTTAGGCTGCACCCTAATAGCAACCCCACCCTCAAAGATATATCAAAAATCGTTAATATCGAAATATACCAAAATTTCTCGCGCAATAATCACAGGCTGTTTTTTATAAAGTAATGGTAAAAATTCATTTTGGGTTTGAATTGTCATGTGTGAACAAAGGAAAAATAGTGAATAGCAATACATCTGAGAAAAAGAGATATAATCGCAGAATGACTTCACAAACTTATTTTAATTGCAAGATTATAACTGGCAATCAAGCTACCACCTCCACTTTAATAAAAATGAAAATTTCCTATGCTATCTCTCACTATATCCTCTACCGCCGCGTCGTCTCTACTTATTTGTGTAGGTATATTTGATTTTTTGTTTATAAGTAAATTACTGTGGACGATTTATAGGATCAAATAATGAAATAGTGTATAACATTTATTAAATTTACATAATAGGTGTGCAGTATACCTATTTATCTTTAAGAATTTAAGCAAGAAATAGAGATAATAACAAAACATCTAATTTTACATATTTTACAAACTAATTCAAAATATTTAATGTTACTATGTAACTTGTTTTGCATTTTTAAGCCACGCCATCATTGACTCACTATCAGGCTTGAGTTAGCAGTTCTATACTTTAATTTCAATAAAATAGCAAAGCATAGTTGTTGTTACAAAAAACACATTATTTATTTTGTTTATATAATTATAAATATAACTTATAGGCGCAACTGCATCTAATTTTTGGGGTGGCTAAAGTTCGAAATTGTGTCAAGGGATTCTGTTTTTTTTGCTTGGAGTATGTTATAAGAGAATTTTTGCTTTTTATGCTATTATATTTTTTTTAGTTTTCTAAGTGTCTAATGTCATAAGATGCGGAAAATTTATCAATTTCTTCCCACAACTTGAGAAAACTGTCGCTTTTCGCAATCGTTTCGCATATTTTCAAACGAAGCGATTGCTCTTTTTAAGACTGATGCGGCTTTTCCCAGAGTGGCATCCTTTTCTTGAAGTTTTCTGGCGACAATTTTTTAAAATATTGAGAACCTCATCAAGAATAAAAAGGTGTACAACGAATGACGGTTTTCTCATATTTACAAGTAAAATTATTAAAATTATTTATTTGTAATTGGAAAATTCTTCTTCCCTTTAATTAGGCATGTAAGCAGGTTACAAGTAGGTTATACAATGGTTAAAAAAGGAATGAATAGAACAACTAATAACATAGCGAAGCTTATTAGAATAATGAAAAAACTGACTATTACGACTACCCTATAGGGTTTGAAATTTTGGATGTGGCGGTTTATTATTTTTGCCATCTATTAAAACTATTTTTAGAAAATGCATTTAAATATCAGTAATTATTCTTAGGAACAACACCGAACTTAAGATGCCTTTTGGTCGAACTTAAGACGCCTTTTGGTCGAACTTAAGACGCCTTTTGGTCGGTAAATTCTTTAGTACTTTTATTTAAATCTATTTTACCTCAACTGGGGGTCCTAAATAACAGGAAGTATGAGGTTTAGACACAGCCAAAAATACAACAAAATAATAAATACTTATAGATGCAATAAATCAACTCTGAGAAAATTGTTCTAAAATAGTCTGGTTGTATGAGCATTTTTTTTATTTAAAACATCTCCTTTGTTATCACTGATCATTACAAAAGAGGTTATTGGGAACATATAATTTCAGACATTTTATAGTCTTCTTTTTCTTAAAAAATTTAAAGAAATTTGTAAAAGGTTGTATGTTTTTACGGCAGAACAAAAACACCAGAAACCATTTTTGACCCTTAGAAAGATTGTTTTCTCTTTCGCTATTTTAACATGTGCATTAGGGTGGTCCTTATTTGTATAAGGAAAAAAAACGTAACAATTTCAAAATACGTACCCTCTATATTTTTTACATTACATGAAAGGAGATTATACTAAAAATCTCAAGTCGATTAAATCATGTTAACCCGTCCCGCTTTAAGGTCAAAGTTCAACCATTTTAGGCTGTTTTTCACAAAATGTGTATTTGCAGCAAAACAGTTGCAGTTACGAAAAAGTTATTCTTCCTTTTTTGTAGCAAATTCAAGCCTCTATCAATTTGGTTCATACATGACAACTTCGGTGTCATTGACAACGGAGATCAAGTTATACTTTATTTTACTAATTGTAGTATATAAACAATTGTTTGAAATACGAAATGAAATAAAGATAAAAATTCTACATATTATAGAAAAAATAAAGTAGTCTTCAGAAATTAATAATATAAATAAATAAAAATCAAGTAATAGGCCAGTAACCGGGTAATTTATTTCTGCAATCTTCTACAGAATTAATCTTCTTGTTGGAAAATGTTCGGGAGTGTTCCCTGAATGTAACGACAAGTTGGCGGGACGGGGGGTGGTTGAGCGTTAGCCGCCATCTTGAAAAACATGTTTTATCAAATATCTCGTGAACCATGCATCGTACGACAAAAATAGTACAGATCGTTTTCCTAGATAAAAACATTTTCTACAACTTTTATTCAAAACTTTTTTCTGTATAGTGCATAGGTTTATATTTATAGCGCGCCAAACTTTTTCCAACATGGTTATTGCTAAATATATAGTTATCGGTTGATGGTACATTAAAAAATGGTAATAACCAAATTTGTAGAACACAAAATTTCCAATAAAATTTATTTGAAGTTTTTTTTCTATAAAGTTGATAATTTAAGAGCTATAATGCTGTAAATGCCGAGTTGATGCACAATAGCCACGAGATTATAACGCTATATATTAAATCATGCGCCTATATACACAGCCTTGGTAGTGTAATGCCCAGCACTAATGTCTGTGACACAAATGTG
Organism: Agrypnus murinus; assembly: GCA_929113105.1. Lineage (NCBI taxonomy): Eukaryota > Metazoa > Arthropoda > Insecta > Coleoptera > Elateridae > Agrypnus > Agrypnus murinus. The sequence continues at coordinate 5,410,933 of OV816024.1, forward strand.
GGATTTGAGCTGTTCAATCTGTAAGTCGGCTGCAGCCGCAACTAGGGCCTACGTAATAATAATAATCGCTCCTTCCCTCCCGCACAAGCTTATAGCTTCTATGGGCTGGTTTCAGGTTATGGGTTGTAGCAATAATAATAATTATTATTATATATTTTACACCAAACTAAACCTCTCACTTTAACCTCCAACCCAAGATACCGCACGTTACCATTGTTTTAGAACCTATCATCAGGTTCAAACTTGGCTTGTATTTTACCATGATCCTGAAGAATGGGGTTAGAAGCGGTACAAGTGAACTTCAATCAATTCGAACTACTATGGCTCCCGCACCATCAAGTTTACTGCAAATAATTTCTTGCAAATGCACAACAAATTGCGGGGCCGCCTGTGGATGCCGAAAAGCTGGCTTAAAAAGTTCAATTATTTGTGCGAATTGTAGTGGACACACATGCGACAATGTGCCAGATTCATTGGATGCCATCGAAGACGAAATCGATGACGATGAAGTTTTCGATTCATCTCCTACGGATATAGCGGAGGCAGAAGACAGGGATGTGGAAGGTGATGAGTGTCTTCCTTCATCATCGAAACAGATGAGGCTTATGGCGTAAAATAACGTGCCACTTTTTGTATAAATAAATGTTTTAATCCGTTTTTTATTTCAAAAAATTAATTTACATTCATTGAACTCTGTTATCCTTTTCTTAACCTTTTTTTGTAGGGGTTTATTAAATAATTAAATACACTTTTTAACTGAACAATATCTGGTATACAAAAATTATTACTGAGAGATTATTCATACATGCGAATTCAGCAAAAGTAAGTCATATTTTCCAGTAATCTTCCTGTTCATCGAATCAAACATGTTATTGTTGAATTTTTTGTTGTTCATATAATTGATTTGTTCATTTAATAGAGTATCAACGAGCGGCTACTGTATATACAAAGTTTCACAAGGAGCCTACCATGACTTCAATTTCACTAAGTATACCATTTACCCAATATAAAGACTGAACCAAAAAGTTTTGTTGTTTTTATTCCTAAGAAAAGTTACAAACTTGAAGATAAAGAAATACTTAGCTTACATTTTTGAAAATGTAATACAATGGTACTCTCGTTAAAACAAAAATTTTTCTTTTCAAAATTTTTTAACTTTTGTTAACACTATTATTGTAGCTTGGATCACTTGCTTAATATACTTAGCCCACTTACATTTAAAATCGTCTATAGTTTGTACTTGTTCTCTACTTTTACGAAGTTTCTACTTTACAAGAACCCCATATCTTTTGATAGGACATAATTCAAGTGTATAAGGCCGATTTAAATCTTTGATCACGAAATTTATGTTATTTTTGGTGTACCATTCCATAGTTGGTCTGGTATAGTGGACAATCGCTTCAAGCTTCCAGTCCAGCTAAAATAGCGTAAAACCTTGATGTTTCTTTAAAAGTGGCGGTAATCTCTTTTTTAAGCATTCATTTATATAAATATCTGTATTTATGATGCCTTTTGTAAAAAATGGCTAACTGCAAAGTCTACATTGACAAATTGCTTGCCACACTAAGATTTTCTGAACAAATTTCTCAGTCAAAATTGTTTTCTCACCATCACTTACTGGTGTAACTGGAGTAACAGTGTAGAATTGTGGCTCAGGAAGAGCTAAAAACCCATCTTAATATAGGTTTCAGTGCCCATAACAATAGTAAAAATATAAGTTGTTATTTTTTCAATATTTGCAATAGGTAGTCATTTATTTTATTTGATGGCACATTCTAACCCTCGTTTCACATGGTCGCTGACCGTCAGCGCGCTGATGATCAACGCGATGGGAGGACTGCAGTTTTAAATTGAACTCTTCACATACACGCTGATGGTCAGCGCGGCCATACGCGTGACCCGTGAGCCTCACGTACGGTCAGCGCGCTGACGGGCAATTGGGAGAAATGCACTTTTACACGTATGCCGAATCAGCACGCTGACCAACGTTGTTTCAAAAAACAATGTTGTCAATTTGCAGATATCCATACACCGTCCGGTGTATAGAAAGGAATAATGACATCCCTTTAAACCCAACGATGTCTTCATTAGGGGTTGCACTCCCAACAACAGCCATAAAGTACTTATAGCAAACACTTGAAATATTTCTTTAAAATCAATTTAAAATTTTTTTATAAGTAGTGACAACAGAAAACAATGGTGGGATTTGGGTTTTCTGGAATTATGATTTAGTACCTGCCTTTTCCAAATGGACAAATATCAGAAAAGAAGGAAAAGGGTAATAAAATTTGCAAACTGCTATATGTAAGTAGCAGATATGACAACAGTGGTTGATGCATCAGCTTTGATACAAAAATAGCTTTTCATTCCATAGTCTATTGAGGAGTATTTTTAAATACATATTGTATTGTAATTAATGCATCAAGTGTTGCATAAAACGTACAACTCACTTCAAGGTAACTATCTTAAAATGCGTATGAAAGCTTTTTATTAATATTATGTTTATATTCAAGGACAGTTATATAATTATTTTGCATCTATTCTTAGATCACTTTTCTTATTTTAATTATCCACATTCTTAAAAAGAAATTTTGAACGTTTGGTTATTACAAAGCACAAAAATCACTGTTCGTAATAAAACCTCTTGGTTTAAATATTCATGGCCAATTAAACACCAATTTAGTTACTAAACTTAAAATGTCTATAATCTCTGTGAAATTTTCAGTTTGACCTACAGCAATGAGTTGTCAAGTCATGCTAAATATAGGAGGGTTGCTCTTGATTCCCTTATCTCTGCATGTTTAATGCAAATTTATTCCTTAACATTCAAATTACTCTAGACGTAGGTCGTTGTAACATTGACAAAAGTTTACATGACAGGGAGGTTTCGTAAAGTAGAAACTTTCGGAATTGAAATTTGCTTTTGTTTAGGAATAATGTATGAACCTGTTAAAATGAGAGATTTTAGATAAAAGGAATTTAGGGGTTTCATTAAACATTAATGATCGAGAATATCCACAAAGGAAAAAATCCCAATGCACCAATTTTGTGTAATTTGTGATAAAAGGATTAGTTTAAAACTTGAAGTAACATAAAATTGGAATTTCCAATAACAACTAAATCATAGCATCTGAAGTAACAGATCAAACGCATATTTTTATTTTTGATAAAACTTAATAATATTAGTATTTTCTTGAAATTTCTTAATGAAATATGATTTATATTTTAAAACGTTTTGCTTTATTGTAGAATATTTCAAATCAATTCTTTTAGTATTTTCATTATATTATGAAACTCTAATATCCCTACTTTGTACATGAGTAACCTTACTCAAAATGCCAAATATATTTTCATAGTTAGGTTATAGATGAAATAAATAAAAGATTAACATTTCTAAACAAGCAACACTGCAGTAGGGTTGGGGAATATTAGCTATTGGAAGTGTTGTGGAAGTTGAAGATAGGGGAAGAGGGGGAATAGTATTATACAAAAAGTATTTTTTGGTATAATTCAGAACCAAATAAAAATTTTAAAATTTATTCTCTTCCTAGTTTAAGAGTTACGAATCTTGTTTCAACTTTTACATTTAACTTGCTTTGATTATTTCAACTTTTAGAGAAATTAAGATTTATTCAACTTGGTGCTCTGTGTAATACTGTATCCTAATAGTGGGGCACAGAGTTACAAGGAAAGGTGAACAATGTTAATGTTAATAAAACAACTTAAAATTCTTATATTCTTGCGCTGTACGTACGAATTTATAAGTTGGATTAACTTCTGTATTCGTTTTACGTGTAATTTCCCTAATTGACAAAATTCTGTGTTTTATTGTAGCCTCTTCTTGTATTACCACAAAGTTTCCAACATCGATATCATTTGAAGGGAATAATGTATCTTTGTCACTTAGATGCAACTTGGAAAAGAAGTACAAAGTACTTCTAACATGAAAATATGAACAATATTTAATATAAAGCAATCCTAAAAACATTAAGTGTAACACTGTAGTACGTGTAACACTGTTCCCCCTCTTCCCCTATACAGTAAAGGATAGAACAAAGTCCAAATATGTCTTTGCAAAGATATACTATGCACAAACGGACTTAAATTAAAATGCAAATATCAAAAATTCATTGTGTAATCTATTTTAACATTAACAGGTGCTACATATGGAAATTGAAGAATCTGCACTGAATAATTTTAACATTTTAATTTTGTTATATATAAATTCACAACATTTTTGAATGCAAATCTTTAGAAAACTCGCATAAGTTTATAGAGGCACCATTGCATCTGTTAAAACTTGTTATGTCTCAAAATTGGTTAAATATTTTTTAATGCTACACTAAATTCTGAAGGGTGCAGAACTTTAATTTTGGAGTCCTTCGTCAACTAATTACATGATTACGAAACTAACAATATTTCCAACAAGACTCTGCCACAGCTCACACAGAACAATTGTTTTCTATCAATCTCATTCTCAATTAAACATCTACTGGACTTAACTGTATCATACCTTTAAAGATCTAATCCATCTCAGCACTCTCCTGTCAGACCATAGCACAACAGAGATGCAAAATAAAAACTGTTTACATGTTTAATATATTTTTTTTATCTTTATTCCTTTTATACACATAGTACTGAGTCTTTAGAACTGATTTTCTGTGTTGGTCATTTCTTTTTCCATTGCTCTCTATTTGCTAATAACAAAAATAATGCATATTCTCAACGATATGCCAGGCTTATTAGCTATATAGTTCAAATTTTTCCCTTGCTCGACAACAAAGTACACTTTTTATTTTTGTTTACCATAATAAGAAATCTCCAAGGTTTCCAATAGCAAAATTTGTACGAACTTGCATGTATTTACTATGCTATATTGTTGTAAGTTTTTTGGCATACTCTGAAAGAACCGAATTAGCTTTAATCTGACACTTGGATGATCCTGATAACTTGAGAAATAAGGTACGAGCCCTGACGCATATTAATGCATCTACTTTCATTTTTCTTAAAACTCACCTCGCAATCTTTACTCTGAAATTCTTTTCTGGTTTAGAAAGTGACTCTTGTTGCCAGAAGTGTTATGTTATGTTAATAAACAATAATTTAAATTTCGACTGTTTTGTGTGTTTTAATGTGAAATTTTAAATAGGACAGTTTCAACGGTTGGTAGGCGTCTCTTCTCGGACGCCAAATTTGTTAGGGTGTCTCAGCCCTGGGCACTAACTCGCTTATGAAGTGGCCCTGAATGATCTCGGTGATCGGCGGTAAATCTCGGGCGCCAGTTATTTTATCGTAGTATGCTCCATGGGTCCAGGTAACTGTTAGTGGAGAAAAGGTAATCCAGGAAACTGTTGAGGTCGTATAGGTCTGCCCTGTCTGGATCACTCCACCTGTCCCTAAAGCTTTCACCAAATAAGAAAGGGGTTAGTTTCAGAAAATACAACACACAATGTTAAGCAAATGGTTTTATTAGCAATAATACTTGTAAAGCAATTATTGACCTAACTCTTACTATTATACTACGCTACTTTATCGTAGCCACAGCAAACGGGTGCAAGAACAGCAAAATCATGCGTTACTCTACGGTAAGACACAGGACGCGGACTGAATAAATTGGCTTACGCACCCGCCTTATATAAGAATTCTTAAAGTATTGTTTTAATTTAGTTGTAATATTATTATAATCCATGTTAAGATATTAGGTATTCAAATAACAACTGAAGCCCTTCTAGTTCTTTTTTTATTATCTAATGATTGTTTTATGTGAAATAAAAAAATAAATGATATTATTTGTGTTATTTTTTGTTTACTTTTAACTATGTGCTGTTTTGTGTAATAACAGAGTGCCGGAATTCGGTCCTTGCATAATTGAGGCTGGTTCATTTTAAGATCTAGAGTTCCGTATTGTGGAGCATTAACGCTACTATTTTATTAATTTAAGTTAATTATGCTGGCACCCTTATATCCATAGCCGGATGAATTTAATGATGCTCCAATCTACCTATGACCTGCCTTAATCTCAAAAGAGGGAGAGAGTTCTCATTTTATGATGTTTAAGCTAAGCCGAGGCATAGATAAGTTGAATAACGAAAGTAGATTTGTTTTTGGTAAAAATTAGTTGCTACAAATTGATAGTCTCATCGTGTGGCTTTTGTTTAACATAATGTATTAGCTACAATTGGCGCCCAACGTGGGGCTTTTGTTTTTCAAAATGTGTTTGCTGCAGTTTTACAGAAAGCAGCTAACAAAAAACGTCACTACGTTTGTAGTTGCACTGAAAATTTAGTGTTTTCGCAAATGTGTGGTTGGCCGCTCTGTGTGTGAAACCTGGTATTGTACATCTTGAATTCGTCGTTGCTTTTATTTCATTCTATGTCGTCCTGATGAACACTAATAAGTGCGAAACACGTGTAGACGGTTGTAACTCACTTTTTCTTGTATATCGCACGATATCCCATGATTATAACCTTTTTTTTGCACGTATGGTTCAGCAATACCAGTCATTTTACACTTCCTGCGTCACTGGTTTCAAGAAATTCTGTAGGGAAGTTTCCACAGAAACGTCTCGAGATCGACAAAAGTACCAAAAAACCTTGGCAAGAAGCAGTGTGAGGAAAGCCCCTTATAGAATTTTATAAAACGTCGCATGGTATAGATGCAGATGCAGTACTTCTAGCAACAAGAAAGAGTCACTTTCTAAACTAAGAGAGAATTACGGAATAAAGATTGCGGAGTGACTTTTAACAACAATGAAAGTAGACGAGTTAATATGCATCAAGACTCGTAGTTATAGCAATTTTACTTAGATGATGCAGCGAGTAAAATCTGTGTTAAATCAGAGTTTTCAGAAATTTTTAGTTTGGTCGGTTTTCATTCAAAAAATTATACAGGGTGTAGAATAACCTGACGCACAATACAATTTTACGTGCATTTTCTTTTTCAAACCTTAATATTATTTCCTCTAATTATTTTCCAGCAAAGATATTCTAGAATCTCTACGGTAAGGTACTCCTACGGTAATCTTCTACTGTAAAACGAAAATTTACCAATCGAATATGCTCTTCGATGCGAATTTCTTTGGGTTGGTACCGGAAAAAGTAAAGAAAATAAAACTCTGTTTTTGCAAAAATCAGTTATTCCTTGGAAGCATTGGAATGATGAAGGGAAAATATTTGCTACCTAAATGTCTTTTTTAAGGTTATATTGAACTGCTTGACTATTGGAATTATAACAAACAAAAGTTATAATCTCTATTGAATTGAAGTGTTCACAAGTTTCTACGTTATTTTTTGTCTTCTTGTTAATCAAATGTTTTCGATTATACGGAATAGTCTGTGAACTAGTGGTGTGTTATAACGCTTCTCATGACACCCAACGCCCAAGCGTCGGGAAATGAAAAGATCTCTGACACTTCTCGAGACCTCAAGGTAAACAGTAGCGGCGCGTCATAGTATTTTGTTATCGGAAGTACTAACAATAAAGTTGGTGCATTTATCAAGTCACCCAGATGCACGTCTATGCGTGCGCATAAGTCTGTATAGTACTCTTGAAGGTCGCTCGAATTGTCAAACCAGTGGGGGTGATAGAAACGGCAATATATAAAAATCTGTATTTAAAATAAAGATGGATATACTGCATATTTCAACACTTCTCATAAGCATGTCTTTAACGCCTAGGCGTTGTAACACTCCGAGAAGCATTGATACCTTTATGCGTTATAACCCACCACTACTGTGAACGAGAGGCAGGCTAAGATAAATATCTTTAGCATACAAATGCCTCGTGTAACTGTGAATTGATATAATAATAATAATAATAATATACCTTGAGAATCTTCTAAAACAATGAATTTTCTGAATTTAGCTTGCTAATGTTTTCTGTGGTCTTTTAAATGATTTTTTTAAAACAGTTTTAAAAACTTGGAAATAAGACTAATTATAACACAGAGGAGAATGATGGTTTAGTATGTCAGCATTAAAACCAGTAGGACGTTTGTAGTAAATGAGCTTGAGAACAGTTTTAGTTATCTTAATGCAAATTGATAATACATGCTAACCACTCACTAGATGATCCAGATTTGGCACTACTTGAGTCAAAGAGCTGGCAAAAACAAATACTGGCGCTTTGAAACAGAACCTGATTGTTTTTTGAGAGTTAGAAAGAATATTTTTTGTAGCAGAAGTTGTGATTATTCTCTGAGCTTAGTGTGACATATAAAAGTATGTAAACAAAGAAGTACGGGTGCTCATTTTCTTGATATCTTAAATAGTTATTCGAGCTGCATTGGAATAGCTGGCGTCCTATACTATTTATAAGCTATTTATTTGCTCTTGGTCTAACTGCAATTGCTATTGCTAAGTTAATGCTGCAAGAAAATCATGTCTGTTCAGTGGCGTACGCTGAATGTTTTTATGTGAACGGGGGGGTAAAGTGAAGATATAATATGATATACATGTCATGTTTAAGATTTCCATAAAGGAATTTTATACAAAGTGAAGCCACCCAAACAATTTTTTCGTTAATATTACTATGTTATTTAATTATCGGAATGTATAAGTATATTCTGTTTCTGTTTTAAAGCATTATTGTTGTATTGGATTCTGATGATGCCATGCAAAATGTACAATTTAGTTACTCATAAAACTGAATGTATTTAAAAAAGGGGTTTATTCGGTTTATATACATGCTAATACTTATCCTAAAAAACATGTTAGAATTTTCTTTTCCCATTACATTTTATTATTATGCTGGAGTATGATTTCTTTTCTTTATTTATTCTTTTTAAAATCTTTCAATAAAATATCAGACACTCTGATAATTTTTCAACACTAAAAAAACGAAACATTGTACGAGGGTGGTCCCAGAAGTACCCGACCTGACCAAGAGGTGGCGGTAGTTGTTTGAAAATATCACTGTATTGGAAAGTACGCAGTCTATAAAGCATATGTTTCAAGTTTGAAAGCGCCACGTTGTTCAGTATTTGTTTGGCAGCCATCAATAGTGAACGTTGTCAGTGAATTTGTGAAAATGGAGAAAATTGGTCATCGTTATGTGATACAATACTTTCATTTGAAAGGCCTCAGCCCAACCAATATAAAAGCTGAACTGGATTCTACTCTGGGTGAGTCTGCTCCTTCGTTTACAACAGTTAAATTTTGGGTAGCTGAGTTTAAACGAGGCCGTACGAGCTGCCAAGACGAGCATCGCAGTGGTCGACCAAATGAGGTGACGACTCCAGAAATGGTGAAGAAAATCCACAAAGCGGTACTTGATGATCGTCGACTGAAAGTGCGCGAGCTAGCAGACATTACGGGCATTTCAAAAAGTGCGGTACATCGCATATCTGAAAATTTGGACATGAGAAAGCTGTGTGCAAGATGGGTGCCGCGTTTGCTCACACTCGAGCAAAAACAGTGTCGTGAAAATGTTTCAATTGAGTGTTTAGCGAAGTTTCACAGCAACAAAGCAGAATTTTCGCGCCGTTTCGTAACAATGGATGAAACATGGGTCCATCATTTCACACCCGAGACAAAAGAACAATCGAAACAATGGACTCAAAAGGGAGAACCGGCTCCAAAGAAGGCGAAGACCGTTTCATCTGCAGGCAAGGTTATGGCGTTGATTTGTTGGGATGCGCGTGGAATAATTTTTATTGACTATCTCGAAAAAGGAAAAACTATCAACGGCCAGTATTATGCAAACTTATTGCAACGTTTGAGCAAAGAAATCAAGCAAAAACGGCCGCATTTGGCTAAAAAGAAAGTGTTGCATCACGACAACGCGCCAGCTCACAAATCCGTTATTGCAATGGCCAAAATTAATCAATTAAAGTTTGAATTGCTACCTCATGCACCATATTCGCCAGATTTAGCCACCTCGGATTATTTTCTGTTCCCAAACTTGAAAAAAATGGCTCAGTGGTCAAAGATTTTCCAACGATGAAGAAGTGATGTCAGCAGTTAATGGCTATTTTGAGGAGCAAGACAGTTCTTATTATAAAAAGAGTATCGAACTTTTTGAACACCGCTGGGAAAAGTGTATAGAGCTGAAAAGAGATTACGTTGAAAAATAAATCAATCTTTTTCCAAAATTTTTGTGTTTTCTTTGTTGGGTCGGGTACTTCTGGGTCCACCCTCGTATTACCATTTAGAAGAAGTTTATACATAATAGGGATTAGGTGTAGTACATACCTTGTTAGAATGAAGTGATAGTGATCAACAATTATAATTTGGTTCTTTTGACGATGTAAGCTTATTAAACTTTATATTATTAGAAATGTTAATAATCGTTGCCAAAGGAGAAAAATAGTTGAATAAAAATAATTTTTTCCTTAAAAATTATTGATTTGTCCTAAAACAGTATTTTGTATTTAATAACAACATAACAGGAGAGAGAATAAATACTGTTAACAGTTTATCTTTTTATTTCAATCATATGGTATAGTTGCATAAAGCAGTAAGATCCATGAAATATAAATACAAAGATTAGTTAAAAGTTTCCCAAGTTTTATTAGATTCTTAACTTGACAATATTGTTTCGACATTAAATGTCATTATCAAAGGCAGATAAGATTGATAAACTCGACATTAAATGTCATTATCAAAGGCAGATAAGATTGATAAACAAACACGTTTCTAAGGATAAAAATTGTGTTTATCAATCTTATTTGCCTTTGATAATGACATTGAATGTTGAAACAATTGTCAGGTTAAGAATTTAATAAAACTTTTAACTAATCTTTGTAATTATATTATATTTCGTGATTATGGCGTTCCACAAAGTAAGGCAGCGGACAGTAAACAATAAGATCCAACTCTTAAGCTATTGGTAAAAAACATTGTTTTGATGCAGGAAAGAAGAAAAGTCTCTTTCAGCTTATAACACGATTACAACTTTACTAAGTGTTCTTACTACAAATAAACTTGGGTTTACAAAAATCATAAGAAGAATTCTTCCTGATAAGGAACTATAATTATAAACTATTTATTCTGGATTGCATGCAGTCATTTATCCGAATCTGCAGCAAGGAGATATTCATTTTGAAAACTATAAAACTTACCTGAGTTACATTTTCTTATACATAAAATTCATACTGTAAAGTGTCTTTGAAACTTATTTAAGAGATCTGTCAGGTACAGTCGTTTCATTATTAATCAAGTTCATTTCTGAAAATAAAGTGAGATTAAATTTATAATAACAAGGATATAATTAGGCAATCCAAGGCTTGTTATTGTGGCGCAAACGGGAATGTTTGTCAACGGCGACCATTTTAGTTAGGTTCGATCAGATATAATAAGTCTTATCAAATGGTGATTTTATGGCGCCGACGGGAATGTAATCGTTTGTTTGCTCACAGTGACCGTATTGGTTTGAAGCGACCTAATTGCCCTTTCTAAAAGCTAGCGCTATCATCGCCGGTCTACCCTTTCGTTTGTAATATTGGTAGTAAATTTAGTATTTTTTATGTGGTTTTATTGGCTTGACTGCAACAAGTTTCCTGGAGTTAGTTTTAATGTAATGAGCAGGTGCTAAAATCGTATAAAATAAGTAGTACAGGTAGTACACTCAGTAGTACAAATCATGTTTATGTACGAAGTTTAATCATATTCAAGTTAATGCCACCATAAGTTACTAAACTAAAGTAACTACATAAACTATAGTAATTAGATAAAGTAGCCAATATTAAAAAGTGCAAAAGGGTAGACCCTTTTTAGTTCCGCATTTCGCAATTGGCGAGAAAATAGGTCAGTTGGAAAGAAAATCATACGTTATCTTATCATCTAAAATTGAGGTTATGTCATGAAATGTTTACAGTTTCTGTAAATGCATAATTTATTTACAACTGTTAATAAATGTCTGAAATTTGGTATTTAACAAATAAAAATATATACATGTAAGTAATATGTATGTATGTACTTTTAGCCCAGGCATTATATAATCTTTTTTCACAAAACCCGGACATTTTAGGTGTATATAAAGCTGGTATATTATAAATATGGTATATAATTTTGGTATATAGGTAGTACTTGATGTCCTTTATAACATATCAAAAGTCCCCATGCGTGGCATGCTTGCTTCCTTGGGGATAACGAAAAAACTACCCTTTTCATGAAATAGAATTTTGATGATTTTTTAACTTTAACTCATAATATTTCGTAAACTATTGAAGATATTACATTCAAATCTTAAATACAATAAGTATAAAGTGTTTAGTACGTCACTGTTTTACTAAAAATAATAAATTGTTTATAACAAATTCGAGAATAAATTATTATTGAACGTAAATTTTGTGTAGTGAAAAAAGTAGTCTGCTACTAAAGCTCGTTCTGTTAGGAATTTTGGTATACATATCGCGGAAGATATGTTCAGAAAGGTTTAAAATTATTTTTAGTGAAGGAATCAAGTCAATATGTTGTCTAGATTACGAGTTAGGAATTGTATAGTTTAAGATAAGAATAACGCATCGAGCGTCTGCATGCAGCGCTTCACTGTTAGCATACCAGTATAGGTTTTTACCCGGACATTATAGGTTTCAAGCTGGATTTAGGTAGATAGGTAGTACTTGATGTTATTTATAACATATAAAAAGTCCCCATGCGTGGAACCCTTGTTTCCTTGGGGAAAACGAAAAAAACTACCCTTAAGCTCGCATTTTAGGAAAAAAATCGTAGGTCGCGATTTAATTCAGATAGCTATTCTCATTTTTATCTTACAATATGCGGAATATTATACCAAATCAGATTCAATTATAATATATTTAATTATATACGAATATCAGCGATAGAGGGATGGAAAAATAGCTACATTTTGCGACTGAAAATGAATTACATGGGAATTGCGATAACTTATACTATAGAAAATTTCAATTTTCAGAATTTCTGACGAATTCGAGGAACAAAACTCGATTAATTCAGTTTCTTTCGGAAAAACTAAAATCTTTTGAAATAGTGTAACTCAAGCTGTTGCTGATACTGATACGCTTACAGTGACAACAGCTATTAATATGACTGTCGATGAATATCCTGTTTGTATTGTTGGAACAGATACTGATTTGTTAGCAATCCTTGTTGCTTGTGCTGGTTCGCAACAGAAATTGTATTTCTGTAATGCAGGGTCAAGTGGTGAGCCTGATAAATCTTTTTCTGTCGTAGACATACAAACTAAGATCGGAGATATGAAGACGTACTCCTTTTTCTTCGTGCTATAACTGGCATGGACACAAATTCTGCCCTGTTCAAAAAGGGAAAGGTTTCGGCTTGAAAACTTTTGGAAAAGTCCTTCAGGGGAACTTCGCAAAGAAGTGAAAATATTTAATGATCTTAATGCAGATACGAATAATCTGGTTGCTGCTGGCATTAAATTTCTTTTATGGTTTTATGGTGGAAAAGATTGCAACACTCTGGACGAATTGTGATACTTATAATATGAATAAATTAGTTGCACGTCAACATGTGACCTCAGAGTTCGATTTGGCAATTCTGCCGCCTACATCTGATGCTGCCCGATTTCACATATATCGAACCTACTTACAGGTGCAGCAGTGGCTGGGCAACGATTTACCTCCCACAGAATGGGGTTGGATTTGTATAAATGGTGAATTGACACCACTTGCTACTCTCTTACCACCTGCTCCAGAAAAACTGCTTCATTTAATAAGCTGTAATTGTAAGGCAAACTGTGAGTGTGTGCGAGCTGGTCTGTCATGCTCCCCTATGTGCGCATATTGTAGGGGTACAGAATGTTGCAATGTTGTCATAATAGTTGATGAGTTGGAGCATGACTCAGAATAGAATGCGTACAAGTTAAAAATTATAATTATTGTGTTAAAATTAGGTACTACATAAAATAATAAGATAATATATAAAAAATATTAAAAAAATATAAAAAATATAAAATCAAAACAAAAATTAAAAAATACAAAACTAAAAACTGATTTTGATATTAATTTAATTATATACCTTATAATAATAATAATAATTGCTACAACCCATAACCTGGAAACCAGGCTCCAGAAACTATAAGCTTGAGCGGGAGGGAGCGAGCGATTATTATTATTACGTAGGCCCTATGTGCGGCTGCAGCCGACTTACAGATGGAACAGCGCAAATCCCACATTTGTGTCACAGCTAAGGAAAACTGCAGAAAACCTTTACCAGATCTGCCGGCACCGGGAATCGACCCGGGCCGCCTGGGTGAAAGTCCGGCACGCTAGATATTACACTACCAAGGCTGTTCCTTATATAAACACATTAACAATCACGTGTGGAACATAACACTTCAGACGAACAGAGTGCGCTGACTAGTTAAAGGAGCGCGTCGGCCGACGGGCCGGACTTCAATTAAACATTACACACGTTATTATCCATCTTTAAAAGAAAGTAAGGATATCATTATGTTCAGAAAGCATAGGCCTACAACATTTATTTGAACTTTTTATGGCCACGAACCTCGTTACAAAGTTATTGCAATACATTTTCATGTGAGTCATTTTTTAGTTGCAAAATTGAGCTATTTTTTCCTCCTTGCGGTGATATTCTTATAATGAAATATATCTCAATTAGTTCGCGAACTACGCTCTTTTTCCTAAAATGCGAGCTTAAGTTGGAGTGTCAATCAGGCGACTGCGACGGTTACGGCCGCGCGGCTGTAGACGCGCGACTTTTGTTATGCGTCTACAGCTGCTTATTCGAGAGCCAATTGTGCGACTGTGGCCGCTTTCGCTTTATAAATTATTATTTGACGCTTATTTTTAAACGCCAAATCAGTTTGTAATACACCATCATGGAGGAAGCAGTGCTTTTGTTGTGCGATGCAGAAGATGAAGAAGACAAGGAAGAAGAGCTTTTATTACTATTTCTTATGTGACAGTTACGGAGCATTCCTCATGATATTTTCTGTACCCGAAGAGAGGAGGGTTTTCAAAATATGTTGGTTCGGAGACCAATTGTCCTTCACATTCTGATCTTTATAGTGCTTGTTCTTAGGATCATATAAGCTGGGTTGTTGTCCTACAAGTTCACTTAATAGAGAGTCATCCATTTCTCTTTCGGAAAATTCCACAAAACACGTGGTTGTTGTCGCGACGGCTCTAGCGGCTAGACTGCTATTTTGTCGTTGCAAACGCTTCTATCGTCACGCTGTAGTCGCATTATTGACAACGCGTTCATATATTTATACGTAAACCACTGGCTGACGCAAAGTCGCCAGAAACACGCGTCTACAGCCGCGCGGCAGTAGCCGTCGCAGTCGCCTGATTGACACTCCACCTTTAAGGGTAGTTTTTTCGTTATCCCCTAGGAAGCAAGCGTCCCACGCATGGGGACTTTTGATATGTTATAATGGACATCAAGTACTACCTATATACCAAAATCCAGCTTTACACCTAAAATGTCCGGGTTAAAACCTGTACTGCCTGGGCTATTTATAGTGATAACAAACTATAAGAATAAAATAAAATAATAATTCGTTATCACAAAACTTTATTAGTAGCACTGAGATATTATTTTTAAAAGAAGCATAAGTTGTACAACAAGAAGATTAGGAAAATATAATAAAGACAAAGCTAGACCACTACAACTAACTTTAATGACTCACAAAAATACAATACTGGATAATAAAACAAGAAGAAAGAATAATTTTGACGAATCATCTTAAAGAAGCTAGAAAGAAATGCCACAACTCTAGGTTAAAAAAAATTAATTATAAATGACGAGATTTATCCAATAGAGCGAAGAAAATGAATCAGAATTAATGGAAAACGAAGATTAAAAATGTAAAAAATACTAAAATTAAAAATAAAAAAACCACAAGCCAAATATCATCAGAACAAAATAAAGGAAAATACGAGAAAAAAGGCGAATTTAGAAAAAGAGGAAATAGCATAAACAAGTAATGAAATAAAACAATAGAACAAAATAGAACTGCTCCAGAAGCATCAAAAAAACTTCTGCAAGAAATTTTAGCACCTATGAAACAAAATTATAAAAAACGAGAAATATATGCAACAAAATACACAACAAATATGTATATTTGTACATATAGCAGTCAAAACAAAAAGGCCCTGAGATAAAACTGGCTTTATCTACAAATGCAAGACTCAATACTAAAATAGCTCCAAAACAGAACATAAATACAAAAAGAAACATAAAAACATCAAAAACAACAAAAAGAACTGAAAGAAAAAGTCACAAGATAGGAAACGATGGAAATATATTGTGCTAAAGAAGAAGAAGAATTTGCATTCGAACTGTGGAAAAAATTATTTTATCTTTTAGTTATAACTTCTTCAGTTATAACATTCAATAATTGAATTTCTACTTGTGCAACCAAATGCACAAAGACAAATCGATGGATTATAAAGATATATCAAGATTTATTTTTAAGAATTTTTTATAAAATTAGATGAGCAAGTTCAGCAGAGGTTTACCTACGTCCCTTTTAATTTCTGTTTTGTCTTCTGGGTTCTTGCGGGTGGGGGGGGGTCTCTGCCCCCCACTTAGTGGTTAATCTCTCCCCTACCTGCATACGCCACTGTCTTTTCTTTCACAGTTAACTATAAATAGCTATATTTTAATTTTCTCTCTTGGTTAGTGTTGCATAAAAGAATATCTAGTACAAACTGATACACAATACAATTTTATGAATAATAATCAAAAGAAGATTAAGCATGAATATGAATGCCTCGCAACAAAGTCTAATGAGCTTAATTTATTTTACATATTTTCGTATGCAAAATTCAATAAATTAACAAAAAAGATGTAAATCTAAATTATAGGGGAAAAGGTTCATTAAAAATTCAGATTAGCAAAGCATGCATTGCTATATAAGTCCTTTTATGTGTTTGTATATTGGATGTGTATTACTTTTATCTGAAAATACGGGGAAATACTTTATTTTTATAATTTAAACAATATACATATTTGCAAACCTTTCAATGATAATGAAATAATGATATTCCGCTGCTATTAAATTTATGTAGCGTCTATTACTTCTAAATTTAAATTATAAAATTATGTTATCACAACCAACTGGCTATAAAAGATGATTTATTCGCCGGAAAATGCGTCATCGACTAGATCTGTTACAAATCTAGACATTTCTAATAGTTTTATAATTTATCGATAATTTTTAGGAAAGATTTAATGAAAATTAAAATTAAACTCTTACAAATACAGATTATTAGTTATACATGCAAGAGAATAGATACAAAAGAAATATATAAAGAGAATATAAAATTAAGCAAAAAAGGGGAGTTGAATCGTACAGTAACTCACTCAACATGTGAACGTTGCCAGACAGAGGTAAAACCCTTCAGAATCGTGAGAACTTCGTGTTATGTTAACAAACTTTTAAATTTGAAACCAAACAGTTTAAAGTTACTTTGCTATTTGCAAATAAACCATTAAAATTCATAATTGTCCTACTTGCTGGGTTCCTATTTAATAAATGTTATCTTCATCGTTATTTTAGTTGTAATAATACTGTTCTTAATGTAAATAATATACAACAGAAATACTATTTTTACTGGCCTATTAAAAAGAAAAAAAAATTATAAATATATTACAAGATGACCATGAACTATAAAATTTCTGTAAACAAATCCATTCGTTGTAAGCAAAAATCCAGGAAATTGGAAATTCCAAATATATTTGATAAGATCTTATAAATGCAGTCAGCAATGCACTTTCACGACACTTTCATAGAATTATTACGTCAAAATTGTTACAAACTGGTAGAAACCACAAAAATTAATTAATTGATCTATTTTTAGTAGTCATACTATAAGTTCCTCTCTATGATTGTTTACAGTCACGAAACGCGTTTTAAGAATTAATTGTTTGATTTATAGGGTTCTTAGGCAGGATACTGATCTTACGATTTTATAAATTTCCGTTATTTAGAAGGATGTAAAAAAATGACATTATAGTATCTGTGATAATCGGCCATTGTTTTCTTATTAAATTAAGTAATTCAAAGAAAATTGAAGAAAAAGGGTGAATATATATACAATGTGGGATTAAAGTATGGAATATTAAAAAAAAAGCGAACTCAACCGGTTTTTTTAAAAACGCTAAAACACGTCGATTTTGTTTTATAAAAATACACATTAGTCGGGGAGCAGGGTGCCTAAATTCGACATGGTCGTCCGGACTCGATGACACACGCGTTTTGAAAACTGATTTGTATGTAGATTTTCCTGCTGAATTCGAATCCGGAGGGCGCCCGTCGATTTGAAATGGGCTTGACCCTGTAAAATTCATTTTTACGTAAATTTTGAAAAATCAAAAACGCGCTTCTTTTCTGTTTGCATCGTCATAACTTCGTCCTGGATCGAGCTAGAAAGTTAATTTTTGTTTTGTAAAATTCTCTCAGAGTTCTAGACTGCAACATACTACTTAAAATTCAGTTTTGAGAAAAAAAATCTGAGAAAATTACTATTTTGTTATACTATGTCATATTTGTGCACTAAAATTTTCACCAATCGAAAAACTTTTTTATTACAAGAGATAGAGGCCTATATAATCGAGACTATAATTAGTAAAAAGCACAAAAAAATCTTTGGTGAAAAAATTATATCGCTGTCTAATACAGACCAAATTATTGCAATTATTACAATATCTTGTACGCGGGCAACTAGTGATATATACGAGGATAAATTGAAAAGTCTCCGGCCTAGGCAATAAAACAAAAGAATATCAGGTTAACAAAAATTTTATTTTTTCTACGTAGTCCCCATCGAGTTCAATGCACTTGGTCCACCTTTGTTCAAGTGCTCTTATACCGTCCCTATAAGCCTTTTCTTCTAACTCGTCAAAATAGGCGTTTGTGGCAGCAATCACTTCTTCATCGGACTCGTATTTCTTTCCAGCGTGAAATTTTTTTAGGTTTGGAAATAAATAAAAATCCGATGGGGCTAAGTCTGGTGAATAAGGGGCATGGGGTAACAATTCAAATTGCAATTCATTGATTTTTGCCATGGCAATTGCCGACTTGTGACAAGGTGCATTGTCCTGGTGAAACAGAATTTTTTTCTTTGCTAATCCAGGTCGTTTTTCTTCAATATATTTTTTTTAATTCATCCAGTAAGGTAGCATAGTATACTCCGTTGATTGTTTTACCTTTTTGAAGATAATCAACGAAAAGTACTCCCTTGGCGTCCCAAAAGACTGAAGCCAAAACTTTTCCGGCTGACGGAACTGTTTTGGCTTTCTTCGGAGCAGGTTCTCCTTTGGCAGTCCACTGTTTTGATTGCTGCTTTGTTTCGGGTGTGTAGTGATGAATCCACGTCTCATCCATTGTTACAAACCGTCGCAGAAAGTCCACTGAATTTCGATTAAACAAGTCTAAACACTCACTTGAAACTGTTTTGCGAGTCAGCTTTTGTTCCACTGTGAGCAGCCGCGGCACCCAACGTGCCGATAACACTCTCATTCCCAAAATTTCGGTTAGGATATGATATGTTCGTTCCGTTGAAATGCCCAGGGTATCTGCTATTTCAGCCAACTTCAATCGCCGATCATTCAACACAACTCTATGGACTTTTTCGACAATTTCCGTTGTGGTGGCAGTTTTCGGTCTTCCTGAACGCGGTGCGTCATCTGTGCTTTTGCGACCCCGTTTAAAGTCCGCAACCCAGGTTTTACTGTGCTATAGGAAGGAGAAGATTCGCCTAATGTCCCGTCTAGCTCAGCTTTGATTTCTTTTGGGGATAAACCCTTAATGTGAAAATATTTAATAACCGCACGAATTTCAGCTTTTTCCATTTTAACACCACACAAAACTTTATCGACTTTGACAACTTGCCAAACAATTATTGTTTGACAGAAATTTTTGTTATTTCACAGCCATACTGATAAATTATGAAAAAATAAAATGCCGTAAAAACATTGCAAAAATTTGTATCCCATATGGGTTAGGCCGGAGATTTATCAATTCATCCTCGTAAATCTTAGTATTTGATTGTATGACATTTGCCTTCGCATAGACAAGATATTCTACATTGTAAACCATTCTAAAAACATCCGTGTGCTCTTGTATATGTACTTGATTTGCCGAGGGGTCAACCACTCTTCCAAAAAATGTACATGTATTGCCGAAATCCAAGATTTCCTCGCAATCTCTATGATTTTCGAGGATTGCCTTCGCAATCTCTGATTTCCAAGGATTGCGGTCACAATCTCTATGATTTCCAAGGATTGCTTTCGCAATGCCTATGATTTCCGAGGATTGCGGGATGTCTAGAATGTGATTGCTTCTTCATTGACGTGCTAATGTTTGAAAAGTGATTTTCAATGTGATTGCTAAAGATTAGAACAAAATCGATAGTATTTGTACTCGTTTTTTACAAGAACGGTACTATTAATCAAAATGTGTTTGTTAGGTAAATTCATTTATAAAGATATTACGAAGGACATTACTTCACACTTCACAAACTAAATGCTTCATTTAGGAACTATATGCGATTATTAATTTTAACGTTACATAATTATAAAAAGATTGTTAGAGTTTTAACTAGTTTTGACTTCTTCTAAGATTTTTATACTCTTTTTCAATACCCATTTTGCCACTGCTTTTAAAACGAAATGGACTATTGCCTATTACTACATACATATACTTTCTCCAAAAATAAAACAATTTTGAGAAAAAAAAAACCCATTTTTTCATTAAAAATTTCCCTATTGTTCTGTTAATCGTCTTTTCGATTATGCTTCAATGCTTGACGGATAATCGAGTCCTACTGTAATTATTCGGTAGGCCCATAAAAGAAAAATATATTTTTACAATCTGCAGATCCTCTTCTTTTGGCCAAATATTAATACTCGTCTAGTTTAGATTTTGAAAAATTTTATTTTAAATGTTTGATCGTCTAGAACTTGCACTACGTGCCCGATTTACCATGTGTCACATGCAGTGTCTGTCATAAAGTTGGATCCTATGGGAAAGTTTTTAATATTCTGATTGGAAAAAAGACATTGTGAGGCAATCACCTCTGCTTCCAAAAATACTTGCAATAAGCCATGTCAAAGTTGAAAGATGACATTTCTATATTTAATCAATTTCTAATAATCTCGAAACAGATGACACACGTTTTAAACAATCGTTTATATAAACATTTTAATCATGGTACAATAATATATTATTATACGAATTGTATAAGACGGTCTATTGTAGCATGAGTTGTTTTGGACACGACGAGAGAAGCGAGGAGTGTTCCAAAGGAATGATAAGGTTGCATAACAAAAATTATGAGAAAAATCGATCTTAACATTTAATGTTATTGATATTATGGTATCAATATATCAGATCGAGTTTTCTCAGAATTTTTGTTATGCTACCTTATGATTTCTTTGCATGATCATAAAGGAAAGAAAAATCACTATCGGATTCCACTATTAAAAATCTATATTGTCATTTAAATTCTTTTGTGATGACGTCATAACTTAGAAACAAATGAAAGTCGGAAGGTGAATCGCACATATTAATGTGTATTTTTAAAAAACAAAATCGACGTGTTTCAGCGTTTTGAAGAAAACTGGTTGAGTTCGCTTTTTTTTAATATTCCATACTTTAATCCCACCCTGTATATAGAATTGAAACCCTGATTGCCAAGAACGATATACTATAACAAACTTCAATACAAAAGAATATGAATTATTGTTACTTTTGTCACTTTAATGCTGGCGGATAAACAAATTAATTCTCAAAGATGCTCGTATAATAAATAGTCTAGAAACGGAACAAAACGATAATAAAATAAAAACAACGTGATTCCCAGAAGTGTTGTTATACAGATAATAAAAATCTGTTGATTTCGGTATCGGAAAGAGATCGACGGACAAATCTAATGGTAATAAGTCGTTTACAGAATGGTTTTAATGATGCGTAGTAGTTGGGTGTCTTTTCTGATTTACTGACAATTGATTTAAGAAAACCAACTGAGTAAATGTAAAACGTTCCCAGAATATTTTTCAATTAATTTAAACTCGATTCGATTCAAGCTTCTTCTGCTTAAGGGTTTACTTTATTTAATTTTGTTAAAATATTTAATCTAATTTGATTAATAAATGGACTTTATTTATTTACACAATCATCTGTTGTTTATTTATAGTATGTAGATTTAATAAATGTAGATAAATTGTATAATAATAATAATTTTTGTGCATTTTAGTGAAGTTTATATAGTATACGTATTTCGGTAGTAATCATTTTTAGTAAACGTAATTTTAGTTGTAAGTAAACATTCAGTTCGTCTAGAATGATAGAATTATTCTGTCTTCAGCTGTAAATAAGTAGTCTCTCTAGACACAGAAGTACCGTTTATTTTTTCGTTAAATACAAAGTTTTAAATAAAATGTTTTGTAAAAGTTAAATTACAAATTGAAATATACATATCCATTGTGGTTTTATTTTAATACCCACAAAAATGTATAAATACAATTAAATGTTTAATACTATAAAAGAAAAATATTATATATTGACTTATACTATAGGTATACAAAAATTACAAATTTACGGTAATTCTTATTGGAATTGTGAAGAGACAGCAATATCTATTGGAAAAAATTAGGGAATGGAAATTGATGTATTTGACAAAAAGGTAATTGGTTTAGCGAAGTCTATTCTCTATACAGAAATTATGGCTGGAAATTATAAGCTGGAATCGGCATCTAAATGACGTAGGACCTATACTATTTTCTTTTTTCTAAGGAGAAATAGTATATTACATTACTAGTGTGGAAAGTGAAACTTTTCGTACGCACGAGTGTGAATTGACGCACGAGGCGTAAGCCGAGTGCGGAAATCACACGAGTGCAGAAAAGTTACTTTCCAACGTGTAATGTACAATATTTTTCCTACGACCACCCAAATTTCAAATGTTTAAAAAATATTGTTTTTTTTAAATTTTCAAGAATATAATTTTTGAAGATTTTAAAGCAAAATTTTTATGCTTAGGTTTAACAGAGAAAATCACACTTAAAGCTAATTTTCATAAGCCACTTATTTTTAGGATATAAATTTTAATTTTTTAAACAATTTAGTTTCACAATATGAATAATTATAACGAAATTTCTATCAAAACATTTCCAGAAAAATAAAATTAAGTTATCTTGACAACTTAATTTTATTTTTCTGGAGCTGAATTATGACAATTGTTAAAGTGAATGGGTGTTTGTTAACATTTTATTTAATAGATTCTTTTACTAAATATAAATTTCAATTTTAAAAACTCATATATTCATAACTTATTTAAACATAGTATAAAATTAAACCTTGGGTTTAGCAGCAAAATTAATTAAATGAATTACTATTACAATTTATAATATAATAATTTCAGAGGCACATAATTTATTTTTTATTTATATTTAATAATATCTCCAGAATTAACAAATATAACTTCAACTAATAACACAATGCCAGGTGTGAAAGAGGTTGCCTAACTAAATTATTTGACATTACTCTTATTTTTCTCCCATTTGGCATCGCTGATTTTAATCTTGGCAAACTTGCTTCAATAATTTTCATGTATTATAGTGAGGTTACGTTAGGTGTAATCTATTAGATATTTCTTTTTGATAGCTAAAATAACTAATTAAAGTTATATTTATAAGAAAAGAATAGATACATAATGGTTAAAATGCTTCTCAAAATTGGATTAAACATTAATGTCATCATTTTAATGTAAATAAAATTCATGGATTTCTAGATATTGCTTAGCGTGACGTATTTTCATAACACACACGTGTGTTATGTTCCTAACCTACGCGTGTTATATGACTCACTTTCTTAATATCGGTAGCGTTTGCTATTGTTCACTTTCGTATGGGGTCGTAGGAAAAGAAGAATTTGGAGTCTGGTTCAGTGAAACCACAATTTATACTGATTGCGGCACTAATTTAGTTATTATTTAGTTTAGTTGTGTTTGATAAAAAAAATAAGTTTCAGTAATATACGAATATTTTGTGGGTAGCATCTAATTAATTTAAATTAATTTTTGTTGCCCATATACGAGAAGCTTTTAAATTAATGAATAAATATTATTTATCAATTTTTACATGTTTTGCGTTAATTATTTTTGCCCTTTATAGGGTTAAAAGAATCTAAATAATATTTTTGTGGATTTTTACGGAACGTGATATTTCGAGTTGTGGAAATATACGATTGTGGAAAAATACGGTTGTGTTAAAATACTGGTTGTAAACTTTATTTTAGGTATAAATACGGTTGTGTATTTTTCCTGTTGTGCAAACGTACGCGCCCCCTGGCATCTCCAATATCTTTCCATGTCGATGTCCAGTTCCATTTCAAAATTTACGTTAATTAAAGATATATTAAACAAAAAGAATTTTTAAAAATTAGATTTTTTTAGTTTCTTAATAGCATAAAATGCGACCATATTTCAAATGAATTATCTTCACGTATTCTTATTCTATTTCTCAAATAAAGATCTCCAGTAAAGAATAAAGTTCTCTTTGTTTATCCTACCGTGAGCAACCTAACCGAACAGAGTTGGCACTCCCGTGCTATCGGCAGCGCCGGCCTCGAATTAGATATGAAAAAAAACATAAAAAGCTGCCCAAGTATGTCACTATAATAAGATATAAACGAGGGCATTATTTTGATGTTATATGGACGATTGTAAATTCTATCCACACGACAGATGGACATCTAGAATTCGACACTACATGACAAAGATAGTGCATTAGCCTAATAACTGAGATGGGCAATGCATCTTATTAATTTGATTTGGTTTTTATTACTTAATTATGCAATATTTGCATAAAATCAAAATTTGGATATTTATTTATGTCATGAAATAAATAAAGATTATTAAAAGTTTCACAGTTTTATTAAAATACAACCTGACAATATTGTTTCGACAGCTATGCTGTCATTATCAAAGGTAATATAATTATAAACAAACACGTCGCTAAGGTAGATACAAAAATAGGTAACTAGATAAAATAATAATAATAATCAGAATTAAATATCTAATACTTCCAGTAACGGAGAATTACTGAGCTCAAGTTGTTCATTCATTAAAGGTACCCTGAGTTTGTGTTTGTATATCTCAAAGGCTTCTAAAATGTCTAATTTGCGTTTGTTATTACAAAAATGTAGGAATTTAATATTATTTTGAGGAGTCATTGTGTGATTTTGTTCTAAAAGGTGTTTGGCGTAATTCGATTTTTCAGGATGTTTATTTTTGTAATGACGTACGTGTTCTTTATATCTTATGTCAAAATTTCGAAGTGTTTGTCCAATATATACCGAACTACAAAAAGAACAATTTAAACGGTAAATGCCCGATTTCATATCATGTGTTCTGTCTTTAGCATTAAATAAAAATGAAAAAGTGTTAGTGTTGGTTTTAAATGTTATTTTATAATTGTTGGTTTTTCTTAGTATATGTGCAATTTTTTCTGATATTTTGCCAAAATATGGTATAGATATGTTATGTAATTTGTGTCTTCTGTTTGATTGTCAATGGGATATATTCTTTTGATAGCTAACCTATAATCTTTTTGTTTAATTAAAGTGTCAATCATGTTCGGATTGTAATGATTTGCATGTGCTAGTTGTTTAATGGTTGATATCTCTTTGCTAAAATCTGATTTTGTTAGTGGAATAGTTAAAGCTCTGTGTACTAATGATCTGTAGGCTGCTATTTTATGTGTATTATGGTGACAAGATTCATTTGGTATTGTTATGTCTGTTTGTGTTGGTTTTCTGTATATGGAAAATTTAAATAGATTGTCTGCATTAATCTTGATATTTAAGTCTAGAAAGTTTATAGCCCTGTTTTGTTCTGTTTCTAGTGTAAATTTTATATTAGGGTGGATACTGTTAATAAGAATTAAAAATTCATTGATAACCTCAAAAGAACTGTCAAAACAAGCTAAAATGTCATCAACATAACGAAACCAGAAGATAATGTGTTTATTTATTTATTTCATGATTATGGAGTTCCACAAAGTAAGGCTGGAAACAATAAACCAGATTTATTTATATGTTTATAGATTATGTGGAAATACTTGATGACATTCTATAACTAACTATTTAACTACCAAATTGACTTGTTCGTTTTTTGTAATAACAATTTTCTTTTTGCTACAGTTTCATTTTTATAAAAATACAAATAATCCAGTCTATTCCTTTCTGTTGTTTTATGGACATTAGTAGTAGTCGCGACGCGGTACACGCCTTGTAAGCGATTGATATGCGTCTGCTATCGCCTTAACAATTGGAAGTGTAATCGAACGTAATTCTTCTGGACAGCCTAAAATAGACGCAGTTGAAGAGCAGGACCCAGGATAGGATAAACAGGTTTCAATTAAAATCCAAATATCAAAAATTTATTTTGCAACTGAACTTATCTTAAAGAAATATTTTCAAACTTGGTCTTCAGAAAACCGACGAAATACTGCAGGCTGTTAAAAATGTACTTCCGGATGTCACACTTGAAATATGATAAACGTATTTAAAAAATTAAAAAGACCTACATAATAAGCTGTGCCTACAGCAATTAAAGTAGTATTAAATAAACTTAAAAAGCATTGTGTATCTTTTCGAAACTCTAATTTTTTTTAAGAACGCTTATGTATAGCGTTTACTGTCTCCAGCCTTACTTTGTGGAACTCCATAATCATGAAATATAATATAAATACAAAGATTAATTAAAGTTTCACAAGTTTCTCAAAACAACATTAAATTCTTACATTTTTGCAACAACAAACACAAATTAGACATTTTAGAAGCTTTTGAAATATACAGACATAAACGCACAGTACCTTTAATGAATGAACAAACTGAGCTTAGTAATTCTCCTTTATTAGAAGTGTTAGATATTTAGTTTTTGTTATGTATTGTATCTAGTTACCTATTTTCTGTACGTATTTATCCTTAGCAACGAGTTTGTTTATCAATCTTATCTACCTTTGATAATGACACAAAGTGTCGAAACAATATTGTCAGGTTAAGATATTAATAAAACTTGTGAAACATTTTCTGGGCACTTTAAAAAATATTTCTGTTGCTTTTTCAAAAAACTTTCCCCACAGTCGAAAAATCTTCACGTCATTGGATATGAAAAAAAAGCAATGACATGATATTATTTGATGGGATATTTAAATAAATTTGAAAAATTAATGTATACAACAATGCAGATGAAAAATTCTGAGAAATCTATATTTTTTTAATTTCTTGTTAAAAATAAGACTAAGTAGATATACATACTATATAATAAATTGCAAAATGAATACTTCAAAAAGTATATAAAGCTTTTAGAATCATACAGTGTATAACTACTCAACCGTACGTTGCACTTGTTTCTGATCTGGTAAATAAATTCCAGGATCTTCAACCCATATTAAGAATGCGAAGAATGGACGACAGTTAATGCGAATTCCCAAGACTCAACACTGTAAGGTCGCGGTCGTGCACCTCTCTTGCAACTTGCAGTCCCACGCCATATCTATAGGCTGCTCTAGGAACAACAAAAATGATTATTCCGGCTTTGGTTGTTTTATCTTCGTTGATAAGATCGATTATTTCAAACGGAACAACCATCCGAACATTCATACACGATACGCACTAGAACTGACATTCATTTTGCTGGTCAGCTCTTCTTTTTTATCCTAATAACAATTTTGCATACAATATTTTTCGCATGTAATGCTGCATTAATTAGATTAGCAAACGTGAGCGCAGCGGCGCTTTAATTACTTTTGTTTACAAATTGTTTTCCGTTTTCATATCAGTATCCCATTTCTACGCCTACGTTTTCATCAAAGCAACGCTTTATGATAATAATAACAGGTTCCTTTTATTATACAGCTTTTATGTTGAACAAGGGTAAGCCTATCTGTTTGTTTAATTCTGTGCGTAGGAAAGTCGTTTTCTGCGTACACTGCTCCAATATTATTTTAATCGATGATGTGCCTTCGTTGCTCTAATGATGTCGTATATTTATGCAGCCGTTACTTCACTTTTCGAAAATACCTGCGGTATTTAATCCGTAATACGTGGTTTAGCATCGCCCTTTTGCTTTAAGCATATTAAACGCCTATCTATGTCATTATAAAATAAGGGACAGATTGATATTTTAATACTCTATAAAATAATGCAACATGATTAAAGTATTTCTTGGGTTTTCTTCAATTTGTCACGCGAGATTTATTGTCTGATTGGGAAATTCTATAGCATGCGATAGCGAAATCTTCAATTAGGAGATGGATGATCTGTGATCGATCTCAATTGGTAATCAATACTACACTATGATCATTTAAATTGATTAAATATATGAACAAAAATAGGTATACAACACCAAATTAACCGTACCCCCCCCCTGAATAAAGCGAGAAATAATCCAGCGCATGATATGCGCAAAAGCGTACTAGAAAGTCACTCACCTGATCTAAACATCTCATATGATTTTCAGTATAGGGGATACAAGTTAAAATAGCGATAACTGAGCTAGAAATGATTATTTGATTAGTCACACATCTTGAGCACTAGGGTTAGTTTAGGGGTGCTTTACATTAATAGTATATTATATACCAAGGTTGTGAAGAGTTTTTTCTAGAGCCGAGCATTATTAGATCCCGAGATGCGCAGCATCGAGGGATATAAGATGAGAGGCTCTAGAAAACACTTCACAACCGTGGTGTATATATTATTTTTTTCACTACTAGTACTTTTATTCCTTTTATTCTTCTCACATAAAAAACGTACTATCGCGATCACGGATTTTTTCCTGGATGCCAGTGTATAATGGGATGAATTTTTGCCCCGTGTTACACTAAAATCTGGATTATTGACTAGTAGTCAATAATAAAAAATTATTTACCACTAGGCAAGAAGGCTAACTTCACAAGGTGACAACAGACTAGATAATAGTATGTTTTAAAGCTAGTAGTGAAAAAAATATTTTACTATATAAGACGCATAGCAAGCTGATTGGTTTATCAGTGAATGTCGTTTTAACGAGAATCTGAACAAAGCTCTTTGATACGAACCCCCTCATATCAATTAATAGATTAACTTATTGATCATTCAACATTCATTTTAGCAGAGTACAGATAGATTTAGCGTTCAGTAGATACTTGGATTAAAAATTATAACACAAAATTAGGTTTTATTGAAAAATTTAAAGGGTTTTTTTTCCTAATTTGGTGAGCATATGGTTATGTAACTAGAAGTTTGTGGTTATTATAATTGATGTAACTATGTTTTTTTCTTATTATTTGAAATATACAGTAGTTGACCAACAAGAAGATTACCGAATTGATTAATTAATAATTGTTGATTATTGTTTATTTATAAAATATCAAAAATATTTGCATGCTCTATGATATTCTCTCTATATAGGATTATGATAAGATATTTATTATTTATTGAATGTTTTATGTGTCATTTATTTTTTTATATGTGATTCTTTGTATTTTGTTGGTCATTTTGATTGCTGGTTATATAGTTAAGCATCTCACAAGCTTGAATTATTTTGTATTGTGTGCTTTAGGTTTCCAATCATAGGCCTTGCACCTGGAGATTGTACATGCAATATAGCTTCGGTAGTGTATTGTCTAGGATGCTAGACTCTCACCTGAGCGTCCCGGATTCGACTCCCGGTACCGATAAATCTCGTTAAGGTTTTTCTGCAGTTTTTCCTTATCTGTAACACAAATGTGGGATTTGGGCTATACCATTTGAAAGTCGGCTGCAGCCACACGATGGGCCTGCGTGATAATGTCAATCGCCCCCTTCCTCCCGCACAAGCTTTAGCTTATGGCCTGGTTACGGGTTAGCCAGGTAATGAGTTGTAGCAATTATTATTATTATTTGTATTGTATTGTACCTGCGACTCATATGAGCTAGCCTACGGTACATCGTTATCATCTCTTTCATCTGGACTACTGCACCACTGTTAGCTAGTCCAGTTAGGGAACCAATATAAACCTTGTCTTAGAGCAAATACTTTAATATTATTAATACCGGAAACTCCATATACTTTACCATATGAAAACACCCGACATTTTTGTGGCGCCATCTTCGCAGATGGGTGTGTAACTAACAAATGTTTTTCGGTGAGAATCCTGCATCTAATTAAAAAATAGCACTATTTATGTTAAACGATGGTTTATTACTGTTATGCTAAAATATATAAAATTTTACAATTTATTTAAACTATTCAATCTTTCATTACAATCTTGTTTATTGTTTCCAGCCTTATTTTGTGGAACTCCATAATCATGAAATAAATAAAGATTATTAAAAGTTTCACAGTTTTATTAAAATATACCTGACAATATTGTTTCGACAGCTATGCTGTCATTATCAAAGGTAATATAATTATAAACAAACACGTCGCTAAGGTAGATACAAAATAGGTAACTAGATAAAATAATAATAATAATAATAAAAATTAATAATAAAAATCATAATTAAACATCTAATACTTCCAGTAACGGAGAATTACTGAGCTCAAGTTGTTCATTCATTAAAGGTACCCTGAGTTTGTGTTTGTATATCTCAAAGGCTTCTAAAATGTCTAATTTGCGTTTGTTATTACAAAAATGTAGGAATTTAATATTATTTTGAGGAGTCATTGTGTGATTTTGTTCTAAAAGGTGTTTGGCGTAATTCGATTTTTCAGGATGTTTATTTTTGTAATGACGTACGTGTTCTTCATATCTTATGTCAAAATTTCGAAGTGTTTGTCCAAAAATATTGGACAAACACAAAAAAACTTTTGTCTCCCATTTTTCGAAATAAGTTTCCGGTATTAATAATATAAAAGTATTTGCTTGGAGCTTATAAACCTACCTCGGAAAACAGTCGTCTTCTTGACTGTGAGATATAACTGAAAATATAACTAAAAAATTATTTTTAATAAGTATAATACAGGATATTCTAAAAAAAACTTCAATTTTAAGTTTTTTCTGAAGATTGGAGGTGATTTCTTAAACAAAAATTTGTTTTATTTAGAAATCTTTTAAACGTTAAAGGCAGTGGCGGCGTTAGAATTTAGGGGTATAAAATAGTTGGGGCTCCGACTACTCGACGTTAAGTAAAAATATATTTAAAGTGTAATATATTTCTCATTAAATATAAAAAATTAACTATTGTCAGAAATACAAGAATAAAAATTATCCACGCTTCAATTTTTATCTTGTCTTATCTTCAATTTCTTTGTGTCCATATTTACTAGTCAAAATTAAAAATTATAATAAAAACTAGTGTTTTTGACCCGATAATTACTAATGTTCCGAGAATTACTTAGCTTTTGATTGTCTTGAATCTTCGGGAATCGTAATTTGATACAGGAGACATTTCTTAAATGTCAAGAATGTTAAAGGATTCAATTAAAACTCTTAGAACTGAGGTAGTCAGTAAAGGTCCAGTTTAAATGCATTTGAATATATTTTTTTATTATAAGTATGTACATAAAACATGCTGATATTAAAATTTTGGATTTAAACATTTTTCTCAACGGGAATTTTATACAATATAAGCGACAGTTAAAAATGACCAATTCCAGGTCTCGAGATATTGCGGTTGTAAAGAATCTTAAGATGATAAATAAAATACCAGAAATATTTATGACTACTCAATAAATCAGAAATAATCAAATTTGTAGGTGCACTACCAGGTACTTTTTCCAGTAAGTAGCAAAGTGGTTTACAGGGATGATTTTTTTAACTTTTTTAATTTCAAACTTTTTGAAATGTGTAATACTTGCTTGAGTGGATCATCATATTCAGAAAAAGATATCTCTTGCAAAAGTATGAATGTTCTAAAAAAATTAACATTAAACCGGAAAACTTCTGCTATAAAAAAGAAACAAAAAGAAAAAAATTATGAATATGAGAATTTATTTATGTCTTTTCATTTAATTACACTTGTTTTTCAATTGGAACTTTTCGAGGAAAGCAGGGTGGCGAGCGAGCCTGGAAACCTTGAAAACCGGGAAATAACCTTGAATTAGTGATCAAAGTTGGGAATTTTTTCAGGAAAAAATTTTTAAAAAATTTAGTAGTACATACTACTTTCAAAAATACTTTACGTTATCTTTTCTTTTCTATTTGCGTGTTCAAACGAGATTTAGTTGAATACTGGAAAGTAGGGCTGCAAGTTAAATCCGGATTTCCAGAAATCCGGATATCCGAAATCCGGATTCGCAGATAATATGACATTTCAAGTTCGGATATCCGGATTCTAAATAGAATCCGGATTTCAAATGGAATCCGAATTCCATTTGAAATCCGGATTCCAAATGGAATCCGGGTGCAATGTACAATTTTCTATTCTTTTAATTGAGTATTTATGCCGACTAATTTTTTTACGGGCACCCTAATGACTATCTTACTTTCTCAATGTGACGTATTATATGGATAACCCGCAACATCTATGCGGATTAATTATTTTTATTTTGATACTTAGATTTTATAGTACTAGTACATAATAATAATTTTTGTGCATGTTAGAATTAAAAAAAAGGTCACTAATCTAGACATAAACTAATTGATTTTTAAAAACATTTATGCAACATAAGGCTTTTTAAGATTTTATTGGAACAATTATATGTTTCTTTTGATTTTTGGCTTAGTCAATTGCAATGATTATTTGTCAATTATTTATTGTTACTATAAATAGTAACTAATTTCACTAGAGACGAACTATACCAAGTTCAAATCCGTATTTCAAATCCGGACTTCAAATCCGGATTTCAAATCCGAAGTATTCGGATATCCGAACTTGAGATGTCGGATTCGTTAAATCCGGATTAACCGGATTTTTAAAATATCCGGATGTTTACAGCCCTACTGGAAAGAGTAACATTTTATTTTTTAAAGTAGATACCATTGTCGAACAGCTGTTCTTAAAATGTCAAACTTATTTACCTTACTTATTACTTACTTATCTAAAAACCGAATGCAGAATTATAATTTTCAGTGGTGCCAGCTATCAAACCTGTTAACAAATTATCCCTAACAAATTTTGTTACAATTAAGTTATTTTTCTAAACGATTACAAATTGACGTTAAAAATAGAAAAAATTGAATAAAGTATTCGTTTTATAACACGTTTTACCCCCATCTCTAATGCTTCTAAACTTGAACACGTCCGCTAAACGTGTCTTATGAAAATAAAATATTTTCTATTTGCGTGTCCAAATAAAGCCATTAGGACACGCATTTTGTGTATCCAAAAGAATTCTGAAAATGGTAATATTTTATTTTTTAAAGTTGATAGCAATGTTGAACAGCTGTTCTCAAATGCCAAACTATAACTTGAAAATTCAATGTACCTAATAATATTCTTTAACAATATCAAAATAATTGTTTATTATTGGTCTTTTTTCACCTCTTCCTATTATTAGTATCACTTCATCGCTACTGCTGCTACTTTCTAGAACATTAAATAAATAAAAATTTAATAAAGCATGATTTGCTTTACCATCCATTACGACAACGTTTTGAGGTTATATATTTTTTTAATAATAAACAAAGCACGCTTTTGGAATTTTTCCTGTTGCACCGTCAAAACTTACGGTGCAAATTAATGTGAACTGCACCGTTAATAGTCGAACCAAACGAATTTACGAACCTTCTTCGGTGCGCACCAGGGCAACCAGTCTAATTCGTTATTATTTACGTGTAAAAATAATTGCAGAATTAGAATTTTCAGTGTTGCTAACTCTCAAAAAACTTAACAAACTTTTCCTAACAAACCTTATTAAAAAAAACTAACTAATAAGTTATTTTTTAAATAAACACAAAATAACCAAATAGAAAAAATAGTATTTAAAGTAAAATGTCTTATGAAACTAATAGTTTAATATACTACGTGTTCGCGTGTCCAAAAACGATTCATTTGAATACTGGAAACGGTAACATTTTATATTTTAAAGTTGATATCACTATTGAACAGCTGTTCAAATGTAAAACTTATTTACGATGTAAAATTTAAAAACAAATGCAGAATCTGAATTTTTCCAATTTTGCCAACTAACAAAAACTTTTTCTTAACAAATTTTATTTAAAACAAAAATATGTATAAGTTATGTTTTTTTAGATAATTAAAGAATAACGCAAATAGAAAAAAATAGTATAAAGTATTCGTTCTATAAGACATTTTAGCGCATTTGTCCACGCGTGCGCTAAAAACGTGTCTTATGAAACTAATACTTTAATATACTATTTTACAGAGTTCAGTTAAACTGATCCATTTTTGATCGTTATTTGGGCTTCTCCGGCAATAAAATGCGGTTTCAAGCAAAGTTTTATGTTCCATTATTATTAATTCTAAAAACTAAAGTAATAATTTGATCATAATCAATATGAGTATGCGTAAATTATTGAAGGAAAAAAAACGGAAAAACTGATGTTTTACGACCTGGAAAACCGGGAAAAAACCTTCAATTTAGAAATACCACTCTTGCTGGTCACCCTGGAAAGTAAGTAGAGAATTAATTAAAGTTAAGTTTAAAAACAAATTTCTGAATTTTCGAAAATTACTATTCGGGATTCCCGGGACTTATTAAAAGTCAAATTCTGTTAATGTTGTAAATTACCTGTTAGCACAGCAGATAGCGTTGTCGCAGTGGGGATTTACAAAGTAACTGGAAGAGAATATTCTCATAATATGTTAGTATTCCCTGTTTTTGGGAGATTAAGAATGCATATAGGGACCGATTAATGCTCACAAGTGTACAGAAGTTTATTATCTAAATATTCTTGGACTATTTGGATAAACCTAAGTTATGGATAAGCGTGTGGGTTTCTCTTTCCCCCCGTGGTTATATTGTCCATGTATATTAATACTGTACTCATTGTAGTTTTTTGTATTTTTATCGTTAAACGTTGATAATTTTTATAAAGAGATGGCTTTTCTATTCATAAAGGAATAATGTTAATAATAAACGGCAAACCATAATAAAATAAATTGTAGTATACAAAAAGGGTCAAGTAGTAAAAAACAATTGTTAATAAATAAACAATATTTATGTTTGTTATTGGAATGGCTAAAAAAGAAATATCTTGCTAGTAAAGTAGATATTAAATTAATTTAATTTAATAAACATTTTAATACTTTTGTTGATATTTATTTGTAAGAAGTGTATAACACAAATACTTATAACATCTTGGATAAACTATTTAGCATATATTTCTCAAAGGAAAAAATCGCGAAAACTTGACTTGGTTAAGAGGCAAATATTAGACACATAATTTCGCAATTTAAATTTTAATTGCAAGAAATTAAATTGAAGATAATTAAGAACGTGCTTCCAAAGTTGAGATAATTCCTGGTTAATGGTACAAAGAACGAATGCATTGTCTTTTGCTACTCTTACGAAGATTTTTGACGAATTGCGATTCCTCTCACGACAAAATGAAAATATAAAAAGAAAAGGATTATGCAGAATGTAAATGTAAAAAAAGCTAATGTTAATGTTTGGATGCGGGCCCGAAGGAAACTGAAGATGAAATTTTTTCATTCATCCGGCGGTATTATACAATAACGAAAATACTAAATTATCTTGATCGACAAGAACTTATTACATTTTGAAATAGACAAGACATGTATGTTCGTCATTCAATTAATAATAATATTTCCCAAGTTTTTCTAAATTTTTTAATTAAAACGTTGCTCAATTCTCAAGACTATTAATTCACATTTTATCGAGAAAAGAAAATATCAAAAACATTTTATTCTGCTTTTTTTTAGGTCTCCCGTTTTCGTTTCATCGCGGAAATGTAAGTTCCATAACTTGGACATAAAAATATATAAGTAAAAGTTATGAATGCTATAAAAGTCCGGATGCTGCTGCTACACTGTAATTTCAAAAATATAAAATAAGAGGCATCATGAAATTTTCACAGTTACCGAATAAAACTGTTCATTAATTATTATTAAAAAAAATTTTTTTTAACAATTCGCCTCTTTTAGGTTGCGTAAAAGATTTATGCGGCCATACTTTTTTTTTATAGGGCCAGAATTAAATTTAATGATGCAACTTGTCTTCTGCATCTTGTTAAAGAATGTTGTTTGCCGGGGTAGGTGTAGCCGGCGAAAGTTCAATTACAATTTTTGTCACCAATAACGTTTGCTTTTACTTCTTGTCTCGCGTAACTCGATCTCGTGGCGATATGCTTTTGAGTGCTGCAAAAAGGCGTGTTTCAATAACATTATATATTTGAGTTAAAAGTAGATAATTTTCAATATTATGACAATATTGAGTACTGTAGTAATTTTTATACATTAGACATACTGTTTACTACTAATACTTATTATTACTACATTTTATCTATTAAGGTTAAAAATATAATTATTGATACACTTTAAAGATTGCATCAAGAGTTATCGAGTAAATTTTTGTAATTTATTGTGAATGAAGATGCTAAGCTGTCAAGTTTATTGTTCTCAATATCCAGTTGTTGCCAAGAGGTAAGATTATTAGAAATAAATTTATTTTATCCAACACCTCTATATAAATACCATGTTTACTATGGCCATTTTAAATAAGGAAAGTGATTGTTTACTCTTATGTTACATTATAACCTACGTTGCCCCTAGCAACGTGGGTTATTTTTAAAAAACTCACTCCTTCAAAGATAACAACCAATCACACGCTTACGTTGCTTAATATTATTAAAATCCAGTCATCGTGCTAGAGTATTACAAACTAACTATCAAACTACAGACTAACTATACATCGCAAATTCGATGTTTAAACTTAAATAAAGAGGTGTTGGATAAAATTTTGTATGCCACGCGTGAGTTAAGGATATTATCCACTCAGAAAAATTAACCCTCTCGGGCCTGCCGGCCCTCGAGGGTAAATTTTTCGTTCGTGGATAATATCTTACTTAACTCACTTGTACCATAAATAACTATTATCCAACACCTCTCTATAAATATCATGTTTACTATGGTTATTTTAAATAAGGGAAGTGATTGTTTACTCTTATGTTACATTATAACCTACGTTGCCCCTAGCAACGTGGGTTATTTTTAAAAAACTCACTCCTTCAAAGATAACAACCAATCACCAGCTTACGTTACTTAATATTATTAAAATCCAGTCATCGTGCTAGAGTATTACCGTCAAAACTACAGACTAACTATACATTGCAAATTCGATGTTTAAACTTAAATAAAGAGGTGTTTGATAAAATTTTGTATTGCACGCGTGAGTTAAGGATAATATCTTACTTAACTCACTTGTACCATAAATAACTATTATCAAAGCTTGTGAAATTAGCATTTATATTTGTGGACCTATTTCCTACTTTCAATTTTGATTTTATTACCTAAAGGTAATCGTGAACCTAAACATTTAGGAAACCACTTGGAATTTTTGAACAGGTACAGATATGAATAATTTATTAAACATATGCAGATAAATAACAAATAAAACTAATAAATAATAATTGGGAGCTTTTTTATGAGAATATTGAATGGTGTAGAATTTCAGATGGTTACTTTCTTCTTCAACACACCCTTCTAACCATTTGACAAAATTAGGCACAACTGAGTCTTAACAGCTCAGGACTTGTGTTTCATATTCCTTCTTCTATCGAGTGTTTTAACTGACCCATAGTTCCATATTTCCTTCAAAACCCATGATACTTAAGGCAACCAACCCCACAGAAAGACATCAGTCACAGCTAAGTCAGAGAATGTAGTAGGCCAGTTTAATGTCCCTGTTTCGAAAAATACGGAAAAAAGGGAATATATGGTAACACTTTTAAACTTGCACTAAAATCCTTGCTATGTAGCTGGCCCCATTTTACTGAAACCAATTGTTCAACATCTTGAATCTAAGGAGCAAAACATGTTTCAAGCATGATGGAATATCAACAATCTTTCTGGACTAGCCAAAATTGCTGCTGGAATACGCTCTTGGACTTCTATAGTACATACCGATACTGGCCATCCAGTATGTTTCCCACTGCAAACTGATCCTTTTGCCTTCCACTTTTTAACCCAAGACATAATTGTTGGACATGTGGAAGCATTTCTAACACCAAACTTCATTTTAAAACTGAGTGGTACGCTAATTATACAATAATTGTTTTAAATGTATTGCTCAACACAGAACACTTAGGGCCGGTATTATAAAACTTTTTACTTCCTAGATAAAATTTACTTTGAGAGTAAATTAATTTATTCTGTCAATTTGTATATGAAATTGACAGAACAAATAAATTTACTCTCAAAGTAAATTTTATCTAGGAAGTAAAAAGTTTTATAATACCGGCCCTTAGTGTTCTGTCCGCCAATGATCCACCTTTAGAACTATCAACTACTAAAACAAAATTTCCAAAGATTACTATTTAAAGCAGTTTGGCGTAAATTCATCTTGCAGAGGAGGATTTCACCTTACAGAAATTGAAAAGTGTTAAGTGGATTATGACAGTTCCTGTACTAAATATTCAATTTGATAAATTCAAGTCTATCGTTAAAGTCTGAGACAAACTATCATGACATGGTATATCTTAAGGTTTTATGTTGTGTCACTGTCTTATGTTAAGTTTTGGACATAAAACACAGCTTTCTATGGTTAATGATTAAGTATTTTTTGAAGAATCATAGCTCTATATTTGATCTCGTTGGGTATCATAGTTAACGTCATTTGACTAACAGCCACTATAACATGCCAAAATCACACCTCCTGCAATTCTGTGGAAGGAGAAACCGAAAATATACTGGGTTTATAAAGTGTAGTTTAGAAACTATATAAGGTTTTTTTAAGGTAGAAGCTTAGATCTGATCTAGACAGAAGCTTGGAAGTTGTAACTAACAATATTGCTAGTTACATTTCAGAATAGTATATTAAAGTATAAGTGAATATTGAGGTCTTTAAAACACGCGCGAGTTTTCAAGCACGACGGCGTAGCCGGAGTGCTTGAAATAGAGCAAGTGTTTTAAAGACCAGTTATCCACGAATACTTTACGCTAGTTTTTTTTTATTGGTACACTTTGAAATCATAAATAATACTGGTAAATATTACAAAAAATGGAAATAAGAACTAATAATGTAAAATAGTTACGTTAGTGATGTAAAATCAGTATACCTTTCGTTGTCATGGAAAATGAAAAAAACAAAAATTAATTTGCAATCTGTTACTTGAGAATAATTTTTCTGACCACAGTTGTTACTGGTTGTATTTCGTTTAAAAATGAGTCATAATATTGATAACTTATACAGCAAAGCAGAATCGCGGTTAATACCCCAAAAATCGGAACACACTTATAAAAAAGAATACGACAAGTTTATCAAATGGATGGAAGAGCAAAAGATAACAGACGCAGATGAACGAGTTGTACTTGCTTACCTTCAGTTCATGAAGGCAATTAGCAAGAATGACGTAGCCAAGAAGGCATATGTATTCCAGGAAGACGATTTGCGGAAGTTTTTCATAGATGCACCGGACATTACGTATTTATTTTTAAAGATGGTAGCCATTTGCGGAATCTTTGGCTCTTGTAGAAGATGTGAATTATGCGATTTACGCATACATGACATCCAGGAAGAAGGAAGCGTATTGCTTATTACAATCCGACCATCCAAGGCAATCAAGGGTCGACGTTTTACTGTTGCCGACAGTGATGGAATTAGTTATGTGCGTTTGGTGAAGCAGTATTTATCATTGCGCCCCCAAAATGTAAGTACAAACCGAGTTTTCTTACGGTATGATAAGGGGAAGTGCACCAATCAGGTGGTTGGTATTAATACATTTGGATCATGTCCCTTGCAAATTGCACGTTATCTTAAATTGGACGATCCTGAGAAATACATGGGTCATGCGTTTCGACGTACGTCTGCTACCATTATGGCGAATAGTGGCATGACAATAGATCAAATCCAACGACAAGTAGGATGGAAATCGGCAGCGGTGGCGGCTGGTTACGTTGAAGAAAGTATAAGCAATAAGAAGAATGTTTCGAACATAATTGGAAGTGCCATTAGTGGAAGCGCAACCCCAGTGAGTTCCGAAAATGTTAGCACTGTTAATTTGAACAACATTTCTTCTGACTTAAAAAACCGAAGTATAAGTATTTCAAACAATACCAACTGTACTTTTCACATTCATTTAAAAAATTAAGTTTGTTGAATATATGAATAAAGCTTTTGAAACATTTGTTAGTGGTATTTTATTTGACGTTACAAGGTACTCCTGTCAGATCAGTCATTGAAAAGTTCACATGTAAACTTGGCGTTTCTCGGATTGTTGATGTTGCCATGGAAACTTTAAAACACGCGCGTTTTTGAAAGTTAGATTTATGCACGCTGAGGCGTACTTTAAATAAGCAAAATAGGTTACCAATAAAAAAAATTCATATCATCTATAATAAAGTTTTTCTAAGCATTTAAACCCTCTCTCTGTAAAGCTGCTGAAACAGAGTTACGTCCATATGCGTTTAAGGAGATAATATGACCACCTATAGTAAAAATCAAATAAGAATAAAGTAAATGGCGTTTCAATCCAAGTTACATTTACACACCCAAAATTAAAACAGCGTGGGAAATTTGAAAATTAATATTGTTTAGTGTATTTGCTGAAGAATATATACAA
Organism: Agrypnus murinus; assembly: GCA_929113105.1. NCBI lineage: Eukaryota > Metazoa > Arthropoda > Insecta > Coleoptera > Elateridae > Agrypnus > Agrypnus murinus. The sequence continues at coordinate 5,451,516 of OV816024.1, forward strand.
TTTATTTCTATACTTTTGTTCAAGATCCCAGTGTATTTAATGAACAATTTATAAATAGAACTAATGAATAATGCACACTATTATAACACTGTAATGACAGTATCATTCGAAAAACCTTAAAAATTATTTTATATTGGCACAATATCAATATCTCTAGGTTCGTCTGATTCGTTCATTGGGTTCAAACTTTCCGATCCAAAATTTATAGTTTTTCTACTATATCTTCGACCATTTCGTCTAAATCCTACCTTCGATTTGTTTCGTTAATTATGTGGTATATGGAATCTTTCCATCGTTTTGCAGTAACAGTAGAAATTTCTTGATTAGGAAGCTTTTTCACGTTAGCAAGGAAATAGGTTGTATTATGCATAGTGTTGTAACTTTTCGTGAAAAGTTGAGCGAACTTTTCAAAAATTCGCACATTTCATGAAAAGTTGCAACTATAGGGTTGCAACTTTTCGTGAAAAGTTGAGCGAACTTTTCATGAAAAGTTGCAACACTAATTATGCATTATTAGCAGCTGTGTAGCAATACATGATTCACTTGTGCCCATATCAACTCGATTGGATTTAAATTACAAATATAAGCCGGTAAGTTCTAAAAGGACTATTGTTGCAATAAAAGGAATGAAAATTATTATTGACTTGAGAAAAACTCGAACTAAACCATAATCTCAAAAATTGCCAGTATTAATAACTTAGACATAGATGCAACGTTGCCGGATTTTAGGTATGAATTTCCGATTTTCCCATTCATTTAAAACTTTGTAGATTAATTAATGAGCATTTTGTCACGTTAATTATGAATTTACATTAATTATAGTTTCTTTTTACATGCACAATAGGTTATATTTTCGTAGTTGAGCGAGCATAAGTCGTAACGTTTATTGTACAACTGAAACGGCGCTTTTCACATAATTTATGCACAAATTTATTTTTTAAGTTGTGTAAACGTGCCTCATATTTTAGCCAATCAACGCGATGGTCAAGCTTGCCCTATACCTTCCTTCGCTTTATTCTTAGCTGAATTCTACTATAGGTTCTGTAATTTTCTTTTTATGACCTAGCTGAGGATTTTTATATTTCCATCTGTGATATGAATGAACTTAAGAAGAATATATCAATTAAAATTAATACTTTTGAAGTACTTAATAATATGAAATAAATAAAGATTAGTAAAAAATTTCACAGTATTTATTAAAATATAACCTGACAATATTGTTTCGACAGCTAAGCTGTCATTATCAAAGGTAATATAAATATAAACAAACACGTCGCTAAGGTAGATACAAAAATAGGTAACTTGATAAAAAGATAAAAATATTAATAATCAGAATTAAATATCTAACACTTCCAGTAACGGAGAATTACTGAGCTCAAGTTGTTCATTCATTAAAGGTACCCTGAGTTTGTGTTTGTATATCTCAAAGGCTTCTAAAATGTCTAATTTGCGTTTGTTATTACAAAAATGTAGCAATTTAATATTATTTTGAGAAGTCATGTGTGATTTTGTTCTAAAAGGTGTTTGGCATAATTAGATTTTCAGGATGTTTATTTTTGTATTATTTAATAATAGATCAACAATGCAGGCCAATGTTATTGATTTGATTAACTGAAGAATCAGGATGATGGTGGTAGGGTTGGGTAATCGCTGGATTAATAATTACCAGAGCCAACCACATGGGTACTGAATGGGTAGTTAATTCACCAATCCCAAGCAAATATTTTGCTTATATAAAACCTAATCCAATCTTTAATTCCTAATCTTAAAGAAATATTTCTAATCCTTAATCCCAAAAATATTTTTAAAAATCCAATCTTTAACCCCATTTTTTTTAAATTCAATCCCTAATCCCAAAAATGTTTGCTGCATGTCTTGCACACCACCTGAAATAGTGAAATTAGCGGTAAAAGCAACAGAAAATTTGCTCCCTAACAAATCAAAAGGTAAATATGACGCCATATAGAAGAGTTTTATGGATTGACAATCTACACAGCAAACAACTTCATTTTTTGAAAATGTTGTCCTTGTATATTTTAATGAACTATCAAAAAAGTATAAGTCGTCATCATTATGGGCTTATTATTCAATGCTAAAAAGCACGTTGAATATATACCACAACATTCACCTAGAAAATTACATGAAGTTACAGGCGTTTTTAAAGCGGCATTCTGAGGGGCATCGACCAAAGAAAGCTAAAACTTTCAAACCAGAGGAAGTAAATAAATTTATTAAGGAAGCACCAGATCAGAGTTTTCTTGTAGCAAAGGTACGTAGATATCCCTAAGGTAATTATAGACGAGTTTCTAAACCTAACTTTTTGTAAAGGTGGCGTTAATTATGGGACTAATGGGCGCTTGCCGTTCTAATGAGCTATATAATATGAAAATTTAAGATATCCAAGATTACAATGGAGCTCTTATAGTAAATATACCTTTTACAAAAACAAAATCTCCTAGATCATTTATTGTATCAGGTGAATTTTACAAAATTTGTAAGAAATATATAAATATTCATCCAGCTCATGCTAAATCCAATTCTTTTTTTCTGAATTACCAAAATGGTAAATGTACTATTCAAAAGATAGGCATTAATAAATTAACTTCTGTGGGGAAGCAGATTGCTATGTTTCTGAAACTTGAAAATCCTCAGTTGTATACAGGCCACTGTCTTCGAAGATCCTCTGCAACCATTTGTGTAAGCGGTGGCGGCGATATTACAGCTGTAAAAAAGATTGGAGAATGGAAATCCACTGCAATTGCTGAAGGTTACGTAGATGACAATATTAACAAAAAGCTAGAGAGAGGAATCAAGATTTTAAAAGAATTCAACAAAAATGATAAACCTTGCACTCTTACTAGCTCTAGTATCAATAATTGTAGTACAACTACCACTATCACAGAAAATTGTGATACGAGTATTACTGATAATGCAACTCCAACTACACTGCTTTCCTAAAAAAATGCAACACCCAGATGTACTAATTAAAAATTTTTAATTTTTGGCACACATCGTCGCTTATATTGTTATTAAGCATTGATGAGTATGTGGGTGCAAAAACTCCACGTATATCGAAGATTTGGCTTTTTTTCTTTTGCCGAAGACCCATTTTCTTTTGGCCTTTTCTTTATTATCCATGACTTCATTTCCATGGTAAACATTTCATTCTGTCATCTAACGATACAAAATGCCACCAGTGAGAAGAAATGCGCGATTTCATCAGTTAACTCCCTTTGAAAGAGGGAGAATTGTGGGCATGCAAGAAGCTGGTTTGTCGTACCGTGAAATTGGAAGACGGCTTGGCAGAAATGCAGCGACAATTTTGCGGACATGCCGAATGTGGTCAAACGAACATCTAAGTGTACGTCGTCGAGGTAGTGGACGTCCCAGGTTGTCTCGTGAGCGAGAAGAACGTCTTCTTCGACGAATGGCTACAAGAGAAACATGGGCGACGTCGCGGTCAATAGGAGTGGACTGGGTGAGGGCAATAGGCCATGCAATCTCTATGAGCGCGATTTACCGACGCATTCGATCCTTCGGCCTGAGATCTTATCGTCCATACTGCCGGATTCCTCTTACTCGGGAACACAGGATTGCCAGGCTAAACTGGTGCATGGAGAGGCAACTCTGGGGACAAGAATGGCAACAAATTGTCTTTAGCGATGAATCCCGATTTTGTTTGTGGAGATCAGACGGTCGCGCAAGGGTGAGAAGACTCAGAGGCCAACGACGAAATCAGGCTTTTATTCAAGAGCGTCACACAGCCTTAACACCAGGAGTAATGATATGGGGCGCAATACGCCATGGAAATCGGTCACCTTTAGTGTTCATTCCAGGCACTTTAAACGCCCGACGGTACATTGATTTCGTTTTAGAGCCTGTTGTTTTACCATATCTCCAAGCGCAAGAAGGTGCTATTTTTCAACAAGACAACGCACGTCCTCATACAGCACGTATCAGTACCCAGTTCTTAGAAGACAATGACGTCCATATGTTACCTTGGGCGGCCAGATCACCAGATTTATCGCCGATTGAACATGTATGGGATTCCATGGATCGAAGATTGCGTCGCCTACCTCATCCCCCAAACACTTTGGAGGAACTTCGAGACCAGCTTCAGGTAGCTTGGGATCAGATACCTCAAGAAGAAATTGATCATTTAATTCCAAGCATGCCTCGCCGAGTAAATCAGTGTATAAGATTGCGCGGAGCTCAAACGCATTATTGACTTCTTGTGCTTTAACGACAATTGAATTTGACTTTTGTGTTAAGATTTAGTTTATTAAGTTTTCATAGTTATTTGGTGAAAGTTTCAATAAAATATTCCCCCTCCTTCTAGATGTTGCAATTTTTTAGGAAAGCAGAATATAAATATTCATAATTGTAATAACGTTGTTATTAATTGTTATAGTAATAAAAATTAGGTCTAACAATAATTGTTAATTTTTGCAATAAAAATTATCAAATATTTTATTATTAATTTATTTACATTAATGCTACTTAAAATTGCTATGTAATTAATCGTGAAGTAGTTAATTCTTTTGTTTCCTTTAAGATGATTGTTGCAGTTAATAAAGTTTGTAGAAACTTATTTCTGTCTGATATTTAAATTACACCATCTAATTACATCCAAAAGTATGAATGAGTTATTTAACTAGTCGTAGATAAAGTATAGTATTCTACTCGCATGTAATAGCTATTACTCACGAGGTTGAAGTTTGCGGCACGAGCCGCCAGGCGAGTGCCGTAAATCATCCGAGTAAATCATCATCATTACATGCTCGTTGAGTAATATATTATTAAAATAGTATTAAAAAGCTTAATTGCTAATTCTTGTCAAAAATTGGGGGATTATCCACCTCCAGCATGCTGCTGGTAACGTAACCTGCCTCGTTTTTATTTAAATATTTGTGCCCTTTTTATTTGCTATTTTACAAAAAAATGAAGTCTACTGTTAATAAAAATCATTTGTTTATATAAAAAATTAAAATATCATTCCTCTCAGAAGTTCTATAGTTTGAAAGTTATGTGAGCAGTGTTGTGTTCTTCCAGAAAAGGAAACAAAGCACTGATGATGTTAAATGTTTATTTAATTATTGGAAATTGAGACAATGTTTATTAATACTAAAATTGTTACACGTTCCCTTTTTTAACTATAATTAATTTCCTACTTAGTTATATAGTATGATGTTTCTTCGATGAATCTACTTCTTGTACTGTCTGAATAACAAACTGGGTTCCATAAGGAAACTTACTATCAATTACTCATTAAAATAAAATGTTCCAAAGGAAAATTAACGACAACAACATGATTCACTTTGAACTTAAATATTTACGTCCAATGTAGCATTTATTTTAATATATTTTTGAAGGGAAAGTTTAGTTTAATGAGTTACTAATATGTAACTAATGATAGTAGTTATTTCTGAATTATGGTAAACAAAGAAAATGAGATATGAATAACGTTGCTTACAATTTTATAATAAAATCTAACGATTAACAAGCTAAAATTAAGAATCACCTTAAAATATGATTATAATAAAAAGGATGTATCTAACATCTCTCTCCATAAGATTGATTTATATTAGAGGATAATTAAATCAAAAAAAAAATAAAAAATAAAAATAAGTGAGAGGTTATTGCTATTATTAGTATTAATTGAATATATGGCTAATTCATATTAATAGAAGGTGCACGCGACACTGATCTACGCATAGGTGGTTGATGTTCCACTGGATCATTCACTATTGACACTTGCGCTTTTAACTCAGTACGTTCGTCAAGTTCCAAATCTTCTGATGTCATTATTTGTGAAAGATGATGTCTCGTCAACGGAGCACTTGTAGTAATGGTAGTATTAAATATTTTTCGCGCAACATGGAATTGATGAGTCTAGATTTTTAGTATTACAACACAGTAATTTCTAATCAATTGTAGGCATCCAAATACCTTAAAAATCTTGTATATCACTAGAAATCCTACTAACGATCCCAAAATTGAAAAGAAAACGGAATACCAATGTGTTTCATAACTTGGGATTTTTTGTTTTAACTGATTGTATAGCATTTCGTCAAGCTGGGTTAACTTATGTTGGGCTACTCGTAATTCATCTAGTTTCACATTAGTGAACTGCACTGGTTGCAAATGTATTGCTTTAATGGAAAGATTCTCCTTCTTGGTGTTACAGCAGACATCTTCAACTATATCTACTTGGGTAGTTGGTGATAATAATTTGCTGTTACTTCGCTAGTTGCTTCCAAAACATTGGTTGGTGTGAATCCCTTGCATACATTTTTTAGTTTTAATATGCCGGTATTCTCAATCGTAATATCCACGATTTCAGATGCAGGTCAGGTGACTGTTAATTTTATTGCTTCTGATACGATAAGAATCCAACTGTTGTCTTCCAAAGGTTGCCATATTTCCATCCTTGCGTGAATTGGTCGGGTAGTACATGAACGTGGTATTTCCTTAAGCACTGAAGTAAGTAGCAGTGTTTCGCAAGTAGGGTCCTTGTTTGATCGAGTAGTACTTATTTGATAACATATGTAATATTCGGGCAACGTCTTTGTGCATTTATTGAGATCCTGCAGTTGTGAATAGTGCATCTTCGTTGTACTCATTAATAAATAAGGAGAGGAAGGATCAATGTTAGAATATATTTGGGTGAAGTTGTGAGACATGGGGAGTGGTAAAATTCTACAGATATTATACTGTACATCATCTACGATAGGTATCTTAATTGCAAAAATTACTATTTGATTAATGTATATAACATCTAGTTTACTTATTTCAAAGTATTTATGAATTGTCGAATACGTTAGAGGGATAGGCAATTGTTGTCCTTCTTTCAAGATAATGCGTGATAATTCTTTTAGTAAAGTTAAAGGTGAAATTATTTGAGGGTGCAAAATATTATGCTTGGCTAATGTAATTGAATTTATTAATAAGTCTTAGTAATGTTCAAGATTTGAGGTCATTTGTGTTAAAAGAGTAACTTGTTCTAAAATGATCTGTTGTAATCGAATTTCATTTATATTATTTGTGGTTTGGTCGGAGAGTTTATTAAACAATTCTATATTGGCGTTAAGCTTATCTTCGTTTACTTTTAGAGCATACATAGATGTATTAAAGTTAGAAATAGTATTTGAGATAATACTGATTTGCTGTTTCATTAAAACCTGTACTTCTCGATTGTCGTGCATTAAGGATTTGATGGATTCTTCATAGAATCTAGCATCGTCAGCATCGGGTATGCCAAAGAGCCAATTGATTCCGTATGAAATTCCGTCAAAAAATTTTTGTTTGAACCGGTTAGTATTTTCTAGATTGTGTCCGGTTAGATGATTAACCATTTCTGCTTTATTCTTAAGTTCATTAATGCGTGATTCCATCATACTTATTGAGTTGTGGCGGAAAAACGTAACATGATTATAAGAGCTTGAAGTACCAAGATGAGTACATAGATTTTGCGATTTTATGAGATATTTTGATAATTGTTCATATTTTTCGTGAATGACTGACAAATTAAAATGAGATAGTAGTGTATATTTTGATCTTGATATAGTGGCGTTTCCTATATGGCTATAGTACAGACCAGAATTTTTATTCAAATATTCAATCTGGTAATTTTGTGTATTACCAATTACTATCATAAAGTTAAGGATTGAAATAAGGAAATGGAATAGAAGGAATGTTGATGACATTTTTTCTCTTCCTGGGAGGTTAACCTGAAACAGAAGGTTTCAATAGATTAATGTGATACGTTACTAATTTACTGGCTTTTTGTATTTGGACGGTTCGATTAGGAAATATTTTGGTTATCTTATATAGACCTAGAAAATTTGGACTTAATTTTTTGTTCAGACCGGGGGTAGTTGCTTTATTTACTACATAAACTAAGTCATTGACTTTGTATTCGTGCAGTTTAATTTTATGGTCGTAATATTTTTTTGACTGTTGCTTGGATTTAAGTAAATTTTCTTTTGTTATTTTATGACAGGTATTTAATTTTTGTTTTAAATTTACCACATAGTCATCGTAGTTATAATTGATGGATGTCTCTTGACTGATAGTATTTGGTAGAAATGGCTTACTACCGAATAGAACTTCATGTGGGGAAAACCCAGTTGATTTATGAATATGGGTGTTATAAGCAAGCATCGCGAAGGGTATAAATTCATCCCAGTTCGAGTGTTTATCGTTAATATAGTGCTTTAAATAATCTTTTAGTGTTAGGTGTGATCTTTCTAAAGCTCCATTGCTCTGGGGGTGATAGGGGGAAGATAAAATATGTTTAGTTTGGAATAATTTCATTAAATTTTTAATTAAGTTAGATGTAAAGTCACTACCTTGATCAGACAGGATTGTTTTCTGTATCCCAAATAGAGTAATGAATTTAGCTAATTCGTGGGCAATAGTTTGTGATTCATGATTTGGTATGGGAATAGCATAAGAAAATTTTGTCAAATCGTCCTGCATTGTTAAAAGAAATCTGTTATTATTTTTCAGTTTGGGGTGATGGACCTACAATATCGATTGCTAATTTTTCGAACGGTTGGTTAGCTGTTGAAGTTATCTCCATGGGTGCTTTAGAAGGTTTAAAATTGGTTTTGTTGATTTGACATGATGGACATTTTTTTATATAGTTTTTGATGTCCTTTTTCATGGAATCCCACTTATAGAATTCCTTTAGCCTTTTATACGTTCTAATGAATCCAGAATGACCTGCTAATTTGGAATTGTGATTATCTTGAAGAATTTTTAGAATTTCTTCTTTAGTGTTCGGTCTTATACGTTCTTTAGTCAAAATGATGGGTTTGATCCCTCTATCCTTGAATATATAATGTATTAATTCAGAAAACATCTCCTTTTTTATATTTTTGTGAGCGATAATTACATCATGAATAAAAATCGATTTGATATTTGAATTACGAGTTAATTCAGTTCTAAGGTTCCTTAAACTATAAAAAATATCTCTATATTCTAGTTTATCGAAGTGGAATTGTTTGCAGATACAAATATAAGTGGTTTTGTTAGTATTAGTAAGTTTCATAATTGAGTATAGATCATCGGGTTCTGGAACGTTTGAAAAATCATAAGTGTCCTTTAGAGATTCCGATAATAAATTTGAACTATCTAGATCTTTAGAATATAATAGAACATTAGGGAAGTGACTGAAACTATCGGAGGGCAAGGATTCTATTCGAGGAATTTCTAATATTTCGTAATGGTATCTTATGAAATTATCAAACACGTCATCCTTTCGAATTATATTAATATTTATTAACGGTTCAGGATTATTACTCTTAACAATTAATAAGTTATTACTATCACGAACACACAATTTGATTTCTCTATTACTTTTCCTAAAAACGAAATGAATCATGTTTTTTTATTTCCGGCCAATTTAATTCATCTAGACCGCAAGATATTTTAGGCATAGCTAATTTCGAAATTCCATTGGTTATGCAGAATTCTCTCAGATTGACTAATGTTGTGAAAACATTACTATAGGTTGGCTTATCAAAATAATTAATTTTAGTGACCATATAAATTATTTCACGCTGAGCAATTTTGAAACTTAGTATTTTAAAAAGTTCTGGGTTTTGTGACATATTTTATCTTCCCCCTATCACCCCCAGAGCAATGGAGCTTTAGAAAGATCACACCTAACACTAAAAGATTATTTAAAGCACTATATTAACGATAAACAGTCGAACTGGGATGAATTTATACCCTTCGCGATGTTTGCTTATAACACCCATATTCATAAATCAACTGGGTTTTCCCCACATGAAGTTCTATTCTGGGTTTTGTGATTTTAAAATATCGATATTATTAAACCTAATTTTAAATTCCTTGGCTATTCCTTTGTCGCATTTAAGATCTTTACTGACGCAATGAACAAGACTATAATTTTCTGAGATTTCAAACAAATCTTCATTAACCTCACTGACGTCAGGGTTTATTATTTGTTGATTCCCATGTTTTTTGAATATGAAATAAGAGTCGTCCAAAATTGAATTTTCTAAATGTGTGGGTTGTATTCTACTCAATGCATCAGCATTTGAATTTTGCTTGCCTGGTTTGTAAACGATTTCGTAATCGTGACGCCAACGAACCAATCTGCTACCGGTGTCCTTACAGTTAAATAACCACGTTAAGGGTTTATGATCGGGAACAATAACAAATTTCCTACCGTATAGATAAGGCCTAAAATGTTTAACGCTCCATACTATACTAAGCAATTCCTTCTCTATTGTACTATAGTTTTGTTCGGAGTTATTTAAAGTTCGAGACGCGTAAGCTATTGGTGGATCATAACCAATTTTGCCTTGACTTAAAACAGAACCTATTGCGAAATTGGATGCATCTGTGGTTAAAATGAAATCCTTAGTGAAATCGGGATATTTTAATAATGGTTCATTCATTAGTATGCATCTAAACTCGTCAAAGGATTTTTGTTGGGTTTCTGTCCAATTGAAAGCGATATCCTTTTTTAATAGGAGAGTTAATGGTTTAGCAATTCTCGCGAAATCCTTAATAAACTTCCTATAATATCCGACTAACCCTAAAAACATTTTAATTGATTTCTGATCTCTAGGAATAGGAAAATTCTTGATTGCCTTAACTTTTTCTGGGTTTGGACTCACGCCATTACAGGTAATGACATGCCCTAAATAAGAAACTTCCTTTTTTAGGAATTCGCACTTATCCGGTTGCAATTGCAAATTATTTAGTCTTAACCTTTCAAAAACTGATTTTAGTTTCAAGGTGTGCTGCTCTAGAGAAGACGCGTAAATGACAATATCGTCTAGGTAAACAAAACAATGAAGTCCTTGTAACCCGCTCAAAACAGAGTTCATTAATCGTTGGAAAACAGACGGTGCGGTTTTCAGACCAAATGGCATCCTCGTGAATTCGTAATGCCCTAAAGGCGTGGTGAAAGCTGTTTTTTGTTGATCTGTCTTTTTTATTGGAATCGATAATAGCCAGAAGCTAAATCTAGAGTGGAAAAATACCTTGAGTGTCCTAGCTGATCTAAGATGTCCTCTATATATTTGGTAACGGATACGCATCGCCGATTGTGACACTATTAAGTCTGCGATAGTCTATTACTAACCTCCACTTAGGCTTACCTGAAGCATCAGGCCGTTTCGACACGACCCAAAGGGGTGAGGAATACGGAGAAGTAGAGGGTTGTATAATTCCCTGCGCTTACATTTTAGTCATTTGCTGATTAACTTCTTCTTTATGCACTTCTGGGTAACGATAAGTTTTGGAAAAAATTGGGGTATTATCCGTTACATTAATTTCATGTTCGATCGCGGTAGTATGCGTCAGACTGTCGTTAGGTAAGAAAAATATCTTATTGTACTGAAGGCAGACATCTAAAACTGACTTTCTTTCTTCGTCATTTAGATGATCTAATCTTAAATTGTTTTTTAATAGTTCTTCACGATTAGGTTTTGATATTTCTGTATTAGAATTATTTGGGTTTATATTTAAAATTTTGAAGTTATGGAGGATTGGTTCCAAGAATAAAGAAATTGGATTAATTTGTTGATCGATTACTCAGGTATTTAAAATAGTAACTGAAGCTTTATTATGTTGATTAACCTTCACAATAGCCCTTGATAAGTAAATTCCTTTTGGTAATCCTACTTTAGGAACAATACCTTCTTTTAATTCAGGATTTTTAATAGCAATTTCAACAACTGTCTCAGTTCTAGCCTTGAGATTAATTATGTTAGCATGATTAATATTATTTGCATTTGAATTAGATTGCTCAGTGTACAGCTTAACTCGAACTTTAATTGATTTAAATGAAATAGTTTTGTTTTCGAAATCAATTTTTGCGTTTTCGTGTTGCAAAAAATCTTGACCTAATAAGCCGTCGAAAGGGACGTTTGTTGCTTGATTTAAGATATGAAATTTTGCAGAAAAGTTTTGATTCTGAATTTGTAGGGGTATTTTTGAGCTTCCTACAGTTTCTACAGAATTATTAGGACTGAGTCCGTGTAAAATAATTTTTCTTAGAATTAAAATATGTTTCTGGTGTAAGTTTATTTGCTTTAATTAATGAAGCACTCGCCCCAGTATCTACTAAAAATTTAAAAATCTTATTTGGGTCTTTTGAATTTGGAGAACGTATTTCGATATAATTTAGATTATCATCAGAATTTAAAATTTTTAATTTTCGAACACCATAAGTTGAGAAATTTGGTCCTCCAGTGAAGTGCTCGCCACTGTGGACTGTTGGGTGTTGGGGGTAAATGAACGGTCTTGTTATCTTAATTTGGACTAACAGTTGTAGATTTAACCTTTTGTTGTTCTTTCATTTTATTTTATACTGAAGCTTACGACATTCCTCTATAACGTGACCTAATTTCTTACAATATTTACAAGATTTGTTACTACTGGTTTTGAAATTGTCCTTATTATTGACTTGATTTTCGTTTTTTATGAAATTAATTGGTTTTTGTGAATTTAAATTACGTTGTGGTGACATGAATGTACTAGGTCGCCTACACTCTGAAGTGTGATGATTATTCCGTTTGCAATTTTTACAAAATTTGTTTTGTTTTTTGAAATTTTGCATGTTTAGTGCACGTTCTTCCGAAATCGCGGCTGTAAAAGCTGAGTTTAAATTATTAAAATCCTTCCATCTTAACATTTGAGAAATCTGTGGTAAGGAGTGAAAAATAAATCTATTTAATGTTATTTCCTCTATTGCTTGAATTTTACCTGGTAATACGGATTAATCTTGAGTCTGTAATTTAACTGCGGAAAGGGCACGCGAGCTTAATACTTCTAACCGTTGAAAGAAACCATGAATAGACTCATTATAATTTTGTTTGCAATTATCTAATTCTTCCATTATTTGTGAATAATGTTTTTTGTCTTGATATAGTTCTTTAAGTTTGAATTTTAAAGAATCCCAATCGTTAAAAGTTTGACATGCAAGTTGCTCTTTAGCTCGACCTGAAATCTTTGCCAATATATAATATAATAATGGAATCTTTTGTTCTGGCGATGCCAGATCGTTTGTTAGCCAAAAATTGTCCTATCTCATATCTATTTCCAGAAAATTCTTTGGGAATTAGTTTACATAAGAAATCAATAGAGAATATACACGTTTGGTTTTGGGGAGATGAGGAGTGGGCAGTATTTAGGAGATCACTTGAGGAATTATTTGGTGAGTTTGGATCTGGTGCCATTTTGATTATGAGTACAAGAAAGCACTGAAACACTAACAAAATCAGAAAAATGCACTTACCCTTCCTTTTGGAATTGTACTCTTCCTTGGAATTAAATTCGCCAATCGATTTGAATTTTCAGATGTTGCAGCTAATGCGGTCAAAATTCTGCGTTGTCCTGATGTTCGCATCGATTGTAGGGAAGATCCTGCCGATCTGCGCCAAAATTTTATGTTGTGTTCTTCCAGAAAAGAACAAGGCACTGATGATGTTAAATGTTTATTTAATTATTGGAAATTGATACAATGTTTATTAATACTAAAATTATTACACATTCCCTTTTTTAACTATAATTAATTTCGTACTTAGTTATATAGTATGATGTTTCTTCGATGAATCTACTTCTTGTACTGTCTGAATAACAAACTGCGTTCCATAAGGAAACTTACTATCAATTACTCATTAAAATAAAATGTTCCAAAGGAAAATTAACGACAACAACATGATTCACTTTGAACTTAAATATTTACGTCCAATGTAGCATTTAATTTAATATATTTTTGAAGGGAAAGTTTAGTTTAATGAGTTACTAATATGTAACTAATGATAGTAGTTATTTCTGAATTATGGTAAACAAAGAAAATGAGATATGAATAACGTTGCTTACAATTTTATAATAAAATCTAACGATTAACAAGCTATAATTAAGAATCGCCTTAAAATATTATTATAATAAAAAGGATGTATCTAACAGCAGTTCGAATCAAACATATAAGCGATTTTCTTTATTGGCTTACTTTGATCAATTTCTTATCTCCTTGATTTATATAAATACAATAAAATATTAAAATTTTTGCTAATTGCTATTTATTTAAATAAGGATTTATATAATATTCCGCCATTAATGTCCAAATTTGGGTGGTCAATTGTACTAGCGCAGTGTAATAGCTAAAATATGTTATGAGTTAACACAGAAGTATAAGGAGACTGATGTTGAATATAGAACTCCACGCAACCTTTTATTTTCTTGTGGCATGCATTCTGTGATAACATTTTATTAACATTCTTGTGATAACATGTGACATTCTTGCAGATGTTTAAATACATTTTATAATTCTTCTGTTTTTTATTTAGTTATGTATTCAGATAGGAATTTTTATAATCTTAATTCTGTTTTGTTTATTTGTTAAAGTATTTATTTTTTTTTCTAAACATATTAAATGACTATAACGATAATGAATGGAATAAAAGCAAAAATTCTTGACAGACAATGTTTACAATAGCAAATAACAGATATCATTGGATGTACTATTTGTATGACTCCTGATATAATAACATAACCTAAGTTTTTTCTGATAGTTTTGTATTTGGGTTATTGCATTTATGATTATACAAATTTGATATGTAAAACTATGGACTTAGATCTCAGAAGTTTTATATTTCTTAGAGATTACGTAAAGATATGTTTTGGGTTATATTTTGTCATATTTCATTGTTAAACTTTTTACAAATGCATAATAAGTTATATGTTGTAATGTAAACTAGTAACTTTATTTCTTTATTAGAAATTTTTTAGAGTATTGTACAATTGACGATACAAGTGGTCATACCTAGTTTGACAATTTAAAAACAAATTAAGAATTCTTGCAGTACTACCAACTTGAACATAAGTATAATAATTCACTGCTTGCTCGGATATCGAAAAATTGTGGATGCATTTTACTTTTATTTGATTTTTTTACTACTTTATTTACAGTTACATATAATAAATGATCGTAAATAGTTATTAGAAAGCATAAAGATTTAAATCTTTCTTCTGCATATGCACACATATTATTATTTATTTTATTTCTTATTATGGAACATAAAATTCAACAGCAAACCCAGTAAAAGCATCATAAAATTTTACATGTTGCTATCATAAAAGGGGCACATTTAGAGTCATAACTATAAAATTTTACTGCTTTATTATTGTAAATGCATGTAAAGCTTGCTTGCGTAAAGCATTTTGTTATTTTAATTTTTCTCTTTTACAGAAATGGGGTAAATGTTGAAGGTGCTACACACAAGCAGGTCGTGGACCTTATTAAATCTGGTGGTGACGTGCTAACATTGACGGTTATTTCAGTTACGCAGCAGGTATGAACAAGATTACTATAATAAATTATAATTGTCCGATTTCTTAAGACTAAAAAATGTTTTTAATTTTTTTCCCGTTTTTTTTTCTATAAAATTGAAGATTAAGATTAATGTTTTCACAAGCTACAGTGAAATCTCTGTAGGTATACATACATAGAACTTAAATAAGTTATTACTTGCTTATCTAACTTGAAATGTCTTACAATATTGAGAAGTATGTTGCACTAATGGACTTCTGGAAAGTGCTGTATATCAATTAATAGTTTGAAAGATATTAACGTAAGTTCTGTGTTCCCTGGAGTTGTATAAAGTTTCACTATTGTAATTTATTTGTCTCTACTGAAAACATTTAACAATAATAATGATCGTAAAACTTTGCAATGCATTTACTGTATTTTCTGAATAATTATCTGAAAAGTTTTCAATACCTAAATAAAATTCGTTAATTATGCCATTGGTATTTAAAATTTCCAGTTGCTTTTGCAGAAGTAGTTTACATTTACAGGGTGGACATTCTTGTCAAACCAATTGTATAAAGAAAAAATGTTTACATGATTTTTCACTAGTATATATATATAATCTTCACACAAATGTATGATATTTCAGAAATGAAATAAATTTTATTAAGTTACTGGTTAATAATTTTTAGTTAATTAATTTTGAACAAAATGCTTTTTTAAATATTTATAGCTTTGGTCTTAATTATTTTTAGGAAGCAGAAAGACTAGAACCATCAGAGGATGGCCAGGGATACCCATATTTCGATTACAGCGAAAAACGTTCTCTCCCCATTAGCATACCAGATTACCATTACAACGAAAGAGGTGGTGAACGGTATGTTTCATTCAACATTTACATGGCTGGAAGGCATCTTTGCTCAAGACGGTATAGAGAATTTGCTCATTTGCACAACAACCTTAAAAAAGAATTTATAGGTATGAAGTAATCTTGTTTTTTTTGTAAAGGAGGATGCCCTTTCTTATGTAGTAGGAAGCTTATTTTTGGCCCCCTCCAAATTTTGAAAAAAATCGTCCGAATCATATTTATTTTTTTTAGACAATATTTGGTCAATTCTAGGCTAAATGAAGGTGATTGGATACGTAACTATCCTTATAAACAAATCACGTAAAAATGCCAAAATATGGTTTCAGTATGAACTATTTAAGAGGAAAAGCGTCAGAATCAGTTTTGTTGAATCGGTATGAGGGTATCCAGAAAGTACTTAACACCCAAGAGGAGTGGGAGGGATAGCTAAATTGTGACAGAGGGAAGGCAGGATTTGGACGAAAAAGTGTGCATATGCGTTTTAATTGAAGGTAGTTTATTATTATTTTAGATTTCAATAATTTAACAAAATAATATTTAGAAACAAACCTCCAATGATAAAGAATCAAAGTGTAAGCCTTATATTCCACTCCGGATGTTAAATTACATTTTCAACATTTTTCATTTATATTAAAAACTCAAGTGTGACACGTCAAAATACAATTGTAGAAAATAGTTTATGTTTATGATAGTGCATGTACTTACGGAAGGGATTCGTCAGAACAAAATCTGATGCTTACCGATATATTGGCAGTTTATTGCTGAACAGTTATTTGTGAATTTAGTGCACGAAATGCTACTTTGGTGGTCAAGAATGAAAGTCTTTTGACGAGGCGTAGCAGAGTCAAAGTCTTATTTGAGACCACCAAAGTCATTTTGAGCTCGAATTGAAAGCGTTATTTAAATAACCGAAAAAGTAGAAAAAAAAATAACACAAGGAAATTTTTATTTTAACGCAAAGTGGGCAGTTTCGTTGTTGCTATGGAAACGACATTGCTCAAATATGCATAAATCGCATAAATGCACGAAATATTTTTTGTTTTATAGCAAAAGTTGTCAAGTAAACAAAACCAATGTGGCATTTTGCATACAGATATTAATGAAAAAATGTCATTATTTTTTGACAGCTGTAGAAAAAGCATATTTTAGTATATTTATAAGTTCATAAGTATGATATATGTAGGGCACACACATATGTATGTAATGTAGGGCACACACAGTCGTCCACGACCACATCGATGATGTGGTCCGAATAATGACGAAATATTTACATTTGCTGTAATTTATTACGTTCAATATTACGTTACGACCGTAATTTATTACAGTCGCGGACGACCGTATGTTCCCTATATAAAAACAATAAAAAGTTGATTTGGACAATTTTTTTCAAAATTTGGAAGGAGCCGAAAACAGACTTTAAGGACTGTCCTCCTTTGGTTAGGGAAATACATTTTCTAACAATATAAATTAATATTTAGTTTTGTCTAGGTTTTAATTTTCCCAAACTGCCAGGAAAATGGCCCTTTACATTAAGCGAGCAACAACTTGATGCCAGAAGACGAGGATTAGAACAATACTTGGAGAAAGTATGTGCTGTTCGAGTTATTGCTGAGTCGGATATAGTTCAAGAGTTCCTTACCGACCAGGACGATGATAATAATAGTAGTCCGGTTGATTTAAAAGTAATAAAAGAAGATTGTTCGATTAATTAGTTATGTAACATCAGTTTGATTTTTTGCTCTAGGTATTATTACCTGATAGAGAAGTGATAACGGTTTCATTACGAAAAAGTTCCAATGCTGATGAAGTGTATTCTGCAGTTTGTAAAAAGATTGACATGTGTAAAGAGACCTCGCAATACTTCTACCTCTTTGAAATTGTTGAATACAATTTTGGTTAGTTTAACTATTATATTGATGTTATATTTGTTAAATTTTGTATTAATTGCTAATTTTTTTTTGTTTTATAGAACGTAAATTGCAACCTTCAGAATATCCCCATAATTTGTACATACAAAATTACAGCACAGCAACAAGCACCTGCCTTTGTATAAGAAAATGGTTGTTCTCGTTATCGAGAGAACTTACGTTACTCAAAGATCCTCAGGCTACATCTTACATATTTTGGCAGGTAAATACATTAGTCATGTAATCATGTTCAGGAGTGGACTAGAAATAAGAGTTTGTTGTTCGATTCAACCAAAATCTGAAATTAGATTGGAGATTCATTCAAGCTTTAAAATAAATTAGAATATGAAAGTCAGTACTGTAAACTTTCTATATTGACTTAATGTATAAATAATCTAATTATGAAAAGTCTCACTATCGGCTAAAGATAAAAATGCATTTCTTTGAAATTTTTAAAAACGGTAGGTATTCAGAAACGGAATATTCAAAGGAAGATAAGCTTAGGGAAAATCCGGAAAATTTATGTCAATTCAAGTCAAAATGTTGAATTGACATAAATTTTTCGGAACAACAATGGGTGTGTCTATGATTGTGTTGCATGTTAGATGGGAGACATATGACCTTAGTTGTTGTTCTCGCGTAGTGTAGGCGCAAAATAAAAAAAGGATTTATTAATCATGATTATAAGGTGAGATGATAAGCAGGGGCGTCCCCAGTGGTGTGCGAAGGTGTGCACGGCATACAGGCAGCCAAATAAATTTAAGATTAATATACTATATGGCGATGGGCAGCAAATAACAAATTCCAAATTAAAATTATTGGAAAAATAATATATCTATGATGGTATTAAATTGGTTGGAGTTAAAAATGCTAAATTATATTATAAGAACTTTTTCTAATAATCGTATTTTTGTTACAATATTTGTTACAAATTGACATAAAATTTAGATAAAAATTGGGGGCAGCAGTAATAATCTTTGCACAAGGGCAGCCAAGTGTTTGGGGACGCCCCTGATGATAAGGTTTTGATAAGAAATTTTAAGTATGTTTAAATTTCTAAATACAACTTATAATTGGAAATGAATTAAATAACAAATTAAAATTGCTTGTACTAAATTGCAAACAAAAACAAAACCTCCAGAATTCAATATTTCAATTAGCATTTTAAGCATTTAAGTTTACAATAAACTTAATTTCTACAACTTTTAATTCTTGTATAAAATTCAAAAGATAAAATCTTTCACGATAAAAATTTATACCATATCGAGGGCATCAGATCAGAGGGGCGTATCCGCCAAAATTTTGATCTTCAATTTTTATGTCGTATTGATTTCTGGTATCGACCTGTGTGTTGTCACAAACGGGCGAATGTTTTGTGAGGCCAGATTAATACCTTACAAAACATACGCCCGTATGTAACAACACGCAGGTCGATACTAGAAATCAATACGACCTAATAAATGGAAGATCACCAATTTGGCGGATACGCCCCTCTGATCTGATGCCCTCGATATATATTTATACAATTATATTATATAATTGAGAGAAAAAATTTAAATTATATAAATTGAAAAAAATTCAGAAGAAAGCCTAAAGGATAGAAATTAAAATTTTACTGTAACTACAATATTTGTTCACAAAAGCTTAAAAACTTGAATAGTAACATTATTATGTGCATTATTTATTTAAAAGGAAAATTGAAAGTTTTTAATGAATTATGAAAATGCAAATGTTCTTACAATTATAAAGATGTGGATAAAATTAATTTTAAAAAAATGCAATTTTGGAAATAAAGAAAAATTTACATATAAAGAATTTTAAATTCTGGTTTCTAAGATTTTTTAAATATAGATTTATTTAAATTGACTTATTAATTTAGTTAATTTGTGCTTTTTTATAAGCTATTCAACAACTATTACATTAAAACAATTATGAAATTAAAAAAATAATTATTAATTCAAATTAGCTTTCTCAGATTTGAAAGATTTTCCGTGTTATTTAAAAAACTTTTTAAAGTTATTGTTTTGCTACTTTAAATTCTTCTAAACTTGGCCGTGTGAATATATAAAATATAAAATTTAAAGATAACTCGCCTAATTAAATTAAGAATCTTTCATAGTAGAGTTTTATTAGGCTGAAATCGTTCATTCTGTTGGGCATACCTTTTAAAAATTACCAACCTAGTTCATGTTGTAGTCTATCCCTAAGTTAAGCAGAATTTAGTTGTCGTCAAAAAAATAATTGTGCGCGGGCGGCAGAGGAGGTTTTAGTAAAAAGGGTAACATTTAATTTTTATGTTATTTGTTGCAGGACTTCACTCGCTATGTTGTGACAAAACTGTGAATGGTTACATTGATATTTAAGTTGTTTAAAAAACATTTAAGATGTTTATTTACATTGTTTCTTATGGGAACGCCTACTTTTAAAGTCGATTTTGTTGAAACAGCACTTTTAAGGTTTAACGAAATTACATTTAACACTTAATATCTTCAGATTTAATACATATTTTAAAGAAATGATTGGAATAAACGTTTTACGTTGATTTTCTGTCAACACAATGGTGCTTTTATTTTTGTCATAGTTATAATACAAGCAGAGATATTTGCAAAACAACATAAAGAGTGCTGTGTCTCGTTTTTGCTGTTGGTTAAGGAAAAGGGATTTTAGTACGCTAATAATGCATAGTTGAAGTTATGTCTTATCCACGTAAACAAAATATATTTTCTTGTGCGTTTTACACATTGCATACCATACAGGTGGCATATTTATTTATTATTTCTTTCTTAAATTCATACAAGCAAAGATATTGATCAATATCTACAAACTGTCCTACGATATCATCTGTGGTTTTACAAACTTACAATTAGTAAGCTACAACTATATTACACCAGTACTTTGTATGTAACCACAGAAAATCTGTATGTAAGTTAAATATGTTAACTAACGCAAAATAAAAAAATCACATCACATAGATTTAAAATTATTTTTTAATAAAATCAAGGAAATATCTAGGTACTTACACCTCTTTTCATGGATTTTTTATAAAATAACAAAGGCAACTCAAACTCAAATTAAAAATACATATTGTGCAATTATCTATTAACTATTTGACAGCAAGAAATTAAGATAGAAAAACTGAGTAAACTCATTCACTCGTAATACTCGGATTCCGAATCTGCTTCGATGTCTGCTTTTGTTAAACCATTTTTCTTGTTTTTGTACCCTCCAGGACATTCGCATGTTGGTATACAATAAAATTTATTTTTCATGCAGGAACAAATTTTCGTCGAGCAATCTGCAAAAAAATTAAATTACATCTAATTACATAACTCCATGAAATCGTTTGAATACTTTTTTTTTACAATGGTATGTATTCAGAAATATAATATTTTTATTGGCACTCAAATGATTTCATAGTGTTTTTATAAAATCACAAAGATAAATCAAACTCAAGTTAAAAATACATATTGTGCAATTATTTATTAACTGTTTGAGAGGAAGAAATTAGGAAAAAAAACAAAAAACTTAGTAAACGTATTGTCTGCTTTTGGTAGATCATTTTTCTTGCTTTTGTATCCTCCAGGACATTTGCACGTGGTGATGCAATAAAATTTAGTGTTCATATAGGAACAAATTGTTGTCTAACAATCTAAAAAAAAAATTAAGTTGCAACTAGTTACATAACATCATGAAATCATTTGAGTACTATTTGATCAAAAATCTCTTCGTTAAAATAAATCTGATTAGAGAACTTGAAAAACTTTTTACGTCTACGTTAAAGTGAATGTACAAGACAACAAAAAAAGGTATATTGCCATTCATGAAATATGCTGGAGGACTGTATTAAAAAAATTACTTAGTTTCCATGCTATAATGGGTTGCGATACTACTAGTCAATTTACTGGTATAAGAAAATAAACAGAAGATAGTTTGATAGAGCATTGCTTACGAGTACATTACCAAACTAAAGAGTAGTTGGATAGTCTATTACCCAAACCCAATTTAGAAAGCTTTTTTTTAATTTACGGATTGCAAAAAGTGGAAACTGGAATAGTTCCAGTTCTCGCAATAGAGGAATCAGTACTTAGAAATGTTACATCTCTGAATGCCAACCATTGTAACAAAGGTATTCGAATGATTTCATGGTGTTATGTAATTAGTTGTAATTTAGTTTTTTTACAGATGCTCATTTGATGAGCAATAATTTTCTCTTTCTATTGATACCATGTATCAATAAAATTAAAACATTGTTTATTAAATGGATAATTTTTCACTTTTGAAGTTTGTTCATCATTTTGAAATTTGCAATCTTATAATACTCAAAAGACTCGATAAGACATAGAACTCCAGTCCACTCCTGGTGACATTGACCATTAATATTAAAACAAAAAATTTACTTTTTAAAATTTATTTTATTAGGCTGTTGATGAAGTAAATAGGGGATACATACATGCCGGTGAAAGACTATATCAATTAAAAGCGTTACAAGATAGTACTCGAGCATCCGAATATTTAAGATTGGCTCGAGAGCTTCCAGGCTATGGAGACGTTGTATTTCCACATTGTGCATGTGATTCGAGAAAAGAAGGCCATGTAATTGTAGCAGTTGGTAGTTCTGGAATAAAATTACAGGCTTGCAGAGAAGACGGCACGCTAGAAAGCCAAGTTGTTCAATTACAGTGGGATTGTATAAGGCAGTGGGAAGCGGATGATGAGGGAATGGCATTTTGCTTGAGGTATAATAGGCCAGATAAAACACCTAGATGGCTTAAGATTTTTACACCATATGTAAGTATCCTTTTTAAGAGCACTCTGAAGTACACTGTATACGAAAATACGTTTATTGCTTAACTCACCTATTTTGTTGTAATCAAGATCTTGCTTTTCTACTAAAGTATATTATAGATGGCAGGAAAGTAAAAAGATTGAAAAAACGAATCTGTGGGCGAGTAGTTTAATGTAAATACACATATTTCGACATGATTCACGCATCTTCAGAGTGCTCTTAATTTCTAACTTTATATGCAATTTTTACCTCCGATATAAGTATTTAAATTCTAATAATTCACTGTATATTATTTTCAGTATATGTACCTTCTGGATTGTTTCGAGAGGATTTTGGAAGAGAGTAAGTGGATGGCTGCTGGAGAATGAATCATTCAATTCACTTCAAATACATTATATAAATAAACAAAAACACTTAATTCACACTTTTTCTCTGCGCACGTACACAACCCACGGACATTGCCACCACTTTACATATATATGTATACTTCTCTCATTATTGATAATAAGTGAATATCTTATTATTGTACTATAAGAAAAGTCTGTTATAGGAGAAATTTTCAGTTGTAAGATGTAAATAGTACTCATATTATATATATATTTAATTTTTTTGTTAAGTTTCTTTGTAAAGAAAAAGAATGCTATTGTTATTACTTCATAAAATGACAGTATATATATTTGTTAATTCCATTTAAATCTAAAAAGAAAGAAGAGATCATAGCAAAAATTTAATTCTTATATTGTGATAGTGCACTAGAAGTTGTTAGATTGAAGAATTAGTAAATTATTATTAAGTAGTAGTACGCTTTTTAAATTAAAGAGTCTTAGTACTGTTGAAAGGTGCTTTTCTTTTGTGATGTATAACTATTAAGGTACATACATCATATCAAATCCCCGATAATTTTACATTCTATTTTACAATTATTTGATTTTAAAGAATGTAATAGTATTATGAATTAAAATCAATAAATATCTGCATTCATTTGCCATTTCTTTATAAAACAAAATATAATTAGTTTTAAATTTAGAAGAATTTTCTTTCCTCCTAGTGTGTTTGTGTGTGTAGTGTATCTTTGTATCTGACAATCGATCTATCCCTTTCCCAGCAAGGTCCAAAGTAAGATGCCAGTGACTTTGCTAAGGATAATAGAATTAGTGTCCAAAAAGTCGAGATTTACTACAAACAAATGTGTTCAACAACTTCTGTCATGAAGAATGTACGGATGTATAACAACATTGGATTTTTAGAATTAGAGCAAATTCAATGTGAAGAACGTATAGCTGCAGTACAGCATTAGCTTTTTTAATATGGATGGTATAGGTTGAAACCAAGGAAGTTTAAGTAGGGGGAAGTGCCACAAGAGGTGTGTACATCAGTAGCATAGCCAGAGCTTGGGGAGAGATATACAATAATAAAAGAAAATCCGTGTGCTTGGCTCTCAACGTATACCTATAGTAACTGTTTATGTTTTTTTATAGATTGTATGGAAGAAAGTGCCAAATATTAAAGAATACTGAATAAAAAACAATATTTTTAGAATACTAGTCTTTATTCAACAAAAAACATTACTACAGTAAACTAAAATTCACACCAAACAAGTTTGTCAATATTTCTGGAAAATAATACAAACTAAAGCACTGTTTATTATTCTATAAATCTGCAGGTTATCAGCAAAAATCTGACTGTTCAATCAAGCAATGAAGAAACTTTGAATATTTAATTTATCTGTTACATCGAAATACATGATGTTTGGACACTTAGTCTGGGAGCTGTCTAAATTTGACATGGTCGACAGATTTCCCTTCGGAATTCGAATCCGAACCCGTCGATTTGGAATGGCCTTGACTCTTAAAAAGTCATTTTTTATGTAAAATTTTAAAAATCAAAAAAGCACTTCTTTTCACTATGTATCGTCATAATTTATTTTATTTTAAGAAATTTTCCCAGAGTTGTAGATTGCAAACGTACTACTTAAAATTCAATTTTGAGAAAAGAAGTCTGAAATTACCATTTTGTTATACCTACTATGTTATATTTGTGCACTAAAATTCTCACCATGCAAAAAACCTTTTTATTACAAGTTATAGACTATAGGTGGCAAAAAGTCCAAAGAAGTTTTTGTTAAAAAAATTATTTCGATATCTGCAATACAGGCCAAATTATTGCAATTACAAGATCTGCTACGCAGGCGACTTTGACTCGTCCCTAACGAGGCAGCTAAACCCTTTTTAAACTTCTGGTCACTATAAGTGACTTTTTAAACAAGTAAGTCACTTTTCTTGATCAGAGTGCATTTTAAGATTTTATTAAAAATATTTTTATTGAATATTTTTTACATATCTAACTTGACAAATTTTAATTTTGAATTATAATAATAATAATAAAAACTTTTATTATCCAAATTATAAACGGCTTTAATAAGCCTTTTACATATAATTGGCATCGACAAGATAAGCATCATATAACAAATATAACTAAAAAGATGTATGTATATGTAGATATATATCATAAATTTTGAACAAAAACAAATACTAACAATTTTAATACAAATAATATATGTAAGTATGCAACTGTACCAAACACAACGTTTAGAGATAGATGGATAAATGAAAGTATATAAAAACAGAAGTCCAACAAAAATAATGCTATACTAGGAGTATATAATTATACAAATAATTATACAATAGTATATTTATACAAAAAAATATTACATTTCAAGTGAATTTTTATGCAACTTTTTTTTATTAACAATGTAATTGTTTTTTTTTTGAAAAACTACATATCTAACATAACCAGGCTACGAAATCGTTCTCGCAGTATCTCTAATGGTGGTGAGCGGCCACGAACGGTCTGACTTCAAATTTGTTAACTTAAGAGGTTTAATTAAGGTTAATGATCAGTTGGATGTAACTTTTTTCAGAAAACACTGCAAGACCATTACTGAAAAACTTACAAGCACTTCATCAGGATGTACGGAAAAGTTCATTCAACCTGAAAATGATATCAAATGCTGCGAAAGTATTACCGCTGAAGGTAGATATACCGGGTTGGGCAATAGTGTGGGGAAGTCCGATAGCTCCTAAACGGTAACAGCTAAAAAAATCGTTCTAGTACGGATGTAAACAGTGGATATAGGCGCATCTAGATAAATTATTTTCAAATATACAGGGTGTTGCAGAAAAGTATGGCACACTTAAGGTATTTTTTTTTAAATAGAATGGCCCAAATATTTTTGCATATTTAACACCTCTCTTGGCAGGTTTATTCAATCTAAAATTTTAGCGCCATCGAATGACCGGTTTAGAAGTTATAAATTTTTTTTCCAAAAGATTGAGTTTTACATTATCCTACTTAACAGTTTACCGCTTTCGAGGCCGCAACTGTGAAGACGATTTTAAGTAGGGACTTTGTTGCAGGAGCTTGTAGGGTGCTCTTCTTTAAAAGAAAATGGACCCACCATGTACAGGGTGTTCAAAATTAATTTTTAAAATTAGAGAACTTCAAAGCTAAAATTCACAACTTTTTCAAATGGAACACCCTGTATATTTTGTACCTTTGTGATGCAGAATTAAATAACGAACATTTTTTGTAGGTATGTCCCTATAGCTATCTGTAACCACTTTTGATTTATTGAGATAAAACTGCAAGAAGTACACAATTAAAAAATTGCAGTTTTTTAGAGGTTTTTAGAGGTTAGTTAGAGTAGTTCGTTGGTAGGTTACATCTAAGAAGACAGCTGTACAGTATTTTTTCTCTTCGAGGCTTTTTGATGTCTGATTTAGTATTCTATGTATTTGCTAAAGTTGTAGAATGGCGTTCTCTAAACCCGAACTGAAATAGGCGCAGATGTTCCTTAATAGTCTTTTGAGAAACAATTTCTCAAATACTTTCCCTAGTAAGGACAGGAGACTATTTGGCCTATAAAGAAGCCACTTCTTGTAATTTAAACCAAGATTTTTGTTTCTCTTATAATATCTGATAATTAGCCATATACGCTGTACTCACTATTATTTTAACATAAATAAAATATTTAAACATTGTATTATAAATACTGTTTAGACGATAGGAACGAAATGTTTTTGACATGCCATCAACATCTGTTTAACTGTTAAACAACATCTGTTTAAGACTGCTGCAAATGTCATTGCTAATTTATGGGCATCTCAACCAGATTTTTTCAAAATGTAGACATTTTGCAAATGTAAATCAAGTATATGTACAAGAGCATTCAGATGTTTTAAGAATGATGTACAGTACAATTAATTGTCTATGTGAAGGCAAATGTCATACGATTAAACAATAAGGTTTATATATCACAACATGCATTTAGCTGCCTGGTTAGAGCGCAAGAGTCATAGACACCCGCTTAGCAGATCTTGTAATTGCAATAATTTGGTCTGTATTGCAAATATTGAAATAATTTTTTTTCCTGTCTGTAACTATCAATATGACAGTTACATAAATCTGAAATTGGGTAAGTTTATTACTTTATTAAAACCTGTCGTAAATTATTAGATATAAAATTGATATAACTAGTTTTAAAAATTCTCTACAAACAGTAAATAAATTATAAAGTGCACATTAAAAACTTTTACATGCATAAAAACAAACATTACTTCAAGCCACAACCTCCTTGATTTGACGTTTCGTTTGACAGACGTCAAACGTCGAAATCGAGGCGGTCATGCATCAAGCATAATCTAAAATTTATAACTGGCAGCTGCTGAATTTTGTCACTAAAGTACAAAGAAATATCCCTGTTTCCAAGATCAAAAAGCAGGGACACTTGGACATCAAAGTCTCAACTCAAACATCAAATGAAGGGGGTGTATCAAAAGAGTTTATTTACCAATAAAATATGGTGGGATAGTCTGGACAAAAGTTATGGAGCTGCGCTATTTTGACAAATAGAAATAATTACATAGTTTTGCTTAAGTTGGCATCAGTATTTAGTTTGTTGTTCTGATGAAAAATGATTAATGCACTAAATGACTTTGACTGAAGTTTTCAGGTACAAATCTTTGCAAATATTACAAATATATGTATATAAAACGATGGATGTAACATATTATTTATTCAGGTTCATTTAAAATGTTGCAATAAAAAATTTCCAAATTATGTATCTTTTTATTTAACATAACTGATTTTGTGCCGGCAGTACGGCAGGGTGGTGATAGTGGAAAATCGCTTAATAGAGTTAAGTCGAGTTTTCTCCGGAAAGTACTCGGATGGGTGAACCACGAGCGCAGTGTACTTGCCTACATGGCTCCGCTGCTTCGTCTCACACCCACATAACCACTGTGGCTCAGTGCGTCTGGCACCTCGACATCCTCGTTATCGGCGAAGTCAGTTGTATCGGTTGGACATAAATTGTTTCCTCTGATTAAACTTGATAATTTAATAGTTTGATAGTTTCAGACAGCTTGGTTGGCCTAGAAAGAGATAGATTTTAACATCGGTGTACTAACTAAAAAAACACAGTTAAAGTTTTCATTCAGGAACTCTAGTGTGAACAAATATCACAATTGGCCATGTACAAGATGATTTTTATTTCATCTACACAAATAATAAGTTTCCAGGTTCAGCTTTCCAGTTTCCATGCCCAAAATTCAAAATCATTTTGAGGTTATGATTTATGTTTATTGTTTATGCAACATTAAATGCCTGTTGAAGGTTTAAACCAGGGGTGGCCAACCCGCGGGTCGCATGTGGCCCTAAACATTTTTCCGGCCCGCGAGATTAATCACACTTTTACAAAATATATTTATTTTATAAAGGCCAAAGTAGTGAAAACCAATGTATTAAAAAAATACATTATTTGTGCATCCATATTTTCAAAAATTAACTTTCGAAATTATGAGAAAAAATTAACTTTGATTTTAAAATAATATTCTGGCGAATATATGACAGATATTGCCTGTTTTATTCATGAGTTTACAGTTCGCAGAATAACTAAATTTAATGATTTCATTTTTTTTATTTCATTTATATTTATATATTTTTTACATTTAATTTTTAGTGTTATATATTTCTTTACAATGTACGTTTAGTATCATTATTATTATATTACCTATGTTTACATGTAAGAATAATAGTCAACACAATAATAATCTCATGTTTCAATTTTTCACTCCAAAAAAATGTCTATTATAGTGTATTTAAATCGTATATGGGGATATATGATTTTATAAGTGGCCCGCGGAGTTATGATGCATTTCCAAAGTGGCCCGCAAGATCATTTGGGTTGGCCACCCCTGGTTTAAACGAAGCGACTGCTTACGATAGCGTTCGTTAGTGACCGTTGTTCTGGTGGCTATTTTGTTTATGTAAATAATTGTGCGCGAAAAAACAATTGAAAGTTTGGCTTTTGAAAGCAGTTTTCGTCTTGTATTTTGTCGTGATTTAAGGTTTTTTTTATAGACCGTTATCGTTTTTCGTGTTCCGTAAGAGACCTTAAATATCGTGTTAAAACATGAGACATCGAAAATGTTTGAATTAATTTGTTGAAAGTTTATAATTGATAATAATTAAAGTTTTTTGTAGTGAAATAAACACGTTAAAATAATATATAATATAAAGAATTCATTAATAATTCTTATTTTCGAATGGTGAATTAATTTTAAGTGATAAAAGGATTTTGAAATTTGAAATCAACTTATGAACTTATTGGAAGCAGGAAAGAATCTATATATTTCGAAAGAGTTTGAGGCCCCCAACAGTAGCAATTGGGTTTTTTTAAAGGGAAAGAAACTTGTTGCCTGATTCTACATTTCAAATAAGGTAAGGCCCTGGTATGGGATTTTGATTAATTTCAATTCTGAATCTTTTTATGGTATAAAACTCTTTGATTTGAATACAGTTCACTTCTTGATAATCGTTATGGAAATTTGAATTTGGATCGTGTGATATTAGATGAGTATAAACAATACTAACTAAAATGTTACCATTCCTGATATGTGAAATACCTAGTGTAATGTGTCACGTAATTTTGATGTTAGTAGTTGATGTTGATACTACAATAACTCCATAATAAAGGGTGAATTTTTGAAAGCGCACCTATATTGTCAGAGTGCTATGACAAAACAAACACTAAACATATGTATTTGACATATTTGGTATTTGAGCTAGTTTTAATTATAGACATTTCAATTTTTTTTTGTAATGGAGAGGCCTAAACAGTGACTGTATAAAAACTGAACGTGATTTCAAATAAATGTTTAATCTAAATATTGCTCTTTCCTCTAAATCTATACGAAGATAGGTACAACGATTTAGTGTATTTTACCTGGTGACCCCTTCCAAAGTAAGATTTTGACAGTGGATTATGGATGCTACCCCTAATCTGATAAACAAATTAATAATGAGTGATGAAGCGCACTTTCAGGTGATTGGTGAACACAAACAAGCAGAATGAACGCTTCTGATCAGATAGATAATCCACAAGCCCTGTTTGGGAAACGACTTCATTCACAAAAGATAACTGTTTGGTGTGGTGTATGTTCTGCTGGAATATTGAGGCCTTATTTTTTTAAAGACGATGCTGGATATACCATTTCTGTAAATTCTCAGTATATACAGGGTGTCCCACAATGCTGTTTACACGCAATATTTCCCTTATTTGAAAAGATAAAGAAATCAATCAAAAACTATTGTGAATGACTCAAAATGGACCTTCAGAAAACATCCTTAAATGCTGATTGCATAGCAACGTTTAAGAGATCATGCCAACTTGATTAATTTTTCAAATTGCACCCTCTGTTTTTTTTCACGAAAATCTTTTTTGCACTTCAGTCTGCATACGGTAGTATGCCTTACTTAATTATCTAATGTGCATTGAGGGGTTGGAAAAAATATTTTTTATAAATTGTACACTTCATATTCACTAATTAAATTATTTATTCAAAAAATCTGATTAGAGCCGTGTCTACAAGGGAAGTACGGAGGCACTTTAAAGCCCGTGTAGAGTTCACAGGAGGGCATTTTGAGCATTTGCTTTAAGTTTAAGATAAATTTAATTTATAAAATGTATTTTTTTCAACCTCTAAATGCACATTAGATAATTAAGTAAGGCATACTACTGTATGCAGAATGAAGTTAAGAATACATTTCCGTGAAAAAAAACAGAGGGTACAATTTGAAAAATTAATCAAATTGGCATGATCTCTTAAACGTTGCTATGCAATCAGCATTTAAGAATGTTTTCTGAAGGTCCATTTTGAGTCATTCACAATAGGTTTTGATTGATTTTTTATCTTTTCAAATAAGGGAGATATTGCTTGTAAACAGCATTGTGGGACACCCTGTATACAGTATGATGGATTAAATACAGTATTCCATAAATACGGTATGATGAGAAAAATGAAATAATTTGTAATAAAAATTCAATTTATTATAAATCCCTTATTGTTTATAAAAATATCAAGTTTCAACATTGAATATCGTACCACTGATAATTACATGTCCTTCTTCACGAATTTTGTCTCAGTAGGTGACACTTATAAATGGATACTGCTTAGTGAAATTTAACTAATTCTAGCGAAATTGTAGAATTAAGAAGGTGTATATGTGTACATAAAAATAAAAAAAAAGTTATTCTGATAATAGAGTAGCTTGTCCCAAACAATTAGACTAATGGTCCAAAAAAAAGATTTGTGTAAAGATCTCCGAAAGCTTTACCCTAATTTATATATATATATATATATATATATATATATATATATATATATATATATATATATATATATATATATATATATATATATATATATATATATATATATATATATATACACAGCACTATAGGCCTTAAGGCCTTTGCCTTTTTTTTTGTTTACATTATGTTTATCCTATACTATTAACTTTAATTTTCCACAACTTTCTGTTTTTTGCCATTTCTTCCCAGTTGTTTTCATTTATCGATTATAAATCTTCCTTCACACATTCTTCCCACACTTTCCTTGGTTTGCCTCTTCTGTTTTTGCCCTACTTTACCCTTTGCCCTTTTACCCTAATTTACCACGGAAAAATTTACATGTCCCGAACTGTTTTTTCGTCTAGGGTGTGATTGTGCCTAAGTCTCCCGGCGCCGATGTGTGCCTGCGCCGAAGTGTCCTTGCGCCGAACTGTCCGGCGCCAAACTGTCCTCGCGCCGAGATGTCCTAGACCGATAATAATATAATAATATGGTTTATGACCCAGTAGTATAAGCCAATTACAGGGAATACAATAAATAGAAAGATCAAATGTATGCGTAAGTAAGTATACATATTATAAAATCATATTTAATACAACAATTTTACTGAATTACACAAAAAAAATATATATAGTATGTATATAGTTTAAAGTTGAGTAAAATAAACACTTGAAGATATTCTAACACCTTAAACTAATTAGATGCTACCTCCACAATAGTTTTTAATTAGTCCGCATTTATGTCAGTACTATTACTTATACTATTGTAATGCCTGCATATTGCGTTTATTCCCAATAATTAATGAAAGCTTGGTAAGCAAATAAAGTTCAATAAAGTAATCTAACATAATCTCAAGGCACTTGACTGTAGGAGTATGTGGGATATAAATGGTGAAAATACAAAAAGTGAGCGAATTAATAATACATCTACATCCAACAATATCAAACGATGGAAGGAATGATAATAGATTTCATAAATCCAATTTATTAGAAATGATGTTATTTCTTAATGCAATCAAGACTCCTCCACCTCTTGTAACATTATTTAACACAAAATTGCTATCACAGCGATACACAATATATCTTCTGGAAAATACTCTGAACTTAACATCATTAGTCATCCACGTTTCGAATAAGCAAATAATGTTGTATTCACATTCACTAATAGAAGAACAAAACTGATTGACTTTATTCCTTAAACTTCTTACATTCTGATAGTAACATAATATTCTGCTGCTATTGGGGCATTCTAGTTTTTTATGCAAGACAAATCTTGGATGTTGGTGGAAGAGACTGCTTTTTTTTCCCAAGACCTTTATGGCGTCAGTTTCATATTGAAGCAATAGTTTCAATGGCCTAGGTTTGTTTCGATTAGCTTTGTCCTACCCTAAACACCCTTAGTGCAGCCGTATCATGCAGACTTTTCGTCGTGCAGTACATCAACTAGACTTTTTATAATTTCAGTTGCTTCATTTAGATCATCGGTGACAGGATTATTTCGAGAGCCAGAAAGACATTCATCTACATTATATATGATTACATTACACACCCGTTTTTTTCCTTTCATTAATTTCTGAAATAACTGTTTTTGTAATCTCTGGTAAAGCATCCTGATTATTAGCTGCTGCCTTTAGATCTTTAATTTCATTTTTTAAGTATTCAACTTCTGAAGTAAGTATAGATATTTTTTATGCAATGAGCAATGACAGTCATGCACGATCGTTCACGCCGCCATTTT
The DNA here is from genome assembly GCA_929113105.1 of Agrypnus murinus. Classification (NCBI taxonomy): domain Eukaryota; kingdom Metazoa; phylum Arthropoda; class Insecta; order Coleoptera; family Elateridae; genus Agrypnus; species Agrypnus murinus. The sequence continues at coordinate 5,484,804 of OV816024.1, forward strand.
ATATAAAAAGATAGTTTGCCGCGAAAACAAAATATAACAATTGCTTTCGAATCGCTTTTTCATAATAATTTAAAAATTGGATTTAATTTTGAACGGGTTTTAGATTATCTATATTTGATCTTAAACAAGTAATTTAATTATTTGTATTATCTATAATTTACCATGATTCATTTGTGAGTGTTTTGTGGAACTTTCGTGAAGGTGATAAAAGGATTTGATATTTGGAAAATAATTGGAAAATAACCTTCAATTTGGAGGACGGGATTACAATCATTCTTTCGGACATCGTTTGGTGCCCCAAATATTAAAAATTGCGGTAAATTGGGAAACCGCGAGAATTTGGATTGCCAAAACATTACCATTTAAGGTAAGTTCCTTTATAATTATACAATTCAACTTAGAAATCCTTTTATTACCATTTAATTTATCGTTTTCGAAATACAGTACACTTATTGACGTCGAAAGGTACGGGTTTCATTTTGTATCGTTGATAATTTACGGAAGCCCGTAACCTAACAGATAATAATTTTTTAAATTCAGATAATGTTTTCCTACTAGTTACGCAATTATTGGATCCGAGGAACCACAACCGAGAAATCCAAAACCGAGAATACCAAACACCGAGATTATTTAATTAATTAATATTAGAATATAAACACTCACTCGGCATACCATGTCCTGTTATTGTTAATATCTCTTATCAGTCGTCATGGTAACTATTGAAGTCTGTCCCTGTTAAATCTATCAAACTTACTAACTTATAACCTAACCTCCTCTGCATAGCGTTTCCTTTATATCGTTAGTCTTTCTCTTTCTTTCCCCGCCCTATATATCCTCCTCGGCCTCTGTTAGATCTATCAAACTTACTAACTTATAACCTAACCACTGCTATATTGGCATGTCCTTTACGCCGTTGGTATTTCTCTCTCTTTCCTCGCCCTATGTATTTTCCTCTATCTCTGATAGGTTTATCAAAGTTACTAACTTATAATTATTACTTCATAATGCATGAATGCATTCTTGGTATTTGTTATTCTCGGTAGTTTCCATTCTCGGCTTTGGTTTTCTCGGTTATGGTTTCTCGGTTTTGGATTATAATAATAATGATATATTTATTTGTACTAGGGACGATATACAAAATACATCATACAATACACATCAGAGAAAAGGTCAAGTAGGGAAAAAGATTGCTACTGTCAGCTGCTAGATGAATATAATTGTGCATGCTAGGGCGACTTAATTAATAAGTAGAATTAGCATGGTGAATTTGCCGAGACTACAGGAAAACCTAGCAAAACCTGCAGTACCACTGCTTGCAACTGATGTTTACATCAATGTTAATCTATCTTAACGTAGTTACTTCCAACTAGTATTAAACATAATAAATAATTAAGAGTTGTTTTCTCAGATCCTAGAAGTTCACATGAGTTCAAGATACTTATGTTTGTAACATCATCAATACAGTAGGGTCAATTTTAATTAAGATCTGCTTAATTATTGTTTTGAATCTATGTGCATTTTTAATGTTTTTTTGTGTTTTGGGAGCATATTATAAAACTGTAGACACTTATAATAACAACCTTTTTCAAATAATGTTGTCTTATGAATTGGCAAACTAAAACTGTCTATAGTGCGGGTATCATGTTAATGATTTAAAAGGTTGTCTCTAAAATGGGCTGGATTTTCAAACACAAAATGAATGCATACATATACATAAGCACCTGTAACTGTCATTAAATTTATTTTGAAATAGCCTCTGCATGAAGCTCCAAGATTCAGATTAGCTAGACTTCTTAATGCTCGTTTCTGTATCACAAAGACCTCTTGACTGTGCGTGCCACCCCAGAGAATAATTCCGTAGTGCATAATGGAATAGAAATGTCCAAAACAGTGTCGGATTGGGCAGCCGGGCATGTGCCCGGTGGGCCCCCCTGGAGACCGAAAAGTGGGCCCCCAAGACCCAAGAGCAATTTGCAAAATTCAGGTTTTATTAACTTTTGACGAATAGCCAGACATCGTGAATACAAAAATATAACTGTCTGTTAAAAATTAAAATTAAATTAAAAGTTAAATAATTAGTAATAGTTGTTGAAATTGAATAAAACTTCATGGGATTCAGCCCTCAAATTTATTTTTTACATATTCATTCAGACGTTTCAATAACGATTTGTTTTCTCTATCAAGACTTAGAATATACAAATTACAAAGAATTAGACCATTAGTTCTTCTTCTTAATTCCATGCTTTCTATCGTTAAGTGTTAAGTTATAGCGTTAAGTTATATCTTATCTACCTTTGATAATGACATTTAGTGTCGAAACAATTGTAAGGTTAAGATTTGATTAAAAACTTGTGAAACTTTAATTAATCTTTTGATTTTTATTATATTTCATGATTATGGAGTTCCACAAAGTAAGGCTGGAGACAGTAAATGCTGTTTTCATATATTGGTTTGATTCTGAATTGTACTTTGATGGTTTCGTTCCTAATTCTGTCTCTTCTTGTTTTGTTCTCTATTTTCGTTCAAAATCTCATGTCCATTGCATTCTTGATTTATCCCTATTTGTTGTCCATATTTCGTTGCTATATAGTATTGTCGATCTTGCTATTTTCTTGATAACTTCTGTTTTTATATGTTTTGGTACTTCTCTTTTACCCAAAATTGTTGTTTTCATTATCTTGTATACTTTCCCTGCTTTTCCCAGTTTTATTTCCTTATTCTTTGTCCATCTTACCATTTTCTTCTATTACTGATCCTATATACTTATAGCTTTCGACTTATTCAATTATTTTTCCCTATATTTGTACGTTATGTGTTTTCTGTATACTTGATGTTATAATGTTCTTTGTTTTGCCTACGTTTATTTCCATACTATACTTTTGTAATTTCTGGTTTAATACGTTTAAGTTAAATTGTAGGTTTTGTTCTGAATCAGCTAAAATGATCATGTCATCTGCGAACATTAATTCTGTCTTTTCACTTCCTCTATCTTCCAGTATCCTATTTTTAATTTTTCCAACTTGTTTCTTATCTCTTTAATTAACTCATCCATCATTAACGTGAACTATAGGGGGCTGAGGACACATTCCTGCTTCACTCCTTTTTCTGTTGTAAAATTCTTTGATTCTTCATTTTTGTTCTTACTATATTTCTTATTTTGAACTTGCAACTTTTGACTCTTTTTTTCTTTTCTTTGTATTTTTCATAATGTCCAGTCTGTTTTGTACTTCTGTACTTAGGTATTTTATAATTCTTTTCACTTCTTTATGCCACGATTTCGTTCTTTTTACATTTGTATTTACTATTTTTGGTATCCCACGGCACTCTTTCGCCACTCTAGCACGCATCTTCTGTTTTCTGGCACTTCTTTCTAATTTTTTCTTTTTTTCAATTTATAACTCCTTATCTTTTCTTTTACTATTTTCCTTCTTTTGTCGCTTTGTATCTTTTTATGTTTTTAAAACAATTAGTTAATTTACAAATGGTATAATTCTTTGTAATTTGTTTTTGCATATTTTATTGGGCAAAAGTAAGACGGGAATGTTGTTGAATGTTAGCTGTGTTAATGAGTTGATTGAATAGAGACCGGGGCCATAAACACCGTAATGATATTCAATGAAGATTCTTAAAAATTGAATTGAATTTTATGAAGGAAATAAAGTTAACTCAACTTCTTTTTGATTTCTGGGAACTATAAACTAATAAATAAAGATCTTAGAAAAGCGACAAAACAAAATTCTCAAATAATAGAGAATGGCTAACCACAATAAAAATTATTTAACATATGCCATTAATTTTTAAAATTCTTCATCTACAAGGAACCTTGTCTAAAACAGCACTTTCCAGAATGCACTACGTATCACTCTTTTTGCTAAATCTTGATAATTTTGCAAAAATAACCGTTGCAATATTTATTAAGTTATTGAAGCGATTTGACATATGTTCAAGTTACTAAAAAAAAGTGGGGCCCCCTCCGCTGTTTGCCCGGTGGGCCCCAAAGTCGCCAGTCCGACGCTGGTCCAAAATATGCAGATCTCAGAGTGTTTTAATCTACTATTTTTTTTAGCACATTCAAAGCAAAGCAGGCTTTAGTAATCCTACCACAGAGATTGTCTATGTGATGTGTCCACCCTAGACTCTTATCCACCATAACACCAATCCTCTTGGTCCCGTCGTCGTCCTCCTGGTAGACTATGGCCCCGATGCCGATGGAGCTCGCGTCGGTCTGGACCACCAGGGGTTGGTTGGGGCGAGGGTGGTGTAGCTGGAGCGGTTGGCTGCATGCGGTCTTCAGTCGGTTGAATGCCCCCATGACTTCCGGTGTAATTTCCCACGTTTTCTTTGCCTGTAACAAATCGGTTAGTGGTGCCGCGATGGTCGCGAAGTCCGGGATGTATTGGCGGATCCATCCACAAACGCCAAGGAAACTCCGGAGTTTGTCCTTGTTGGTCGGTACGTGCAGCTGCCGGATCTGCTCTACGTGCTTCCGCTGGGGCGTGATGATTCCCGGGTGGATGGTGTGGCCGAGGAAGTCGAGGGACGCCTTTCCGAAGGCGCACTTCTTGGTGGACAAACGAAGGCGGTGTTGCGATAGTCTCTCCAGAACTAACGCTAGATGTCGGAGGTGGGTCTCGTAGTCGGAGCTGTAAACGATTATGTCGTCCAGGAAGACCATGCAGAACTTACGGAGGTATCCTGCGAGTACTTCCTGGCTCATCAGGCGTTGAAACGTCGCCGGGGCGTTGCGGAGTCCGAAAGGCATGACCTTGAAGTGGTAGTGGCTTCCATCCGAGATGCTCAAGGCGGTGAGCTGCTTGGATCCCTCGTCCATAGGGATTTGCCAGTAGCCGCTCTTCAAGTCCAGACGGGTGAACACTGCTGCATCCCCCAGGTCACGCAGGGTCTTTTGGATGATGGGCATCGGTGATGGCTCGCTGGTGGTGATCGCGTTCAGCTTGCGGTAGTCCACGCAGAACCGGGGTGTGCCGTCGGATTTCTTCACCAGGACCACCGGGCTGGAGTACGGCGATGTGGAAGCCTCGATGATGCCTTGGGACCGCATTTCTTCCACCTGTTCTTGGATGATCCGCTTCTTTTCATCCGACACGCGATAGGGGCGTTGGCAGACTGGCTTCCGTTCCGTCACGTCGATCTTATGCCTGGTGCTGCTCGTTGTCGTCATCCCCTGGGTGGTGTTGAATGGCGCGGGGAAATCTGAAATTAAATTTTTAAACCGGGTTTGCGCGTCCGTTGGGAAACTGTGATCAATTTCCCCGATACTTATTGATTCCGTCTTAGGGGGTGGTTTGGTCCAGAAGACGGTCTTCCGTTCCCCGATTCTCAAGTACAGGCAGCCTCTGACGATGTCCACCGTCGCTTGCTGCTCTTGTAACCATGGCATCCCCAGAATGCAGTCCTCTCGGAGGTCGCGGCTAACGATGAACTTGGCGGCGTGTTCGTATCCGGAGATGATGATGGCGAGTTCCGCTTCCCCGCTGCAAGACATCTTCTGGCTACCGCTAGCTAGTGGGAGTTTGGTGGTGATTTTACGGGCTCCCGGGGCGAACTTCGCGTTGATGACATTGATGGAGGCGCCGGTGTCCACTAGCGCTCTGAAACAAATGCCATTATTCATACGCACCTGAATCCTGGGTACTTGTATGCCGGGCATGGCGGTTAAGGAGGGTTTATGCCGGCCTAATCCCCCCTTGCGTCGTTTCCCGAATTCCTAACGGGGCAGTCGCGGTGGAAGTGTCTTTCCGGGCAGAAGTGGCATTTCGGAAGTTGATCCGCGCTGATGAAGGGGTTGGTCGCCTTGGTGGACTGGAGGGTGTCCGCTGTGGCGATGGCCGCGTCAGCTAGGTCCTGCAGCTTGTCGTAGTGGCCGCTGCGGTAGACTGCTATGTCGGACCGGAGCAGCTTCCGCAGTAGGTGCACCTGGTCTGCTTCCCGCATTCCTGGTGCCAGCTTCTGCAACAAAGACGTCTTCCGTGATAAAAATTCCGCGGTTGGTTGACGGTCGGCCTGGGTCTTAGCGAATAACTCCTAGTACAGCTGGACGCGCTGCACGGGGGAGTCGTAGGCCCTACGTAGAAGCTCGAACAGGTGTTCCGGAGTCCTTGGCTGCTGCTTCTGGGCGAGAGCGCCTGCTGGTTCCCGCAGTTGGACCAAGATGAGCCTCAGCTGGTCCGGGGATGTCGCGATGTTGGCAGTCATCTGGGAGATGAATTCCTCCAGGTCTTCATCGTCGTGGCCGCCGTAGGTCGGTAGGACTGGGTTGACTGCCGTCGGTGTCAGAGCGGTGAGTCGGTCCAGCAGGGCTACGAAGAACGCCGAAGACGGGTCCATGGGTGCTGCTGTCGGTTTGTTGTCCTCTCGGGTGTTCACCATCGGCTGGGTCGTCGGTTGTTGTGTTTATCCAAACACACACTGTAGTTGGGCGCCAATTGTTACCGTTGAACGGCTCGTAGTTATTCAGAGTTACCAAATAAAGCTATTAAAAGGAAAGAGAGGTTAAAGAAATAATACGGCAGTATTATAACACAAAATAAAGTCATATATTTATCCAAATATATACGTTAACAAAGTATGATAATAGTTAAGGCAAAGTCGGAGAAATAATGAGAGCGAGCGTCTCGCGTGAAGCGCTTATATATTATGATGTCGGTCCCTCCTCCAGGCTGGTGCTGCATCGTGGTTGGCTGGCCAGATTCTCCAATTGCAGGCTGCTGGCGTCCTGGAGCTCGTGGTTGTCGGTGTCAGCTTTGTTACCGTTGAACGGCTCGTAGATATTCAGAGTTACCAAATAAAGCTATTAAAAGGAAAGAAAGGTTAAAGAAATAATACAGCAGTATTATAACACAAAATAAAGTCATATATTAATTCAAATATATACGATAACAAAGTATGATAATGGTTAAGGTAGGTTAGGAATAATAATGAGAACGAGTGTCTCGCGTGAAGCGCTTAAATATATTAGGATGTCGGTCCCTCCTTCAGGCTGGTGCTGCATCGTGGTTGGTCGGCCGGATTCTCCAATTGCAGGCTGCTGGATTCCTAGAGCTGGTCGCTGGTGTAACAATTCGCCCCCCCTCGGAGACGACGGCATGGCCTGCAAAGCGTCTTCTTGGTCTTCTTCCGGGTGCGGTGCTGGTGATGCCGGAGGCGGTGTGCGAAGCGCTGGGCGTCGTGGTGCTGGCCGGATGTGGTCTGCGTGGTACTTCACCTGCTGTCCCCTTTTGTCGACCGTGTAGACCCTCCCGTCGAAGATGTTCCGGATGTTGTAGGGTCCCAACCATTTCGGCGCGAAACCGGCGTGGATCTTCCGCTTCTCGTTGGATTGGATGTGGGCGCGTACCATGAGATCCTCTCCTACCCGGGCAACTGGTGCAGCCGGCTGCCCCTGGTATCTCCGGTGATACCGAAGTTGGTTGGCGTTGGCTTCCCTCTGTCGGTCCTCGGTGGATGGCGGTTCCTGTTGTTCCGGAAGCTGTTGGTCCCCTGGCTGAAGTGGCTCGTACCCGAACAGCAGCTCGGCAGGGCTCGATCGCGTGGCGACGTTGGTCCGGAGGCGGAGATCGTGGAGGACTCGGGGTAGATGGCGGACCCATTCGTCGTGGGGTTGTCCCTGAAGTCGCGTGCGGAGGGCCTTCTTGATCTCCTGGTTGCGTCGTTCGACCGGGTTCGCTCGGGGGTGGTAGATCGCCGTCGTGTGGTGGGTCGCGCCCCATCTTCTGCACGTGGTTCTCCAGAGGTCGCTGGTGAACTGGGTACCGTTGTCCGTGAGGATGACTTTCGGGTAGCCGAACCGATGAAAGACATCCTCTTCCACTAGTCGACACATGAACTGGCTGGTGGCGTCCCGCATCGCGAATGCCTCGACCCATCTCGTGAAGGCGTCTTCGATCACCAGGATGTATCTTCTTCTAGAAGCTGTTGGTGGATAGGGCCCCATGATGTCGATGTTGACGGTGTGCCAGGGTCGGGTTGGTTGTCGTGCCTGTAGAGGAGTGTTAGTCTGTAACTTACCTCTTTTCATGGCGGCGTAGGTCACGCAGTTGGACGTGGAGGGCGACGTTGCGGGCTAGTTGCGGCCAGCAGTATCTTCGGCGGATGGCGGTGTGGGTCTCGTCCCGGCCGGGGTGTCCACTGTCGTCGTGGTATTTCTTCAGTACCTTTTCTCGGGCTGTGGGTGGCACGTACAGCGTCTGCGGATCGGTGTCGGTGGCGGCGCAGTAAAGGTATTCCTCGAATTGTTCGTACGCGGATCGGATGCCTTCATCTTCGGGGGTGAAGGGGTTTCGCCAGCGTCTCAGGAACTCCTGCGTCTCCTCGTCCTGGTCTTGGGCCCGCTTGATCTCGTCGACGATGGTGGTCAAGGCGTTTGCCACCTCTGTCTCCGCTGTCGGTAGGGCCTGGAGCTCCGGCGTTGCTGGTCGCGCGTCGGTTAGGGCTTCGTGGGTGGTCTCGTTCTCGGGGTCTCGCGATAGAACGTCCGCGAATTCGTTCTGGGTACCGCGGCAATGCTCCAGGTCGAAGTAGAATTCCTGTAAAAACAAAGCCCATCTGAGTAATTTTGCCTTTTCCTCCTTGAACGATTGTAGCCAGGTAAGGGCTTTACTGTCCGTCCGGACTTTAAAACGTTTCCCCTCTAGTAATGGTCGGTAGCGTCGGAGGGCCCATGTCAGGGCCAGCCATTCTTGCTCGTTGATGTGGTACCGCTGCTCCGTTGGTGAAAGGCGCGCGCTGTCGAAGCAGATGATCCTCTTGGTCCCGTCGTCGTCCTCCTGGTAGACTATGGCCTCGATGCCGATGGAGCTCGCGTCGGTCTGGACAACCAGGGGCTGGTTGGGGCGAGGATGGTGTAGCTGGAGCGGTTGGCTGCATGCGGTTTTCAGTCGGTTTAATGCCCCCATGACTTCCGGTGTAATTTCCCACGTTTTCTTTGCCTGTAACAAATCGGTTAGTGGTGCCGCGATGGTCGCGAAGTCCGGGATGTATTGGCGGATCCATCCACAAACGCCAAGGAAACTCCGGAGTTTGTCCTTGTTGGTCGGTACGGGCAGCTGGTGGCAACAGCTTTGTTACCACCAGCGACCAGCTCCAGGACGCCAGCAGCCTGCAATTGGAGAATCCGGCCGACCAACCACGATGCAGCACCAGCCTGGAGGAGGGACCGACATCCTAACATATTTAAGCGCTTCACGCGAGACACTCGTTCTCATTATTAGATTAGATTAGATTAGATTAGATATTTATTCGTGCTTACATCCATATCGATTTACACAAGTCAACAATAAAAAGTGTAAGGTATAACAATTAATTACAAAAAAATAACAAACAGTACTATTACAGAAAAAATATTACACTTTAAAAATTTACACAATTTAAAAACTCTTCAAAAGAGTAGTACGCCTCTGCTAATAATTTGTTTTTTATTACATTTTTAAACTGCTTTTCAGGAAGGTTTTTTATGTGAATTGGCAAACTATTGTAAAATTTTGGTCCGTAATAACTTATAGCATTTTTACTTTTCTCTAGTCTTAGAAAGTCGATTTTTAAATTTTTATTTTCTTTACACCTAGTAGAATGATTATGAATCTCGTGAACACCAGTATACTTTTGTATGTTTTGCTTAACATACATAAGTGTTGATAGAATATAAAGAGATGGTATTGTTAATATAGACATTTCTTTAAATTTATTTTTGACATTATCTCGGTAACCTAGTCCAGTCATTATGCGTAGAGCCCTTCTTTGGATAGCAAAAATGCCATTTGCATGTGTAGAGTGCCCCCATGCTACGATATTATATGAACACATCGAATGAAACAAAGAAAAGTAAACAAGTTTAACCAAATCTAAGGACACTTCATTCATTAAGTTCCTAATAAGAAAGATTGATTTTGATAGGCTTTTTGAAATTCGTATGCAGTGTGTCTCCCATGCCAAAGTTGGATCTAGCCAAATCCCTAAGATTCTTCATTTGTAAAATCCTCATTTAAGGACCTCATAGAGAAAATCATTTTAGTTGTTTTATCCTGATTTAGGTTAAGTTTATTAGCTGAGAACCAGTTTGATGCCCTCGACTGTGTGGTATCCATATTAACTAGAATATCATTACTATTATTTTTTAATGAAACCAATGTCGTGTCATCAGCAAATAATACACAACGGGCATCAGAAATATAATTTGGCAAATCATTTATGTAAATTAGAAACAGTAAAGGACCAAGAACAGATCCCTGAGGTACACCCATTTTTATTTTTCCTTCAGATGACGTCATGTTATTTAAGTAAGTTATTTGAGTTCTTTCTGCAAGATATGACTGCATCAATTCCAGGGATTTGTTCTTGATCCCATACATTTCAAGTTTTTCCAGTAATATTTGATGATGCACACAATCGAAAGCCTTCGATAAATCGCAAAATGTGCATCCGGCAAATAATTTATTTTCAAACGCCTCGATTATATAATCGACCAGGTTGTTAATAGCTAAGGATGTCGATTTATTTGGCCGAAAACCGTACTGACTTTCAGAGAAAAGTTTATTTTTCTCGAAATAATTTAATAATTGCTCATAAAGTATTTTTTCAAAGATTTTTGCAATTGACGGAATTAGAGATATCGGGCGATAATTGTTCATATCCTTAGTATCCCCTTTTTTTAAAATAGGGGTAACTTTAGATATTTTCAGAGAGGTGGGAAATTTACCGCTCCTTATTATTTGATTAATGATTTTATTCAGATGAGATATTAGAGGATCCTTAATATATTTTAATATTTTAATACTTATGCCATAGCAGTCTTTACTGTTTTTATTTTTAATGTTATTTATCACGTCCCTCACCTTTATGCTAGACACTTCAGTAAAGTTAAAGATAAATTTATCATCTATGGGTTGAAATAAACTCAAAGGATTCAGATTAGAAGTTATTTTTTCAGTTATACTTTCGGCAATTTCTGTAAAATATTTATTAAAATCTTCAGCATTTAAAGTTTCTATATTAATTGTTTTTTTAGTTTTGTTTCTTTTTGAGTTCATTACATCCCACACTGCTGTAGATGTATTATCGCTTTTTTTGATGTAACTTTCATTTGCCACCCTCCTACTTTCCTTTATTTTTCTTTTATATTTGCCTCTGTAATTTTTTACAGCGTCTACATAAACCGGATTATGTGGATATTGATTTTTTAACTCGATCAAGAAAGAAAGATAGTCACGCATATATTTTAATTCTTCATTGAACCAGGGTACTTTATTCTGTTTATTAGGTTTTATTTTCTTTAAAGGAAAAGCAGCTGATATTTTATTTGAAATTATATCAAGAAATATTTTACACTTTTGTTCAATATCAAGCGAGTGATTATCTAGAAAGTTCCATGTTTGTAATGTAATATCCTGATAAAGATTGTGTAAACCTCTATCGGTAATTGGCCTATAAAAAATGTCTGTATTATTTTTTGGCATTTCTGAAATTTGTAATGAAATAGAAATACCTTTATGATCTGCAATATGTATATCTACAACACTCGATTTATAGTTACAGTCAAAGTTTAATAATATATTATCGAGACAATTTTGTCCTCTTGTATTTTCAGTTATAGCGCATGTAAAGCCAAAAGAGTCCACGAAATTCATGAACATTCGCGTATCAGATTCGTTTTTATTAAAATGAATATTGAAATCACCGATAAGTAACATCTTGTTGTTAGTAGTTTTTGATTGCTTCAGTAAGTCATTAAGTATATGTAAAAAAATTTTCAGATCACTATCAGGTGCTCTATAAATGGAGATTAAAGTAATATCAAAATCCAAAATTTTTACTGCCGCCAATTCGCACGTTTTTTCGGATGAAAGTTTTACAATAGAGTTTAAATTTTGATATTTTAAACAATTTTGTAATAATATCATCGACCCACCTCGTGTTTTATTTTGTCGGCAGAAAGCAGAGGCAACTACGTAATTTTCAAAATTTAAAGTATCAACTTCATAATCATGCATGAAATGTTCAGTTAAGCATATAGCATCGTAGTCAAAAATTTTACTCGAGATGCACACATCAATGTCGTCTAGTTTATTTCTTAATGATTGCATATTTTGATGAAAAGCTTTGAAAGTATTGCCATCTTTACTCTTGAACATTACCTTCGTCTTTTCTGATGGAACTGACGTTGTCGAAAATTTGTTTTATTTCTATTAAAATCGTATTTCTGCACCATAGCCCCTTTTGGCCATATAGAAGGATCAAACACATCATCTAAGTTTTCGATTGGTACTGACATTTTAAAATTTGCTTGATAGGTGCTAGAACGAACGAGGCTACCCTTAAACGAAATATGCGGTACGGTCTCCTTTAGGAAATCCAGTAGGTCGTCGACTTTGGTTTCAGGTTCTAGCCTTGACACACTCAGGTAATTATTATTCCTAACCTACCTTAACCATTATCATACTATATGAATATCTACATTATATATGAATATCTACGAGCCGTTCAACGGTAACAGCTGTGTTACCGTTGAACGGCTCGTAGTTATTCAGAGTTACCAAATAAAGCTATTAAAAGGAAAGAAAGGTTAAAGAAATAATACGGCAGTATTATACCACAAATAATAAAATATATTCATCCAAATATATACGATAACAAAGTATGATAATGGTTAAGGCAAAGTCGGAGAAATAATGAAGCCGTTCAACGGTAACAGCTGAGAAAAATTACCGAGTTACTGGATGTAATAAGGTGGAATTTAAATAATACGATACATAAATCAGTTCAGTTCATATATTAAAATGTTATGCAGAAACCTTATCTTAACACCTTTTTATGAATTTAAAAGATGAGGAAAAGATAAAGGTTCGAAGGGGATATAGTCTATAGTCGCAAGAGGCTTTTATACCTGCCCAGTATACGGGTTTTGATCATTTAACATTTATATTATGCTTTTATCGTTACTATTTTGCTATTCAAGTCGTCCCTAATTATGTTAAAATGAGAAAACGTGTTATACATCTGTTCAAATTCGATTGTCTAGAAAACGGGTAGATGTTACATCTCAAAAGTATGATGTAAAATTGAATAGAAATTGCGAACAGGCTTGCTGTTTATTATGCTGTAGATTTAAATGAAATGACTAATAGATTCTGCTTTTGTATACTTTTAAATGTTGAATCTTTTAAATGTAAGGATATTAAATTTCAAGATGGATGGTGTATCAGCTGTTACAAACTAATTGTGGATAAGGCTTAATTACTGGATGTGTTAAAATCTCTAAACGATTTTACTATATACAAGAAGATATTATGGAAGAATTATTATGGTGATCCGTTAAAATAAAATTAATGATTCTATTATATATTTAAAAACATCTACTATGTATCAATGATCAGCATTCATAATTAAAATAATAAAATGAGTTGATATGTATTAAAATTAGATTATCCTTGTTAAAATGCATTACGGATAATTTATTATTTCTTATTCAATTTTGACGTTTTAACATGGATAAATTTGTTTCGTCTTCACCTAGACTCATCAGTAAGGGAGGTCATATTTGAATACATATATTCCGTGGTGTGTTATTTATTAAAAAAGTTGTTATAATATTATGGCATGCTAGATACACAACTGCGTTAATGACCTACCTAATGATATCTTGTTCTGACAGGCAAATTCTACAGGTAAATGCTAATCTATCTGAGAATTGTTTCAAAAATTTTTATCGTTTATAGCTTTATTAAATATCCTTCTAAAACTCTCATATTTAAGCTATCTAACGTATATCTAATATCATGATCTTACGTCATAGGGCCACATGTGTTGTAGACGTGATGAAACTTGAATGTTTTGATTAATCATATTATCTGAAACATTTTAGGATATATTTACATGGTTTTTATTTTTTAATTTATTTTAAAAGAAAGATTATTTATTGCTTTGAAGGCATACTTTTACATTGCAAAAGCTGAAAAAGGAATTTTTTAAACGTTTTCCTAGCGATTCATTTTGCTCAATACAATTCATTTCATTTTTTTCGAATTTTATATACAATTAAAAAGTACTTTAGTGTCTTTATTATATGTTAACATCATATATAATAATCTAACTAGTAAGCGACAGAATATATTTTCTAATTACATTCAGCCTGATAAATTTGCAAAGGAGTCCTAATCAGTTTAGTACCTTATTAGATCAAAATTCTTAAAATGTTATCTGCTTGTTTATTGTTTCCAGCCTTATTTTGTGGAACTCCATAATCATGAAATAAATAAAGATTATTAAAAGTTTCACAGTTTTATTAAATATTGTCAGGTTGTATTTTAATAAAACTGTGAAACTTTTAATAATCTTTATTTATTTCATGTTATCTGCTTGCCTATTATTATTTGTTTTCGATAAGCGTAGGTATAAGGTGTAACCAATCACCAAGACCTATTAATTTAATTCATTTTTTTTAAATTTATCAATGCTTTTCAAGAATTTATTTTATTAATTTAATTTCAACTTTTCTTTTAAAAATTCTTAGCCTGGGAAAGTTAAAGTTCTCACAGAGTAAGGGGCATTGACTATAGCACATCTAGGAAGTTATCACTTTATTTCCTGTAAAGCATCAAAATTCATCTCTGGTTTATTAGTAATTGAACACTGTAAAATCTCATTTTGTAAATACAGGTCAGAATGCACGTCTGCAAAATTGACCATGCTATGGGAATAAAGAAATGCTGATTTTCCAAATTTATTGTGAAAGAAAGTTTTGATTTCTATTTCATTCTTTATATTCTTTTTTACTAAACAATTTTATTAGTCCATTCCCATTACTCATCAAAACTATTTCCATGAAGTTTTCTTTTTGAGTAAGAATCTTTCATTAAGTCAGTTCTTGTCGGGTCTTGGAAAGAATTACAAGCCTCCATTTTCAAATTAGTTACTTTATTGTATAATTAGTTTTATTTCAATTATTTAATTACATTTCATTTTTTTGTGAACATAGTACAAAATTCATTCTAATTTTTGTTTGTGAACAATTTGTCAATTTAATATTTTAACTGATAAAAATAAATCAATTTCGCCATTAATTATAAATTTTAAACATTGTTTATTTTCTATTGGATTACCTCTATCCATTTTGTAAGAAAGACAAAAAGATAAGGTAAGTGAAATCTTAATTTCTCTAGCCTAGGGATTACTAGCGGCTGTACCATTGGACATCCCCAGGTCTGCAGTTATTTATTTTATCTAACTAGCCTAGCACTCCAACCCCGTTGGCCTCTGAGGAAGCTACCAAACATCATAAGTTCCAGCCGAGGGGTTACAAAGGTATTCTTAAAGTAAACTCTATTACCAACTGTTTTTCATAAAAAGAATCCCTAGTAGCACACATATATAATATAAATATTTTTTTCAAATATTTAAAATATATCTTTTTCAACATCCGCCTAAATATTTAGCTAATATATCATTTAAAATATTTCTTCAATATTATTTTAATAATATTTATATAACATTCTAGTTAGGATATCTTATGAATGTTATATCCCTAGTAGCACAAATATATTATATAAATATTCATTCTCAAATATTTAAAATATATCTGTTTCAACATCCGCCTAAATATTTAGCTAATATATTATTTAAAATATATCCTCAATATTATTTATTTAACATTCTAGTTAGGACATCTTACGTGTATGTTATATTTCTGATGCAAATAATATTCCTAGAATATTATTTTTATATTTTTGGAATATTATTAGAATGTTTTTAAGAATATTTTTGTACAGCGAATTATGCTCTATAGCAACATGAATTTAAAATTTTCTTTTCACCACTCATTTTCTTGTTGATGGACATTTTAAATTTTCAAATAAAACCCTATACATTTTGTTCTTCTAGTGAAAAGAGAATTTTACTCTCTTTATGAAACCATATTCTCTAACAAGTGCTACATAAGAAAATTTTTGTCAAAAATTGCGTTTGAAGTTTATTTAGCATAAGAGTTACACTTAGTAATAAAACACTTGGGTTTGAATTTAAATATTTATATTCTTTTGGAATGGTAAAATGACCGTCAACAAGAAAATGAGTGCTGAAGGGAAAATTGATATTGCTATAGAACATAATTTGCTATACAAACTTTCTCAATACATTGTTTGATAGAACGAACATTTAAAAAGTTAGTGCCAATAAGGGGTTCTTTTGCATACCCTATAGAGAATATCTGCTAGATAAATTGCACATTTAAAATATTATTTCCTGTTTTAGGGGCCTAGAAAAATAAAGGAGTCGCTTATAAATTTTGACACAAAATCAATCATTAGAAAATGCCAAACAGTGCCAATGTTGGTTTATATAAGGTAGCCAAGTTTATATAATAAACAAGGACGTTTAAAATCATCTGTACTTCTAGTCACAATATTAGTGTAAAGTAAAGTTTGCAACAAATTGAAGTGTTTTATTATTTTAAGAAAAAATAATTATTGTTAAGAAAATCTTAATTTGATGTAGTCAAGTTTAATACCATTATGTGGGGCGACCACGAATAGAAAATGTGATTAGGCAATATTAAACATTTTTTTAAATTAATGGAATATTTTCGAAACAGTATACAAGCATAAAACTCAGATTTTTTACAAGTTACTTCAACCAAAATAATTCAAGTTAAAAATCAGAAGTTCCTTTTATCACTTCTTAACGCCTTTCTATCTATTTATTTATTTATCACGTCCTTTAATTAATTTAAATTAGTTAGATCTGAAATCGTTCTCTCTTTCCTGGAGGTCTAGGTGTCCCATAACTGGTGGACACCTTGAGCTTTCCGTACATATGGTAAGCTCGTAAATTAAAAAAAGTACTTACTAGCTGTTGTTTAATACTGTCGAAGCATGTCTTAACCAATTCTTAATAGCTGCTATGATGTCGTGCTCGGTTGTTTTTTAGCATTTGGGCTTAAGGTTGCTGCTTCTGTAATATTTAATAACATAATAATAATCGTATTGTTAAAAACAATGAAGATTTAACATAATTTTGATACAGTCAGATACTATTAAGGAGGAAAACATTTTCTTTCCCTCCCAGTCATATAAGGAGGCGACAGAATCTGTGAAGTTTCTTTAAAATATTTTTTACAATAGTATTGATCTCATGACTTCCAGTTCGGGCAAGGAATGATAACTGAAAATAATAAGATTTGTTATAAGGAAAGCAACATGTGCATTCAAGTACCTATCATCTTTTTCTGTTCATCCTTTGTACTTGGGCGTCTTTCACATGTACCAATGTCTTCTTCGCTCCTCATGGGTAGTCTCCCTTCAAAATCTTCGTGGAAATTCTGATCATCATCAGGAATTATCTGTGGTCGACTTTGTTCTCTCAATATTTGCAAAAACCAACTTCAGCTGAGGAAGTCACTTTCGGTTTTTCTTTTGTACTTTAGAAAACATTTAAAATTTTAAAAAAGTATAAATTTAAACATACGTGATTAATCATCATACCTTTGTCAAACTTACAGCAATCTGTAGCTGGTTGAATAACCATGTTATTTGTAATATTATCACCATTTGATGATAAGCAGCTTTTCAGTGGATATGCAGGCTCGTTTATTCGTAGGAGTAGAATAGTCACTTCTTATTTTGTTATCACCACTGGAGTCATGTAATAAGGTTGTCTTTGGGACCTTGGGAAAAAGCATTATTCCAGTTACTTCCTCATCATGGTTCATCTGTACTAAACAGTTTATTATAATCATAATCTTGATTTTCATGTAATTGTACTTTGTACAGACATTCCTCGCCTGTTAGATCTCCTTCAGAAAATTCATTACTATCAATGTTTAATTTGGTGTATTTATTACAATTTTCTAAAGATTCACTAGAACTAAAAACTGTCCAAATAATAATTATCAATTACAAATGGTTCTGTTGCAGCTTTTCTTGGCTTCTTGGTATTATTACACAGGCGACGTAAATGCCTTGTAGTCAGATGAAGAACGGATTCTCTTTTACGTGATGGCATTTTCCTGTAAAACAAAAAAATGTCTATATCACTCCACATAAAATTCAAACACCAATTTCGATTTTTTAAAAGATTTCATTTCGATAGTTCCAGACTTTACACTTGCACTGTACATAGTAATTAATTTTTCTGCCCACTATTTACTGTTAAAAATGTATTCTCTTATACGAAACACCACAATAATTCGCAATAAATACAAATAACTAAGATGAGAATTACTTTATGGTATATTAATACATACCTGTGTACATACCTTATAAAACAATTTATTAATCTGACAAAACAATAATAATGTAATGGCGTCATTGCACTTGGTCCTGCCTGCCTCCTCCGAACGTACGCGACGATACACGATCGCGCAAGGTCATAAGCAAGATCTACAATTCAATGTTTTCCAATAGATATCTACTGTACATAATAAAAATAAAATATTTGTTTGATATTTGTTTCAAAATATTAAAAACTACACACAAATAACATATTTATTTAATATGTATATTAATATATTTCTATATATTTCATTTTCAATATTTTATAAATACTTTCCTAATCTTTTAAATATTTAAAACACATAATATTATCTTTATATTTTTTAAATATTAAAAAAATATTGCGTACTACTGGGGATTGACTTGAAGAAATATAATGATTTCTATTAAATTTATAATGAAGCTGATTAATTATATCTAGTATTTATTGAAAACATGATATTATGGAGGCTTCAACTAATATAATTCTCTAATTTGATTTTTCGGATCTATGTTTCTAATAATGTTTATAATATTTATAATAGTTATGCAACGGTATTTAAAAAGAAAGTTATAAAACTAATGATAAAGGTTACCTTGATTTGTTGTTAACACTTAGAAAGAATATATACACTTTTCACTTTGTTAATAATATAAACAATTTCAATACAATTTAAACACGATTGAAGTTTAAAATAATATGTATTTATAATAGCTCTACAAGCTTGTCTTAACATGAAATCGCGTAGATGTCAAGATCTTACACAGGTGTACGCTGTCGCGCGCCGGACCGAGTCGCGGATGACCTCGAGTCGCGAGCCGACGCCATCTTGGATTTGTGATCTTTTCGCTAACTTTGAGACCCCTTTAAAATAACATCGGATTTTGCCGCCGAATCGGTGTTGCCTATCTACTGTTAAGTAAAATGGAAGAGAATTCTAGAAAGTCCGATGAAAAGTCTAGAATATTAAAAGAAGAATTACTGGAAAAGTCCGAAAATAATTCTAGGAAGCTAATGGAAAATACTAAAGCACTGGAAGAAAAAGTTTTGGAAAATTCTAGAAAGTCCGAAGAAAATGTTAGAATACTTAAAGAAGAATTATTGGAAAAGCACGAAGAGAATTCTAGAAGGTTTGCAGAATTATTAGAAAAGTCCGAAGAAAGTTCCAGAAGGTTTAAAGAAGAATTGCAGGACAATGTCAAAGCGTTAGAAGATAAAGTTTTCGAAGAATTGTTGGAAAATCCCAGCGCGTTAGGACTATTAGAAATTAAATTGGAGAAATAGGATAGAGTAATAAAGATGGTAGAAGAGAAAATAGCCCAAATGCAATTACCACCAACAACTGAGAAAGATAGCGTAACTAAAATGTTGGAAGATAGAATGAGTCAACTACGGTTTCCCTCAACTTCCGAGTGGCCGTTTAATGAAGTAAAGAAACAGTTTAAAGAAGAAAAGGGTCCTGCCGTAGGGATAAAAGTAAAACCACCCACGTTCGATGGAAAGATACCTTGGTCCACCTACTACAAAGAATTTGAGGCGGGCGCTGGGGCTAACGGAAGGACAGGCAAGGAAAAGGCCGTTTCTTTAACTGTGGCTTTGCGTGGAGACGCGTGGAACGTCCTGCAAACAATCTCGGCAGGACAGGAAAATGATTACCAGTTGTTAGTGTCTAGAGTGGAGATGAGATATGGAGACGCGCATCTTCAACAAGTGTATCACGCGCAAGTGAAGAATCGTGTCCAGAAGAATGGAAAAAGACTTCAGGAGTTTGAAGCCGATGTTGCGCGGCTTGTCCGATTGGCGTACCCTACGGCACCCGATTTATTTTTGGGACAATTCGCTGTGCAGACTTTCATTGATGGGTTAAGAGACGGAGAAACACAGCAGTCATTAAGGCTGGCACGACCAATAACGACTGATAATGCGCTTGCCCATGCTCTAGAATTTGAAGCCGCAAAGCAAGCGTCTCGAGGCCACGGGCGAGTTCGAACCGTTGCCGAAGAAGAAGAAGGTTCGAAAGATCGCCTAGAAGAGTTACTAATGAGAGTTCTTCAGAAGGAAGACAGTCGTAAGAGGAATCCTCAAGAAGTTAGAGGACCCCGTTGCTGGAACTGTGACAAACAAGGGCACATACGACGCCGTTGCCCTAAACCAAAGCAAGTACAACCTTCGGAAAAGTTAAAGGGGGTTGGCAAGAGGGGGCGAACGTTGACTGCGAGTGAAGATACCCCGGAGATCGCCATCCATGCCGTAACATCAAAGAATAGTAACGGCAGTTTGTTTGTAGATGGGAAGATTGCTAACCGAACTGTTCCACTACTTATTGATACGGGGGCGACAAAATCCATCGTATTGTTCTACGATCAAGTATTAAGTTGTTACCGACAACTCAACTCCGTACAGCGACAGGTGAAGTAATACCAACACGCGGAGTGGTGAAGATGAAGATTGGCATTGGAAGTGAAGAACCCTAATAGCACACCGACGTCCGATGGACGTTTGAGCAATGTCCTCGGCGGACTTAATGAACGTCCAACGGACGATCGGATATAGTCCGTGGGACGTTATATGAACGTCCATGGGAAGCCCAAATGTCACAAAGTTGGACATTATTAAAACGTTCCAGACGGACGTTTTGCGTACGTCTTCCAAGAACTTGACGAACGTTTTAAAAACGTCCATATTATGTCCAAGGGACGTAATAAACGTTCGATTTATACTACGTGGGACGTTATATGGACGTCCACGGGAAGTCCAAATGTCATGAACTTGCGACGTTCTTAAAATGTCCAGGGCGGACGTTTTGCGTACGTCTTTGTATGTCCTCGGAGGACTTAATGAACGTCCAACGGACTATCGGTTATAGTCCGTGAGACGTTATATGAACGTCCATGGTAAGTCCAAATGTCACAAAGTTGGACATTATTAAAACTTTCCAGACGGACGTTTTGCGTACGTCTTCCAAGAAATTGACGAACGTTTTAAAAACGTCCAAGGGTGGTAATAGACGTTCGATTTATACAACGTGGGACGTTACATGGACGTCCACTAGAAGTCCAAATGTCACGAACTTGCGACGTTTTTAAAATGTCCCGGGCGGACGTTTTAAAAGCCTCCATTATACGTCCAACAGACGTAATAGACTTTTGATTATACTGGGTCGGACGTTCTATGGATGTCCATGGGAAGTTAAATCGTCATAAACTTGGATGTTCTTAAAACGCCTCAGATGGACGTTCTGCATACGTCAGCCGAGGATTTGCTGGATATTTTAAAGAGTGTTGAGTGTTAAGTCCAAAGGAGACCTAATGAATCCTCGACTCAATGCCCTACACCACATAGATATTTGCCGCCGACTTGACGAATATCCCAAAGATGTTTTACAGTCCTCCAGTGCACGGATCTAAAATAAACAAACCACACAAGAGGAAATAAAAGAAAGTTATTTTTAAACGTCATATCCTGTACACAAAAGTAATTTCGATTCCTATATAAGGTTTCTTTTTCAAGAACGAACTTTTAACTTGGGACTTCAGTCCCAAGTTCTTCCAGTCCAACTATTCATAGTTATTTCACTTTATTTAATAAATAATTACAGGTTGATTGGTATCAAAAATAAATTCTTTAGAAAATAAACTGGAATTAGACATTACAATTTTAATTCTAGTTTACTTACCATTCCTTCCAGACTGATCTCTTGCACCACTCTGGTTCATGCCTTGAGCCATATGTGGTTTGGGGAGTGAGACCTATATGGGGCGACCTTATGAAGGGACAAACATACTGACAAACAAATTTTGGATTTTAGTAAATAGATTTTAGGTTTAGGTAATAAATATTTTAGAAATTTAATAATTTTTCGATTTATCTAACTACGTTTTTTATCAGTATACATCCTTTCTTTTTAGCACAATATAAACTTATCTATGTTACAATATGTACCTGATAATAATAAAAAATTATAAAACTGTTAAAGGGATTTAAGGACGGCTTTCGTTGGAAAAATCAAGTTTTGTAATTTCATTTAGAACACCAAAATCTACAAACTCTCAAAGTTGCAAAACTTTTAGGTTGTTTTGAATTATATAGGAATCTAATTAATGGCAAGCTAATTATTGGTAAAAATCAATTTTTTAACAAATATAAATCCTTTTTGTACAATAATATAATTATTACATAGATTATATGATGTAATCATACAGCATAAAAACTTAAAATAAAAAGTAAATTCAACTGTTTGGAAGCATTATCAAAATTTAAAAAATCCAAGTTCTTCTATCTTCACTTTTAGCCACTTCAGAGGTTCTTTTCAAGTATCTTTTGAAAGTGTCTTCTATTTTCTTTTGGGTGCAACTTTTCAGCAACGGTTTTAAAGCAGCACCTAAAAATAAATGCAAATATAATTAATATATTGTGCACATAGCTTTTATCTATGCAATACCAGCATTCAAGATTGAAAAATGCCATATGCCTAAACCAGTGACGGTTTGTACACTTTTGGATGTTCTGTTAGCAGACGGCAAGTATATATTAACTGGTTGCTTAGCAGCCGAGTACACGGGTTGCATCCGTGATGCTAACAGAATATCCAAAACAGTACATAGTAACCTCTGCTGGCATCGGGTTATACATGGATTTATTTAAAATCCAAAAATACAATATAAAACTCAGATGTTTTATTTGAAAAACATAAATCTTAGATCCGTAGCTTTTTTTGGCAACTTTGTTATTATTAAAAATATGAAATCCATTAAATTAGCAAATACTTTTATTTTTTCATGCTAGATTACGATAATAAAAAAAGATTGATCAGTGTGCTACTGTTATATCACAGAGACTTGCACTTTAATGTTAATAAGTTACCCTGTATATTATTTTGTTTTTGAATTCCTACTTTACGATCTTTGAACAACCACAAAGAGAAAACTGTTGAATCATCGGGAAATGAATGCCCCTCCCCTAGCTTTTCTAATCCTCTATCGGCAGGTGCCAATTTCCAGTCCGTCCAGAACTTTAAATTTTCATACTATATTTAGTTAAATTGAAAGGAGCACAAGTGAATAGAAAATTGAGATAGGGAAGTAACATTCTTACCTCTACCTTGGATTTCTGAGAAAACGGAAAATTTTAAAAATTTTAATCTTTTAGAAATCAATAATATGCATATTCCCTATGTTAACAACTGCTTAGCATCTACTCTGTACATTTATTATCATCTTTGATCATAAACAGAGCGAGGCAGACCTTGCTAAAGGGTAGTTATCTACACTCTAAAAAATTACCGGTGAATTATACCCTAAAAAATGGAGGCAACTATGTTACCTCCATTTTTTGGGGTAAATTTACTTCAAAGTGTAATTTTCATAGGAAGTGGGGAAATTTCAACATTAGGTTAAATTTGCATTGTAATGTTTCCTTTTTAAGTAAATTTACAGATTAAAATTACAATCTCAATGTAATTTTACATTTTAACATTAAAACACCTGTGTAAAGTTACATGGCAAAGTTAATATTTCATGGCAATAGTACTTTTCAGGGTTAAAATACAAATGTGAAAATACTTCTTGAATGTAACGATGACTTGCGAAAGTACTTGCAAATTCAATCGTTCCTCTGAATATTACTTACATAGGTAAAGGAATTGTATGAAACAAAATAAAATCAAAGTAATTTTTATTGAACGTATGTACTTATATAAAATATAAGACATTAACAGAACTTCTTTTCAGGGGCTTTCGGAAATATTTGGTCTCTCAAAGAAATTCAGATAAAGTTTCGATTCCACCTAGAAAATTAAAAAATTATAAATTATGTAAACAATTATACACGAGTACCTTTCTCAATTACAGTTATGCTAGTTTATTTCGAATTCTTCAATTTTTGATTCATCCTAGAAAAACATTAAATTAAATATTTTTATTTTATTGGTTTAAATTTGTAATTTTAACATATAGGTACTTACCGATTATTATTTTTTAACTTCTACTATAAAATAAAATTCTTCCCATCTTCGGTCATACGTGTAAATATTTGCCTTTAATAAATGCGCACTACACTACAACGAAAAACAAAATATTAATGAGCAACAGAATGAACACTTCGTTCGATATCGATAGAGTACGCCTCGCCGAAATCATAAAAGAATGGTACACACCATTCCGACCATTCCCCAAAAAGCCTATTTGGACTGTTCATAATGGATTCCTGAATTCTTTCACGAAACGAAGGTCACAAACAAGTGCGATCAGCGAAATATTAATTAAGGGTAAATATTAAGGGTAAAATTACACTATTCTTGTTCAAGTTCATCTTATCTTTAATATTACACTAAAAATGAATTAAGTTATTGAGCAATTATACATTTGTAAGGAAAAAATTGTCTGAGTTATGTAAATTTATATTATGGATAGTGATTTTAACCAGTTCAATGTAGTAGAATTACTTATATTTGTATAATTTTACATAATTACAGGGCATTTTACCACAAATAGTAAAACTACTAAATGTATAGGTAAAATTAATTTTAGGGTAAAAATACCGCAAATAATAGCGAAAAGTTACCTCTTTCCCAAGGTAATTTTACCTCATTTTTTACAGTGTACGCTATCTTGTGCAGCTGTGTCTATAAAATTATGATGTGATGGTCGCTCTTCAAGATTTTATACGTGCGACTGCACAAAATTGAACATCAACTATACATTTGGCAAGGTTACGCTTCCCTCCTATCATGATACATTAAAAATGTTACTTACCCTTAATTATCGTGGCCATAAAAAGAGCAGAAAAGTTCTTATGTTTGAAGCCTATTCAGAAATATTTCATTTTTTATCATGATTTGTCAGCAATCTTTTCCAAGCTCTTTTTACAAATTCGTTCACATTGTCTCCTCCAACTTTGGAAAGCAGATCAGTCTAAAAAATCTTATGTTCTTAATCAGTTCTTATGTTTGAAGCCTATTCAGAAATATTTCATTTTTTATCATGATTTGTCAGCAATCTTTTCCAAGCTCTTTTTACAAATTCGTTCACATTGTCTCCTCCAACTTTGGAAAGCAGATCAGTCTAAAAAATCTTATGTTCTTAATCAGTTCTTATGTTTGAAGCCTATTCAGAAATATTTCATTTTTTATCATTATTTGTCAGCAATCTTTTCCAAGCTCTTTTTACAAATTCGTTCACATTGTTTCCTCCAACTTTGGAAAGCAGATCAGTCTAAAAAAAATCAGACACTCAGTAGTGTTAAATAAATTTGTGCTAAAAAGAAGAAAGAATTATAGAAGAACTA
The DNA here is from genome assembly GCA_929113105.1 of Agrypnus murinus. Taxonomy (NCBI): domain Eukaryota; kingdom Metazoa; phylum Arthropoda; class Insecta; order Coleoptera; family Elateridae; genus Agrypnus; species Agrypnus murinus. Next base: position 5,510,346 of record OV816024.1, read on the forward strand.
AAAGGTCTGTATGTGCAGGATGTTATGACATGATATTGCGAACATAAAAAATATATAAGACACCCTACACATCAAACTCTCACTAATAATATCATTGTGCATTGATTTTTTGAGTAAGATTTCTGCAACGTTGCAGAAAGTAAAATTTACAAAAAGAATTAATCCTCGAAGGCAAATTCAGTATCATACGACATATACGGCAAAATAAGCATAAAACACTTGTTTTTATACCAATGAACGATTTCTGAAAAGATTTCCACTTTTTAATTTTTTTCAGGTAACATATACATAGATTTTCAAAAAAACTGCTGGTTGCCATAAATGCTATCCAAAGAGTTTTTCTATTGACTTTGTACAGTGATATTCTAAAAAGTATTACTTACAGATTTTTGCATATTTAAGGGATCTCCCAAAAACTACTCAACTTCCAGTAGAAGTCGTTATTTTCACATAGTAAAGGTAAGTTTTCCCATATATTTTCTGATTTCTTCATTATGTTGTGTTTTTTATATACCTTATATTTCATTTTTCACGTGAAGAGATTATTATTTGAGTCATGTTCAACCTTCATATAATTTGCTTTAGATATTCTGAAAATAATAATAAATCCTTATTACTTAACAATCTAAAATATTGTAATACTGCAGGTTACCATGAATATTTTGCTGGTGAGTTACTCATTCAACTATTTATTACCGTTATTACTGCACAATAATAATAATAAACGAATGAAAGGAATGTGATAAAATATTAATAATCACCCTTGCACTTCACACTATTTACTAAAAACACATAACGTAAAAGACATTAAATAGATGTTAAAAAAGCATATATAAATAATTGGTTCAAACAGAAACTGCAAGAACAACGATGAAAATAAATACCGAACAACCGAAAACCGAATGGCGGCTTATAATGGCTTTACGGGGATTTACTGTTGGCACTGAGTTTGCGTAGTACGTCTTTTATGACCCGTGCATACTGACGTCACACACATGCTGTGTCATTTTTATATTAGCGGAGAAATTTAAATAGCTGTTTTAATTAAAAAGAAAATATTTTTAATGAGTTTATGATGGTATGAACGTATGAAATATATAATAATATAATAATAATTGCTACAACCCATAACCAGGAAACCAGGCCCCAGAAGCTATAAGCTTGTGCGGGAGGGAGATGGGCGATTATTATTATTATATTAATATACTTTAGTATATTAAAGAGTATTCCATAAAGTACAGAAAATATAATTAATTTAAAACACGGGAGAAGCAATTTTCGGATATTCCATAATAGTTTTAATTCTTTGTTTAGAGAACTACATAATGTAGTATTTAATAACAATAGTAGGTATTGCGGCACCTGGCCCAGACAGAAATTGACATGCCATGTGGCATGCCAATGGCATGGCTCCTCACCCTGCTTCTGATTGGCTACCCCCACTCCTGTAGCTCCTCCCTTTGCTTCTGATTGGTCGCCGCCATCTTGGATTTCCCCGCCTACTGCTCTCTGATTGGTTAACCCCCACTCCTGTAGCTCCTCCCTTGCTTCTGATTGGATGAAGGCAGCCATTTTGGAACGTCTGGTTCCATTCTACCACGCCCTGGCGCCATGCTACCACGCCCGCCATTACGGGAATCTGTATTACCGGCAAACTGAGTGCTACCAATAGAGGGCGTAATGCTACAATTAGTGTGTATTGCTAAGAGAGGGCGTCATGAAGAAATCTGTATGACCTACTACTAGGGGTCGTGTCATGAAGAAGAAATCTGTATTACTACAGAGAGGCAACCATTTTATATCACAGCATCTTGCGTGCGCGCTAAATTTGAATCTGTCAATTTTAAATATTTGTCATTTTTGCATCTGTCATTTTAAACCTGTCAATTTTACTGTTGTCATTTTTACATCTGTCATTTTAAATCTGTCAATTTTGCTTCTGTCATTTTAAATTTGTCATTTTTGCATCTATCATTTAAATCTGTCATTTTGAATTTGTCATTTTTGCATATGTCATTTAAATCTGTCGTTTTAAATCTGTCGTTTTAAATCTGTCGTTTTAAATCTGTCATTCTTAAAGCAACCATCTTACCAGATTTGAATTTTAGCGCTAACTCTGGGATTGGATCCTTTTACTAAGCTGAAACTCTTTCTCTCTCTCTCTCTCTCTCTCTCTCTCTCTCTCTCTCTCTCATAGTATGACTACTTACCGGCTTTGTAGCTTAGGATGTTCGCCGTCGGAAATCTTCGGCTTTATTCGTGTACTCTCTCGCTGATAACGATCTACCTTTTTATATAGTCAGCCCCTTCACCCTGTGCTAGTAAATGAAACAACAACAATGTTTATACATATTATTTATTTTGATATTTAATGGACAATTGTAACATATGATTTGACAAATTATTCATTCCACAGTATGAGTTGAGATCATCGCGTAACACTTGCAAATTGTTCAAATATTTTTGTAGCCTATTTCTAAGACAGTTTATTTCCGCCATGGTGTTCTTAATACGACGGTGCAAACGTTGTTGTCGTTGACGTCTCCGACTGCTGCTGCTGCTGATATGATTGCAGTCGTGTACATACGGCATCGATAAACTTTTGCGGATAATGTTTTATTATTTCTAATAAAATGAACGAGTTCAATCCACCACCAGTTGCTGCTGTGTTGTCTATTAAACTGGTAGCTGAGTAGTAACCGCATAACAGTTCGGACGTGAATAAAATTGAATCGGATGTCGGGAGCGATTTATAGGCATCTTCATGGCGTCTCAGTTGACCTTCTGCTACGTTCTCTATGTTTGCGTGGTAGAAACGCGAAAAGTCCAGGTGGCGTAACGTTCGAGCATGATGATTGATCAACTGTGCTAAATACAGTATAGACTGAAACTCGTAATCTTTTAAGGTTATAGTCCGCTGTTTATCATGAATCGCCACCCTGTTGCCGAAAAACTCGTTGTGAATAATCTCGATGTATAAATTCTCACATAGATGGTGTTGCGGCCAATGAATGCCATTTTAATTTCTTCGATGTGGACTGTATATATTTTGTTGTTTTAAAGAAATAAGAAGTTTGAATAATTTTAGCTTTATTAAACTAACAACTCAACTACTGCTACAATGTTAATTATTCGCTTACTACTGCTCTCGCACTCAGTTACAAACAGACAGGGGTGGTAAAACCCTTCTCCTACACTTATACAAAGAAAACCTAACGGTAAATTTAACAGTTACATTTTCAGAAAAAACATTTGAATGTATTTCGAGGTATATCCAACATTCCGCCCGCCTTGAAAGCATCTACTTTCAATAAAATAAAATTAATTTAATATATACATACATAACTACAAGAACAATTATAAAATAACATAATGTAAGACATAAACTTAATTAATAAAATATTGATCAATCAGATAAAAAAAAAACAAAGGTTTATTCTATAGGTAAAGCACATACACGATTTACTGCACGCTGTATTACACCACTATAAACCTTAATGTCCACCACACGAACAACACCATCGGTACCTGGGTGAAGTTGTATTATTCTTCCTAGTTTCCACTTCATTGGAGGAGCATTATCATCCTTTATTAAAACCAATGATCCAATCTTCAACAAGCGTCCTGATTGTTGCTTCCATTTTGTTCTTACTTGTAATTCAGTAAGAAACTCCTTATGCCATCGCGCCCAATAATGCTGCACCATAGCTTGCAATTGCTGGTACCTATTTAATCTGCCTTCGGGGATTTCCATCATGTTGTCCTCGGGAAGTGCTGCTAATGACTTGCCAATCAGGAAGTGCCCCGGTGTTAAGGGCGATAAGTCTTCAGGATCGGATGATAAGGGGCACAGAGGACGGGAATTCAAAATACATTCTATTTGTATCAATACTGTTCCGAATTCTTCAAACGTCAATGATTTATTACCTACCACGCGTTTTATATGGTATTTTGTACTTTTAATACCAGCTTCCCAAATCCCTCCGAAACTGGGTGACCTCGCGGGAATAAAATGCCAAAATATTCTCTCATTAGCAAGATTATTACTAATATTATTTGTCTCAGCTTCAAGAAATTTATAGATTTTGTGTAATTCATTCTTAGTACCAACAAAATTTAACGCATTATCTGAAAATATGTTTTTGGGTTTCCCACGTCTACTAATGAACCTTGATAAAGTTGCCATAAATGCCCTTGTGGTCAACTCTGAAACTAGTTCCAGGTGCACTGCCTTAGTACACATACATACAAATAAACAAAAATAAGCCTTTATTATTTTAGCTCCTCTAGTTGACCTATCCTTTAACATCAGAGGCCCCCCAAAATCAACACCAACATTCTCAAAAGGCGCATGATTTTTTACACGGTACTCGGGTAAATTTCCCATTAAATAGATTTCATTTGTTGGCTTTACCTTAAAACATGTTATACAATTTTTTACTATGTATCTACAAGCACTGCGCCCTGAAATGGGCCAGTACCTTTCTCGTATTGAATAGAGTAAATTTTGAGCACCACAATGCAAAAGCCTCTCGTGCTCTCCCCTTAAAATTAGCTCGGTCAATTTGTTGCCCTTTGGCAAAAGGATTGGGTGTTTTTTATCATATAATTCATTAGAATTTGTTAATCTACCTCCTACTCTTATTAACTGATCGTGCATAAATGGATTTAATGAAAGAATTTTACTTTTTTTATCAAGCTCACAATTATTTGTTAAATTGGAATAATCATCCGAAAAACCTTCAATTTGAGCACGTTTTATCAAAATGTTTAATGATTGCTCTAATTCAACTGGAACTAGTGGTCCCAACTGACGTTGGTGTTTACTTAATCTTGAGTTTTTGATAAATCTCATAATATAGCATAATACACGCTGTGCTCTGATTAATGATGAGTATCGGTTAATTAAATTTAGATTATTCTCTACAGATATTACAGTGCAAGTGGTTGTGCGTTCTTCGGGAATATCTGTCACTGGAAGTCTGAATTGAGTTGACCATTCTGAACTATCCTTATTAAACCATTCCGGGCCATGCCACCACATATCTGAATTTTGAAGAATTACTGGCGTGGTACCTCTAGATATCAGATCAGCAGGGTTCTCACTTGACGTTACGTAACCCCATTCATCAATATTTGATAATGATTGTATTTCACTAACCCTGTTAGCTACAAAGGTTTTCCACCTTTTAGGAGCTCCCTTGATCCATGCTAACGCTACTGACGAATCAGTCCAGAAATATTTTGCATTAAAATTAATTTCTATTGAATCGGTTACCCTTTTTACTAAATTCGTTAACAATAGGGCCCCGCATAGTTCTAATCGCGGTAAATTTACTTGTTTTAGCGGAGCAACCCGGGATTTAGCACAAAGAATATTACTACTAATTTTATTAAAATTTGTAATGCATCGAATGTATACACAAGCACCATACGCACTTTCAGATGCATCACAAAAACCGTGCAATTCGATAATTACGTAATCCGAAAGTATAGCATGCCTGGGGATTTTTAAATTATTTATTACTGGTAAAGTTTCGTTAAATTTTGACCATTTAATGTTTAAGTTACCGTGTACTGCTTCGTCCCATGAAAGCTTTAGTTTCCACAACTCTTGCATTATAATTTTTGCAACTATAATTATGGGTCCTAATAATCCTAATGGATCGAAAATCTGACAAATAGTTGATAAGATAGAACGCTTTGTAATTAAGTCTCCCTTACATAATGAATTGTTTGTACTATACTGAATTACGTCTAGATTTGGGTTCCAAAATATTCCCAAAGTTTTATTTGATTCGTCCTCACCTATGTGTAGCACGCTAACTGCTAAATTATTGTTGATCTTAAACTTTCTTAGTATATCTTGATCATTAGATAACCATTTTCTTAATTCAAAACCTGCCTCCGATAATATTTGCGAGATTTCTTCCTGAATTTGTACAATTTCCACCTCCGTATCTGCCCCCGTTAACAGGTCATCAACATAAAAACTATTTCGTATAATTTTACAAGCAAGTGGTTTTAATGCCTCATTATTATTTGCTAATTGTATAAGACATCGTACTGCTAAATACGGAGCGGATGCCGTACCATAAGTAACTGTGTTTAATTTGTAACATTTTAACTGACTATTAGGATTATCACGCCAAAATAGTTTTTGATATTTACATTGATTTTGATTAATTAGAATTTGCCGATACATTTTAGAAATATCGGCTGTTACTACAAATTTATATTTTCTAAACCTTAATAAAATTGAAAATATATCCGATTGCAATGTCGGACCACTAAACTGCACATCATTTAATGATAGCCCCGAATCAGTTTTCGCGGAAGCGTCGAACACAACTCGACATTTGGTAGTGATACTGGTGTCTTTAATGACCGCGTGATGTGGCATGTAATACCCTGAATCTAAATCGCAATCAAGATCAAGTTGTACTTCGGTCATATGATTTAACCTTTCATACTCGGTCATGAATTCGATATATTCTGCCCTTAAATCGGGATTTTTAATTAATTTTTTTTCTAATGCGTAAAACCTTTTCTGTGCTATTTCACGCGAATTTCCCAGATCCTTTAATGACTCCTTGAATGGAATGTCAACAACGAATCTACCGTTATTATCGCGGATTGTAGTTTTGCTGAAATGTGTTTCACAGTATTTGTCTGAAATTGATAATAAAGAATGTTTTTGACTGACTTCTTCTAATTGCCAAAATTGCATAATTTTGTCGTCAATGCTGCAATCAACGTTCAAACAAGTGATTGAGGTGTGACAATTTGAACTAAAACTTAGGTTCCCTGCAATAATCCAACCTAATTGACTATTTTGTAATATGGGTAGATTTTTACCAAGTCGCTGTTGGCCACTCGTTATTATTGACCAAAATACATTCGAGCCTAGTAACATATCAATTTCATTTGAAATATGAAAGGTTGGATCTGCTAATTTAATTTTATTTGAAATGTTAATAATTTTTTCATTAAACGTTACCGATGGCAGTTTATCAGTAATTTTAGGAATGACCAAGCAGTTAATAATGATATTAAAGTTACTGTGACATGACCTTATCGATGCGTCAACTTGATTATTTATATTTGCAATGGTTTCACCAACGCCCTTTACAAAATGGTTAATTTGTGTAGCCCTTAAATTTAATTTTTTACTTAAATTCTCCGTAATAAAATTACTTTGTGAACCGCTGTCTAACAAAGCACGGCATTTAATAAATTCATTATTACTATTCCTAATCTTAATAATAGCTGTTGATAACAAAACTTGGGATACACTAGTTATTGACGTGGGAATTGAATTGTTTTCTAAAACATGACCACTTACTGATTCATTTTGGACGGTGATTGTTTGTGGAATTTTCTGAGAACCTGAGTTTGGTTCAACCGAGCTACCTGCCGACGGTTGGGTATTTTCCGGCTTAACAAATTGGCTAGCATTGCTAAATACTTCCAGATGCAGTAATGAATTGTGTGGTTTATTACACTTTAAGCATCTCTTAGCGTCACATTTCCAAGAAGGATGAGTCGGACGCATACAATTTAAACAGAGTTTAAGCTGTTTAACAATTGAAATCCTTTCTTCTACCGACGAGTTCAAAAATGAAGAACATCTGTATAACGGATGATTTTGCTTGCAGTGATAACAAAGGGGTTTACTAGAACTGGCGACAAGGGTGTTTGAAAAGCTCTTTCTCTGAATTTGAGGAACCTGCAATTTTTGTTTTTCGAACTTACTTATTGCTAATTTTTCTAAGATTGCACATTTTGATTTTAAAAACGTATTTAAATCCGACATTTTCGGCAAATCTTCCTCATATTTGAATGATTCCCAATCTCGTCGGGTGATACTATCTAACTTAATAGTTATTATATAAATAATCAAACGATCCCAGGTGTCGGTTTTTTCCCCAAGTGTTTTTAAAGAACGTAAATGTTTACTTATAGTGTCAAATAATCTTCTAAGATCTGTATGAGATTCCTTATTAATACATGGATAATCTAAAATAGCTTTTATGTGGTTATGAATCATTAAACCTTTATTTTCATACCTATCAATTAATAACTGCCACGCATTTTTGTAATTTGCAGCTGATACTTCAATTGATTTTAATACTCCCGCAGCTTCTTGTTCTAGCGAGGAGCGTAAATAATAAAACTTTTGAATATCGGACAATGTCTCGTTATTGTCCACAAGGGCAATGAATGAATCTCTGTATTCTAACCAATTAGAATAATTACCATCAAATGTAATTAATTTTATTGTAGGAAGTTTTATAAAGTTATTAGAAATTGGCCTATTACTACTATTAATATTACCATCACTGTGAACTAAACTTGAAGCTGAGTCTTTGCTAAGTTGAAAATTATTACAACAATCTTTAGCACTACAGGTTATTTCAAAAAATGAATTTTCAAATTCTTCTCGCTCAGTTTCGTCAGTGTCGGAGGGACTTGCAATTTCTATTTCTGTTTGAATTTCATTGAATTCTTCCCAAACTAATTCAACTTTCCGTAATCTATCGCTTAATTGACCGATAATCTTATTGTCTAAAAATTCTGTATTAATTTTTTCAAAATAACTCTGAAAACGGGTTAATTTTCCTTTTATGATACCCCGCTTTGTTCTTAAATGAGCAACTTTATCTTTGTCGGTCATTGTAACAGATTGACACAAATAGAATAGAAAAGTGAATTTTAAATAAGGTAACTTACTGGAAATCAGGATACGCAGGAGTTGATCTCGTTTCCTCTTGACTGTGACCGCTGGTGCTGATGTGGACTGAAGGACTTACTTCCTTGCCAAGCACGTGGATTCCACGATCGGCCTTTTCAAACTTCTTTTTTCTTAATTTTTATTCAAATCGGGTCGATGGACCAATGTTGCGGCCAATGAATGCCATTTTAATTTCTTCGATGTGGACTGTATATATTTTGTTGTTTTAAAGAAATAAGAAGTTTGAATAATTTTAGCTTTATTAAACTAACAACTCAACTACTGCTACAATGTTAATTATTCGCTTACTACTGCTCTCGCACTCAGTTACAAACAGACAGGGGTGGTAAAACCCTTCTCCTACACTTATACAAAGAAAACCTAACGGTAAATTTAACAGTTACATTTTCAGAAAAAACATTTGAATGTATTTCGAGGTATATCCAACAGATGGAATTTCAAATGTTTATCGCTATGTGTTTTGTTGCTGTTGTCGGGGTCGTCGTCGTTGCAGCAGCAGCAACCATAAAATAAATTTTTAAACATTGCCTCGACTCGTATATCATACAGCTCGAACCAGTCCCGTTCCGACAACACCAATTCACCATACTCACATATGCTATTCACGCACTCGAGCTTCACTACCACGGCAAATTCTCCCTGGTCGTCGTCGGGCGGAATAAGTCCTACTTGAATGTTGTGTATATGATCGTAGTTTTCTTTTTCCCCGGGAGGTCTCGTAACATACAGCGGATACTGGACAGCCCCGAGCAGTTGAACATGTACTTCACGTTTAGCTGCTGCTGCTGCTGCTACCGGTGTATCTATGATGGTAAAGTTTGCTGATGCTGCTACAGCGTCATCCGCGTAGTATGGAGACTGCTGCTGCTGCTGGGTCAGGAACGCTAAAACAATAATAATACAATAATCGATTAATATAAGCATAAACACGCAAAAGTCTTAAACATCTTACCTGTTTCTTCGTCTTCATTGTTCCACGCTTGACCGTCGTTGTAGGTACTTGCTGTTGATGATGATGCATGATCTGCAACATCCGAACCTTCTTCATCTAAAGAAGTAACAAAATAGACACAAATTAGCATATAAACTTGAAGTTTTATAAATAATAACTTACCTATTTCCAGAGGCTCGCTCTCACAGTTATCATAACAATAATAATTAGGACTACTAGCCATCATCGTAATTGCTGCTGCTGCTGTTGCACACGTACTGTCTACTGCTACACGCTAACAACTGTCGACTTTATATAGTCACCTATACTTACCTAGATCCAGCGCATGCTCAGTAACACGCATACGGTAAACAAGCAGTCATCGCTGGCAGACAAGTTTCATCCTGTCGCTGACACGTCATCATCATCACAGGCAGGGGTGTAGGTAATTACCTCATTCTCTCTCTCTCAGTTATAGCTATCACTTTTCATGCCATGGTACAGCTGGGTGAGAATAGTAATAATACACGCATATAGAACATTATGCAGAGTCATCGATTCTAAACATATTTAAATTAATCAATCGCTTTATGAAATCCATAGAGAATTATGCAATCTTATTAAATAAGTCTAGAAACAGACATACCAGAACGTTTACTGAGGCAGAGAGAGAGAGAGAGAGAGGTTGAGAAATAAGAAGATTTTATAGAATGTATTTCGTTTATTTTATCATCTTATCAAAAATATTACATATAAATACTATTACAATACGGCTATAGTACATAGTACAAATTAAATATTTACTTATTCTATGATTTTTCTCGCTTTAAGCTCTGTGATGACTGAAATTATTTCGTTGTCGTTTTCGAGACTGTTGCTATGAGCCTTCTTTACGGCGTACAACAATTGTAGTCGATCCACTAGTTGATCAGGTGTACTCTGACGTATCCAATCCGGTTTCATCATCTTGTTTAACTTTTTGGGAAGACTAACCTCAAAGTCTATTATTCTGTATAAATTTGGTCTGATTACATTTTCGTATTTCCAATGTTTAACGCTTATTAGTCGACCGTTGCGTCTATAGTCTTTCTTATGAGCATTAGTAAGTGAGATTATTTTCATATAGTTGTCGATATCTTCCTCTGTTGGACTAGGAGGGCTTATTCGTTTAAGCGTTAGTAAAGTAAACAGACCGGGTGTTCCATTGAAAAGTTTGTTTTTAATTAAAATATCTTTTCCTTGAAACTGTACTCGTGAACAAGCAAACCGCCACTTATCGATGTCATTATATAGACCGTACCTAGTTTTATCTACGTTTTTGTTTTCTCCGCTAGCTAGTAATGCTCTATAATAGTTAGAGAATTCCTGATAAATCCTTAAGTCGGAATCGCATTCTTCTTCTTCTTCCTCAGCATTATCATCATCATCATCATCATCTTCAACAGATGTAACTGAAGATGCCTGTTCAAGTTTCGGTGAGAGATAAACGGTCCCCGGTCGAGGTTCAGTTTTATCACTGTGAAAGTAGGCTAATTTATTTCGTATAGCATTACGAGCGTTTATTATTTCATCATCATCATCATCGAGCCTTATTTCTTTATTTGTGTCATGGGGTTCGTTGGTATGCATACGTTTCAGACCCTGGTCTTTAATTATTACATCATTTCTAGGCTTTGTCTTATTATCATTATTATTATTCGCACCTATGGTGGTACAATGGATTGTCTTCAAGTGCCTTTTATAACTACTATTACGTGAAAAAGATTTGAAACATTTAGTACATGGGACTTTGTGTCCATGGTGTATATTCATATGGCTTGCATACCCGGAGCGTCGAATGTTCAGACCGCATACATCAAACAAGCGTCGTTCCATAACGTCTAATGAATAATCAGGAACAAAGTTCCTGTTTATATAGTCCAGTTACATGTACATACACGTGCAATTTCAAACAGATACACGCACAGACGTACATTATAAGTATATACACGCGCAATTTGAACTATATACACGCACAGACGTACATAATAAAGCATAAACACGCGCAATTTCAATCAGATACACGCACAGACGTACATTAAAAAGTATATACACGCACAGATGTACATAATAAAGCATAAACACGAGCAATTTCAAACAGATATACGCACAGACGTACATTATAAGTATATACACGCGTAATTTGAACTATATACACGCACAGACGTACATAATAAAGCATAAACACACGCAATTTCAATCAGATACACGCACAGACGTACATTAAAAGTATATACACGCACAGATGTACATAATAAAGCATAAACACGAGCAATTTCAAACAGATACACGCACAGACGTACATTATAAGTATATACAAGCGCTATTTGAACTATATACATGCACAGACGTACATAATAAAGCATAAACATATGCAATTTCAAACAGATACACGCACAGACGTACATAATAAAGCATAAACACGCGCAATTTCAATCAGATACACGCACAGACGTACATTAAAAAGTATATACACGCACAGATGTACATAATAAAGCATAAAAACGAGCAATTTCAAACAGATATACGCACAGACGTACATTATAAGTATATACACGCGTAATTTGAACTATATACACGCACAGACGTACATAATAAAGCATAAACACACGCAATTTCAATCAGATACACGCACAGACGTACATTAAAAGTATATACACGCACAGATGTACATAATAAAGCATAAACACGAGCAATTTCAAACAGATACACGCACAGACGTACATTATAAGTATATACAAGCGCTATTTGAACTATATACATGCACAGACGTACATAATAAAGCATAAACATATGCAATTTCAAACAGATACACGCACAGACGTACATAATAAAGCATAAACACGCGCAATTTCAATCAGATATACGCACAGACGTACATTAAAAAGTATATACACGCACAGATGTACATAATAAAGCATAAACACGAGCAATTTCAATCAGATACACGCACAGACGTACATTATAAGTATATACACACGCAATTTGAACTATATACACGCACAGACGTACATAATAAAGCATAAACACGCGCAATTTCAATCAGATACACACACAGACGTACATTAAAAAGTATATACACGCACAGATGTACATAATAAAGCATAAACACGAGCAATTTCAAACAGATACACGCACAGACGCACATTATAAGTATATACACGCTCAATTTGAACTATATACACGCACAGACGTACATAATAAAGCATAAACACAAGCAATTTCATCATATTAAAAATATATCTAAATTGTACCTATATACTCTGTAGACAGTTAAATAAACCATGCATATATATGCCAAATTATATTGTTTCATTCAAGAATGATCTCTCCTACAGTTCACTTTACAGCGAGGGTAAATCAAAAGTGAGGTTATGTCAATAATAATAATATGGTTCATGGTAGAACGTAGAAGCAGGATGAGTATTAAGAGATATTTACACCTCTATCAACTTATAAACGAATAAATTTAACAAATGTGATACAGTTCACTCCTAATCGTCTATTTATTGTTTCAACCTCCCGTAAAAGCTGATTACACACACTGATCATATGTTCTTCACTGTCACTGCTCTGTATTTGAGCCGGGGTCGATGTATAACGACGCGAATCAGACAGCAGCTCCCCGCTAGATAGCAAATGGTCATATTCATAACAAACAAGCGCTGCTACTGAAATAGGTATGCTGACTCCTGCATCTAAGATACACTGCCGAAACTGTTGTTGTAGTTGTAACTCATTTAGACTGTTAACGTCTTCGATCTCATTTAATGATAATAGCGACATGATGTTTTGTTGTTGCTTTTTTTTCCTCTCTCTTAAAACAACATCAACGCGTAAATTTAGTACAAATTGAATCATTACAAAATAAGAGAAAAATCCTACCTTATGGTTGGTTAAAGTTGATGATTTAGACAGGTACCAACACACACACACACACACACACACACACACACACACACACACACACACACACACACACACACACCCCCACACACACAGAGTTTTTATTTTACAGCCACTAAACGTAATGAAGCTCTTGAACTGTAGTCGAACATCTATATAGCAGGTATTGCTATGAGTTTGGGTTTTTATATCCAAACAGTGAACGAGACCCTTGGTGGACGCGTTACCAAACTACAAGATCTTGCGCAATATCCCATAGGGTTATCAAAGGTGTTGCGCAGCATACCTCTGATGGTTATCACCTGAGTTGGGTAAAATCAAGTTCCCACGAGAACACCTGCCTGTTAATTTATTGATGTTTAAAAATGTAGATCTCAACATAGATACGTTTTATTCCTATGCCCAGGGTCAACAGTTTATATATTTATTAAGTGTCATTCTGTTCTAGGTTTATGAGGGAAAATGGTCATGTCTATAAATTCTAATACAATAGAACACTTGATTACGTAAAATAAGCTACACGTATAACCGACCTCTTTAAATCTGATTAGCAGATCTATAACAGCTGAGAAACAAAATACCTTTCTAAAAATAATTAAACGCATCATAGTTTATGCGTTTTCGATTTTACATTTCTATAGAGAAACGAAAATATATAGCCTAGTTTACAAAAAATGCGTAATAATGTAAAAACTGACACATAAGTTCTATTTGTGGTCTTATCTGATAGTCCCATCTGACCGAAGAAAGAATTTTAACCATTATATAATATAAGCTATATAGCAAACTTAGTATATGCGGTTATTAACGAGGGGTGGATAAATTCTTCAATATTATGCAAGACTATAAAATGAAAACTCGAATCAACTTGTCCGCTTAACAAAGGAACAAAGCGAACGCCCCGATGAACACGTGCGGGTCATAAATCAATTTGAAATGTTATTTTCTGTGGCAGAGTTGACATACCTTCTAGAGTTATCTATTAGAATAAAAACGGTGTACCACTCTAACACTCTGGGGTTATAATTCATTCAACTGTCATATCGTTTTTATTGAACGCAGGTGTGACGAATAAGTTATGACCCTGTCAATAGGACTTTATGCAACCATGATACATATACGTGACAATAATTCCCTTTGTATTAAATAAAGGTTACATTCGATATCGCCTTTTGCTAACAGAACATTCAAGTATGTCTTGACGCAGTAGTGTCGTTAACATTTTCATCATGCAATTTTAAGACAGTTACTTGAATATTTATTAAACTGCCTACACTGGAATAATGATAATAATAAGACAAAACATAGGGTTAAATTAAATTGTATTACGCTCAATGCATAACACCGTCCGTCTTTAGTTTGTATATACATTTTAAAATGACGCTCTGGTAAACCTATTTGTAAAAGGGTTAATAGCCTGCAGGCATATGTTAATTAGACGAAATGAGGATATCATGCCAAAGATTGAAATTAAAAAATAATATAATCAAAGAATTTCGGGCAGGCAACCATGCATACACGCGAGCATATACGTTAATGGATAGTTATTACCATAAATATAATATCACATTCTGTGCAAATTAAATTAAAATTACACACATCACAGTAAGTGGACTACTCATTAACATATTGGTCCTCGCAAAATTATTGTAAATGAATAAAGAACTTCTGCTGTTATTCTATCATTATCAAAGATGATACTTATAAACTAATGTAGGCTTTTTATATTGTATTTATTTGAAATGTTATTTTCTTCGGCTGTATTGAGATAAGCTTTCTTTCTCAGAACAGGGTTATAATTCATTCTGCTGTCATAATGATTTTAAAATTTTAAAAGAATTTACCTGCATTTTTAGCATTCGATACGGCCCCTTTTAAAGGTGTGTGAGTGTTGACTTTGTCAAAGCAAATAATTTATAATATTTAATAGCTTGCATTGCATTCAGAGGGTCAACGTCGCATTCCTCAATAAAGAGATTCCTAAAGTGGATACAGGATGCAATTTTAAGACAGTTACTTGAATATTTATTAAACTGTCTACATAGGAATAATAATAATAATAAGACAAAACATAGGGTTAAATTAATTATATTAACAACTTAGAATAGGAAAACTAACAAGTATTTATTAAAGAATTAATGGTGTATCTAATATCATGATCTTACGTCATAGGGTCACATGTCTTATAGACGTGATGAAACTTGAATGTTTTAATTAATCATATTATCTGAAACAATTTAGGATATATTTACATGGTTTTTATTTTTTAATTTATTTTAAAAGAAAGATTATTTATTGCTTTGAAGGCATGCTTTTACATTGCATTAACTATGTCGATAGATAAATCCATTCTCTATAATATTCTTTTAGCTCGACATGATGTTCAAATAACTAAAATACGAAGGAATTTAACGTTTATGCCATATTACGAGGTTACTTTTATGTTTAAAACTAAAGGTATTAAGCAGTAGTTAGACAATTTTTCCCTCATCAATAGCTTCGCGAATAAATGAGATTTATTAATTAAAGTATAGACAACCAACACTTCATCATACTGTTATTTGAAGGTAGGAAATATGACCAGTGAATAGGTATATCGAACAATAGAAGTAGCAGGTAGCCAGTTTACCTTTTACTTAACTTTTTTGGACAATAACAAGTGTCGACCCTTTTATTGTTCAGACAGACAAAATGGTAATCTATCTGAGAAATTGTTTCAATAATTTTTTTCATTTATATAGGCTTATTAAATAGTTTATCATTTGGAAACCGTTCTCAGATAGATTAAAGAAGTTTTTATTCTCAGGTAGATTAAATAATAAGAATGGTAAATATGATAGAACTCGTACAAGCAATATTATATATAATTACGCAGTAGTGTGTAACCTTTTTACATTTCTTTTAGAGAAACTTAATTTAGTCATAAGTAATTTGTACATATAACGTTTTTCGTACGTAATATCTCTAGGTCTTCAAAATTCTTTCTACTTGTGGGAGATGGGTCGATCAGATAACGCTTTCAAGAAATATATATTGACGACAGCTTTGAACAATCAATCCATAAAAATAAGGGCGTATTATGTTCCGACCGTTAGATAATAAATTTCTAGATTTTTAGTTTACAGTAACAAATGTAACCCTATATTGACATAAATAAATGTAAATTTTTGTTAAAGCGTTTCATATCACTTTCAACAATCAGCATAAATATTAGGGCTGTGAACATCATAGTAGCTATAAACTCGTTTCAAAGAAAAGGTTTTTTTTTATGAATTTAAAAGACGGGGAATAAACTTCGGTTTTAGCATTTAAATAAAGTTTTACACAGAAAGGGCTTTTTACCTGGAAATTGCTTTAGAAAACAGACCCGTCAGCGTGCGAGATTTACCTTTGTTCTGTTAAGGTTTTACAGTTCCCTTTTTAATGAATATCCTTTTGTTCCTAGGGTAATAAATTTAGATTTTTATCTAATCGTGTTACTTGACAGTGCAGGTGTCGACCTTTTGTTCCGAGGGGTAATAAATTAAGATTTTTATCTAAAAAACAGCTGCCTGATTGACAGCGCCGGTGTCTACCCTTTTTAATGATATCCTTTTGCTCCGAGGGTAATAAATTTAGATTTTTATCTAATCGTGTTACTTGACAGTGCCGGTGTCGACCTTTTGTTCCGAGGGGTAATAAATTAAGATTTTTATCTAAAACAGCTGTCTGATTGACAGCACAGGTGTCTACCCTTTTTAATGATATCCTTTTGCTCCGAGGGTAATAAATTTAGATTTTTATCTAATCGTGTTACTTGACAGTGCCGGTGTCGACCTTTTGTTCCGAGGGGTAATAAATTAAGATTTTTATCTAAAACAGCTGTCTGATTGACAGCATAGGTGTCTACCCTTTTTAATGATATCCTTTTGCTCCGAGGGTAATAAATTTAGATTTTTATCTAATCGTGTTACTTGACAGCGCAGGTGTCGACCTTTTGTTCCGAGGGGGTAATAAATTAAGATTTTTATCTAAAAACGTGTTTATTCGCGCAGGTTCAAAGTTTATAAAAGCTCAGTCAAACCCCTTCCCTTTTTAGTTTGTTCTCGACGTCGGTTACAGTGATAGTAATATTGTTATTGTTTGCATCAACTAGGTATGTTAAAATAATCATTTATTATTCTTGTGTGTTAAAATTTTTACTGCTATTTAAGTTCTATCATGTGTGTGTTTTTACATAGAAAAAAAATGGAGCATTTGTTAAAACAGTTGAACGAACCTTCCATGAAGCCTATCAAAAAGTTATGTGGTTACAAAATAAAAGAAATTACACAGATACTGCAATTCAAGAAGGTCGTTTGCCGTGATAAACGTCAAAGTGTGATAGTTGTTGCTGAAAAGCATGTTACATTTCTACCCAAGAGGATCAGCGACAAGTTAACAGAACAAAGGGTTACCGAGCTTAACCAGCAGATTGAAGCTAAAACGATTTCTCTAGCCCTCATGTACTTAGGGAAAACAAGCTGTGGTTACGATGATTGCCTGTTTGTGGAATTAAATAAGGTAACGGGTAGTAAACATCAAGTTTACAATAAACCCTTTTTAATGTTCTATTGTTGTTGTTACAGCCGTTGGAACCGCAAATAGAAAACAGAGGTCAGTCCTGAAGTCCTCAAGCACCAGCATTCTATCAACATTTTTATTATAAATTAAATGTAGCCTTAACAATATATTAATAAACATAATTTTTAATTCCTATATGGTTTTATTATTTCTTCTAGAAAAGGTAGTGGAAAGAGTACAGTATGTGCGCTGGAAAGAGGTAGCAGCAGAGCTTGTAGCGGGATGACTGATGGACAGATTAAAATTGACAGAATTAAATGACATATGCAAAATGACAAATTCAAAATGACAGATTTAAATGACAGATGCAAAAATGACAAATTTAAAATAACAGAAGCAAAATTGACAGATTTAAAATGACAGATGTAAAAATGACAGCAGTAAAATTGACAGATTTAAAATGACAGATGCAAAAATGACAAATATTTAAAATTGACAGATTCAAATTTAGCGCGCACGCAAGATGCTGTGATATAAAATGGTTGCCTCTCTGTAGTAATACAGATTTCTTCTTCATGACACGACCCCTAGTAGTAGTACACAGATTGCCGGTCATACAGATTTCTTCATGACGCCCTCTCTTAGCAATACACACTAATTGTAGCATTACGCCCTCTATTGGTAGCACTCAGTTTGCCGGTAATACAGATTCCCGTAATGGCGGGCGTGGTAGCATGGCACCAGGGCGTGGTAGAATGGAACCATACGTTCCAAAATGGCTGCCTTCATCCAATCAGAAGCAAGGGAGGAGCTACAGGAGTGGGGGTTAACCAATCAGAGCAGTAGGCGGGGAAATCCAAGATGGCGGCGACCAATCAGAAGCAAGGGGAGAAGCTACAGGAGTGGGGGTAGCCAATCAGAAGCAGGGGGAGGAGCCATGCCATTGGCATGCCACATGGCATGTCAATTTCTGTCTGGGCCAGGTGCCACAATACCTACTAACAATAAGAAAAATGTGTATTCATAGAGGTCCTTGTTAAGCTCTCAAAATTATATGTACATGTAACAGACTATTCTTAAAAAAGATCCTTATCTGAAGTTCAGACCGGTTTTTTTATGACTTTGAAGTCACGGGCCTACCATGATCTAAACTGAACGTCCAGTGGACATCTTTTGTTAAAATAGATTTCTAGTATAATTGTTAATCTTAATCTACAAATTGTTTGTTTGTAATCATTTTGTAATTCCTATTAGAACGTATTATGGACCCAAATCGAACGTCTGCCGGACATGTTTTGTTGTACTTCTGTAAAACGTTCCCCTATGAACGTCCTTTTATGGACCCAAACCAATCGTTCACTGGACGTCTTATGCTGTACTTCTGAAAAACGTTCTCATGTGCACGTCCGCCAGACGTTTGTACCATGTCCTGGGACTCAAGGGCCTGTTATGGGGCCAAAACAAACGTCCGTTGGACGTCTCTTGTTGTACTTCTGAAAAACGACTGCGTGTGAACGTCCACCAAATGTCCGTATCTTGTCCTGGGATTAAGGGCTTAACTGTGGACCCAAAACAAACGTCCGCTGAACATCTTATGCTGTACTTCTGAAAAACGTCCTCAAGTGAACGTCCGCCAGACGTCCGTATCATGTCCTGGGATTTAAGGACCTACTATGGGCCCAAAACGAACATCCGCTGGACGTCTGTTGTTGTACTTCTGAAAAACGTCCGCGTGTGAACGTCCGCCAGACGTCCTTATTATGTCCTGGGATTTAAGGTTCTACTATGGGCCCAAAACAAACCTCCGCTGGACGTCTTTTGTTGTACTTCTGAAAAACGTCCTCGTGCGAGTGTCCAGCAGACGTCCATTTTACATCCTCGGACCTACAGTACCTACAATGGACCTAAAAAGAACGTCCATCGGGCAATGTGTGCTATTAGGGAACGTGATCATGAGGTGCTGGTAGCTGATATCACTGATGACTTCATCTTGGGAATGGACCTCCTGAGAAAATTTGGTTTTACATTGGATTTGAAGGAGGGTGTTTTGAAGGTCGGTAACGAAGAACTTCCGTTGCACCCACGAGAAGATCCTGTTATAAGGGTTTTGCTGATAGAAGATGTGATATTGCCGGGTCAAAGCGAGATGGTTTCGAGGCAGGTTTGGATGGAGATCTTCGGGTAGGATGTGTGCGAATGATGGAGCCTGTCTGTGATAAGAAGATCCATAGTGGCATACTGGTAGGAAAAGCGCTGATCAAGGTTGGAAAGACAGTACCAGCGAGGCTTATGAACGTTAATATGGATCCGGTGACATTAAAGAAAAGCACCCTTGTGGGACAGTGTGTGCCAGTATTCCGAGTAGCCAGGTGTATGGCTGATGTTCCAAAATCAATGTCCAAAGACCATGGTGGAAAATTAGTGGGTATGGTTACTAGTTCGTGCGAAAACCTTAACAGAACGGAAGTGAAAGAGGTACAGGGTTTGGTTCACCGATACCAAGATATCTTCGCTCTTGATGATACTCAGAAGGGACGAACCAATATTGTGCGATATAAAATCAATACAGGGAACTCTGGGCCAGTCCGACAGCAACCGAGACGTCTACCTCTAGCAAGGCGAGCTGAAGCCGAGAAAATTATTACCGATATGGAAGAACAGGGGTCATCGAGCCATCCAGCAGTCCATGGGCATCACCGGTGGTCCTGGTCAGTAAGAAGGACGGGTCAACGAGATTTTGGGTGTGGACTATCGGCAGCTCAATAACGTGACCAAGAAAGACAGCTATCCCTTACCACGCATCGATGACACGTTAGATACCCTGTCTGGTTCATGATGGTTTTCGACTTTGTACTTAAAGAGTGGTTATTGGCAAGTTGAAATGGAACCTGAAGACCGGGAGAAGACCGCGGTCACTATTGGTTTTGGACTATGGCAGTTTACGGTTATGCCTTTCGGTCTATGTAACGCTCCGGGCACCTTTGAGCGTCTAATGGAGACCATCCTGAGGGGGCTGTCGTGGAAGACTTGCCTGGTATATCTAGATGATGTGATTGTATTAAAGAAGACGTGAAGGAGTGGTGCCGGAAATGCGAACTATGTGCCACTGGTAACGGACCCTTGGGGAAACGAAGAGCACCTATGAGGCAGTACAATGTGGGTAGTCCTCTGGAAAGAATAGCTATAGATATTGCCGGACCATTTCCCGAAACCGACGATGGGAATAAATACATCTTAGTGGCAATGGACTATTTTACCAAATGGCCAGAAGCATATGCCCTACCAAACCAGGAAGCTGCGACTGTTGCTGACGTACTAGTCAAAGAGTTTTTCAGTCGTTTCGGAGTGCCCATGGAGCTGCATTCGGATCAAGGCCGCAACTTTGAGTCTGTACTATTTGGAGAAGTCTGTCGATTGTTGGACATTCGCAAGACTCGGACCACACCGTTACATCCGCAGTCCGATGGAATGGTAGAACGCATGAATCGGACAATGGGCAAATATTTGGCCAAGGTCGTCTCCGATCATCAACGAGACTGGGACCAATACCTGCATCTGTTCCTGATGGCTTATCGTGCATCGGTCCACAAAACAACCGGTCAGTCACCAGCGTCTGTGATGTTTGGACGCGAGTTACGGTTACCGTGTGATCTGGAATTTGGATCACCACCTATAGAGCAGGAGGTAGCCGGGAATGATTATGTCATAAACTTAAAGAAAAAGTTAAAGAATTTAAAGAAGTTGGAGGATATTCACGACCGAACCCGAAATAATAGTCGAATCGCGAGTGACCGGATGAAGACTACGTACGATGTGAGAACCCAAGAAGGAGGGTTTCAACCTGGAGAGCTTGTCTGGTTATACAACCCGCAAAGACGTCGTGGCTATTCTCCAAAGTTACAGCGAAATTGGGAGGGCCCATACCAGGTGAAGAAACGAATAAATGACTTGATTTATCGCATCCAGAAATTGCCAAGAGGGAAACCAAAGGTGTACACTCCAATCGTCTGGCGCACTATGAGGGAAACAATAACGTAGTCCCGGATCGAAAAGATTATGCTGAGGTGGCTGTCAATACCGTAAGGCCTGAAGATGATCAGCCAACCTTTGGAGAATTTATGGCTGCGTTTTCCGGAACTAGAAACGCCCGATTCGGAGTCACGACCGAGATGCAACAAGACCTCTTCCGGGTCCCTGGTGATTATTCCATTTCCCACTGTGTCTCCGAGGATCTCCGCATGTCCAGGGGGATCGCAGTAGTGTTTAGAAATAAATTTGTATGGCTGAATGAACTTCGAGAACAGAATCCCTCTGTTGGCAAAACCTTACACTTGCCGGATCATGACCGCTCCATTTACTACTTGGTAACCAAGCAGTTTTACTACCAGAAACCGAGTTACGACGACTTGTGGAGGGCATTATGGGATTTGAGGATCGAGTTGCTTACCAGGGGTATTAACAAATTGGCAGTTCCCAAACTCGGTTGTGGGCGGGACCAGTTGGATTGGAGAATCGTTCGGAACATGTTGGAAGTTATTTTTAGAGATACGGATGTGAAGATCTTAGTCTGTGGCTTCGATCCCCAGCCCGCATCAAGGCCAACAAAGAGTGCAGACTGTTATTTCTACCGTAATGGAACATGTAGTCGAGGTGAAGACTGTCGATACCATCACGACCCTTTCTACAGAAACCAGAGAATAAAACCTGTTCTGGGACAGAACAGACTTAAAGAGGGGGGCAGTGTAACGAATAGTAAACCCACATATGATGTCATCGAACATTCTAGATGTATGAGTCATCAACTGCATGACTCATCAATAACACCTGCATGTATGACTCATCAACAGCTGCGTGTATGACTCATCGACGCGACTTATCGACGTGACTCATCAACAGCTGCATGTATGATTCATCGGTTATGTTCTAGAACTTATGAAAGATATAAATTGAATTCGCGGGTAGAAGGAGGGCAGTTAATGTTTGACCGACATAGTGAAATGTACTCTGAATAAATAAATGTTAATAATTATTGTAATACATAAATAGTTTTTATATAAATAAGTCCTCATATAAATTTGTAAATACCTAGCATTTAAATAGTTTGTTAAATAGTTTATAGTTATAGTGTTTTTAATTAAGTGTATGTAAATTAATATTTCTATCTTATGAATAGACGATTTAAACAGCATTTTGGTTATTATTTTAAAAAGAACGTTACAATATTATGAATATTATCATCACCAGCAGACAGTGTATTTTAAATTATTTATTACTTCATATATTTCCTCTTTTGTGACATCTGACAAGTATAAAGAGTTACGACATTCTTGTATACATCTAGCCGTACTTATAAAGAGATTTACATGCTTGTAACATATTAATAAACATTGTGTTACACGCATGTAATTTCTCTATAAGTACGGCTGCTAGTGTATCAACACTGACATTGTCTAAAATTTGCAAAGCCGCTGTGACAAAATAATCGTTGAAAAGATTGCAAGCTTGTTCTGGTGATGTTATCTGTTCATTAATTTTAACTCCATTAAAAGTATTTATGTGTTTTTATTAGATCTGCCTAGTTCAGTATTGATAATATTCCAGATTGTCTTAATTTTATTATCTGATTCATTTATCTTTTTGTTATAGAACTGTTTTTTCCCAGAGACCAGCAGTTGGGAATAGTAGGATTTATCATTCAGAGTGTTCTTAACTTCACGAGTTGTATGAGAAGTCCATTTAATTTTTTTGTTATTCTGTCGATTCGATTTCTTTAAAGGAAAAGCTGTATTAAGATGTTTTAGGAAGGTTTCAATAAAGCAATCATAAATTTTAACGACGGTTTGTGCTTCATACACACCTAACCACGTTTCAGTGTGTAGAATGTTAAAAAATTTAATGTAATTTTGCTTACTGAAACTTTGTTTTAATTTGAATGAATTTCTTAGCAATAGTTCCCCACCCAATACATACACTAGTTGACCCTTATGGTCTGAGAGGTTTGTATTTAACACTTTAACATGGTAATGGTTTCTCAGTAGTTGTCTTTCTCGTTGTTGTCTTTCTCAGTGATGACCGGATACGACACATGTAACACATACATGTAATACATACAAATGTAATAAAATGTACATGATAATAAATACAAAGATTTCTTTTTTGAATTTTATTGACTCAGTACATAAGTAAATCCAATATTTACAAACAAAATTACATTTAAAATTATTATTAAGTTATTATTAACTAAGAACATATGTATAGTTAGAATTCCAGTCTCTTTCAAATACTGCTTGCAACTGACTCCGCAAAGTTGTATGTGACTCGTTCCTGTTGAAGACTGGATCATGGATCACTAAACCTATACCAGCTGTGTCCGTGAAGTAATCTCCTGACCAATTAGATGTTCCTATATAAGCTGTATTATCAGTAACCATGTACTTGTTATGGTTCACTCGAGCGAAAGGTATTTTTGCTTGATCACTTGTTGCAGGTACAACAAATCGACGCTAAAATTAGAAAAAATATATAAACTACAGCTGAATAAAATTCTAAAGAAAAAACTTACCACTTCAATAGATATTTTTGAATATGAACCAGTAATGTCAGCAAGTGATTTTAAGAAATAGTCTTCAGATGGTCTTGAATAATTCCAATGGCTGATTAACATTTTGATCTGCACTCTATGTTCTATTGTAGCTGCTCTTAAGGCATCATCAATTACTGGCCAGAATTTAATTTTTGGTGTGTATATTGTTAATGGGAAATAATCCATTACAGAGATGTAGATAAATTTTTCTGCTTTCTGAATTATATTTACAACTGCATCTATGTCGTTTGAACGTCCCAGAGGGGAAAAAGGTGGCGGGGAACTCTGAAATTGGAGACATGAATTAGTACAATAGTATAACTATTTTCTTATAGTTACTATGATCAACATAAGTAAGTAATTCGTTATTTAGCATTGATTATGCACACATGTACAGTTGATAATATAAAGTGTCAAAACATTCGGCGAACAAAAAGTGTCAAATGTAATGATAAGAGGTTATTTTTTTGTTATTACAATCAGTGTGTTACGCTTTGGGATGTTCTATTAGTGAGCGGCAAACATTGTATCTATAGAAGTGGCCATGAAGCCTCCGATTAATATGCTTGCCGCCCATTGACAGAACTTCAAAAAAGGTTCATACAAACCGCTGCTGGTGATAGGTAATGGAAAACCAGAAGAAATTTCATCAATACCAAAGATTTATTAAATATGAAAAAATAACACTATAATAACTGTTCAAAATGTGATCTTGTTTGTTGCAAACAAAGTTTCTACATTTTATATTGTTGACACATTAAAGAGAGACCTTGCTGATATAGTTGAGTGCCTGATCCCGTGTGGTCATGAATATAAAATTACTACAAGTGATGAATTGCTCCTCATTATTTTATACATACAATTATGCAATCGGAAAGCAAATACCTTTGCCATAGATTAAATTCAAAAAGGGCGATACAATAAACGTACAAATCATTTGTAATCGTCAATTAATAATTTAAAATAAACTGGAATAGGAGTTGTTTTTGAGAAGGAATAGGAACCCTGTTTTTTCTTAAAGACAATTCATATAAGAGTAGTCGTATGATATTTACAACTATCTTTTAGTTATTTCAATGTATATATCAATTGCTTAGAGAAAGTAATAACAAAAAGAATATTGCTTCAAACGTCAAGAAAAATTCTTAAAATTAAAATTTAAAATACAAGTCGACATTATTACAATACCTGCTTAATATTAAGCTAAAATACAGTGTGTTCCAGATCAAGTGGGATTGCATGGGTAACTTTCTGATTATTGAAGATGGAAATTTGCTTAAACGGGCAATGTTTTGCAGTTTTACATGCTGATTTAGAATCTGTTTGAAAAAGTTCAAAATGTCGAACGTGTCAGAAGTTATGTATTTAAAAAAAACTAAAAATTGTCATTTTCTTGTATGTCAAATATCTTCGTAAGTATGAGAGATACGAAAAAAAGTTTCATATGAAAGTGACTGTATTCGATGAGACTAATTTAAAACTCGTCTCAAACAAAAATTCAAGATGGCTGCTTTTAAGCAACTTCCCTAAGTTAAATGGATGTCATATTGGATTTTTAGGTTACTGAATAGAATTTTTTATTATCTTTTCAATGATGTAAGATAACGTATGATTGAATAAAAAATACCAGTAAAAGTAATTGTTTTTACATTTTAATCAAGTAGGCTTACATGGATCCAAACAAAAACAAACAAAATTTATTTTAAAAAACATGACTTATTAATCTTAATACACTTCATGTTACTTTACGCAACATATTTCGAGTAATACTAGCACACACTTCTAGCACTGCTTAATATATTTTGAGGCATAACTGGAAGTCATTTAATTGGACCTGTTATCTTCAATGAAACTTTAACTGCTCAACGTTATTTAGAATTTGTTCAAACAACCTTACAAGATTTCATAGATGATCTACCTTTGACAGATAGGATTTGTTTATGGTACCAGCTAGATGGCTGACCAGCCCACAATTGACAGACGTGGTAGATTATTTAATTCACCGATTTGACAATAAGGTTATTGCCACCAATACTGATGTTTGATGGCCAGCCAGAACAGCTGATCTAACGTCTCTTGACCTTTTTCTGTAAGATACGTTAAAGAATAAAGTATATGGAAGTAATTACAGCTACAATAATGTTCAGGAATTGCAAGAAGCAGTGCTAGGCATGTGCTAGTATTAATCAAAATACGTTGCGTAAAGTAACCCGAAGTGTTGTCAAACGGTGTCAACTATGTTTAGACCTAACAATGGCCAGCCTTTTGAACATTTCATATGTTATCTTACATCGTTCAAAAGAGAATAAAAAATTCTATTCAGTAACCTAAAAATATAATATGGCGTCCATTTAACTTAAGGAAGTTGCTAGGAGTACCTCAAAAGCAGCCATACTGAATGAATGAATTGAATTTTTGTTTGAGACTAGTTTTAAATTGGTCTCAATGAATACAGTCACTTTTATATAAAACTTTTTTTCATATCTCTTATACTTACGAAGATATTTGACATACAAGAAAATAAGAAAATGACAATTTTTAGTTTTTTTTAAATAACTTCTGACACGTTCGACATTTTGAACTTTTTCAAACAGATTTTAAATCAGTATGTAAAACTGCAAAACATTGCCCAAATCTCCATCTTCAATAATAAGAAAGTTACCCATGCAATCCCACTCGATCTGGGACGCACTGTATATGTATAGTTAATTAATTGAGAAGAATCTAGAAAAAGGACAAGGAATATGATTCGCATTTTTAGATGTAAAAGCTGCATTTGATAATGTATAAAGAAAAAAGATTTGGGGAGATATTAACAGGGCCAGCGCAAGGCGGGTTCAGTGCATTCCCCGGAACCCCTCCCGCACTGTGCATTATAAGGTGCCGAGTTACAACTTACAAATACGGGCGCTATCTCTGCTGTTGTAGTTACACCGACGTTTCCATGTCAAAAACGAGGGACAAAGCAAACTCCCGCTATTCAACCTACATAAATTTTAAAGACGTAATTAAAAACTTTGCAACGAAAAAAACCAGAGAAATAATTTTTTAAACTCGTCACTTTCAAAATGACATTTTCCGAATGTAACAATTAAACGCAAACGTAGTGTTTGCGCACTCGTGTTTCAAAAAGATGCAAAAAGCACTGGCCCCTTCAGGGTTCCTGAAAATAATTTGACTTAATAATAATATTTGGAACAATTAGAAATTTCACAGCCAAACAATTCTTGACCAAATTGGTGTCATCATCAATCATTTTTGGAGTCTCCAAAAATTAGTTGCTACAATCTAACCTCCACACAAACACCACTACTTTACCAAAACGCTATGCAAAATCAAATTCGAGTTTTTTCAACCTAACCTAACCTAAATCTAACCTAACCTAATCTAAATGTAAACTAACCTAACCTAACTAAATTGTGTAATTGTAAATTACACGAATTAGCAATCATAGAAACTTGATACAATTATTATTCATTGTTATGGAGATTAAGCATTTTTTTACTTTTGATTTCCAAATTTGGGTCCTTTGTAGACCAAGAGCCAGCAACGTATTTCGAGTTGTCATTTCAACAGTCGTGAAAATCTGGGTACTAAATCTTATATACCTGCTGAACACTAAAAGTCAATTCTGGCAGCCCCCTGCGGCCGGGTTATACTACCCCAAAAGTACTAAGAGGATGAGAAATAAGATTCTCCCTCTAACCTGCAGGCCGCTATATAACTGTCTCGCTCGCACCAACATGTAAATCTACATATACCTACTTTATTTATTGTGTCAAAATTTCAAGACTTTTAAAATAACAAAAATGTCACTTTTTTAAATCAACATTTACAGCGTTCTGACAACATTTAGAAGAGGAGGAAATGTTCTGGCTATATTTTTTATAAATAAAGAACACTAAGTAACCTTGAAAGTAACCTCCTGAAATTTCATGACTGTTACTTTAAATAAATTGAATCTTATTTCTCACCCTCTTAGTAATTTTGGGGTAGTATAACCCGGCCGCAGGCAGCTGCCAGAATCGACTTTTAGTGTTCAGCAGGTATATAAGATTTAGTACCCAAATTTTCACGACTGTTGAAATGACAACTCGAAATACGTTGCTGGCTCTCCGTCTATTGGGGCGTTGATCCCAAAAATGATTTGCATTTTCAGAATCAACAAAAAATTTCCGTTAAAATGACACCAGTTTGGTCAAAAATTGTTGGGTGGGGGAATTTTTTAATTATACCTAAAGTTTAATTTAGAAAAAACTAATTAATTAAATATAATCCTAATATCCTACTATATTAAAACGCCAATTGATCTCGGGAACGAAAGATCAAATTTACGCGGCGACCTAGATATAAGCTAGGGGCAACGAGAGAAGCAAAATAACACCAAAATTATGGTTCCTACTTTTATGGTTTCTGAGATACAGAATTATTTTAATATTAGAGGCTTTTGTATGGTTTTTGTCTGATTGGGATGATCGTCAAAAAAACTATTTTTTCCCCTCCCGCCCATCCCTTTTTCAGAGTTGGGAATTTTTTTAAATTAACTGCGTTAATCTGGCATCTCAAACATGGTGAATCGAAAATGATTTTTTAATCATATTTTAATCAATATTTTATAATTAAATTATCGCGCGTCGTAGGCGCTCGGACCCCCGATTTTAATGTGTAATAATGTGTTAATAAATAATTTATTGAGAAGTTTTTTTAAGCGCATTTTTGAACTTACGTCGGTCCTGGGTATTAGAAAGATATGGTGTCAACAAAAATTTGATCAGAGCCATTCAGAGTGTATATAGTTAAGTCGAAGACCATGTTAGAATAAATCAAGAAATATCGGCAAGTTTTAAGATGTGAACAAGGGAGACAGCCTGGGTCCTTTGCTGTTTGAGCTGGTAATGAATAAAGTGTTGGAGAAATGTAACAGTAAACTCTCCAAAACAAAGGTAGGAAATCGAAGCCTCAAACCGGTATATATAGAGCAGTTAATCTATGCAGACGACCTAATATTGATAATAAAAATGACGAATTCTACAAAGGGCAATAGATACATTGAAGGAAGAACTGGGAACAGCAGAATTAATTATAAGCTTTAATAAAAGCAAAGTTAGGAAAGTCAGTAACGATCAAACACTTATGAAGGAGATAATAATAGATAATCAGAGAATAGAGGAGGTTCAGAAATATATTTATCTAGGAACAGTAATAACAAAGGATGGGAAAGTAGAAGAAGAAATATTAAATAGAATAAATAAAGTTAATCAATTTACTATGTGATAAACAATACAATAATAGGAAAAAAGAAAACAAAAATATAAAAAAGACAAGTTTACAATACGACATTCGTTTGCCTTCTTACAGATGCAACAGAAAACTGGATTGTAAATGAAAAAACAAGCTCAAAAGTAACAGCGACAGACATTGAAGTTCCTACGTAAAGCAACGGGTTTCACCAAAAGAGATGGAGTAAAAAATAGCAACATGTGAAATTTAATGGAAGTAGAGCCGGTGATAAGAAAGATAGAAAACAAACAACTAAAATGGTACAGACAGGTATGTAGGATGAGAGAAAGCAGAATACCTAATGTGACTACAGAAATGAAAGTGGAGGAAAAATTGCACCAAGGGAAAACATAGGGAAGCAATTAGAAGAGTGGAAGATCAATGCAAGAAATGAAAATATTAGCAAGGAACAGAAAAGAGTTCAGAAAGTGGGTGGAAGAAAAATTACTGAAAAGTGTAAGTGAAACTGAAAAAAACTGAAAAAAACTGAAAAACTATTTAATAATAGAGGCTATTATTAAATCGTTTTTGGAAACTATTTGTTTTGTAAAATTGGTAACATTTGTTTTAAACTACATATAAATATATTAGATTTGACACATTTTAACCTCACAAAACATCAAATGTCATTTGATAGCGTTACCACATATTACAGGCCAAAAAACGCTAGAATGTAATGCAACATTTTTAATAGCCTGAATTTTCAAATTTCTATAAACTTAAGAGTGTTTGTCAGTGACAGTCACTATTGAAAGTTCTTGACAAACGACAGTGTTGTGTACGTTATATTTTTCTAGTTTCAACAGAAATAATGTTGGTATTAATACTAACCTATACTCTGGAATTGTAATTGAGGACTGTACTGCATGCATGATAAGAGGCATTGACAATGTTACATAACAATGTTTTGAGGTCTGTTGCAACATATGCGGATGCGCGCACTACCGACTAAACAGTTTACTCAACTTTTCTGTTGGGTCTTGTCACAAACCAGAATACAACGGAACTGTTGGTCGACGCACTTGGAACATACGATTTCAATATATCTGCGCGCACTAAACGACTAGATGGGCATAGAACTTCACCCGGACATCCTTTCTTCAGAATACTTGCATTATTTTGTTGAGTACTAAAATAATAAGTTGATAAAAATGAAAAGAATGCTGTTATAAGTACCTATTTACTTATATAATTTCATTTATCATTATCATCAGAAAACATCAAAATGTTATTTATTTAAGTTGTTAAATTTCTAATGTATAAAATGTAATTGTTTTAACATTGCAGATTTTATGAAATAATTGAAAATTGTATATAAACAAATTGTTATTTGAAATATATCATTAGTAAACCCTACTGATCAATTTAATTACTTTTCTTCGAATCTGGTAATGTTGAGTTATTGATAGGGGGGGGTAATAATTCAGAAACACAACTTGTAAATGTGCGCCAGCTAGTACAGCTATTCCAAGCATTGGTGTTCTTTACACACTCAAATCCTTACAGGTTATGAAATTGATCCTTTAGTAAGCGTTGGCTAGTTATTGGATGAACCGAATATCTTCTATTTTGCCTTTCTCAATGTCTAATGAGTAACGACTAACGCCGCGTGGTGAAAACTAACAACAAAAGCTCCTTCTACCAAATCACTGTGATCTGACAAAAGCTACTATCTGACATTTTTTACCTCCTCTCGTAAAGTTAGCGTAACAGTAGATACGAGCTTTTGCCAGATCATCCGCGAAATCCATTTTGAGCCTGTACTATATGGACGACATGATGACAGTTTAGTTTGTATATGCGCGCGAACCTCGGGCAAAAAACAGTTTAGTTCGTTAATGCGCCCATATTGAATATTCACCGACCGAACTGTCATTGAACAGTTTAGTTCATAGTGCGCGCTAGCCCTAAATATGGTTTTCTCGATAACATGATTTTCATCTGCGGTCACATATAATGCTTAGAAATGAAGAATTTCTAAGGCTTTTATAATAGAAATTTCAAATAAAAAAATTATAACGCCTCAAAGATTTTCTTCCCTCAATTTTTCATCTTGTCAAGTTTATAAAACTTTTATTAATAATGCTAATAATATGTAAAAAAGATATGAATTAAAGTTGTAAATCATTTAATGTGCTAAAAAAAAGCTCTTATACAATTAATGTATGACTCACTCTTACCAAGATATCGCCAAATAACTGTTGTGTGTTTGCCAAATAACAAACACCGTTATTTTCAATATGGCGGCCAAATGGGGAAGGTTGCGACCCCGAAATCTGAGTTTTATACTCACAACTGAGCCCCGAACAGATCCCAAAAGAAATCGGTGCCTACACAAAATGTTTCATAAGTTCCTTTTTTCCGACCATTTTACGGGACTAATCTTGTTTGTACATACAGTGCTATTAAATTAAAATACAATATGCTGGCGTAGTTTGTATATTGCAATTTAAAATAATCATCTCAAACCCTTGCATTTACTGTATCTTTATGCAACCAACAATACATAAGCGTGCAAAATGCGCTAGCCCTTTAACCTTTCATTTCAATTAAGGATAATAATTTAAGACTAATTGAGTGTTTTAAAAATACACATGCAAATAAAAAATCATTTATTGTAAAATAAAAGAAGCAAAAGTGTAATTTTTATAACAAACCATGTCTGTTCATGGTAAAATGCATACGTACTTGTAACAATCAATCAATTTAACCTCAAATTTAACCTAATGCATTGACTTGATTATTATCAAATGCAATATGCAGCATATTGCATGTTAACTTAATAGCACTGTAATATGAATACTGTGTATTACTGAGGGCTATGACTTTACATGTTTAAGTTACTTTATGTCCTCTACCATCCCACCAAATTTCATGAAAATCTGAGATGGTCGGCTACGAGCTTCGACAATTTGACATGGAATGACGCTGTATTAATAACCTAGACTTAAATCTAGGTACAGGATGTCCAGTATACTGGACATCGGTCGTCACCGTGTTAAGTCTAATTAGTGAGATAGCATTTTTGCCAAAACCGCCAGTTTTTCACGAACTAAATTTCATTTTTAACAACATTTCCAGTTTTACAATGAGGTCTTCTTGTCCTCAGTCTGCGATTTACAGAATCCGCTTCTTCAAAACATGTCGCTATTCTTAACTTAAAACCAGGTTTTTAATTGAAATAAATTCATAAATAGGAAAATTTAACAGTGTTTAAATAACTGATTGTAGTATAAGCTTTATAAAAATTATTAAATCTAAAGAAGAAACAGTTTACTGCCAACTAACGAATTACCTAGAGTAATTAAAAAACAAATATTTTCCTAATTAACTGTTTTACTAAAAGGTGTTTATGTTTGCCGGAACAAGCTATTAAACTTGAATATTCCAAAATAAATATTTACCGATATATAGATTTGAAAGGTGTCATTATGTAGAGTTAAATTCATGGGAGTGTCGATATTAAATTTCGTTTCCAAGCTCGCTGGCCATTGATCAGGAACTTTTGCACCCTTCTCACCAAGTGTCCAATATACCTTTAAGCAAACAAGTTGTGTTAAAATTTTATTTTTTTAACATAAAATATTAAGTACACTTACGTCAAATATTTTTGAAATATCTTCTGTAAGGCAACTACAGTTATACACGACTACACCCATTTCTTTTACCTAAAATAAAGATATTAGAATTATTTGAACAATGCTTCGATACATTTTGAATCTTTTTTATTTAGGATGTGTTTTGGAAAAACTAAATTAAGCTTTTTGGTATGGTATTGATCAAAATAATAGGACTCATTAATCATTTCACATTAGTAAAAGCTTCTCGGGAAAACTATTGGAAATATTTTTCCTAATAACATTAATGTCTCATACTTCGAGTAAATTAATGATGTGTATTCAAGTTTACTGTCATATATTTTATTACTAAAGTTGATAGTATCATATATGTTGATGTTTTCACAGAACTCATACATAAAATTAACATAAAGAAGTTTTTGAGAAAGTTCTCCTAGAAATGAAATATTGCATGTCTGCTCTTGGATTTATTGATCATTTTATAGACTAATGCAGATTATCAGCCACTTTCCATTAATATTAATATACATGCTTAAGTAACAAAATTTAAATATTATCTACTGCATGGTTATTTGCTTAAATAATTTATTTATAATGTTCACAATACATTATTATCATCAAAATATCTAATAATCATTAAGTAAGTTATAAAGAACTTTTACCTGTGTTAGTGAACGCCAATCCATGTTAGCACTTCCTACATAAAAGTGCATCCTATCAATAATCCATAATTTTGTGTGCAAAACTCCACCCCCTAATAATTGAGCAAAGTTAAGGCTTCGAACTTCCGCTGCTTTTCGTCTAACAAGAAATTCAGTATCTGTATTAGGTTGATTTTGTGTAGGAGCATTTTGGGCTATTTTGATTTTTATCCCTCTCTGTTTTCCAGCATTTAATAGAGATTGGAATATCTGTTCTCCCTAAATTTAAACAAAGAACTATTACTTGATTTATTTTTATTGAAAACAAAATTCTTTACTAAGCAAACTTATTATTAAGCACAAAAAGTATGAAACTTTTCTGTTTACCTTAACAGAAGATGGATCAGGATAGACTTCAGATTGACGTAATGTCCAATAAAACGAACCTATTTCTATAGTATGTTGAGCAATATCTATGAGATCTGACCATGTTTCATACGTGGAAGGATACGGAGTTGTATTATTAGGATAGAGTAATCCTTCTGGAATGCTTTCGACTAAGGATATGCTGTAAAATTAAAATAAGAGATAGCAATACATAATAAAAGTATTATTGATTTACCTGCATGTGTTTTGGCATGTACTAGGAGATATTTGAAGGGGACTTGCTTCTGCTCGTTCCATCGCATGATCGAGCAATGGAAGAAGTACAACCAGGAAGATCAAGATGAGAATAATTGTTATAGGTATACATGATGGTTTGCACCAGGTTTGTTTTTGGCCCCATCTTTAAAAAAATATAGAAATAATTTAAAATGTTTAATATTTGCAATAATACAATCATGCTGATTAGTCAATCCAATAAATTTACTGAATATGATATTTTGATACTTTAAACATCTGACACAAAGCTGCGTTGAATACCATAAAAAAATCATTGATTACTTTTGACCTTGTCCAAAAGTAATCCAATTACTAAGCAATTAAGGTTATTTAATAACCTTGTTTATTGTTTCCAGCCTTATTTTGTGGAACTCCATAATCATGAAATAAATAAAGATTATTAAAAAAGAATAAAAGTGTCCAAAGGGGATGTACAGTGTTGTCGACATAGTTGCCAGTATTCCACTTAAGCCGAGTTTCAAAATTATCAAGAAATGACGTGCTTCAAAATTACTTAAAAAAGGAGCCGTTCAAAACGAATGGTAACGAACGGCAGGCAAGGAGCGAGTTAAAATAATGCGAACGTTCATTTTGTTCTTAGATTTAGAAATTTTAAACAATAATATAAACAAATAACGAAAACAAAAAATGTGCTAAATTGCTGAATTTCCATTTATTCGCCATTTGGGGAGGGGTATATAAATCGCGAACATTTTGAGTAGGGGGGGGTTTCAGCTTTGCAAACGGAAATGAACATAGGGGGGATGCAGAAAATTACCGATTTTTGCGAACGTTCTTTTTTAATGGCTTCTAAGGACATATTTTTAAATTTATCAAGTAATGAGTTATAAGTTTTTGAGATTTTTAGAGAATGAGAATTTGATTTTATTGTAAAGGTCAGTAGGTGTTTTGGTAGTTATTATCTTATGAAATATACCTACACGTTACATGCAAAATGCATATTCATTCTCTCATTCCTCTAATTAAACTTTGGCAGCTGTATG
This sequence comes from Agrypnus murinus, assembly GCA_929113105.1. Classification (NCBI taxonomy): domain Eukaryota; kingdom Metazoa; phylum Arthropoda; class Insecta; order Coleoptera; family Elateridae; genus Agrypnus; species Agrypnus murinus. The sequence continues at coordinate 5,546,268 of OV816024.1, forward strand.
GCCAAACTGTTAAACATATATTGATACTGTATGTGGCTGTAGTATATTTTATATGCTTACAGTGTATATGCACCAACCAGAAGAGGTTAGCATTGAATGATAAACAATTTTTAAAGAGACTTGCTGTTTGAAGATTTTGCTAGATTGAATAAAAATGAATTTATGATTAGCTTACACTGGGTGAAAAGTACTCTCTGCATTCAGAATGTGTTACATCAGTGTACACTGGTGCAATGAAATAAAGACACTATAAATAAAATTTGACATAAAGAAGTGTCATGAATTATGAACTTTTTCAATAACGTATAGTTAATAAAGTATGGGTTAAAGTTAAATAGTCATATAAATAATTCTCACAATTGCTACCTTACCTATTAATCACTTTGCAACACATCTTTTAAAACTTTTTTCTAGAATACACAATTATTGCTTCAATCGTATATGGAACATATAAATTAGCATAGTTTTAAACTGGATCAATCATAACATTCATAACTATAGGAAAACAATATATTAAATACAAATATTAAGGTTTATTTATGTTTTTTATATTATGTATTGTAATGAAAATATAAAATAGAATTTATTAAATGTTATGTCTGTAATTTCAATCATGTTCAAAATATCAAGCAATTCCTTTCTAAAAATGGAGCTTGGTTGATAATTTTTTTATGAAAGTGTGAATCTAATCAAATGCTAACATTAAAAATCACATTAACTTTTTTCATATAGTAAAGCTAACCAATTTGAACTAATTGTGGTGAAACTGGTCCAAATCGTAGAATCTTTTTCTAAAATACAGTACTATTCATGGAAAGCCGAACACCATAAAGGAGTTGATATAAAAACTCAAAAATGAGTCGAAAGTATCGTAATGTTTTTATCAAAAAATATAAAAGAATTGAATTACATTTAAGGCACTTGATCAGTACGGAATGTGACCACTACATCTTCTAATTCTTTTGCATGGAGTCAAATAGGTGTTAAATACTGTCTTGAGGTACAGCATTGCAAGCCTCAGTTACCCATCCCCAAAGTTGTTTGATAATTCGAGGAAGTGGATTATACCATATCCCACAGTTTTTCGATGGCTGATAAGTTGAGTGACCTAGCAGGTTTAGGCAATATTGTGACATTATTCTGGGCTAGGTAGGACCTTACTTCACCAGCAGTATGTAGTCGCACGTTGTCATGTTAAAATGTGTTCTCCATCCCATAGTGTAAGAATAGTAAGATTTCCGGTTCCAGCACTAAGTGTACGATATAGCACCCATACCATAATGCCATCAGTTTGTGCTGTGTGGAGTGTAACAATCCAGTCAAGATTTTGTCTCTCTCCAGCCTGCTGTCTGACAAAGATCCTGCCATCTTTCTAAATACAGACAAATGCTGGACTCATTAGAGAAGACTATCCCTCACCATTCCACATTTCAAAACCACTTTTCTATGGTCCAAGTCAACCTTGCATGTCGATGTTAAATAGTAAGAGGTATCTGCAAGAGAGGAGGCCTGGCCCGAAGTCCAAAGTTAAGCAAACAACTTATAGTGACTGTGACTTGAGAGCGGCCGAGTTGGTTTCGATGAGTTTCGTGACGTTCTGCAGTTTACTGCCACCAGGCACGTTGCAGTTTACAAGTTCCGGTCAACCCTTCATGCAATTTCATGAATCAAAGTACCCTGTAAGCAGTCCCATTATACAACCACTTTCAAAGTTCGATATTTGATGAAAACCGGGAGGACGAATTCTAAGAGGCATTTTAGAGAGACTGTACTCTTTATTAAAGCACTTTGCAAGCTTAAATTGTTTTACAATAATTAACTAGGCGTTAAAATAAAATAATGCTTTTACGATTTTCATCATAAGAAACTATTTCTTGCAACAAAACTGCAAAACCTAGCACAATGAAATTTTATAAGTTTCTAATACCTGTAAAGACAAGTGTTTTAACATGAAATTGATTTTATAATTTTCAAAAATTTACAAGTGTTCGGATTTTCATGAACAGTAGTGTATGTTCTTAGTAGTGATGGGTGTCACGCTACTACTCGTGGTCGTGACACTTGAAGTGTCGTGACACATGAATTGTCATGACACTTGAAGTGTCGTTACACTTGAAGTGTTGCCACTCTGTTTGTGTCGTATCAATATAGAGCAATACTTGCATTATTATTATAAATAAAGAGTGGCCTTTTCTTGTATTTTTTAAATTATTTATGCAACAGACATGCCAGACAATCCACCATTTGTTAGGAACATAAAGACATATATGTGAATAACAAACTATTATTTATGCTATTAGTATAATTAGGAATACTTGTAAATTATTAATCGACGAACAAAAAGTTCGTCTCTGAATTCGTGAAGTCTGTTTGTCTGTCGCCTTTTTCCATGTTGAGACCTTTGGTTGAGAGACTAAGAATTCTTTTTATATCTCTTCGGGAAAGTGGTCAAAATGACCACCGAAAATTTCGGTAAATTTTTGAAAAATGAAAATTTTTGTATTTTTTAAAATTTACGAAAAAATAAACATTTTTAGCAACAAAAAAATTTGAAAAATTTTAGGACTTAGAATTTTAGTTTTTATGACAACTAATGTGTTACGTCAACATTAGTTTTCAAAAATAAATTCGTTTATTAAGTATATAGTTGTTTTTGTTCGCCATGGCAATGCTAGCTCTGCGCATTCTCAACTGGTTTTCTATGGTTTACTGGAATTATTAGATTTATGATTTTGGTCAAAATTAAGTCAAGGTTATGAGCTGAGTGGGTGATGTAAAACGGTATAAATAAGAAATGTGAATATAGTATAAAAGAAAAAAATGTATTATTGTTATTGGAAGTTGTTAGAAATTTTTGCGTGCAAGGATGACGCAATTAGATTATTCTTCATCTACCACTTAATAAGTTAGGATGGTTGTTATGACTTATATTGTTTTTAAGTAATCTGTTTTAATAAATTCGAAGTTTTGCTAATTTCTTGGTTGTTATTATTTTTGGACCATGATTTATCAGTTCTGCAAATGCTGGATTAACCTGATGTTTCCTTCTTTTGGGCCTTCCGTTCCTTAAATGCCACCAAATAAAAATCGCATAATCAGAGTTGTCAGATGATGCATATGATTGCTAAGATTGCTACACAAACTAAAAGGAATCAGTTGCTTAACTGTGAGGGGTGGTCAAAATAATATCGCCTGTTGCTTATTGCCAGTTGCACATTGCTTCAGTGTGAGAGCTTAGTTATTGGACTGTAATGCTAAGTTGCTTTATCATTCTTACAAATAAATTAAAGGCAGATTCGTTGAACTGGCCAAGAATAATTGAATGAGACGATATGAGTACGAATGTACGATAAAAAAATATGTGTATTGAGTATAAAAGAATTTAAAATATTATACATAAAAAACATTGTCAGCAAAATTACATTTTTAAATAGTTTTTATAATAAATCAGAGCCTTCTATAATTCATGAGCCAGGAAGTGTACCCCTACTACTGCTGTGACATGGTTACAGTGGATGATCAGATTGAATTATTCACACTGCATGAGACCCGGCAGACTAGAGAAGTCTCCGAAATATTATATTTTTGTTGCAAGACAAACGTTTTGTAAATATTTGTGGTAATTTTATAATTATTTCGTATAGTCGAATGTATATGTATAAAATTACGGCGATTCCAGGTTTTTAAACTGTAATAAAAGATAAAAAGTAAACATTAAGTTTTGTTTCAAACTTGGATAGACTTCAGTAGAAACACGTGAAATGTTAAAAATAGTTTACAGAAAAGCTGTAGTATTTCTCAAAACTAAGATTCAAAGATCATAATGGAAAATACCCAGATCACCTCGATCAAAACAAGCGCATCAATCGAAATGGTTTCGTTTTGACTCACGACAATGCACCCTGTCACAAATCGCTCTTTATCCAACAGTTTTTGTTGAATAGAAAAATTACTATGTTCCCACTTATTGTTCGCCTTATTTGGCACCTCGCGATATCTAGGTCTTTCCAAAACTGAAGATTACCGTGTAGGGACAACGGTTTTAGTCAATAGACGACAATAAAGCGGCCACAAAATTGATTTTCAAGACTGTTTTGAAAAATGACATTATCGTTGGAATAAGTATGTGGCTAGCCAAGGGGAGTACCTACTTTGAAGGAGATTAAATAATATTTGTAATTTTAATTTTACATTTAATTAATACATTTCTTTATATTCATTTATTCACCGTATTAATTGATCAAACCTCGTATGATGTGCTTCTATGAATAATGATATCATCGCATTATCATATTTACAGAGAAAATTTAGATACTAATTGAGATAACATTGAGAACATTTATCATTACAGCCAAGAGAACATTTACATTTCAGCATGACGGAGCACTGGCTCACAAGCTATTTGAACCTGTACCGTATACTCATGAAATATTGAAAAATAGTGTCATTCTAAAAATCTAAACCTTCATTAATGTTACTACTAAATCATTAAGCCGAGCAGAACGTCAAGAAGAAGTTAATTACTACATTCAAGATGATCTACCTTTTAAGAAAATCTCTTAAGAAAAGTCTTGTTATTTTATAAACAGAATGTAGAATATTTAGCATATTGGCATTAAATAAATAAGTTGATATTAAACAGACAGGAACCACGCATAATATAGTAGATATACATATATATGCTGTTTGCTTTTATTTTAATCAACTGTACATTAACATATTGCATAAATTTTCATATTTTTCCTTGTATTCCTTAAATGGTTCAGAAGAAAATGAGTTTTTTTTATAGTCTTAATTTAAAATTAATCAATACATGATAGGAAACATGTTTAAGTGTCCAGAAAAATCAATTTTCATAAATAAATGCAAGCAGTTGTACTATGAAAAACGGATAATTTACATCCATTTAAGTTTTTTATAGAATCAGTATACTAAACAAACATTTTTTTTAATGTTCTTTCTTTTAAAAATATATCAAGCAAATATTTCATAAAATAAAAATTTTCTTTACCAACCTTTTCAATGTTCCATGATCATTTTCTCCAGCTAACATATAAGTCTGGCTCCATATGTCCGTTTCTTCTTCATGGCCAGAAGTAGGTGATTCTAAAACAGTCTGTAAAAACTACAATCATTTTAGAATTGAATTACAATAATTACTTAAAAAGTATAATTTTAAAAACTAACCTACATAAACGTTTCATTAAAATTTCTATTTTTAAAATAACTCAGCTTTAATTAACATTTGAACGAACTTGACCTAACCCATCCTCTGACACAAATAATTTTATCTTCCTTGACCTGAATATATGTATGTATTAATTCCTCTTTAGGGTTGGATGGATGATCCGATTTTATCATGATATGCATGACAGTTTCATTGTGTGCTATTTAGTACTTCTAAAAATAACTTAACACAAGTTATAGTTATTTGGGTTTTATTAAATAAAGAAACATTAAAACTAATAAATTATTCTATACTATCAATCTACACTTTTTTAATTGTGCAGCTTTCATATAAAATAGTAATAGATTGAAAACATAAATAAATAATAAGAGTATAAAGGATATAAATAAAAGAGTAGTTCCACGAAGTAAAAGTAGAAAAATCAGAAGGGTTTATCGTTTACTAAAATTCTTTGAATTTGCTGAGTGCTAATCCTAAATTTCTATTAAAGAATTAAACAAAAAAGTATATAAGTAATAAAATATCTAATATTTAGATACCTACGATGTAACAATCCCAAGTAATGTTTAATAAAATAACAAATACATGTTAATAAGACTTTCTTGTAAATTCTCCTTTTGTATGGTTACGATTACACTTTTTCGGTTACTGTTTTCAAAGGTTTAGAACTTCTGGAATCTTAATCCATATTTCTATAGATTTATACAGTGAAATAGGTGGCAACAACGAGGCACAAACTCCCATAAGAAATACATTGGCTATCTTTCTTTTGCTGTAGTCCCAAAGTGAGACGACCAATAGATACATAATTGCAAACATACATATTGTACTAGATACATTTTGCTTCTTTCAGTTCTTGACAATTCGCCAACTACATATCAACATCAAAGCTAATCTAGATTTGTTTATATAATCCTATAAAGAAATTAATATTATAATTTAAGAAAAGAAATTAATATTATAATTTAAGAAAAACATTAATTAATTTTTCCATTAATTAATCCATATAGAAAAATTATCACTCCAACTGGGAAAATTTGGGAAACTGTTAGAAACATCTAATGATTTCTTATCAATGAGTAATACAAGTAATAGTTCATTTTTAAGTTAATAATGTTATTTTTTCTAGTAATCCTTTACTACCCATTTGTTGAAAGACCAGTAATTTTTTAATTACATTAAAATTAAAATAAAGAAATGAAAAATAGACAATGCAAAATACAGACATTTTAAGTAGAATATTTAGATTTTATAATTTTTGAAATGTTAATAAAATGAAATTGTCATTCATAGATTCCTCTCAATAATTTGTTTACTATACTGGTGATTATACAGGGTGTAGAATCGCTTTATGCGTAATACAGTCTTACTTGCATTTTATTTTAAGCCTTAATACTGTCTCCCCTAATTATTTTACAGTAAAGATGCTAGGAAGTGCTGTAAAGAGAAAAATTATCAATCGAATGATACCTTCGGTTACGGATTACATTTGGTCGTAACCAAAAAAAAAGTAAAGAAAATAAAACTTGTTTTTGCAAAAATCAGTTATGCCTTGGAAACATTGGAACCATAAAGAGAAAATATTTGGTACCTAAATGTCATTTTTAAGGTTATATTATACTTATTATATTATATTGGATTGGTATTATTTATAACAAATGAAAGTTATAATCATATATGATACTTCGCAGCTTGCGAGCTATCAAGTGCTCAATTGATAATTCTTCATTATAATTTCTTTTGCAAAAACTATATTCCTAACTTTGAAACTTTAACGACACAATCTTACAAAGTGTTTTAGTGTCAAATTTTTTTCATAATTTTTTTAATGCAATTTTTGCATAAACAAATTTCCTCAAAATGTTTCAAAAAAATTTTTTTGAATATTTTTAAACTTACAGTTTATTGAAATGTAAATGATTTCGGTTGTTTTTTAAACAATAAAAAATTTACATTCCTATCATGTTACATATTATATTAAAGCCCATAAAAACAGCTGTAAAACCAGCCCTATTTCCGTGGCTCAACTAAAACTCGAATTATAAACAAATCTAGATCCTTTTACAACTCATAAATCACGGTTTTTTCGCGTCTTTGACTATCCATAACTCGTAACTGATTCACCAAAACACGCTACAAAAAATTAAATCTATTAGTTTCAATGAATACTACAACTATTCTAAGTTTAACAATATCTAAATGGGTAAGATTGAAAACTATACTTATTTTGGTTGATTTGATATTGAATGGCTCTTCTTTATTTTGTGTTTTTTAAATAATTAATCAATATTTAATGTTCGCATTGAAAATGTTTGCAATTGTTTGATTTAAATTTTATATCTCAAAAGTTTATCCTTAGTGACGACAATTAATTTTATTGGTCACTGTTTTGAACGACTGCCAACAATTTCTGACTTGGATCTCACTGTTAAGTACTGTTCTGTATGTAACGTGTATTGTATTATATGTAATATGATCAAATTTGCCGCTAAAATGTTGTCTATTAAGCTATGTAAACCCGTCTGTCTCAGCTACTCTTCCTAATTTTGCAACAAGGTATACGTTAATGGAGTGATTCTCAACCTGTGCAGCGCGCACCCTTAAGGGGGCGCAAGATAGATAACAAAAGGGGAGGCGCGAAGATATGAAAGAAAAATTCGAGAAAACTTATTGAAACCATAATAAGAAAAAACAACATTCTCTTAATACAAAACTATAATTTCACAGATTGTAACTTCTCGTGAAAATGCGAGAAATATGGTGGAGCGACAGTGTTGCCAAACGTGGCGTAATTTCGCTATTCGTGCGGAATTTTAGCCTTGTTGCCGTGTATCAGCAGCAATATCGTTTCCGTAGCAACAACGAAACTATCCACTTTGCGCTAAAATAATAATTTCCCTGTGTTATTTTTTATGATTTGTTTTCTACTTTTTCGATTATTATTACAATAACGCTGTAGAAAAACCGCTGTGTGCAATTCGTGCACTATAAGATACACAAATAACTATTGTATAGATGACGTTCCTAAGCGAGAAAATTTCAAACAACACCAAAGTAATGTCAAGTTCAAGAAAATTATGAAAAGCTTTAAATGTTTAGTTATAGATGAATAAAGACATTACAATCAAACGACCCTAACAGTTACTCTTACGGCGAGCGAATGGAATAATAATAATAATAATAATAATAATTACTACAACCCATAACCTTAACCAAGGCCCCAGAAGCTATAAGCTTGTGCGGGAGGGAGGGGGCGATTATTATTATTATGTAGGCCCAATATATGCTACATTCTAACATTAAGAACCATCGCGATCGTATTGCTACCTGGGCGGACTACAGAAGCGAAGGATGGCAAAATATGCGATGTGTAAGCACCACTGGAACTTCGGTGAATTGGTCCCAGAGACGAAAACACCTTTTGTTTGGAAAAGTTAATATCCGTGTAAAAAGTTTTTTAGTGCAACTTAATGTTAATACGTAATATTTCGGTTTCATTTCTTACGAGGCTTTAAATGAATCTTTCTCTTGAACCTTCGCATATTTCTTCTGTAGAGCAAAAATTAGGTTACATGTAATAATACTTCAAATAAATTTGGAATTTAGAAATAAATATGCTTTGCTTATAGAGAACAGTTTCTTTTTCCTATATGTATAATGTATAGAATTTCAAAACAATGCATTGCACTTCATTCGTTATAAAAAGAATCTGTTTTTGATGTCTAGGCGATAGCCGTTAACCTTGAATTCAAAACTGTAGAACTTAAAATTCATTAAAACTTAAAAAAAACTGTCAACCATGCAAATAAGTTATTTATTACACAAGCGTTTAAAATAAAGGTTTAGTGAGCGTATAGTTAAATCCCTCGTGCGACCAAGCGCGAGAGTATGAGCAAAAAGTAACTCCATCAAAGGTGCCTTTGGAATTTTAAAAACGTGTATTATAACATCAGAAAATTATATCAAATTATATACCATCAAAGGACTCTTGGGATTATTTTATATAATTTTCTGGTGTTATAATACATGAGTTCAAAATTCCAAAGGCACCTTTTATGGAGTTACTTCTTGCTCATACTATAGTTAAATTGCAAGAGAAGTTCGAGATCTCACGGGTTTTTTAGACAATCACAATTATCACATCATCGTCATGATTGTGATGTAATCATAGCAACGAGAGAATGTCAATGTTTAAAAATTTTAAAAGACGTTTTCCAGCGTTTTCTCATCAAAAAAAAATAAACGAGTTGTTCAGCCTAGCCACAAGAAGAAATGGCTGAAACAAAAGGTTTTAGAAAAAAATGGCTGGTATAAATGACTTAAAAAGAGCAATGGTAAAACGTGAGGAGATTATGAAAGCTTTATGTTCTCAAAAAAGTACTTAATAAAATTTTTAAACCGCTAGAGGAATAAAACTTTTATTTTGTTGTTTATTAAACAACGACTTTAATGGTCTGCATCGAAAAAATAAACAGACTTTATAAGGCAAAATTTAATAAAATCATTTTACTGCCATAGCCCGCTGAAATGTTGAAAGTTTATAAACACGATAAAACACCCATTAAGTACATGCAAGTTTTAGAAGAAAAAGTGTCACATCTCATATACTTATTTCTTCTTCCTACATGTCTTACATTCTTCCCTTAAATCTCATATATTTTAGAATTTTAAATCTAGTAGTCCTATTCGTAATTTTTCTGAAATAGGTACTTCCAATTTACTCCTATAAATACAAATTTCGTGACGTAGTATATAGTTATAAAATTAACTTAACTAAACCTGATTTACAGCAGAAAAATTGTTAGGGTATCTAGATTTAGTGATGGCTATTAAAATGAGACACACTTCGGTGACCATAAAAATTGAATCGTAGTTTGCTATGAAATAAAATAACTTATGTTTGTAGTAAAATCTAAAGTATGTATGTAGGTATATTTACATAGTTGTAGTTAAAACTTCTGGCATATATTTAACTGAATTTAAATGAACTAATTCCAGCTAACTAATGAAGCTAAGAAAGCTTGTGTCTTTTCTTTTTTCATAGCAAACTTGATTCAACATTTTTTGTAGGTATCACAGGTTTCATTTATCACAGTAGTGGAATTTATATTTGCTTAAACTTGTGTTTTTGGTGGAATTGAAAAACGGTTTTTAAAAAGTTAACCTTAACGGATAACCTCTAAATATTTAAAAAAATACAAATTACCATTTACATAATTTTAGTTTATTACAACTTATATTACTATTTCTATCGAAAACAAGTTAAAAACTTACATTTTCATTTTTAGGCCACCAGAATATTTTAATTTTCATAATTTTCAAATTTTATATATAACAAACTGTTTTAATAATTAATTAAAAATATGTTCTTTGTTGATGTTTATAAGATAATAATTTAAATTTATTTAATCGATAATGATTAATTTTATCAGTGAACACAAAGCAACACTCGATAGTCTTGCTTTTTAGTTTTTACATAATAAAATGCTGACAAAAGTTTAGTTTATCTTGCTTGCGCATTCAAAGTACCGTATGTAATCGTTTCACTCTAACAGATACTTTTTCCTTTTTCTAGTACACTTGAGAGTATATTATCGTAATGATCAAGCTGTTGCAAAAATCAAGAGGGGAGGGGGAGCTATGTTAAATTATTGTTCTAATCCTAAAAAAGGAATTAATGAGGACAGCTTTTTCTTCAATAATTTTATTTATTTTAGATTTTTGAAATGTGTGTTTAACCAACAATTAGTTTTTCCGTCGTTCTCTTGCATATACTTTTTCCTACTAATACAATATCCTATTATTATCATACCATCTTATCGTCAATAATATTATTAATGAAATAATAAAAATATTACGCTTTTTTTGATTGGATACCATAATGGTCTTAATAGTAGTATATTATTAATTTATTATTATACGAGTTGTACAGTGTGTCCCATAAAGGTGGATCCATATGGGAAGATTTCTAATATTCCGATTGGGAAAAAAATTTGTGGGGCAATCACTTCTACTTTCAAAAATACTCGAAATATGTCATGTCAAAGTTGACAGGTGACATTGGGTATCTGTCAAATTTGCCATTTCTTTTTTAAATCGGCGAAAAATGACATTTTTTATTAAAATATAGAAAAATTTTATTAAGAAAAAATGTTTCTAATGACATTGCACGTTCACATCTCGAGTTTGAACGAGATATTCCGACAAGGAAAATTTTGTTTTTTAACATTTTTTTGATAACTGATTTCGCAGAATTTATTAAAATTATGCGGAAAAACCTTTTAAAAAAAAAGATTAAAGAGCAATTAAAATTGTGTTTTGTAAAAAATAAATTTTAAGGAATCTGTTAGCTGGAATCGAACCTGGGGCGGCAGTGATTATGGGTTGTTATCATCCCGCTCTAGTTAACTAAGCTATGCTATAATATCGGCGCTCGAGCACCCTACACTTATTTTAAAGGTAGGTTGTACTAATTTAAATGATTTTTCTTAAAAAAAAGGGAGATTAATAAGTACATTTTTTTCAGGATATGAGTACTGTTTAAGCTAATAAACAAAATGATAAACAGAAATAATAACACTATTTACTTGGGGAAGTTTTACAATCGATTTTTTAAAAGTATTAAGATGAATTCTTATATTCGATTTCCAAATGAGACATTCCAGGAACACAGAAAACTGTGAATATGTATAGTATGAACAAAAAGTAACTCCATCAAAGGTGCCTTTGGAACTCCATTGTAACACCAAAAAACTATACTAAATAATCAGAAGCCTTTGGCAATGACAGTTATTATTAATTTGATAACTTTCTAGTGTTATAATACAGGGTGGAAATAAATGATTTTCATCAAGTTACCATTGCATTCCCCATGTAAAAGCACGACGTGCCGCTCTACGAAAATAGAGAAGGCAGTACCATAACCTCAAATTCAATAAATTCTATGAATTGTTTGACAGATTGATTTCATTTATTGACAGAACTAATTTAGTACTAAATCAAAAAGAGTAGAGCGGTACAGAAAAATTTACATGTGAAAAAATTCCAAAGGGAACTTGATGAAAATCATTTATTTCCACGCTGTACAACAATAAACAAGATTATAATACACAAGTTCAAAATTTCAAATGCACCATTGTTGGAGTTACTTTTTGCTCATACTATAGATATTGATATGCGTCAGCAAATTTAGACGACGTTGTACATCAACAAAATTAGACAAAATAATATCGATGTGCGGTAGTTGATCAATGATAATGCATGCAACCAATGATACGCATGCTTTAGTTGTAACATAACCTTCAAGTCTTCCAACATTTTAATAGAATCTCGCTAGGGTACAGGTCAATCTTTGGCGAGTCTCAATTATATAATAATACTAATAGTAACAGTTAACAGAAGATATCTGAATTGTAAAATGATAAGCTCTTATTCAGAATTTATTTTGAAATTTACTATATGTTTAATTCTTTACCAATGCTTTTAGGCAAATAGCTTTTTAGTCTCTGTACTACATAAAATAATCTTTCAGCTCTAGGTATGGTCATCAAAAATCTAATTAAACTCTAAGGTAAATATTTTTTACTTAGCCTTTGGAAAAAAAATCATCTAGGGGATTGGATTTTCATGTGTGAGTAAAGGAGAAATAGCGAATAGCAAAACACCTAAGAAAGGTAGATATTACGGCATACTTGCCAACAGCGGCGGCTCGTCATATGACGCGCTGCTTTACCATCAATATTTTCTTGTAAAAATCTCCATTTTTACTAATTACTACTGTTTTAAAATATTAGAATCCATATTTTATTAATTTTATGAATCAGAAAAAATAACAAATAAATTACTAAATTAATTAAACATTTATAAAATAATCCATGCAAATAATACATTTATTAAGTAGTACCTACATATCACAGAAAGAAATAGCAAGCGCGGCGCACGCAACTCTCACATAGAAAGTTTTTGTTAAATAATATATAAAAATTTCAAAACAAAATTGTGCTGCATCAGTCCCCAGCATCAGTACGGTACCCCTAACGCGGCGAAAACACGGTTTCCATGACAATTGCACGTTATATATGCACTTGTTACTGCGTTAGTGAAGCAGACATTTAACCCGTTTCATTTGAACTGCTAAGTGCAATGTTAGACTATTGGGTCGACATTGCGGTTAATTATTTTTTTATCATAATAATATTTCATATTAATAATAATCTAAAATATTTCCTGAATATGACCCAGTGTGTATTTAACTAAAAACGCCTTTAGGATTATCTTCTTTATTCAACTTCAACAATACTGTCAAGTTATTTTTATATTTTGTAGGTACAGTGCCACGTATTCATACAGTGGCATATCCAGAAAAACTTAGGGGAGCTTATTGTTTTCAATATTTGATACTTTTAACTAAAATTATTCACACTGACTTTATTATAACGATTTAGTATTTGTTATTTTCCAATTTATTGCAATGAATGAATAAAAAACATACGAAAACCATACTGCAAATTAATGAGGATTTTTTTTATAAAATGAATTATATATGTACCAAAACTGGTAAGCACATAGAATACATATACAATTTTCATAACAGTTTGATTTAAGCCGAACAGATTAAAAAAAATTAATGTTACCAAACTTTACTAATACTTTTTCTCGTATGTTAAAGAGCGTTTTTTAACAAGCTAAAAGTGGTCCCTTATCATATTTGTAATTTGTATATTTTAAAATGTGAGGATTGTAATGATAACATAAATTTTATTTCAAAAATAAAACTCCATCTTTTTTGGCCAATATCGTTTTAGGCAATTATTCAAAACATGAACAATCAAATTGTAATAAACGAAAATTAAAAAATTAAATCCAATAAATAAATTCAGTATTGATCATAAATGTATTAAATAAATTTAATCATCGGTACACTTTGTATGAACGATGATTTCCGGAGAAGAGCAAACAGACTCCCGTCTCCCACTACTTGTTCATGGCCTGTGTTACAGTGGGTATTGTATAAGGGTATTACATAGCTACTTGCTAGTACTTAATTAAAGTACTATTTAATTATATTCAAAGAGGGATTACCGATATCTAGAATTTCCCACCATTTCTATACGTAAAACTGTAAAAACGAGTTAGGAGAATTATGATGAATACGATGTGGCTTTTCTTAATAATTATTATTCAGTTCAGTAATAATAAAACTTAAAAAATACTAATATGAATACTAATAATGTCTTGGGGGGGGGGGGTGTTTTTGCCCCAAAAGCATCTTCCTAAATACGCCACTAAATGATTCATACATTATGATTTCTGCTTCACCTGTTCGCAAACTGACCAGCCGCCACTGCTTGCCAAGTCTTAAAATATAGTAACTTTTTTTGTAAGGTTGTTGCTATAGCTAAGAATTTATGCTTGTCATTCCAACACAATAACCTAAATTGTTTATTGTTTATTATTAATAATCTACTAATACTATTATTAGTACTAGTTCATTCTACTTTTTAAAATAATTGTTCATTTTGTTTAAAGAATAAAGTATTTTTAATAGCGCAGAGGAATTATCTTTAGTTATCTTTAGTGTACTAAACGTACAAATATTGTTGACTTTAGAAAGTTCCAAACAATTTAGGTTATTGTGTCAAAATGACAAACGTCAAATATATTTAAAAATTCTTAGCTATAACACCAACCTTAAAAAAAGTTACTATATTTTAAGACTTGGCAAGCTTGCCATGATATCTATCTTTCTCAGATCTATATTGCATAGTAAATAAATAGCACTGTAGATATACTTATAGGTTATTGTATTACAGTTAGTGATAACTTGATTTAGTGATTTCCAGTTTTATATTCTAAGGTGATTTCTAATAAAACATAATAATAGCTTTTTCTTTAAATTGAGCTTCCTTTCCTAAACCTTGCCTATAAGATAATATTGGCTATATGGTAGAAACTGAACTGGTCGTGTAAATTATCTTATAAACGAATTGTACTGTAATGATAATCAATGTAATAGCGGTAATACATATATGTATTCGATTTAATAGATTATAATATATAATTAACTAAAAACATCAAGCACTTTCTCTTAAATTTCGGCCGTAATCCATACAAAACTCATTTGCAGTCGCTAGCTATGCGTATGTACGCAGAATTACTTGCATTCGGCCATGTTGGACGGTTGGACCGTGTAGCGCATTAACAAGTTCTTCCACTCTGCTTGAGTGCACCTCATAAGGTGGGTTCAGAAAGGGTGTCGTACTATCTCACCTTTTGTTTGATATTTTCTCGTAAATGACCTTTACAGAATCGCCATACGATATCCAACAAAGAATTCTTGTAAATGGTGACAAACTGATCAAAATAAGGTAAGCTGATGATACCGCCATCTTTGCTGACACCATGGAAGGATTCCAACCATCATTAAACAAGATATCTACAGTCAACGAGTCTTAAATGAAAAAGACTAAATTTATAGTTATCAGCAAAAATTATCACGTTCCAGGAAGACTTCTAGTAAACAATTTAGAAATAGAAAATGCAGACAAATTCAGTTACCGGAAAACCTCATTAAAGGTCAAAACGAATCGGCACACCAAGGAGAAGAAATCACTTTAGTAGGTTTTGATTTTTTTTGTAGGGTGTAGAGTTTAGTAAGTGTAGAATTTAAGATGCTGCTATTTAATTGCTTATTTTGTAGTTTCGCACAAAAAAATTAAGAAGTTTTAAAAACCAACCTTATATGGCGAGTTAACGATGTCTCCAAAAAGGCCACAAATAATAGGAGTTACGCCTATGATAGTAAACATACAGCTGATGCCTCTGCTGATAAAAGGATAACTTGCCAGTACCAGTTTATCTTACACAAGAGACGATATTAATTGAAGATATGGATCTTGGACTTTACATGTCAAAGGTAGAACTCATGAAGAAGCATGTATAAGGGCTGAGTTACATGGCCGTAATCATGAGATACGGAGCTGGCTGGAAGAACGAGACATGACAGTGAACAGAGGCAACAAAGACGGGTTAGAAATCGGCATTAATCTGAATATGGTTCCACTTATTGGAAAGAAATCTTAAGAATTAAACCCTAACAGGAAAACTGTTTTTCTGAGAGTTCCTACAATAAAAATTATTTTTTATGAAATGCGAAATAGCTTATCTTATGTAACCAAATTAATCGTGATCAAAAAGATTATAGACGCATTAAGGACACAGGCCCAGTCTACTCAGCACAGGGTTTTCAGCTCAGTACTTGTTCTACTATTTCTTTAAGCTTTAGAATTTGTGCAAATTTCTCTTCTCATACGTTACTTTTGCTATAAGTGCTAATAAGTCGTTTCATAAAAAAATCATTAACTTGACGAAAACTTGTAAAGCAATAAACGAAGCGCCGTTCAGGTCACGCTATGGAGTCAGCCCTTATCGTGTATTCTCGAGCCAAAGTAATTCCAAGAGGGTTTAATCCATATTAACCTCCACGACCTACCATCTAGCATTGCGTTGTAACTTACATTAAAAATATAAAAGTTTTTAACACAGAACTAATGAATCATAAAATGTCGCAGTCGCTGACTTTCCTTTGTCAGAATTTGTTATCACACAAAATTTATTTGTATCGGCAGTAGAGCACCACTGCGTGTATCGCAACAATAAAGATTTTTTAAATAAAGGAAATCCAAGCAATATAAACCAACGAAATTACTTATTAACGAATAATACACATACATTAGTACAGGCAATTTCTAATCGAAACTTTAATTGTCAATTATAAAGATCAATAAATTAAAAAGGTTCTTACTGTGCTTGCTGTATTCCCTAATTACACAAAGAAAGAAAGTAGGGTAACTAATAATTAGTTAAAAGTTTTGCCTCCTTGTGGACTAAAAGAACATGATTTTCTTAATAATCGTTTTTATTCGAATTTTATGTAATAGGGGATCGATTTCTCTAACATCCAAAAATATTTTCACTACTAATGGTTTGTGTAGGTTACAATACAGAAAATTTGTTGTATATACATTAAATGAATATTACACATAAACTTTATTTAAAGAACGAAATAAAAATTCCAATGGAAAGTCAATGTAAAAAAATGTTATTCAAATTAATACAATTAATAATTGAGAAATAAGTTCTCAGGCTTGCTCAAATGTTGTTAATAGTTGTAATGGCCTGACATAGGGCCAATACGGTCATTCATTTGAACAGACCAACACAAATCAAAAGTTATTTAAAAATAAAATTGTTTGTCAAATAAAAATAAATTTAAAATAAAATAAATTAAATTGTTTTATTTAATTGAAAGCAAATAAATTCTCAAAAGAACCTTGTAAACTAAACCAAATAAATTTATATTATTGAGGATGAACTTTATAAGTTAATTATTATTGATTAACGAAAACCATTTATTATGACCAACCTGGTATGTTACAAAATAGTTTCCCTTTAAATAATAATCCTTTAGTGGTAACAAACTGCTATTATACACATCAGCTGACTTCCTGTCTTCGAAACATCAATACATAGATCGATGTCAGAAAATAAATTCAACCAGAATTTATTTCAACAATCACATTCACTTTATATAATTGTGGCACAATAATTAAATCTTCTTTCAACTTTTAAAATGTTCAGGTAACACTTTAGTTTAATTCAAATTTTATTTATACATGACGTTTACGTCAAACACATATGGTTAAAATATCTAACCTCAAATTAAATTACAGGTTTTATCCGGAGTCGGGCATAGGTTTTGCTTTGAACGTTTTGTCGACTGACTTTGTTAAAATTTGCTCCAGCTTATATAGTTTATGCCAGAACAAAAACCAGCGATGACATTTTTTCAAAACAAAGGCACATCAAGTAAGCTTGATGAAGTCACTAATCCGCACAGCTGTTATAAATCGTCACTAATCTTAATTCTATGATTACAGGATTGTAGCCCTTAAAACAAGGACCAAAAAAGTATAATACATTCCATGTCCAAAAATGTATCGTAACGAAGGTATAAAAGAAAAACGATTGACAATATACAAATCTCGTTACGATCTAAATACATATGAAATTCAACGAATCAAGGTTCATCCTTTACAAACTAGTTACATGAATACACAATACAAGTAATGCAAATAATTTCTCCAAAGGAGCATCTTTAAAATTTACACCAAACATAAACTTTTACAGTACGAACTACAATGAATAAACCAATTAATGCATTTGCAAGTTCCAGCTTAAATATTAATTCAAAATGAATCAATTTATGATCAAAATGTCCAGCATACAGTACTCCAAGCACTTACATAAAAACAATGGTGAGAAAAAATAGGATAAAAGTCAATAAGAGTCAAAATGAAACGAACGACGAGATTAAAAACCTTCAGTAATTAAGATGGTCAGAAATTTTATAACCAGATTCAAAAATTAATTGTATTATATAAGTCATAACAAGATTGACCTAATTTATCTGTTTTCAGTTAATTAACAACGTGAAACTGAGCTGGTCTCCTGGAAAGTAGAAAAATTTACCTAACGTTGAACATCGTAATTTCTAAAATTGAATAAGAAAATTACTTCTTCCTTGCAAGTGGGGAAAACATCCCAAAGTGTAACTTGGGTTGCATAAACATATTTATGATCAAACAATCTAATTGAATGATATCCTTTTTCTAAAAATGAAACCTATTTATTATGCATAAGAAATCTAGGTTATGTTTGCATGAAATTTTTATTCTTAATTTTTAATTTAAATATTAATAAACCTAACTGTGGTCCTATATATAGCCTTTATATTAATTATGCCTATGACATAACATGTCTCATTTAATTTAAATCTAATATGTGAAACGTTTGTTTTGACGTTTCCGTTCTGTCGTTAATAAAATTTTCAATAAGATGAATTGATATCACCGCAATATGTATGTATAAAACAACATCAATTCATTTAGAAATAACAAAGAAACCGTACCTTTTGGGCACTGATCCAGTTTTAATTACTATTTCCATGTATGCAATACATGTCTATTTTTACTTTTACATAAATTTAACATAAACAAAGAAACATAAGTTGCATTATTTTGGTCTGGGTAAGACGAAATTTTCTTGTAAATTGAAAATGGCTTTGTAAACTCCGTGGCCCATTAACCCTAATCGTATTAGTTTCTTTTCTTTAGAATAAGTCGATATAAGTATAATATATTCGTTTGTGACAGTTAAATAAACCGATTATATCATAATTTGAATCTTAGAAAGGTAACGTTTGTACATTTTGTCAATTAAATCAATTTTTTTCTTTTGTTTTGGTAATTGGGTTTTTAATTATTAACTAGTGAATTATATTCTAAAGTAGTATTTTTGGTATTTAAATAGGGAAGGAATTTCCAATAAGCCTGCCAGACCATGGATACAAGAGACGTGGGGTTATTTTAAGAAATCTAAAATTTGAAAGATTCAAACAGCAATTTAGGTAAGGTAAATATAGAGAATCTTGAGCAATTCTGAGAAACCCTGCCCAATAAAGGAAAATTTCCAATATTGTTTGCGGATCACTTTAGATCCATTCGATATGAGATGTCCAAGCGCGATTTGAGAGACATGATTATATTGTAACGAATGGGAAAACCAACAAAACTACACAGGCAAAGAACAAGTTAGAAGGTTCCCAGCCCATTCATAATGTTCGCATATATGAGGGGTCTAGTATCAAAGGCAGCAATATCCATTTTTTTTTCATTTTCAGGAAGAGCAAAAAACTATCCTGAACTTCAGGACGGAAATATTAAAGCAAAACAAATGTTGTTATATTAATAAAAGCCGCAATATTGAAAATCAGTGATGAATTTATATGTAACATCATTCAGTTACTTATCAGAATTTTTAAATTTAATTATGGATATTGCCGAATTTGATTCCAAAAGGAGGATATTGCCATGCTTGCTTCCAAAATGATCATATGTAATGTACAAAAAGTACATCTATTTTCATATAAAGCGTAGAGAAGTATTTTAAATTCAAAGTAACATTTATTTAATTCTCTTAAAAAAATTAAATTACAATTTCAAAAATAAAAAGAGAAAGAAAATTAAATCATTACAGTGGACAAGTCTTCTTCATATTTACAAACAGTGGTCGTCTCAGGAAATTTATTTGAATTTATGTTGGCTTCCGAAATTTCTTCAGGAAGTATTGCTTTGTAGCATTCCAGGTTATCCAAAACCTGGGCTATTTATATCAAATAGTTTTGAAGCATTGATTACAACTTCACCTATTATTATTTGCTTTGGATTAGTTGAAGTATCCACGTTTGGAATCCAGGTTAACACACATTCACTGAATTATAATAGTAAATATCTCCTTTAACTGAAATAAATATTCCCAGTAGATGTACGTTTCAAATAAGATCTTTTAAGCAGTTTAAACTGGAAGTGAAAGAACTTGGGGTTTCATAACCTACTTAACTTCTGTTTTCCAGTCAAGTACATGACATTTTATATGCTATATCAAGGTACTCTTTTGGAGTTTCTATAACTTCCATTTTAGGTTTGTATGGATTGGTTAAATGAAATATTGCCGTATATGAATGCAAAACTACTGTAACGAATAGTAAACCCACAGATGACGTCATCAAACATTCTAGATGTATGAGTCATCAACTGTATGACTCATCAAATAACACCTGCGAGTATGACTCATCGACACGCCTCATCGACGTGACTTAACAACAGCTGCAAGAATGATTCATCAACACGTCATCGAACATTCTGGATGTATGAGTCATCGTATGAAAGATATAAATTGAGATCGCGAGTAGAAGGGAGTTAGTTAATGTTTAACCGGCGTCGTGTTGAAATGTACTCTGAATAATTAGTTAATAATTATTGTAATACATAAATAGTTTTATATAAATAGTCCTCATATAAATTTGTAAATACCTAGCATTTATTTAAATGCTTTAGTTTGTTAAATAGTTTATAGTTATAGTGTTTTTAATTAAGTGCATTGTAGATAATCTTCTATCTATTAATAGACGAATTTAAACAGCAATTTGATTATTATTTTAAAAAGAACGCTACAGTGGTGTACAGGTGTCGGGTTTTAAAATAAATAAAATCGCGTAATAAATAAAGTGCTGTGAGAATAAACTTTTAGTGTTAAAAATAATTAAAACGAATAATTAAAATGGCAAGTTGAAATGGAACCTGAAGTCCGAGAGAAGACCGCGTTCACTATTGGTTCCGGACTATGGCAGTTGACGGTTATGCCTTTCGGTCTATGTAACGCTCCGGCCACCTTTGAGCGTCTAATGGAGACCATTCTGATGGGGCTGTCGTGTAAGACTTTCCTGGTATACCTAGATGATGTGATTGTAGTCGGAAAATCATTCAACGAACATTTGAAAAATGTAGAGGAAGTGTTCCGAAGATTACGTGGAGCCAATCTGAAACTGAGTCCGAAAAAGTGCCACATATTCAGAAAGGAAGTGAAGTATCTCGGGCACGTCGTATCACAAAATGGAGTGGCAGCCGACCCCGATAAGATTCATGCAGTCCAAGAGTGGCCAACACCGAAAGATAAACACCAAGTTCGTAGTTTTCTTGAATTATGTACCTACTACTGACAGGCGTTTTGTTCCGGGGTTTGCCAATATAGCGAAGCCACTGACAAGGTTAACTGAAGATGGGCGCAAGTACGTTTGGAGCGGAAAGTGCGAAACAGCTTTCCAACAGTTGAAGCGTGCCCTGACAACAGCACCAATATTGAGCTATACACAGACAGAAGGGAAATTCATACTTGACACAGATGCAAGTAATCTGGCCATTGGGGGTGTACTTTCTCAGATACAGGATGGACAAGAAAAGGTCATCGGCTATTTTAGTAAGGTTTTATCGAAAGCCGAAAGGAATTATTGTGTAACCAGGAAAGAATCATTAGCCGTAGTGAAGTCCGTTGAGCACTTTTATAAATACTTGTATGGAAGGAAGTTTTTATTGAGAACGGACCATGCTGCGTTGAAATGGCTCCTGCAATTCCGTAATCCAGAAGGCCAGGTCGCAAGGTGGATTGAACGACTACAAGGATATGATTTTGACACGGAACATCGAGCGGGCACCAGCCATCGGAATGCCGATGCTCTTTCAAGAAGACCCTGTCCGACGGACTGCCGTCATTGCTCTCGTCTGGAAGAGAAGGTTTGCCAAGTATTAAGAACTACTATCGTCAACGACAACTGGTTGCCGGAAGAATTGCAACGACAGCAGGAGACTGATCCCGAATTAAAAATGGTACTGGAATGGAAGCGTGCGGGAGAAAGGCCTGCCTGGGAAGCTGTCAGCCCTTTCAACAGAACCCTAAAAGCATATTGGGCCCAATGGGAGTCCTTGAAGGTGGAAGATGATCTCTTGAAGCGAGTGCTGGAGAGTGAAGATGGCACCACCATTAGGTCTCAGTTTGTGGTTCCAAGGAGCCGAGTGGCTACAGTATTACGACATCTCCATGACGGTGCCTCAGGAGGACACTTCGGTGTCAAAAAGACTTTGGAGAAAGTTAGAGAGCGTTTTTATTGGGGAAACGAAGAGCACCTATGAGGCAGTACAATGTGGGTAGTCCTCTGGAAAGAATAGCTATAGACATTGCCGGACCATTTCCCGAGACCCACGATGAGATAAATACATCTTAGTGGCAATAGACTATTTTACCAAATGGCCAGAAGCATATGCCCTAGCAAACCAGGAAGCTGCGACTGTTGCTGACGTACTAGTCAAAGAGTTTTTCAGTCGCTTCGGAGTACCAATGGAGCTGCATTCGGATCAAGGCCGCAATTTTGAGTCTGTACTCTTTGGAGAAGTCTGTCGATTGTTGGGCATTCGCAAGACTCGGACCACACCGTTACATCCGCAGTCCGATGGAATGGTAGAACGCATGAATCGGACAATGGGCAAATATTTGGCCAAGGTCGTCTCTGATCATCAACGAGACTGGGACCAATACCTGCATCTGTTCCTGATGGCTTATCGTGCATCGGTCCACGAAACAACCGGTCAGTCACCAGCGTCTGTGATGTTTGGACGCGAGTTACGGTTACCGTGTGATCTGGAATTTGGATCCCCACCTATAGAGCAGGAGGTAGCCGGGAATGATTATGTCATCAATTTTAAAGAAGTTGGAGGATATTCACGACCGAACCCGAAATAATAGTCGAATCGCGAGTGACCGGATGAAGACTACGTACGATGTGAGAGCCCAAGAAGAAGGGTTTCAACCTGGAGAGCTTGTCGGGTTATACAACCCGCAAAGACGTTGTGGCTATTCTCCAAAGTTACAGCGAGATTGGGAGGGCCCATACCAGGTGAAGAAACGAATAAATGACTTGATTTATCGCATCCAGAAATTGCCAAGAGGGAAACCAAAGGTTTACACTCCAATCGTCTGGCGCACTATGAGGGAAACAATAACGTAGTCCCGGATCGAAAAGATGATGCTGAGGAGGCTGTCAATACCGTAAGGCTTGAAGATGATCAGCCAACCTTTGGAGAATTTATGGCTGCGTTTTCCGGAACTAGAAAAGCCCGATTCGAAGTCACGACCGAAATGCAACAAGACCTCTTCCGGGTCCCTAGTGATTATTCCATTGTCCACTGTGTCTCCGAGGATCTTCGCATGTCCAGGAGGATCGCAGTAGTGTTTAGAAATAAATTTGGACGGCTGTATGAACTACGAGATCAGAATCCCTCTGTTGGCAAAACCTTACACTTGCCTGATAATGACCGCTCCATTTACTACTTGGTAACCAAGCAGTTTTACTACCAGAAACCGAGTTACGCCGACTTGTGGAGCGCATTATGGGATTTGAGGACCGAGTTGCTTGCCAGGGGTATTAACAAATTGGCAGTTCCAAAACTCGGCTGTGGGCGGGACCAGTTGGATTGGAGAATCGTTCGAAACCTCCTGGAAGTTATTTTTAGAGATACGGATGTGAAGATCTTAGCCTGTAGCTTCGATCCCCAGCCCGCATCAAGGCCAACAAAGAGTGTAGACTGTTATTTCTACCGTAATGGAACATGTAGTCGAGGTGAAGACTGTCGATACCGTCACGACCCTTTCTATAGAAACCAGAGAATAAAACCTGTTCTGGGACAGAACAGACTTGAAGAGGAGGGCAGTGTAACGAATAGTAAACCCACATATAACGTCATCAAACATTCTAGATGTATGAGTCATCAACTGTATGACTCATCAAATAACACCTGCGAGTATGACTCATCGACACGCCGCATCGACGTGACTTAACAACAGCTGCATGTATGACTCATCAACACGTCATCGAACATTCTGGATGTATGAGTCATCGTATGAAACATATAAATTGAGATCGCGAGTAGAAGGGAGTTAGTTAATGTTTAACCGGTGTCGTGTTGAAATGTACTCTGAATAATTAGTTAATAATTATTGTAATACATAAATAGTTTTATATAAATAGTCCTTATATAAGTTTGTAAATACCTAGCATTTATTTAAATGCTTTAGTTTGTTAAATAGTTTATAGTTATAGTGTTTTTAATTAAGTGCATTGTAGATAATCTTCTCTCTATTAATAGACGAATTTAAATAGCATTTTGATTATTATTTTAAAAGAACGTTATACTACCTTGGATTTTGCTCGTTTTGAAACCAACCCCAGTTTTGCCTTGAGAAATAAAAGCAATTTAATTGATTTTAGCATAAAAGAAAATTACCATTAAATAGAGAATTTAAACCTGAACAGGTATACTTATCTTATTTTTGATAAAAATGGATATTGCTGCCTTTGATTCTAGACTCCTCATAAAACGTATCGGCCGCTAGACGAGGTACAATACACCAGTCTAATCCAGCGTTTTCTGAAGAATTCTACACACTTCCGCAGAAATATATAAAATCAATCGTCGCGCACAGAGGGGGCAATTAGTGTTCAACCGGTGAATTGAATAAATGTGCCTTGTTAAATTAGTAGTCAAATATTAGTGAATAAATAAATGTTATAAACGAATGTTGTTTTAAAAATAAATAGTCCTCAAATAAGTTTGTAAATATCTAACATTTAAGTTGTGAGAATAAACTTTTAGTGCTAAAAACAATCCCAACGAATAATCAGAATGGCGACGAAATTGTTAAATGAACTCAAAGTAATACACTTAAAAAGGGAACTTGAAGAAAGAGACTTGGATATTAATGGAAAGAAAGACATTTTAATAAATCGGCTAAAAGAATGGTTTCTAGAACATAACGAGGACGCCGAAACTTTCCTCTTCGAAATACCTGGACTCGCAATTGATGCTAACGTGTTGTTAAATAAAATAGAAGAAAATTCTAGAAAGCACGAAGAAAATGTTAGACTGCTAAAGGAAGAATTGCTGGAAAAGTCCGGCGAAAATTCTAGAATGCTAAAGGAAGAATTACTGGGAAATTCCAGAATATTTAGTAATAAAACTATTTTTTTTTGTTTATTTAACTTTTTTTTTCTTCAATAATGTAGTGTTTTTAAGTGCTACCTTAGTGCTCAAATAAAAAAATTGGGTGCTTACGGTTTAAAAAAACATTTTGCTAGTTTAAAGTAAAGTTAGCAGAGCATACATATTCTTTAAATATAAATTAATTTAAAAAATTTATAAACTCGAAAATAATTTAGTGCTACTAAATTTGCTTAATAAAACAATTTTTTTATATTTACTTAACCTTTTTTTTCTTCAATAATGTAGTGTTTTTTAAGTGCTACTTTAATGCTCAAATAAAAAATTGGGTGCTTAACGGTTTAAAAAACGTTTTGCTAGTTTAAAGTAAAGATAGAACATATATATTCTTTTAATATTATAAATTAAAAAAAGTTTTTTTAACAATATACTATTTGTTTATTTTTTAATAATACTATAGTACTTTTTAATAAATTAATTTTATGGAATTGTTTTGATTCGTTTATCGTTATGTAATAATTAATCGCCATATAATTTAATAATTAGGTACATAAAAATTGAAATAATTCTTCTAAAGAGAGTATGGAGATGACTATATGTATATGTTGGATAAGTGAATTGAATACAAATAATGTTAATAATTTAAATAAAAAATTATTACCCTATAATAGCATCAAATATTTTAAAATTATTTTATATATTATTAAAGTATTTTTGAAATGTAAATTGTCGAACCTAAGAAATACTTAAAGATATTCTGAAAAACACGAAGCCCACAATTTTAGTTGGGGACTAAAGTAGCACTTAAAACTCACAAATATTATTTAAAAAAATGAAGAAAAACCATATACTTAGTCAAACAAAAAATTGTTTTTTACGTGAATCATGCAGTACTAAATTATTTTCGAGTTTATACATTTTTTGCATTGATTTGCCTTAAAAATATATTTGCTCTGCTAACTTTAAGCTAGCAAAATGTTTTTTTTAAACGTGAAGCACTCAATTTTTTATTTGGGCAGTAAGGTAGCACTTAGAAAGCACTATATTATTGAAAAAAAAGTTAAATAAATAAATAAACAAAAAAAATTGTTTTATTGCGCAAATTTAGTAGCACTAAATTATTTTCGAGTTTATATTTTTTACGTTAATTTACAATAACAAAAATGCTCTGCTAACTTAAAGTTAAGATAGCAAAATGTATTTTTTTAAATGTATTTGTTTAAATTCGGTGGAACATAAATTATTTGAATTTCGAGACTCTTATATTCTTTTATGCCTGGAAATAAGAATTGGCAGCGACATTAAATATAAAACATAAATTATAAGCACTTATGCTTCTGCAAGCTGGACACCTGTAACTGTAATCTGACTTGGAAAGAGAAAAATGCTGTATGCTTGTATTAGCATCAATTAAACACATACGTTAATTGAAAAACACAAAACCTTTATTCAAAAACAAAAATTAAATCAGAAAAGAAAAGTCAATAATAAAAAAATATATTTTTACAATTGTAATTGAGAATAAATCCTCTAGTTTGCTTAAACGTTAAGAAAGGTCGTATTTATCTGACAGGATTAAATACTGTTATTCGTTTGAACAAACCAACAAAAATAATTATTTATAAGTAACTAAATTGTTATCCAAAATAAATAAATCTTTATTAAAACAAATTTAAATTGTTTTCTTTAAATTGATAATGAAATGAATTCTTAAAAAAGAATTTAATGAGTTAAAACAAATAACTTTATACACCCTAAGATGAACTTTACAAATTAGTTTTATTTCTTTTAATAAACAAGAAATGATTATTTTTGAAACCAACCTTGTATGTTTAAATAGTTTCCTTTTTCCAAAATATTACTCCAATTGGCAAAACTGCTGTATACCCAAACAGCTGATTGTTGTTTATAAAAATATAATCGATGCGTTGATCGATGAACACATATAAATTCACTTGTATTTAATTATAATGAACGAAGAAATACTTTCACTTTAATATAACGAAGCACAATGCTAATTAAATCTTCAATAAACTTCAGGTAAACACCTTATCTTTTATTTTCAATTATGTTTATTTCAACTGACACATGTCAACAACATATGATTATCCATATAACCTCAAATTTTTACAGATTTCAAACTGGAGTCAAACGTGGTTTCTGCCTTGAATATTTTTCGACTAAATTTGTTTTAAAATGCAGCAGCTTATATAGGAAATGTCAAAACAAATAAATTCCATGTCACTTTTTACAAACAAAATCGAATCGACGCGACGCTCATGACATCATAATCCAAAACATGTGATCCGGATTAACTCTAATCCCATCTGATGCTATAAGATTGTAGCTTTTAAAACACTGATTAAAAAACTATAAGACATATATGGTCCCAAATTGAGTATTAAAG
This sequence comes from Agrypnus murinus, assembly GCA_929113105.1. Classification (NCBI taxonomy): domain Eukaryota; kingdom Metazoa; phylum Arthropoda; class Insecta; order Coleoptera; family Elateridae; genus Agrypnus; species Agrypnus murinus. The sequence continues at coordinate 5,574,310 of OV816024.1, forward strand.
AAGGTACGGACGAAAAACACTTAACGATGACGATTTTCGTATAACATAAATTTACATACATAATTTAACAAATTAAGAGTTCATCTTTACAAATTATCTAAATGGATACTCAAAGTGAGTGATACAACTGTTTTATACATAAAGATATCTTTACAATTTCATACAAACATGATTTTATTACAGTACAAACATCAATATACACCAAAAATGCTTACACAAACCACAGCTTGAAAATAACTTCTACGTTAATCAATTTGTGCATAAAATGTCCAGTGTACATTGCTTAAGGCACACATACAAAAACAAGGACAATAAAAACCAGGATAAAGGCTATAAGAGTGCTTTTTCGTGAACCAAGAGGATTTCAATACCTCCATAATTTGTAATGACCAGAATCTTATTATATGAATTCAGAATTTAATTATGTTACATCAATCATAACAAGATTAATCTACTTAATCTATTTACAGGAAAATAACCGTGTAAACTTGAGCTGGCCTCAAAGAATGTCAAAGAATATGCTTAACGCTGCATGATCGTAACTGGAAATTTTAAATAAGAAAATAACTTTCCCTGGCAAGTGGGAACCCGTGACCTAAAGTGTAACTTAGGTTGCCTATACATGATTGTGATCAAACAGTCTATCTAAATCATATCCTTTTTATTTATAAAAGTAATTTATTTATGTGCATGTGATTATTAGGAAAGTAAGGTTATATTTGCATGAAATCTATAACCATAAGTTATTACTTTAAACCTTGATGAATTTAACTAAAGTCCTAACTATGATCTTTACTGATTATGTGCCCATGACATAACCTGCCCCTCATTTAAATTGAGAACCGATACGAAATATTCATTTTTAACATTTCCGAACCTCATCAATGAAATTTTCAAAACGGTGAAACGATATCACCTCAATACACACACACACACGCGCGCACACGCGCGCGCGCGCGCACACACACACACACACACACATATATATATATATATATATATATATCGTGTACGTGTATGTATATATACTCGAAAATAATTTAGTGCTACTAAATTTGCGCAATAAAACAATTTTTTGGTTTATTTATTTATTTAACTCAAAACCTTACTTCAAAAACTTACTATATCGAAGCTGAGAACTTTTAGCTGAGAAATGAAATGGCATAAAAAACCATTTCTTTAAATTTGCGTGATCAGTGTTTCATGTCTGTAGATAAGATCAATGGTTTCTGCCAGTAAAGTTACTTCAAAGCAGTATAACTTTTCGTTACATAAGTAATCTATGAAAGATTGAAAATTAAAAGTTCGAAAAGGTAACTAGTTCACAGCTTGGTGAATTTGCAGTTTTACAGAAGAGGAAACACGTCAGAAAGTTTCTTCCAGTTTTGTTAATGTTTTATAGAATTCTCGCTAACAAGCTTTATTTCATTTCCATTAGCAAACAATTTCTTGGAATATAATATTTCTTCTACGTATGTTTGATTAAAGTGGTTTGAAACTTAATTGAAAACTGTTAAGAAGTTCTCTGAGTAAATGATTTGAAACTTTTCCATAACTCTGGACCAGTGTAGGAGTTCTTTACTATTGTTGTTGGAAAAACATTACTCCTTTTGAATTGTCTACTATGTAATTACTATACACTTTCGCGTGATACAAGGATATATGACTGATGGCATGCCATATCATTTCTTATGTTTAATCGATACAAGTTCAAGGACGTTAGTTTATGACGTTGTATATAACGTAGTTGCTAATTGTTGTGAAATGTATGACGTTGCAATATTCCAAAAAGTGATTAACAGTGAAAAGTTGTTTTAAGAATTTGTTCTTTACTTAGTCGGTTATTTCCATTTATATCCTTTTATTTTCGTACATACATAAAACATTAGGTAGTTGAAAGTGGAAAATTAACATATTAGAGTACGATTTGTTTCGTCGGTATTTTTCTTGCAGATTCTGAGTAAGGGGTGAAATTATCCTTTTTTTTTAAATATATTGCTATACAATAATATGAGCTGTATATAAATAGGGATGACCCCGTTGTTCTGGCAACAAGTTATTATGATTGATATTGATAACAAATAATCGATTTATATGAAAGTACAAACAAATTATACCTACAGCAACAGACTTCGGTAGTAGCACAGTGATGATATATACAAAATATACATCCTACCTATCTTTACTCTTAAAAAATTTGCTCCGGCTAATTACAAACGTGGTGAAGCAACAAAATCTCCACCACACTGACAGTTTCAGCCAGGTCGCTTGAATAGGGCACTAACTAAATATAGATCTAGGAAACACAAGTAATGCACACAAAAAATATATAAACCAAATTTTCTGTAAATTGAAATGGCAGAAATTTTATTTAAAATTGAACATCAACAACAAAGGATTAAAATATTAACGAAAAAATAAAATTTTGGATACCATGAGCAAATGAAAAATCAATCCTAAGATAGTATAACGCTTTTTGTTCGAGAAGTAATATTTCTGGCATCATCATACACTTAATTATTAAATTTTATTTAAAGCTAAATAAATAGGTACCTTAAATTTTTAAATCAAATCAATATTTGGCGCCAACCGTTTGCCAACTGAAATTGTAACAAAACAGCTAAAATGGTGGAAGAACAACCACCTACCTTTCTTTCAAATAATATCCAAATAAATAGTATTAATAAATAAAATTAAAATCCAACTGCTTGTTTGAAATATAAGTTCATTTAATGATTAAGTTTTTAAAATCCCTTTCAACATCCAACGCAGGTTAAAAGTTCCATTATCCAAATAAATTTTTCTTTTCGTAATTAGATATTACTCCACAAATAAATTCACAACGTAACCTTAAAATTTTACATTTTTGCTCTTGACATGTGTGCACTGTTTCCCAGCTTTAAAATAACAGAGAGTTTGTTACTAAATTGGTCGCTCTTTTTATACCCTTTTTGAAACAAAAGAAAGCTATAGTGATATTCTTGGTTATAAACAAAAGAATTTTTAAAACTAAATACAACATAACCACATAATTAAATAAATTCAATAGATAGATAGTCAGAAAAATTCCCTTTCCAATTATATATGACACTCGTACAGACATAAAAAATAAGGTCACTATAAAAGTCAACCAAAACACATTTCCTACACAACTATCGGATAACTAAAATTACCTGAATTACCTAAAATTACTTATTTTCATCTTCCTATCTTGACAAAATCCAACCTTACATCCTAATAAACATTATTTACATATTTTTAGATATCAATACCATGAAAATAGTGGCTAAATTACATTATTTCAGATTGCTATGGCAAAACGTACAAACTTGCATTTTATTTCAATGATATCTTCTAAAAAAAGTAACCCCAACATTCAAGATTCAATATTGTGCTTAAGAAAGTCCTTGACAAAACAGCAATAAAACATTTTAGCCACAAGCTGTATAATCTAACTAATGAAGCAAATTAAACGATATCACTATCTTGTTAACTTGAAACATAAATTTTTTATATAAATAACTCAGGTCAGGTAACAAATACTTGCATACATCATCACACCATGCATCTTTAAAATTGATCTTTTTACTGCCTAGTGTGTTCTAGAATGCATATTTATTAATAGGATTTATTATTGCATGTCAAATATCATGACAATAGTTATATGAAACTAAAGAAAAGAGGAGGAACTGACTTCAAAGAATAAATTAGAGTCTGCACTGAAACAACTTAATCCTGAATTGAAATATTGCCATAATTGCTCCCAGCCAGCACCCTGACGTGATTATTTTTAAGTGATTATTGGTCGGCGACGTCATATGCTTAATAAATGATTTCCATAAGACGTCATATTATAGGACATACTTAGACGTCTTTAAAACTACGTCTTTTACACGTACAATAAGGTCGCTTTTAGACTTCTAATATTATTAATTATAATAAATACACTATGTTTGTATTTTCAGGTCCACTGGTGTACAAGAGACAAATCAACACTGTTTCACTTTATTTTTCTTTACTGAACTGCACGTGACTACATGCGCCAATACAAATAGCAACATCTTTCGTATTTTTGTTTAGCTCTTTAATTAGTAACGTTCCCACTTCAGTGGCGTGCGGTCCGTGGTAGCAACGGAAGCAATGCTACCCTTAAGAATTTATTAAAATTAAAAAACAATGCTAACAAAAATATTTTTATAAAATTATAGTTATCGTTTATTTAAATTTGTGATATTTAATCAATTTAAAGCTCAATATCAATTCCATACAGAAAAAGTAAAATTAGAGTACTATTTTAAATTAGGTTCATTAAACTTGCACAGAAAGATAATACCGATTCAAATGTGTTACATGTACTGCATATAAGCATTGATTCCGTTGCTTAATGCACTTCTTCCCGCTTTCGTTAGCGGGCGAGTGCGTTGTGGTGATACGATCAACATCGTAAGGTCAAGTTATTTTTAATGTGCTCCGTGCTTATGAGACTGTATTTTGGAACATTTTATTATTTAAATTTATATAAGTTGCGATTTTTTAAAGACAAATAATTAGAGAGAAGAACAACAAGGATTAAAACTTGCATCAGGTATTTCGATAAAATAGACCGGAAAATCGAATTGCGTTATAAATAAATAGTAGTACTTTTAAATAAAAAGTACTTTTAAGATATAAAAGTTAGATATATTAAAATTAAAATCATGGTTGCTTCCCTAGCCTAAATTCTCACCGCACACCACTGTCCTACTTATTATTAAAGTTGTTAACGTATATTTTATATGTGCAACTACTGCATATAATAATTGTGACTTGTCACGAAAGGGTGAAAATAATAATTACTTGTTCCGTCACAATACTACAGAACCTATACAATTTTACCCGTTCGGCGATTTTGTGAGATTAGTATTGATAATTAATACTAATTTAAAGGCTGCTTACAGTACTTTACTATTATTTTTTATTTTAGTATCATCAATTATTTTGCATACTGTTTTAGCAGATTTTGAGTTAAAATGCTTACTTTTGTTTCATAATTATATATGAAATAGTATATTATAAATGTTATTTCCAATATTCAACTATTTATTTATAATTCCTGTCCTAGCCCTAGTATATAGGACGTTTTAATGGCGTCGTTAAACAACGTTTTAATGATGTTGTCGGTCTACGTTTTAATGACGTCTTATATTGACGTCCTTGGGCTGTGACATAATGATGTAAAATTTTACGACAATTTGACCTCATTTTAATACGTCATTTGACGTAGTTACTGCCAAAAAATCGGTGTCATTTTGAAGTCAGTGTGTTGGCTGGGAATAAAGCCAAATAAAGCTCTTATCGGTATCTAATAATTGTTTTTGACTCATTAGGTTTTTAAGCTAAGTTTTTAAAAATGTTGCATTTTTAGAGACAAAATTATTTAAATTTTATTACCGTGAAGTTGACCGCACTTTTCTGCCGAAACCTTCTTACTTATTACTAATATCACTATGTAGTACTGAATGTGCACCAATTAGCACCCACAAATAGCGACTTGCACTTCTTAAGGTTAAAATTTAAAAACCTTTAAAATAATATGTAGTTAAGAAACTAAGAAAACGTGAAGTTGGCCGCATATTTCCTCCGAAACCTTCGATTAGCATCAATAATTAGCGCTGAATTTGCGCTAATTAGCGACCACAAATAAAGACTTGCACTTCTTCAGGTTAAAGTGTTAAAACCTTTAAAATAATATGTAATTACGAAAATAAGTATATGTCAAGTTGGTCGCACATTTTTATAGAAAAGAAAAAGGTTTATCAATCAAAAATGAGTGGTTAATTAAAGCCGTATATAAAAGCTTTCTACTAATTCTCCAAAATAAGTTACACTTTCTCCTTAATACTCCATATATACAGGGTAATTCAGTTATAACTGATATCCTTTAAATGGTAGGTAGAGGGGAGGCAGTAGAGCTAATTTACCTTGACAAGTATAGGTCAAAAACGAATAGTTTTCCAGAAAATGAATTTTAAAGTTTCATTGAATTTTGGATCCGGTCCTGACATTCGTAACTGACCTAGTTACGGATGGCAGTCTTGTTTTTAAAAACAGAAATCCGATCTGTTTTGTCTGCATCGTAGATTGTTATTGTTATGTTAAGGTTGAATGATACTAAAGCAGATTTGTGTTTGTACGTTTTGTTTAAGTTCAAGGTCACAATTTTATAACGGAATATTACCTATGCACACTTTTTGTTAATTCATTACTATTTTTTATATTGTTTTAAAGAATTAGATTATTAGTAAATATTTTCTTTGGAAACATTGGAATTGAGACGGAAGTACATATACTACAAATACTGTTTTAAAGTAATTAACATGTACCAAATAATTTACGATTACGATAATATTATTAGAATGGAATGGTGGATCGAATTAGAGACTTCATAAGTGTAAGAATTATAATATATAATAACAACGAATCACTTGGTAAACCTTCAAGTTTATTAAGACATTACTGTAAAATCAAAACAATGCAAATTACTGCAACCATCCGAACTCAATAAGTGCTACATCTAGAATGAATCCAATTGCGTAAGCATTGCCTGCTAACATTTCTAACAACTTCAAAGAACAATAATAAAACTATACTATATTCACATTTCTTATTAGATCGTCTGACATCACTCACTGACCTAATAGTTCTAGTAAACCATAAACTAATAATTTACAAGTATTCCGAATATACTAATCATATAAGAGTTTGTTACACAGAAGCATTTAATGTTCCTAACAAACGTTTTTAAACTTTTTAATTTTTTAAATTTTATTAACGTGTAAAATAGAATCAAAACTAATGATAATGAAGATATTTTGCAATATTCTGTAAGGTCAGGTGTATATTACCACGTCATTCTGACAATGAATATGTATGATCTCATTTCTGACGCATTGTTTTCTACAAAATATAGGGAAACCCGTCATTGAAGTGTTTATCTTATGGTTGAATGACACCAATACAAGATCACAGTCACGGTATCGAGTTCACGGTCACAATTTTATAACGGGCTACCAGAATCTTTATTTCGTATTAACCCATATAATGTCATCAATAAAAGTACTTTTTAGATTAATTTACTTTCACGTATTGCTGTTGTGAAGTGTTTTACACCCAGTGTTGGGCATCAATCAATTAAACTTTTAATCAATTAATCAGTTGATTGAAGATTTAATTGTGACATTTCAATTGCAATTAAATTTAATTGCAATTAAATTTAATTGCAATTAATCTCTTAATTGCAGGCTGTAACTAAATTTAATAGCAATTAAACTTAGTTTAAATTAATACATCAGTTGCAATTGAATATCACAACTAAAATTGTTAACTAAATACTATTTATAAAAGTTTTAATTTAAATAAAAAAAATAACTACGAAGGTCATTCTAGTATTTTGTTATAACAGCAGATCGCATTTCAATCTTGTTCCAAACTTATTACCTATAAACAAGCCCGAATAAATAAAGAGTAATTGAAATATCTTTAAGCATGTATTGTAATATTGGGTGCACAAATAAACTTTGTAAACTATTAAAAATGTATTATCTGCACAATCTCTACAAAAATAGAAATGCTTTTAATAAGAAATAGCAAAATATATTGCTTGTTGCCTGAAAATGCAATGTCTCAGCTGTAATTACAAATAAAAAACATCTGATTTCTTAAGGGATGCATTATTATACAGCAATATCCCGTCTTTTTAATCAATATCAGGTTAATTATCATCATAATGAAAATCAACTGTTAATTGTAATGACAGTCAAATAATTCTAACTAACAATTAATTAATCGTGAATTGTCGGAGCAACTAACAATTAATTAATTGTTCATCAATAAATGTTTTCAGATAACCTGCGACTCTGTTTTGCAAATTTACAGACATTCTTATAGTTACGAATGGATGGACCATTCATTATTGTAACAAAGATTATTTTACGAAAAATTCTCGAAAACACGGCAAATATTTACATACGTAAGGATAATGAATCTCTTATACAGATGGTTATGACGTAATTTAAATGCCGTTATATCATTCTTTCTTAATTACAAAGTGACGACCTTCAATAAACACTCGTATTTTATTACAGTATTTTTAAAGTGCCAACCTTTGTGTTTGTTAATTTGTTAACATCTGTTATGTAGCGTGTAGTACGTATTTCATAGTAAGCAACCAGACTGCCAGGACCGGCTCAAGTCGGTGAATTGCTGAGGGGCCCCAGAATTTCTAATGCAAAAATCTTTTTAAAAAATTATATTTTCTGAAGTACATACCGTAGTTTCTGGAATAAAAATGACGCTTTTTGAAATTCAGTTGACTATTTTGAAATTCAAATGTCGTTTTCTCAAATTCAATTAACTACACTGAAATACAATTGTCGCTTTCTAGAATTAAACTGACTTCTAAAATGCAATTAATGCTTTCTGAAATTAAATTCACTATTTTGAAATTCAATTGACATTTTTTAAATTCAACTCACTATGCTGAAATACAATTGATACTTTCTGTAATATAAGTGGTTATTCTCAAATACAATTGACGTTTTCAAAAATAAACTTGACGCTTTCTGAATTAAAAGTGGAAAAGGTGTAGACTGGACAAGGAAACTAGCGTCAATCGAAATAACGGTATTTGAAGTACTTATTTGAGGAATATTCATACGCAATCTACAGCGCTAATATAGCACCATCCAAAAAGGTATTATGTACCTCTTTTTGACCTGTCTCAACTTTTGAGGAAGTTAAAGGATATCCATACGCAATCGACAGCGTTAATATAGCGCCAACTTATTTGAATTATTTGTCCTAAAATCTATTTCGTAATAAATAAATATTTGTAGAGAAGAGATCAGTAAACAGCAAGTCAAATAATTCTAAGTTGTTCCACTACACGCTGCAATCAATTGACAATGTCATTAATTTAAAACATTCCAAAAATGTATAGTGTAACTATTAATTTGACCACCCACTGTAAGTTGTGTTCTACTCAACAAAGGTCAAATTGTTTTAACCTAATCCAGCCATTTTTCATTCCATCGGATTTTAACTAAAATATTAAAACTCTGAATGAAACTACCTTTCAGTGTCTGGAACTCTCTCAGACTATTAAAGATCTAACATAAACTATATAATACGAAGATCAGAATTGAAACTTTCAAGTACTAAAGCTCAAAGATTCTTTAGATCTTACATTATAATTTGAAACCAAGCTTTAAATATCTACATTTCCATACTTTCGGTGGATTAGTGGTTTGCTTCATGAACCAAGAGAAAAATTAAAACATGACTTCTTTTCGGATACGAAGCAAGACTGTAGGCCCTGAGTCAATGCAATGCTTGCCACAATAAAAATCCCTACTGAGGTGGAATTCCCCCACATTTGGCTAAATTTTAGTAGGGTAAGCCATATGACCAAAGTAATCGTTGCCATGAGGTACGAGGGATGTTCCACCACCCTTATTGCTCATCAAAAAATAATAAAATAAATATCTGAAAACCTGAAGCTACCTCTAATTATCTTTTGAAGCTGTGGAATTAAAAAATATGAAGCTTTGAAACAAGATTAAAAACTTCGAAACTTTAAAACCCAGAAATGGAAAACAGATTATGAATCTCAATATCTTTCAAATCCCAGATTTCTAAAATCCCAAACCTAACTGTTTATAACCCCGTACAGTCTATGGAATCTCAGTTTAATTTGCAAATTTAAAATGGACAATTGTTTAGAATATTATAATATAAATTAACCGAAACCTTATAATTCTTCAAGGCATAGTGCACGTAGATATACGGTGACCGGAAAAAGTATGCGCCATATTTTCTGCCTGATTTCTGAAAAAGATTTATTGTTGATAAAAGTTTGTGCTTGTTCTAAGACATTAGAAAATGTTTAAAAATCTGACCCCACGAATAAGGTATACGAGGTAAGTTCAAAAACTGAAATCGCTCCAAGAGTAAAACTGTCTTTAAATTTAAAAACAGCAAAAAATGTTATTTAAGAAAACTTATTTATAATAGATTATCCTCAAATTCGAATTATCAATGCCCCATCTTGACTGCTGTATGAAATCAGTCACTTAATCTGAAACAATTGATTTAAATATTCTACCACTATTTTAGCTAGAAAGATATGCTAAAATGATCTGCAAAGAAATTATAATTTACAAAGCATTTCTAAAAATTATAAACTGCATGCACCAAAATTTAAAGAAACTTATTAGGAAAAATAATACAGTGGTAAAATAAACGACAAATATTGCTTTCACACATTTATTTTAGTGTTTGGTTCTACACTTGGTAGAATTCAAATTCACTTTACAGCAGTTAAATTAAAATTCAAACAAATGTTTTTTTCAAGATGGTGTCTTGTTAATTGGAATTTAAGTATAAAGGAAATTTTACTTAGTAGTATGATTACGTTATAATTATGAATATAAATTATTAACCTAGAGAAATAATGTAGCAAAGTCAGTCACAAATGACTGCTCTACCAATGTCCACCTAGAAAATTGATAGCTTGAACGCTAATGATCTCGAGGGTCAAATTCCAGGGTCAATTACACACGTAGGGAGCCGAAGAGTGTCTCAGGGGTAGATTTACATATACAGTAGTTTTTCAAATGTGTCACTTTTGAGCCATGGTCTCTGTCGAGGATGGGAGAGTGAACGGAGGTCAAATCTACCCTCGTCGTGCAGGTCTCCAGAATTGGTTTGCATATAGGCCAGTTGTCACTCAAAGTTACTTCTGATTCATGGGCTCCTTGTAGGGGGCAGGAGGTGGCTGAGTTAAATCTATCCTTGACAAGAAGGTCCCCAGGGTCAATTACATAATAGTGCTGTAGCCATTTTTTCAAATGTGTCATTTTTGTCTTATGACATCCTCACGTCGAGGGAGGAATGGGGGTGGCCAGAGATTAGATCTAACTTCAATGGGAAAGCCTCTGGATTTTATTACATATAGTCCCATAGTTACTTTCTCAAAAGTGCCACTCTGAATTCATGACCCCTCCTTGGGGGCCAAGTCTGATCTGGACAGGAAGATCTCCAGAATCGATTACATATAGCTTCATTGTCACTTTTGGTCTCAATGAAAGAGCCTGAGTGTGTGTTCAGGAGCGATTACATACATATAGTACCGTTATTACTTCTTTAACAGCATTACTCTTAACCCGGGATTCCCCTGTAGAGGGAAAGAGAATTAAGAGCACCAGAGGTCAAATATGACTTCAACATGGAGGTTTCCTGGGTTGATATTATATGTAAATGACACTTTATCAAAGGTCTCATTTTTGATCCATGATAAGCACAGCCAGAGACGTTTCCTTTATAGTCCAGAGAGACTTGATACAAGTCATAGTACTAGTTGATTTCATAGTAATAGAAATTCATTCTCACAGGATATTATCCGTACTATATTTTTGATATAAAAAGTTCAACTCATCCACTTTTTGATGGTAGTAACATTACATAAAAACATTTTAGACTTTTCCTACATAAGTAAAAACTTCTTTCAGTATCAGAAATTAATGAAATCTTTGATCGCAAACACACTACAACTTATAGAGTAAATCTCTTGAAAATATCTTATATCTTATGCGCCATTTATTGAAATGTGTCTTTGACAATTATATTGTCAGATTGGTCTAGTTGGCCTAGTGGTGAAGATGTCCATCGCCTAATCTAGTACTAACCTAGGCTAGCTCATTCCTATCTAGCAGAAATATAAATGATAAGAGCTAAGAAATGAGAGTGTTCTTGAATATAAAATATTTTTGGATGATAAAGTTAACCACTCGACTTTCTTCAAAACAATAATTTTTATAAAAAAAATTAAGCAGTCCAATCACCAATATTTCCCAGGGCCTTGTGGAATAACACAAAAAAAAACAGTTTTACTCAAGGTACAAACAGTGTTACCAGCCAAAAGGACATTTAGAACTGAATTTCAAATTTCAATGATTTCATAATGGCTTTTTGAAAGATTTAAGACTACTAAAAATAAATATTTATTTTTTATTTAATTACAAATCAAAATATTAATTTTTACGTTTCCATTAATTGTATTTCTTTATACATTATTGTTGCCTCAATAAATGTATTGTTCACCCATTTGAGTTTTAGTTTTATTAACACTTAACCATACCAATTTCTTAGCAAAAACACATAATTACAAAATACTTAGTAAAAACATTTTATGCATGCAGATGCGTGGTTATTTTAAGTACAACATATGTCTTTAGAACACAAATAAATTGTTAACAACTTTGCAAAGTTATAAAAGTTTCTATTTGTTGAAAATACAGAGATAATACATCTTTTTATAACATGTATGACAATATAAACCAATTTGCCGATGCATTAAGTTACAAAAAAAAGACAGTATAGGTAGTGAATATTAATGTTTGATTTTATTTTGTCAAATCAATATACCTAAATTTTTGTTATAGGGTTTTCTCTTAGGGCGGTAGTATACAGCCACAATGTAATTAAATTTGGTACTAATAGCTACATTTTATACACTCATATCATTAACTTGTATTGGTTTGTTGTCGTTAACGTGGTATTCGCATGTTATTTGGCTGTTTGCTCATTCAAAGTGCTTCATACATCTCTCCTATGCGTAGGTGTGGTCAAGATTAATACTCCAATTTGTTTTCTGCATAAAATCAACTTGGTGGCAATGACTTACTTTTATATGTAATTATATGATAATATAGAAAATAAAAACTGGTAATAGAAACAGTTTATTTGTTTGATGCATGCAATGCAGTCTGCGCTCATGCACATATGTATCCAGGCTCTATTACTAGCTCAGTGTCAATAGTAGTAATTATTTTCATTATTAATCTAGATTATTAAAGATTCTAAATAAACAGCCTCGCCTTCTTGCTGACCTTCCTCTAATAATAAAAAATGCCAACATAAATTAATGCAAAAAAGAGTGCAATACATACCTAGTATTTATGATAATGTATGTAATCTCCTAATCTCTACACCATAAATTTCCTCACTCCGACTATTACCGTATTTGCATGTGGGTAAACACTTTTATCGGGCGTACGTAAATTTTTTACTATAAAAGTACAAATGTTTATTCATAATGCAAGTATTGAAAGAATAAATCACAAGGCGAAACTACTATCATCAGGGGAAGTCCCTAACGTATACACAAACCATTTTATCTATGACGCAAACAAATACTATTATATCAGATAAATGTGCAAGTATGAATATATAGGATGGGTCAAAACATTAAGGACCGATTCGGATCTTGATGTTATACGAAAAACATAATACAGAGTGTGCGTAGATTCTCTTGCCAAATGGAAAATTTTTTATTATTGGTTTTTCGAAAAAAACATTTTTATAAAGATTTTGTTTCACTTAAAACCACAAATTCTGCAATTAAAATTAATCTATCGTATACAGGGTGATCAAAACAGAGTACCCTTGGTTTTAAAATGTTTGCATTTTTTAAATATTACTTTAAACGAAGTAAACGGTAAAAAAAGGTATGTTTATTTTGGCTGGCTGCATTTTATTCTGAATACAGTTTAGTTTCTTGGCCTTGATACTGATGTCAGTGGGTTTTTTGGACGCAAATATATCCCAATTAAATTTTCTAAACAAAAACGGTAGTATTTCTTGTTTATATTATAGGCTCTATGTTTATGCTCGCTACTTTTTGATAGGGCTCTTATAATAGATCTTTTATAATATATAAATGTTTGGTTTCATCAATTATATCTTCGAAATTTACAAACTTTCTTTTGCAACAAATCAGAACTGGTAGAAATTTATCGTCCCGAAGAAAAATTTAAAAGTTTCTTTCAAGATTCTTAGATAATGTTAGATGAATTTCTACTTGTAGCATGACTTCTCAGGGACATGCCTCGTAAGATAAAGCCAAATCGGTATATTATTTAGCTATTATTCTAAAGTAGTTCTGATTTGTTATATCTGTATCTTCTTTATGCTCTGTAGCTAGAAGAGTGGATTCGACAGATAAGTGAAAACACTATTCAAAGCTTAAACGAATTTATTTAACTCCTAGAATAATAACACCACTTACGACACTAATCTTAAAGTATCTTTTACCAGTGCTGTACTCTTCACAACAACGCACTATAAATTCTGCTACTACGTCTTCAGTCAGTCATCAACATTAATTTCTGCCTTGCACAGCACGTCAGTGGCTGTTATAGGCTCATTATGATTCTTCTGCCTTGTAGACCACGTCCTTGAGTCATCGGTCCTGTTTATACAAAGCAGTGTTGCTTGCAGATCGGCATTCTTAGAACGTTCTTAAATTTGTTAGAACTCCGTAGCGTCAGCATTCGGACATTCCACATTTTTATCTATTTTTTTATTTATTTGTCCAATGACTTAAGCCTATTACAGAACAGCACTAAAATACCTATCTATGTAAAATACCTACCTACTAAAACACAAATGAAACAATCGTTTTGACACGTACAACTTTCAAAAAGAGATTACAGTAACCATATACATATATGCAGGATTTGAACTTAGTGATTATAAAGAACTGATAATGATAATCTTGCCAAAATTATTTATATACCGGGTGTTCCATAAAAAACTGGTACATATACTAATAATATACATACGACCCCCACTTTTTATCAGAATGACTTTAAAAAATATTGGATGATTATATTGCAAACTGAACTTTCGACATAATTACAAGTATTTACTTAGAAACAGAGAATCTAAAAAATAATTTTGAACTAAAGATACTAATAAAAACCAGGGGTCACGTGATTGAAAGATTTTTTCCATTATTTTTATTAATTTGATTAATAATAATTACCTTTGATTTGGAAGAGATAACTTGAGCCGTGCAAAGGTTAACACAACACATATTTTCTTTTCGCTTCAGCTTTTTGAAAACTGCAATATGAAGAACTAAAGTACTGCCGGCGATATACCTTACATTACAGTCAGTTACTCTGTACAGCACTTATTTGAAATTATTTTGCGTGTAATTAGAAATCTTTAGTACCTAACTAATCCATATGTATTTTTGCTTGTACAGTGTATACGTACACAATTATACATACATTTATGCAGATGTAATTGACATAAAGACATGCAAACGACATACAAGTTTTCTGAACGTAACTGATGATCATCTTTGTTTATGCCACGAAGAAGAAATATATTAGGTATCTTAAATTCCTTTTCATTTGTACATCAAAACACTGGGTGATGCAGAGTGCACGTGGCGGCAGATCACCATTTTCTTTTTCACGGTCAATTGGATATTTTTTACAACCCGTGGACTTAACCAGAAATACTTAAATAACACTTTGTACATATTTCTTGGGCACCCAGTTAATCTGAAAATTGTCTATCAGCGGTATGTAAGGTTGGTGTTTTTTTTAAATTGTGACTGTAATCACGTCTATTCGATATTGTCAAGTAGGCCATTATACGGAATTATATCACGTTCCTATTAGGATGGGCCAATAAATATAGATGGCGCTGTACAGCAACAAATGTAGACAAAATGACGTTGATATGTGGCAGGTGATTATGCATGCAACCAATGAGATGCGTGCTTTAGTTGTAACGTAACCTTCCATTATGACAATTATCCTACCGCATAATTAGATTTAATAAAATTCCGCAAGAATGCAGATTAATCTTTGGCGCGTCCAAATAATAATCTAGCGATAAAAGTTGTGCCATACTCGCTGTTTTTCTGCAACCTATATAACCTATGTTTAGACCAATCAGTTACGCTCTACTTAACTTTAATTGAAATCAAACTGCTGTGGATTCAATTTGAAATAACCGAGAATTTAACATTTTCGGTCTTTGAATCTATAGACTGTGAAATTTTGAAAACTTACAATAATTTAAACTTTTGCAGCGTGAAACATTTTTTTCATTCTCCGCTTTACGAAGGTGTAACTTTCTATCTTGCCAAGGCAACCGAAAGCGAAAGTAAAACATGCGAGGTGGTTGCTAGGTATGAAATACTTTCGGCCCCTGGACAAAGAAATTGTCAATTTTTTTTAAAATATAATATTATAAGGTGGCTATTGTCAACATTACCTTGGTAACAATACTGTTGTATATACAAACATTATTTTATTATAATCACTGAATCATCATTTTATTTATTTATTTATCCAACACCTCTATATAAATACCATGTTTACGATGGTCATTTTAAATAAGGAAAGTGATTGTTTACTCTTATGTTACATTATAACCTACGTTGCCCCTAGCAACGTGGGTTATTTTTAAAAAACTCACTCCTTCAAAGATAAGAACCAATCACCAGCTTACTTTACTTAATATTATTAAAATCCAGTCATCGTGCTAGAGTATTATAGTATATTACATTACTAGTGTGGAAAGTGAAACTTTTCGCACGCACGAGTGTGAATTGACGCACGAGGCGCAGGCCGAGTGAGGAAATCACACGAGTGCAGAAAAGTCACTTTCCAACGTGTAATGTACAATATTTTTCCTACGACCCCCCAAATTTCAAATGTTTAAAAAATTTAGATTTTTAAAGTTTTCGAAAATATAATTTTTGAAGATTTTAAAGCAAAATTTTTATGGTTAGGTTTAACAAAGAAAATCACACTTAAAGCTAATTTTCTTAAGCCATTTATTTTTAGAATATAAAGTTTAATTTTTTAAACAATTTAGTTTTACAATATGAATAATTATAACGAAATTTCTATCAAAACATTTCCAGAAAAATAAAATTAAGTTATCTTGATAATTTAATTTTATTTTTCTGGAGCTGAATAGAAGTTAAATGTAAAAGTATTGTTATGACAATTGTTAAAGTGAATGGGTGTTTGTTAACATTGTATTAAATAAATTCTTTTACTATATATAAATTTCAATTTTAAAAAATCATATCTTCACAACTTATTTAAATATAATATAAAATTAAACCTTGGGTTTAGCAGCAAAATTAATTAAATGAATTACTATTACAATTTATAATATAATAATTTGAGAGGCACATAATTTATTCTTTATTTATATTTAATAATATCTTCATAATTAACAAATCTAACTTCAACTAATAACATAATGCCATGTGTGAAAGAGGCTGCCTAACTAAATTATTTGACAAAACTTTTATTTTTCTCTCATTTGGCATCGCCGTATTAATCTTGGCAAACTTGCTTTAATAATTTTCATGTATTATAGTGAGGTTACGTTAGGTGTAATATATCAGATATTTCTTTTTGATAGCTAAAATAACCAATTAAACATTAATTAAAGTTATATTTATAAGAAAAGAATAGATACATAATGGTTAAAATGCTTCTCAAAACTGGATTAAACATTAATGTCATCATTTTAATGTAAACAAAATTCGTGGAGGGTTATCAAGATAACTTAATTTTATTTTTCTGGAAATGTTTTGATAGAAATTTCGTTATAATTATTCATATTGTAAAACTTGTTTAAAAAATTAAACTTTATATCCTAAAAATAAATGGCTTAAGAAAATTAGCTTTAAGTGTGATTTTCTTTGTTAAACCTAACCATAAAAATTTTGGTTTATAATCTTCAAAAATTATATTCTTGAAAATTTAAAAAATCTAAATTTTTTTAAACATTTGAAATTTGGGGGGTCGTAGGAAAAATATTGTACATTACACGTTGGAAAGTGACTTTTCTGCACTCGTGTGATTTCCGCACTCGGCTTGCGCCTCGTTCGTCAATTCACACTCGCGCGTGCGAAAAGTTTCACTTTCCACACTAGTAATGTAATATACTAAAAAAATTCATGAGTTAAAGATGAGTAGTTACGATGTTTGTCTTTTCTCTGTGCAAAGCACCAAGAAATTAAAGTATGCCTTCTGTTGTACTTAGACGGAGAATATTAACAATCGAACAGATTAATTATTTTATTAATATCACACATTCTTTAAGCGTCATAAATATCCTGATAACTGATAAACATGAGAATACTGGCTGAAGCTCGAGATCCTGCTTTATGATCGGAAGTTCTCTCAATAAGGCGCTACAAATGGTTATCGAAGTATTTCTTTCAAATCTCACCTTTAATAAGCAAACAACAAGGGTTTCATATTGAACTTAATCAATGGTGGATCTAGGGTAATTTTTCCAGTCTCTGTAGTTTGCAATATTTCGGCTACTCAACAAAATTATTTTTATTTCACTTATATTAAGTTTTGATATTTTTCGACTTGGACTTATCTTCAACATTAACAACTCTAAAGTTCAGTTGCAAAGAATTACGCCTTTCTACCTTAAACATATCTGCATATGCATTCAGTAGCGAGCCCTATCATACGAAAATGGGTACTCTGAGGCAATGCAACGTTATCGCTATTATAGCAATATTATGCATTGTTGCTAGTATGTTACATGTTGCTATGATGCATCGCATTGTCACAGCCTACCCATTTTTTAATACACGTCTCGTTACACTGTCTTCAATTCATCATACCGTTTTTGATTGATTGACTGCGATGAAACAGTATTAGAGCCATATTGTTTTGCATAATATGAAAATGTATTATTTATCTACAATTCTCAACATTGAAAAACTTCAAAAAAGTCGATATCTTTACTTACTTATCAAATTTTAAAGAGACTTTCAACTATTTTTAGAGATTCAGAAATCTCGAGTTCATAATTAAAAACTGTTATAAGTTTAAAGATTACATAGTCAGATTATGCTTCAACGTTTTGTAGTTTATAAAGTTCATAATCGTAAGGTACCTTATTTCAAAGATAAACTATGAAATATTGTAATTAGGTAGCTTAATGTAAGTATTGTGGTTCGCCATTTTATAATTTACGAGAATTGGAGTTTTAGAGCTTTAAAGATTTATAACTTAATTAAATTCAAGCTTAAATTTTCCAAAATTCCAAATGTCTCTTTAGAATGTTCTTCAGAAATACAGTATTTCCATAGTTACAGTTTCAGATCTTAAATTGCAAAACTTCAACGATGCGGTCAATGATTTTATAAAGTATAAGGTTCCCAAGCAGCATCTAAGTAGTAGTAACTGAGATCGGAACTTCGATTGAGAAGTTGTTACGTAACTACAACTAAATTTATGACTTTATAATAATAATGAATATTTTAGTAATTGTGTAGTTGTTTATACTATTTATTGGAACTATGTAGTTCCATTACTTCTAAGTAACTTTTAAAGTATAAGGGACGGTATTGCCACTTAGTATAATTACTTTAAAGTCATTGCAACTTCAAGGTGGTCTTATGATTGTAGCAGTAACTTGCCCGAAGCTACCTTAAAGTAGTACTGAAAGTTCCTGCCACTTGCCTGGAACCACTGTTTAACCCTTTAAAGTAAGGGAACCTTACAGTAGTATATTGAAAGTAAAACTTACGTTTTTGCTACCCAGGAAAATCAATTTAAAGTAATTTTTCGTAAACTACTCCATCTTCATATTTGCTTGTAAAATGTTGGAGGCCATTAATCAAATAATTTGTTATGATTGTTATTAGATGTTTTACTACATAACCTTTAATAAAAGTAACAAATTGGTTCCAAATTGTGCCTTAGGAATTGTTGTGCATGTAAATTGAAGTTGGCAACATTTATTTGTAATGATGTAACTAGCCAATCCTGCTGGCCCGTCCGTCAGCAGTGTTGCCAGATCTACAGCTAAAACTGTATTTCTGCCTTTTGAGGTGTGATCTACAGTTCTCCAGTTTTGGCATCTTAAGCTACCGCTTTTTTAGTTTCTTCTTCTTTAATAAAATTTGTTTAAGTAGCTTGAAACTTGGTGCAGGTTTCTAATTTTTATACTACCCTTTCTTACCGAATAAATATAATACTTATTAAATGAGACCTGTAATGAAGTTGTCTTACTAGTTTCTACTGTAAAACGCGGATTTCTTGAAATGTTTCTATCGAATATACGGTTTTCAGGCAAGAATTTCTTGCAGATCGACTATAAAAGGAAAACGGAGCGAATTCTGCGTCAGTTGTATTAAAAGCTATCAACTGCAACTACTCCAGCCCTGAATAGCAAGAGTCAACAACAATATTTAACCACTATGTTTATTTAAATGTATGAATCTACCGCCGGGTACTGATATCTACAGCTATTTTACGTAGAGTTCTACAGCCACCTTAAATTTTCATCTGATAACACTGCCCGTCAATACCACTTGAGTCGGTTTGGAGGACACACATCTTGTACAGTGTATGTATAGTGTATGTAATACTCCCTACTCACTCAATATTAATAAAGTTAATTAATGACAATAACTGAGTATCTTTTATTTAAACACATAAAGGACCATAACAGGAATAATATAAAAATGGTTTTTATCATGTGTATCAACTTGTAGGTATTTTTGTCATATTTTATTAAAGACATTTTTTATTAAAAAAATAAATTTTTTATATTTGCGTGTCTTAATGAAGCCATTAGAACACGCATTTTGCGCTAAAACGCCTTATGAAACGAATACTTTATACTATTTTTTATACTTGCGTCGTTATTTCGTTAATTATTAAAAAATAAATTAGTTTTAAATAAGATTTGTTAGTGAAATTTTGTTAAGTACTTTTGACAGTTGGCTACACTGAAAATTCAACTTCAGCATTTGTTATTTAAAATTAATTTAGTTTCTGTGACAACAAGGTAAAATGGTCAGATATTCTCTCCCTCCATCTTATTAAAAAGATTTAACTTATCTTAATTAATCTTAATCTTATTAAAATATTGGAATTTAACCATATTGTTAGATTTATAACAACTGCAGAAAATAACCAGCTATGAAAGTAAGTAAAATTTTGTGCTAAATACTTTCAATTTTTAATATATTTCAATTATTTAAGGTTGCGTTAATAATGGGATTCTGTGGTACCTGCCGAAGAGATAAATTGACCAACATGTTATTAGACGATATTGTGGTCAAAGATGATGTGTTCAATGTGACTGTAACAAAAACAAAAAATAAAATTCGAAGAGAATTCTTAATTACAGAGAAACTGTGGATTGATTTAATTAAGCAATATTTGAGCCTAAGGCCTAAGAAAATAAACCACAGGCGGTTTTTTATAACCTACCGCAATGGAAAATGTATTTCTACTCCTATCGGTATAAACACCATGGGAAAAGTTCCTTTTATTATTGCCACTTATTTGCATTTAGCCAACCCGAATCTTTTTACAGGTCATTGCTTTCGACAAAGCAAACAAAGGTGGCGATTTAATAACTATAAAACGGCATGGAGGTTGGAAGTCTTCAGCTGTGGCTAAGGGCTGTATTGATGCTTCAGTTAAAAAAAATGGCGGTAGCTGAATTGCTATCTAATAATCCATGTACTTCCACTTCAACAGCTCAAGTGGTAATTGACCAGTCTTCCACTGCTTCATTTTTACATGAAGAATCACATACTTTTAGCAGCAACCCAATAACGAGTCAACAAAACATTGTTGAGGGGCAAAATTTACCTTCATTTAAGATTAATGCCCAGGACACTTCTGCTGTTACAATCAAAGTGTATATTTAATAACTGTACTTTTAATACAAAAGATGTATAAAGAATAATTTGTGAATTTACTAAATAATTTTTAATTTAATTAATTTATTTTGTGTATGTTTATTTTATATTTTAAAAGTTTGGCATTTTTACACATAACAACATAACCGCACTTTTAAATATAATAAGTTTGACATTTAAGAATAGCTGTTAGGTGCTACCAACTTTAAAAAACAAAATTTTACTGTTTCCAGTACTCTAATACATCTCATTAGGACACGCAAATGCGTGTCCTAATGGAGTTCATTAGGACACGCAAGTATAAAAAGAGATTTATTAGAATACGGAAAACAGTAACATTTTATTTTTTAAAGTTAATATCAGTATTGAAGAGCTGTTTTTAAAATGTCAAACGTATTTAATGCCGTAAAGAAAAACAAAGTTTTCATGTGAACATGAGTTTTCAGTGTTGCCAATTGTTAAAAAAGTTAAGAGAGTTCCCCTAACAAATTTTATTTAAAATTAAATTATTTCTTTTTTAAAATGATTAAAAATAAGGCAAATATAAAAAATAGTATAAAGTATTCGTTTCATAAGACGTTTTAGCGCACTTGTACTTTAGAAAACTCGGACGCGTGCGCTAAAAACGTGTCTTATGAAACTAATACTTTAATGTACTATTAAGTTGTTATTTTTCGACCTATCATCATCACATTCAACACAAAAGTTGTAATGGTTTATAATTTTGGTTTACTGGAATGACAAAACAATCAAACAATTCATCGCTCTTTGTATTATTAAGTACGTATTACAAATAAAATTGCAATATATTTTGTGACACAATCGCAGCATTAGTATAGAAAATGATATAATATTTGCTAAGTTCCAACTACACGACACGATGTGTCAAAGAAACGAAGAGAAGAGAAAAGAAGTTCCACGAAAGTAGCAATTATTACGCCGCCACGTATCTGTTACCCAAAAATTGTTCCCCATTTTGGTTCCAGGTACGTAACGAAACCGTAGCAATTACGTGCTTGCGACTATTGGCGAAAACTTAATAGTTCCACTGGTAGTTGCTGGTACGTAGCGATGACTAAAAATGCTGCTTGGGTTTATAGGTTTTAAATTTGATAACTGCAAATAGTGGAAGGTTAAACGTAAGCATAAAAGTTTGTGAAGATACCTATGTCTAATATTCTAAATCATCGAGCTTTGCAGGTTTCAAAGTTCTATAGTTATTACTACCAGTGTTTCAAACTTTCTGAGATGCATATAAATCATTCAGCATTTCATTATAACATTGAGAAGAGGGCGTTCAAATATTATGTAAGCCGGCTTAGAGGGTGGAGGGGGGTAAACTCTTCCTTATATTTGCTGACAAAGGGAGTTGGGGAGCAGTGGCGTGCGGTGAGAATTTAGGCTAGGGAAGCAACCGCGATTTTAATTTTAATATACCTAGGTATAGGCGCGGATTCACGGGGAGAAAAATCCCCCCCCCAATTTAGAAATAAGTATACATAGAATAGAAACAAATAATGTTTGTTTAATTATTATTTATTATTAAAACAATTATTTTTCCAAAAATTCCGCCCTCAGAATAATTCTCTGGATCCGCCCCTGCTAGGT
This sequence comes from Agrypnus murinus, assembly GCA_929113105.1. NCBI lineage: Eukaryota > Metazoa > Arthropoda > Insecta > Coleoptera > Elateridae > Agrypnus > Agrypnus murinus. Next base: position 5,597,468 of record OV816024.1, read on the forward strand.
ACAATAAAAAAAACAGTGTTTATAATTATTAAACGTAAAAGTTTTTCAAAGAAGAACTATTCACTTTATGCTTATGGAATTTGTTGACTATTATTCTTTATTTTAAAAAAACTACTAGGTATTTATAATGCAACTCGATTTTCCAGTCTTTTACCAAAATACCGATGCAGGTTTTAATCTTTGTTGTTATATTTGAAAGTTCTGATGTTGATCTGCCTTTCTTAATAATTTGTAATTTCTCTCCAAAACCGTATGTAGAAAATTCTTTATTAATAATTTACAAACTGAAAAAAGTCCCGATCCGGATGTATCGAACCTTCCACCGAAGCAGCTGAATTTGCAGTCGTGACGATAATGCAACTTTAAATTTGCATACATATCAAACTAAATAGAATTATTTGTCTTTAAAAAATCTAACTTATATAAATTGAAATAATTTAATTATGTCAAAATGTGTCAAAATACATTCTCATTCGCAGATTTACATTACTTAAGTAACATTAAATTTAACAAACACTAAATCGAACAAATAACCAAATTATAATAAATAAACATTTGGGCATGAAGCACACTAAAAATAACGGCCAAACAATGCTAACAGCATCGTCTACATCACCACGCCCGCTGATCCACGCCAAGGCTACGAGAAGTACAGTTATAAGCAACGAAATCAGTGCTTATATGCAGTGTAAGTAACACATTTGAATCGGTATTACCTTTCCGCGCAAGCATAATGAGCCTAATTTAAAATAGTACTCCAAATAGTTATACTTTTTGCTGTACGGAATTGATTTTGAGCATTAAGTTGATTAAATATTACAAATTTAAATAAACGGTAACCATAATTTTATAAAAATATTTTTGTTAGCATTGGTTTTTATTTTTAATAAATTTTCAAGGGAAGCATTGCTTTCATTGCTTCCATGGACCGCACGCCACTGTTGGGGAGACAAAAAGAATCTCACGTAGAAATCTTAGGTAGAAATTACAAAATGATTAAATTTTTAAAATAATTTTCGAATACTTACTTGAAATCAATAAACTACTTTTTCTACTTTTATACCTTTGTTTATAATTCTTTATAAGCAAATTATGCGTTATGGGAATTCTCCATAACTCCGTGCCGTTGCACTATAGTACAAAGTAGTCCACTTTAACACGATATTCGGGGAATCCCCAATATATCAACTCAAAACAAATTGAAACAAACGAATATGAGTCAAATGTCATTTGTTATAAGACTTTCTTTTGATTGCTTCGTTCTTTTAGCTTGAATAAAAGATCGTTTTATAAATTTTATATATTCAATTTAAAAAATAAATAAATAAGCAGTTCATGAACAAAATTTAACCGCGATTAAATTTCTGTCAAAATTTAATCGCTCCTGACTACTTTTAAACTCGTTATTAAAGGTGCTTAGACAAGTGAATGTGCAGATTTTTGTTTCTTTAGTTATTGGCTTTGGCAGAGCCAATTAGTCAGACTAATTTGAATTGGACCTATGCTTCTAGTTTACACTTAACACAGAACACTGGGATACCAAAAAGGATCTGGGAAGCGTTAATGAGGGTCATCATAACTAAAAGAAAAAACCAACAGGAGAAGACCCTTGGAAAGGCAACAAAAGCGTAATAGAGTTTTCCTACGACCCCATACGAAAGTGAACAATAGCAAACGCTACCGACATTAAGAAAGTGAATCATATAACACGCGTATGTTAGGAACATAACACACGTGTGTGTTATGAAAATATGTCACGCTAAGCAATATCTAGAAATCCATGAATTTTGTTTACATTAAAATGATGACATTAATGTTTAATCCAATTTTGAGAAGCATTTTAACCATTATGTATCTATTCTTTTCTTATAAATATAACTTTAATTAATGTTTAATTAGTTATTTTAGCTATCAAAAAGAAATATCTAATAGATTACACCTAACGTAACCTCACTATAATACATGAAAATTATTGAAGCAAGTTTGCCAAGATTAAAATCAGCGATGCCAAATGGGAGAAAAATAATAGTAATAATGTCAAATAATTTAGTTAGGCATCCTCTTTCACACCTGGCATTGTGTTATTAGTTGAAGTTATATTTGTTAATTATGGAGATATTAATAAATACAAATAAAAAATAAATTATGTGCCTCTGAGATTATTATATTATAAATTGTAATAGTAATTCATTTAATTAATTTTGCTGCTAAACCCAAGGTTTAATTTTATACTATGTTTAAATAAGTTATGAATATATGAGTTTTTAAAATTGAAATTTATATTTAGCAAAAGAATCTATTAAATAAAATGTTAACAAACACCCATTCACTTTAACAATTGTCATAATTCAGCTCCAGAAAAATAAAATTAAGTTGTCAAGATAACTTAATTTTATTTTTCTGGAAATGTTTTGATAGAAATTTCGTTATAATTATTCATATTGTGAAACTAAATTGTTTAAAAAATTAAACTTTATATCCTAAAAATAAATGGCTTAAGAAAATTAGCTTTAAGTGTGATTTTCTCTGTTAAACCTAACCATAAAAATATTGCTTTAAAATCTTCAAAAATTATATTCTTGAAAATTTAAAAAAATCAAAATTTTTAAACATTTCAAATTTGGGGGGTCGTAGGAAAAATATTGTACATTACACGTTGGAAAGTAACTTTTCTGCACTCGTGTGATTTCTGCACTCGGCTTACGCCTCGTGCATCAATGCACACTCGTGCGTATGAAAAGTTTCACTTTCCACACTAGTAATGTAATATACTATTTAAATCCTATATCTAATCTAAATGATTGATAATTTAAATTTAACGTCTTGATTCCATTGTTATACGCTGTATAAATATGATGAAATTTCAATTTTGGCTTGTTTTAAAAAGTTGTACAGGGCTAAATAGATGTTCAGATTTCTTGATGATAGTAAACAACTTAAGTTTATAGGTAATTCAACCTTGCTTTTTATAATTTCGTTGAACAGGTTATTTAAGTAGATCGTATTAACCTCGCATTCAAGAATAATATGGTGTAATGTTCCTTCTGCGCCGCATCCACATAATGGACTCTCTGCAAGACCTATCTTGTGCATGTGGTGAGGGAATTTTCCATGATTAGCTCGTAAACGACAAATTGTAGTTACAAAATGTTTACTATTGACTCCCCGATACCAAATCTGCCGAGGGAGATTGTTTTCTAGTTTCTTATAACTTTTCCATTAAGCCCCTCTCTGATACTGATCATTCCACGAGACCAAAGCTTTATGCTTTATATATGAAATAACATCCGATTTGGCAATGTAAAATCTTTCCCGAGGTGGGGAATTAGCTGTGTCTTTAGCATAACTGTCGACAATCTCATTGCCTGTAATTAAAGCATGGCCTTTTATCCATACAATTACTACTTTTTGGTCGTTGTTTTTGATTTGAGCGTATATCTCTGCAATGTCTCTTACAATAACGTTATTATTTAGGTATAAGTCTAAAGATTCAAGTTTGGTCACAGTACTTAGACTATCTGCAATTATAATTTCTGATTTCTGAATTTGTGATTTCTCACATACCTTAAAGCTTCCCTAATGGCTATCAGTTCTGCAGAATAAACGGAACAAATGTCGTCCAGTTTAATTTGAATATGCTGATTTGTAAACAATTCAAAAATTGCACATCCTACTTTGTTATTCGTTTTCGAGCCATCTGTAAAAATTAAATGAAAATCTGGCCATTTCGTCTTAACATCGTAGTTAAATGCCATATTACGGACGGACTCAGGTAAATTTGAATAATCTGGTAGCCTACATGTTGCAATTTCTTGGGCATACATATCCGACGTAGAAGGAAAGCCTAGGTGAATTTCGTTTTGTAGAATCATGTCTCTATACCCTAGAGTGTTCAAATATAATGAGACAAGAAGTGGGTCTGTTTTAACCTTCCAGTAAGGTTTCGTTAGCATCAGTAAGGACAACTGGTGGAGCTTATCATATAAAGAAGATTTTTTTCTAAAATAAACCTAAAACGTATCTGCTAGTTATCATTTGTCGTCTAATATCGAGTGGCATAATTCCGCTTTCTGCGTGTAGAAAGTCTATAGGGGTACTTTTCAGTGAGCCCAGACAAAGTCGTAAACATCTGTTTTGAATGGTTTTTAATTTGTTAAGATGGCTATTACATGCTGACCCATAAACTACTGAGCCATAATCGATAATCGGTTGTATATATGAAAGGTAGACCAACCAAGATATATCAGGAGATGCTCCCCATTTACTAGAAGCTATTGATCTAAGCAGGTTAAGGCTTTTTTCTACTCTGTTTATAAGATAAGAAATCTGATACTTCCAGTTGAGTTTCCTATCGATCCAAACTCCAAGAAAACAAACTTGATCTTTGTACGAAAAGTTACAATTATTTAATTCAATTTCATTTGGCAGTTGGACTCTTCTTCGAGTGAATGTGCAAACTACTGATTTTGATTCAGATATGGTTAGATTATTGATAATGGACCATCGGTTAAAACTTTCTAACCCTGCACTTAAATTTTCTTGTGTAGTGGCAATATCCTTAGCTTCTGTGTATAAACAAATATCTGCATATTGCAGGACTTTGATATTTTCTTTAAAGATATTTTCAAGGTCCGAAACATAAATACACCTATCTCTGTAGAGGTTTATAATATTTCTAACAAGGATTTCAGGTAAACCAATTTCCGTTAATTTGGTGTTTAGGAGTTGAAGCTCAATACCATCATAAGCACTCTTAATATCGATAAATAGTGCCGTAATTGAGTTATTTTTTGAGAAGGCAATTAGTATGTCGGTTACTAGGCAGCCAACGCTGTCTATTGTAGATCGGCCACGTCGAAATCCAAATTGTGTTTTAGGCAATAAATTCTTTGTTCCAAATACCACTCTAAACGCCGTTTAATTAGTCTTTCATATGTTTTCAGTAAACATGATGCCAGTGATATTGGGCGATATGAGTTTGGTTCATTAGGAGGTTTATTTGGTTTCAAAATGGGTACCACCACATACTTTTTAAAGCTATCTGGGTAAACTCCAGTTTGCCAGAAATCGTTATAGATTTTTATCACCATTTCCTTAATGAAGGCAGGCAGATGAAACAGCTGTAAATAATGAATGTTATCCAAACCAGGAGATGAATTTCGTTTGGTATTAAGAATTTTATTCAGCTCATTAATAGTGAAAGGTTTAAGTATGTCATTGTATGTATTGTTTTGATCGCTTTGAATTGTTAAGTCATTGTTTACTGACATGGAGCGAGGGAATCTAAGAATCTTTGAACCCATTCATCGTTCCTCACAATATTTGTATTGCTAATACGTCTGTTCTTAAGCTTATTTATTTCCCTACAAATATTAGAAATAGGAACATTTTTATTTAGACCTCCCACGTAACCTTTTCAACTATTTCTTTTGGCTTGCTTAGTAATTCGTTTGACTTTTGCATCTGATTTTTTATATTCCAAATAATTTTCTAAGGAAGGTTGTGATTTATATTTGTTTAGGGTAGATTTCCTTTCATTTATTGCAGTTTGACATTCATGGGTTCATCAATGAGTTAAGTTATTAGATTGTTTATTTTCTAACTTTGGTATTGCAAAATTACTCGCTTCCTGGATAAAATGCATTAACGAATCAAAGCCTATTATGTCATTTCTTTTATTTTCAAGATAAGACTCATATTTTTCCCAATCCGCTTTTTTAATGTTCCAAATTTTATAAGAATAACACTTTGTCGTCTCAGTATGGTTACTGGTTTCAATCGAAATAAGAAAATGATTTGAACCTAACGTATCGTTTACCACTTTCCAAGTAAAGAAGTGACTAATCTCTGGTCTGGTTATGGATAGGTCAATGGCTATTTTGTTATTATTAGGTGGTCTTAGTAAAGTAGGAGCTCTGTCATTCAGTATTACCAAATTATTAGCATCCAAAGGTTCGAGTAAATGAATACCTTTGGAGTCAGTAACGTCGCAACCCCAGGCTACATGATGGCAGTTAAAATCTCCAACAAGTACAAACGGTTTGGGTAAAGAGGACAAAAAAAATTTCCCAATCTTCTTTTAATATAGATATTTGTGGACTGCAATAAATACAAACGAAATATATTGCTCGCTTATTAACTTCAACCTTAATCGAAACGCATTCTATATCTGAATTGGTACTCTTGATATCTAATAAATAAAGAGCGGAAAATATGCAATGTGCATTTTTTTGCATTTTTGCATTTTTTCGTCTTTTTTCGTGCAAACTGCATTTTTATATAATTAGTGCATTTTTTGCATTTTCTCACTAAAATGTCATAATTTCATGAAACAAAGCAATCAGTATTCTGAGAAATATTTGAGCATCCCTGAATCGACGACTATAATACTAGAGCTGGACTCATTAGATCCTTAGGTAAAGCAATTGCATAGCTTGGGGCATCACTGTAGAGTGAAAAAGAGGGAGTCGTAGTCAGTCCCAAGTTAAACGCGTCCAGAGAAGGTCGCGCGAGGAATTGTTTGTAGATTCAATTAAAATGCCTAAAACCTAAAATTTAAGGCTTTAATATTATTGTTTATTGTATATTTTATATCAATAAATGCGAAACTCCGTATAATGCCATGTAATAATAATGCAACAATGTAACATAACTGTATACATCGCTGTATACATAAAATAAACTTAATGTTGATGAAATAAATAATAGAAACAAAATTTAATTTATGATTTGATTTATTGAAATTTCCTTATTCTTATAACAAATAAGTTTTTACTAATAATATTTAGTTATTACTAGTTAGTTAATAGTATATTATATACATATTTGTTGCATTTGTTTTCAAAACCCTTGCATTTTTTGTCGAAACCCATGCATTTTTTGTCAAATTTCGTTGTATTTAAATGTGCATATTTTTTATTTTTGCCTTGCATTTTTTCCGCTCGTTACTAATAAAGATGGCAGATTTTTAAAATTTTTTTGATTTCTTACTTAGAGATGTCGCATCGTTCGTTTTAGCTCCATTGCAAGGAGGCGGCATAAAACCAAATTGTTTCGTCAAATTTGCCGCACAAATGGGAATAGAGATTATAGAAAATAGTTTTGATATTGTGAAGATTTTCACGTGAATATAAAATATCAAGTAGCGGCATGGCGGAGTCTAACTTTCTAATGTTTTTACAAATTGATTAATAACAATTAAATTGTTTTTTTTATTGGTAACCTATTTTGCTTATTTAAAGTACGCCTCAGCGTGCATAAATCCAACTTTCAAAAACGCGCGTGTTTTAAAGTTTCCATGGCAACATCAACAATCCGAGAAACGCCAAGTTTAAATGTGAACTTTTCAATGACTGATCTGACAGGAGTACTTTGTAACGTCAAATAAAATACTACTAACAAATGTTTCAAAAGCTTTATTCATATATTCAACAATCTTAATTTTTTAAATGAATGTGAAAAGTACAGTTGGTGTTGTTTGAAATACTTATACTTCGGTTTTTTAAGTCAGAAGAAATGTTGTTCAAATTAACAGTGCTAACATTTTCGGAACTCACTGGGGTTGCGCTTCCACTAATGGCACTTCCAATTATGTTCGAAACATTCTTCTTATTGCTTATACTTTCTTCAACGTACCCAGCCGCCACCGCTGCCGATTTCCATCCTACTTGTCGTTGGATTTGATTTATTGTCATGCCACTATTCGCCATAATGGTAGCAGACGTACGTCGAAACGCATGACCTGTGTATTTCTCAGGATCGTCCAATTTACACAGAGAGAAATACTTCATAAAAGCTTTGCACAATATTGTTCAAAACGGTGTTGGAGAAATTTATATTATAATTGTAGAATCGTATTGTCCAGCGTTGTGTAGGTTTTCGTTACTGAATTGTCTAACAGGAACGTACGACAATTATTTAACACAGTCAGATTTAGTTCTGCATTCTTTGGAACAATGTTGTAGAGGATAAGCTAGCATATTATGTTGAAGTATAATTGTAAAACATGTTTAGAAAAATACAATATTTTGTTTGAATGAAATCATAATCCAGTGTTCAAACTGCTTGCTACTAATTATTGTGTTTCGCAAAGTTTATGGATGACATCCTATAGATGTCACCACTTGTAATTATCGCTATTAATGTAAATTCGAGATTTATACATAAACAGGCGACGGCAAAAGGAAATTTTAGTGTTATACGTGTATATATTACACGTTGTATAGTATGTAAATACTATACATTGTATAGCTATATACATATTAGTTAGATATATTTTAATATATGTAAAAATATATATTTTATTTGTGATACCTCACCTTCTGTATACAATATTTGTGCCAGAGTATTGCACAATTTGTATAAATGTGAACAAGTAATTGTGTTAAATATTATTAAGTAAATGTGGCACAACTAGCGCATCAATTGTACAATTTTGTATAAAATTGTATGCAATAACATTACACATTCTGTTTTAATAAGTAACACAATTTGTTATGGAAACTTATAGACAACTATTCATTTGATTCTACAAAATTACTATTGACTTCCACAAAATCTTGACAAACTAAATGACACAATCTTGTTTTATAATTGTACACAAATTGTCCCTGTCACTTTTTTAAGACCAATTTGTTTTACAATACCACACAATTGTTGATGAAATTTAAATACATTTCTCTCTGTGTAAGATAACGTGCAATTTGCAGGGATGATCCAAATGTATTAATACCAACCACTTGATTGGTGCACTTCCCCTTATTATACCGTAAGAAAAGTCGGTTTGTACTTACATTTTGGGGGCGCAATGATAAATACTGCTTCACCAAACGCACATAACTAATTCCATCACTGTCGGCAACAGTAAAACGTCGACCCCTGATTGCCTTGGATGGTCGGATTGTAATAAGCAATACGCTTCCTTCTTCCTGGATGTCATGTAAGCGTAAATCGCATAATTCACATCTTCTACAAGAGCCAAAGATTCCGCAAATGGCTACCATCTTTAAAAATAAATACGTAATGTCCGGTGCATCTATGAAAAACTTCCGCAAATCGTCTTCCTGGAATACATATGCCTTCTTGGCTACGTCATTCTTGCTAATTGCCTTCATGAATGCATGCACTTTCACAAACGATTTTATATCAACCCCTTTGTTTACCCTCAACATACTTTGCAATTTCGAATGGATAGTCCACATAGTTGACGCCTTGTACTGCTCCGACATTTTCTGAAGGTAAGCAAGTACAACTCGTTCATCTGTATCTGTTATCTTTTGCTCTTCCATCCATTTGATAAACTTGTCGTATTCTTTTTTATAAGCGTGTTCCGATTTTTGGGGTATTAACCGCGATTCTGCTTTGCTGTATAAGTGATCAATATTATGACTCATTTTTAAACGAAATACAACCAGTAACAACTGTGGTCAGGAAAATTATTCTCAAGTGACAGATTGCAAATTAATTTTTGTTTTTTTCATTTTCCATGACAACGAAAGGTATACTGATTTTACATCACTAATGTAACCATTTTACATTATTAGTTCTTATTTCCATTTTTTGTAATATTTACCAGTATTATTTATGATTTCAAAGTGTACCAATAAAAAAAACTAGCGTAAAGTATTCGTGGATAACTGGTCTTTAAAACACTTGCTCTATTTCAAGCACTCCGGCTACGCCGTCGTGCTTGAAAACTCGCGCGTGTTTTAAAGACCTCAATATCCACTTATACTTTAATATACTATTCTCATCATTTCCATATTTTATCCAAGGTTTATAAATATCTAAGCAAGCTTAGAAAAGTAGATCGTCTCATACATTTCCACTATTGAATGGGTATTAAAATGGCGGCAAATTTAAAATTAACGCGTGTTGTAATGCTGTGATATGGTATGACTTTTTATATTGTTCATTAAAAGCGAAAAAATAAAATACCTTCAAAACAACTGTTAGATACAGAACAGTACACTATGATGTTTTCTTTTTATTAAGAAGTATACACATTTATTTACAAACTTCTTCAAAAACCAAACTAATTTCAAAAAGATCTAAACGCACTTCTTGAACCATGATCGAAGTTTCTTTTTCTGTAGATGTATTTGACGTTAAAACATTACGCATTTATACTATGTTTATGCAACACCTCTTTATAAACACCATGTTTACTGTGGCCATTATAAATAAGGAAAGTGATTGTTTACTCTTTTGTTACACTATAACCTACACGTTTCTATAGGCAACGTGGGTTATTTTTGACAATCCAACTCGAAAATTTTTAACCAATCAAATTACAGAATTTTTCAAATTGGGACCAATGAAATTAGTTTTATAGTGAAAAACCACTAGTGATTTTTTCTTAGTGAAAAAATTTATGTCAAAATGAAATGTCAAATTTAATTAAATTAATATTAACTACACACGCTAAATAAAAATTTGCTCGATGGATTGTCAAGCCGAATACAACTCGTGGTCTAATTTTTTCTTGCAAAATTTATCATTTAAGACATTCGTAGCTTTTGCTTTTGGAAAATTACACTCGTCTCCTGCGTCGACTCGTGTAGTTTTTGTTGCGGAAGCTACTCATATCTAAAATGACAAATTTTGTCGGAAAAAATTAGACCACTTGTTATATTATATATGAAAAACTCACTCCCTGGAAACGAACCTTTCGTTTCTTTTCACAAATATATTTATTGTTATCACCAAAACCTGGTAGTGAAGGACACATCAATTTTCCGGTTATTTATAATAAGAAATAGTTATTTAAAACATATAGATATTTGATAATCTTCTAGTTTTCGGCTCCCCAATGCGCATTGATCATAACAAGTATGTTTAATAAAGTCGCTGGGATTGATTAGTACGGTGTTGTCAGTTCTACTTTATCCTAACAAAATTATTAATTCATAGTTTATAAAAGAAATTCTGTATTAACTAAATTATAGGGTAAAATGCTTATTATAATGTGATTGATATAATTTCATCAGATATAAAAATCAGATTTTAATAAGCATCTCTACTTATAATATAGAAAATGTTAAACATTATATTTTGTTTACGATAACGTAGAACCAACAACAGTGTACGAGTGATTGGCACGACTTTATTGCACATAGTAGTTGTTTATGCGTTCTTAACCTAAAAGAAGAAACGTCAAACACAAATTATTTTTCATTCATTAAACCAAGGAACGTCAAACTAGCAACTACTTGTTTACTTTCAAAGCCGCCTACTATTACATGTACCATCATGAAATAATACATTTGTAATGTATGTAGAAAATCTTCAATAAATTATGTTTATCCACAATCACTATATAATAAGGTAATAATTGAACTCCTTGCCAATGTATAATGTGGTTTATAAAACTCTAGGGTTTCTATACATAAAACACATGGAATTATAATGATTGTTGAACACACTAGCAACCAGTAAAGCAAAGGTACTACGACAAATGGAACACGAATAATGATTTTCAAGGTAACATCCGCCGTCGCAGTAAAATGTCAAATAATTTTTTGATAAAATTCGGCAATTCTGATTCTAAATGAGTGTGATTGTGGATAAAACATTGTATTGCATACGGGTTTTAGATAGCATTTTATTCACTTAAGAAAATTAAACGCTCGAGCAAGCTCTCGCGTTTAAACATTCTTGCGTGAATAAAATGCTATCTAAAACCCTTATACAATAAATTACTATTTTATGAAATATAATGAGGTGTCGGATAAAATTTTCTATGGCAGAATCCACTCAGAAAATTGTATAGTTGACTAATCTTGAGCTCGTTATAAAAGGTGCTTAGACAAGTGAATGTGCAGACAATGTACAGACAATTTACAAACAATATATACAGGGTGGAAATAAATGATTTTCATCAAGTTACCATTGCATTCCCCATGTAAAAGCACGACGTGCCGCTCTACGAAAATACAGAAGGCAGTACCATAACCTCAAAATATACAACAAAATAATTTGTGTATTAATTTATTTTTTTTGACAATTGTTGGACAGATTGATTTCATTTATTGACAGAACTAATTTAGTACTAAATCAAAAAGAGTAGAGCGGTACAGAAAAATTTACATGTGAAAAAATTCCAAAGGGAACTTGATGAAAATCATTTATTTCCACGCTGTATTTATGCAGGACATAATCACGCCGAATACCCCGCGCGCATATAAAACAGCCTGATTAAATTTGACGATTTTTTGTTAAAATGTCTTGCACTAAAGAAATACGTTTCGAAAATCTTTCCGCCTAAAATCCCTCGTGCTACGCACTCGAGATTTTGTTGCGCGGATAAATTTACTAGACGTATTTCTGAGCAAAATATTCTGACACAAATCGTCAAAATTTATTCGGCTATTTTACATGCACTTGGGATATTACTGTTGATAATATTTACATATAGGGAATGTTATGTTTAGTTTTAATGACGCATTATTTATTATTACATTAATGCATCTCGTGCTCTCTGCACAATCGTTGCAAGTTATCAATGGCATATGTACTTTCTTTCAACAAAAAACTAAATATTTTGTCAACTTGAGGCAATTCTTTACAAATGCGCAGCACAAGGTACATACGTAGCCAATAGGTTGAGTTCTCGTATTCTGGCTTGCACACCCGAGTACTGTCCTGACATATTGGCAGCGTTGTCATAACTCTAGCCACGGTAGTTTGCAAGGTCAATTCCCATTATGTTCAAAAAGGCACAAAGAGCATCAACAAGCTGTTGGCCTATATGACCTGTGACCGGCAAAAATATCAGGAATCGTTCCATTGGAGATCTAATTTTATTGACGTATCTCAAAACAACAGTTACTTGGTCGATGTGGCTGGTATCAGGTATTGAATCGATTATTATCGAATAATATTTAGCATCTTTATTTCATCTACAATTTTATCCTGTACTGGTTGTACCATCTGAACAATTAATTCATCGATAATGTGATGGGAAAGGTAGGAAGGAATACCTTTACCCCAAATTGTACAACATGGTCCGTTATGAATATGTCGAATTTGGCGATTAACTTTATTACGCCCAAGAAATTTCCATACGACACGTTGCCAATTGTTTCACTATGTCCGCGTATTGCTAGGCCACGTGAGGGCAACATTTTAATCGTTTCTACAACCCTCAGTAACACAATTCGCCATAAGGGACTTCTTTGGCAAGTTGCTCTATCAAAAGACTGTCAATGCGGCTGAAGATTCTCCCGCGTGCAATGAATGCGGACACGCATTGACGGTGTTCTGGACTAGTTTCATGATCGTCAATTCTTCTGGGACTCCTCCTGTCACTAAAACCAACTGTAGCAAATTTTGTGGAGCCCCCATAAAGTTTACACACAGCACAAAATACAGCTCCAGTTGATTTTGATCACGTTTCGTTGGCGACCAGATTGGTCTCCGCGGTGATGATTAATCCAAAATTGGTTTACGCTGCTGGTGTAGATTCGGCGTTCAAAATAATCCTTTGAATTTTTCGCTAATTCACAATAATGACCTAACTAATATTTAAGTTTGAAACTTAACGGAATTGCACTAATTTTAATTTTACACTAAACGATCACGTTACTAATAAAACTACCCGATAAGCTTAAGTAATTTTATTACTTAAAGTTTTCCTAACTCGAGACTAAAAACCCCTAACAAACGCGAAATTTAGCTCGCACAATTTACAACTTTCCGTTAAATAACTTTCCAAAAATAAAATCGACTGAAAATCTAATTAAATTAATTTGTAAAATTAATTAAGATTTGTGTAACGAATAGATGAAAAAAATCTCGAAAGATATTTGCACCGATTCAGTAGTCAAAAGCGACTATCCACCTCCTGCGGCGAGGGTGCCTTTTATAACCTTTTTGTTTTTGGGTGGTTGACACTTTAGTCTGCTGTTAACAAAACTGAACCTTTTTTGTACAGGCGTTAATGACCAAAGTCCCTTCTCCTATCATTACCCCAAATTGAATTTTTAAACGAATTTGGAATATGGATTGGCGTGTTTCATTAAAATATGATTAGTCAAAATTATATGATGGTTATTTAAGAAAAACGGAATTTGTATCTAGATTGTCTTTTGTTTGAATAACAATTTGTTTTCGGGTTTAAGTATTCAGGTAAATTGTGTTTCGAGAAAACTCTTGAGAGGTTGTTAAATTGACTGTGACCCCCTTTTTTTTAAACAATAACTTTCCGAAATTTCCCTTTTCGCAACTAGCTTAAAGTTAAGTGAGTTTGTTTCTCCCGGTCTTGGCTAGAGGGGGTTGACGGTCTATTTAGTGGCTGAAACGCGGCGTCTTTCTTTAATAACAATCGTAATTAATTATGTAAGCAAAACAAACATGTACAAAATGGTAATCCAAAATTACGAAATGATATTTTACAACATTACTCATGTTCTTTGAAACGAGACATTTAACAATGACACTTCAAAATTAAATTATTGACTTCTGGTATTACAATTTCTAATTCCCTTTTGAAGATTCATAACATAGAATGAACTCTATCTAAAATTAGTCTCTATTTCCGTTTTTCAATGATTTACTTATAGTCTAGTTTGGTTTGTTAACTGCGCAATTGATATGTATGTTCGGCCATTCCTTTGTTTTTAGAAAGGTCCATATGTAAAACACACGTGCACCGTGTCGAATCAGGAATTTCCAAATTGTGTGAGAACTCAAGTCCCGACTAAAGACTTGCGACGAGGCCTGCACCAAATTCTCGGACCCGCTGTCACAATAAGTCTCCGCGTTTAGCCCGATTCCTGGAAAACCTGCTAACGGTATCACATAACACGACGTCCCCGGAAATCGGCTGTCGATGTAGAAAAGAAATAGTAATATTTAAGACTGCTTGCGCGTTTTTAGTTACGCCCCTCGATTTCTGAAAGATAATATAATTTTTAGAAAAATGCAAATTTCCGACTTACTACAATACACATTTTTTATTTACATGAACATATTTTACACAAAATTGAGCGACAATAGAATTTTTTAAATTTTGGTACATAAAGCAATTAAAAGATTGTTTCATTGGCGATTTACCACATATGTTTAGACATTCGATCGCATAAAATTTTATTTTAACTTATCCTATTAAATTTTCAATTTTATTATTCTACGTAGACCTACTACAGGAAAACGCAGTTTGAACAGAAGTTTGTTTTTGTTTGGAAAGTTCAGCAGGAAATTCCACGGAATTATCAACTATGATATTTCTATCAATGTTCAAATCGATGTTCGATCGATTTACAAACATTTTAAAATTGTACAGACATCATTAAATTAATTAATTTCGTATTGGATAGTATTAAATCGTTCTCTGATGTGACCCTTGTCAAATTTTCTTACAGGTAAACATTGAGAGGGAACTGAAGTTCTGTAATTAAGAATTTTCGATTGTCCTAAAAATAAAATATGTAAGCTTAGATATAAAATAAATTACAAAGTTACAAAACTTACCCATACTGTAATTTTATAATCTTTTAGTAAAAATGCTTAGAGCAAACTTTTGTGTTGGTTTTTCCCTGATCTAATGGCAATTTTCTAATTAAACCTTTATCTTTTGGAAATCTATGAAACATAATACTTTTATATTTATCACTAATGGATGAACACTGAGGCACACAACAATTATAAGGCATTTTACAGTTACAATAACAATAAAATCTACAGAAATAAATAGGTAGTCAGAAAAAGTGAGGTTATGTTTCTATACCTAACATCGATTACAGCGCCACCTAAATGAAAGTGATCTATTCTAACCTTAATAAAACCACGTCGCTTGCGTGTACCGAAGCCGATAATACAGGTCGTACCGAATACCGTTTCCGCTTCTTTTCTTATTGGTCAGGCTTCTATTACGTATTAACCGGTCTATTTAAAAAAACGAAAATTCTTGTCATTTTTGTCATAATATCTTTAAACAAAAAATATTTTTCTGTTGTATGGTACCATTGCGGTACTGAAGCTACTATAATATTAATGTTTTAATCGAATTTATGCTTACACTGTAATGGCTCATTCATGTTCATGCTTTTGTTATAGATGCAGGTTCGTTTTAAATGTAATATGTGCAGTCAGATCCGGTTCATTTTTGGGACATTTTAGGCCCGTTTCTTTAGGGGAAAATATTTTTGGGCAACAAAAACTTTGGTGCCAGGCATCCATTCCATTTTTACTTCTTTACTTTGTATAATATCTAGGCTTCTAAGTTGTCTCTTTATATTATATTTGTCCCTTCAATGATTTTCACTTAAAACCACTTCACCCCTGTATAATATTTCTATATATTGTATAACATCATCAGCAACATTTTCGTCACTTGCAAAAGACAACTGACTCTTGATCAAACAGAATATCGGTAACAAAACCTTCAAATTCATGTTTACTCGTATCTTCGAGGTCTAGAAATGTCCACTGTTTCCACGCTAACAGAAGATACATAATTATAAGATATAATTATAATACCATGACCATAAAAATCATTGGTCACCTTGGATAGCTGGAACTGTAAATTATAGGCGCTGAATAGCAGTTATCTTGACAGAAACCCATAATCCAATAAGCTAATTTCTATTAATAACGTAAACTATGTATATGATAATAAATATAGTGCCATTAAAAGTATTTTGACAAGTTTAGTTTATATTAGCTTTGTTTGCTAAGGACGCGGAAATTATATAGTTATGACTGGTTGCCTTAATGTTAAAATTTAAAAAAAAAATTAATATTTAAAATTACGCTTACGATGTAAGTTGCACCGGGGCGATTACAGGTTTTGTTTTATATATCTAAAGTCAAATTAAACAGAGGGGGGGCTTAAATTATAAGATGCACCAAGATATATACATCAATAAATTTAATTAGATTATAATCAAGTTCTCTACGGCGTTATTAATTTCAAACTGCTAAATTTAAGAATTTACAAAGAAAAAAAACTTTATCAATCTTTACCGAAAGACGAGGTTTCCCCAAAGCACCAGGTTTGTATTTTGGAGTTTTTCCCGTAGAAGGTGGAAGGAGTACCAAAAGTTGTTCCCGCTGTTCTTGCCGGGTACAACTAGTTGAAGGTTGTCCTTGTTCTAGAGAATTGCAATGAATATTCGTCGAATGATTTCCATAACTAATATTATTAGTATTGTTTACTTGCACTAATAAACTACAAGTTTGTGTCGCGATTTGAAATAGACCCTCTTGCAAGTTATGGTGGGGTTGGCGAGAACTTTTTCCGAAATGTTCCCAAAAGTGCGGCATATTTTTTATTACATATGTGACGCGGCTAATGCATTTACCTAAGCACGTCTTTTCTTCGCGGAATATATAAACACTACTACAGGGAAAAACATTGATCTACAAAGTTCGTGTAAATTGGTGGTAGTTTCTAGACTTGCGCCCCCCAACCTAAACTAAAAGTGAATTGATTGGACTGTCACGCAATAAAGGCAGTTAATGATTTATTTCAGGTAAACGTGCCAGCTTTGGGAAATGTTTTGTGTGCTTAGGAGACGGCCACTATTAAACAAAAGTTCATTAATTATCTAGATACTGCGGAACCATCACGTTACTGATAACTGATAAGATTATTGTTTTCCTTTATTTTGAACGAGTTCGAAAACCCTAGAAACATTTAAAAAATATACCTAATCAACCTAAGACTTGCGCTGATTCTTTTGTAATAAAAAAATCATTTTCAGCGTGGAAACATATTTTGTACTATTGATCTTTACGGCAATGTTAAACTTCATGCAAAATATCTTTTATAAACATAATGTATGGAATGATAAAACGAAGCTTATTTATTATACATTAATTCTTTCTAGGGTAAAACTTCTAAAAATAGGAATACACACCATATGTTCTACATATTTTTTTTGTAGCGACATACATAAAAGAAAAACTTTTCAAAAGTTTCTCATCTCTCTAATTAACTGTTACATTTTCAATGTCCAAAAAAGTCAAGTGGGAGAACTATGTAGTTAATAAAGAACATGTTAAAGAAGTTAAAGTCAATAACAGACTCATTTTAAATTTAACGAATAAATGGGTATGCAGAGATTGCAATATAAATCTTACACCAAAACCAACCTACATATGTGCGTATCACATTTCCAATAATTGTTTCCTTCAGTTTAACGAATTCTCAAAATTATTAATTTACTTTAACAAACAAAACCCATAATTACTGTATGTAGACAATATTTCCTTTATTATACACCTAACAGTTTGTTTGATAACTGATAGGTATACCACATAATAAATAAATAATACTATTATTGATTAGCTTTGTACTAGATACTAATTCATTTACTGTAGCATGCAGGCATTCACTTTTACTGTGGAAAAGATAAACTATTATACACAGGAGTACATTCCCTTTAATTGTTTGAGTTTGTTGTATAGCCGATTTTTATCTTCTGCGAAATGTCAGGTCGAATATTCATATCATTTTCGCAATGTAAAAAAAAAGATTTACTAAAAATGATTTGCACTGGCTTATACATTCACTTTGACGGAATGGCTGATAGCTCTTGCATGGGAAACGGTAATAATTAGGCTACAAAATAGGACGTGTGTAAGACACTATTTTTCATCTGCATTCAAACAGATTTAGGGGGTAGAACAGAACTTCTGAAATTTCTTAGCGGGCGAGTTAATAAGTTTCCTTGATTTAATGCAGCCTTGCACCCATATACCCATAAAAATTGCAGCACACTTTCAAAAATTTGCCTTTGCAAACCAAAATATTTGCAGAAAAGCTGTCTTTGCAAACATGAAATTTTGCATAAAATTTTCGTAAAAGATTGAAGTTTTTATATTTGAAACTTGCAACAAAGTTTAAAATATTTGCAAAAAGCTACCCCTGCAAAACTTTCAGCAAATTATGAAAATAAAATTTGTTACAAATATTTACCAAAGATTTGTAATAAATTTGATTTTTAATTTTTTTTTTATTTATAAAAATTTATTTATAAATCGTATACTTATAGAATATAGTTATTATCATTTGTTATCATCCGCGTGTCATCCATTACTTCCACGTCGACTGTTTGCCCGTCTTGTTTTCTGAAACACAAGATTGTAATGACTTGTATTTTTTTTGCTTACTTTGATAATGCATAGTAATGTATAAGGTATACTAATGTTGTGAACATGGACGAAAGAATTCAAAAAGATTTATAAAATATCAATTTAACAAGATACGCCTAATAATATAGGGTGTTTTAAAGGGCATGTACCAGACTTGACCAGCGCATTTCTGATGGCATTGGATTAGAAGTGCAAACTTTGAAATTTTAAAGCCAGCCAAACATGATTAGATCATATATCCTGTGATGAAATAAATAAAGATTATTAAAAGTCTCACAGTTTTATTAAAATACAACCTGACAATATTGTTTCGACAGCTATGCTGTCATTATCAAAGGTAATATAATTATAAACAAACACGTCGCTAAGGTAGATACAAAAATAGGTAACTAGATAAAATAATAATAATAATCACAATTAAATATCTAATACTTCCAGTAACGGAGAATTACTGAGCTCAAGTTGTTCATTCATTAAAGGTACCCTGAGTTTGTGTTTGTATATCTCAAAGACTTCTAAAATGTCTAATTTGCGTTTGTTATTACAAAAATGTAGGAATTTAATATTATTTTGAGGAGTCATTGTGTGATTTTGTTCTAAAAGGTGTTTGGCGTAATTCGATTTTTCAGGATGTTTATTTTTGTAATGACGTAGTGTTCTTTATATCTTATGTCAAAATTTCGAAGTGTTTGTCCAATATATACCGAACTACAAAAAGAACAATTTAAACGGTAAATGGCCGATTTCATGATATCATGTGTTCTGTCTTTAGCATTAAATAAAAATGAAAAAGTGTTAGTGTTGGTTTTAAATGTTATTTTATAATTGTTGGTTTTTCTTAGTATATGTATGGTAATGGTAACACATAAAACAGTAAAATATTTCGATTAGCATTCAGTAATTCTTTTAAATTCCTGATGTTTATTTTGTATGAAAAGGATAAACTTTTGCATAGTTCAAATGAGAGAAAATAAACAATCCTTATAACCATTCCAATATATTTTTTAATTAAAAACGAACTTGTTTTTCATGTTTTTAATTTCATACAAACCAAAGTGTTTCTAAGTTTTTGTACATTACTTTGGAGGTTAGTTTTTTTGAATGTCACCCGCACACCACTGCTTTTGTCCTGACTCTCAGGTGATGGATGTAAATATTGATATCAAGCTCGTGGAAAGTAGTGTAGGATCAGGACATTCAATCTTGATCTCCCTGTATTAGTAGCAACTTCAATATCATTAGGATTGAATGAATAGATCTAAATATCGTTTTCATACATATGAACATTACAGATCTCTACACAATCACAAAGACCTCTGGCATAGAAGGTGTACACCCGAGGTCCTAATATAAATTCCTGCGGCACCCCTCTGGTAACATCAACAGGCATTGAAACAGCAGACCCTGTGTGTTTCAAGGTATTATTCAGGTAATTCTGGAAAATAAAAATTGGAAAGGAAAAATGATTTTCAATGTAGAGCAAGGTATTGTAATGAACAAGATTAACCACTATACGCTGCCAGTGAACATTCTATAGTATGAGCAAAAAGTAACTCCATCAAAGGTGCCTTTAGAATTTTGAACTTGTGTGTATTATAACACCAGAAAATTATATTAAATTAATAAAAAACTGTCACTGTCAAAGAAATATTATTATTTTGTATAATTTTCCGGTGTTACAATACACACGAGTTAAAAATTCCAAGGGTACCTTTGATGGAGTTACTTTTTGTTCAAACTATAGATTGACGCGGAATGTATGACGCATCGACCGCTAAATGAAACACAATACACCAGGCTAATCTAGAATGTTCCGGCAATCTTATATGGGATATATAAACCACCACTGCACAAGAGGAGGGATGATTAGTCAACCCGCCAAACACGTTTGCGCATCGTGGATAGTATAAATGCGAGTGTGATATAAATCTTGTTTGAAATAAATATTTGTGTAAACTAAATTAATCTAAGTTTGTTAAATATTTTATAGTTGTTTGTAATTAGTGTTAGTCTAAATATTTTCTCTTGATAATACACAATTAAAACAGCACCTTTAGTATTATTTAAAAAGAACGTTACAGTATCATCCCCAGTAGTCATCATTGATTTCAGACTCTTTCAGAATGCTATACTTTAAAACTTCTTATGCCTTAAATGCTTGCATTTCTTATTTATTGTTGCTCACAACTATCCATAACAGCATTAAACATGACGATTTCAGATGAGATTTTAAAGTGCTGGTAACTTTTATTGCACATCATTCTGTATTTACTTAGTTTATGTACACATTATTATTTGACAAAAAATAGGTACCTCGTTTCTTAAGATAGAAACTTCAAAACTAATAAACTGAATTGGAGTTTCCAAGTATTGCCGCTGACTGGTTGTTTAAATTGATAAGCTAAATTGATTCTAACGCCATTTGAGGAAAGTCTTTGCATTGTTTTATATTGATGCTGTTCACATGGAGTTTATTTTAATCATGGAATCTATTAACAATGTCTAAACTTATGTGTATACGTTTAATTCAGCGACGGCTTTTGGCTGTTCGTGATGAGGCTGCATGTCTTTAAAGATGTAATTTGTGCTGTTTAGCTACGCGACTTCTAACCTTACTGTACACAGTGTACACCATTATTATTTTTCGTTTTTCTCCGTAATCACTGCATTGTTCATCAAAATTAAAAAACCATCTGAAGTGTGAAAGTATACCTGTATACTACAGATTTTGTATAAGCAATGTTTTAATAAAATGCTTACTTTTCAAAATATAACGAGTTAAATGAATTAATGTGACTCGTGAGAGATCAATTTGAGTTTCATAAATTGATTTAACCCATTTTATTTATAAAAGTAAGCAATTTATCAAAAACTGCTTCTAATAAAGGTTATAGTGTCTATTATTGAGCTTATGATGCAATTTGAGCCGTGTTTGGTATTTCAGATCTGTTTACTGGAAAAGGTTTCTATGTTATCCATTGTTGTAAAAAATTGTAACTATAGCAATAAAGCTTTTAGAGCAAAAAGAGTTGAAATACCAAACCCAGCATTGAATTTTAGCAAACAGAGCTTTGGTGATATAGTCCAGTCAATGAATGGCCCAAAAGTAGGTGTAGAGTGCGTGAGAAGGTACCTAAGAAATTCCTTCAGAAACTTGCTCAGGGAGCTTAGGGTGTGAACATACCAAAAGTCCTGGAGTCTAGGTGGTGCGCCGGAAGAGGGAGGGGGAGGAAAGGTCCCAATTTTTGGGTTTTCACTTATATCTCGAAAACGATGCGTGGCAGGGGAAAATTTTCAGATAATAAGTGAAAGTTCATAAGATTATCTAAAACTTTTAATCTATAGGTTTCTTTCGAATTCTCAACCGTTTTCGAGCTACACGCTCGGAAATAGTTGAGATTTTCGAAAAAAGTCATTTTACCTCACATTTTTCATCAAACATTCCTTCATATCGTCTAAAATATTCATCAGAGAAAGAAATTCATTTGAAAGAAGTTGTAGATACTTGAATTCCCTTTTAGAATATATATACAATATACATATGCAAATTAATCTCCAACCAGTCAACATTTACAGCAATTTTAAGTTTTTTCGTAAAATGTCATTTTCAGAAAAAGCTGTTTTTATCATATTATTGACACACGACTTTCGTTGTGTTTGTCTTGAGGACGTCGTTAAAGGAAATAACGACGTCTGTGAGGTCAAAGAAAACGGAATAATAATAATATTTATTCTATAATATACAATCGTACATAACAGAATCTCAAGGAGGGAATTCAACAGAGTTGCTCTTCCATCCCTCCTTGCAAAACTTAAACTTATTGTACATTTAGTCAGATTGAAAAGACAAAAAAAAGTAAGTTATAAGTACTTAAATTATATATTATAATCAGTACAGATTGTTTATGGTTTAGCGTATCAATGACGATCTGCAGTTAACCGCTTAACTAAAGCTTTTTTAACTTGCTTCACTGATAATGTCTTTAGTGATGGCAGAATATTGTTATAAACTTTGCGACATTGTAACTGAATGAGCGTTTAAAGAAAGTGGTATTATGCTTGGGTACAGTCAACAGACCTCTATGTCGCACATTTATATTGTGTACATCGGTTCTATACCTTATTTTATTGCATAGATAGGGTGGCTGCTGGTTAATTAATATATTGTGGCTGGGCCTTATTAAAGCAAGTAAGGAACGGAAAGACGACACGCACCAAAGTTTCCGTGGTTTGACATCCCTTTTGATTCACACCAGTTGTCGAGAAAATTACACTCGAAGTGATACAATTAAAAAATATGTCAAGGAGGCATCCACATCTAAGGAAGAGGCAGGGCCGTCTCAGCTCAGGTCTTCAGCTCCCCAATTCAATTTCAAGAACAATTGTTTATTCTGTGTACATTGTGCAAAGGAAGAAACCAAAAAGCGTTTGGCGAAAAGGAGAATTGTACATTCGGTTGAGACTTTAACTGTTCAAAATCGTATCAGGGAGGTGTGTTCTATGAGGGAGCATTCCTGGGGTGACAAAGTTCTTTTCCTCGATTAACGATCTTGTTGCTGAGGAGGCAGTATACCACAAAGACTGCTACCTTAGTTTGTGAAGCCCATGAGTTTCACAACTCCGAAAGCTGAGATCCCCAGAGACAGCCATGTTAACACAGGCTATAGAGGAGATTTTTGCCTACTTGGAGGGAAGCAGCGATTGTCAGTTTTCCAAAGATGAGATACTGGGTGTCATATCAGAGACTAAACCCCAATGGCGAACTATCAAGGCTGAGTTGGAGAGAAAATATGGAGATCGAATACTGATCACTCCAGGCGTCTTTTCGTTCATTGATAATTTTGTTCCCACTGTCTCTAAAACATACCACGGGCACACTAAACCTGTTGACGCATGGAGTGATCAGTATTCGATCTCCATATTTTCTCACCAACTCAGCCTTGATGGTTCGCCATTGGGGTTTGGTCTCTGATATGACACCCAGTATCTCATCTTTAGAAAACTGACAATCGCTGCTTCCCTCCAAGGTTTGGTTTTTTCTTGTTTATTCTGTTGAAACAATATTGTCAGGTTGTATTTTAATAAAACTGTGAAACTTTTAATAATCTTTATTTATTTCATGATTTGGTTTTTTCCTTTGCACAATGTGCACAGAATAAACAATTGTTCTTGAATTGAATTTGGGAGCTGAAGACCTGAGCTGAGACGGCTCTGTCTCTTCCTTAGATGTGGATGCCTCCTTGACATATTTTTTAATTGTATCACTTCGAGTGTAATTTTCTCGACAACTGGTGTGAATCAAAAGAGATGTCAAACCACGGAAACTTTGGTGCTTGTCGTCTTTCCGTTCCTTACTTGCTTTAATAAGGCCCAGTATTCCCTTTTCTTTGACCTCACAGACGTCGTTATTTCCTTTAACGACGTCCTCAAGACACACAGGACACTTAGTAGTACTCATTGTAGAGATATCTGTAACAAACAAATGTTGTGTGTCAGTAATATGATAAAAACAGCTTTTTCTGAAAATGATAAAATTGCTGTAAATGTTGACTGGTTAGAGATTAATTTGCATATGTATATACATTCTAAAAGGGAATTCAAGTATCTACAACTTCTTTCAAATGAATTTCTTTGATGAATATTTTAGACGATATGAAGGAATGTTTGATGAAAAATGTGAGGTAAAATGATTTTTTTCGAAAACTTCAACTTTTTCCAAGCGTGTAGCTCGAAAACGGTTGATAATTCGAAAAAAACCTATAGAATAACAGTTTTAGATAATTTTATGTAGTTTTATTTATTATCAGAAAATTTTCCCCTGCCACGCACCGTTTTCGAGATATAAGTGAAAACCCAAAAATTGGGACCTTTCCTCCCCCCCCCCCCCGGCGCACCACCTAGACTCCAGGACTTTTGGTATGTTCATACCATAAGCACCTGGAACAAGTTTCTGAAGGAATTGCTTAGGTACCTGCTCACGCACTCTACACCTCCTTCCTTGACTGGACTAATAGAGAAAAACAAAAAAATAAGCACTGTGTATCGCAAGCCAATCGTAAGAATGTAAATTGTGTAGCTAAGCACCACAATTTACGTCTTTAAACACACAGTATGAAGCAGTCCCATCACAGGCAGCTGAAAGTTGCCACTGAATTGTTTATAAAATATTGGGAATTAAGAAAAAGAAATTATCAAAAATTGCAAAAAATAATTTTTTCTAATTTCGTGCAGCATGGAAATACAGTTTAAAAATTAATTTTATAAAAAGTTTCTTAAAATTATTACTTAACATACTACGATCACCACATTTCTAAAATTCATATCTGTAATTTGCATCGCTTTATTTAAACCTTTGAAAATTACTTAATAACAAATAATTTATATTTCTAAAGGAGATCTTCTTCAGATCTAATATATTCTCCAATATCTGCTTGATGAAAACAAACTGCAGTTAAAGGATCGGCATGTTTACATTCAGCTGTAGATCGTGCAGCTACACCAAAGCCCAATGGTAAATCTGACATACTAAAAACAACTACACCATTAAATTTCTCTGTAGTCTCACTTATTCTGCCTAATCCAGCTTTTGTTACATTATGGCCATATAAAAACTGTTGTTCTGCAGATGGTTTAACCCAAATTTTACTCTAAAACATACAATAATTACTGTGAATTCTCTTATTGGCACTTAAATATATACTTGTGCATATGGAGCTAAATAATTTAAAGCTGTTATATGAAGAATAAACTTATTAGACTTTGTAAACTTTCCAAAGCATGTGCCCATACATATAAGATGATCGGGTGGTACTGATTCGCCAAACTTCAAAACCTTTTCGGCTACATAATATACACGATCTTTCTTTTCACGAAAGCAATATAAACCATCAGGCCTTTCAATGAGTAATTTTATGTTGGAACCAACGCTAAAAACCCAGAAAAGTATAATGTAAATAAAATTATGAGCATATGAATTAAGTTAACTTACTATTTAGACAGTTTTTCAAATAAGATTTTTGTTCTTTCTTCAGATAATCGTTTCATCTTTTGAGTATCTTTTATTATATCCAGTAAATTAATAACTAATATAATTATAATCTTTCAGCTTTCACACGTGTTCTTCGGGATGTTTACTGACCTTAAAAGATAGAGGTTATGTTATTGCAGTTTGAATTTTTAAGGTTATGTAAAGTGGTAGTAATTGGTTTTATTATATTTATTAGAATTTAATTTATTGTTTAATAATTGTAATTAATGGTAACAGCACTATGTATAAATGTGCAAGATTATTAACTAGTATTAATGCTCGTCATATTATAAACAGAAGAGATGTCTTTCGAAAAGTGCACATACATAGAAAACACTTCCTTGGAGAAAGATTAAAGGTTCAACATGTTTATTTCCCTTCAATAGTTATAAATAAAAGGTAAATATTGAAGAGCCTGCATCCTTTAATGAGCATGTTATTACATTAATTCTTTTTCAGAAATTTATGTACTCGTAGTATACTTCAAAATGAGAATATTGAAGAAGTGTTTGCAGCTCTTTCCGTTGCTTATAATGAACATAGTCGCGTTTATCCGTCAAATATTTTAAATGCTTTAGAAAAGTCAAACTTAAGTAAGTTAATAATACTTGCATGATATTGAGAACTCCTGTTTATCATATGAATGTTTGAAACTTATTGAAATCAAAAATGTTATTAACAAGTACTAATGATGAATAGATACAGATAAGTCATTTAACTATAAAGAGGATAAATCATTTGAAGGGTCGGCTGTAACAACGTTGTATGTAACATTTTGCTGAAATGCGATGTTTTCATAAAAACAACGTTAGTATATCCCCATTGGAAGATGTTGGCGTCAGAGGTATAAAATATTCTTAAACAGATTTTCGTATGCTAGTTTTTAAAGTGTGAATTTGTAGTATGACGTTTAACAACGCTGTATGTCTGTTGTCAGTTCCTGTTGTTGTCCAATCCATTTGTTACATACAACGTTGTTACGGCCGACCCTTCATTTAACTAAAGAAGACAATCATGGTGTATTCAAATGAATCTATCAAAGACCAATTTTTTGTGTAATAAATAGAACAAAGATAATAGTGTAAATAATTCTTATTATTACCTTTTTACAAAATCAATTTTGTAAAACTATTTTTAGGGACATTTTTATTTGTGAAGTTGTAGTTGTATTAAATTAATAATTTTGTAAATGACAGAAAAATTGGTATTTTCAAATGTTTATAGGATCTGTCAATGTTACCAACCATGCAATTACATTTTTTTTCAATAATTTACTGCCAAACCAATTTTTAATTGTGTATTTAAATATTAACTTTTGTATTTAAATACTTATCCTCTATTTTTAATAAATGAAGGGTTGGCCGTAACAACGTATGTAACTTTTGGATTGAACAGCAACATGAACTGACAACAGACGTGCAGCGTTGTTAAACGGCATACTACAAATTCATGCTTTAAAAACTAGTATTCTGGAAATCTGTTTAAGAATATTTTATATCTCTATGACACCAACACCTTCTAATATGAATATACTAACGTTGCTTTTACGGAAGTACCGCATTTCAGCAAAATGTTACATACAACGTTGTTACGGTTGACCCTTCAAATGTTTAGTTTATTATTTCTTTTACAGAAAATATAAATGGAAATCAGGGACTTCTGCTATTACAATGCTGTGGTCATGTAATTGGTGATCGAACATTACAAGTACAAGCTGAGTTATGTGATACAGTATGGGAAAAACTAGAAGAATGTGGAATTACATTTCATATTGAACATTATAACACTTATTTACAAGTTTCTGCTGAAAATAAAGTTAAATTAAATTTAAAAAAATATCTTTCAGAAATGAAATGTGAACCAAATAATGAAACTTATAATTTATTATTAGAATGTGTATGTGAAATAGGAGATACACAGCAAGCAATTGAGATTGTAGCTGTAATGAAGGAGAAGGGGTATCCAGCAGATGAGAGAGTATTTGATGCATTGGTGTTGGGGCATTCTATAAATGGGTATAAAGTCTATTTACTGTCTTTACGATTCGTAGTAGGCTTTGTATTTGCATTTTTGTAACAGTTTAGATAGGTTACCAAAAAATATTACTAATACTGTGTGTGTCTAAATTCAACGGTTTGCCAACATGCTTCCATCAGATTGTAAAAATTCAACTAGTCTTCAATGGATGTCACATCCAACTGTTGTAAAAATTCATCGATTCAAAAACCAATGCGCATCTACTCTGTCATAAATTTTGTTTTATGGTCTGTTGAAAACAAATGCAATCAACGACTTTGATAAGATATTTGGCAAATGTGTTTAGATTATCATCTGTGCAAATATAAATCTACTTAAAAAAATGGTTGAAACACTAGATGAAACAGATTCATTTAAAACACATTTTGCAAACAAAATTTTCAATTCATGTATTTCATCTATCTTTTTTATCAAACATTCGCTTGTGATTGTACACTGCACACATCAAGAAAACATCGTATCTGTTATTAAGATTCACCAGCAACTTTAATAAAATGTAAATTACGTGTCTGTTGCCATCACATTGTAATAGATGAATTTCGAAGGCTAACGTAGTTTTTGAAACAATAGTTTAATGATTTTGAAGTTTAAACTTGACGTGTTAAATTCAGTGTTATTGTTAAAATATGTAAGAATTATTAAAATTGTTTGGTGTGATTGTCGGGTATTATAAAATATGAAGATATAGATAGTGTTTTGTAATTAGAATGTTATTCGTGGGTTTTTTCTAACAAGGGCAGTTTTCATTATTTTAATGTTACATTTTAACTTAACCTTCAATTCAAAACTGTCACGCTTAAACTTCAAATGTATTAAACAATTGTTTCAAAAACTACTGTCAATCTTGTGGATAAGTTATTTTACAATCCCTGGCCTCCTTTTTTTTTAATAGAACGCTGGTAAAATAATACAAATGTAAAGCCTACTCTGAATCATAAATAAAGTAAATAAACTATAGGTATCAGTGGCGTGCGGTGAGAATTTAGGCTAGGGAAGCAACCACGATTTTAATTTTAATATACCTAGGTACAGGGGCGGATTCAAATTTAGAAATAAGTATACATAGAATAGAAACAAATAATCTTTGTTTAATTATTATTTATTAAAACCATTATTTTTCCAAAAACTTCCCCTCAAAATACTTCTCGGGATCCGCCCCTGCTAGGTACAATAAAAAAACAGTGTTACAATTATTAAGCTTAAAAGTTTTTCAAAGAAGAACTTTTACACTTTATACTTATGGAATTTGTTGACTATTATTCTTTATTTTAAAAAAACTACTACTATGTATTTATACTGCAACTCGATTTTCCGGTCTTTCTTAGCAAAATACCAGTGCCGGTTTTAATCTTTGTTGTTCAATTTGAAAGTTCTGGTTTTGATCTGCCTTTCTTAATAATTTGTAATTTCTCCCCAAACTGTATGCGGAAAATTCTTTATTAATAATTTACAAACTGAACAAAAAATTCGGATTCGGATGTATCGAAGGTACTCAACATCGAAGCAGCTGAATTTGCAGTCATGGTGATAATGCAATTTTAAATTTGCATACAGGCAAACTAAATAGAATTATTTGTCTTTAAAAAAATCCAACTTATATAAATTGAAATAATAAAATGCGACAAAATACAGTCTCATTCGCAGATTTACATTACTTAAGTAACATTAAATTTAACAAACACTAATAAATCGAACAAAGAACCAAGTTATAATAAATAAACATTTGCACATGAAGCACACTAACAATAATGGCCAAACAATGCTAAGAGCATCGTCTACTATATGACCACGCCTGCTGAATCACGCCAAGGCTAAGAGAAGAGCAGTTGTAAGCAGTGCTTATATGTAGTGTATGTAACACATTTGAATCGGTATTACCTTTCCGTGCAAGTTTAATGAGCCTAATTTAAGATAGTACTCTAAATAATTATACTTTTTGCTGTACGGAATTGAAATTAAATATTAGAAATTTAAATAAACGATAACCATAATTTTATAAAAATATTTTTGTTAGCATTGGTTTTTATTTTTAATAAATTCTCAAAGGAAGCGTTGCTTCCATTGCTTCCATGGACCGCACGCCACGGATAGGTATAGTGAATACGTTTTAAATTTAACTTATTCTATTATTATCTTAAATATAATTTTTTAAATAAATATATTAGGGGTTTGAAGGATGCTCAAACAGTTTTGGAAACTATGCAAGTAGCTCATATTCCAGTAACATCTAGAACACACTTTGCATTAATTAGAGGACTAGCTTGTCGTAGCAATTTCAAGGAATTAATGCACGCATTACAAATGCACCCTGGTGTAAAAGAACAAGAACTTTTATCATTATTGTTAGCGATAGGTCTAAATGGTAATC
This sequence comes from Agrypnus murinus, assembly GCA_929113105.1. NCBI lineage: Eukaryota > Metazoa > Arthropoda > Insecta > Coleoptera > Elateridae > Agrypnus > Agrypnus murinus. Next base: position 5,627,998 of record OV816024.1, read on the forward strand.
ATAACTGGTTAAAAGAGGTAATTTAATAGTTTTTGAAATACTTTCTGTTTTTTTCATTAAATATCTTAATGAATCTTTTAGATATTGCAAATAGTAGGACCTATAAAATTATCCAAGCAAGGTATCCAACAACTTGATTTATTATGTAGACATCTGATACATTCGGGACAACCAGAGGCTGCAATTAAATTTTATAAGAAATTTGTAGATCATATTACTGGTGATGATAGAGGAGATTATGCATTGTCTTTACTAATAGAAATGTTATACACTTCTACAGTAGGTTTTATGGTAAAACATATCGATAATTGAATGATTCAATTTTCTATTTTTTAGCCTTCAAAAATATTAATAGATGTGGCAAAAGATTTAAAAGAATCTAATATGAATACAAGCGCTTTAGAAAAAGTAACGGGTTTAGCACTAAGGCAAGGTTTTCATAAAGAAGCATGGGAATTACTAGAAACTTTTCCTAGCTTACGACCTCACTATTTTTGGCCTCTTTTAATCCAAGCTGAAAAGCAAGGCAGAGAGATTGGTAGGAAAATAACTATTATTAAAATTAACATTATAGTATTTTGTGTCTCAAGGGCAGAAAATTAGCATTTGTAGCCCGAGCGAAGTGAGGGCAGAGGACAACTCAGGGCTACAAATGCTTTTCGGTCCGAGTGATATACAAAAGTTTTTCACCTACCTGTTTGAAAGTTTAAAAAAGAATTCCAAAAGTTAAACAGTAACATAACTTATTAGTAAATTAAATAGGCATATGTTAGAGGGAATGAATGAAAATGAAAATAACGCCAGACTTTTTTAGTAATTTATTACTTAAATTAACCTAATAATCATTACATTACATACAAGATGGCCGTATAGTAAATGTTTTTATTATTATTGGTAAATAAAAGGAACAGGATATGATTTTTAATTAGTATGAATTAGATCAATTTATAGTCGACGCATTTGCTACATTTTTTATGCATACGGGCGCTTACGGCGAACAGCTCATGTCTCGCACGGTCGCACTGTTAGACTTTTTAGTCTTTAGTACTGGCTAGGTCGCTAGACAGGATTGTTGTTGTTTCGGCTGCTCAGCTCAGCCGGCTTTACTTGTAAACACTAATATACATGTGAATGTTGAATGTTATACATTCAAGATGGCGAGCGGAAACCAACAAGCTTTAGCTTCGGCATGTAAAAGATGCAATAAAAATGTTATAAATGGTTCAAAGTGTGAAAAATGTGGTGCATTTTATCATACAAGTTGTGCTAAATTAAGTAGTAATTTAAAACTCATAAAAGATAACATAATTATTTGTTGTGAAATAGTGGACAAAAAGGACGAAGCTTTCTTCCAAGCAATTGAAGATTTGTCGGGGACTGAGAAGAAAATTGACGTTTGTATATTTAATTATATAATTAAGCAGAAAGACGTTATTATTGGGCAATTAGAGGAAAAAGTACGATTATTAAATTCTCAAATTGAATCCTTCAATAAAGAGAAAAATACAAAGATAAACGAATCGAATATTGCTACACGTGTTGTTCAGAATGCTAAGAGCGATATCTCAACCGACCTTGTCGCATCGAATGCATTCTCGTACACCGTGCTTGCAAGTGAAAATTTTAATATTAAGAATCAAAATAAATCTAAACAATCAAGTCAGAAATCAAAAACTAGTGAGACTACGCCTGATCTCAAAGTAATTTCAGAAAAAAACTTATCTTCAGGTTTGTTGGAAGCAGAATCACGCCGAATAGCTAACGAGGTTATTAATTTGACTGACGGGTGCAGCTATAAGAAGTCACATTATGATGATATTTCCAAGGTTAAATCAACACGTACAAAGAAGAAGCCACCAACAATTATTGGTACAAAGGCACTGGAAAAAATCAAATTGTACAGGGAGTTCCAAAACATGCAACTCTTCATGTGTATCGGATTAATCCAGGAATCCTCTTAAACGATTTCTCAGGCTTTATTAAGCGCTCATTTCCAGAAGCAGTGTGCGAATCGCTGGTATCCAAACACCCTGCGATATATTCCTCTTTTAAAGTTTCTATTTACAGCAGCAACCTAAAAAAAGCGATGGACCCAGAAGTGTGGCCGATTGGGGCTTGTGTGAATAAGTTTTTCTACCCGCGCATGAAAGCAAACTCCAATCAGTGACGATTAATTCTAATTTGAAAACAGAGGTAAATTTAAAGTTGTTAAATATTAATATACAATGTTTGCAGAATAAAATTAACATCTTGGAACTTTATTTGCAATCCGTTAAACCTAGTTTTTTGTGTATTACGGAACATTGGATGTCTCAGCAAAATATTAACATAACTCATATTGAAGGTTATACAATGTTGAGTGCTTTTTGTAGAAGTAATACTGTACATGGTGGATCGGCTATTTTTGTAGAAAACTCATTAATTGCTAAATGTACGCCTCTTAATTATTTATCTGTGCTTTCAGTAGAAGTAAACTTTGAATGTTCCTCTATAGGTTATGACAATACAATTTGTATAATTACTGTGTACAGATCTCCATCTGGAGATAGAGATGCTTTTCACTTACTCTTAAATGTTATACTTGAGAAAGTAATTACCAAATTTAAGCACATTATCCTATGTGGGGATCTAAATATTCACAATAACCAGCCTTCTGACAATACTGAGTTATTTGATATTCTCCAATCTTTTAAATTAACGTCGCTTGTTACTGACGTTACTAGAGTTGCTATCTATGGAAATCGTATTTGCCGTAGTGGCTTAGATTATGTGATTACTAACATTACTGAAAATTGTTACTGTGATAATTTGGATCCTGGCATTGCTGACCACCACGTACAAATTTTCTATTTCAAATACTCTCATAATAATGAGACAAACTTTATACAAGATCAACGTAACACAATCTGCTTTCGGCATATTGGTTCAGACTCATTTAGCAAATTTAAGGAATGTTTCTTTAGTATTTATAGTGCAAGCGAATATGAGGGCAATGATATAAATAGCACCTTTAATAATTTTTTTTATACGTTTTTGCATTGTTTTGAAAATATGTTTCCTATAACAACTAAAAGTGTTAAGGTTAATTGTAATACTGCTGATAAAGTTCATTTTTCTTCTCAGTTAAAAGAAAAATTAGAAAAATTAAAAGATCTTAACATCCTTAAGAAAACTTTTAATGATGAAAAAATTAGTACTTTGTATAAAATAAGTAAGAGGGAATGCGATTATTTAATTAAAAATGAAAAACAGAAACATGCACTTAATATTATAAACCATTCTGATAATAAACCTAAAACTATATGGAAATTGGTTAATTCTAAATTAAATCGTGGGAGCAGGAATACTAACTGCAATGAATTAATTATCAATAAGCAAAAAATTACAAATAAAGTCGACATTAGTAACGCTTTTGGTGAATTTTTCTCAACCGTGGTAGAGGATAGATTGAATGATTGTTTCAAAAATTCCATGTCCATTAAATGTACAACAGTTAAAAATAACTCAAACAGCATATTTGTAGGACCCTTAACTGAAACAGAGATCCTAGAAATTATAAATAATCTTCCTAATACGAAATCTAGCGGATTCGACGAAATTCCGGCTTCTATCATTAAATATTGTGGGGTAGAACTTGCACCTATATTAACCAACTTAATTAACATTTCTATTCAGCAGGGTCAGTTTCCTGACGTCTTAAAGCGAGCTTCAATCGTTCCCGTTTTAAAAAAGGGTGAGGCCGCAAATGTTAACAATTATAGGCCCATTTCAATTCTAAGCAACTTCTCAAAAATTTTTGAAAAGGCTGTGCAAAAGAAAATAGCAATTTTTCTAAATAAGTTTGAACTGTTGTCCCAGTCTCAGCATGGCTTTAGGGAGGGGCGCTCGACTCTTACAGCAGCTGTTGAATATCTTCAATACGTTTATGAGAGGATGGACGATAATAATTATGTAGTATCAACCTTTTTTGATCTTACCAGAGCATTTGATACTGTTGATCCTAAGTTTGTTGAAGAAAAGTTACACAATTTAGGAATACGGGAACCTATTAAGAACTGAATAGTTTCATATTTGATCTACAGAAAACTGGGGGTAAAGATACATAACCTTAAATCTAATATTTTTAATCTTAATTTAGGCACGCCTCAAGGAAGCATTATAGGTCCCCTTATCTTCACACTCTATGTTAATGACCTAACTGAACATCTGGACAATTGCGGAGTTTTCATGTATGCAGACGATACCACTATCGTAGTTAATGGCGTTAATCCTATTGAAGTAGAGACTAAGGTAAACACTATTCTAGCTCAGTTTGACCTCTGGTGCTACAAAAACAAATTAATGATAAACTACGAAAAAACTGTATGTATGGAAATGCACAATAAGCTTCGAGATAGCCATGAATTTCATTTTAATACTCAAAATAAAACAATTAGTAAGACGACTTCAACGAAATTTTTAGGCATTTTAATTGATTCTAATTTAGTTTTTTCTGATCAAGTGGATAACGTAATCAACAGGCTTAGCCAAGCCTATTATGCTTTAATTACTTTAAAAAATACTTTTGGCACACCTATCTTACTAAATGTATACTATGCTTTAGTGTATCCTGTTATTAATTATAATCTGATAATATGGGGTTTATCTAGTAATATTAATAGGGTTTTCATCTTTCAAAAACGCATTATCAGATTAATTTTTAATTTGCCTTACAATTATAGTTGTAGGGAAACTTTTAAAGAAAATAAAATTTTGACTGTCACTTCTATGTATCTTCTACAATTGTTAAGCTATATCCATAAAGAAAAGAACAGCTTTGCAGTTAGTGCTAATTTTCACAATTATGATACCAGGAATAAGGATAAATTTCGTTTAAATAAATCAAAGCATTCCTTCTATAGAAAATCTCCTTGCTATACTGGATGCAATTTATATAATAGTCTTCCATTAGCTTGCAAAAACTTAAATAATAAAACATTTAAAATTAAACTTAAACAACTTTTTTCTGTAAATCCTTTGTATAATTTACAAGAGTTTTCTGAGCTAATTACAAAAACAGATTGTGTAATCTAATGTCCAACTGACTGATGACTTATTTTTTTTTAATGTATTTACTACTTTTGTTTTTATTCGTTGTTATATATTGTTGGTCAGATTTTTTATTATATTATGTTATCTTTGTTTATGGTATCTTTGTTTGTTATATACATTATCTACTGTTTGTATTTTTTTGTTGTTTTTGACGATGCTTATATTTTTCTCCTAAAAAAATGATAGCTCAATAAAGAATATGAATTTAATAAATAATAATAAAAAATATATAAAAAGACAGTAGCTTGTTCTCGAAGTTCAGGTGGTGTACAGCTGAACTCATTGCTTTCAATAATGTCGTTATTGTTGTCTATCATTGTATAATTTATTGAAATTCTTTTTATTAATTAATTGTCACCACCTCCATTTATACATACAATGACACTGTGAAAAGAAAAAAAAACAAACGACAAATTTATCGACGAAGACATGAAAATCAAAGTTATGATCTAAGAAGCCTAGAAAAATTTGACGTATGTTTTTTATATTTTTAAAGGTTAAGTAAAAATATGTTTCAGATTACATTTTCCGTCATATTCCGTTGCTAAAAGTTTTACGAATGAGATATTTTTAATGTTAAAAACTAATGATTTCATTTTTTGATTAAAATCTTTTTAGGATAATGCACAGGAGTGGTAAAAGTATGACAATTTAACAAACAATTTCAATTTTTACAGTATCTCCAACTTAAAATAAATACATAAATAAATCGTGCTTTCATCTAGTAGTAGCAAAGAGTAGTATAGAGGTTATGTATTTGACATAAGAGGGCAGTAAAAAGTTTGACCCTCAAAGAAGCCTTAAATGCCCTCAAAACAGAACATTTAGAAAGCACTTTTTGATCAGGTAGGGGAAAAAATTATTTTTTCGCCTACCTGATCAGAAAGTGCTTTTTAAATGTCCTGTTTTGAGGGCAGTTAAGGCTTCTTTGAGGGTCAAACTTTTTACTGCCCTCTTATGTCAAATACATAACCTCTACACTACTACTAGATGAAACCACGATTTATTTATCTCCATACTGTAAAAATTGTAATTGTTTTTTAAATTGTCATACTTTGACCACTCCTGTGCATTATCCTAAAAAGATTTTAATCAAAAAATGAAATCATTAGTTTTTAACATTAAAAATATAACTCATTCGTAAAACTTTTAGCAACAGAATATGACGGAAAATGTAATTTCAAACATATTTTTACATAACCTTTAAAAATATAAAAAACATACGTCAAATTTTTCTAGGCTTCTTAGATCATAACTTTGATTTTCATGTTTTCGTCGATAAATTTGTCGTTTGTTTTTTTCTTTTCACAGTGTCATTGTATGTATAAATGGAGGTTGTGACAATTAATTAATAAAAAGAAAATTGTAATTTCAATAAATTATACAATTATAGATTAATTACTCATCCTAATTAAAAGTCATATCCTGTTCCTTTTATTTACCAATAATAATGAAAACATTTACTATACGGCCGTGTTGTATGTAGTGTAATGATTATTAGGTTAATTTAGTTAATAAATTACTAAAAACGTCTGGCGTTATTTTTATTTTCATTCATTCCCTCTAACATATGCCTATTTAATTTACTAATAAGTTACGTTACTGTTTAACTTTTGGAATTCTTTTTTAAACTTTCAAACAGGTAGGCGAAAAACTTTTGTATGTCACTCGGACCGAAAAGCATTTGTAGCCCTAAGTTGTTCGCTTAACTGCGGGCTACAAATGCTAGTTTTCTGCCCTTGAGACACAATATACTATAATATGTATTTTTTTGCAGGTGTTTTAAACGTAATAGAAAGGATGTTAGATTGGAATGTAAAAATAGATTTAGATACATTAGAATTTTACTGCATACCATTCTGTGATACTGAAAAGCCACTATTATTAATAGCTCGATTACAAAATTCAGGGTTGACTATAAAAGAGGTGCTTTGCCCACTTCTAGGCTTTTTATTAAGAAAAAACAGGATCTCAAAGGCCGAGGAATTATGTAATTACAGTTAAATTATTTTATTATGATTATTTTGTTACTTTCATACTTATTTAGGTAAAAAATATGATAGTGTATCAATAATGAATAGGGAACGCTTATTACCACCACTAGTGAAGGCCTGGCACAGCACAGGTGATGCTGAAAACATAGTATTATTACTTCAAAAATTTAGTACATCAGCTGCTATACCTACAGAATATCTAGGACTTTTTCTTTTGCGCTGCCTTAGATTGTGTCAGACACCAGAACATCATGAACAGTTTCTGGAACTATTAAAGGTAAGACGGATTGTGTCAAGTAAATGATATTTAATACAATACAACATAAATATTTAATGATACAACTTAAGGTTAATGAGAGGCAATTATAATTTTGTGATAGCTTCTTCTAAATTTACCGTACACTCTTTAGTCATAAAGATCTTCCTTCATTGGTAAAGTTTGAAGGTGATTTTGTTTTTTGTTTACAAGAAAAAGTTACTTTTAGTGTGCTCGAAGATTATGCAATTACATCGCTACTCATTTTCTGATTGCTTCATAATTGCCCATCCAGAGCATGCAATGAGAAACAGTAACGACGTTTACAAATTTGTGAGGTTGTGTAAAGCATTTTGAAGGTGGTTTTAAATAAAGAATTTCTAACCTGGTTAAACACTATTTTCCCACACTTCTGGCATTGTTATAATTAAATGAAATTGCAAATACTTGTTGATAGGAATAAAAGCATATTTCTTCTTATAATATAATAGTCCAGTCAATTTAAAGCAAATTTACATGAATAGTGGAAAGTTGAGGTAAGTCCTTGGATGTTAAATAACCCCAAGGAAGACAAATGCAAAGGTATGCAAAAATCCAAGGACACAAGACTCAAGTTTCTGCTATTTTTATAATTTGACTGGACTATAAGGTTATTGTTTCATAAATTATGCCGATTGCTTGATGGGATGTTTGACCTTTTTTAAAAAATCTTATTCGACTGTTATGTATTATTTTTATTACTAAACTACCTATTTACTTTTACTACATGTTTGCAATTATTCTAAATACATCTTTTAACTTGATTCCTATTTTAGATGATGCATTCAAAAAAATTGCATATTTCAATGTCTACTTCTGATACTCTACTTCGTCGAATGAAATTACCTATACACAAATGTGAACTAAACACACAAATATTAAAAGGTATAGATAATTTAACAAATCCATCTGTTAATCAAGGCAATTCACATATTGCTCATCCGGTAAGTTACTTATAATTGTTTAGAATATGTGAATAATAAAAATAGTATACCTACCATTTTTAGGTAAAATTACCTGTAAACTACTTATAGTTAGAGAGCTGCAATAATAAATTATTGACCCATTTTCTATCATGTCAAACATTATTTAGCTTGTCATATTGAAAACGAAAAACAATAAAAATTTCTTTTTACCATCTGATTCAGTCTTGGGTCGAATACCAAAAAACGGGATTCGAATACGAATACTGAATACGCTATTAAAAAATGTATTCGAATACAGAGGATTATTTAACAATTATAGGAATTATTAGCAATTAAAATCTTATTATTTCATTTAGTTTCCCTTAGTATTTGTTTTTTTAGTCAGTATACTTATTCTTGCTTCGATTTGAATTAAATGTAGAATATAGAAGTGAATCGTATAAAAGTGCATTTTTAGTAGGAAAAATTTGGTCACTAGCGTGCTGGTTGACGAAAATCTGGCAGCACACCACTGGAAATATATAATAAATAACAGATTCTCAAAAGAAAAATCTTGTATTAAAATAACTTTAAAATGCCGTTTCAAAAATTCTTAATTGAAAAAATTGATTTTGCAATTAATGCTAGGTTATATTTTAGAATTTTGCATCCACTATAGATTACACACAAACTTTGGCGGTGTCAAAATTACCGCGTACTTAAACAGTAACTCTTTATCAAAAATAGAATTATTCTGAGAAATTGATATTAGTTATATTTTACTTTTCCATACGTAAAGAACCTTTCAAGACATGCTGTCACTGTATAAGTATTGCCCAAATAATCATTTTCAAAAATTATTTACTTAATAAATAATACTAATACTTCAAAATTAATTTATGAAACTTACTTTTTAATACCCTCATTCACTTTACACTAATTTATATCGAACACTAAAACACAAACAAAATAAATTCGACAATATTGTGACATTCCTGGGGTAAGTAACTGCAGGAATGAACATTGAACAATCTTCGCGATTCGTGAGTCCCAGACTGTTCTATAACATGTTCATTCCTGATTTTGCTTGTAAAAATATGGTATTATTTATTATTGTATGTAATCTTTGAATCCATGTACTCCCAATTTGAATCTATGTATTCCTTAGAATACGGGGATTCGCATACCAGGATTCGTTTTCACTAAAATACCAAAGGAAAGGGTAACTCGAATACAGAATACAGAATATCAACCACAAAAAGTAGTTTTTTGAATACGAATACTAAATTTTTGATTTTATTCGAATACGAATACTCGCAAAAGTAGCTTGAATAGGATTCAGAATACTGGGTATTCGAATACTACCCAAGACTGATCTGATTTATATTTTACTAACTTATGCATCAGAAGGAATACTAAAATATCACTGCCAGTAACATTAGACAATCTGCGTTGATGTCCAACCGTCCTTAACATCCAGGTTGGGGTGTGGAAAAATTCATCGTGAAGAATTCGACGAAGAGAACATCCCGATATGCTAAGGGCAATGTTTATGAGCAGAACACTTGAGACCACAGCATAGACAAACGAACTCGTTCGACATTTTCAGGTGCTGTAATGGCCTTTAGAGGTTCTTTGTTTCATTTGGTCACATTCCCCATTTCCCTGAAGGTATCCACCCGCAATAAAATCGATTTCCGATCTGGAACACAGCTCGTCGGGGAATCTTAAAGTGATGGCGAAAGGCACATTATACCGTGGTGTTCGTTAGAAAAATACGCCTCTACGGCAAAAGCGCGCTGCTCGACCAAAGCATTTTTGCGACTAAAACGGGTGGGGACACAAATCTCCCATCTAGCTCCTTCCATTGCGCCCTTTCCCATTCCTCTGTGACCCTCATCAACTTCATCACGCCTTTTCAAATAAGAAAGTTCCAACAGTGGAAGGGCTCTCCATAACTTTTTATTATCTAACATTTACTAATTAATTACTAGATTGAGATGTATTCTGTTTAAAAATGTAATTACCACAAGAAATGAGCGCCCTCTGGAGAGTGACTCAGATGCAAATTTCTTATGGCCATATTCTTGTTGCTGGTGTTGGATATAATAAGATTAATAATTTCTCTAATTAATAATAATGGTAGAAAATACATCAATAATTTACAATTGCGGCTCGCTAACCATTAGAAAAAGAAATCAGTTATTACAGGGTGCCCAGAGGGGTAGCTAGCGCCTATGCACGGCACAGGGACACTGGCCCTCTGACAGAGTAAAATATAATAGAAATTAAACACGAACAGTGCAAAGTTGGAATGAAATTTACTAATAAAATATAGCTTATATTTATAATTAATCATTTTTTTTCATATGAGGCGCGACATTGCGCTGCCTTGCACAGGAGCACCACAAACCCCAGCTACGCCTCTGGGGTGCCCCAATGAAACTGTTGCACTTTGTTAGTGACGATTTTAGTCAATCTATATTAAGATACCAGCTGTCAATTGACGTTTGTTAGATGCTCCATTGTTTAAACAAACCTGCGTGACCTGCACTTCAGTCACTCAAGTCACTGTTTTTTAAAGATTAACTGTTGTACTATTAATTAAAAATAATAATTAATTAAAAATAATATATAAATATTAATAAAAATAATAGTTTAACCAAGTGCGGCAGTTTCATTGGGGCACCCTGTATACAGTGTTTCCTAGGTACTGTCCATTATTGTAGGAGGTGATTGTTAGATCATTTTATGAAAAAAAGTTTATAGGATAAACATATGGTCTTCAGGGCTTTGTTTCAAAGATACAGGGCGCTAGGAGCTTTCTAAAATTAGGTTTTTCAAACATGGAACACTAACCAGTGGGTTGGCTTGAGTCATATTATTACCCTATGTCCTAATGTCTGCAGTCTAATGTCCTATGTTCTATTGTTGGGTCGCACTTAAGAATATATATTTATATGAACTTTTCTTTATAAAATTAATTCAAAAACCATTTTCTAAAATAATAGGTAGAAGGTACTTAGGAAACTTCTTGTATATATATTTAATACATTAGTTATTTGGTGAACAATATATTTAGTGTTTTAATCAATTCTAACTATTTAGCGTAACATGAACGTATCTGAATTGGAATGTCATCTTATAGAACTACGAAATAAAAATATGGAAATACGTGGAATCTTACGTCGATTAATACAGGAATATGCACGTTTAGGCAATCAAGAAAAGGTGAATGAATTTCGCCAACAATTCAATGATGCTGGTTATTTAGAAAGTACTGGCATGAAGGCTGCACTACTTTATGTTTACATTGTAAATGATAATATGGATGGTGCTATGAATACATACCATGAGATTAAGAAAACAGATCCATTATTTATCATTGATTCATTTAAAGTGTTGGATTTAGGAACTTTATTAATAAATAATGGTCAGTTTGACAAAGCGATAGATATAATTAAAAACGAAACTAAAGATAGGTTTGTATTTGTATAAATAATATTAAAAAATAACTAGCTAATGCCAGTTTTATTTTAGGCCAGCCCAAGGTGGACCTACGATTGTTCGGAATTGTTGGCATCTACTTGGAGCAGCGAATGATGAAGTACAAGTAGAAAAACTGTTTGATCTTTTGATCGAAAGAGGTTTTTGTGTACCTTCGAATATTATTTTGGGTCCTCTTGTTAGAGTACATCTGAAAAAGTTGGTATTAATTAAAAAAAACTAAATATAATTAATTTGTTCTAAGCAGATCTAAGGTGGCATATGCTAAAAATAGAGTTTGTAGTTTTTAGCACATAATATTTTTAACATCCCTATAGCCCCTTTATTTTCAAATAGTAGTGACAATGATTGATTTCGCCGCTGGAGCAAAAACACCAGACCGATTTTGGCAACATTGAATGTTACCAGATTTGACATTCCGTCCTACAATAAATCTTAAAAATCTAATCTAAAAAATAACAATCCTACATTAATTTGATAATATACATTAACGTTCTATAAAAACGATCATATTAATATAATATATACCTTTGTAATTGTAATCTTTCAACAATGTTTTATTAAATTTTAGTAAAAACATGCATGTAGTAATTTTTTCTTTATTAATGTTTGTGTCAGATTTGCTCCAGGATGTCGCTACTATTTGAACTATAAACATCCCATCGGAATAGTGCCATCTCTATTTATCATTTGTAATCTGAATGAAACAAAATATTACTACTAAAATAAATTTTAGAATTTTAGAAAATCATTATTTTTCAACGGGACTACTCTGTTTCTCTTCAAAAATGTTCAGAGAATGACTTCCAATAATTTATTTGTTAAATTTTTTATATTAACTATTTTTTACAGACCCGCAAAAAAAAACCATAAATGAAAGAAATACACAAAAATTGTTAAAAAATATTTATTACTATTTTTTAATATAAAATATTTTGATAAATAAATTATTGGATGTCATTCTCTGAACATTTCTGGAGAGAAACAGAGTAGTCCCGTTGAAAAATAATGATTTTCTAAAATTCTATACCAAATCTATGAAAACGTGATTTTTTCCCATATAAAATACATGGGAAACTTTAAGGGCTTTGAAGCACCCCTAAACATTGATTTCAAAATAAAAAAATAGGGGTGCTTTTTTTTTCGATATACAATAATCCTAGGGGGTGAGAGCATAAGATTTCCAACTTTGCTTTTTTGTTGGACCACCCTAATGTACATACATATATTTTTGGAGCTTACAAAGCCCAAATGTCATATTTAAATTGCAATTGAAGGGGCCAGTGCAAAAAGTGGTTACATTCGCATTTTGGAGAAATTGTTATAAGTGCTATTTTTTTTATAACATCAACAAAACCTTTGTGTTGTTTTAAATTGAAGAATTATATTCAATGAAAATCTGATATTATGTAAAAAGAATTCGATATCTTCAACAATTCATATAGATGTGGAAACATATTGAAACTTTCAATTTACAATAATAACTCAATAACACAAAATTGTGATTTAACCAGTTTTCGCACTGACCCTTCAATTGAAACTTGAGTGAAGCTTGTTTTTATTTATTTATTTCTTATAAAATGCCCTTAGAAAACGGAAGGATAATGAAATAAATTCTTAATTCCTTTGCGGACAGTACACTTACCAAATTGATACTTCCCAATTAAGTCATTAAACTTGTGATAATAATAAAAACAATTTTTCAACTTTAAATAATGTTATAATAGTAATAGTAATGATGTATTGTAGCTTTGATAATGAGTTGGTAAATGGCTTGAAAGCTCAGCAGTAAATCATTAAAATAAACCTATTGATTATATAATTTAAGATTGTATGTGAGTTGCAAATGGAAGTTGTATGAATTAATCTAAAAACGCATTAGTCAAATCAAATATTTTGACCATGCATATTCACATTTTTTTTTAAATAACTAAAATACAAAAATATAAAATAAATTGTAAAGGTAGTTTAATACTTACCGAAATGTGTCATAAAATTTATTTTTACATTTAAGGTAACGTAATGATTGAGAACATAACCTTAAAAAGTATTATATCTGGCATGACTTTTGGCTTAAATTAAGACTCGTGAATTTATCTTCAATATTTTCTTTCTATAATATTTATTCAATTGCTTCTTCAAACATTTTCTACAGATAAAAATATTATTTTAAACATTTTTGCTGCAGGTTGATTTTTAGGCTTTAGCTTGTCAAAAATTAAAAACTTCAAATTACGTTTGTATGTTGATTTGTATTTGGATTTGTATACGTTTGTATTTGAGTCAATTCTAGTGCACACATACTTGACGATATTTATCTCCCTCAACTGAATTAACAGAGTATTGCTTAGCTAGAACGGCATGCAGATAACATACTTTAATAAATGTTTTCATTTGCTCATGAATTATTCTAGAGTGAAAAGAACGTTTTCAGTTGTCGATTATTAATCTATGGATTATCCACAAATTTTGGAAATATTCAGTTTTTTAGGGTACATGTCCTAAACTGATAGAGTTTTTAATTTATACCAGGGACTGGAACAGGAACCCAAAAGAACCGGAATAGGAACCGGAACCGATTACTTTTATGGAACCGAACAAATTAATAATTTATTAAATTAAAGAGTGTATAAATATTTATATCATTATTTATTAAAAATCCCGTACTAATTTTCAAAAGATTTGCACCTAAATTTATAATTTTGCCCGCCATATTGGAACCGCCATCTTGATTTTGAAAAGTCTATCTCTAAATTAATTTCGCATAACTTGAAAAATATTTGAATGTAAATTTTCAGAACGATTGATTCACTAAAAGCAGGTTAACGTCAATACATAAAATGCTTGATATGCTGTCATTCAAATACAAATATCTCTGCAAAAAATTTGTGCACAAGAAAAGTAAATATCTTAAATTGTAGCTGAATGTTCGTACTTTCAAATGCATATGACAAAATTTAATCCTATATTAAATATTTTGCGTTAGAACATTCTGAAAATGGTCAAAATAGGCCTTTTTTGCACCTTTAAGTGCGAATATCTCAAAATCATGACGTGATACGCAATCTTTTTGACGCCATCGAGTTCTACGCACAAAGATCTATAAGAATCACCTAGTCTGGTCTCCGATGCAGAAACAAGTGGTATTTTTGTTCCGTAGTATAATTAATTAAAAACATATATAAATAAAAACTAAAGTACTTTCCCATAGTTTCCCATATGTAATTATTTGTATTTGTCAAAATGGCACAGATCCATAACTTTTGACTCAGACTATCCCACCACAACTTCCTTAATTAATTAGAATCTGCACTGTTGATACAAAAGCATGAACGAATATTATTTTAAACATATGATAGATAGATAGATAGATACTTTATTCATTGCCAGAGGCGTAGAATTATAATACAAAAACAATAATTTAATAAGTCATGTAAATAATAAAAATATAGGTATATATAATAAAATGTAAAATGTAAATATGGCAAAACGTGCACATTAAAACTAACAATTTACATATACAAATAAAAGTAAATATGAATATAACATAAAATATAACAAATATAATTAACAATAAACACAGTATTTAAATGTAATTACCGTTGGTGCTTGGCTTAGACGATCATAGAAATTACTAGCAAAATTTAGTTTTATTGAGATTATGCAGTATAGAATTCTTCAAGAGTATAAAAACAATTTTCAATTAAATAATGTTTCAGTGATATTTTGAATTTTTTAATATTGTCTATATCTTTAATTGCTGAAGGCAGTTTATTGTATATTTTCACCGAATTAAACAAAAAAGATCTATAGTATATTGAGCTTTTAGCACTACGAGCCCGTAGGGGATCGGCCCTTATATTGTAAGTATGAAGGTTGGAACCCTTTTGAAAAGTACTAATGTTGTTGTACACGAATAAAGCCGTTTCGAAAATAAATAAATTAATAATTGTCATAATATGTTGTCCTTGAAATACCGGTCTGCAGCTGTCTCTGTTTGATAGATTAAAAATTATTCTAAGGGCTTTTTTCTGTAGTTTTAAAATGTTAGTTAAGAATATTGAATTTCCCCAAAACACTATCCCATATCTAATAGTAGATTCAAAGTAAGCAAAATAAACTGTACGTAGAGTAGCAAATTCACAAATAGTTTTCAATCGTCTGAAGCAGAATAGAGCTTTCTGAAGTTTTAATGTAATTTCTTCGACGTGTTTTTTCCAATGAAATTTCCGATCAACAAGTACACCCACAAATTTACTCTCCTCAACTGTACTAAGCTTTATATTATTTAAATTCAGGAGGTACAATAAGTACTCACTATCTCCGTCGTTTAAATATGTCATTAAACAAGTTTTGTTGATGTTGATCAGTAGATGGCTAGCATTGAACCAGTCTTGTACATTACGGAGTAACCCAGCTATGTTACCCGCGAAATCCCCAACGCTACTACCATTAACATTTATACTGGTGTCGTCTGCGTACATGGTTACAGCAGCATTTGTGCTAAACGGAAGATCATTTACGTAAATAACAAACAGCAGGGGTCCTAATATTGATCCTTGAGGCACTCCGTAATGGACATCAGTTAATGATGAGCAGTATCTTACCAATTGACCACCGCGACTCAAATGGCTAATTTCAACTTTTTGTTGATGTCCTGTTAAATATGATTTGAGAAGAGATAGAGCAATGCCACGTATTCCGTAGTATTCTAATTTTTCTAATAAAATATGATCTACTAAATCAAAGGCCTTCGACAAATTGCAATTTAGACTAACTATAAATTTATTACTATTTAAACAGTGAAGTACGTTGCTTAAAATACTATATAATGCAGTAGATGTAGATCTTCCGTGCATAAATCCATGCTGATTTTCGCAAAAAAAATTACTTGTTTGGAAAAAGTCAGTTACTCTAATTTTTATTATCGTTTCAAAAATCTTTGATAATGCAGGCAATATGGATATCGGTCTATAATTTTGTACATCTTTCTTGTCGTTTTTCTTGTGAAGTGGAATAATTTTTGATACTTTAAACTGTTCAGGGAAATAGCCAGAGTCGAAACAGTAATTAATTAAATAAGATAGTACTACAGATATACTTGTGGCACATAGTTTAATGGTTTGAACAGGAATACCGTCGACACCAACAGTGGTTGTATTTTTTAATTGACCAATTACTTTGAAGACTTCTTGCGAAGTGGTTGGAGAAAAGAACATAGAATTATTATTGTTGATTTTTAATAAACGGAGTTTTTCAATAATGCTATTGTTATTAATATTAGACATTGTATTTTTTATTATTAAGTTATCAGGTATATTAGTGAAATAATTGTTAAATGCATTTGAAACAACGTTTGGATCATCAGTGTCGGCATCATTAATTTTTAATGTTATATTGCTATGTACAGGTGGAGATTTATTTATTTCTTGATTAATTACTTGCCAAGTTGATTTAATAATGTCGTTTGAGTGCGAAATTATAGAATTTACATGCATTTTTTTGGCTTTTTTGCAAACATTTATGGCTTTTTTGCAAACATTTTTTAGAATGAAACTGTATTTTAAGTAATATGTTTGTAATACGTCATCAGGGAAAAATTTTAGAATTTCGTGCAACTCTCTCTTTGTTTTTGAGGATTTTCTGATACCAGTAGTTATCCAACTTTTGTGTTTTTTTGACGAAGATCGAATTAAAGGATAAGCACTATTAAACGCATCTGAAAGCATCTTATAGAACATATTTATTTTTTGTTCAATTTCAACATTAGTGTATAAACTTTCCCAATTGATATTTTGTATTAAATTTAAAAATTTCTTATTATTTACGGAGTTATACTTCCTAACTAATTTGGATACTGTTTTGTTAGAACTTTTAGAAAATGGAATTGTTGAAAGTTGAACATTGTGATCTGAAAAATATATGTTGGTGTTAAGGGTTCGCATACCATCCACCATATCAAAAAATCGTCAATGCACGACTTGGAAGTAGAAGTGACCCTCGTAGCAGTGTAAATTGTGGGGGTCATGTTGAATGAAAGTAAAAGATCTAAAAAATCTCGTTTGTTCGCCGAATCTTGAAGAAGATCTACATTAAAATCACCACAAATAACCAGTTGACGACAACTACTATGATATTGCAAAATAGATTCAAGTTTTTCTAGAAAGGTTGTAAAATTACTCTTAGGAGTTCTATAAATTATTGTTAAGTTATACTCATCTAAACGCAGCGCGCAACATTCAAATTCTAATTCCTTACATAACGAAAGTGCTTATCTATAACTGAAAACTTTATATTATCTTTAATAAATATAAGTACGCCACCACGCTTATGACTAGATCTGCAAAAATACGTAGCTATTATATATCCTGGAAGAGAAAGACAAGAACACTCTACCGAAGACATCCAATGTTCAGAAACACAGATTACTCCAACGTTTTTAAAGTTTTTCAAAAATATTTCGATGTCTAAAAGTTTACTTGATATACCCTGTATATTTACATTCATTAAAGTTAACATATTTGAATTAATGGTGCTATTCTCTAAATATTAACATTATGTAAATCTGTTATCTCCTAGACAACTATGTAAAATAACATTCTATATAGAATATGCTATTCACTATGCCATTTGAACCTCTGTAACTAACATTCTGTTAGTAACATTCTCTGTAAAATTATAGTGCCAAATATTGTCACCATAAACAATTAACAGAATGCAAACGTCTGAATTGTCAACGAATTTTGCAAAGAATATTCAAGTTTACTTTTAGAAAATGAATGCTAATAACGGTCTTTTATTTTTTATATATAATCTTCTGGAAGAGGATGAAAGAAGGTATTGAGTTTTTATAAAAACCAATAAATTAATAGAAGTATTAATTTTTGTTCAAAAATTCGTTCTAGAAATTACATGAGAATTGAGAGACGACAATTGCGTGATACTAAAAATCCATTTGAAATGCCAGAGCCTGAATTTAGAACACAATTTCGGTTATCCAAGAACCTAGTAACTACCCTAGTAGATCTTCTAGAACCACATATAAACCAAGCCAGAAGACAAACTGCAATATCTCCTTATTTGAAAGTCTTGTGTACTTTAAATTTTCTTGGTCATGGTTCATTTCAAAGATGCATTGGTACTAGCTCATGGACAAGCATGAGCCAGAGTTCTGTTAGTAGAGCTGTATGCCAAATTACTCAACTAATTACAAGATTATGTATGCCTGAATGGATAAAGTTTCCTACAACTGTAGAGGAAAAGAATATTGTCAAAGAAGGATTTTATGATAAAAATGGCTTAAGAGGTGTAATTGGAGCGATTGATGGTACTCATGTTAACATTATAGCACCACCGATTACTGATGAGGATCATCCGCCTCATGTATACATTGATCGGCTAAGACAATATAGTATTAACGTAATGCTTATTTGTGACGCTAACTGCAGAATTCTGGCTTGTGATGCACGATTTCCGGGATCAGTACACGATGCTGCCATATTTAGAACTTCAGATATCCGAGCTTTTTTGCGTCGTCAATATGAGAATGGTGATAATGTTAGTCACTTAATTGGAGATTCTGGTTATGGATTAGAGCCTTGGCTGTTCACCCCCTATACAATAGCTGCAGAAGGAACACCGCAGAGTCAATTTAACGTTTTGCTTAGAAGTGGAAGAAATGTGATAGAACGAACAAACGGGGTGTTAAAAGGAAGGTTTCGCTGTCTCTCTAGACATCGTCAGTTATTGTATCATCCAGCTGACGCAGCATTTATAATATATGCTGCAGCCATTCTTCATAACATCTCACTATGGGCCAACGAGGAACTGGATGAGGGGGACATTCTTGAAGGAGGGCATGATGAAAATTATCCTGCAGACAATGAAGCACTTGATTTTAACTACTTTAATTTAGGAAGAGACGCAAGAGATAATTACGTTCGAGCAAATATTGATAATATTAATTAATAAACTTTTCTTTGATAAAAATGTTATAAACATTTTATTTTAATTATTGAACTTATAGAAAACAAGAAATCTAACTATTATTTAAGATGGGATCTTCAAAATCAAAATTCGGATTTGCGAATTTATATTTGGCTACCTCAAATTTAAATTTTGCAATATCCAGAGCTAGTCTTTTTGGTTCATTATTTTCTTTAAAGGTGTCCAGCAATTCTTCTCCAACAGATTTCAACGACTTCTTTTCAGTTTGTCTTTTTCGTTTAAGCGAATTTTTACGAAATAAAGTTTTTGTAGCGCTCTCCTTTTTTTTGCTAGTTTGAAGTTCTGATTGTTGCATCTGTTGATCTGTTGATGCATCTTCAGAGGGTTCATTGGCCAAGTCTTCATATTCAATCACATCTTCGGGGGTGTCTTGTTGATCTGGCGCAGATATACATTGAAGACCCCCAGTTACATCCACCTTTACGCTGCCCGTTACAACAACTTTACCCCAGACGGCTATGCCTCTTTCTTCTATCGGTGTTAAAATTGTGGTAGAACATGGACCGCCACCCGTACGTTTCTTATGTTCCACTATTTTTCTATATTTTGCCCTAGTGGTGTTCTTCCAATCGTTAAATCTCTAGTAGAATACAACAAATTAGGTAGTCTGAAGTAAATAGTAACAGCTTTGCCGTACTTACTTTTTTCCACTCATCACGTGTTAAAACTGGTCCATTTCCGTCACTATTTAAAATACTTGCCAGTTTTTTCCACTTTTCATGAATATAATTTGGATTAACCGTAGGATTGATGGTGCCGCTTCTAAAAATTCTATCATCTTCCATAAACTGCAGGTATTGTTCATATTGGCTGTGACTTGTTTTTTGTGATCTTTTTCGTTTTTGTGTAGGTTCTGCTTCCATAATGTTGTTGATTTTAATAACAAAAGGCTTTTCTACACAAATTAAATGCTCGATTGGCACTACACTTGACGGTAAATGAATAAAACGTCAAAATTATGAAGTTTTCAAAAAAGCGAAATAACATTTTGGGTCAAATGAGAAAATGTTACCAGGAAGCTTACAGTTTGATTTACAGAATTCCAATATTGAGTAAAATGTAAACATTCTGTTATGACACAATTTTACATAGCTATGTTCGTAACATACTGTTAAATTACATACTGTAAAATAATTTTTAGAGAATAGCACCATAAGTCTAAAAAAGACGAGAAATGTGAAATACTCAGTTGTTCCGGTGGATTATCTATATTCGTAAAACTAGTTGTGGAAACGTCCATTGAATGAATTTGATTATGTTGATGTCTTTCTTGTAACGTAGATAAATTAGTTATTGTTTCCATATCTTCAGAGGTGTCAGTCACAATTAATTCATTAACATACACATATTTGGCAGTTTTTTTGCTTAAGAGTTTATTCTTTGCGGACAAATCGATTAAAGTTTCTGCAAGTTGTTTGCATAATTTATATTTACCAGATTTATTTAGATGAAGGCTGTGCCGAGTAAAATTATTGGTATTTAAGATTCAACTTGTTCAAAAATTGCGTTCGGTTTAAAAATGCACTGTACCTCAAAGTTACTTGGCAAAAAAATTTTTAGAATATTTGCAAAAAAACGACCGTGACTGTCTGGTAGCACTAATATCTTATTTTTTCTTAACGCTGCTTCTGACATTTTTAACTTATTGTTATTACTAACGGTATTAATTTGTGCATTCGGTTTATCACTACTAACTTTTTTAACATTTTTATTTGAATCGCCTTCCACTTCCATCTTTTTATGCCATTGCAAGCAATTTTTATGTCATTGGATAGATAATGAAAAAACGAAAAATTCATATCATTGGCCCAACACGGAGAAATTGATAGCAAAGCCGCAATTCGGGATTTTAGTGTAACATAATTCCCATTTAAAATGCATTGCTGTCAATCAATTCGCCTCAACAATAGAATCTGATACTAACCCTGTCAGTGGCCCTAAAACTTTTTAAAATTATGAACGTAACAATATAAGATTCTAGTAAGTTATGCTTTCTTAAGTTGCGCATACTTGAAAATTCAAAATTTGAATGACATTTGTTTGACAATTTATTCTAACCTTGTTGGATGACCACTTAAGAGATTTTTCAGAAATATTTTATAACTTTGTAATACATATATATTTTTTAAACAAAATAAAAAATGGTATAAAGTGCAGTTTAAGACTCTAAATATCAATAATACACAAATTAAAAAACATTTTGTTTCATAGAAAAAAAATATAAGAGTAAAAAAGTTAGAATTTTCCAGTAGTTAACCACAAACTACCCAGTGTTTGACCAAATTTTTCCCAGTAATTGACCAGTGTTATAATATAACGGATAAAACATCAGTTTTTCATTATTTTATTATATATTGTTATAGAGCCATATAGTATGTATTGCATAAAGAAAAACGAACATTTTTAAAAAATATCAAAATATATGTGTATTATTTTTGGACATTATGCTAAAAACAAAAATGGAAAGAAAAATTACCAGTAGTTGATCACTTTACAAAGCCAGTGGTTGAGCAGTAGTTTTGTGCGAACAAATACTGGAAATAGCTATTTATTTAAAATTTTAGTAAGAAAAACAGGAACAACATATAAACATATAAACAAATAAACAATGATAAACAAACAAATAAACAAACAAACACACGATAACAAGAGAAACAATGGGCAGAAAACAAACGTAACCGATATCACACGCAGAATAAGCAAACTCAAATGGGACTTTGACAGGCACGAAGAACGAATATAAGACAACAGATAGAATGCCAAGATCATACGATGGAGGCCATGGTACGGTAGGAAAGGAAGAGGGAAACCAAACACAAGTGGCAAGACTAAGATGGGTTGAAAGTGGCAGAAAGCTGGAAAAAAGTGGAGAGTCCTATACTTAATACTGGGTGCAACAAGGCTTCTAATAATAAAGTCTTAAGGTCACATTAAAGTAATTATTTTACACTTCATATTGTGGTAGAGGCCTTTCAGCGGCATCCAGAACACTGTTTAAAATGTTGGTTGATGGATATTTAACCAATTGTTCATGCCTTGCGTATCCTAAATACCAGAGAATACTAGCAACATGAGCACAGCATCCAACAGTTCTAGAACCAGTTTTACATGTGCAGTAATACCCATTTATAGGATTTATATTGGGATTTATATCTTCATTTTGATTGTTTTCATTTTTTGGTTCGAAAGAAATCCACTGTTGGTGTTTTGTAGCTTGTGCAAATCGAGAATAAATCCTACATCTTAAAAAACCTCTTTCCATAAGAGTGGCTTGAAATGTAAACTGTTCGTTATTTTCCCTTTGGAGACGGTCTTGTATGTAACTTGGTGCAAGTTTTAATTGATAAACGCCAATTGTCAGGTCTCTTAAATATTGAAGCGTAAGCACAAGAAACTCGTGAAGTACCATTTTGTTTAAGTTGCCCCATAGATCATTATGAATTTGTCGACGATGCAAACCTTCCACTTCTACCCTTGCACGCACCACATTTTCTAGATCCGCTAATTCTTTGATGGCTTGTGCTAATTCAACCGATGCTCCTTGCATGTGAACACTTGGGAAGTACCTATTTATCATAGCACACGCAATACGGAAAAAATCTGCTACATTAGGAACGTGATGAAATCCGATCGGAGTCCTAAAAAATTTGAAAATCCCTTTTATATGTCCGTTCCTCGCTTCTACGATCCAACGGGTTTTCGTAATAAGCCGTGCACTGTTAGCTTCATCAGTATTAAGTTGTCTCTGTCCACGCGGCAATAAAGGAGGTATTTTTGTCTCTAATCCTAAGTCCTCTAAAAAGGTGATGGCGTCGCGGTATCCTCTATCAACGATTATTATATCACCATTTACTAACCAATTACTTAGACGTTCTGTATCTTCACGTCGTCTATCTTCTGTACTCATGTGGTGCTCTAATAAAGCCGCATCGTTATTTTTAGAATCGGAAAAATACGGCCCGTGAACGTCTAAAATATACCCATCAGGTGCGACAACTAATACAGGTTTCAGCAAATGATAGCCCTTGTGAAAGCAATAAGACTGGCGAAGCATTCTAAAGTTGCTACTTTTTGGAACTTCTAAATACGTTGCATCGATGTACACTATGACTTTCTTGTTGTTAGGTTCAGAATTATACAATTCGTTGGCGAAATCTGTCACATGCTCATTGATAAAATGTTCCCTGGTAATTGCTGCAGGACCTAAGTTTTCCGGAACAAATCTGTTACACAAACAAATTCTAACAGTCGCTATAGCTAAACTAACTGCTTGTCTGGAACTATAAGCAAGAACCATTGCTATTAAATCATCAGATAAATCTTGATTTAATTTAATCAAAAAGGCGATTAAATCTTTTTTACATATAGTTCTACGACGGTTGTTTACTACAGTTTCTTCGCAGTGGTTATATAGGTCTTGAAAGTTGTTTTTACTCATCTTGGCCATCGATTTGAAGTCGTCGTCGGAAAAAATTTTTTCGGATTCGTAACGCTTGCTCACACACGGGATAGCTTTCTGCCGTAAGGCTTTAAACCACTCTGTAACTTCTCGAGGAGTCATTACAACATTTCGTTCAATTGTGCGGAATTGGTCGACGATATTTTGGGGAAGCATGCCATTTTCATCAAAATGTTGTTCGCAACAGAAAGCATCTCTGGGAATAAAGACCTCCTTATAACAGTAAACCTCCAATCTTACTTCAAATGACACTCGGCGTAATTGTCGCCTATTATTATCACATATGAAACATTGATTTCTCCTTTGAACTATACAGGTGAATTTAAGACTGTCTTCATCACCTACATCCACATCAATGGTTTGCACTATTTGTGTGTGGCAATTTGCATGAATAACGTCATTGTTTATGTCCACATCTCTGGGTTGTAGCCCATTGTTTAACCGATGTTCAATTGCGATTCGTTGATATTCTGGAGAAATGTCTAAATTAATGAAACGCCGAAATCCTCTTGGACGTCCTCCTCGTTCACAAACGTAACACTGCATCCTTATAACATCTGTATTAAATAGAAAGAGTTAAAAATTGATATCAACTTTTTTAACACCACTACCAGCATACAATACAATTCAGGAATTTTGACAATAATGCCATTAGCGAAGAATATTTACATAATTGTCTTGGTTTCTAAGATAATTGTAAATATTATTTTCGCAAATACCTTTGAGTATGTAATATTTGCAATTTTGATTTTAATTCTGTTATACTTTGCGTAATATAAAAGCGAACATGAAAAATAAAATACCCAAATAGTTCAAAACACAAACTCTTTACAAGACAATTACAAAAACTGTATGTTTGTATAAGTAAATACCTACCTGGTTTCTATTTAAGCTGTATTCGATTTCTTTCACGTGTAATTAGTTCAAGAAAGCCCTATTTGTTTTTGAATATTTATTCCAACAAGGTTAGAATAAATTGTCAAACAAATGTCATTCAAATTTTGAATTTTCAAGTATGCGCAACTTAAGAAAGCATAACTTACTAGAATCTTATATTGTTACGTTCATAATTTTAAAAAGTTTTAGAGCCACTGACAGGGTTAGTATCAGATTCTATTGTTGAGGCGAATTGCTTAACAGCAATGCATTTTAAATGGGAATTATGTTACACTAAAATCCCGAATTGCGGCTTTGCTAGCGATTTCTCCGTGTTGGGCCAATGATATGAATTTTTCGTTTTTTCATTATCTATCCAATGACATAAAAATCAACAAAATCGACTGGTCCTTAGATTTCCATTTAAGTGGTGCCTAGTCCTTTAGAGGTATATAAAATAATTGCTATTTTAGTTTTTTATTAATTGAGGTGGGTAACATTTCTTTAACAGAATATGTATTTTAAAGAATATTCATTTATGCATGTGTACCAATAGCGAGATTTTAGTTGATTAATATAATAATGTTGAAGTACTTGAAACTGAATTATAAATAGGTGTCAAGAATTATTTGTCCAGCAACTCATTATAATTTTAATAGCCCATTTACAATTTTTAGAATTTTTCCTTTCGTCATGGTATATTTTCAGAGATTTTCGATTTTTTATTGTTATTGCTTTTGCAGTTAGCTACTGCACATATAACCCTGTTTTAATCATTTAGATTCTCAACTTATTGTTATTATTGTATATTATAACTAAAGAATTGTTTTAAATAAAACAAAAGTTTTTGACTAAAATATGTACAGAAATACATGTGGAACACTTCAACCACCACAGTGTTTCTTTATAATTTTGTATTATCATCATTATTTTTGTATATTGAATTAATGAAATGTTTTAACAGTTTGTCACAGTCCTATGTCATCGACTGGATATGGGGTGGGCATTACATGTGCATGAGCATATCTTATAAAGTTGTAGTATCAAGAGTTGCAACATTCTTCTTCGTATAGCAGTCAATCAGTTATAACTATGATGGATATTAGATTGTATTTTGATTTTCTTCCAGAGGTGATCTAACTAAAGCTGCACAAGTATTTTCTAATTTTGGAGAAAGATTCAGATATACACCACTTCAAATAGAATTACTATGTGCAGTAGTAAAAGCAGAAGATGAGAAATTGCTGCAGGAGATATTAAATGTAGTGTCAAGGGTACATGGCGCTGACGCAGCTTCCATTTCATTAATTACTGTACTTGCACAAAGTGGACTTCAGAAATCATTAAGAAAATTCCTTCTTGTAAGCACATTTATCTTAATAAAATTTGACATTTTATTATTAAATGTTTGTAGGAAGTTAAAAACATAGATAAAAAAGAAATGGAAAGGAGATGTAGAAGATGGATAAAAGAGGATAAGGTGTTCCCTTTACAAACATTAGCAAATGCAACTTATAAACTACCTATTGATATACTTAATCGCTCAATGATACATCAGTGTATCATGCAAATACATAGTAGGTAATTGTTTTATTTGTTGTGATGGCTTATAATTTCTTTTTCTTTATTTAGGTATTCATAATGATTGTGAGTCAGCTGTTAAATTCTATCAACAATTATTAGAGAAAGAAGAATACGTGCCAAAACAGTTGGTCGATGATCTTCTTTGTCTTGTTAGTCGATGTAAATACAAAATGCCAGATGTGCTTAAAGTAAAAGAACAGTGTTAATAAATGTAGATCTGTACATACTTTTATATAGAAAATTAAATTATTTAAATTTGTGTTTGAATGACTAAAAAACAGCCTATCGAGAAAGTATTTAAAATGAAAATTTGAAATCCTCATTACATATTTCAGTTTTAAAGCGGCTGATCTCAATTTTCTCAGAGTCTCAAGAGTTTCAAACATTAACTCTGGCAATGCCAAGCTTTTTTTGGTAGCGCACAGTACCAAGCGGAGGCATTTTGTGCCCAGCTGTTTTTGTGATGAAAGCAGTTTAATAAAGTACAATATAGGAATATTTTTGTGTTTATTTACTTCTAAGGACATTTTACAAAAACGAAAAAAAAATAAAATAAATACAATAAAACAAGATTAAGTGTTTTGAAATTTCTGAGTTTTCAAAATTCTATTTTTTAATACAGTAGGTAGTACAGACAGTTTTGGCTTATTGTATGCCTCTCACTTTTAAGAACTAACTAAAGTATACCCGATCCCTGTACCAGCATGTACAGGTCTCTAATGCTGCAAGCTCTTAAATGCTCAGGTATTTGCTATTTCCTGCCATCCAGTGTCTCACAGTCCCAATATGTTTTTAGACAACTTTCTCATACTAGTTTAGATGCCAATCTTGCATTCAACATATCTATCAAACACAGTGGCAGATTTATCACTTAAGGGGCCTGAAGCGTTACAGATTTTTGGGGCCCCATGGTATAAATCAATTACTACAATTTATATACCTTTTATTATTATATTAAAAATTAAGTAAGTACATATAATTAATAATATAATATTTAATTACATATGTAAATATGTATAACAATATTTTGAAATTAATATATAATCGTATCATTTTAATTTTTTGGTATAACTGACTTATTCGTTAATTGACATTATACCTACTAATATTACTAGTACCTTACTAATATTATTAGTATATTGTGTTACAAGTGCAGAAAAGTGCCAATTTCCAATGTGTAAAGAAGTTGCGGCATGAAATGAAGCCGAATTCCGCAATCACACGAGTGTGAAATTGGCGTTTTTGCACGTGTTACATACTATACTTACGACCACAAAAAAGTAATAAAACACTAAAAGCTAAGAGAAATATTCAACCTAGAATATGGTTTGAAATGTGCTGGCTTGTCAAAAGTGGACAATGCTCACATTTTCTGGAAAACAGGTGTTAGTTGTAAAAATTAAGAAATGCGTATAGCTCAATGTAATAATCATTTATTTATAAAATTAGAATTTAAATTTGACCAATTATTTAAGTTAATAACAGTAGTTTTGTTGACGTCTTCAATTATTTTAAAATGTCACAGACACATTTTTAAATGTATTTTGGACATCGTGTTGTTCCTCCGCTGCTTTTTTTGTTAATGGAAGTAAATCATAACCTCAATTTTCCAAATACATTGAATACCTAATGCTTCATTTGTATGTAATTTTAAATAATAAATTCCCAAAACATTTTTAGATTTCCATGTTATAGACCGGTTATTCTAGATTTATGGATTAAAGTGATTAGAAGGATTTATCGTGTCTGAACGTGCATGTAGTACGTACATATCACGGCCGCTACCGAACTGACCGACCGAGATACTATAGCGGCCGGGAGTCACTCGCTGTATGTACGCACGTTATGTTTCAGGATATACGGTATTAGCAGATTATAAAAGCTATCATTGTTTTTATTATAATTTAGCAATAATATTGAATAATATTAATATATACTAACAATTATATAATAATTTTAAAGTTAATCAATTTTACGTTAATTCAATAACAATTTTATAATAACTTTATATAGTAGGAATAATTCTATATACTGGTAGTCGACATAGAGCTCAGAGATAGAGATGTTGCTCAAAAAGCAAAAGGTCCAGGGTTAGATTCCCAGCTGAGGTGATAACATATACCTACATTTTAATACCTTTTAAAATGTGAATTGAGTTTTCCAACTGATTTTGGGTGTTTCAGTGGTGCTGATTTCAAATCTGCTTTTGGTTTTTCTCTATGACGTACGGTTTTTGAACAAAACAGTAAAACAATCGAAAAAATATAGATATTTATATTAGGCCAGTAAAATAGAATCCGTTGGCGGAAATAAATGTTGGAAAGCGGGAAATCGTTTCGATCGCTTCGTTTGAGGTCAAATATAAGTATCCTAGGTTTGCACGCTCCCTCGACGCGAGCTTACCTGAGGGCATCAAAAGAACCACGAAATCTTCGGACTTTTTTTAGTTTTTCGCTTATAACTCCAAAGCGGTGCTTTCCAACGAAAACTTCACTATTACAAGAATTATAGAACATTTAATTCTGCGTCGGATGAGTATCCAACACTTTAAGATCGGTCCAGTGGTTTGGTCGAAATCGACGGTCGAGGAACGACAATTTTACAAATTTTCGATTTCCCGTCAGACCGGACGCCCAGAGGCTTTTCGTATAGAAAAACCCGTTGGACTCATTCTGATTGTTAATATAAGTCGAGAAATACCTAAGCTTTGATATTATAGAGGTTGCCGGATTAACTTCATGGCCATTTTTTTGTTATCCCCCATCATAGCAATTAGGATCAATCCATATGAAGCAGTGCAGTACTGGTCGCTCAATCATTTCGAAAAAAGATTAGTATATTGTACAACAAGTTATGCAATGAAGCATATTGCTTGCGAGTGCAGTATTGCGAGCACGAGGCTTGCCGAGTGCTTGCAACTGCACGAGCAAGCAATAGCGAATTGGATAACGAGTTTTACACTATACTTTGTGTACGACCTTTGTTTAAATTTGATCTTAACAGTGGAACGTCGCAAAGCCAAGAAAGTGCAATTTTTATAAAAATGTTAAGTATTTACTATAAAAATGTAATAAGTTAGAAAGAATTTATCTTTTATTTCACATGATACAAATTATTTATAAAAATTAAACGTTAAATTATTGCAATTATTAAAATTCAATTGATGTTTCTCATTTAGAACATTACAATCTTCTTGAACAGTACTTGTAGTCTGGCAATGAAAGTAACTGGCAGCAGTGGAAGCACCAGTATTGGGTATCAGGTTATTAGTTGATGTGGAAGGTTGATTTTCAATATTTTCAACTGCACTAGATTTAGACATGATATTGTTAGTGGAGGTTGAAGGTTGATTTTCAATGTTTTCAACTGCATGCACTATCTTATTGGCTATGTTTAATTTGTTGTTGAGAGAATCCTCGATATATCCCTGTGCTACTGAGCTTGATTTCCACCCTCCATGTCGTTGCAGCATAGTGATATCCCCTCCTGCATCAATCAACATGGTTGCAGAGCTTCTTCGGAAGCAATGTCCCGTGTATGACTTTGAATTTGGTAAATGTAAGAAATCTGCAATCTCTTTTGGCATATTACCAAATTTATTTATGCCTACTACTTGTTTTGTACATTTTTCCTTTTGATAATTTAGGAAAAAACGGTTTTCACTGATATTTGGAGGGCGCAATGCAGCGTATTTTTTGCATAGCTGGTAATACGGGCCAGTGATTGTGAAAGTCCTGGTTATTTTTGTTTTAGTGTCTGGCAGTCTAACTAATAGAGCTGTGCCCAAGTCTTCAAAGTCATCAACTTTTAGTTTACATAACTCTCCTCGTCTACAACATCCCATAATACCTATCACAAGTGCAACCTGTCAAAATAGATAATTTAATTTATTAATTTAACTTAATTTACCTATAATAACTTACCTTTGTTAATAAATACTGACTATCCGGTGCTTCTTTCAAAAATGTATTTATATGTTGAGGACTGAGTACATTTGCTTTTTTGGGCTGATAACCATCTCCTTTTCTTTTAAGCAATGCTCTTAGTTTCGGATAGCGCGAAATATCAACTTCATGTTTAAGAATTAAAGTAGATCGTAACATCGAATATTGATTCCATAAAGTGGACGATTTAAATTTTTTAGAGAGATGATCAAAGCAAGCGATAAGAACGTTTTCAGATAGTGAATTAGTGTTCTTTGTAAGTTTCCAGTCCATGAAACGTTTATAACTTGCTTCGTATTTTGCTCTCGAAGTTTCAGGTAAGAGCTTATCTGTAGCATTTGTAGCGGCTTGCACTATATCGGGTGGTGTTCCACTAATTTCTTCTACGGTGTCCATTTCATATTCGTTTTAAAACCATTTTAAATTCAAAACGAGTAGATAACACTGTACTAAAGACACTCAACAGGAACAAAAATGATAAACAATCAAGGATAAACAACCATTTACGATAATCACGTTTGACAATTGACTAATTGACATTTAAATTTCAAGGCATTTAAATAATGACACGTGCAACAATAATTGTATTTTCACACATTTTGGATTAAGTTTAGTTATTAGGTATTAATATTAATACGAAACTATCACTGATTGTTTTAATTTCTTTAGATTAATAATTTATCATTATAAAATGTAATGTAAATCTATTAAACACAATAAAAAATCATACAATTTGCTAGAATTATAGTAGGCTTGTATATTGTACACTAGTTGTACAATATTGTGCACGGTTTAGGCAAATTCACTCATTCCAATATTCTCAACTATTATGAAAATGCCAACATTTCTTTGAGGTCGTGCACAAAATTTTTTGTGTGTTATCACCCCTAAGTATTGGTAGATCAAAACCACTGTCATTTTATTTTTATTCCATTTGATTAAAATATGGCAACCATATTTGTTTCGTGGTGCACGACGTTGCTTGCAGTTTTTTGATGTAAACGTAACTCTTGATATCTCAAGAACGGTTGATTCTAGAGACCTGCGGTAAAAATGATTGTATTGCTCACATGTCGGACTACATTTTTGAATCATAAACATAATATCCTAATTGCTGGGGATAACAAAACAATGGCCATTAAGTTAATCCGACAACCTCTATATCAAAGCTTAGGTATTTCTCGACTTATAACAATCAAAACAATCAGAATGAGTCCAACGGGTTTTTTTATACGGAAAGCCTATGGGCGTCCGGTCTGACGAAAAATCGAAAATTTGTAAAATTGTCGTTTCTCGATCGTCGATTTCGACTAAACCACTGGACAGATTTTAAAGTGCTGCATACTCATCCGACGCAGAATTCAATGCTCTATAATTCTTGTAATAGTGAAGTTTTCGTTGGAAAGCACCGCTTTGGAGTTATAAGCGAAAAACTAAAAAAGGTCCGAAGATTTCGTGGTTCTTTTGATGCCCTCAGGTAAGCTCGCGTCGAGGAACCGTGCAAACCTAGAATACTTATATTTGACCTCAAACGAAGCGATCGAAACGATCTCCCGCTTTCCAACATTTATTTCCACCAACGGTCCAAAACCGGTCTAATTTTACTGGCCTATATGTATTTAGGGTAATAAGGAAAAGTGAAAAAGGCAACAAAAAAAAATACAAAAATCAGAAAGCAGAAAGGAATTATTGTGTAACCATGGAAGAGAAGGCTTGTCAAGTATTGAGAACATCGTCATCGACCATTGGTTGTCGGAAGAGTTACAATGACAGCAGGGGCTGATCCCGAATTAAGAATGGTACTACTGGAATGGAAGCGGGTGGGAGAAAGGTCTGCTTGGGAAGCCGTCAGCGTTTCTAACAGAATCTTAAAAGCATATTGGGCCCAGTGGGAGTCCTTGCAGGTGGAAAACGGTCTCCTGAAGCGAGTGCTAGAGAGTGAAGATGTGAAGATCCAAAAAGCCGAGTGACAGCAGTATTACGACATCTCCATAGCGATGCCTCAGCAGGACACTTCGGCGTGAAGAAGATTCTGGAGAAGGTTAGGGAGCGTTGAAAGAAGACGTATAAGAGTGGTGCCGTAAATGCGAACCATAACCCTTGGGGAAACGAAGAGCACCTATAAAGCAGTACAATGTGGGTGGTCGTCCGGAAATAATAGCTGTATGTTATAACTTGTTCAGGGTGAACGGACAAGCAGTCGTTAAAGAGTCGGACTTCACTAGTATCCGAGACTAGCCCGAAGATAGAGGGAGGGCAGTCGTTAGAGGTGTCGGGGAGCACTAGGATTCGAGACTAGCTTGTGGGCAGACCACACGGCGTTCACCCTTAGAACTGGTCGTTGTCTACCCAATCCCAGGCAAACCTGGAATTGGGTAGACAACGACCAGTTACCCAGACAAATCTGGGTAACGGATGACGCGATCAGAATGAAATATGTGGTTATGCCGAGGTGTTTCGTTTACGTTTCACCGAAGTGTTTCTCGACGATGACCCTAAAACGTTGCGGAGGGAGCTCTGCTAACAAGGGGGTCCGGTGTGGGTGGATTGAATCTTACCTGACGTAGGGCCTTTTAAGGAGCTAAGTATCCTGCTGTCTGGCCTAGACGAATGGAGGAGATTTAAGTGAGGTTTATCTCGGTTAGGGAGTTCGCTCGCTAACCCATGAGAAACTGCATGCCACCAGGTAGCGTTTCGGAGTTGACAGTACGGGGGTCTGGCATATACTGTCAGTTCCAGCGTCAGATTCCCAGAAATCGCCTAGAGACCTACACTTAAAGAACGTTGATGCGAAGAGACATAGCCTCTCACGTTGAAGACAACTTCACCTTAACGGGTACACACCGGGATGCTGCTTTAAAAAGGGCCCTTTAAAGTAGCCTCGAAACGAAGCTCTGTCGAGGGCGCACCAGGCCTATAACTGGGAGATCGGGGTGGCGAACCCATTTAAAAACCAAGTCCCGCCACATTTGAGATTGGATTCGATCGGGCAGTGGCCCCAAGTAAAGCTTGGTGAAAGAACCTATGGTTCTGATGTACCTAACCTAGGTTAGGGATAGTCCTAATGCTGGACGAGGTACTTAGCCCCGTATGAAAGAGGACGGGAGGGTGCCGGCGGGTGAGCACGTGTTAAGTCAATCGCTCCGGTACTAGCCTGGTTAGCTAGTAGAGGGTGGATAGGCAACCTCGCTCCGACCAGTGAGTAACTGGGAGCAATTGCGCGCTGATTGACTTCCTCCTTTGGAAGGAACGTGGGTGTATGATAACACGGGAACCCCACGTAAAACATACATGTAACCATGTCTGACCTAGACGAATGGAGGAGATTCAAGTGAGGTTTATCTCGGTTCGGGAGTTCGCTCGTTAACCCATGAGAAACTGCAAGCCACCAGGTAGCGTTTCGGAGGTGACAGTACGGGGGTCTGGCATATGCTGGCAGTTCCAGCGTCGGATTCCCAGAAATCGTTTAAAGACCTACACTTAAAGGACGTTGATGCGAAGATAGATAGCCTCTCATCTTCAAGACAACTTCACCTTAACGGGTACACACCGGGATGTAGCCTCGAAACGAAACTCTGTCGGGGGCACACCAGGCCTATAACTGGG
Organism: Agrypnus murinus; assembly: GCA_929113105.1. Classification (NCBI taxonomy): domain Eukaryota; kingdom Metazoa; phylum Arthropoda; class Insecta; order Coleoptera; family Elateridae; genus Agrypnus; species Agrypnus murinus. The sequence continues at coordinate 5,662,266 of OV816024.1, forward strand.
AGATCGGGGTGGCAAAACCATTTAAAAACCAAGTCCCACTACACTTGAGGTTGGATTCGATCCGGTAGTGGCCCCAACTCTGGCTCGGTTGTACCGAACTGACCTAAGTTGGGGGAATAGCCCTAATGCTGGACGAGGCACTTGGCCCCGTATGAAAGAGGACGGAAGGGTGCCAGCGGGTGAGCACGTATATGTTAATCGCTCCGGTACTAGCCTGATTAGCTAGTAGAGGGTGGATAGGCAACCTCGCTCCAACCAGTGAGTAACTGGGAGCAATCGCTATGCAATTGCGCGCTGATTGAGCGTATCGCAATTACTTCCTCCTTTGGAAGGAACGTGGGGGTATATTAACACGGGAACCCCACATGTAAATCATGTATAACTTGTTCACTTACGTTTAGGCTACGTAGCGGGAACGGGGCGGCGTAGTAATTTCGTGAAACTTCTTTTCTCTTTGACACATCGTGTCGCGTGATTGCTCTATCTTACGCTTGCAACTTAATAAATATTCTATCATTTTTTTATATTAATGCTGCGATCGTGTCACAAAATGGATTACTATTTTATTTGTAATACGTGATGGAGATGGAAAGTAGTTTACGAAAAATTGCGTTAAAGTGATTCTCCTGGGTAGGAAAGACGTGTTCTACTTTTAGTCGGTGTTCTAGATAAAAACCTCGGAATTCGCCTTTTGGGCACCGATTTTGATGATTTTTTAAATTGTAGGTAATCGACTATATTTCAAAATCTAAATGCTGGATTAGTACGCTAATGCCCTGTTTAATTGTCATTAACAAAGTATTATGTTTTCCATAAGGGGCTAATTAATAATCAAATAATTTTAGCAAATTTTTCTTATAATTGAATAAAATTAGGTCTTATAGCTAGCTTTTTGGTGTCACAGATTACGAATTCGGGGTTCTAATCTGCCCAAAGTGTAAAATAGCAGCTACAAAATGGCCACCGAAACTAAATATGATTAAAATTCAAAATGTTTATTCTCTTCGACATGTTTGTTTAAGATGAATTTATTATTAGAATATTATTTATTTAAAATTCAAATTGGTGGAAAGGAATTTAGTTTGAATAGTGTTAAGATTAATATTCCATAATTTAACCATAATTCCGTTTAATATTGAAACTTTATTCATCGTCAGATTTAAATAAAGATTATTGTATTAATTATTATTTACTAGTGTTTCTTTTAAAACACTGTTAGTTTCATCATCTACTTCTGGAATGACAAAATCGGTTGTACATTTAAGTAGTCATCCCCGTTGCATTCTCTGCAAGCTGAACTACAATATAGTACACTTTTTTACACCCACATACTGTTCCACATCCAGTTTTGCATCCGCAAAATATAATCTTCAATACATTTGCTGGAGCTGCAGGTTCTGTGATTCTTATGGGGTAAAATATTACATTCATAATTGTAATAATCCTAATCTTGAATTTTCATATTATTTTCCAGCCATAGTTGAACTTGGAGTTATACCCTCTTCAAATGTTGCAGCGCAGAATCGAGTGCTGGGCACAAGTCTGCTAAATTCACAGAATTATTTTTTGTCGTGGCTTTGGTAAACGTACAACACAATATCATCATCGGTATTGCTGACACGCAGGGCGCGAGTCGGGGCTAATAAGAGCGAAACATGTTATGTCATGAAAACACATTTTTGGAAACCTTTTAAATTGCATGCGGCAACTTGTTTCGGTAAATATAGTTACTACACTTAAAAAGCTTTATACTCATGTTTTGATCACCAATATTTATACAACATAAAATATTTACGGAGATTCCCCTTTAACACAATAAAAACTAAACACCTAAAATAAACATGCAGTAACTTTAGCAGCCCAGCTTTAAACACAGACTTTTGACCACAGAAATAGAACACGATTTTCTTTTACATTACAATTTTGACACAGTGGTTTCAAATGTTTTTAAATACCGTAGTGTCAATAATGTAGTCTAAAAAAATCGTGTCCAATTTCTTTGGTCAATATTCTGAGAGGTGTAATAGTTTCTGAATGTTGTATATAAATATTTAGCAGTGTTCGGAAAATATTATGTGCAAAAGTTTCGTGTTGTATATTGGTGGTTAAAATGTTAGTGTAAAACTTTCTCTGTGTAGTAAACTATAGCTTCCCTTGTTTCGAGGTATTCATTATACCATTTTTTAATGTTAGCGGCCATTTTGTGACCGGCACTTTGCATCTAGGTCATTTTTTTAGCTTTTCACCATACTATGTTGTTATAGAGGAATAACGTTATTAAGAGCTGTTAAAAGAGGTTTTTTAACGACCCGCTTTTTTCATAATTTCCATTGCCAAGGTGACAACGGCGACAGCTCTCTTGGCCGTTATAGCTATCTTAACAAATCTTAATACGTAAATAACTATAACATCGTAATTCGCGACTTTAAAAACCTGCTAGTACTATTTTTTATTTGTCATTTCAAATAATAAATTTCTGAGCTCGGCGGCTATTTTGTACTTTTGGCCGATTTGGTCTCTTATAGAAAAATAATAATTTGTTAATAACAATTAAACAGGGAATTAGCGTACAAATCTAACATTTAGAGTTTGAAATATAGTCGATTACCTACAATTTAAAAAATCATCAAAACGGTGCCCAAAAGACGAATTCCGAGGTATTACTCTTTATTTGTCTGCAGGAAATCGTTTATTTCAATTATTGATACCCGTGATGTCATGTTTAACGTGTGATTAAATAGTTAGATTTGGAACATGGTAGCCTCTCTTACATTTTAGAAGTGTATGCAGACTTTTCACTTATAGAAGCTTCGATTTAAAAGGAGGCAAATACAACTTTGTACGCGGAAACACTTAAGCTATGGCGCGAGCGGGTAATTTCGATTACCTTGATATAATCAGTTTCGTTTTAAAACAAAGTTCCGAGTACCGTATAGTTTCCTTGGGTTTATTGTTTAAACGCTTGTGTGTAAGAATCTAGAGTTGTCAGCATCCTTTGTGCGTTCCGTTTGATAATGTGTATGTGTATAAATGTTAATTGTAATTAAGTGTAACGAAGTTACTTTATTTTGGTTAATTATTTTGGGTGTAAGAGTGAGTAAGCTTATCATGCGTGTAATTTGACAAGCGTCTAGCGCCGGAGTTATCACTAATCTAATCCTGAACTTAACGCATGCGTTTTGTGCAGCGTCTTTTCAATTCGATAGGATATGTGCAAATTAATATTAAATATATTATTAATTACAGTTCTGATTAGAAGTAAAGTCATAGTCATTACCTTTTGGTTTTAGTAAAAGAAACTTTAGTAAACTTTAAATATTTATTTATTATAATGAAATAATGAATAAAAAATAAGTTTTATTACTGCATGTTTTTACAGTGGGAATATCGTTTCCCTAATAAAAAAACTAGTGCAGTTTGTTGGTAAGTATTTTACGATATGTAGCCAAGTAGCTTTGTTTTGCGTACACCGTTTAAGTGGCAAGAGTTGAGGCAACGTAACCTAAAAATCAGCCTTTCCTCTTTATACGAACTTTATTACCTATTAATTAGGAGTATTATTTAACATGAGTGCTAACCATTGTAATTATATACATGCACCTAAAAATATGTGTCAATGTGATGGATGTGGAAAACCATTTTCTAATACACGTTTACGTTTACATTTACGTTAATTTGGATTTGGTCGTTTGTGTTTTTTAACTTATACAATATATATGCAATCATTAACTAAAAAACGTTAATTATGTATTTATCTACTTCTAATCAGAACTGTAATTAATAATATATTTAATATTAATTTGCACATATCCTATCGAATTGAAAAGACGCTGCACAAAACGCATGCGTTAAGTTCAGGATTAGATTAGTGATAACTCCGGCGCTAGACGCTTGTTGTGATCTGTGGCCGCTAGGATACGCCGACGAACTCAAGCAAGAGCACAGACACCTGTAACCATTTATTTGGCGTGCGCCGCTCCGTTTCACTTCTACCATTTTCCTCACTCTTCGAGAGCACCTATATAAGAAGGTGCGCAAACCGTTTTATTCAATTCCTTCCGGAGCTCGAAAACAACTGAACCAACCTACCAGTCGACCCAGAGTGAGCAGCCAACCGCCAGACCGTTTTACAGGGAATATAAAGGAGTAAAAAGTAAATTGATTCTCGATTTATAAAATATTGAAGATGTATTTAGAATGAGATCCGTAATACGTTAAAAGTGTAGAATCGCGTAATACTCGTGGATTTCATATAATAATTAAATGTTATTTATGTTTTATGACACGAATTGTGCATTGCAGCTAAACAATCTTTATAAAAAAATTAATAAACGAAGTTTGAAATTACTAATCACTTAGTATAGCTTGGCACGACAAATTGTTTGCAGTCAATTTACTAAAAATAAATAACAATAATAAGTGACAAGTAAACAGATGGGATTCGTTTGCCGAATTGTAGATTCCTATCGTTGCTTTTAAACAATAACAACAAACCACGGCCTACTAGATTTATATAAGCTTCGCTTATATACGGCCGTCTCATTTAAAGTTTTTTCATTGTTGAAAATTATTACAGATTCGTACGTTAAATGGCGCCCACTGGTGGTAATTTTACAACAAAGATATTTAAAGTCAGAGCTCAGTCGTTAATTTTTAGGTTATACTTTATGTCAATTGTGTCAAACTGCCTCCGATTGAAGAGATCACACTTAAAGGAAGTACTTCACTTTCAGAATACATGTATTTACTCAGACATTAACAGTAGGTAATAACAAGAAATCTCTTAACAACGATCAGATGTTGTTAAATTATGCATTAAGAACAACATTAAAACTAATAAACATTAAAACATGGCTACATTAAAACTAAAAAACATATGTACTTCAACAACCACTTCACAGGTACACGTATTTTTTATACTATTGACTTGATTTTACAACGATTGTCATGTTATTATTATCAATAGGTAGTTAGTTCAGAAAAGTTCCCGACTCCATCTTCTTTCTGGAACACTTTCTCAGCTTTACTACAAAACCTGTTAAGACATGATAACAAAATCGTTTTTTACTTAGCTAATGTCTTAGGAGACAAATCTTGTCAGTCTCTTTTAACTGAAACGAGTGGCCTTAGATTCAAGTAGATTTCATCAGCTCTTATGTCTAAAAATATTTATTTTCAGTAATGTCTTTCACCGTGAGATTTCTTTATTCCATGGTTATACTTCTAGTCGTAGCTTCAGTTCATAGGTCGTGCATTAAGATTAGGTGTCTACATCATCTGCTGTGGTAATTCAAGTGCTACAAATCCCAAAAGAGTATTCGTAATTTGTGACATATTACACTGTACTTATATTATGGCTATTAGGTAGTTATTAAGGTGTTTCTAGTCTAAAAAAATCAGTCAATTAGTAATGTTATATAAAATCTAGTAAAACTTACTAAAAAAAGTAAAATTTTCTTATATGTAGGATATTTTGCTTTCCAAATTCCTACTGCAACATATTTTTGTCTTATTTATGTACATTATATTTAAATAGTATGTACAAATGTCAATAAATTAATATTGCACAATAGCAAATGACAATTATTGGTATGAACTATAACCTTAAAATTAACGACTGCAGTCTGAATACAAACCAACTTCGTTGCAAAATTATCGGCAGTGGGCGCCACTTAACGTACCGATCTGTAATTTTTGGATTCTAATTGCAACAATGAAAAAACTGGAAATGAGACGGCCGTATATAAGCGAAGCTTATATGAATCTAGTAGGCCGTGCAACAAACAATTTGGGTGGCGCCCTCTATATTGTTTAATAGTTCCTATATTCTATTTGAAATCAGCTAGGCTTTGCGATTAAAACCCGCGATTTAAATAAGTAAATAAGTAATTTTTATGCTTTATTTGTTAGTGTGTTACATTGTTGTACGACTTTCGTCTTATTTCTAGAGTTCTAATTTTTGTTCTATTCTTCAGGGCTGGCTTACGGGTTCCAAGCGAGGATAAGGTAAGATCCACCAATTTTGGCTCTTTCTGGAGTTGGAAAAAGACATCAGAATTGGAAGAAGAGGGTAAACATACCTTCAAAATTTATTGACGTTAAGATAATCATAAAATTAATTAGTCTTCAGCTAAGTATACCTAGTGTATCTATGCCTGCCTTATGTTAAGCTTTGTAAAACAAATTACGTTTAAACGTTTCGTTATTATTAGTACCTAGGTAGTTAAAAATAATTAAGATAATTCCAGAATAGCTTGAATGTATATTGAATACTGAATTTAATTTAAAAGGAGAAATATTTTCTAAAAAGAATGTATTATTTTTTAAAGTAAAAGTTAAAGTAAAAGAAACGTTATATTTTATCAATCTTAGTAAGAATTAAACGCTCGCCCTACTACTTACTCTGGTGTTTACAGAACATTTATTTATTTCCGATTTATTAATATTAATAGTATTATTTTGCATTTAAAAAATATTTTGGTTAATTTTTAATTGTAAATTTTCATGCCGCGTGACCATTTTCAGGACTTTTGCTTTACATTTGTTTGTTTTGCGGTCGAATGAATTAATGTATTTACTTTATGTGTTAATAAACAAGGCGGATGGCACAAGGAGTATTATTTTAAAAACCCATGTGCTCTTTAATAAACAAACTTTAATAAAAAAAATTCTTAGTCATTCTTAAAAATGTTCAATACCTAGAGTAATTGTTTTGTGGAAGTAAACGAGACTAACGCATCTAATTATTTATTAATTGAAACAGCAGGGGAATTCTTTTTAATAAGCGTCTAAATATCCCACATAAATTATTGTCGACTAAAAAAGATAGACATTAGCATATTTCAAAAGGATTAATCTATAAAAAATAAATCTTAGATGCACACTAAATCGTTTTATCTTTGTTTATCCATTTAGCTGCTTCTATTGTTTAAGTAAATATTAAAACAAAAAGTCCAGTTTACTTTTTTTTTAATAAAATGAAAGATGACCACGGGCGCGTGTTTTCGTTTTCTCTAGCGTGATTGTTTTCCCTTGGCGCTATTCCGTTTATTTAAATGTTAAATTGTACGTGACCCACTTGTTTTTTGGTTCTTCGTAATTCTTCATCAAATAACTTTAGATATGACATCATTGTTCTCCGGATAACAAAATAAGCGCCCTTTCTTTAGCTTCGCGTGTTAAGAAACTACTTGGACATTTACTTCAATTGATGTCCAGCGGGGCCGCATCGATTCCTAGAGGTTTGTGTATGCGTATGTTTCCTGGCGACCGGCCACGGCTATGACCAGATGACCAAGATTTGGTTTTAGCCATCGGTTAGTAGTCAGCTGGATTTGTTTGAAGTAACACACTGCCAATACAACTTTTGTTTCTGTATATAATATTAGTTCCGTTTCCGCAAGAACTCGACACGGGGTAGTTAAGTGGTCGTTGTTCTCGAGACTCGCGATGAAAACGGAAGACACGCTAGCGTCTATTTAAAATTGAATCAAGAAGGGTCAACATCATTGACATGGTATGTTCCTCAAACACGAAACCTATTTGGTGTAATAAAATATAAAAGGGTAAAAATAATTAATTGGCCAGAGGAACGCTTTGTAGCGTGCAGGCCAGTTTGGTCCGAAGCCGCGACTTCAGTTTTCGCGATGCGTTCCTGGTTACTGACAACAATAACAGTATGTGTTCCTTTGGTGGTTGTTGCGATGCCACGATTTGATGGAACAGCAACTATGCAAAATGTCTTGGTGCCAGCCGATGCCGCTGTGGAATCAGTTATTTATCGTCTTCGCGCCACCGATACCAATTTTGAATTTCCCCTCGATTTCGTGTTGGAAGGAGATAATACGGTGGTGTCGATAGAAACTTTAAATTGTAGCCGTCTTAATTCTGTATGCCAAGCCAACGTGGTGCTTCAAAAGAAATTGGATGCCGGTAGATTTTATGACTTCATTGTTGCTTTGAGGAATCCTAGAGGATCTACTATTCGGATGAGGTGTTCATTCCGCGCGACAAATGCCACGACACCAATTGCGGATATTTTTCCAGGAGCGCCTGCTTTATTGAAAGTATCAGAAAAGGCGAAGCGTAATACGGAATTGGGAATGTTAATCGCAAGAGGAAATCCTAATAGAGACAAAGCGGTTCTTCTAGAGTTGTGGGGTTCCCCATTATTTGGTTTCAGGCAACGTGTAGTAAATGAAAAGGATGCCGAAGCTGCTGTTGTGTTAGTTGGATCTTTAGATTACGAAAGTCAAAGTTCTTATCATCTTACGGTACTAGCTAATGTATGTTAATTATTTTTTAAAAGATTTCTTAATGATAGACTTATCAGATAATGTAATCGTTGCAGGATGCATGGACCGAGCCAGGAAATGATTCCCGCAATATTGCTAGTTGGCCTTTGCTGGTAGCTGTTTTAGATGAACAAGATACTCCACCTGTTTTCACCCAAGCGCCTCCTGTAACAATACTAGATCCCAAAATAAAACCAGGAGACTTAATTCTTCAAGTACGTGCTGAAGACGGTGATCGTGGAAATCCCCGGAGTATCCGTTATGGCTTGGTTTCAGAAGGCAGTCCTTTCACGCCTTTCTTTAACTTGTCTGAAGACAAGGGTAAGATATCGATTCTTTTTGTATTTATGTATACGTTTCGTGTTAGATCTAAACGATATGCAGCTTCCGGAACTCGTGTGGCCTCCTTCACTTCGGGATTTATTCAAATAAGACCACTTATTTTTACACGTTACAGCACGAAAACGCGCGGTAGGTAGACTGTTCGGAAAATTCGATAGCGGTGAGTAATACTAGGCCTTGCTTTATTTGGAATAAATTTGATTTCCCTAATTATATTCTGACAACTCGAATCTGCATATACTTAAAGTACTGTTTAAATTATTAATGAGTTTGGTTTTAATACTTTAAATTAATATAATGTCTTCATGCACGAACATAGATTTTGCACTATTTCGAAGACATCTATAAACTAAAACCCCAAGTCCCGGCTGTCTATGCGTGTTTTATAAACATACCTACTCTTATACATAACATCAAGGTAACAAATAAATAAAAGCTTATTTATTAGTTCAAGTGTGAAATTATAGATAACATCGAACGTAGTGGGGTAAATATCAACGATTCTTTTTATTAATAAAAAAAACTCTCAAATTGGTGAAAAATGAATCAGGTATTTTCGCATAAGTTTCTATAGTCATTACACAAGTTATATCAGAATGCCTACATTATCGACATATTATGTAGGTACATTATTGCGTGCGATAGACGACGTGATTTTCCACAATTAAGGGAACATTTTTGATAGTTGACTAAATCCAATTATTCTTTTTAAGATTAGCTTATTTTAGATAATATAGGGCAACACCTCATGTGCTTTAAACAGACTTGCCAGATTTGTTTGAGCATTTTGCGGGACACTTAAAAACTTAATAATAAAATTTATATTTTTTCGCTTGAATTCAATTCATAATACTTGAATCAATACGGCGTTTCCGATAATTGTACTTGTACCAGTGGCGTGCGGTGAGAATCTAGGCTAGGGAAGCAACCACGATTTTAATTATAATACACCTAGGTACAGGCGCGGATTAACGGGGAGGGAATAATCCCCCCCCCCAATTTAGAAATAAGTTTACATAGAATAGAAACAAATAATGCTTGTTTAATTATTATTTATTAAAACAATTATTTTTCCAAAGATTTCCCCCTCAAAATACTTCTCTGGATCCGCCCCCTGCTAGGTACAATAAAAAACAGTGTTATAATTATTAAGCTTAAAAGTTTTTCAAAGAAGCACTTTTACACTTTATACTTATGGAATTTCTTGACTATCATTCTTTATTTTAAAAAAACTACTACTACGTATCAATTTTCCGGTCTTTCTTAGCAAAATACCGATACAGGTTTTAATCTTTGTTGTTAAATTTGAAAGTTCTGGTTTTGATCTGCCTTTCTTAATAATTTGTAATTTCTCTCCAAAACTGTATGCGAAAAATTCTTTATTAATAATTTACAAACTGAACAAAAAAACGTCCCGATTCGGATATATCTAAGGTACTCGAACCTTTCACCGAAACAGCTGAATTTGCAGTCGTGACGATAATGCAATTTTAAATTTGCATACAGGCAAACTAAATAGAATTATTTGTCTTTAAAAAAATGCAACTTATAAATTGAAATAATAAAATGCGACAAAATACAGTCTCATTCGCAGATTTACATTACTTAAGTAACATTAAATTTAACAAACTATGTGTGTATTATAATAAATAAACATTTGGGCATGAAGCACACTAAAAATAACGGCTAAACAATGCTCACCAGTCAAACAGCATCGTCTACTATATATCACCCCACGCCCGCTATTTCACGCCAAGGCTAAGAGAAGAGCAGTTATAAGCAGTGCTTATATGAAGTGTATGTAACACATTTGAATCGGTATTACCTTTCCGTGCAAGTTTAATGAGCCTAATTTAAAATAGTACTCTTAATAATTATACTTTTTGCTGTACGGAATTGATATTGAGCTTTAAGTTGATTAAATATTACAAATTTAAATAAACGATTACCATAATTTTATAAAAATATTTTAGTTAGCATTGGTTTTTATTTTTAATAAATTCTCAAGGGAAGCATTGCTTCCCTTGCTTCCATGGACCGCACGCCACTGACTTGAACCGATGCACCGAAAACGTTCGAAAATTGTATCACTGCTGCTCTATCGGCGTTCAGAAACTAGCCGGTGTATACTCGTTGTATACCCACGAGTCTACCCGAGTATACTCGTGTGATTGAGGCATTCGAGTTCGTCTCATGCCGCAACTTCTTCACACTGGGGAGAAATTGCCATTTTCCGCACTTGTAATAAAATATACTATTAATGAACAAACATATGCTTTTGTAACAAAGAAAGTTCACCTAAAAAGAGATAATAACTGTAAAAAGATGGACCCGACTGTTTCCATCCGGACAAGAGTTTATTGAAGATCGCCCTGAACCAGCTTTTACGGTAGTTACTACAGAGAAGATCAGGAAAATCGGAAAAATTGTGTTGGAGGATCGGCAAATTCGAATTCGTCTGATAGCGGAGGAGTTGAATGATGCAGGGTTTGAGGAAACCAGTCAACCACCATACCTTAGGCTTACTTTCCGCCAGACACCCCTCGTATATGTATGTACAAGAAAAATTGCTTTATGAGACAATATGGTTATATCGCGGGACGCGAGACAGAAGCTTTAAACACGGGACATTCTTGTAGAATAAAACTGTGAAGGATGCAGGGTTTGAGGAAACCAGCCAACCACCTTACCTTAGGCTCACTTCCCTCCCGATACCCTTTGTATATGTATGTACAAAAAAAACTGCTTTGCGGAACAATATATTATATCGCGGGACGCGAGAAAGTAGCTTTAAACGCGGGAGATTCTCGTAAAATCCGTAAAATAAAACTGTGAATAATGCAGGGTTTGAGGAATCCAACCAACCACCATATCTTAGGCTTTCTTCTCGCCCGATACCCGTCGTATATGTATGTACAACAAAAATTGCTTTGCGGGACAATATGGTTACATCACGGGACGCGAGACAAAAGCTTTAAATGCGGGACATTCTCAAAAATAAAACTGTGAGTGATGCAGGGTTTGAGGAAACCAGCCAACCACCATACCTTAGGCTCACTTCATCCCGATACCCTTTGTATATGTATGTACAAGAAAAATTGCTTTGCGGGACAATGTGGTTATACCACGGGACGCGACAAGTTTTAAACGCTGGACATTCTCGTAAAATCCGGGACGTCTGGCAACCCATGGCTTTCAGGAAAAGAATGAATTTGTTGCAACTTACCTTCAGGCTCGATGAGACAGGGTGGGTCAGCTGGGATGATCACCCCCGAGTTCCAGCTGATTTAAACGGGTCCTCGATTTAGTAAACGTTTTGTAAATTAGAAATCTCATAATTTAACAACCAACTTTATAAATCATCCAGACATATCCAGCTAAAAGCCCACTACCCCATTAGACTTTTCCCTTATCGTAACTATTAGCCACGAAGTGTAGTCCGTAAGTCATTTATTCTGATGTGTCATTTGCGAGACGTAAAAAGTAAACGCCGCCAAAATGTTTGAAATAAGGTTGATTAAGGAAAATATCACCGAATTTTTAACCTTAACTGCTTTTACTCCAGGTTGGTCACCAATAACAGATATGCAAGAAATCTCACAATCTTTTGAATTAGTATAATGTTGGACAATACTCGCCGAGTAGAGCCACAAGGTTAACAAGTTGAAAAGTTTTGAAATTTAAGTCTATGGCAGAATTGAAGAACGAATTTGATTGTTACTAAACAGTAAACTTAACCTAACCTAACTTCTGTTGACCGTTTTGCTACTATTTCTAGTGTTGCCCAGGAAGCAGTTAAAAGTGTTGGATTTGAAGTCTATGACAGATGAATTAGAATTTTACCAAACAGTAAACCTAACTTAATCTAACCTGACCTAAGCCAACCTAATGTAACTGTTGCTGATCGTTTTGCACACTATTTTTCGTGTTGCCTAGGAGCAGTGCTTGCATTTATTATGCGCTGCGTTTGGCAAGTTTCAAAATTCACCAGATCTAGCTCCCAGTCATTTCTTTTTAAGGGGGTTATTTAAAATCAATTATTTACGGCTTCTAGCAGGGTAGGGCTAATAATTTTAGTAAACCTTAATAAAAATTGATGACATTAGATCTAATATGCCATCATCAGCTCGCCAATCATTTTATTATGGTTTAAGCTACTGTTTGGCGCAAGAGGATAGATTCTTGCAGCATCTTCTTCTTTAAATGCCGTACCCTGTTGCAGAGAGTTGGGGTTTTCCTTTTATACTTATATTGTGGTTGTCTTGCTAAGTACTTGGGTATCACAATAGTACTTGGATGTTTTTAATAATTTCCAAAGTACCTATGTGTTATGCAATTCCGAGAGGGAAGCGGTTTTTAAGAATTTGGTGATATATTAGTATGTATTTAATTTACCCTAAGGCCTAAAGCTTCATTCAGAACCTCAAAATTAATATTTAAAATTAATCTCTCCAATTATTCCTTCATATGACTTCAAATGTATCATTCACAATTGATGTAATCAATCAGTGAAATTAATGCGTTAGAGTCACTACATCTATTCACCTAGGCTGCGCTGGTCGATTAGAGTACCGCAAAACGCCGCAATATTGGGGCAGAGAAGGGTGATCTTTAATAACGCACAAATTAAAATCACATTTTACGTATTGGATATATTAGAAGTTTGAACTTTCATAATAAGAAAAACCTTTTAATCTTAACGTGGTATTGATTAAACTCAATATAGATAAAATAATAAAAAATTTCGTATTTCAAGGCGGCGTATTCAATATGGCGGCGTTTTGCGGTATGACTAGATGTAGTGACTCTATAATGCGTATTCTTACAGAACCATCTGTTTGTAATTTTTAGAACCATTAAAACATAACATGATAGAATCACTGTATTAGCGGCAAATTGTAAATAAAACAATGCTCGCCAAGCTTCTTGACGTAAAATTAATCCGTAAAAGTTTGAAGTTTGGAAGCTTCTACGTCAAGTATTTATTTTAAAGATTAATATTGAATGTTGTGGATACTGTTGGCTTAAAGCATTGTACAAAGTCTGACGTTGATTAGCAAGTATTCATTTTAAGTATTGATTTGGAGGTTCTGAGTGAAGCTTTAGTCTCACAACTTCCTCATCCACCAAAATTAAGATTAAATATAATAAAAATCAATAGATTAATTAAAGTTTCACAAGTTTTAATATAAATTCTTAACCTTACAATTGTTTCGACATTAAATGTGATTATCAAAGGTAGATAACAAACAAACAACTTTGTTAAGGATAAACACAGAAAATAGGTAACTAGATACCTACAATACATACAAAAACTAAATATCTAGCACTTCTAATAAAGGAGAATAATTAAGTTCAGTTTGATCATTCATTAAAGGTACTGCGCGTTTATGTTTGTATATTTCAAAAGCTTATAAAATGTCTAGTTTGTGTTTGTTGTTGCAAAAAATGTAAGAATCTGATGTTATTTTGAGGTGGCAAAAAATGGGCATTTTTATCCGGACCCCAATAAACCATCGAGGAACTATCAAAACAAGACAACTTTCCAAGTATCATCCTGACGCACATTTTTGAAAAACACTATTTTGCAGCAAAAATAGGTCATTTTTAGACAGATACCTAACGCAGATTTTTTTAGACCCTGAAAATCGACCAATTCTCATCCAATTTTAAGAAAAATCACTTTATTTACGGCTTCCAAAAATCTTCCATTTTCCAAAGTGAAGTAGCCCGATTTTCAAGCTTTAAAAACATTTTCCACTTTCAAAATCAAGACGATTACAACGGATACAAAGATTTCCCACGTTTCGACATATTTGAAGATGGAGTATGTAACAAGTACCTACATAATGCAGGACTTTATAGACAAGCCCAGTTTATGAGCGAGCGAGCGAAGCGAGCAAGGTCTATAAAAATGGCGAGCATATAAAGTTCGATAATGTACGAGTTGCATACAAAGTTTTATGTTCAACTGGATAATGTTGACAGGCATAGGATTAATAGTAAGACAACATCATATTCTTCTCTAGGTCTTTGTTTTTTCTTCTCTTGATAATAATTGTTTCGGAAAATTTATTATTCCATCATCAGATCTCTACAATTGAGATAATTCTTAAAGATAGAATTAAATGTGTTAAATTTGTAACAAAAAATTTTAAGATATACGTTAATTATAGACTAGAAGGTTATAGAAGAGTTTGTTATAGGTTATGTTCGATTGCTAAAATTGGCTCATAATTATCGAAAAAAAAAAATCAGTTTATAAAGGCACCTATTCTTGGCAGAAGAAAATTGGACATGTAATGTATAGTTGCCATTGGAAACTGGATATGTTATAGTGTTACATTTACTATTGCTATACTTTATTTTACTACTACTACTTTATTTTACTAGTTCTATAAGGAGCTACTTTATATCTTCGAAACTGTGTTATAAACGGTACTTCATAATGCAGTCATGCATAAACTTTTTAACTACTCGAGCAGTTTAAATTTACATAAAAACCTGCGCTAGCTATTCAAGATAAAAACTTTAACGATTTGATGTCATTTCCAAGGGTCGTAGTGCTGACCGCTGCTTATAGAAATAAAAATCTATTATAGTTATTATAGTAAGTTATTATAGTAAGTTATTATAGTAAGTTATTATAGTAGAGTTATTATAGTAATTTAAAAATCTGATCATATCATTCCTATTAAAAGGAAAATGTATTCCCATCTTTATAACTTAGAACTAATAACTTATAACTAATTCAATAAACAGGCTACCACTGGCGCCGACTCCATGGGGCTTGGGGGGGCGAGCCCACCCAGACTAGTCGGCAAGGGAGCGCAGCCCCTTCAACATTAAGATGCATCTGACTAAATAACATATAATCAAACCTCGATAGCACACACTAAACAATCAAGACGAAAGACTAATCTATACTTTGCGGAAGGCATATACAATAATAAGTAGGTCTAATCAACTCAATAAAAACTTGTACGTCTTCGCCTGTATTCCGGCCCAGACGCGTACATTATGATTCGATGGAAACATACTTCGTAAACACTCGTGTGTCTCCACCTGCCTTAGGGAATTTCAGGCCACGAACATCGACGGAAATCAATTTCGTAAACTCTCGTGCATCTCGGGTTCCTTTGGGCCCACCACGAAGATCGTTGAAAAACAACGTCGAGTTCGAACACACTCGTAGGCCATTGGCCAACGAAGATTGGCGGTCACGAGTGTTTACGAATCATACAACTGCCTGGCTTGCCGACGTAATTGTTTGTTACACTGGCCACTCATCGCCATTGCTGTCAGTGTGCTAGTTATTTGAGAGTGATTGAAAACAACTTTTCACGTGCAATTTTCCCCGTACCCCCGGTTTTTGCTGAAGGAATCCCCCGATTTGTGTGCTCCCCCAATATATTTTACAAGTCGACGCCAGTGCAGGCTACAAATATCATGTCACCCAAATTTTATCTTTTAAGTTATTATACAAGGTGTCCATTTAATGCACAATGATTCGATATCCCCTAAATGGCCTAAATTATTAAACATTGAAAAAAAATTTATTACAAAAGTTTCTTGGTTGCTAGAGATGCGTACTTTAAGAATATTTACAACTATAGGTGTTTCGCAAAAGCAAGGCAAGTGAAACTACGCTTTTCTTAAATGGGACGCCCTATATATTTTACACGGAATGAATTCCCCCATCAGTGGTTTATTCAACAATAGATACTTTTTTTATACTGTTGTGACGTTGCCAATTTATAATTTATTTTCTTAAATTTTTGAATTTATTAAAGTCTTAGTAAATAAGTCAAAACTTGTAATCATTTTAATAGTATTTGCAGGGCCCTTAATACTGTCTTAAAATAATGTTTTTAAGGCGTAGTTTTCTTTCTCCTACTTTTGTAAAACACCCTGTGTTATTGTAAATATGTTTAAAGTATGCACCTTTAGCAACCAAGAAACTTTTGTATTGAAAGTTTTTCTTAATATACAGTAGTTTAAGATATATCGAATAATTGCGCACTAAATGGACACCATGTACATTTCTGTACATCATAAATTACCAGAATTAAGCTTTATTACTTTAGCTTATGCGAGTTAACATTTATTCATTTTTCAAGCGAAGTGTGACCTAATTATAAATGTATGCAAGATAAACGCCTCGAGCGGAGCACCCACATCTGTTAAAACGAATGCAGGTGCAGTATCAAACCCACGGCCACGTGTGCGCACAGCAAGCGCCCACATATATCAAAGCAGGAAGCAACTGCATCTAATGCATTTTCTATGAATTCCTAGAGGAAGTAGAATGCTATCATCACGTAGGCACAACCCACGGCCACGTGTGCTCAACTGAAGAATCTTACGCCCACAGAAAGAGTATATAAAGACCAGAGCTTTGTGGGACAGACCAGTCTGAGTTACGACGGGCATGAAGATAGAAACTGTTTACCAGGGTAAATGTTTACTTTCTTTCAAGCCATACTCACCCAGAAAGCCGTAGAAGTCATGGTTACTGTTTACCTCGGCCTTTCTGAACATCATTATTACCAGTTTTAAGTTGAAATTGTATAATAGTATTTAAGTGATTATGCAAGTGCATATTGTGTAAATTCACGACGAATAAATATCTTATTGTACTTAACAGTAAACTGTTTTCATTTTGTCAACTTGGGCTCCGTAATTTGCGTTTTTAAAATAAAATACCATTTTTAAAAACGCCTTTCTACGTCAAGAAAAGTTAATTTGCGTATATTCCTGAGAACACCAAAAACCCATATCAAGGTAAAATTCTAGCTGATATTCTCGTCTTTTATAGGATAAAATAGAATAAAATTTCAATTGAGTCACTTAATACTGTTTTTTATTATTCATAATTTTTAATAAAAAAAGAAATAATGAATAAAAAAATGTTATTCTTTCTGGACACCGTAAATTCATAACTTATTGCTACAGCGGATTTTTTTATGAATTACCGGTGTATCAATTGATCAGTCCAGGTTGTTATGGAAACGTTTCGAGACAGAAAGCTGCAGCTTTACAAAAGTTAGAAAATAATAGCGATGCGATACACAACTGTTTCGGTTACTTCTTGATGGCCTCAACAAAAATCATTTTCATGGGCAGCGAGCCAAACCTAAAGTTTACTATTTTGTGGTTTAGTAGGAGGCGAAGCGTAGGTGTCGATTGCAGAATCTAATAATTGTTCAGCTATACGAGTAAATTTTATACCATGCCCTGCTGTTGAGGATCACTTGAGCAAATTAGTATTACACGCCTATCAACCAAAACCCTCATACTGCTCATAAATTCTCCTTGGTCATTAAACTGGATGCCGACATGGTCAGTCCGATCAGCAAAATACTAAACGGGAAACTTTTAAACAAAACACCGGAACACTTAATACCCCATAATGGTTTAAACAATAACCGTGACAATACAAATTCTACTAAAACAAAACTGAACTAAAAAAAAGTTTCTTGATGGGATTTTTCTAACAAGATTAGCTCGATACGAACTGCGCGATTTTGCCGCCCGAAAAAGGGAAGCAGCCTGGAGCGTGTGTATTCACACTATTGGAGACTACCCCAGACTTACATCTCACAAAATTTATGTTTAGCTCGCTTCTTTAGAATTTTAAGAGGGGCGATTATATTTTGGAAGGTTTCAACCAACGGCTCAATAAACCTGGACATCAGAGCTACCAATCACAAAAATGGAATTAAAGTTTCTCTCGTGTCTATTAAAAGAAATGCAGACAGCTAAAAATTAAAACTGAAAACACGTTCTCAGAATATAACTTTATCTAAACTGTAATTATATCTGGTAAAATGTGAAATATAGTTCCGAAAGCAATGTGTTCCTGTGTGAACATTTTAATATCGAAGATTTTACTCAAATTAACAATAAGACATTGCATCGATAATGTTGGGTTTTTAGTAAAATGTTGGTCGTTGTAGTAAAATTGACTGTAAAACCCTGGGTTTGTGACATTGAAAAGTAATATAATTTTTTAGTTTGCTGTATCTGTTGACATTTTACGAATTCGCCCGATTGTAAACTCTTAACTTTACTTTATCAAAATATGCATATCTCGTTTGCCAATTACAAGGTGTAACTAATATAACTAGAAACCTCGTAATTGGTAGCTGTAATGATTTATAACATTATTCCTTATTAACATGCTAGTTTGCCGCTTCCTGCTAATCTTTGAGAAAATTGCATTTTAAATTTTATGTACGCCTATTGTACTTAAGTTACATTAAAAATACAAAACAAGCAAAAAATAAATTAAAAAAAAACAAAAAAAAATTAAAAGATCTTTTTTTTAATTTAAAAAAGTTTTGTATTTTTAATGTAATGTAAGCACAATGGGCGTACTTAAAATTTAAAATGCGATTTTCTTCGAAAACTAAAATATGTTTTAAATCATCAACCCCCCGAATTACGAAGTTTCTATTTATATTAGTTACACTCCGTATGTATTAAAAAATATAAATTGAAATCTCAAAAGAGTGTCCCAAGCAGCATTTTTAGAAATCGCTACGTATCAGCAACTATCATTGGAACTATTAAGTGTTTGCCACTAGTCACAAGCACGTAATTGCTACGGTTATGTTACGCGCCTGGAACCAAAATGGCAAACAATTTTTAGGTAGCAAATACGTTGCAGTAACATCTCTGGAACTTGTCCAACTACGTAGCGGGAACGTGGCGTCGTAGTAATTGCTACTTTCGTGGAACTTCTTTTCTGTTTAATTATTTGGTCATTCCAGTATACCTAAATTATAAACCATTGCAACTTTTCTGCTACTAAACGTGATGATAATAGATCGAGAAATAACAATCTTCTTTAAATATATTTTTTAATAAAAAATGTCTTTAATAAAATATGACAAAAATATTTATAAGTTGATACACATGATAGAAACCATTTTTATATTATTTCTAAGGCACAATTTGGCACCAATTTGTTATTTTTATTGAAGGTTATATAGTAAAACATCTATTAACAACAATAACAAATTGCAAATTGATTAATGGCCTACATTTTACAAGTAAATATGGAGATAGATAAATGTGGTAATTCAAATAGCTGATAGCTCCATTGTTCCTTGTGATCCTTATCACCCTGCACTGTATTATGAAGTAGTAAATTGTACATCAAGTTTTACAAAACTGGTTTTTGAAGATAGTTATTATAATTTTAAGCAAGCACATTTTACTGAAATGAACTATTGTCTGTCTGGTGTTAATTGGGATTCTATCCTACAGTCATCTAATATAAATGATATTGTTGATATATTTTATGAAGTGTTGTATACAGTTATTGATATATATGTACCAACATGTAAGTCAAAACCACCTAAGTTTCCAAAATGGGTTAATCAACATTTAAAAGAATTAATAATGAAAAAAAGTTGCACACAAAAGATATAAAGAAACTAAGACTTGGCATGACTCTCTTCTCATGATTCTCAAATCTTAGATCTGAATGTAAAAAAGTTTCAATTTCGAGTTATTCTGAATATATTAATAATCGTACTTTGCAAAGCACAGTCACAAACAAGAAACAATTTTGGATATATGTAAATAACAAGAGGGTGGTTTTGATTTACCTCATCTTATGATCTATAATGAACATACCAGTGATAATCCTGAACAAATTGTAAACTTATTTAATAATCACTTCTCATCAGTTTTTGATAGACATTCTAAAAAGGATATTGATTTCAATTATGATACTAATGTTAATTTGCCTAACCTTCAGATTTGTGAATTGGATATTTTGCAACATATTAATAAGCTCAACGACAATCTATGCTGTGGTCCAGACAACATACCTGTTATATTTATTAAAAGTTGTTGTTTTGTTCTTGCAGATATTTTATGCAAAATCTTTAAGCTGTCATTGAATACTGGTACTTTTCCAGATGTATGGAAACTTAGCTATATTACACCTATTTTTAAAGATGTCGAGAGAAGCAATATTAAAAATTATCGTGGTATATCAAAATCATCAACTTTTGCTAAGTTATTTGAGGCTATTGTTAATAATAAAATAACACCATTGTTTAAGAATGTTCTAGTACCTGTTCAACATGGCTTTGTAAAGGGTCGATCTACAGTTACAAACCTAATGATTTACGAACAATATGTGATGGATGCTTTGGAGAAGAGGTGTCAAGTAGATGTGATTTACACCGACTTCTCCAAGGCATTCGATCGTGTAAATCACCATTTATTACTAAAGAAACTGGAAGGTATGGGTATTCATGGCAGTTTAATTCAATGGATAAGAAGTTATCTATTAAATCGTAGACAGGCTGTTAAAATTAAAAACTATATTTCAAATGAAACTAATGTAAGCTCAGGGGTACCCCAAGGAGGTCATTTATCAGCTCTTTTCTTCAATTGTTTTGTTAATGATATTGTTCAAAATATAAAATTTAGCAACGTTTTGTTGTATGCTGACGACCTAAAAATTTATAAAGAAATACATAATGAAGAAGATTGTGAATTGTTGCAATTAGATATTGAAAACTTTTATTCATGGTGCAGTAAGAATGACATGTCTTTAAATATTCCTAAGTGTAAAATTATGAGGTTCTATCGTATAAATCATCCAATTTTGTATAATTACACTGTAAACACAAATTATCTTCAAGCTGTTAAGACCATTAAAGATTTAGGGGTATTATTCAATAAAGAACTATCATTCAAAAACCACATTGAAATAGCTCTGTCAAATAGAGCTATTAAATTGTTAGGTTTTGTTATGCGAACTTTAAATGATTTTAATAATGTATATATTATCAAGGAAGTATACTGTGCCGTTGTTAGATCATTAATGGAATATGCATCTCAAATTTGGTCTCCCTATTATGAGATTTATATAAATGCATTAGAAAAAGTTCAACAAAGACTTTTAAGATTCATTGCTTATAAGTTAAGCATTCCTACAGATGATATTTGTTACAATGACTTAACGACTCTCATGAACTTAAAAACTTTAAAAAACAGAAGAACAGAATAAATATACATACATACATATTGCAGTGGTATACACTTTAATAAAACAAAACCACAATACAACCGTATATCACTACAATATTTTTTTACATAACAAATTTTTGCCCCGTCACTAGCTCCAACTTTAGTTTCAGTAAAGCAATCGACAAATATCTCTTAAATTTGTAATACATCAACCTTATCTTACCAATTTCCAATATCAGTGGGCCCACCTGTAATACTAACACCCGGGCTGGGAAAATTGTAACACTCTGCAAATCACAAATTATTTCCACACAAGGAAGAAACATGAACAATAAATAAAATTTAAATATATCGATAGAAACACAATTTTTATTTCTGCACACATAAATAATAAATAAACAATTAACAAAACTACTAATCAGCCTTTTATTTTATTTATGTTATGTTAGGGATTTCTACGTCAATTTTTTTTATATACCTTATAACTAAACTACTAAACAAAATAATTTAAATAAAAATCAATGTAGCAAATTTTCTAAATTCTTATTTTTTTAATATTTAAACAAATATGTTAAGTTCTCTCAAATGTTACGTTTTATTCTTTTCTTTAATAAAATATTTGTCCGAAATGATATATTTTACTGGCCAGTATAAAATTCAAATTAATGTCACTTACGATTTTTCCGCACACTCGACACTTCCTTAAAATTGGTCCCGTGAAAAAAATACCGCTATAATATCCACAACCAACCTCTTGACTGGTGGCGAGATTTCAAAATTGCAAGTTTGCAGAAAATTAATTCTTCTTGAAATATTTTTCAAACTAATAAGTTCTATAAGTTGTGAAATTATCCAAATCAATTCAATAAATTATTATTTTCTTGATATATCGACAAACAGGTAAGTTTTTTTTTGATATAAGATATAAAGAACACGTACGTCATTACAAAAATAAACATCCTGAAAAATCGAATTAGGCCAAACACCTTTTAGAACAAAATCACACAATGACTCCTCAAAATAATATTAAATTCCTACATTTTTGTAATAACAAACGCAAATTAGACATTTTAGAAGCCTTTGAGATATACAAACACAAACTCAGGGTACCTTTAATGAATAAACAACTTGAGCTCAGTAATTCTCCGTTACTGGAAGTATTAGATATTTAATTCTGATTATTATTATTATTTTATCTAGTTACCTATTTTTGTATCTACCTTAGCGACGTGTTTGTTTATAATTATATTACCTTTGATAATGACAGCATAGCTGTCGAAACAATATTGTCAGGTTGTATTTTAATAAAACTGTGAAACTTTTAATAATCTTTATTTATTTCATGATTATGGAGTTCCACAAAATAAGGCTGGAAACAATAAACAAAAAAAAAAACAGGTAAGTTATATCCATTTATATGCACAAATTTCTTCTATTCAAAAATTTGTAACCTTACTTTATTTTTCTAAATTATTGAAATGCATATTTTTTATAGGTTAATAATTATGCAAACAACACGTCCTCCTCTCAATACGTTCTGGAGATTACTGATTGTTTTTCACAATACAAATTACATAAAAACATATAGAAACAACAACTATGTAACATTATCAAGTAAACCATGGACAAAAATTGACATTTAAAATTTTATAATTAAAATATTAATTTCTTTAAATTTTAGATTTAAACACATAAAAAGAATCCCCAACACTACCTTAAACTAATAAAATAACATATTTATCTCTAAAACCCAACAATAACTCACAATTTGAGTCGAACAAACAAATTTCCACGCTTGACTAAAATTGTCATAATTTCGATTTAAATCTGTCCAACCACCAATTCTACCCTTTAATCTTTACACAATATGCTTATATAACTATACCCATTAGTTTGACATCAATAACTAACACTTATAATACAAAATTAACTTTAAATGAAAATTTCTTCACGGCACAGGTGTATGGACATTTTTAAATTGAAATGGCTGAGAAAACACACATAGAACTACAAAAAAAACTTTATACAACTTACACAGCCAAGATGTTATCCAACGAAATTCCACAATAACATCATGAACCTAAATTAATTAAATTAGAACGGTGGCTCGACAAACCAATACCATAAATCGCAAAAGGAAAAATCACTCATTTTGAAAATTAAGCAAGGTAAGTTTCTTTTATATATGCTAATTTACTCAAAATAGCCCGTTTTATTATATTCTAGGTGCAGTTTACCAAGTTTGAGCTATTGACGGAAGATCAAGAAAAACAATTCAACGTACCAAACGTTGTATTAAGATTTACAATTATTAAATTATATACACACTTAAATAGTATCCTTTTGTTGAAATATAAAACTTTTTATGCATGTTAACATAATGTGAATAAATTATTTCTCTAAAGAAACCTATTTTGAAAATTATTTTCAAAAATTGAGGTTATGTAATGAATAGATCGGATCGTTAAATAATCTTGCATGAAATGCAACTTTAACAAGAAATTATCGCGAATAGGATGTATTTAACTTAATTCCTGTATATAGCTAGCTTCAACCGTACTTCTGAAACTATTAAATAAACCTTTTAACAAAGATTCAATTACGAACGCCTGAAAGATAGGCAACCCAAATTACCTATTTAACATTTCTACCTGCAAATAACACAGCAATATACATACATACATAGAGTAGTTTACGAAAAATCACTTTAAAGTGATTCTCCTGAGTAGCAAAAACGAAAGTTTTACTTTCAATACTACTGTAAGGTTCCGTGACTTTAAAAGGATAAGCAATGGTTTCAGACTGGTGGCAGGAACTTTCAGTACGACTTTAAAGTAATTATACTAACAATGGAAGCTTACAGCTGACGTGTCGCTCATTTCAAAAATTCTTTTTTTAAATAAAAGTAAATCGTAAGTAGATCAGTAGTTAATCAAAAGTAAAAAAAAAAGGAAATACGTGTTCTGTATTTAATCTCACACGGGTTATTTAAAAAAATTTAACAAATTAACACAAACAAGACACGACGTATTTACTTGGAATAAAAACGTTACTCGCAACAGACAGGGTGCACGTGTGGTTAAAGTAGTAGGTTTATACACGGTCGGCCTAGGGTTCTATTCCTACTAGCTTTGTTACTGTTTTAAATTAGTTTTTTTAGTAAAAATGTATCCCTGTTTACAGTTGGAATAATAGCGTTTAGTATTTATTGTTTTTTAAATTATTCCCAAAAAATGAATCCAAAACTATAAACCTGCGAATTTACATTTTGAAATCGGCGACACGTCAACTGAAGGTCCCCTTGTAAGTGGCAATACCGTTCCACATACTTTAAAGGTTACTCGGAAGTAATGGAACTACATAGTTCCAATAAATAGTAGAAACGCGTAATTACTAAAATAATCCGGAGTGAAGTAATTAAACTTATAAACTCATAAATTTAGTTGTAGTTACGTAACAACTATTCAATCAAAGTTTCGATCTCAGTTAGTGCTACTTAGATGCTGCTTGGGGTATTTGTCTTTCGGTTAAAATGTTTGTAAACTATACAAACATATGCATAGAATAATGAAATTACTCTACCTACTACATGTAGCAGCTTCGTTTATTTAGGGCCTAAAATTAATACCTTCTATACTTTGCACACTGGCCTCGTTTATTCCAGTTAAATAGCTAATCGAAACGTAAATAATTATTCTCCAAAACATGTTTGTCTTAACATTTCAGCGGTTTCCTATTGATTTTTTCTTCCAAGAACATTATTGTCAACGTTTAAACTGCCATTCACAATAAAAACGTGTCGTAACATTCCGTGTGGGAGGAAAATCGTTAATGTTTAATATTTAATGTACTTTCTCTTCGTAAATTTAATAGATTATTATTCATAATTATTTATCTAGTCCATATTCAAAAGTAAACTAGCACACATCAATTATGTACCCTTATTGGTTTAGGTGAACTCAGACTGGCGAGACCGTTGGCCGATATTCAAGCAATTTCCCATGCTGGAGCTCCAATTCTTTTGTCCATAGTCGCTGAGGAAATCCGTGTCGGAGCTGATGAACCACCTGCCTTATCTAGCTCAGTTCAGATTGCCTTAATACCTCCTGTACCGTCTTGGACATCACCTCATTTCAGCAGCCCGATTTTTACAGCGATCCTTAATGAGAACTCGCCTCCAGGTACACAGTTAAACTTACCTGGAGCGGAAGTAATAGGAGATCCCGGTGAAGTAATAACGCTCGATATAATTAATAACAACGGAACATTTGATGTATCTCCAACTGTTATCGAGGGTCGAGGGAAATTTACTATTACAGTACGGGATAATAAATTACTGAATTATGAAGAAAGATCAACCGTTCAATGTGATCTTGTTGCAAAACAGGTGGGAAGCGATAATACAACGTATGCCCGACTGATAGTTATGTTAAATGACATCAATGATAGTCCTCCTACTTTTATTAAATCGCAATGGGAAACTTCAATACTAGAAAATGCAGAAGTTGGCACTAGTGTTTTACGAGTAGAAGCAGTCGATCCTGATACCAAATCAAGTGAACACATCAAATACATTCGATTAAACGGTACAGGAAGTCAAGCTTTTCGACTTGACGAAACTACTGGTTTGATCAGTGTAGTGGATTCAAAACAATTAGACGCAGAACGCGTTTCAAAATTTCAATTTCTTGTAGAAGCTGGCGACGAAGATGGTCGAGGTTTAAAAGCCACATCCGAAGTTACGATTAATTTAATTGATGTAAACGATGAAACTCCAAAATTCGAAAAAGATCTTTATGAATTTATTTTGGACGGCGATAGAAAAAGTTTTACATCCCCGGCTTTCATTAAGGCTACAGACGCAGATATTACTTCTCCAAATAATGAAGTACATTACGATTTGGTCACACAGATCGAGAATGTAACAATGAACAGTGACACAGGCGAGTTAATTATAAATCCAATTTGGAAAAATACGGATATGGCTATTTTGAAAGCTCGTGTTTGGGATGGGGGTGTTCCTCGGTTATGGAGCGAAAGTGAAGTGAAGCTGTACCCTCCTGAAAGCCGCACACGTGTGATAACTTTTATTGTTCCTGGCCGTAATCCTGATCGAAGAGCTATCGAAAAGGAATTGAGAGCTTTAACTGGTGCACAAGTTACCGTACAAGACGTTCATCCGCTTACTGGAGATAACGGAAACAACGGGGGAGGAGATAGGTCAGTATACTATATAACATTTGTAGATTGTTGTTATGGTTTTATGTTGACCGTGCTAATTTTCTGAAGCTAAAAGAATAAGGTTCCTTGCTATTTTTAAGGAATTAGGAATGTTATTATCAATGCCTTTTCTTATAATGAGTCTAAACAGCGACTAAATTAGTGAAAAGAAAGAGTGGACGGTTTCTCATATATCTCTTCATTCATCTCGTCAAAAGGAGTTTAAAAATTCTTTATCTTTTCACATTATTTTTTGAGAAAACTGCAATTCCTATTTAAATATTTCTCATTACATGACCTGAAGATCCCAATAAAGATAGGTTCTAACTTTAGTATTAAAACTTAGGCTAAATTTTAACTGATTCAACAACGTATATTTAGATAAACATAGAATAGGGTCGTTTCACAATTTTGAAACTTAACGTTTTTATATTCTATAGAATTAGTAATAACTCGAAGTATTTTTTTCAAAATTTTTAACGCAGCCGTTAGTGAGATATGCAATTTACAACTTTAAATTTTTCTGTCCTTTTCTAGTACAACAACGTCATAGTCCTCGTATACGCTGTATTGAAACAAATATGTAGGACGAAAGTATTATGACTGAAAATATTTAAACTTTAAATTCGTTTTATTAAGTTATCGTAATGCATTAATCGATTTTATGTGGACCTTACATTAGATAACAGTTATACTAATAAAATATACAAATTATATCGAAATTTAAATTCCATGCAACGACCCTATTTCATAATCATAATAAATAACCCACATGACAATACGTCGAATCATATAAACGCCGGAATGTCATCTATCTCACAACAAGAGTATGAAGTAAAGATGGCGAAGACAGAAAATGTTCGAAAAAAATTTAAATGAAAGATAAAGACCAGTAGAAATTTTTATCAAAAGAACTTTAATAAAAAATAAATTGAAATCGTGCTTTTGAATAAGTTCATCCAGTAGTATGTAATTTATGAAAGTTATGATTTTCTTTGTACTTAATGCTGATCAACTTCAGGCTGCCTATTTTGAGCTAGCTTCGTTGAAACATCCATCATTTTGATTTTGGACGTTTGCAAAGCTTGTCAGCATTGAGTACTACCCTCCACTACTTGATCGATTTTGCTTGGTAGAAAGAATATACATAACTGTTTCAAGGGTCTAGACTGGATTTACCCTGCCATGTAAAAGACACACTGTGTAAGCAGTTAACTTATTCTGATAACCTTCCTTTGGATGTTGAAGAATGTGAAAGAAAAAGTGATTATTCTGCTATTTAGACTCCAAAGAAATTTCCACAGCATCTCAGTTTTTGAAAATTAGCCTAGTCTAAGAAACAAACCAAGTCCAAAAATTAAGCATTAGAACTGCAAATCATTATCATTTAACTAAGTGTAATTAAATTAAGAAACGTGACTACCGTTTATAGGTTTTAAATATATTTATTAAGGTTCGTTTTTAATAGATCTAAGATTTGATTTCTTGATTTCCAATGACCTGCTTTTATTATTATTATTATTATTATTATAGGTTACCCAGTGCAGGATTTAAAAAATTGTCCGAGTGAGCAATTGTCATATATACTTAAATATACTGCAGCATTATTTGTCCCAATGCCGCACGTCCGGAACGTCCCATACTAAAGGGCCTCATATCTCAAATAGCTTAGGGCCTTATCAAGTCTAAATCCGGCCCTGAGGTTACCATATACACAGTGTAGAATCGCTTCACGCTCAATACAGTTTTACGTGCATTTTATTTCAAACCCTAATATTATCTCCCCTAATTATTTAACAATAAAGATATTGTAAGAAATGGGGAAAACCCCCTATTCGCCGCCGTCGAATATTCGAGACTGCAGGATTCATCGACACGACTCATCGACGTGACTCATCAACAGCTGCATGTATGATTCATCAACACCTGCATGTATGCTTCATCAACACCTGCATAGATCATTCATCGGTGTGAGTCATCGACGGCTGCACATAACAATACACCAACTAGTCTAATCTAGTAAGTTCCAGAACTTTATATGGGAGATATAAATTGAGATCGCGGGTAGAAGCAGGCCAGTTAGTGTGTAACCGGCGTATCGAAATGTGCTTTGAATAATTAGTTAATAGCCGAATATCAGTGAATAAATAAATGTTTAATAATTGTTGTAATAATATATAAATAGTTCTCAAATAAATTTGTAAATATCTAGCAATTAGTCCAGTAACCTCGTCATCAAAAGGGGTAGTAGGTTTCTTTTTTTATACTGTATGTGATAGTACCGAGATGCCAAATCCAATTTTTCGACCTCCGCGACCTTCCGGATCACCGCCAAAAAGCGGTAAAACCGCCGAAATTTTGCACTTTTTAGTTTTGGCTAATTTTGACCATCTTTAAAAGTACATTACATTTGCTACAATTTAAGACCAAAATGGTTACTAAAGGTGTAATAGTTTCCGAGATATCGCTCCACAAAGTTGGTTAAAATTTCCACCCATGCTATTTTTCAAGTATTAACCTATAGAATTGGTATCAAACCTTTAATAACGCATTTTGCGACTGGTTTCTGCATCACCCTCTATTCCCTAATACGAATGTCGTCATGTCTATAAGCAGTGGACTTGTTGGGGTCAACTGTCACATGGCTAGAGATATTGGCAAGGAAGCGATGTTGAGAGTTGTAGTGGAAAACTACGAAAATGTCAAATTTAAAAGGAAGAATAAAGTGGTATCTCTTTCTTCTTCTGTGAATACTGTGACTGTTGGCAAGAGACAGGTAGGTGACTGTTGACCCCCTAACACTGTGTCACAGGCTATGCGTTATGAAACAGTCGGATGAAGAACTGAAGAACTTCTTCACAACGAGCTATCACCATATCCTCTGTTCCTATTAACACACTAACATCTACTCACATCAGAAGTGCGGAAGAGGTAAAATACCTGATGTCCTCTACTCAACCACCTCAATATTTTCTTACCGTCACCTCATTCCCTTCACCCATGCCTTCAGTGGATGTGATTCCACGTCATGCTTCTAAGGCCAGGGCAAAAGGCAAGTTGTTATTAGTAATTTAAAAGAATTCAGACCTCAAGGAGAAAGCAGCAGTTTTTCCAACTCAGAAGCAACACCTGACGAAGTACCTGAAGCAGGAAAGCAAATTCTCATTGCGCTGTACGGTGGAAACAACTCAATGAAAAGCCTCAATGATCTGCGCTATCAGCTCTTTGCAAAGGCTGCAACCAAGGCGAACTTCAACCTTGCCGGACTGCCTCCCACTCAAGACGCTGCCAAGTTCCACTCAGAACCTACCACCAGGTGCAGAGGTGGCTGAGTATGGATATCGATTCGCTCGAATGGGGGGTGGGTTCTTACAGCTCACGGCCTTTCCCCATGGATGATGTCGAGGGATGCGACCCCTTCACACCTCATGCAAATGATCTCCTTCAACTCCAAGAAAGGATGTGACAAATCATGCAGCTGCAGAAAAGCAGGCTTGAAGTGCTCTGTTGTATGTGGCCAATGTAGTGAACAGTCGTGCGAGAATCGGCTAGATATCATCGTTGAGATGCATACTGCCGAGCTCGATGACCTATGAGACGAGACTAGATGACTAGATGACGATGAGCTAGATGAACTGCTTGTATATCCTGACAGCCGTCCAGATAAGGAAATTGACCAGGCTGAAGAAGTACAGGAGAACATGGACACAGAGGCTGAAGAGTATCGTGATCCTGGACCTTCCAAGAGGTTTAAACAAAATTGAAACGCGTTTTCCCTGTCACCTTTTCATATTTCTGGTAATACCTACTTGACCACATGAACCATTTACGAGGGATTATTTTTAAGATTCCATTGTAAAAAATGATTTTGTTCGAATTAGGCTAAAAATTTTTTATTCAATTCTATTCTTATTTTGAACTTTTGAACTCAATTTTATAGGTGAATACTTAAAAAATAGCATCTCGGAAACTATTAGACCTTAGGTAACCATTCTGGTCTTAAATTGTAGAAAAAAACTGTAGCAAATTTAATGTGCTTCCAAAATGAATAAAATTGTCTTTTTTGAAAAAGTGCTCGTTCATGGCCAAAATTGGACAAATCTAAAAAAAGCATATTTTCAGCGGTCTTACCGCTTTCTCGGCGAACTTTGAGAAGCTATATCTGGGAAACTATTAGCCCTGTAATAACCATTTTGGTCTTAAATTGTAGAAAATTTAATGTACTTTTAAAATGAGTAGAATTGTCTTCTTTGAAAAAGTGCTCCTTCATGGGCAAAATTGGCCAAATCTAGAAAAAGTGCAAAATTTTGGCGATTTTACCGCTTTTTGGCGGTGATCCGGAAGGTCGCGGAGATCAAAAAATTGGATTTGGCATCTCGGTACTATCACATACAATATAAAAAAGAAACCTACTACCCCATTTCATGCAAGGTAAAATGTACTAGTAGTAGGAGAGCTAGCGAACATGACCGCTTCACAACTCCGTAACGGATAAAATCCCTTTTATTATCTGTATTCATAGTATATGAGTAGGAATACCCTTGTCTGGCAGGGCAACCCCTCTGATTTAAGGAGGAAGAGATCAAATAGTGTAGTTAAGAAATGCCACATTTGAAATACATATGTAATGGTTTTTTAATTTTTATATGAATAAAAATACTGAAAAAGAACGATAGCAAACTTGCCAGACAAATAATCGTCTGATTAGTGCCAGATCAACACTCATTAATTAATTATTTAAAGATTTTAAGTATAAGTGTAATGTCTGTCTTTTTTACTAAGTATAGTTGATCCTTGTATAATGTGATTGCAAAATGACAGATCAAGATTCCACTGATTTCATCCCTGAAATGCTAATAAACTTACACTATTTTATGTATAACTGGTTGCCTATGTGTACACAATGCTCTTATACTTAAAATCTTTTAAAATGTAATTAATTAATTAGTACTGATCTGGTACAAATTAATCAGAGGTATATTTGTCTGGCAAGTTTGCTATCGTATTTTTTCAGTGTATTTTGATTCATATAAAAATTAGAAAAGCCATTACATATGAGTTTCAAATGTGACATTTTTTAACCACACTATTTAATCTCTTCCTCCATAAATCAGAGGGGTCGCCCTGCCAGAGAAGGGTATTCCTACTCATATACTATGAATACAGATAATAAAAGAGATTTTATCCATTACGGAGTTGTGAAGCGGTCGTGTTCGCTAGCTCTTAGACTATAGGTTACTGGGCTAAATTAAATAGTTCGTTAAATAGTTTATAATTATAGTGTATTTAATTATATAATAATAATAATAATTGCTACAACCCACAACCTGTTAGTGTATACCCATAATTAGTGTATGTAATTAATATCTCTCTTGTGAATAGACGATTTAAACAGCATTTTTGTTATTATTTTAAAAAGAACGTTACAATATTACGGAATGCTAGCTATAAAGAAAAAATTATGAATTATATTTATTTATATTTATTATTAAAAATTATTATATTTATTATTAAAAATAAACCATATTATTATTTCTAAAAAATGGATTAAGTATTTCTGAAAAAGGACAAAAACCAAAAGTCGTTCAATAAGATGATTAGCGCTTGTGAGTGCAAATGATTTATGCTAGCTCAGTGGTTGTTAGTGGGCGTGAGGTTTTGGAAAACCAGTAACATCTGGGATCGTATGTATTTTTGCCAAAAGATAACGGCGCCAGTAACCTAAATACTATATTAAAGTCACTATTTCATTCATAACGTTATGAACCAATAAGAATATGCGCATTTTCCTTAGATACCACGTATTCCAACGGTTATATTGTAATTATATACAAGTAACCATGACGAATCGAATATACGAACCTTTGTATAATCGCAGTAATACAAACCTTTGTATATTCATCCGCATGAGACTCAATTCTTAAATTTCAAGATATCCATGAAAAGTCCATAACAGTCAAATAATTTATTAGTAAACAACGCAATTTTTTTTCTAATTGTGCGTTTTAGACTGTGGTTTTCGTTTTAGTTGCAAAATGAATCGTTTTAGAACAAACTCTACAGAAAATATCGATGAACTAAATTCATGAAATAGTCTACCTGTATACAACTCGACGACCTAAAATATTCGAAACTCGACATATTGCCTAAAAAAACACCACACCACCGTCGGTGTCGTGGTGTTTCAGGCAATATGTCTCGTATAAACGATTATTTTCGTTCGTCTTATTGTATAATTATATAATTGCTAAACGCTACTACGATCAGACCATAGATAAAATATGATCAGATATATTCAAGCAACTGCCCAGTGTCAAAACGTAATGTCAAATTCACTAAAATAGGATTAGCTTGTCTATATATTTAAAACACAATGCTTATTTTTGTTCCAGTTCGTTTCAGAGTTTCAGATTCTTTATTTATATTAATACTTTCGCTGTGTAGATTAGTCAACACTATTTAATTTTTATATTTTTTTGATGTTTATATTTTTAATTTGAAAAACTCTAAAATGTTTAATTTGAGACGGACGAATCGGACATTCACTTGGGGCGCCCTCTCATTTTCTACGGTGGTGCGTTTCGTAACTACTCCAGCTTATAAATATAAAAGGGTGATGCAGCCGACTACTTCCATCATTAATAAGCGGCTAACACTCGGTTAATGTATAAAGAATTGTTAGGTTGCGTAGACAAAACCCACATAGTTGAAAATTATGAACAACACGAATTATACAAATAATAACTGATGGCAATTGCTTATTCAGAGCAGTTTCATATTGTTTGTATAAAACGCAGGAAATTTGCCAACACTATGTTTATGTCATGTTTTTGAAATATGTACTAATAGACGTTTTCAATAATGTTTTAAACAAGATCGATTTTTGATTTTTTTTCTTATCATTCCGTAAGGTAGAATTTCCGTATGTATGTAGAATAAACTGGCGGGTAGGGGTAAGCCAGAGAGGAATATATGTCGGAATAGAGGAGGGTAAGCTGGGAGAGAGGAGTGCTAGGCTTAGAATTTTCAACTGGTTATGTTTGGTTGCGTTTATTTAAATAATCACTCACGAAAATCCCAAGGATTGTAATCACACAACAAATGTTGTATATAGGGAAATCCTTCAATGCTTTTGACAGTCATGTCTTGACGAGGTTTCCCTAGTCTATATTAAGACATAAACATGCACATATATGTAAATAAATAAGTAAATGTAGGAAAACAAAGAGATTAAGAAACACCACAGAATATTAAATAAGATCCTATCCTACTATACGAGAGAAGCAAAATAACACCAAAATTATGGTTCCTACTTTTATGGTTTCTGAGATACAGAATTATTTTAATATTAGAGGCTTTTGTATGGTTTTTGTCTGATTGGGATGATCGTCAAAAAAACTGTTTTTCCCCTCCCGCCCAGCCCTTTTTCAGAGTTGGGAATTTTTTTAAATTAACTGCGTTAATCTGGCATCTCAAACATGGTGAATCGAAAATGATTTTTTAATCATATTTTAATCAATATTTTATAATTAAATTATCGCGCGTCGTAGGCGCTCGGACCCCCGATTTTACTATATTAAAACGCCAATTGATCTCGGGAACGAAAGATCAAATTTACGCGGCGACCTAGATATAAGCTAGGGGCAACGAGAGAAGCAAAATAACACCAAAATTATGGTTCCTACTTTTATGGTTTCTGAGATACAGAATTATTTTAATATTAGAGGCTTTTGTATGGTTTTTGTCTGATTGGGATGATCGTCAAAAAAACTATTTTTTCCCCTCCCGCCCAGCCCTTTTTCAGAGTTGGGATTTTTTGAAATTAACTGCGTTAATCTGGCATCTCAAACATGGTGAATCGAAAATGATTTTTTAATCATATTTTAATCAATATTTTATAATTAAATTATCGCGCGTCGTAGGCGCTCGGACCCCCGATTTTATTAACTATTGTGTAAGAATATTTGGCATATTCTTACTCAATACAAAAAAAATGTTACTAATATTATTCATAAGTGTTTCAGACAAGATCATTTCGATAACACGTTAGATTTTCAATAATTTAATTCAGTTAATTATTAAAGCCTTTATACAAGGATAAAATAACATATTTCGTAGGAGCCGTCAATATTCAAGGCTTTACAATAGGTTTTCATACACAGGTTGGAAACGGTATAGGGTTATAAAAGCGTTTATAAAAATAGCGAAACGATGGGATAAAGAAGGAGCATATTATATAACATTACATTACAATACCACACCACACTACACCACATCACACCACACCATACCACATCATACCACACCACACACCACACCACACACGTCACACTACACTACATTATATTATTCTTACACCGATTGTTCTTTTGTTTATTTAGTTGGTGAATCTGAACGCTCAAAAAGCGAGGGTTGACTTTCAGGGGCCACTCTGTCAAAAAGGGGATGGAAGAAGAAAAAAGCCCTAAAATAATACTTTCTTTTCGTTAATCTACCTCTCAATAAAATGTTTGAATTAATGAAATCCTATTTACGAAACTGTTAGTTCGAAAATCAAAAAAACTTATTTACAAAAATATATATAATTATATTCTTTAAATTTTAATTAAAAGTTAGCTTAACATAATCAAATGATGTAAACAAAGCGAAATACGTTACAGCAATTCTAATCCGTAATATAGCGCATGATAAACTGTGATAGAAATATAGAATGAATAATGTAGCTACAGAAAGCCAAGGACTTAAAACTTTTTATTCAAACAAACTATAGATTTATTGGCATTACAAATACAAAATCAGTGTTCAGAATTTGGATACAGAATTTTGTGCAAAAAGGCAACGTATAGACGTCACTAAAGTCGCTCTTTTCGTTCGTGACGTTCTTTTTAAATAATAACAAAAGTGCTGTTTTAATCGTCTATTAAAAAAGGAAAATATTTACATTAACACTAATTACAAACACTATAATTATAAACTGTAACGAACTTAAACTAGATTATTTACAGACTATTTATTTACAATATTTATTTTTAACATTTATCTATTTTATATACGCAATTATATTCTACTAATTCACGATGCGCGTATTCATTTAACTCGTCGACTAATGAATGCTCTTCCTTGCGCGGCGGCCCCTACATATGCATACCGAAGTGTGGAGAACGTACTAGAAATCTCCAGTACGCCGCGGCTCGGCGGTCGTCGACGTGTCATATATTACTCACGCCAGTTCTCGAATGCTGTAGAAAGCTGTGGATACGGCGAGAACTCTCGCGTGGTTTTCCCGTTCGTTAAAATACATTATGTATAAGTTAATATTAGTGTACATGTGATAATTGAGACCTTAATAAACTGCTGACGGGAAAATCATAAACTTTTTATTATTTGAGATAACTGCTAACAAATAATTTTATTGCTTCCCAACATTTCCTGAAAATCCTGAAATATTATTATGATTACGATTTAAATGTTTTTTATGGCTGATATTTAAATTCACCCTTATCTCTTCTGGAATTAAAAATAATAAACAATAAAATAATCAGTAGCATACTTTTGTGCATTTGTAGTACGTGCTTAACATGCAATGTATTATCAAGATCCATAGCAGACTACGATTGTAAAAACCTTAGAGAGGGTTTTAGACTGGTCCATTCCACCATTCACTTGTGAGGGACTGGCTAACCCGATTTTCTTGCCAACTTAAGAGATTCTAATATTGTTTGACTTTGTTGTTGTTGACTGGGCGTCAATTCAACGTGAACGTTTTAACTTATTATTCTTTTAATAAAATTAATTGGTATTTAGTGAGATTCCTAAAGAAAATTAGTTAAAAGTGAAAGAAAAACTAAATTAAATGGTTTCTTCAATAGATTACTAGTATACATGCCTTTAACATGTATTACGTATAACTTCTTTCTTACAATTAACTTCTTTCAGTAGTACACCAATTCTATTTATAGAATTCTAGTCGTACATCTTTTAACCTTTGGTTGGAAGGTATTTCATACATCGTAGTTACTTTACTTATACAGTACTTTCTTTTACTCAGTGTTGAAGTTAAATAGTTAAATATTTGGCATAAAAAATCAATTTTATCTACGATTATACAAAAAAATGACTACTTTTTACACTGATTTTCGTGTAAAAAGTTATCGTTTATTGAGCTAGTATTATAAATTTTTTATTGCACGCTAATGTCAACAAGAGATGTATGATAAATGATTTATGAATATTTTACAAACTGGTTGCTAAACAACTCAACACGTACCAATCAAAGCACGCTGACATACATGACATGTCACAAATTTAAAAAAATATATCAAATAAAATGAATACTTAGTAAAATGTTATGATCGTAGATAAAATGTTGTAAGATACACATGTAAAAAGTCTCTTCATTGCTCACGTCTTTTAAACACTCCGTTTAGCTTACAGTGTTCTACTATACTGATATACAGGGTGTTTTGGAAAATGTGCCTTTCCCGTAAAAGGGCAACAGGGAAACATGTGTAGAGTAACATCTTACTAACAATTTACTAAAAGGTCCTTTTGAAATGACAACCCCCCTTATAAAAATAATAGGCACGCCACTGCAAAGTAGTAGATAAATGTGTATGAAGATTATGCCTATTAAATAGCAGTGCCGTAACTAAGGCGTGGCGAAGAAGGCGCTCGCCACGGGCGCAACTGGGTTTGGGGGCGCAAAACAAAGGATACCCACCCGGTTGAGAGTCGCACGTGGTTTTTATTTTACTTGACCATTCTTACTCTACATGAATCAACACCGACTGTCACTGGCCGTTTTTCGTTTCCTGACCAATTAGACAAAGACACGTATTATTGCGCGCGCATCACACTTCCTATCTTTCTTACACTCCTAGCCCGCGTTCACATGAGGCGAAAAGCGCAGCCAATCAGAACGTCAATAGAAATCAGGTGACGTTGATACGACGTTCTGATTGGCTGAGCAAGTTACGTCGGACACGTCACGCTGCTTTTCCCGCTTCATATGAATGCAGGCTCATACAAGAACGATCTATACCAGCGGTTTCCAACCTTTTTCGTTCACGGACTGTCAAACGACGTAGAATTTGCTTGCGGACCGGTAAGGTAAAAAATGAAAGAAAACATTTCGCAAAATAAATCTTAGAATAAATATCCATTCTTTATAATAACAAAAGTCAGTTTTCGTACCTCATCCGCTTGTCGTATACCAAACCTCGAACGACCGAAACGGCCCGAAATCAGCGGATACCGAGAGGCCGGAATTTTTCTCTTTTCGCCGAATGAAGAAACGATTGTAGGCGGGATGCGGTGCCGAAGATCATAACCAGGCTCACATAGACATCATAGACACATAGGGCGGTCCATCGCATCGTTCAAAACTATAACAAGATATCTCGACAGCGAGCGCAGATATAACCGAAAACGCTGGCGAGTGCGTTTCGAGAGCGGTGGTCAAAAACGGGAATGGGTACAAACGACGCAGGAGGCAATCATATAAGACCTTCAGAAGTGGTTTCCACTTAGGAACCCGATTAGGCTGGGGGCGGCGATATTACTTTAGCACGATTCTCGGATGAAAAACAAATAAGAAATTTCGCTTTGCAACCAATAGTTGTACCGCTCGTATCAGACCACGTGACATCGAATGCCCGAACACATGTTGGGTTGCCCCCAAAAACCCCATGTCAGTCCTATCCCCTGCCCCCGGAATAGTGTCAGCAAAAAAAACTTCCGGTAAAAACGATTGCGGTATTGCGATGACAAAGATTCCGCGGTCAGATTTTCGCTCCGACCTAACGCAAGGCGGGGGAATTTTTTGCTGCCTCCGCCTAAACGGTTTACCGGAGACGGTCAAGACTTCAAATCTGAGACGGGAACTATCCAACGCATCGACACAAAAAGAACGGTCCGGATCGAAGAAGTTTTTCGGCCCCGCGAAACCCGGATTTTGATCGTTCGCGTAAATCGGGGACGCAAGACGAAAATTCTTTCGATTCCGGTATGCCTAGATCCGTGCTCGCCAAACCCGCTTAAAAATTCTACAATGGGAGATCCTCCTTATTACCTATTACTGGATATTACCCCACCACATAGGTACAGAGCCGGCGTGATATACATATATCACGTATTTATGACACGTAAGCGCCGTCTCCGTATAAATTTACTCAGAGTTTACTCTTCGTCAACTCCGATAAATCATTTGACCCTACGTTAGCTCCAGGATAACA
Source organism: Agrypnus murinus (assembly GCA_929113105.1). Taxonomy (NCBI): domain Eukaryota; kingdom Metazoa; phylum Arthropoda; class Insecta; order Coleoptera; family Elateridae; genus Agrypnus; species Agrypnus murinus. Next base: position 5,701,351 of record OV816024.1, read on the forward strand.
CGAATTAAAAAAATTATTTCAGAATTCTCAAAAATACTGTTATTTCTCTGCGGACCGGCAAAAATTTCTGACGGATCGGCGGTTGGGAAACGCTGATCTATACTGCGTGTGTAGTGTGTAGGCAAGGCGCTGCAATCTTTGTTGGTCGTTTCACTGATCCCAGGTATATATATGATTCTGTCATTTCTGTTTATTCGTGAGTTTATTTGAAATACGATTTTAACTAACATATTCCAATATAAATGCAATTAAAGCTTAATATTTAAACTACAACATATTAAAAGCAGAGTAAATTTCGATAACGCATTAATAAAATAAAATCTAATTTAGGTATTCATGCATAACGACGCATTTCTATTTACCTGTGAAAAGTAATTTCCTATTCGTTTTTCTCAGTTCTGCTGGAACACTTAGAAGCACTACAATTTGCCATATTGATTAATTAATGTTTTCTTATTATATAACTAAAATATTTATTGTAAATTACAAAATAGTTTCGCCACCTAAATTCAATGTTTGCCTTCAAAGTAATGGCGACTGGTAACACTAAACAAGCATTGTGGGTATACGTCATGCGCTATCCTCTCTCCTACCTAATCTAAGATTCATACATATACCTTGACAAATACATTATTGTGTATACAAGCAACTCATTTTGATGAGGTTAAAGTATTTAATGTATTGCATTTAGTAAAATTTAACTTGTTACATTAAAATTTTTGTCATTATTGGGTTACGGAAAGGCGCAAGTTAGACACTTGCCACATGCGCTTAATACCCTCATTACGGCACTGTTAAATAGTACATACTTTTAAATCATTAACAAACTAACCATAAATAAACCCAAGCACCGTACCCGGGTAAATAAATTCTTAGAAAACAACCAAAACAAAATTGTGAGTACGTGCTTTTAAAACGTTTTAGTTAAATAATAACAAACATTAATTCTGAACATCTGTAAATAACTGTTAATGACTCAGATCTTTAAAATTTGTAATCTGCAGTTCTCAACTTTCTTTGTGTTAAGGTGGCGGTAAACTTGAGTTTCGATTACGTATTAATACACATTTTAGAATTAATTACTTGAGTGAGGTAGTGTTTTAAGTGTTTGTTAGTGTTAAGTAGTTTAATTAATTGTAGTTAGTTACTGTTTAAATTATGGCAGAACCAAACACGCCTGCTGAATGAACGGAACTTTTCAAATCAACAATTTTCAAAACGTACAGTCACTAGAACCTACAAATCATATACCGCGAGTGCAATTTTACCAATGGCTATTGGAACGCAAACACGAAAATTCCCAATCTGCACAAAATGTACTGTGGACAGACGAATGCTATTTTACTCGGGCGCGGGTTTTTATTTCACAGCAGCATTTGGACTGACGAGAATACTTATGCTGTTCAAAGACATTATTTCCAGGCGTTTCGCGGTAAATGTGTGGGCGGGAATTTATCAGAACCGTAAGAACCGTTTAATGAGACCTTTTATTCTGCTCCAACGATTAACCGGCGACTGGTACCTACATTTTCTGGACAATGAACTGTTCGACGAACTCCCACTACTGAGCATTCTTGAGTTTTTGAATAACGAATAACGATCACCGGACTTGACTCCCCTCGATCTTTGTAGTTGGGGATATTTTAAGACGTTAGTGTACAGGACAGAACTGAATACCGAGGAAGAGCTACGTGCACGCATTGAAATCGCCTCATTAAATTCGCGCAAATTCCGATATGTTTGCTAGCATAAACTTGTGGCGTACAGACAAACGTCGGTTTATTTGAACACATAAAGATTGTTTGCATCTAAACGGTAAGTTTCATTTTGTTAAAATGACAATCTTAAAATAAAAAACAGGCAATGAAATTTGAATCATAATTAGGTCAATGAACGTATGTTACATTTTATTTACCGACCTTAATAAATGATCAAGGCATCAAGGTAGTTAGTCACTCGCAACCGCTGCTGAAATTCAATTCTCTTGTTTCTGTAAATTGATACTTACGTAGCGGAGGTCAGTTATTAATTTAGTAGTGCAGATATGAGATCATTGTTTGCTTTATCAGTAATTCAGGGTTAAAATCTTACAAACAATCCATAGTCGACTCGTGTCTTGCAAAAAATGCGGAAAAATCCGAAATTTTCTTTTTATTTTTTATTTTTATTTTATGAGTTTTGGGGTCTCTACATGGTCACTTTTCAGCATACTTTTAAGCATTGTATACTTTTCCGGAACACCCTGTACTATAGAAAATAGTCCTCAGGTGCCGCCAGCTAACGTGAAAGTTAATTAGTCAAAAAAAGTGAATGGACTAGCCATATAGAACTAGGGTTTTATTAATCGTAGTCAGGGGAATTATAAAGCTATAGAACCTAGTTTATGGTGATCTCTTTAAGCAAATGTCGATATGCTTATAGTACAAACAATAAAGTACAGTTAAAAAAGATGTCATTGTCAGAGCCTGTTGTAAGAACCTTTGTCAGAATATAATAAGTGCGGCCGTGGACTCGGTCTAGGACATTTGGGTGCGGCCGTTTAGGCACGGCCATCTCGGCGCGGCCGTTTTGGCGCGAGAACAGTTAGGTGCCAGACAGTTCGGCGCAAGGACACTTCGGTGCAAGGACACTTCGGTGCAAGGACACTTCGGCATAGGCACACTTCGGCGCCAGGATACTTAGGCGCAGGCACACTTCGACGAAAAGACAGTTCGGGGCATGTAAATTTCCCCGCGGCAAATTAGGGTGAAACTTCTTTAAACAAAACGTTTTTTGGACCATTAGTCTGATTTTTTGGGACAAGCTACCCTATTATCAAAGTAACTTTTTTAGTTTTTATGTACACACAAACACCTTAATTCCAAAATTTTTGTTGAATTGGTTAAATTGCGTTATTCCAGTGCTTTTTGTCTTTAAGGGCCTGTTATCGCCGCCAGTGTTAATAATAGGAAGCTTCAGAAACTATAAACACCTAAAGATGACGCTACGGTCCGCAAAAGGGAATTAATTTCTTTAAAACTAAAATTTGAAAATGTAAATAGAAACATTATTTAATCGCATCGCAGTTCTCTGCTCACAGTGTTGCCAGACATGCGTGAACTTTTAAAATATTTTAAGTTTAACTAAGATTTTTAAATTTTAAATACCAAGGAATAATTTAAGGTAGTTGAAATTAAAAAGGGGAATATAAAACTGCTAAATATCTTTAAAAATATCAGTTGTTCTTGCTGGTTTTAAGAAAAAGAAATGTATTACTATATTAAAATACTGAAAATATATATTCGTTTTAAGAAATTAATCAGGACTAATTAAGAGTGAAATGGTTTATTCAAAAATTAACCGTCACATGCTCTTAAGTAAAGAAAAACAACATTTACTTCGGTAATTTATTAAATAATAGTCAAAAGATTAGGAAGGTTAAGATATAGGAAGGGATATACACAATAATCTGTTACTTTACATCGACAATCACAAAAATATATGTAACAATAATGAAAATGCGTTAAATGTATTAACAGTCAAATCAAACTCGTTGACACTTCCCGCTTTTTTCACTCGATCCGCCTACAGCGCGTTACGTGAGCAAAAGCCTGAACTAAGAATGATAGTTGTCATTTACCAAAATGTAATGAATAAACGCGGGATATGACCTTTTTTTTAGTTCGTAAAGTTCTTTTATACTGTTGTATATTCGGGCATTTTTATCTTAACTAACACTTGAACGATAATTTAGGAAGTACACCTTACCATTCTTAAAAGCTCTCTAGCTATAGTTTTGTTTTCATAAATTTCCATTTTTTTATTCGTTAAGGAAATAGCTTTTGTAATTTTGTGGGACACGTGTATTGCTCAATGGTACGATATTCAATGTTAATACCAACTTTCCTATGTCATTTAATTGTTTTTATAAAATTTTTGATTTTTTAAAAGTTATATTAACATGATTATCAAACATGATATTCTTATAACCAATAAGGGACTTATAATAAACAAATTAAAGCTTATTACAAATTATTCCATTATGCAGAGATTTGCAAAAGAGTTTTGATTTTTATGTTTTAGTAGCTTAGAAAAATGATTTTTTTCTTAAATGTGGCAATGCATACGAGCTTTTGTGATTGGCAAATATTGAGTTTTTTTTCTCATATCGTATTTATCGAATACTGTATTTATTACCTATAAGTATCTACAGATTTTATTCATTACAATAATACTAGACAATTTTTCGTGCCGAAGTGTCCCTGCGCCGAAGTGTCCTCACGCCGAAATGGTCGTGCCTAAACGGCCGCGCCCAAATGTCAGGCTCCGCTACTTTCATACCATATGCTGATGCTGCAACATACTTCTAATGTCGTTTAAAACCTCACTACGTCGCATTTCGTAGTTCTTCGGTAAAATCTTTCAAAACTCAAATACATCCTCTCTCGTAAATATCCCATGTGAATGGAAAAACATATTTTCAGCGTTATTGGAGACTCTGATTGTCTTCGCAAATTTAGGTTCAATATCTCGCAAAAACCATTCTGCATTCCATTAAGCGGCACCTATGACTACGACTTCAAAGACGGTTTTAGCAAAGTTTAAGAAATGTCTTTTTAATTTTGGTTTTTTTCAGTGTTTTCTTAATGCGCTGATTTTGAGAAAATAGCGGATTTAGTCTTTTTATACCTTCGTATTTCCCACTCCGTGTTTCACCATTAGTCATTTTCCTATTGGAATTTTCCTTACACTTGCAATCAGGGTGATAACGCTTGTTTTCCACTCTTGTCATTTACCTCAGCACTATATATTATATAGTACGGTACACAGGGTGTAAACAGGGTGTTACTATGCGTTAATTTTAAGGGGTGATAGAAGACATCAAAAGGAACAAAAAAGTCTGTTACAATTTTGTTGTAAACTGGAAATCATTTTGCCGCGTTAATAATATAGTAGTTTAATTCTGGAGCTTTGTCAGAACATGTATCTTATCTAGCACAACAAAAAACATTTTTTCGTATGATCAATCGTTTACGAGTAAAATTAAAAATATCTTACTCAATTAACAAATGTGGAAACTCTGCAACGTCTTTAATATAATACGGTGGCATAAACAGTTTGTATCTGCCAAAGCAACTTTTAAAGGACGTTCGCAAACACTTTTTTTCGTGTTTTTCACTTGTTAACGTTTGTTTTGTTTATTGTTACGATTGTTATTGTTTTTCTTATTTTCAGTATTGCTGATTAGTTATTGTTATGCGTTCAGGATGACAGATTTTCGCATTCGTGAATATCATGACATGCATATGATTTATGGGAAACTGCGGCAGCAGTACGTCTGTACCATCAACTTTTTCCTGGACGATGCGCTCTTGATCGACGAACATTTATTGCAACACTAGTGCAACGTTTACTGGAGGCTGAAAGTGTTCCCCTCCCCCATAATACCTCGTGGACCTAAAGGCCCCGAAGAATTAGCGAATTAACTTCCAACGATACCGACCGGAGTACGTGAAGTATCGCACAGGAAATGGAAATAAGACTTTGAACCGTGCACAGAACCTTACGTAAACAGCTTCTCGACCCATTTCATCTACAACGGGTACAAGCTTTAAGTGAGAACGATTTCCACCCAAGACGTGATTCCAGCACGACATTTTCGAAAGGGTTCGACAGAACTCGATTCGGCGATGTCAAGCCTGCCTGGACAATAATGGTGGTCGTTTCCAGCATCTTCTTTAAGTGTATGAGATGTGCAATTGTGAAGTGTCATCATGTTACTCATGTTTGTCATAATAAAATGTGCAATTGCAATATGTCCCGAAAAGATTTTGTTTGCTATTTTACTAGTTTAATAACATTTGTAACAACCAGTTATTTATTCATAGGATTTTTTTTGATTGATATTCTGGGCTTTTACCTGCTTAAACAGGTCGATTGAAATGCTTTTAAGAAAACAGTAAAGTCGAACTGTTTATTGAATACACAAGTATTTTTCCGATAAAAGAAATTGGATTTTAAATAAAAATTTTCCCAAATTTTTTTATTGTGTTTCATTATTTAATAGATAAGAAAAAGTATTTTAGATATACAATCGGTAATTCCCACTAAAACTAGAGGAGATAGAACATAAACTTTTTGTAATAAAAAGCAATAAAACGTTCTTAATTTCGCTTGTACAACAAAACAAGGGCTGCATCATTCAACAAGTGTGCTACAAAATAAACAAAGTTGATCGGTTTATACTAAACTATTTGACTTCAGAAATAAGGTCCAGGAGCTTTAGCTGTTAAATGCAATTTTTTTAAAGCTAGATATATAGCAATGCTCTTTTTTAAATTACTCAAAAGCTAATTAAGATAGAAACAAATTATTAAGAAGTTTTTGTTCCTTTTTATGTCTTAATCACCCCAGAATATTAACACGTAGTAACTCTTTACACCCTGTATATTAATTACATTTTATATAAAATGACAGGCAGGTCAGGCAATCATACATATATATTTTTATTATATATTTCTTAATAATAAAGTATAGACTTTGATGGTGGAATGTCGCTTATTTGTTAACAAATATAAAACATGACGTGGACGTTAGTAACGTATGTACAAAGATGCATCGGCCCAACTTATACATGATAATACATGTGGTATAATTTACTTTTGTTTAGGTGTATTTACATATATAAGTACCTGTTTTCTCTTACTTTTCCAATTTTTAAATGTTTTACAGAAAATGTATTGTTCCATCTTAAAAACTATAAGTATGCTAACATAACTCTTATTCTTTATTCATTGACAATTGGATACTATTTTAAACCACTGAATTAATTAATGATAAAAGTGTTTTGTACTATAACTAAAAGTGTAGGAACTTTATCATCAAATTGCTGGCCTCATTACCCAAAACCTAATAATAATAAAACAAGAGGTCTACGTCTTTTTACTAGAATTTCTTAATGAAAGGTCATTGTTCCCATGAATTCTTATCGCAGACTTCCTTGCAGTTCTCCAATGTTTTTTATGCGTGACTTTCACTAGTATTTAGCTAGCCTAATGTTTTGACTGTAAATATCTTAAGATATTAATCTTTATAGGAGCCAGGTCGTTGCCACCGTCACTTACGGACCGGATACAGTAGTGGACGTGGAACGCATTCAACAAATTTACGATCGAAGAAGTACCAGCCATGAAGAGATAAGAGAAGCGGGATTAGCTTGGCCCTGGTGGATCCTAATCTTTCTAGCCATTCTCGCAATCATTATTATACTGATACTTGTATGCTGTTGTATTTGTGCCCCTTGTCCTTTATATATTCCTCCACGCAAACGAAAGATTGGATCGGCGGAAGTGTCTAGACTAATTATTGAAGGTTCCGGTCACGGTAGGAATAGTAAAGCCGTACAAGTGGCTGAATGGTTTGGTAGAAGGGAAGCTTGGACCCCAGAAGCTGCTCTCGTTGATGCTGAAGTGGATTCATTACGACGTCACGAGTTCGAGCGTGGCTCTGATCGTGGTGTTCCTAGGCGTGTAGTTCAAAAGGGAATACTCACTAAAGAAGAACCTAGAGAACAACTGTATATTCGTGAAGGTAACGCTGATATATTACGTTTAATAACTCGTGGTGGCGAACAACAAAGGCCTACCACACTAGTAGAGCAATCTTTGGAAGCGGGTAGTGGTAAAGATATTCTAATGCGTAGATTTATTGATCAGCAAACTACAGCGCGTGCAGCAGCTGTCAATTTACCGAACGAGGTTAATAGGACTCAAATTGATCAAGAACATTTGGAAGCAACTCTTCGCCAACAAAATAATTTATTAAGACAAATTCTTTTAGAGAGAGAACGTGAGTTGCGTTTAGAAACGCAATCTCTGCCAGCGGGAACGCAAACTGATCGCGATGCTTTTACACAAACGGAACCCATGGATCTTCGGCCGCCACGTCGACTTACTAGATCTGATAATGATGCGAGCGAAGGCAGCGATGAAGAAGTAATTGTTACAAAAAAACGTGGCAAACATTTACGTTCAAGACGAAGAGATGTTATACCCGTGAAAAGAAAAATTAGAACTCCAATACAAGAAGAATCTGAAAGCAATGTAGAATCATCTGAAAAGCAACAGAAAGAAGCCTCAACAAGTAGTACGCTAGATAAATTACGCACTAAAGTTTTACGTGAACTTCTTAATGAAAGTTCTTCCAAATCTAGACCGACTAGATCGGCAATTCGAAAAGAAGTTTTGAAAGAAATAGCAGAATCTTTAGTACGATCTCATGAAAATGTTAGTGATAACGAGGTGTATAGAGAACGAGAAAAGTCGGGTCGATATGAGAGACTTAGCAGTGATAGTTTAGATAATATTACTTCACCAGAAAGAGAAGAGATCATATTAACTCAAGCACCGAAATATGTTACGAAAGAAAATGGTGATATAAGACAAACCCATAAATATATAGATAGAGGTGGTAGTAGTTTGAGCCAATCACAGAGATTTCAAGTGGAAAGAAGTGATAGTTCCTTAAGTAAGTCACATAAATATCATTCTGAAAGTGACCTTAGAGCTGTATCTAACGGGGAGCAAATTAAAGAGACCAAGTCTGTTAGTCAAAGTCAGTCTGATCTTAGTAAAACTCCTAAACCTACTGCGAAGACCACTAAAAAGAAAGGTTCTAGATATATGGAGTGGTATTCTAAAGTTCAAAGAAGTTCAGCTGCAACTACCAGAAAAGGTGCTAAACAAACAGAGAAGAGCCAAAGCTCTCAGGAAAAAGAACCTGGAAAACCTGGTACTTCTGGGGTTAGTGCAAGACAAGCAGCTTTAGAAGCAAAAACTCATAAGAAAACTCAGGCCGCTGCAGAATCTGCAGCCCAAGCGGCTGCAAAAGCTGGACCTGACCATCCGCTAATTCAACATTCAGAGCATCGTTTCGAAGCACCCTTTCCAGCACCCCGACGTGCTGATGATGATGTAGATTCTGGTATTGCATTAGCTCGACCACCAATGGCTGAAAAGAAAAGTGTGTTTTCAATTGCGTACGAAGATATTCAAAGACAGACACGTCAGCTAAGGCCAGAAAGTAGCACGCCCTAATTTTAAAAAATGTTATCAGAAAACAAACTTGAATTAATAATTAGTGATAAGAAAGAACCTGGAATAATAATTTGTTGCCGTCTGAAATAAATTAATGTTTTTTTTTAGAATATGATTTTATAATGTGTTACTGTTTTAATTTGCTTATTTAAAAAGTTTTCGCATGTTAACGTGACCTATTTTGAAATTAAAATGAAACAAAGAAAAATCACGCATTATAAGAGTAAAACGCAAGTGCTTTCATTGGATGTTTTTATAAATTTAATAACTATATTGTTAGTTTTTGTAGCTCGTATAAGATATTTTAAAGGGAATGTTTTCCAAAGATGGTGCATACGTTAAAGTGAGTCATGTAAAAGATATTTTAAAGACTGACTATAAAATTAAATAGTTAATAACTAAATTATCTTTAAGAATAATTATATTTTGAATCTTGTTGCAATAAAGATTTACATTTTTCCTTGTCTTACATTTATTAACCCTCGGAAGAAACTATTTAACTTATGCAATACTATACTTCATACCCTGTAAGTTCCGATGCACGTCATCAATAATCTTTTTAAAGGCGGTTTTTGTAAACTTGACAAAAATAAATATAAGAGTGCTTATTTTAAAGATTTTTATCCAACACCTCTAAATAGAGAGGGCCAAATCTTGACGTTTGCAAGCCATTAAAGTTGATGTTTACTCACTTGTGGGTAGAAAAACATTGTTAGCCGCTTTAGAATGGTGATTGGCTGCTATTATAGGTAGCAACCAATCACCAGCTGACATTGCAATAGTTATTTATGGTACAAGTGAGTTAAGTAAGATATTATCCACGAACGAAAAATTTACCTGGGTTAATTTTTCTGAGTGGATAATATCCTTAACTCATGCGTGCCATACAAAATTTTATCCAACGCCTCTTTATTTAAGTTTAAACATCGAATTTGCAATTTATAGTTTATGACAGTAATAAATTTAATACTCTAACACGATGTCTGGATTTTCATAATATTATGCAATGTAAGCTGGTGATTGGTTGTTATCTTTGAAGGAGTGAGTTTTTTAAAGATAACCCACGTTGCTAGGGGCAACGTAGGCTATAATGTAACATAAGAGTAAACAATCACTTTCCTTATTTAAAATGACCATAGTAAACATAGTATTTATATAGAGGTGTTGGATAAAATATTATTACAGCGTGGAAATAAATGATTTTCATCAAGTTCCCTTTGGAATTTTTTCACATGTAAATTTTTCTGTACCGCTCTACTCTTTTTGATTTAGTACTAAATTAGTTCTGTCAATAAATGAAATCAATCTGTCAAACAATTCATAGAATTTATTGAATTTGAGGTTATGATACAGCCTTCTCTAATTTCGTAGAGCGGCACGTCGTGCTTTTACATGGGGAATGCAATGGTAACTTGATGAAAATCATTTATTTCCACCCTGTAAAATCCAGTCATCGCGCTAGAATATTAAACTTATTACTGTCAAAACTATAGACTAACCATACATTTTAAATTTGATATTTAAACTTAAATAAAGAGGTGTTGGATAAAATTTTGTATGGCACACGTGAGTTAAGGATATTATCCACTCAGAAGAATTAACCCACTCGGGCCTGCTGGCCCTCGAGGGTAAATTTTTCGCTCGTGGTTAATATCTTACTTAACTCACTTGTACCATAAATAACTATTTTTGAGTTATTATAATTTCACGTGTAATTTTACATGTAGATTTTACTGTAATCCAGTAAAACCATAATTTTATTTATTCCCGTCTATTATATTTTGAGTTTATATACTCGAAATGCTAACTGTAAAATAATTAACTGCGTATGACTTTCATATTTGTCTTTCGACTGTTGACAATACTGCTGTTTCTCGTTTACATGTCAATCTACAACCGATTTTTATTTTCATTTGTGTATACCTGGCAAGACAAACGTATACACATGTGCTAAATTGGTTGCATATATATAAGTAAATACTCATGTAAAGAATGTATACATACTAAATGAATGTCGTCATTTGAGGTTATGACGTGGATGTGACGTACATTGGAACTTACAGGATCTGGAGCATAGTACCGAGCATACTTTACAATTTGCATCTTAGGCAACCAATCATACATCATACAATGTTGCCAAAGCCCTAAATATATTAAGATCTTGGAGTAAGTATATTCTCGTGTTTGAGTTTCAGTATTCTATAAACACTGTATACAACAAAATCGTTTCAGATAATCAGTCGATTGTACAATACAATCAAAAGAAGATTATCCCGACATGATAAATCTGCACTGAGCACTTCTCTTGGTATTTTTAAGAAGATTTAAACAGGTAAGTTTACTTTTAAGAGCAATACTTTTTGGAAAATCTTATCTTGTATTTTTTTGTCAAATAGGTTGATTTAAATCAACAGTCATGAAATTTATTATGTCTTTTCGAATAATGTGCAAGGTGAATTAAAGATTTTCAAATACTTGTATTAGTACAGGATCCGTTATTGATGTCGTTGAGCACCGATCGAGTAACCGAATAAAATGTATTTTTTATGAAATAAAATATGTTAACAAAAGTAACGTAGTAGGCCAGTAAAATAGAATCCGTTGGTGGATATAAATGTTGGAAAGCGGGAGATCGTTTCGATCGCTTCGTTTGAGGTTAAATATAAGTATCCTAGGTTTGCACGGTCCCTCGACTCGAGCTTACCTGAGGGCATTAAAAGAACCACGAAATCTTCGGTCCTTTTTTAGTTTTCCGCTTATAACTCCAACGCGGTGCTTCCCAATGAAAACATTACTATTAGAAAAATTAAAGAACATTAAATTCTGCGTCGGATGAGTAGCCAACACTTTAAAATCGGTCCAGTGGTTTGGTCTAAATCGACGGTCGAGAAACGACAATTTTACAAATTTTCGATTTTCCGTCAGACGGGACGCCCAGAGGCTTTCCGTATAAAAAAACCCGTTGGACTCATTCTGATTGTTAATATAAGTCGAGAAATATCTAAGCTTTGATATTATAGAGGTTGCCGGATTAAATTAATGGCCATTTTTCATCATTCCCCATCATAGCAATTAGAATCAGTTAATATGAAGTAGTGCAGTACTGGTCGCTCGATGATTTCGAAAAAAGATAATTTTTTGTGTGTTATCACCCCTAAGTATTGGTAGATCAAAACTACTGTCATTTTATTTTTATTCCATTCGATTGAAATATGGCAGCCAAATTTGTTTCGTAGTGCACGACGTTGCTTGCAGTTTTTTGATGTAAACGTAGCTCTTGATATCTCAAGAACTGTTGATCCTAGAGACCTGCGGTAAAAATGATTGTATTGCTCACTTGTCGGACTACATTTTTAAATCTAAACATAATTTTTGTAGGACGCTTACTTATGGGTGTGATTTAATTCCGAAGATTAAAGTTTTTACAAGAATTTCCGCTTTTATGGGGGCATATTTCGTATATCCAGATAAAAATGAAGTCTTATGGCGGATTTTCTATTTAAACGTACACGGTCAGAGGTAGTTTATGTATAAAATATTTTAAATCTGAAATTTTACTATTTTGGTATTTATGGGCTTTGAAGTTCTCGTTATGATACGTCATATCACTATTATGTTTATGATTAAAAAATCTAGTTCGACATGTGAGCAATACAATCATTTTTACCGCAGGTCTCTATGATCTATTTAGGAGTATATTGTCAGTTGCTCCAACAACACGCTTGCCGTTTACTAACCGCTCAACCGCACAGAGCAAGCGCACTCTCTGTCATACGTCACAAGAGGCGGGCCCAGTTGCTATGCTCCGTCCTTTTCTATCGCATTGGACAGTACGCATAGACCCTTTCTCTCGCACAATTTCAAACGACGGACGTAGTGTGAGCAGCTGTCATTCTGCGTCCCCCTCTATCGCACTGAATAGAATGGGTGTATCTCTCTCTCGCACGCTTCGATTTAAAAATTTTAAACCCTTGCAACCCTGACTCTTGAACGGTTTTTTGCAAGCAACCTTATACTATGGTTTTGCAAAAAAATAAGCTTTATTTTGACATATAATTTATTTGGTTACTCGATCGGTGAAGGTATCACTTTCAATTCACTTATTTAAACTTGGCAACTGTATAGCCTTGAACAAAAAAAGGTAAGCAACCCTATGTTTGCGTCTTCTATAGGGTTTGCACTTTCAATTAGTGTTAATTTTTTTGGTTACAAGATCGGTGAAAGTATTTAAAAAAATTAAATATTGAATTTTTATTAAAAATATCCTTGAACAAATTTATTGAGGCAACTCATCTACGTTACTTTTGTTAACATATTTTATTTCATAAAAAATACATTTTATTCGGTTACTCGATCGGTGCTCAACGACATCAATAACGGATCTTAGACTATATGGAAAAGCAAACGGATTTTAATGTTGGATGGGTGTAGTGGAGGGAGTTAAAAATGCTCAAATGTACAAAATGTACCAGTTAATATTAAAACTTAAAAGAATAGTGTTTTGTATTTTACTGTTATCATTTTTTTGACTTGACACTATACGTATATGCATGTATAAGAGACTTGAGACTCTCCACCTTTGAATATAAAACGTTAGGATGGAGCCTTCGCCTTCTGCTGCAAATGCAAAAAAGTACGGCAAAAGTCGCCATTTTGAAAGACCAAGTATAACTCGTTTGTTGTGCTCGAGTTAAAATTTAGGGTTAGTTTTGCATTGTTTGTAAAAACAAGCCTTTTTTTAATATAATTCATTAACATTGCTCGCCTTTTTAATGTTCTTAGACACTAATTTGTGTGAGACTAGATTAATATTATAGGTGTAAATAGTGTAAATATTGTGTTTAGTGTATTAGGGCAAAGACAAACAATTTTGGTTAGTTGTGCAGCTTGTGGTTGATCCAAGACCACGAAAAGTAAAAGTTTGGAAATTACATTTCACATGTAAGAATTTCATTAGGTTTTATATATTTAAAATTGCATTTGTTTCAAAATATTTCATTACAGCATAATTCAAGGTGAAAACCGAGGTCATAGGCGTAGTTAAAATTATTGTGCTGGGGGGCGCTTGAGTTTTTCCAACTAAAAGCCTCATTTTATATCATGAAACTTAAAAAATACAATATACAGCGTAGAAATAAACTAGCGGATAAATTCGATCACTTCGTTAAAATTAATTTTTTGGAAAAAATCTCGGAAGGGGTATAGCGATTTTAATTACTTGACGCTATACTGTACCATTTTCAATTTGTTACGTCATTTGTTTTTAAAGTTATGACCGTTCGCTATTCTTCCTTTGCTTACACATGAAAATTCAAACCCTAAACGAAGTGCTACCAACACTGTATAATAATTTCAGTAAATCGCAAAGCCAAATATTTCAAAAAATAGATTTATTCTCTCAAAGCGTATTACGAAAAAATATTACAGAAGAAATAAAGATAAATAAATTGTTATAGACTACCAAAAGCTATGCCATTATCATAGATTATATAAATACCAATACATAAATTGAAGCTACAATTGTTAAAGATTGTTGGCTACATTACGAAAGTGTGCAGCAACAGAAAATATCAATTTGGCAGTTAAAAAAATCACGAGTACGACCCAAGTGATTTGCTGTCAATATGACACAATCTACTATACAGTGTGTCCCAGATCGAGTTGGATTGCATGGGTAACTTTCTTATTAGTGAAGATGGAGATTTGGTTAAATGGGCAATGTTTTGCAGTTTTACATGCTGATTTAAAATTGATTTGAAAAAGTTCAAAATATCAAACGTGTCAGAATTTATTTAAAAAATACTAAAAATTGTCATTTTCTTGTATGCCGACTATCTTCGTAAGTATAAGAGATACGAAAAAAAAGTTTCATATGAAAGTGACTTTCAGACAGCTGTTTCAGATCTCTGTTTCAGACAGCTTAGTTTTGGCCTAGAAAGAGACAGATTATGGCACCCGTGTCCTAACTCTAAAATAACACAGTTAAAGTTTTCATTTAGGAACTCTAGGGTTAGGTAGTGTTAAGTGTTTGTTAGTATCAGTAGTTTAATTGTATTTAGTGTTTAATTGTATTTTATACGGCGAATGTCATCGCAATGCTGCTGCCACCGTACGAGAGTATGCATTTCGCTTCCCCAATCGCCGTCATCCAAATTTATATAGCGTTTCTGAAAGTGTTTGAATGTGTAAAATTTGGGATACATAGAAAAATGACCTAACCTTCATAAAATTTAGTTTCTTATCTTTTGTGCGGTCTTGTACAAACGAAAGAACCGCGATCTAAGCTCTCGTCCTTATCAATTATGCCTTCGGCTTGGGAAAAGGAGAATACTATCGAATGCAAAAGTTCTGAGCCCCGAGTTTGAATGCGCATAGCAAGAAAACTAACCGCTCAAATTAATTCAAGCAAAAACAGTTAGACAAATTATTTTTGTATAAAATCGTCAATTTGTAAAATTATCTGATTTCAGGTTTTTGAATTTTTGCAAATATGTTACAAAAAGTCTGGTTTTTGGTAGTTTTGACGTAAAGCGTGTCTTTAATAATTAATCATTCAATAACTACAGAATTGAATGTAGTTTTATATGCAAGTACCTAATAGTGTTGTATGTATGTGGGAATCTTTGTAATTTGATATCCGTATTATTTCTCAAGTTATTCTATGAAAGAGGGAAATACATTCAGGTCTTCGGGTGCCTTAATCAAGATTCTTTTTACAAACGATAGTATTTATTAATAAATCTAAGGAATTAGTTATTAATTAATTCGTGAATATTTTCAAAATAATTTTTAAGTTTCAAAAAAGAGAGGAAAAAAGATTTTTTTAAACTTTCCGCTCAAATGTACTACTATATTTAACTTTCTCATGGAATTTAATGAACTGCTACCTATATCTAAATTAAAACATTTAACGAACAATTAAGCTTAAGAACAAAAAACCGCCATATTAATGCATCAGCCATCTATTAAACTAAAAACGGCATTATTCATAACATGGTTTATCAGGGTAATTTGTTGGTCCTATAAGTAACGTAAGTTTATAAAGGAAATAATGGCTAGCAAATTGCTCAAATGTTATACTTTAAAGACAGTCTTATTATTCTCTAGTATTTATAAAAGTTATTAACAATACCACTACAACCTAAATACCTATTAGTTTTATAATGAGGTAATAGCAAATTCCTAATATAAATTATGGTAACGTTTCTATAAATTTTATAAAATGGCGATGGAAATATTTATATCACTTCATTATATACCAAATGCGTAAGTATTACAACGTTTAAAGTAAAAATACATCTAAAACTGTAAGTTAAGTTATTACAGTTGATTTTTTAACGGTGGTCGATAATTGTGGAAAATTGTTTAATGTCGAAATAAACGTTACATTTGCATCTAATGGAGTTGAGTAAAGAATTATGTCGTTTTCTTAATAGTATGTTTTTTCTCTAATAAATCATCTAGAACTTATTTGTCATCCATCAGTCATTCACAAGTCATTATGTGCTTTTCATAATACTTTTCTGGTTGGTCTATAAATAAATAAGGAAATTCGCTTTAATGCCTTTTTCGCGAGATAAGATCTATTTGAAAAACAAATAAGCTTAAATAGTCCTATTAGACTGATTTATATTGCCAGAAACTTTTCTACCCCTTTTCAATGATTTCTGTGGAAATGTGTCCGTGACATATAAATGATTGATTAATGTCCTGGGGTAATAACACATTACGTGCCGACCTTAATTTTAACCCTTATCTTTATGTAAAAGTAAAACTCAGATTGCAATTTTCCCCCCTTTCTAAAAACACAATAATAAATATTTTATTTACCGATGTCATTAACTAACCTTCCAAATATTAAAACGCTTAAAAATCAACCGATATTTTTTAGCTGTAATTTCAGTATTACTATACCTTCCAGATTTTAATGCGAAATTTTTAAAATTTATTATGAAATAAAGTATAAAGAAAATATAAACTTTTATATTCTGTTCTACAGAAGTCTGTTGTTACGGTCGTTAATTCTCTGTAATATAGGCAACACTTTATACTATTCTTTAATGCTTATCAGTTGTTTATTATTTTACTTGGCATCACTTATGATTTCGTGAATATCCTTGTTGTATCACATAAGTTTACACGTTCTGTGTAATGTTGGTATTTTCATTGTAATTAACTGTATTTATATTAGCGTATAGTTTTTCTATTATTCTAATTTTTATAATATTCTTTTCGAATATTTAACGTTTTCCTCTTAATAATATTATTAAAGTCCGTTCGCCGAGACCTGTCGCAAGACGCAAACACACTTGAAGTTAGCTGATCCTTGAAGCTTCATTTACGATGATGCGCGTTTGCGTACCGTGTGCGCTTAACTCGCTTTTACGGTTGCAGCGTAATATGGAATGAAAAGTGATTGCATTATACGTGTTTCCGCATTTATGTAAAGTAGTTTAAGCGTTAATGAGACCACGTGCGCGCTGACCAGTAGCATCGCTTATAGTTTGTTTAGTGCTAACTTCAAGTGTATTTACGTCTTGCGACAGGTCTCGGCGAACGGACCTTAACTTAATATATTTGTAAAGGCGTTCTAGAACCAAGTAGGTTAATTAATTAAAGTTTTTATTATCTGTTTCTGTCCCCGACTATGACGTTTTTGATTATCCTATTGGGACACGCCAATAAATATAGATGGCGTTGTACAATATTAAAATGTGCTCAATATGCGGTAGTTGATGACGTAGTTTAGAGCCGTTGTTTTTGCTGTGTTGTATTTTAATAGTGATTATAATTTTGACAGATTAAATTTAATATTTGTGTTAATATTTATGATAATTTTAAGTAGAATATTTAGATTTTATAATTTTTGAAATGTCAGTAAAATGGAATCGGCATTCATAGATTCCTCTCAATAATATGTTTATTGTACTGGCGATTGTACATATTGCAACAGAGCTACCGCATAATCTCTTGATGTGAGTGCAGATCAATCTTTGACGTGGTCCAATACTTATAGCGTTTTCGATTTATATATGTCGCAGGCAGATAGTCAAATCCGGAAACAATTAAAAATATATGCCTAGTCATTTACTAAGTGACGGGGCTAATAAAACGAAAATCAATCTATACGATTTTGTTACATGCCTAGGCATTTACTAATGCCGTTGTTAGTAACAGAGACAGTTAGTAAATGGCTTAATGTGATGTCTGCAAATAAGGTAATAACATGCACATTTCTTTGTAGAACATTCTCTTTTACACGAGCACTTGGAAAATGTTTGCTCTTGTTTAGACATTTACTAAATGCTATTTAGAACAGGCAATTAATAAAAAAGTATTCGAGATGTCCCTACAAATAAGCAGGTTTATTTGCAAGAAGCAATTTCTAAGTTACTCTAAGTTTTACAGCTCATGTAAAAAAGAATGTTCTGCAACAAAATGTGAATATTATTACCTTATTTGCTGACAGCACATGAAGTAATTTACTAACTGCCTGTTCTAAACAAATAGGCATTTAGCAAATGCCTAGTCATACAGCAAAATTGTATAGATTTATTTTAGTCTCACTATCTGCCCGGTCACTTAGTAAATTACTAGGCAGATAATTATTTTCCGAAATTGACTATCTGTTTTTAGGAAGAACTCGTGCTGTAGTTAGTGCATCAGCAAATTTTTGTTGTGATCGTTTGTTTAGAAGTTTTTGGCGTCGTTTCATGCGTATTTTAAAAAATGGACAAAAAAGAACTCAATATAATGTAATAGAGCAATACAGTGTGTCAAATCTTTATTGAACAATAAAAACAGCTCAGAGCACGTGTTGTTTCATAGAGTTGAGGTTAGGTTGTTTCGTTGATTGACACGCGCGCGTTGGATTTATAGGTCATGTTTATATACTCGGTGTTCGTGCTAATTTGCATTATTTCAGAACTTGCTCGATGCCAGGGCAATATTAGTGGGTATAAATCGGAAACGCTATTAATTTCTTCTGTCTGTAAGCAGCTCGGTTTACATAGCGAAATATCAAATTACCAGAACAACGATAGGCAACCAAGATAACACGAGTGAAGCGTTATTGTCAATTTTCAGAAACCACATTTAGGGGTCTATTCTGTAAGCCTTGTTCACGAGCGGTTATCGTTATTTGAAAGGTTTTTCGCTCTAAAGTTATTCTGTAAGCAAACAACCACCGTTATGCACTCGTTAGTGAACAGCGCACCCTTCGAAGATGAACCTTTCACGAACGGCGGCAGATTAGTCGACGTTAGCCAACCGTTCGTGTGTAATTTTATAATTATAAAAGAAATTTTATATGTGAAATTATTGTATTAATTATTTACTTAATCCAATTGTAAAAATGAATTAGAAAGAATAAATATATGACGCTTATTAATCTAATCTCAAAAACTTGGTAGAGAGGAATAAATAATAATTATTAATAGCCGCTTAGCAGTAGTAGCAATTATATACTTTGAATAAATTGTTATTTCAGGTAGTACCTACCTCACTAGAGGTGGTCTTAGATCAGGTGGAATCCAGCTGTAATAAAGATTACAAAAGGATTCTTATTATTAAAAATAATCTCTTAAGAAGGTATAATAATAGTGATAGAATATTTCTCAATGTAATGGGAAAAGAAAGATTTACCATTGCAGGTTGATAATTTCACTATTGTTGGGGTATTTTAAACATTTTCAGGAATTTATTTGCAAAATTTTCTATAAAAATAATTATACTCATATTTTTAAATTCTTGAAGTAATTGAGAATTAGTAAAAAGTATTTACCTATTAAACTTGCCGAAGATATCGTAATAAACTTATATGTAATTATTAATTTGTGTTTTTTTCACTTTTGGGTATGCAATTAAAGTTAGTAAGTTTAGTTAAAACCTACATTTCGATCCGTTTTGGATCTTCGTCAGGGTTACATCAACTTTAACATACGGCTGATCTTAAGACAACCACTTTAAGTTGTCAATTAATGTATTAATAGTATATTCCAAAACTTAACCGAAAGTAACCGCATTTTTGGTTCTGGTTAGTCTTTGGTAATAAATGGTTGGTGAAAAACTTACATAGTTTTGAAACAGCTTAACCTTGTAGTGTGGTGTCAGATTTGAACGCTGCATCTTGACATCAGAAAACCGTAGTATTCTTTTAGAGTGGTGGTAAACTAACCGCAAGTCACCGCAAACAACCGCGATTTCACTGCGGTTGCAGTGGTTACTTGTGGTTAGCGAAAAGAAACCATTTTTTCAGGAACCGTGTTCCGTAAATTAACTTTTTTCAGGAATTGCTATATTTTGAAACACGAAACCGAGCTTACGGTTACTGCGGTTAAGTTACGGAATATACTAAAGATCCGCTATAAGTTATTATGTTAATGTTAATAAACCCCTGACAGATTCAAAACGGATCGAAATATACGTTTAAACTAAACTAACTTTAATTGCATACCCAAAAGTGAAACAACACATTAAATAAATAATTAATAAATAAATATTAGTTGTAATTAATTCATTTCATAAAAACCAATTCAAACAAAGAACTAACTGATACTTTTACTATGTTTAATATTTCTTCAAGAACAACGTATTGTTGCCTTGTGGTTTTTTAATTAGACTTTTTCCTATCCTCCATATAATCTCAACGCTTTTGAAATCAATTCAAAACCGAGACATTTTTATAAAATTGGCGCGTTCTCCAGAAATAATAAATATGACATGCGCAATATATACTTAAAAAGGTGAAACTGTATCTATATTAACGGCAAAGATGTATTACCTTTTTGGAAAACGTTAGACAGTCGTTGAGAGTGCGCATAGCTCAACGGTTGGTGTTACAGAATAACCTATATATCGTTTCTCGTTGAAGCTGCCGCTGAGGAAGTCGCTAACGATAGTCGTTCACGAACGGCGCCATTCGTGAACGGTTAGTTACAGAATAGACCCCACTGACATGTAACGAAATTTTCGGAATTTTGAATTTTTTCGATTAAGTCCTTTAGGACGTGCAAAAACTAGCGTATATACCACTGGACTGAAGTGCCTTTTAATCCCTCGTGTTTGCCCAAACTCACATTCGGGATTAAAAGATGCACTTTAGTCCCTGGGTATATAATATACTATTATATAACTCATTTTACTTGATTCTTATATAGCAGACAAGTAAATGTCACAGTTTTGTTTACTGGGTGCTATTTTATTCACAATCATTAGACTTTAATAATCAAAGTAAAAAATAAATAATATAAATTTTCTGTAAACTGTCAATAAATTTCAATAGGCCATCTATCGACCAAAAGAAATTTTGTGCTTTTTTTGTCCCAATATGGCGGCGTTTTGCGGTACTCTGATCGACCAGCTGGCCTAGGTGACTAGGTGCAGTGAGTCTAAGTATTTTAAAATTGAAAATTAATTAATTCCATTGTATTTATTAAATATAAAATACGGAAAAATAAAAATAAAACCACTATTAAATAAAAGGTATTTTTAGCGGTTAATAGATTTATAAAGACCTAAATTTAAATCAGATAAAACGTCTCGTTTTAAATTATTTACAAATAAAAGTTGGCCGATACTTTACTGGTCAGTTTTACAGACATGTAAAGGAAATTGTTAACCACTTTGCTGTTGCTATAGCAATAGCTTATTTTCCAATGTTTTTATATTGATAGAAATGTACATATTGCAATATGATTGTAAATAAACAATTTATTAACATCGCAGATTAGAACTCATAATGTAACTTCATTAAGTTTTTTAAATTAACTTAAAAGCTGCCATCACTAATAAAAACTGCCTTTTAATCATATTATCTTACCTTATTAAGAATTCAAATGTTCTCTATAACCAGATATTTTTATTCTAAAGCTAACTATTATTAGACCTTGAGTTTATTTTAAAATAAATAAACTGCAACAGAAGTAAAAAGGACGTGTTTTATTTACGAATGTATTTCAAGTTTAACAGTCATCTTCGTCAAGTCGTTTTTAGTATTTTGCGCCATAGACAAAATTGTACTTTATTGATAAATTATTTTAAGTTCAACAAACTACAATCCGTGGCATTATGAGACATAAGGAGAATGTTTAGCAGAGTGCAGGACCAGACTAAAAACTTGAACATTGAATAACTTGGAAAGTAAACATTGTAGAAAAAAAGAAGTGATAAGATTTTCTCTACACACCATCAACTAGTTGGTATTTAAGTATTATTCGTTATTTTTAGAGTTATTCATTTCGGGTTATTTTAAGATTTTCTTTGTCCTTGGATGATTTTTGTAAAGACGTTTTATTTCGAAAATACAGTGCGATAAAAGTTTGTATAATCTTAATAGTTATTTACATTGCAAGACCGTTACTTAGAACTTTACGTGCGAGCACAATACCTAACAAGCGAGTGATTAGCGAGCTTGTTATCCGTGCGAGCACATAGGGTTCGTGTAATGTTCGAGCGTTGTACAACTTTTTATGGTATACTGACTTTTGTAAATATTTAATAAATAATTTTTGTGTAATAATAATGTTGCTACAGTATTGATGATAACGAGCCCGTAATAATCTTTACGTGCTTCATAACGAGCTAGCCCGTAAAAAAATCTTTACCCATAGAAACAGAGCTCAATAAACAGATGTTTACGAATCATACCATAAAAATTATTATGCATCACCTCTCATACTTAAGACTTACTGTTATCTTCAAAGCCAATTACAATATGTTTGGGAAATCATATATTGATGGTATCTATTGAAAGAAATAACAGTATCACTATGAATTGTTAGTGCTTTAAAGCTCAAGTCATTGGACATTCCCAATATTTTCAATACATACTGTCCTTTAACATAAGTAATCAGTGGTTACTGCATATTTCAAACTAATTTGAATGCTAACAGTCACATTAAATAAAAACAAACGTTTTCATTAAAAACATAAGTATATTATAAACTTTATTTGCTAAATACAGTAACAAAGAAATAAAATGGTGGTATCTAAAAGTTAGACTACCTGTAAAAAACCAGTCTTCACAAGGCACAACCACAGTTACAGATTAATAACGGCATGTTTAAACAGAAAATGTCTTTTTGAACAAAAACTTATATGCAATTGCATATCTTAAACATACTATTGTCAACACATAAAACATAAGATATGTAAAGAGATAATATAGTCATACATATTTCAATTTTTGTTTATTATCCATTAAAATCAGAGATGCACAAACTTTTGATGATGTGCCTCCTTTCCGTTGATATACAATGATCAGGATCCCATCTATCACTGAGAAAAGCATTTAATTGGACCAATAAAATCTATTTCATCCAACTAAATATTTAGTTAAATAAACTAAATTTTATTTGATTTAACTAAATATTTAGTTGAATTAAATAAATTGGTCCAACTAAATGCTTTTCTAAGTGTAGGACTCACTAGATTGCTTTACTGAGGTATGGTTTTGGGCAAAAGTTTTATGTTGATGAAAACTGCTTGTGTAATGTAACATATTAAATAAAATAGATCAAATATTAAATATTAAAAAAGTTAGAAGTGTAATTTTACAAAATTACAATCAAAAAAAGAGATAAAAATTTCTCATAATTAAATTTAAATTGCATCATCTTCACAGCATCTGTCAAGCCCCAAAACGGACAATGCCTCCTCCTAGTTTGCGCATCACTGCATTAAATCAAAATGATTAAGTATGACATTAGTTACAAATTAATGTTCATCTACTAGTTTGTCTGATATTTAACTCCATGGCTTCTGGAAAAAAATACATACAATACTGTATGTGCTTTTTAAAAAAATCTGTTTTGACTGAGACTCCATAATTTCTTCATATCAATAGTTCTACCCTTATAACACAGAAAAGTACTTAACGTAAATGTTTCATGGGAACTTGTCCTACGTATCAGATCTGAATTTTTCAATACATCTCAATTCAATCTGAGCTATTGGGTAGTTAGATATCGGTAATGTTCTGTGTTTCTAGGGTATCTAGGCTCAAAGATTAATGTAAGTCATAGTTTTCAGAAAGTCTTTTTTAATTAAAGAATATAAAAAATGTCCATTGTAGCTTTAATAAAAAAATTAATTATTTTCCTTTGTCCCTGAAACCATGAGTTTATGAAATTTGTACAGATAAGTTTCATCACATTGTATTATCAAAACATAAAAATAGCGTTACAAGAGAATGCACTGGTAATCACACTAAAATTTTGATATAGAGTATAATTTTAATTAGTACTAGTCATAATAGGAGTCTTGAAAACAGCCAAATAATCACTTACATTAGTATAGTCGGATACTACAGTTAAGACTGCTTCGTTGGTTTTACTTAAGATAAATAATGTGTAATAGAAACAATAAAGAAACATAAAATTTAATATAATAATATAAATATAATTTAAGTGTATTAGGTGCTTTCCAATGAACTGATTTACTGATACAGTTTTACAGATAACATCAGTTTATAACAGAATATAATAATTTTCCAATGGAACAACATTGGACAACTGGATCACAGTTCTGACAAATCACAAAACTTACATTTAGGTGCAACTTTTTCATTGGTTTTCAAACAATATTCACTGGCTATAGTTTTGGTCATGATGCCATTTTCAAAGTATAAATTATAAGGTTAAAAAGTAAATCAAAAATTAATCCTTCAGGGGAAGATTGTAACAAATGTTAATAAGTACATATTATCAATAAAAGTATAAGTAATTTATAAATACATAGATTGTTTCTTTTTTCTTTTTCTACATCGTAAACTAGAGCAATTAATTTATTTATCCAACACCTCTAAATAGAGAGGGCTAAATCTTGATGTTTGTAAGCAATTAAAGTTGAAGTTAACTTACTTGTGGGTAGAAAAACATTGTTGCTGACTTTAGAATGGTGATTGGCTGTTATTATAGGTAGCAACCTATCATCAGCTTACATAACTACAGACTAACTATACATTGCAAATTCGATATTTAAACTTAAATAAAGAGGTGTTGGATAAAATTTTGTATGGCACACATAAGTTAAGGATATTATCCACTCAGAAAAATTAACCCACTCGGGCCTACCGACCCTCGAGGGTAAATTTTTCATTCGTGGATAATATCCTACTTAACTCACTTGTACCATAAATAACTATTTTTCTAAAATCCACAACCAGCTGAAATTATTTTCCACCAAATCATTAAGCACACTTAAAAAACTAGGTGCTGGAAGGTCAAAGGGGAGAGGTAATATAGATCAGATTGGATCATCAAGCTCCATGGTCAATCGTACAACAAATAAGTGAATCAGATGATCCTAGGTAACACTGAGTCAATAGATGAGTCCATTAGAAAGCACCTAAAGGATGTACTATGTCAGTTTCTTTTTTATTTTATTATCACATGTGGCAGATCCTAGCTCATTCTGCTGCCACACACAAAGAAGATTTGTGATGGTAAAAATAGTTTACGTTTAGCAGTAGATATTTACAAATAATTTTTTGAAATATTTATGTTTAACTAATAATGGATTGTAAGGACTGTGGTTTATCACAACACTATATTTAAATGGTGTGTCCTAACCACACATTAAATTTTACTATTGCCAATACGTATTTCCTTTTTTTCTGTTTTTTGACATAAAATCCTCTAATCTAAAAATTGGTATAATAACCCTCTCTTCTGGGGGTGAATTTTAAAGAACCAATTACAACTATGCAAAAAATCTTAACAAAAACATGCAGCTTATTAAACCTAAAGGAAAGAGCAAAGGGAAAGTCCGAAAAATCTATTGCTATAGGGAAGATACTGTAACGTTCTTTCTAAAAATAATAAGACAAGTGCTGTTTAAATTGTCTATTCACAAACAAATATTTATTTCTATACACTAATGAATACACTATAAATTAACGCTATAATTATAAACCATTAAAAACTATTATTTACAGACTATGAATTTCTAATACAACATTTATATTCACTATTTATTTTGTAATACACAGTTAATGACTTGCTGTTGACTGCCTCTCTTTTTTCCGCCATCCGCTTTTATATCTTCATATAAACGCACCAGAAAACGCTGGAACCTTCTATGTATTCTTAGAAAATGCTAGAATAAACCACGTCTAATTTACATGCTTGTGCGATACGTCATTTTCTCGAAGGCGGCAGAACACACCACCTGTCGCTCGAAAAGAGGTTCGTTCCTTTTCTCTCCCGTTACAATACTAACATCTACTCTGTCCTTGGGCTTTTATACTTTACTATTTTATTGCCTATCCCAGCAAAAGTCTATTATGTTTTAACCTTTTTTTGTCAACTTTCCCCAGGTTTTTTGATTCCGTGTACCAGCATTACCAGTACCGAATTATCTGTTTTATGTTAAAAGCTGCATTTTTAAAGGTTATGTTAATCACTTTAATTAATCAAAATAAAACGAAGGAATTAACTATAAACAGCAGCATGTCGCCACTCTGCAAGCCATAATTACAATTATGGCTTGCAACAACTACTAACATACACTAGTGGAGACCTAAACGAAACTTGTGTCCATTTGGGGCTTTATAATCTCGAAACAGATAATATTTCAAATATTTATAACTAACTTGTAAATTCTACAACAGAAATAGTTTCGAGGATTCCACTAGAAGTAAATTACCCACCTTGGTAAATAAAGATGTTCACCACGTTTGGCATTGTAAAATATAACCAGCAAAAAGATGCAACTTTAAACGCACATATTTCAAAAGTTTGTAAATAATCTGTATTTTTTTTTGCAGAAGTAGCTTCTGCTAAATGTAAAGTAACCATTTCCAATCACCAAAAGTCTGTTCCGAGAGTGGCAGTAGAATATACCCGAGCCCACATAACTACTAATGACTGTTTAATTCTGATATCAAAAAAGCATCATTAGATGTAGTAACCAACTAGTTTTAGGAATAAAAAAGAATAGTTATATATAAAAGTTAAATGCATAACTCTTTTAAATATATAATAAAAACATGTTTTGTACTTATATACATAGGATATGTATAGTATAAAGGGTAAATATGATTTGTACTCTTGAAGTTATTAGTTCAGGTATAACATTAATAATAAACTATACACTAACTACTTAAACACTACCCTCAATGTAAAAAAAGGCGCTGGTTGTCAGGTGAGCAAAAACTCTTTTCATCAGAATCGACTGCGGTACATCTAAAATACTATAGACATCATTACAATACTAGATTAAAAGAATTATGCTTGTTCGTATATTTGTAAAACCTAGACAATTAAATCTTTTTAACGCAATTTTTTTTTAAATTCTGTAGAAGAAAAGTCTTCGCATTAAGATCTTGTAATATATTTCAATCTTAAGGTATGCTGGCAAGAGTTGTTGTTAACATTAGTAAGTTATTAGTAATTCAGCTGTTTAGTGTTGACAAAATATATATACAGAGCGGAAACTTGAAATAATTTCAGTATCAGTATTAATTTTATTTTAATCTTGTACATTTTCCAAAAGAATTTGTGATTACAACATTTTCTGTAGAAGCGGAAGAGACAGAGTTAATTTTTTTTTAAATAAAACCCTGTATATTTTCATATTATATGATTCTGTCTATATTTTTAATTCTTTCTTCAATGATTGTCCTCGAAATACAACTCTTGCTCTTAGCCAATATTTGTCATTGATTCATTCATTACTCGCTGCTGCTTTTGAAAAGTTATCAGCAGTCTAAAAAATTAATAAATATTAATTTTTATTAATTAAAACCACTTAAATGCGATATCAATATAAGATTTAGGAATTACTTTTGATTCAAAAATGACCTAGAAACCACATATAAATAATGTTGCTTCAAATGCACTGAAAATTTTGAAATTTCTACTTAAGAGATTCTAATTATTTCTCAGTATCCACTATTAAGCTATTGTATTGTTCACTTGTCAGATCTACGACTGAATACAATTCAATTATCTGGTGCTCACTTTACAATGTTGATATAGATAAATTAGAAAGTGTTCAACACAGATTTCTTAGATATGGCACTTTTAGATTGGGATTCAATAGAGGAGACTATGAGTATTTGACAATTATGATTAATTTTAATCTAAAATCATTAGAACAGACGACTAGAAGCGGGTCTT
Organism: Agrypnus murinus; assembly: GCA_929113105.1. Taxonomy (NCBI): domain Eukaryota; kingdom Metazoa; phylum Arthropoda; class Insecta; order Coleoptera; family Elateridae; genus Agrypnus; species Agrypnus murinus. The sequence continues at coordinate 5,729,546 of OV816024.1, forward strand.
GTATTTTTGCATAAGGTTCACAATGGCAACATAAACTCACCAGAAATTCTAGAATTCATGACTTTTAATGTATATGAATATATGACTCGAAGCTCTGTGGTTTTTAACGTACCTTTTATCGTATTAACTATGCTCAAAATGAATTTTAAGTTTGGCTAATAAGCATTGCTCAGGTATTGAGTTGTTCGATTCATTGCTAGTTTCCTTTAAACAGTTGATAAAAAGGTTATAAGATAATATTGATTATTTAGGTATTCTCTTTTTTGTGTTTCCCTGTCCCCCTGGTAATTGTAATTACAATCAACCCAAATTGTTGTCTAAGCTGAATTTATTGTTAGTTTCTGTTGCATAGATATTCTGTTACATTATTCTTTTCCTATCTTTAAGGACGTTCATGCGTGAGACTTGATATTAGATAAAAAGTCTTATTTTTGAGATTTGGCAAGTTTAATCACGTAATTATCTTCCCTCAAAATATTAAAACCCTTCATCGATGATTTGAGAAAGCTATCAACGATTAAAAATCAAATTTTTAACATGGAGTCTTATGAGAAAATAGTATTGTTTTATATTTAAACTTGTAACAACTATGTTATTAAAATAGATACCATAATAAATAATGTTTAAAAATATTCTTTGAATTATGCAGTTTATATAATTGTATGAAAAAATAAGTGTTATCGAATGTTAGAATCAATTATCAATGATTTTATTCAGTATAATTAAAACTGTTTTAGTAGATTTTTCACCATATTGAAAACCGGCAACAGCGCGCACTAAAGGAATATACAAGGTCCATTAACTTTTATAGGTTACCTCAGTAGAGCAGTTTGTTGACCCCTCATTGAGACGGAAGGGCGGAAGCAAATACGTCAGAGGTCTACCTAAGACTACCCATCGACCTATTTGTTCTCACTTGCACTTATGTTGTGTTTATGCAGCGCTCGCAGTCACTGTCAAACGTCAGGGCAAATTTATTAATTTATCTATTATTAATTTGTAGATTGTTAATTGTAGATTTGTGGCTCTACTAATGTTTATTTTTTTTGTAAATTATCGTATTGTATCATGTTAATTAATTTGTTATATTAATAAACATTATTATTATTATTTGTTTGAAGTAAAAAAGTCTGTTCTTGACAGAGTTATGTATAAGTTTATAAATTCAATTGCTAGTGTCTTATTTTCCCCCATTTAATTTCTAATAAGTATTCAGTTTGATAGTTTGTTTCTGATTGTTTTATACTTTATAGTATTATGCCGGGAGAAAGATGTACAGTTGCAGTTTGCAATAATAGTTTAATTAAAACCAGAGAAGGTGAGGAATATCATAAATTTCATTAAAAAGTTCAGTAACAGGCATTAAAAGGAAAGCAGAAGATGAGCAAATAAAACAAACATACAAACAAGCAAATATAGAAAAATTACTCAGTAAATTAGCATTATCAATATGTAGTTTCATTCTTAATTAGTATTCAACTTGCCCAAAAGGCATCAATATTAGCCGCCTTTCGGGCTAGTTATAGGCGATCACGGAGGTTTTTTGTTCCCGTACAGTTACAAATCTTTAGTAACATACAAAAGATTTCACTTGTAACTAACTATATTGCGATTGTTCTTTTGTGACAAAGCATTCTCAAATCGTGCTAAAATTTTTATGATTGTTTAGATTTAATCACAATATGCAAAAGAAAACGACTAATGTTAACTTTAAAAACATAATAATTTTATAAATGGACATTGAATGATACATACATATATATCAGCAGTGTGCAGTGCATACGAAACAGTGGAATCAGTTATCATTAGTCATATCGCGGCTGCTTCCACTGTCTCGTATACATGGCACGCTGCTGACATATATAGACCAAAATAATGTACTATTGTCAATAATTAAAGATATCTGTTTCTTTAAGTAATGCCTCAAGTAAATTATTTAATAAATATAAAGAATATCATTTTGGCATACAAGGCAGTTTTTCACTTCATTGCATACTAAAATGTACTTTTTAAACAGTAAAATAACGTGAAAAAGCTATAAGACAGAGATGGATGCCATATATCAAATGAATATAAGTGAGATAGGATGGGTAGCCCTCTGACGTTTCGCGCGCTCATTGGCTAATACTCACTGAGGCAACCTATAAAGTTAAGGGACCTTGAGGAATATACACAAACGCAATGAAAAGGTTAAAACATAACCTAGGTTATTGTTGAACCCGTCAAGAAATTTATAGAAATATGAGAATTTTATATTAATAGATAATTAAGTGCAATGGGAAAGTTAATTTAAATAGTATAATTGAAATTTGTGTTAGTAGATTAATATATAATTAATAATGACATGTAAAAATAATAGTTTAGTATTACTTGATGTCTCAAATTTTTAAGTAAACTTTATTTACAATTTCGTGCGTATTGTCAAATTTAATAAGCAATAAAAATGGAGTTAATCACTAATTTACATTTGCTGATATTTTACAATAAATGTCTAGAAAATATTTGGAACAAATAAAATAAATTCATAAATCATTGTAAGATTATTGATATATTTCAAGTAAGTCGTGAATAAATTTTGTGAATAGTTAGTACCCATTCGACTCTAGCGTAGCACATGAACGTCCTTAAAAAATGGCAATTTCATGAGAAAATAAATATTTAAAAAAATACCTTTAGTTAATTGTTTCGCCCTTACTTAATGAATATCCGTTGATTATAATTCTAGATAGATATAAAACATCCTTTTTTTTACAGAAATTTAATATAATACTGTTTAATTAGAAATAATTAAATTCGTGAATCTCTTTATACATTATTTAGAAATAATTATTCATTATAAAAATTATTCGATTTAGTATAGAAAAAAGTGATTTAGTCATAATTAAGATTAATATTAAATTTTTTAATTAAATCCACATAAATATTTGTAAAAAATAGGCACTATTTAGAAAAATACCTTTAGATAAATGAAGACACAAGTGGATAAAGGTGTCATGTAACAAAAAGATTATTTTGAGAAACATGGCACATGACACCATCTTCTAGAAATCTTAGTTATTTACCAAAATTGCAAATCAAATCTACCACAAAAGAAAAATATAGCATAGTTGAAGTATATTAGGCAAGAAAAAACCATTTTTTGAAAAATGTGACATGACACCTTTATTCACTTGCGTCTTTGATTGTTTCTAAACTCTATAGTCAGACTAATCCTACATCAGTGGTGCCCATCTAAGGGGCCACGAATGCGTCTCTCTCTCTCTCTCTCTCTCCCACTACAGCATCAGTTTGACTTGTCCCTAATTTTCACTATTCCTGTACTCGTCTCCCACCAGATAGTTAGTTATATAAAAGTGGCAAAATAACATTAATAGCAAGAAACTACAGTGATGACAACAATATTTTTGTTTATTTCTTCTATTACCACTTCTAAGTTCTGCTTTGGTTGTCTAGTTTTACACATTATCATAAACTGTGTGTTTTGTTCATTTATATGCCAGACAAGTTGGTTAGTTTTTGAATTCTGTCCTTTAGATGTTCTTTTGTTCTTGTCAAGATTAGTAGGTAATCTGCATAAGCAAGATACTGGTATGTATCTAGTTTTGTATGTAAATTCTTTAGTGTTCCTCCATTTCTTCTTAAAACACTTTCGTCTAGCACAATTACAAATATTGTAGTAAAACTTTTATTGCTCTGAAACATTTTTGAGGTTTGTCCATTTCTTATCTTCATCTGCTATTATTTCATTTTTCTTGTTTTTGAAGAATATTTGTGTCAGTTTGAACCCTGTTCTTCAGTTTTCAAATTTTTGTGATAAGCTTGGATGTTTCACTTAATGTGTGCCATATGGTTCTCAGTAATAGCAACCTACCCTGCTATATCCCAATCGGCCTATTATTATTATCATCAAATGTTTCACTTATTGCAGCTATATTCAATTCTTTCTTTGGTGTTGTCCTCAAATTCTGTGTGCTTTGTTTCTGATTTGTTTGTATTCTTCCTACATTTCGATAGTTTCCTCTCTTAGCATTAACACTTTTACTTTTTTTTATGCTTTTGTATTTTGTTTTCTATTATTTTTTAAATTTTTACTTTTGTTTCCATTTATAATTTATTTTTGTAGCCTTCTTTATCTGTTTGTTAATAGAGTCCCATTCTTCCTCCATTGTATTTTTTGCCAGTGGCAGCTTTTGTTTGCAAGTTTTACATAAACCGTCAAAAACAATAATGAAATAATATTGTTTTTCGTAATAATTTATCATTTTTTATTTATTAATGTTAATGGCATTTTTTATCATATTAAAAAGTTAAAAATGGATCATTTTAATTTTATTATAAGTAGGTACTATTGTGCAAAAGTAGAAAACATGTCGTTTGTCTGCATGAATAGTGAGATAACTAAAAAAATGAACACAAGTGAGTTATTGCTAGCTAAAACTAATAAAAGTAATCTACTACATGTTATTATGTAGAAAAGTGACACTTTAGCTATCTATTGGTTATTATTGGATTTTCAGTTGTGAGACTTCTCTACATAACAGTAGGCCACTTTTTTAAGTCTTAGCTAGTAATCACTCAATTTTCTTAATTTTCTAGTGGTATCACTATTCTTGCGAACAAACAATGTATAGTTAGTAACTTTTAACCTACATGACCTGTAATACCTGTTAGCTATAAAAGTTGTAAACCCTACATTTCTTCAGCATCAGCCGGCACTGATTCTCTCTTGTTTTTTCTTGAAATAATTCTTGCAAATTGTGGGCACAATAATGCTTCTTTATTCTATTTTCTTCTTTAATTTGTTGTTTTATTGCTATTGTTTTTACAAGAAAATAGTTTGAGCTTATATCAACTATTATACAGTGCGCGTCTAAAGTCCGTTCCCCCCTACTAATTTTTGAACCACCTGGCATATCGCAACGAAATTTGGAGGGCTTAAACAGGAGATAAGAACCTAATTTTTTATAGAAAAATGACAGCTAAAAGTTTCAAAATGGCGGCTGAGCGCCCTCTTGAATTGCTTTTTTAAATAGAACACCCTGTATATTATTCTGTTTTCGAAATCTGCTCATATTTCTTAACATTTTTCTCTAATACATTTTACTTCTAAAGTTAATTGATTTTCAAATATTAACGTTTGAAAAGTGACATTTTAATTAATTTCAAATCCAACAAAGACACGAATTCTGCTATCAATCAAGTTTGCATTGAAAACAAAAATCGTTGTTGGGGTATCTTACATCTTGTCTACTGTCAAACTTAACTGTTAGCTGTCAAATAAAATTTAGTTAGAAAAATGTTTTACCGGAAGTGACCAAAATCCCTCGCAAAATTCATACTTCATTTTAAACTGGAATGTCACTTTTCAAACGTTAATATTTCAAAATCAATTAAATTTAGGAGTAAAGTGTATTAGAGAAAAGTGTTAAGAATTATGAGCAGATTTCGAAAACGGAATAATATACAGGGTATTCTATTTAAAAAAGTAATTCAAGAGGGCGCTCAGCCGCCATTTTAAAACCTTTAGCTGTCATTTTTCCATAAAAAATTAGGTTCTTATCTCCTGTTTAAGCCCTCCAAATTTAATTGCGCTATACCAGGTGGTTCAAAAATTAGTAGGGGGGGAACGGACTTTAGACGCGCACTGTATATGATCTTACATTTTCTATACACCTGGTACTTGCGTTGTTCTTATTAGAAAGTGGTCTATTTGCTATTGCTTTCATGAGAAAATTATCCATTCTAAATATTCTTCTTCTTGGTATAAATTTGGTTTAGTTTAAAAATAAGTCTAAAGGGGTTAAATCTGGTGACCTAAGTGACCACTTCATCCTATCCAACAGACAGGGAATGTTTGATCTAGGCAGTGGGTAACCAAAATAACAAAATGCAGAGGTGCTCCATCTTGTTGAAACCTAAATAGATTTTTGCTGTTCTCTAATATCTGGGCTATATGTGGATCTACTAAATCTCCGAGTAATTTTAGTAAACCTCACCAGTTAAGTTTATAGTAAGACACAAGGTCACCTAGGATACTACTGTCCATGCCAGCCAACTTGTCTTTCGACGCATACACTTTAGGTTGCTAGTTGATGGGTAGTGCAAGTAAGATATTATCTGTATCAATGTGTCAGTGCATCCTGTACCTTACCCCCTCTCTTCAGTTACCAGACGACAAGTTGGCTGGTGCGGACAGTACACCAAACGTTCAACTTTTGGGACCTTGTGTGTCAGTCTCAGCCTAATATCTACAGTTGCGTCTGTTAACAGTGTTAACCATTCCAATAAGTGAGAATAATGTACAATCATCAGGAAAACAAATATTGTATAGTAGATTTGAATGTTCAATAAGACATTGATTCAATAATTTATAAAATTGGAGACGATCAGGATCATCTTTGTACAGTTCTTGAACTAATTTGACTGTATCATTGTATAGAGGTCAGTGGAAGTTATTTTGAACATCTCACAAAATAATTATTATTGTAATTAAATCGTTTTATTGCACCAAGATTTCGTTAATAATAACTATTTCTTGAAATAATTCACTATTACTTAGTCTTGCTCCATTTTTACATTCGCATTGACCACTACATGATTTCATTACAGTTTATGCTTTATGCTCATCGCAGCAGCTCTGGTTCATTTTATACATGACAATTGAATGGTCGGCCGTAACAACGCTGTTTATAACATTTTGCTGAAATGAGGTATTACCGTAAAAACAATGTTAATATATCCCTATTAGAAGATGTCGATATAGAGATAAAAAATATTCTTAAACAGATTCCCGGAATGCTAGTTTTTAAAGCTTGAATTTGTAGTATGCCGTTTAACAATGCTGTACGTCTGTTGTCAGTTCGTGTTGCTGTTCAATCCTTCTGTTACATACAACGTTGTTACGGCCGACCCTTCAGTTATTGCTTAATAAAGAAATGCAAAAAATCTTTGCTTTCAAACTTCTGTTACATGTCAAATTTACTAAAAATCAATAAAATCTAAAGAAAGAGGACGGTTGGGTAGATTACTTATAAAATCTGGGAAATCTCAAGCAGTTGTAGTTTTACAAATTAACAATAATTGATAAAGGTTACTAAAAAACTACCTTGTTTTAGTGGTGTGCACAGAATATTTGACGGAAACCTACATTTCATCAACACTAAAATCTTACTATTCTGCAGTCAGAGATTTCTTCTAATTGATAGATCTATTCTAGAACTTTTAATTTTATACATATACGATTTGCAAGTATACAAGTATTTTGCTCACCTAGTATGCAGCTTCCGTTTAGGTAAATTCATTCAGAGATTATATTTGCTTTTGTTTTGTACACACTTCATTATACAGTGTACTTCACTTTACAGCTCGAGACCCCTGCATCTTTGTCATTTATAATCCAATTAATTCCAAATTTTTATCAGGTATAAAACCCCTTAAAAGAAATTTGTGTGTAATCAGAAACCCCATTTATTATAAACCACTACTATAATCAAAGATAAATGCAAATAATTGAAGAAACATAGTAGGCCGGCTTTTGTTTGATCAGAAAAGTTGTTACGAAAATTTGTTCTGGACCACCTAAAAATTATAAAACTAAATTTTGGTTAAAAAATTAAATTAATTAAATGCATTATTAGAATTTAATTTAAAAAAATCTATTTTCGTTTAAAACAGCGCCATGGAAAATGACAAAATTTTCTTTACTCTAACATGTTTACTAAAAGTGCATACTCGTTAAAGTGTCATAGTAAGTTGTGTTGGTATTTTATTTAACAAAATGGCTGGAATTATTGGTCTTTGAAAGGGAGAAACTGTTTCTTCCCAACCAAACGAACTGTTTTTCCCTTTTTAACAACCAACAATTTCAGTCATTTTGTTAAATAAAATAACTACACAACTTTTAAGGATAAACCAAATTTTGTTAATTTTGATGGCACTGTTTTAAACAAAAAGAAGATAGTATCGATTCAATTCTTATAATATATTTAAAACAATTATTATTCAAGTTTTTCTAACAAAAATTTGGTTTTGGGGTTTCCAAGCGATCCAGAACAAATTTAGGTACATAATGGCTTTTACAATTAAACACGGCATACTATGTTTTTTTTTATTATTTGCATTTATTTCTGAAATAGTAAAAGGCTGGTGGATTATAATAAATAGGGTTTTCAATTACACACAAATCTGTTTTAAGGGGTTCTATACCTGATAAAAATTTGGAATTGATTGAACTATAAATTACAAAGACAAAGGGGCGTCAAGCTGTGTAGTAAAACATACTGTACATGATAATTAATCTTAATTGTAAGGTTTCAATTGATAACAAGGTTTCCATCAAAAGTGAAACAAAAGCACATAATCTTCTAATATTTTAAAGGCCATCAATTGAAGGTACTAAAGGTGTAATGTAACCACGCTTTTATTTACATTAAAGATAGTGTTCAAGCGACCAGATACAACAATTAGAAAAATAAAAATATTATGAAAATACATATAAATGAAAAAATTATTACTGTATTAAACTGAATAATTACTTTTATGAATTTCATAAAATGGGTCAGTCTTATTACATTATTATTTTATCAGTCTAAATTTTACCTATTAACAGTGATGAATATCATAGCCTCTACTTAAGATCGCTAGATTGATACCCTAATCACCTTAATGACCGGTTCATCACTGCTTCTCTACTTCTTGTTACAACAAAAACATAATATACCAACCATTTCTAAATTAAAACATAAACAACGTTTTTGGCTATTATACTCTATCTTTAAAATTAATGCAGAGAGGTTTTGGAGCTAAAATAAATTCAAATTGCAATTCAAGTTCTTCTGTACAGCTTAAATTAAACTGTTGGACAGCAGTCGCTAATAAGCATGTTAAAACTTGCTCAACAAAACGTCGACCAGGACACACCCGTCGGCCTATACCGAAAGGTGTCAGTAAATATGTAGCAACTGAAGCAGTATTTGCTTTAGCATCACCCAACCAACGTTCTGGGATAAATTTGTCAGCATTTACAAAATTGTTTTCATCTCTACATGCTAGGCCCGTCTGACATAATATTACTGTCCCAGCTTTAATTTGGTAACCAGAAAGCTCTAGATCTTGCTCAGACACACGAGCTAAACAGAAAGCTGTCGGAATTAACCTAAAAGATTCATTAATGCATGCCTTGAGATATAATGTAGAACCTACGCTAAGATCATCTAACAGCTTTTTTTGGCATTGCGGATATTTACTAATTAAATATAAAAGAAATACTAAACTATTACCTAAAGTATAGATACCTGCAGCTATAAAATCTACAATTGCAGCTGTTTTCTCACGTTCATCAATCGAAGCATGTAAAACAGATTGAAAAACAGCACTTTCTCGAGTTTCTTCATCAGCACTTTCTATTAATTCAACAACTAATGTATAAATGGCATCTTCACTTGCAATAAGTTTGTTGTAGGACTTGGTTGGCCAAAGTTTCCAAAACGGCAAGCCATAAAAAGTATCACGACAGGCTAAGAAATGATGACGAACAGCTTCAGCTAGCTGTTTTGTAGTCTGCGAAGCATCTTCTTGTAATAGAAAGCCCATACGTCGACCAAGAACTAAAGCACAAGTAGCTTCGAGACCTAATCTTTCAGCTAAGAATTTTAAACCTATAATGTTGCCATCATCGCTGCGGTGCTGCCTAATTAAATTACACCAATCATCTGCAATCTGTTCTATTTGAGGAATAAACCCAGCAATAGTCTTTGGACTGGTCAATTCTGCAGTTAATCCTGCACGTAAATCGTGCCAGGTAATCCCTTGTTCATTAACAATACCCATACTAGCATATCTATCTGGCCTGCTTTTACGATAATGAGCAATTACCTCGGTCGGCGGTCTAACAGGATATTTCCCGCTAGATTTAAAAACTTTCTCAATATCTCGCCTCTCAACAATACTTATAACTGGAATATTAAATAATGTTTCTTCCTTAACGATAGATCCATATCGCTTAAATAAGTCTCTATACACTTCATGAACTTTGCTGAAGGAATAAACACCCAGCCAGGAATAAATCCAACGAGTGCCTAATAGTGGTAGTGATAAAGGACCAGGTATATTTCTTACATCCTTGCGGCATTCATTTTGGTTACGATTCCACCAAGGTGGCCGGTAACCAACAAGCAAAAAAAATATAAATAGAATTACCACAGCAGCTATGTCTTGTGTTTGTACTAATCCGTTTAACATCTGTAATAACATTTAAAAAGTTCTAAATATCTTATATTAGAAAGTACGAAAAATAAATTATAGGTTAGGAATGTAGACGCTAATAATTTGAGAAAATTTTACCTTGGCAACGTTTGATTTTTCGAGCACGAAAGATATAATACGCAGTAAATTGCGAGTTCTTTGACTTTTTACATAATATTCCAGAATACTTAAAAATAAACTCTAATCTTACCCTAATTATCTTATCTTGTTTGTTTACGTTGTCAAAAAACCATCGCGAACATAAAATGCTGCTGCTGTCAATTACACAAATAACCTGTAAATATTTATAATAAATTGCGCTATTAAAGCCCAAGATAACGGGATTCAAATTCATCCCTGTGGTTCACAGTTTTGCAAACCGGTTTTCTGCATATTTTCAGAGTTCATTCATCATCTTGAGCGAACCGTTTAAAAAGAACCAACCGGTTTATAATGCAATACAATACGGTTTCCAAAATTTTCGTTGTTGGGTTTTTTTTTTGTTTATTCAGTCAAGTCAACAGTATTTGAACCATGGTTTTGTAAATGTGACATTTAGATTCATTAATACTTCATAATAAATAATAGCCCAGTCATAAAGAATCAAGTTAACATTCGTCTGCGTAAAAATTCCCACCTCGCTGGATTTGTATAATCCATAGGTACAATCCATTTGAAGCAAATTTTGTGCAATTTTTTTAGAGCCAGTTTTAAAGTAGGGAGGGCGGACGAATTTTTTTTATAATCATTTATGTCTTGTTAATCTACTGGAAGTACGGTTTCTTCTAATTTGTAAAAAAGATTTCAGTAGTATTAAAAAATTTACAAGTCTATTTCACTTCAAAATCTTCAAACACAGCTTACAAAAATATGGGCATTGAAAAGATTTCTGTGTGAGTAGCAAGATATATACAGGTCTGGTAGAGCAGCTCGCCGCCATTTTGTTGGAGCTAATTGCTAGTTTAAAAAAAAAACACTAGATTGCAGCATCATATCAAGATCTGTCAATAAATTGTCATCAATCTGACAATTCTGAAGTTTTTTTAAAATTCGAATTTCTTGTGCAAGTTATTTGTCTTATTTTAACTTTAGTGTTAGCTTGTTGCGTTATTTTGACTTTAGTGTTAGCTTGTTGCTGTGTTTTTTTTCATTTTAAGTGGCATTTATTACCACTGTGAAAAATGAAGAAGTGTAAATTTTGCGGCTTCGTGAAACTTTTAAAGGAAGATTTGGCCCTCTTTCACGTACCAAAGGTAAAATGTAAATTAATATTCGATTTCAAACAGGGTTTATATTTGTAACATTATTTTATAGGATACGAATAAGCGTAACAAATGGACTATGTCTACGGGCACAATTTTAAACAAAAATGACTTCGTCTGCATGAAGCATTTTGAAAAGAGGTTTGTGAGGGAATTTGCAGATGAAAGTGGAATAATTAACAGAAGGACATTAGCACCAGATGCAATCCCTACCCTTTATTTGGGTAGTTCCCATTCTTCCTCTGTTTTGAATTTTCCATCTGAAGATCCTGCCCTGCTTATCCCTTTGAAAAATTATTCCCAGACAAAAAAGCGGTGGGTATCTTTTTATTTATTTTAAGGTCAGTCCAAATGGTAGCAAAATGGGTTCATGGAGAAAATTAACACCACTCTAGCTGTGATTTATTTATTGCATAATTGTATACTGGCGGCCGAAATAAACTAGGTTTAGCGTAACACGAATCACGATCAAAAGTAAAATGAATGTCATAGTGACCCGTTTTACACTACAATGTGTCCTAGTTTATTTTGGCCGCTACTGTACCATGGGCATGAGTTGATGTCTTGATTATTAATCGTCTTCATTAACATTCTTGTTTATTATAACTATTCATAATCTTGCTTTATACAACTCGCCCTAAGTCTCCTTAAAATTTCAGGATTCTAGCGCAAACCGTTTTAGCAGGACGAACACGATTCCATACATAATCGCACTCCTGTATTAACCAACGTAACGTTTTGAGGAAATTAATTTTTTCGTATTTGGAATAGAAATGTGGTACATTGTTCAACCCAAAATCGTAAAGAAATGTGAGTGTTTGTTCGTTAGCAACACTTTTCTTCACTCTCAGTCAAAATCGTAAAGAAATGTGCGTCTTTTCTCGTTAGCAACAACTTTTCTCCACTCTTCTGCCAAACTTTGACGTAATTTTTTCCTAGATTTTAGTATGTCTCATTCCAAATACGAAAAAGTAGCATGTTCTACACTTAAAGAAAAGTGAGTTTTCCATGTTCGTGTAAATTTTAATCCATTCGCTCGCTTCGCTCGCTCATGAATTAAACATTTACACTCACTGGAAAACTATCACTTTTCTTTACTTGTAGAACAATCTACTATTGTTATCCTTGTAGTTGTGAAGAGAAAATTAATAGACAAAAAATCGATATGTATCTGTATTCTGTACACAACGTTAACAATAATAAATCTAGACAATAGTTTTTATTGCGGGATTTGTAATCCTGTATTTTGTTGTAGACCTGCCAAAGATCCTTCACTACAGTCCAGTCAAAGTTCTCCTACTCCTTCAACGACCCTAGAAAACCTTCGTTTACCTGTCACTGAAAGCCCTCCTGTCATAAATGAATGCGATTCACCAGAGACTAAATGCGAATCACCAGAAACTAACACGCTGTTACATTTTCTACAAGAAAACCTAATGCAGTTATATACATTGCTACCATCAGGATGGGGGATTCATAAAAGGTCTCGTTCAGTTACAGTAAGCCATGTTAAAGGGAGTATTCCCAAAATCGATCGGGCTATTGTAGTCAACGATAGTGACATAAAGGTGTATCTTAATGGAATTTTTCATACCACCTATACTGCAACAACTTTAGAGACTTTTTTACAATTAGTGCAAACGGTATATACTATCAGGCTATGTAATGGGTCTGGAGTTGATGGGAAAATTAGCCCTTCCTGTAATGGCGGAAATTTCCAAGGAAAGACAACAAGATGTCGTTCATGTGCGATCTTGAGAAAAAACCTCCTAAAGAAAAAAAATATTATTCCAAAAACCAAAAAATCATATTCAAATTTGTTGCGAAAACAAAACATACAAACAAAAACCATAGAGACTTTAAGAAAATCAATGACAAAACTATCCAATATCGACCACTTAATTTCAAAATTGCCAGACAATCAAAAGCTTGTAGTTCGAACTTGTTTTGAAACTGCAAGTCGACCTTCTTACGGCAAAAGATACACCAAAGAATGGATTTACACATGCATCCTTCTGAAAATAAAAAGCCCTAAATTATACAAACATTTACGAACTAGGGAGTTACTTCCACTACCTGCACCGAGTACACTATCAACTTACATTAGGCATATCGACAGCTCTTACGGATTTCAAAATAAATTATTTGAACTTCTGAAAGAGAAAACAAAAAACATGCAAGAATTTGAACGGCATGGTACCCTGATGGTGGATGAGTGCAAAATAACTCCCTGCAAACACTTCGACAAAAATCGATTGGAAGTGATGGGATTTGTTGATTTAGGCGAATATACGCCAGACAACCAAAGAAACCAACTTGGGGATCATATTCTGGTAATAATGTTCCAGTCTTTCGCTGGGAGAAATATGCAAGCGCTTGCATGTTTTCTGTCCAGAGGCAATGTTACTGGAACCATCCTAGCCAAATTAATACTGGAAGCCATTCTTTTGAGTGAAGCGGCTGGGCTGTTTATTGACGTGGTCACATCAGATGGTGCCACCTGGAATAGGTCCATGTGGAAAGCCTTTGGTGCAGGAAATCCAGAAAAGCCTTGGAGTGTTCATCCCTGCAATGTAAAAAGAAAATTAAGGATGTGTTCAGATTTTCCACATTTATTGAAATGTATGCGAAACAGGCTTGTTGCAAAAAGAGAATTTCATGTGCCTGAAGGGAGAGTGCAATTGCGCCATTTTGAAAATCTTATAGAATACGATGCAAAAAACGAATTTAAACTGGCTTATAAATTGACCCGAAAGCACGTGAATCCAGAAAACCACGAGAAAATGAGGACAAAATATGCCTTTCAATTGTTTAGTGGGACAGTAGCAGATGCTTTGACGGTACTAAAAGAAAAAGGTATATCCGAGTTTGCTGACTGCGAACCTACAATACAGTTTTGCAGACGAATAAATCAACTGTGTGATATTTTGAATTCGAGTTATTTTAATGGACTAAAAACAAATTCTGCCGAGCAACAAGCATTAGAAGATTTTTTAATTTACATTGATTTATGGGAATCTTGTGCACATCCTGACTTTTATTTAACAAAGTCTACAAGTGATGGGTTAAAAGCCACCATCAACACTACTCTTGATTTATTAAAATATTGCACCCAAGAGTTAGGGTATAAGTACCTGATGACATCACGTATCAATCAAGATCCACTTGAACACTTCTTTGGATTAATGAGAGCAAGCGGTGGTGCTAATACTAGTGGAGAGTCACTACAGATTGCACAGATCTTTAGGCTGATGTCACTATATTCTTTAATTAAACCTCCAAAAGGAAGCAATGTAACTGGTGGCAATATGCTTGCTGCCCTAGTTGATAACACATCAGATTTCTTGAGCTACAACAGAGCAGACAATAAACAAATAACAAAAAAAGACATTGACTTACAACTCGATCAGGCCTTAGAAGAAAATATCACATGTGGTGCATACGTTCATTTTGAAGATAATAGAGAAGCATTTGCCTATGTTTGTGGTTTCATCGCTCGAAGGCACAAAACTGACAATTGTCAAAATTGTGTTAAAACAATTGTGGGGGAAGGATTGGAATCATATAATACTTTCATAATATTGAGAAGCAGAGGGCATTTAACATTTCCTTCAATCGCCCTCGTTATTCTTCTTGAAGAAATTGAACATATTATTGCTGAGAAACTTCAGCAAGACATTAAGAAAAATACTTTCCTTGAAATTCTTGCTTCAATCGGAATACAAAAAATTCATCATTTTGTAGGATGTCCAAATCATAAGTCGGAAATGACGAAAAAAATCCTGTTTTCATTTTTAATAACTAGACTTTCATTTTCATGCCAAAAAGAGGCACGAAAGAGGTCTTCAGAATCTACAAACTCTAAAAAATATAGCAAATTGGCAAAACTGGTTTAAATTACAATTCTTTAATAAATAACTTTTAACCAAACTACTTACTGTTTTTGTTGTGGATAAAAACTTTCGTTATATTTACATTTACCACTGGCAGCGTTTCTTAAATGATTCATTCATGGTCTGGCACCTACAACCCACTAGGGTTTTAGTGGATTTAGCCTCCTTTATAAGCCTCTTCCACTGTTCCTTATTCAATTTCCTTAAGACTTCCAACACTGCATCTTCCTATCTTATTCTAGATCACCTAGCTAGGATGAATTGAGGGAGTTTCCAGTTCCTTCTAAGTCGCCCTCAATTATTTTCTAAATTACTCTCTCTCCGGTCTCCGGACATTCAGGAAACATGTTCAGCCCATCGAAGTACTGCCTTCCTTGTCATCCCCATTATGTCTGTCCAAGATGTCTGTCTCTTGGTAATTGGTATAATCTGGCCAGTTCATGATTATATCTTATTCTATTTACACCTTGATCATCCTCCACTGGTCCACATATTATCCGTTTTAGAATTTTTCTTTTAAACGCACACAATCACAACAACAGGATTGGTCAAATGATGATTCGCAATAATTGCAAGTGATGAATTTTAAAACACAATTCACATTAAAACAGAAATTAATAAATAATAATAATAATTAACTACACTAATGTATTTCTAAACACGTGGCATTCGTGGCAAATGATAGATACATAACCTAAAATTAAAATTTGTGTCAATTTTTGAAGTACCTTGGTAAGGTTGCGCCATCTATTTTCCACAAAGTAAACGGCTTACTAGCTCTCATTTTTGACACAATTATTTACATTGAAACATAGGCAAGCTGTTCTACCAGACGTCTATATATCTTGGTGAGTAGGTAGATATAACTAGAGTTCCTGAATGAAAATTTTGTGTTATTTTAGAGTTAGGGCATGAATGTCAAAATCTATCTCTTTCTAGACCAAACCTAAGCTGTCTGAAACAGAGATATTTTTTGTTTCTTTTTACATTAGTGACAAAATTCAGCAGCTGTCAGTTATAAATTTTAGGTTATGCATTATGTCACGTTTATTTTTATGCATGTAAAAGTTTTTAATGTGCACATTCTCATTTATTTACTGTTTACAGAGAATTTTTAAAATTGCTATAATAGTACATAAATCAATTTTATATCCAATCATTTACGACAGTTTTTAATAAAATTTTAACTGTACCCAATTTCAGATTTATGTAATTGTCATATTGACAGTTTAATTTAATTTTCATGATGACCAACCTCCTAATAAATAGTTTCTCTAACTTAACTCTAAATTAGAGTTCCTAAATGAAAACTCCAACTGTTTTATTTTAGAGTTAGGACACGGGTATCAAAATCTGCCTCTTTCTAGCCCAAAACTAAGCTGTCTGAAACAGAAATACTTTTTTTCTCTCTTTTTACTTTAGTGACAACATTCAGCAGTTGTCAGTTATAAATTTTAGGTTATGCTGAAATGTTTATTTTTATGCATGTAAAATTTTTTAATGTGCACATTATCATTTATTTATTGTTTGTAGAGAATTTTTAAAACTAATAAAATTATTATTATCTTAGTTTGAGAATGTGATTTTTAATAGTTAAAAATCGCCTTGCCTAAACGGCTCGTGTCGTAAACTTTATCCTTGTGAATAATAGCCATTATATGCGAGTAGGATAATATAGTTTGTCCACGACAATTAAATATTAATGTTAAAAATACTTTTTTATGTTTGCGTGTCCAAATGAAGCCATTTACGGGCGTAACAGTTTTTATTCACAATCATATTGCAATATGTACATTCCTATCATTGTAAAAACCTTGGAAAGTAAGCTATTGCTATAGCAACAGCAAAGTGGTTAACAATTTCGTTACGTATTTATAAAACTGACCAGTAAAGTCTTCGCCTACTTTTATTTGTAAATTATTTAAAACAAGACGTTTTATCCGATTTAAATTTAGGTTTTTATAAATGTATTTAACACTAAAAATATCTTTTTATTTAATATTAGTTTTATTTTTCCGTATTTTTTAAATACTATGGAATTAATTAATTTCCAATTTTAAAATACCTAAGGTTGTATATAGGGAGGTTGGGACATCATGTTCAAGGTCATAGCCCCAAATATGGCCGCCGATGTCAAAAATGACAAAAAAAGCCATAAATTTCGTCTTTCACGCTCACGTATGGGAAATCGAAACAATCGGAAGCCCTTTGCAGCAGAATTACAGCAATTCTTGACGCAACAAGTCGGCATCTTCAATTTCAAATATTTGAAATTTTGCCTGACAGTTGTCACCTTATGACAATTGCTGCAATGCATCATGGGTGGGGCTAGGATGTCCCAACCTCCCTCTATATAACCTTAAAAATACCAAGAGCGTACATTGCCATCTAGCGGCCAACAATGAAACCTTATTTAAAATTTCTTTTTGTCGATAGATGGCTGATTGGAATTCATTGACATATAGCTCCTTTATTTTCAAATAGTAGCGACAACGATTGATCTCGCCGCTGGAGCAAAAGCACCAGAACGATGTTGGCGACACTTAAAAGTTACCAGATTTGACATTTCGCTTTACAATAAATCTTAGGTTTAATAATACTCATGCACAAAAATATTCACAATGTACCATTAATTTGATAATGGACAATCATGTTCTGTAAAAACGATCATATTAATAGTATAATATCTTAAGGAAGGACGTGAATCATAAATAAAAGTACGCAGTTTTATTAATAACGTTTAATTAACATAATAGAAGAAACATAAATATGAGATTCTCTTTACCGCTATTCAGCCATGACACAACGAGACTGAACATAAAGAGAGCGTTGTTAAAAACAGAACTAAAACATACATGCGCATAAATCGCTTTATACACAGTTCATGAATATTAATTTCCAACACACCCCTGTATTCTGAACTGGGTATAATTTTCTGAAAATAAAAACAAATATTTTCTTTTACAAATTTCTCCGTTTTAGAAATTGAACAAATAAAATGAATATAAATCATATCATCATAATATATAAACCAATAGTTATAAATGACAAGCAGCAGCTGATATGTATATCTTTACGGTACGTTCAACATGCCAAGATGGGCACGGAGATTTTTAAATTTCTCAAAAGGTAAAGCCTTTGTTAAAATATCAGCAAGTTGCTCGTTTGTTGATACATAAATTACATCAAATAAACCATTTTCATATTTTTCTCGTACAAAGTTATATTTAACATCGATATGTTTTGTACGTTTGTGATATGCAGGATTTTTAATTAATTTGATCGCACTTTGGTTATCCACGCACAAACACAATTTTCCACTGAAATCTAAACTTATTTCACTAAGTAGTTGTTTCAGCCAGATGCCTTCTTTTACACTTTCCGCAGCTGCAATGAACTCGGCCTCCGTAGTTGATAAGGAAACTGTTGATTGTCGTCTGCTGCACCATGTGATCGCTCCTTGGCACATCATGAAGACATATCCGGTTGTCGAACGCCTTGTATCGATGTCGTTTGCATAGTCAGCATCTGAGTATCCAATTATTTTCTCATCCTTCATATACCTAATGCCAAATTTCTTAGTGTCTTTTAAATACCTCAGGATCCTTTTGACAGCTTTCCAATGCGCCTGTTTGGGGTTGCTTTGATATCTGCTAACAATGTTTACTGCGTACATAATATCTGGGCGCGCAGTTAAAGCAGCAAACATCAATGAGCCAACCGCTTCACGATAAGGCACAATTATTTTGTCTTTATCTTCCTCCATTGATGATGATAAAACAACACTTGGATCAGCTGGTACCTTTACAGATTTTGCTTCATTCATGTAAAAACGATTTAACATGCGTTCTATATAATTGGCTACATGAATAAACATTGACCCGTCTTCACTTCTTTTAATTTCGAGTCCCACGAAATAATTTGGATCACTCAAAGTTATTTCAAAATTAAGTTGCATTTCTACCACTATTTTATTAAGTGACTGTTTATCTTTCCCGATAAGTAGTCCGTCATCCACGTATAACACAAGTAGAGTTAATTGATTAAAGATGTTCCCGACATAAACACACCGATCCGCCTCACACTGTTTAAAACCAAACGTTTTTAAAAAATTGGTGAATTTTTCATTCCAACATCTGGGAGCTTGTTTTAAACCATAAAGTGATTTAACTAATTTACACACCAAATTCGGACTTTTTGTCACTCCAGGTGGTGGTTTCATGTATATTTCTTCCTTTAACTCACCATACAAGAATGCAGTCTTTACATCAAATTGAATTAAAGAGAAGTTTTCTTGTACCGCAGTCGCCAGCAAGATTCTGATTGTTTCATATCGGGTCGTTGGGGCATATGTTTCTATATAATCAGTACCTTCAATTTGTGCGAATCCTCGTGCACATAATCTTGCCTTGTATTTGCTGATCTCGCCATCAGGCGACCTCTTAATTTTGAAAACCCATTTCGAATCAATTACTCTTTTATTTTTCGGTAAACAAACCAGTTTCCATGTATTATTCTTATTTAGAGCTGCAATCTCTTCGTCGATTGCAACTTTCCAGTGTCTTGCATCTTCCGAACGTAGAGCTTCTTCATAACTTTTTGGAATTTCCGCTTCCATTAAATTAACTTCGCCCTCTTCATAACACACTACTGGATCTCTTTTACGAAGATTGTATGGATGTCCTTCGGATCCATCGGACCCATCGGATTCTTCGGGTTCAACAACTTCTTTTGCAGGCTCACATTCATCTTTAATTTCATTTTCGATTGTAATTAAGAATGTATTTTTCCTTGGTAATTCTATTTGCTTATTTTCAACAAAGATAACGTCTCGCGATATTTTTATTTTCTTTGTTATCGGATCAAACAGTCTGTAGTTGTTTGAATTATTCTCATATCCCACCAATAGTATATTTCAAACCAAGGTAAGAAAGTGCTCTCTTGCAGACCGCGGGCAAAGTTTATAAACCGAGCCGAAGGCGAGGTTTGTAATTGCCCAAGGTCTGCAAGGGCACTTTCTTAACGAGGTTTGAATACTATTTTTTTCCCAGCCAGCGCCAATAAAGCAAAATTTAACACCATAAAAATAATAAAACAAACTGTTAACAGAGGTGACAATAACATGAAAAATATGCACCATGTCTTCCGATTTCATGCTATTCCCAAAAAGATTATAACGGTTTCAGTCACAATTAACTTTAAAAACTTACAAATTCTACGAATAAAATTATAAAAAAAAAACTTTAAAAATGAAAAGAGTTTGATGAATAGTTGGCTTTGCAATTAAAATAAAAACTGTCCAATTGGCGTCGTTTGTGCAAATTTTCTGAAAATTTTTAAATATAGTGAGGAAGATAGCAAGTAAATTGGTTTAAACTTTTGGCAAATGTAACATTTTATTCAAATTGAAGTGCAGATTACCTAAAATGTCGGATACAGAGAGCAATGAAATTTCGTGCACGCCACCTGAAATTCGTGCTGCAGCACTTGCTACTGTTAGCAATTTATTACCAGAAAAGTCGCAAGACAGATATAATAAGGCCTATTCTAACTTTAAGAAATGGTGTAATGCCAAAAAAGTAACAAAAATCACCGAAAATGTAGTGTTGGTATACTTTGAGGAAAAATCAAAAAACTACAAATCATCGACACTGTGGTCTATCTATTCTATGGTAAAAACCACTTTAAACCTAAGGGATAATGTAGACATATCCAAGTATCCTAAATTACTGTCATTTCTGAAGCGACAAAATGTGGGTTATAAGCCAAAAAAATCTTCAGTTCTTAATATTAATCAAGTAAACACTTTTCTTAAGGATGCAAGAGATGAGGAATTTATTCCCATAAAAGTAAGTAACATGGGTAGCAATTTCTTAAAATAAAATTTTCAATTCAAGGTTGCTTTAATTATGGGCGTAGCAGGTGCTTGCAGAAGCGATGAGCTCTGCAAAATGAGTATTCACGATTTAGAGGTGAAAGATGAGATTATTACTGTAGATATACCTCATACAAAAACTGGAACTTCAAGACGGTTTGTAATAATTGAACCAAATTGGATACGTATCACCAAAAAGTATATTGCTATGAGACCTGCAGATCAGTCACGGTTTTTCCTTAGAATTCACGATGGGAAAGTATCGAAGCAGCCGATTGGGCACAATATGTTTGGGGGTATGCCTAAAAAAATCGCATCATTTTTGAAACTAGAAAATTCACACCTTTTTACCGGACACTGCTTCCGAAGAACCTCGGCAACTGCACTAGCTTTACAGGGTGGTGGAGTTTTAGATCTGAAACGCCATGGAGGTTGGAAATCCTCAAACATAGCTGAAAGCTATGTAGACGACTGCCTGGAAAGCAAAAGAAAAATTGCCAGAATGGTTCAAGTAACAGAACCGAGTATTGAATCACAACCAGGATCTACGCAACCAGGACCTTTGCAACCAGGACATTCTTACATTCAAGAAATCCAGAAGCAAAGTGTTCCTGTTTCAAATATTTCAAATATTGCAAACAGTGACATGAACATCCCTGTTAGTAATTTAAAAACGGGAATTACCGTTCAAAATTGCACAAATTGCAGTTTTACCTTTAATTTCAATAAAAATTAATGTCCTCTTGCTTTAACTGTTAATTTAATTGTTGTAGGTACGGTATGTTTCACTTCACTACATATAAATATAAAACTGTTATTTATAAACACAAACTTGTACTGTTCGTTTAATTTCGATATAAATAAATTCCTAATTCCTGGTATTTTAGGAACAGACAAATAATCCATCTGTCAACTGCACGGACTGTCAACTGTCAACGTCAGCCAACATTCGGTACAGTCTCGTCATAAAAACTGCTTAGGTAAGAAAATTGAACTTTCTTACCTGCGGGAAGGTGGGCAATGCTTACTTTTTTAACCGGCTGGGAAAAAAATTAATTTTTTACTTTTTGGTTCCAATTTTCTTCTCAAGCTGTCTGGAATGTGCATGTACGCTTCACTTCCAAAGATTTTAACGTGAGACAACTCTGGCTTTTTCTTATTCCATTTTTCGAATGCAGACTGATTGGGATCGATAGAGTTCGTAGTTCTGTTTAGTAAATACACCGCTGTGCTCACTGCTTCAGCCCACAAACTCATAGGTAGATCTTTGGTGTACAACATCGATCTAGCACTCTCAACTATCGTCCGATTCTCTCTTTCCACCCTGCCGTTTTGTTCCGGTGTATATCGAGCGCACGTTTCAAGTTCAATGCCTTTATCAGCTAAAAACTTTTTAAAATCCTTATTTGTAAATTCGGTGCCATTATCAGTACGTAAAACTTTCACATTGTGACCGAATTTATTTTTGCACATTTTGCTGTATCTTTTTAAACAATCTAAACTATCACTTTTATTTCTAATAAAATAAACAATTCTATAGCCAGTACAGTCATCTTTAAAAAGAATAAAGTAGCGACTTCCACCGATTGATGTGGTTTGCATTGGGCCACAAAGATCACTGTGCACTAATTCTCCAGGTTGAAGCTTTCTTGATAGGTTTCTTTTGAACGATAATTTGTGTTGTTTCCCGTATTGACAACCTTCACACACAAATTTATCTTTTTCTTTTAAATTACATTTTATAGCACCAGATTTTACTAATTCACAAATTGTTTTTATATTAATGTGTCCCAATCGTTCGTGCCACGTTTTTAAACTCTCACTTTCCGTTGAATTCACCTCTTCGTTAATCGTTCGAAACAAAAGTTTGTATAGATTATTAGATTCGCGAACTGCACACGCCTTTAATGTGTCTTTTTCAAATATGAACGCTTTATCTTTTTCTTTTATCACTCGCATTCCTTTTTGAGTTACCGCACCTTCAGAGAATAAATTCTTCCGAAGTCCTGGAACGTACCAAACATTCTTTATAACACTTTTAAACCAATTTCCATTTATTAAACATTCAATTTTAATATCCCCTTGACCCGTCACTGGAAGTTCGACGTTATTACCTAGTTTTACTGGCCATTCTTCAACTTCTTCAAAATTTACAAATAACTTCCTATTTGGCGACATGTGATGCGATGCTCCACTGTCTAGGGTCCATGTTGATTGATCTTGTGTTAAAATACTGGCGGCGTAATCCTCTCCTTCAATAGTGAATGCAGAGTAATCACAATTTGACTTCTGAAACTCTTCCTTGTTAGAGTTTTTGCGAGGTGCCCTACAATCTCTGGAAAAATGCCCTTTCTTCCGACAATTATAACAGGTTACCTGAACCTTGCTTTTCTGCTTCCGTGCCTTTACACTCGCTGTTACCAAAGCGTTATCCATGTCTTCGACAGTTGTTAGATTAGATTCTTCATCAATAAGGCGACTCGTCAGATTACTTAGCGTTTGTTTACTTTCATCGATTGAAAGCCAAGTTTGTCTAAAGTTACCATACTTTGACGGCAGTGTACCTAAAATTCTTGTTATCACTGCTGTATCACTAATCGCTTCACCTGTTTCCCTTATTTGACGCGCTAAATTTTCAACCTTTGTGACGTGTTGAATTATAGAATCGTTCGGCGACATTTTATATTTATAAAACTGCTCATGCGCCATCATTTTACTTGTTTCCGTTTTCAATAAATAAATGGAATCTAACTTATCGACAGCCTGTTTTGATGTTTCACAATTTTCAATTAGCGTAATTTGTGAAAGTTCCATTGAGGCTGTTATGATACACATCGCCATTGCATCCTTTTTATTCCATGCGTGAATCTCTTCTTGTTTCGTAGTTGCATCTCTTGGACATGGGCTATCTCCATTTGCAATTTCAAAAATTCCTTTCGCCCTAAGTGCTTGTTTTATTTGAAACTTCCACTGATGGTAGTTTCTACCGTCAAACTTTTGTATTGCCACAAAGTTGATTCCGTCAGCCATTTCCGTAAACGACACTTCACACCGTTGTCAAACTGATAGAAAAACAAGATGTCTGTCTGAATACACACGTGCCGATCAACCTTTTATTTTCACGTTATTTTTTTTAAATTCGAACTATTATTTAACGTCGACCTGGGCCCATAACCTCTTAAGGAAGGACGTGAATCATAAATAAAAGTACGCAGTTTTATTAATAACGTTTAATTAACATAATAGAAGAAACATAAATATGAGATTCTCTTTACCGCTATTCAGCCATGACACAACGAGACTGAACATAAAGAGAGCGTTGTTAAAAACAGAACTAAAACATACATGCGCATAAATCGCTTTATACACAGTTCATGAATATTAATTTCCAACATAATATACACCTATGAAATTGTAATATTTAAACAAATCTTTAAACGTTTTATTAAATTGAGGTAACAATATGCATGTAGTAACTTTATCTTTATTAAAGTTTGTGTCAGGTTTTCTCCACGATGTCCCTACTATTTGAGATAGAGGGGCTATATATTGACAGTATACAGAAAATGTATTTTAAAATTTAGATTCAATGATTGTGAATAAAATAGTATACATGTTTTGTTGGTAAAGTTTCTAAGGCTCGCGGCATTGTATACAATATCGCTTGGCTTGTAAATATGTCGTTTAACAACTTAACATGTAATATACCATCACTTTATTATTAATGAAATTGTAAATTTTGATAATGTCATCATGGGATGCATTGTGTTGTGTATAAATACAATATGCTCACGGTAAACGTAACGTAATAAAGTTTTATTTCATAAAATCGTCTCCACGTTAAACCTTTCCACACTTTCTGTAATTCGGCTTATGTTCGCTCCGGATTTTATTATAACTCCGGCATCACTTTCGTTTATTGCCGGCGTCACGAATTTCACTTCACTATGCATTACTTACACCAGGTGAATACTTCGCGACTGCAGATTTACGTCTTTCGTCGAAATTATTCTTCGTATTTGGGGACTGTTTAACACAGAATGCTAAAGTATAGGGTGTTTTGTACATTACTCAATAAGATCTACAACTTTGCTATAGTGACTTTTCCTCTAATATAATTAGAGGAGCCAATATCTGAGAAAGTTTTTACATGCTATTTGCCTATGCAACAAAACCGATAATACACCCTGTATATTATATATGTAGGGTTCAGTAATACCAGTCAGTTTACACTTCCTGCGTGCTTCTAGACTTCTTGTAGCTAGGCGTGCAAAGTTGTTTCCCAAAAGTCCTTAACGAGATACGACCAGATTCTTCACTAAAAACCAAAATCATTCCAGAACTGGCCATAAACGGAAAACCAGTAACTTACAAAACCCACCAAAATGAGATCTACAATTTTCTAAATTAGTATATTTAAAAGAGTTGTTCACACACAACTATGTCGTAAAGCACCTAAGATTTTTCTAGACGAGAAATTTGGGAAAAGAAAACCTTCTCGTCAACCTTTTTTTTATAATTTAATTACTTTGTTTTTTTTTGCCAGACGCAACCCATATTTTATTGGTCCACATGAAGACGATGTCTAAATGATTAGATTATATAGTACAAAATAAGCTTTGTTTCTAGTATAACTATAAATTATTATAGATAGCAAAATCGTTTTTGTCTTATTGTTAAAATTACATCACTAGTGTCGAGTTTAAATTGATTTTCATTGTAACACTTCACTTTAAAGAATTTTAAAAGATATGTTTTATCATAAAACAATTTTTTATCTTTATTATATGATAAACTTCGTAAGATTATTATTAAGGGGTCTATTCTGTAACTAACCGTTCACGAATGGCGCCGTTCGTGAACGGCGATCGTTAGCGACTTTCTCAGCGGCAGCTTCAACGAGAATCGATAGATAGGTTATTCTGTAACACCAACCGTTGAGCTATGCGCACTCTCAACGACTGTCTAACGTTTTCTAAAAAGGTAATACATCTTTGCCGTTAATATAGATACAGTTTCACCTTTTTAAGTATATATTGCGCATGTCATATTTATTATTTCTGGAGAACGCGCCAATTTTGTAAAAATGTTGCAGTTTTGAATTGATTTCAAAAGAGTTGAGAAGGCAACAATACGTCGTTCTTGGAGGAATTGCGAGTAAACGTACATTTTAGGTGTAAGAGAACACCTAAAAGAAACTCCCCCGCTGAAGAGAACATAGTACTATTTGTATAGTTATTATTAATAATATTAGAAGTATGAGTTAGTCCTTTTTTTGAATTGGTTTTTATGGAATAAATTAATTACAACTAATATTTATTTATTAATTATTTATTTGATGTGTTGTTTCACTTTGGGGTATGCAATTAAAGTTAGTTTAGTTTAAACGTATATTTCGATCCGTTTTGGATCTTCGTTAGGAGTTTATTAGCATTAATATAGGGGTCTATTCTGTAACTAACCGTTCACGAATGGCGCCGTTCGTGAACGGCGATCGTTAGCGACTTCCTCAGCGGCAGCTTCAATGAGAATTGATAGATAGGTAGGTTATTCTGTAACACCAACTGTTGAGCTATGCGCACTCTCAACGACTGTCTAACGTTCTCTAAAAAGGTAATACTGTAAAGGAATATAGAAATTATTAAAAATTATATTATGTGTTTTTGAAAGATTAAAATATTTAGGTGATAAAGTTCAATAAATTCAATTGCGAAAAGCTACTTAATCAAATTCCTTTTAGCAATAACTAGGTTAAGTAAAAATGCAATGCTTTTATAATAGTTGTAACAGTTTAATGACTTAAATTAATAAAAGAGACGACGACAGAGTTTCGAAGAGTAAACATGTAATAACGTACCAAATTTCTATTTTATAAGAATAAGAAATAAAACCAATTTATTATGGGATACAAATTTGTGTATTATTTAAACTAACATCCATAATCAATAAAACAAATAAAACCGATAAACAAAGGTTTATCACATGGGGGCCCTGCCAATTAAGAACTTTAACAATTGGGAAGCGAATTAAGAAGAAAGAAAACGAAAGTGGAAAGATTGTTAAAAATGGTTAATGGTTGCAAACCAGAATCAAATTACAAATGGAATAGAAAGATAAAAATGGAATCAAGCCAATTAAACGAAGAAGTTGTGTGCTATTACAACTTCAAGCCGGAAACAATGGTGCGAATGTATCGAAAGAGGGCTATTCTGTTGCAAAAATACTAGACGTGGTTTCTTTTGGTATGGTGGTTATTGCATTATTTATAATTTTAGTGTGTCTAGTACAAAAAAGATTGGAACGAAAAATAAAGCAGGAATTACGGCGTAGTCAAGATATTATATAAGAAATAAAACACTAGTGTAAATAAATACTTTGTTAGAATTTAAATAATTGTAGGTATCATTTTTAGTATTATTTCAAGTTTATATTTTATGTAATCGTATAGAATTTATGTAACTGTAGCATTTATTTGATTACCATGTTTTTAAGTTTACATTAAGGAAGGCGATAGAACCACTTAGGTTTGTGTATGAAGAATTAAAGGTATTTTTCAGGAACATTAATAAAGATAGATAAAGCTAGATCAATTACATAGAATTGAAACCGAATTTACCACAGCTAGACAGCAATTCAACGAACTCGGTAATACTGACACTGTTATTATAGCGGAAGCGAAAAAATATGTTGATGCAACAGAAAAATTGATAAAAGAGGTTATTAGTAGTTTGTTGGATAGGTTAGGGCAGGCTGTAGAAATAAGTTCACCTGAGATAGTTACTAATATTATAAAGACAATGGATAAATTTGATTTAAAAACAGCAACAAGTCTGTTGTCAGTTATGGACGATTCAGAAAATAATACTAAACAACTTATTGATGCAATCCAATTGTACGATTCGATGTTAAACGCTGATAGTAAGAAATTACTAACAGAGTTTATTTTAAAAACTAGACTATCGCAGAGCGCAAAGATAAGATTAGAGAAAGCATATGCGTGTAATGACGATTTAATTAAAGATATGAAAATTCATTTACTTACTAAAAAGTCAGCTGCAAGTCTCTCTTTATCTTTGCACACTGTAAAGCAAAATCAAAAATCGATTGAGAAGTTTGGAAAAAATATCGAGGAACTTATGCAAAATTTAACTTTGGCGCAAGCGGGAAGTAACGAGGAGTCAATAAAAATCTTAGCTCAAACTAACGAAAAGCTTGCTATAGCTTCATTTGCCAATGGATTACGGGGTCCTAATCTTAGAACCATTATCAAGACAAGAAATTATTCTAAATTAAATGAGGCAATTACCGGAGCAAAGGACGAAGAAAATTTAGTACAAGGTTCACAAAATCAAAATATTTTCTTTGCAAAAGGTCGAGGACAGGTGGTACGTAAGCAGCAACATTTTAGGCATAATTTCAGATCTAACAATAGTTACGACAATAATGAAAGACGTTCAGTTAATCAACAGCCACAGGTAGTCAATAAAAACCAAAATCATGCTTTTTCTAAACGAGGTCAGTTTGGTCCTACAAGAGTTTGGAAAAATAGAAATAATCATTCCCAAAGAAGCTATTTTGTTGAAAACACAGGTAGTAATAATAACAATGAATCAAGTAGAAATACAGAAGGACATACCGCTAGGTTTTTTCGAGGTTTCTCACAATGACAATACAGTAGATAACAGTTTAAATTTAGAAATGAATGGGATAAATTATGTAAGAGTAAAATATGGCAAGAAGGAGTTAGATTTTTTGATAGATACTGGAGCATCTGTAAGTGTTATTTTTTCTTCTGAATTATCTCAGTTACAATATGTAAATAATAAGTAAAGAATAAAACTATCCGGAATTGTTGGATCAGTATTTTCATTAGGAAGTACCAAGTTAGAATTTAAGTTAGGTCATACCCAACTTGACCATAAGTTTGTAGTAGTAAACAAGTTCAGTAAAGAATTTCATGGGATTATAGAGTATGATTTCTTCGAAAAATTTTCGGCCATCATAGACTATGAAAAATTTTGTTTTTCTTTCTGGAATATCGGAGAAAACATTGTAGTACCTCTTCAATCAAAAGGTGGCTGCTACACCACAATTCCACCCAGGTGTGAAATAATTCGATATTTTTCTGTCGATATAAAGGAGGAATGTGTTGTTTTGCTCGAAGAAGTTTGCGAAGGAGTCTTTACTGCTAGTGTAGTAGTTAAACCTAACAGTAATTCTATACCCCTTAGGATACTAAATGTTAATGATAAGGAAGTTAGTATTAGGAATTATAGGCCGAAAACAGAAAAACTTTCAAATTTTTGTTCATATAAATTAGACAATATACCACCATCCGTGGAACGAGTTGACAAGGTTGTAGATCTAGTTAATTTAAAATCTTTAAATAGGGAAGAGAGGAATTCCATAGAAAAAATATGTACAAAATTTTCGGGCGTATTTTATTTAGAAAATGACCCCTTAACTGTAACTAACGTTTACCAGCAAAAGATTTATTTGCGAAAAGGCGTATCTCCGGCATACATCAAGCCGTATCGATTACCGCATTCTCAATAGGTTGAAGTAAATAAGCAGATTGATAAGATGCTTGCCGATGGTATAATTGAGCCTTCACGTTCTGAATGGTCAGCACCTCTTTTAATAGTACCGAAAAAATCTGATAGTAAAGGAAATAAGAAATGGAGGGTAGTTGTAGATTAGAGGCATTTAAATCAACGTATCGAGAATGACAAATTTCCTCTCCCGTGTATCGACGAAATTCTAGACGCTTTATGTGGTGCAATCTATTTCAGTCATTTAGACCTCTACCAAGGCTATTTTCAGCTAGATCTTGATTCAAGTTCTAGGCCATGCACAGCTTTCACCACAGATAAAAGACAATTTCAGATGACAAGGTTACCAATGGGGCTTAAAGCTAGTCCTAATGGATTTTCAAGAGCAATGACGATTGCCCTCTCTGGATTAAATTATGACAGACGTTTTGTATATTTGGACGACTTAATTATCTTTGGTAATAATCTGACTAACCATAATCAAAATCTTATACGCATTCTAAGTAGATTAAGAAAGGTAAATTTAACCCTTATGTCAACATATAGGCCTGGTCAGACCTATAACTAACTACAACGTTAAATAAATATAATTTTTATTTTGAATTTAAAGCTAATATTATATTACATCCTCAACGAGACTATTAGGAAACGTATAAAACACAGAAACTGAAAATAGAATTTTTGCTTTGTATTTTAGGAGGGAATTCCTATTTTACTACCTCTAACGTATAACACAGGTCTGCACAGACCTATGTGTAAATGCATGTAAATACCCAAACTTTGCTGTTATCAGCTGCAATTAGGACTGTGCATGATAATCGATTAATAATCGATTAATCGACCAATCGATCAATACAATCAATACATCAATACATAATCGATTAATCGACCAATCGATCAATCGATTAATCGATTATATCGATTAATCGAGTTAAGCAATCGAACAGGTTAATGCCGCTCCTCGATTGAAGTCTAGCTGCAAAATCTGCTATACAAATGACAAACTACAACGCAAACCGAGGTTTTGCTGTATAACTTGCAATTAACCTGTTTGCTTGCAACACAGCCAGGAATTACACAAATGTCATAAGTGCATCTATACCCGCCAGGACGAAGGAAACATTAATATTGATTAAAATTTAAGTTCAATAAACTTGTTTTAAATTCTTAAATATACAAAGTATATTATCTTATTCCTTAAACTGTCGTTTTATTTCAATATCCTTGATATTTTATATGACAATATTCACAGGTCTAGTCAAACCTACGTTGTTGGTTCTTGTTAGTCTAAACCGTTGTTGACATAAGGGTTAAGATTAAATCCGATTAAATGTGAATTTTTAAAAAAGCAATTATTATATCTCGGTCATGTCATTTCCGCAGAAGGTATATCACCTGATCCGGAAAAGCTGAAAGTGATGAAGGAATATCCAATACCAAAAGATGGCAAGGAAACAAAACGGTTTGTCGCTTTTGCAAATTATTATCGCAAATTTATTCCAAATTTTTCAGAAATAGCCACACCATTAAATCACTTAACTAAAAAAGGAGTAATTTTTCAATGGGCTGACAGTTGCCAGTCAGCGTTTGAAAAATTAAAAGCAGCATTAGTTAGCCCACCCATTCTACAATCTCCTGACTTTTCGGAGAATCATCAGTTTATTTTAAGAACCGATGCCTCAGGATTTGCCGTGGGTGCAGTTTTATCAAATACAAATGATAAACATGCCTCCTATGCAAGTCGAAGTCTTAATAACGCAGAGAAAAATTACTGCACAATTGAAAAGGAGCTACTAGCTATTGTCTGGGCAGTTAAGAAATTTAGGTCGTATTTGTTCGGAATTCGGAAAAGAAAATTCGCTATTTTCACCGACCATAGACCTTTAGTGTACTTATTTAGTGTAAAAAACCCGTCCAGTAGGTTAACTAAGTTTAGATTAATATTATAAGAATATAGTTTTGAGATTCAGTATGTTCCTGGGAAGGAGAACGTAGCCGCCGATGCTTTATCGCGTATTTCGATACTTTCAGATGATCTGAAAACCATGAGTAAAAACACGATTTGTGTTCTAACTAGAGCTCAAACAAACGTGAGAAGGATCACCCTATGAGAGATTTTGGGAAATCACAAGATAGCGAGACTGATCACCCTGGTATCGTGGAGCTTCTAAAACCTCCTCTAGAGTGTATTGAACTACGAAATCTAAGTAAAACCGAACTGAATCAATTATCAACCACAAGTCGCGACTCTAATTTCTATAAATTAGGTAATATATGGTTTGATAGAAATATAAATATAATTTATTTAGTACAGGATACTCGATCAGCGTCAGCCTTCGGAGCGTCGTTGAGAGACCTGAAAAGTATATGTGAAAAGTTCAAAATTCCGAAATTATTATTAATGAAAAACAAAGGTAATTCACAATTACTAGAATAATTACGTAGGGCCCACAATAAAATCAAAAGTACCAGTATAAGAATATGTATTGTTAAAGATACACAACGTATAACCGATAGAGAAACGCAACAATTAATACTAAACGATTTCCACATGTTACCGACAGGAGAACATGCTGGTATTAATCGTATGTACAATAATATTACACGTTATTATTTTTGGTCAAGGTTACGTAAAGACATTGAACACTTTGTTAAACAATGTACGGAGTGTCAAACGTGTAAATATTCACCAAGTGTAAGTGTAAAAGACCTTTGGAAATCACAACAACAGCTACATCAGCATTTCAAAAGGTTTATCTCGATTTAGTCGGACCTTTAGAATTAGATCAAAGCAATAATCGTTACATCTTAACGTTACAATGTGAATTGAGCAAATATGTAGAGTGTTACACCATTCCTAATAAAGAAACGGTCTCTGTTGCAAGATCATTTGTCGAAAATTTCATACTTTGATATGGAATCCCGAACGAAGTAGTTTCAGATCAGGGAACAGAATTTTTAGCTTCTACTTTTTAAGAAACTTGCAAACTTTTGCAAATTAATCACTTACATTCTACTGCATATCATCACGAGACTCTCGGGGCACTTGAAAATTTTCACAAGAATTTAGGCGCTTACCTGAGAATTTATGCATCAAAACATCCCAACAGTTGGAGCTCTTGGGTTCCTTACTGGTCGTTTGCTTACAATAATACGGTGCATATCGAAACTCACTACACTCCTTATGAGTTAGTGTTTGGAAAACTGAGTAGTTTACCAACTAATATATGCAAACCCGTAGATCCTTTGTATACTTTTGATAACTATCCGCACGAGCTAAGGTATCGACTAAGTTGCTAAGTTGCTTGTAACAATAGAGAAACAATTTGATCGCATCAAAAGTTAAAAGAAAGCAAAGATATGATATCAATAGTAATTATGTTAATTTCAAAGTAGGTGATAAAGTATTGTTAAGAAATTCTAATACCCATATGATGTTATAGAAGACCAACATCCTAATGTAGTCATAAGTATCAATAATAAATTAGTTATAGTACATAAAAATAGAGTTAAGTTATATTATACGTAGAAAATATTATAGTATTATTTTAATATTTTAGAAAAAAAAACAATTGCATAAAAAATTCTTTTTTTTTCTTTTGCGCAGGGAAGGTGTAAAGGAATATAGAAATTATAAAAAATTATATTATGTGTTTTTGAAAGATTAAAATATTTAGGTGATAAAGTTCAATAAATTCAATTGCGAAAAGCTACTTAATCAAATTCCTTTTAGCAATAACTAGGTTAAGTAAAAATGCAATGCTTTTATAATAGTTGTAACAGTTTAATGACTTAAATTAATAAAAGAGACGACGACAGAGTTTCGAAGAGTAAACATGTAATAACGTACCAAATTTCTATTTTATAAGAATAAGAAATAAAACCAATTTATTATGGGATACAAATTTGTGTATTATTTAAACTAACATCCATAATCAATAAAACAAATAAAACCGATAAACAAGGGGTTTATCACAATACATCTTTGCCGTTAATATAGATACAGTTTCACCTTTTTAAGTATATATTGCGCATGTCATATTTATTATTTCTGGAGAACGCGCCAATTTTGTAAAAATGTCGCAGTTTTGAATTGATTTCAAAAGAGTTGAGAAGGCAACAATACGTCGTTCTTGGAGGAATTGCGAGTAAATGTACATTTTGTGTGTAAGAGAACACCTAAAAGAAACCCCCCCGCTGAAGAGAACATAGTACTATTTGTATAGTTATTATTAATAATATTAAAAGTATGAGTTTTACAAATAAATTCCTGAAAATGTTTAAAATACCCCAACAATAGTAAAATTATCAACCTGCAATAGTAAATCTTTCTTCTCCCATTTCATTGAGAAATATTCTATCACTATTATTATACCTTCTTAAGAGATTATTTTGAATAAGAAGAATCCTTTTGTAATTTGTATTACATGTGGTTTTTCACCTGATTAAGCGTTTACCTGAAATAACAATTTATTCAAAGTATATAATTGCTACTATCTCCTAATAAGCGGCTATTAATAATTCTTGATTCATCTCAACCAAGTTTTTGAGGTTAGATTAATTAGCGTCATATATTTATTCTTACAAATTCATTTACAGTTGGATTAAATAAATTACTTTCCATTTTAACATACTCTGATAAAATTAATACAACAATTTCACATATAAAATTTCTTTTATAATTATAAAAATAAACACGAACGTTGGCTAACGTCGACTAATCTGCCGCCGTTCGTGGAAGGTTGGATCTCGAAGGGTGCGCTGTTCACTAACGAGTGCATAACGGTGGTTGTTTGCTTACAGAATAGCTTTAGAGCGAAAAACCTTTCAAACAACGATAACCGCTCGTGAACGGTTCGCTCAATGCTTACAGAATAGACCCCCCCTAAGGGGTCTATTCTGTAACTAACCGTTCACGAATGGCGCCATTCGTGAACGGCGATCGTTAGCGACTTCCTCAGCGGCTACTTCAACGAGAATCGACAGATAGGTTATTCTGTAACACCAACAGTTGTGCTATGCGCGCACTCAACGATTGTCTAGCGTTTTCTAAAAAGGTAATACATCTTTGACGTTAATATAGATGCAGTTTCACCATTTTAAGTATATAGTGCGCATGTTATATTTATTATTTCTGGAGAACGCGCCAATTTTATAAAAATGTCTCAGTTTTGAATTGATTTCAAAAGAGTTGAAATTATATAGAGGATAGGAGAAAGTCTAATCAAAAAACCACAAGGCAACAATACGTTGTTCTTGGAGGAATATTATTAATAAATAATAGTAAAAGTATCAGTTAGTTCTTTGTTTGTATTGGTTTTTATGAAATAAATTAATTACAACTTTTATTTATTTATTAATTATTTATTTAATGTGTTGTTTCACTTTTGGGTATGTCATTAAAGTTAGTTTAGTTTAAACGTATATTTCGATCCGCTTTGGATCTTTGTCAGGGGTTTATTAACATTAACATAATAACTTATATCGGATCTCAGCGGCGGTTCGTACGTACCCTTTAGGAGGTTCTGTCAGCGAGCGGCAATCGTTGTATCCTGCTAAGTGCAGCAAAGCAACCGGTTAATTCACTTGCCGCTCGCAGATAGATCTAAACGTACATATAAACCGCCACTGATCGATTATATTTTCAAGTTGGGAATTGTAAAATACGCGATTGTAGACGCAACGCTTTTGTCTCATTTTTACCGTGCAATAATACTCGAATGCAAAAACTATTAACAAATTCAAAAGTGTTTTCTGAAGTTTTAGTTAGCACTAAATATATGTGTGAATGAGACTGTTTTTATTCTCTTCCCCACTCTTCTTCAATTTATTAAGTGTAATTTAGAATTCTAGTTATGTCTGGATGCTTTCAATAAATATTTTTTCTAGAATTGTAGACTCATCATACATCTAAATTTATAGATGGTTACAGAAGATATTTAACAAGTAAATTATATGTTGGCAGACTCTCAATTTAAGGACTGCAAACTTTTTATATCAAAATATTATGATTTTTTTAATTATATTCCTCTGCGAATATTAGTTAGTTTGATTTAAAAAATATATCAGTATACACCTAAATAGCGTATTTGCAAATTGATTGATTGATATACGTTTCTATCAGTGGCGGTTTATATGTACGTTTAGATCTATCTGCGAGCGGCAAGTGAATTAACCGGTTGCTTTGCTGCACTTAGCAGGATACAACGCTTGCCGCTCGCTGACAGAACCTCCTAAAGGGTACGTACGAACCGCCGCTGTCGGATCTTAATACTGTAACAAGAGAGAAAAGGAACGAACCTCTTTTCGAGCGACAGGTGGTGTGTTCTATCGCATTCGAGAGAATGACGCATCGCGCGGGCATGTGAATTAGACGCGGTTTATTCTGGTGTATTCTAGAAATACATGGTATGTTCGGGCGATTTCTGGAACGTTTATAGGATGGTATAAAGTCGACGTCGCGGAGAAAAGGAGTCAGTCAACAGCAAGTCATTAACTGTGTATTACAAAATAAATAGTGAATATAAATGTTGTATTAGAAATTCATAGTCTGTAAATAATAGTTTTTAATGGTTTATAATCATAGCGTTAATTTATAGTGTATTAATTAGTGTATAGAAACAAATATTTGTTTGTGAATAGACGATTTAAACAGCACTTGTATTATTATTTGTTAGAAAGAACGTTACAGTGGTGTTACAGGTGTGCGGTTTTTAAAATAAATAAAATCGCGTAATAATTAAATAAAGTGTTGTGAGAATAAATTTTTAGCGTTAAAATTAATTTCAACAAACGATTAAAATGGTGATGAAACTATTAAAGGATCTCTTAGTAATAGATTTGAAACGGGAATTGGACGAGAGGGACTTGGATAGTAATGGAAAGAAAGAAGTTTTGATAAATCGGCTAAGAGAATGGCTTTTAGAACAGAAGGAAGATCCTGAAAATTACCGCTTCGAAATACCTGGACGCGCAATTAATACTAGTTTGTTGTTAAGTAAAATGAAAGAAGATTTACTGGAAAACTCTAGAACGCTTAAAGAAGAATTACTAGAAAAGTCTGAAGAAAGTTCTAGAAAGTCCGAAGAGAATTCTAGAATTTTAAAAGAAGAATTACTTGAAAATACTAAAGCGCTGGAAGAAAAAGTATTGGAAAAACACGAAGAGAATTCTAGAAAGTCCGAAGAAAATGTTAGAATGCTTAAAGAAGAATTACTAGAAAAGGCCGAAGAAACTGTTAGAATGCTAAAGGAAGAAATACTGGAAAATTCCAGAAAATCTGAAGAAAGTTCTAGAAGGCTTAAAGAAGAATTACTAGAAAAGTCCGAAGAAAGTTCTAGAAGGCTTAAAGGAGAATTGTTGGAAAATGTCAAAGCGTTGGAAGATAAAGTTTTCGAAGAATTTTTGGAGAATGCCAGCGCGTTAGGACTATTGGAAGGTAGATTGGCGGAACAAGATAGGGTAATAAAGATGGTAGAAGAGAAAATAGCCCAAATGCAATTACCACCAACAACTAAGAAAGACGATATGGCCGAAATGCTGGAAGATAGAATGAGGCAACTACGGTTTCCCTCAACTTCTGAGAGGCTGTTTAATGAAGTAAAGAAACAATTTAAAGAAGAAAAGGATCCTGCCGTAGGGATAAAAGTAAAACCACCCACGTTCGATGGAAAGATACCTTGGTCCACCTACTACAAACAATTTGAGGCGGCCGCTGGGGCCAACGGATGGACACGCAAGGAAAAGGCCGTTTCTCTAACTGTGGCTTTGCGTGGAGACGCGTTGAACGTCCTGCAAACAATCCCAATAGGACAGGAAAATGATTACCAATTGTTAGTGTCTAGATTGGAAATGAGATATGGAGACGCGCATCTTCAACAAGTGTATCACGCGCAAGTGAAGAATCGTATCCAGAAGAATGGAGAAAGCCTGCAGGAGTTTGAAGCCGATGTTGCGCGGCTTGTCCGATTGGCGTACCCTACGGCACCCGATTCATTTCTGGGACAACTGGCTGTGCAGACCTTCATTGATGGGTTAAGAGACGGGGAAACACAACAATCATTGAGGCTAGCACGACCAAGAACAACTGATGATGCGCTTGCTCACGCTTTAGAATTTGAAGCTGCAAAACAAGCGTCCCGAGGTCACGGGCGTGTTCGGGCCGTTGCGGAGGAAGAAGAAGGTTCTAAAGATCACCTAGAAGAGTTAGTACTGAGAGTTCTTCGGAAGGAAGAAAGCCGTAAGAAGAATCATCAAGAAGTTCGAGGGCCTCGTTGTTGGAATTGCGGCGAACAAGGACATGTAGAACGCCGTTGTCCCAAAATAAGAAAAGTACAACCGTCGGAAAAGTTAAAAGGGGTTGGCAAGAGGGGGCGAACGTTGACTGCGAGTGAAGATGCCCCGGAGATCACGATCCATGCCGTAACATCAAAGAATAGTAACGGCAGTTTGTTTGTAGATGGAAAGATTGCTAACCGAACTGTTCCACTACTTATTGATACGGGGGCGACAAAATCCATCGTACGCCCTGATGTTCTACAATCAAGTATTAAATTGTTACCGACAACTACTCAACTCCGTACAGCAACAGGTGAAGTGATACCAACACGCGGAGTGGTGAAGATGAAGATTGGCATTGGAAGTGAAGAACGTGAACATGAGGTGCTGGTAGCCGATATCACTGATGACTTCATCTTGGGAATGGACCTCCTGAGAAAATTTGGTTTTACGTTGGATTTGAAAGAGGGTGTTTTGAAGGTCGGTAACGAAGAACTTCCGTTGCACCCACGAGAAGATCCGGTTGTAAGGGTTTTGCTGACTGAAGATGTGATATTGCCGGGTCAAAGCGAGATGGTTGTCGAGGCAGGTTTGGATGGAGATCTTCGGGTAGGATGTGTGCGAATGATGGAGCCTGTTTGTGATAAGAAGATCCATAGTGGCATATTGGTGGGAAAAGCGCTGATCAAGGTTGGAAAGACTGTACCGGAGAGGCTTATGAACGTTAATGTGGATCCGGTGACATTGAAGAAGAGTACCCTTGTGGGACAGTGTGTGCCAGTATTCCGAGTAGCCAGGTGTATGGCTGATGTTCCAAAACCAGTGCCCAAAGACCATGGTGGAAAATTAGTGGGTATGGTTACTAGTTCGTGCGAAGACCTTAACAGAACGGAAGTGAAAGAGGTACAGGGTTTGGTTCACCGATACCAAGATATCTTCGCTCTTGACGATAGCCAGAAGGGACGAACAAATATAGTAAAACAAAATCAATACAGGCAACTCTATGCCTGTCCGTCAGCAGCCGAGGCGTCTACCTCTAGCAAGGCGAGCAGAAGCCGAAAAGATTATTATTGATATGGAAGAACAAGGGGTCATCGAGCCATCCAGCAGTCCATGGGCATCACCGGTGGTCCTGGTCAGTAAGAAGGACGGGTCAACGAGATTTTGTGTGGACTATCGGCAGCTTAATGATGTGACCAAGAAAGACAGCTATCCCTTACCACGCATCGACGACACGTTAGATACCCTGTCTGGTTCACGATGGTTTTCGACTTTGGACTTGAAGAGCGGTTATTGGCAAGTTGAAATGGAACCTGAAGACCGGGAGAAGACCGCGTTCACTATTGGTTCCGGACTATGGCAGTTTACAGTTATGCCTTTTGGTCTATGTAACGCTCCGGCCACCTTTGAGCGTCTAATGGAGACCATCTTGAGAGGGTTGTCGTGGAAGACCTGCCTGGTATACCTAGATGATGTGATTGTAGTCGGAAAATCATTCAACGAACATCTGAAAAATCTAGAGGAAGTGTTCCGAAGACTACGTGGAGCCAATCTGAAACTGAGTCCGAAAAAGTGCCACATATTCAGAAAAGAAGTGAAATATCTCGGGCACGTCGTATCACAAAATGGAGTGGCAGCCGACCCCGATAAGATTCGTGCAGTTCAAGAGTGGCCAACACCGAAAGATAAACACCAAGTTCGTAGTTTTCTTGGGTTATGTACCTACTACAGGCGTTTCGTTCCTGGGTTTGCCAATATAGCGAAACCTCTGACAAGGTTAACTGAAGATGGGCGCGAGTATGTTTGGAGCGGAGAGTGTGAAACAGCTTTCCAACAGCTG
The DNA here is from genome assembly GCA_929113105.1 of Agrypnus murinus. Taxonomy (NCBI): domain Eukaryota; kingdom Metazoa; phylum Arthropoda; class Insecta; order Coleoptera; family Elateridae; genus Agrypnus; species Agrypnus murinus. The sequence continues at coordinate 5,769,487 of OV816024.1, forward strand.
AAGCGTGCCCTGACAACAGCACCAATATTGAGCTATCCACGGACAGAAGGGAAATTCATACTTGACACAGATGCAAGTAATCTGGCCATTGGGGGGGTACTTTCTCAGATACAGGATGGACAAGAAAAGGTCATCGGCTATTTTAGTAAGGTTTTGTCGAAAGCCGAAAGGAATTATTGTGTGACCAGAAAAGAACTATTGGCCGTCGTGAAGTCCGTTGAGCACTTCTACAAATACTTGTACGGACGGAAGTTTTTATTGAGGACAGACCATGCAGCGTTGAAATGGCTTCTACAATTCCGTAATCCTGAAGGCCAGGTCGCAAGGTGGATCGAACGATTACAAGGATACGACTTTGACACCGAACATCGAGCGGGCACTAGTCATCGAAATGCCGATGCTCTTTCAAGAAGACCCTGTCCAACGGATTGCCGTCATTGCTCTCGTTTGGAGGAGAGGGTTTGCCAAGTATTAAGGACTACCATCGTCAACGACAATTGGTTGCCGGAAGAATTGCAACGACAGCAGGAGGCTGATCCCGAACTAAAAATGGTACTGGAATGGAAGCGCGTGGGAGAAAGGCCTGCCTGGGAGGCCGTCAGCCCTTTTAACAGAACGCTCAAAGCATATTGGGCCCAATGGGAGTCCTTGAAGGTGGAAGACGATCTCCTGAAGCGAGTACTGGAGAGTGAAGATGGCACCACCATTAGGTCTCAGTTCGTGGTTCCAAGAAGCCGAGTGGCTACAGTATTGCGACATCTCCATGACGGTGCCTCCGGAGGACACTTCGGTGTGAAAAAGACCTTGGAGAAAGTTAAGGAGCGTTTTTATTGGGTCAACTGTAAAGAAGACGTGAAGGAGTGGTGCCGGAAATGTGAACTATGTGCCACTGGCAACGGACCCTTGGGGAAACGAAGAGCACCTATGAGGCAGTACAATGTGGGTAGTCCTCTGGAGAGAATAGCTATAGACATTGCCGGACCATTTCCCGAAACTGACGATGGGAATAAATACATCTTAGTGGCAATGGACTATTTTACCAAATGGCCAGAAGCATATGCCCTACCAAACCAGGAAGCTGCGACTGTTGCTGACGTACTAGTCAAAGAGTTTTTCAGTCGCTTCGGAGTGCCCATGGAGCTGCATTCGGATCAAGGCCGCAATTTCGAGTCTGTACTCTTTGGAGAAGTCTGTCGATTGTTGGGCATTCGCAAGACTCGGACCACACCGTTGCATCCGCAGTCCGATGGAATGGTAGAACGCATGAATCGGACAATTGGCAAATATTTGGCCAAGGTCGTCTCCGATCATCAACGAGACTGGGACCAATACCTGCATCTGTTCCTGATGGCTTATCGTGCATCGGTCCACGAAACAACCGGTCAGTCACCAGCGTCTGTAATGTTTGGACGCGAGTTACGGTTACCGTGTGATCTGGAATTTGGGTCTCCACCTATAGAGCAGGAGGTAGCCGGGAATGATTATGTCATCAACTTAAAGAAGAAGTTGGAGGATATTCACGACCGAACCCGAAATAATAGTCGAATCGCGAGTGACCGGATGAAGGCTACGTACGATGTGAGAGCCCAAGAAGGAGGGTTTCAACCTGGAGAGCTTGTCTGGTTATACAACCCGCAAAGGCGTCGTGGCTATTCTCCAAAGTTACAGCGAAATTGGGAGGGTCCATACCAGGTGAAGAAACGAATAAATGACTTGATTTATCGCATCCAGAAATTGCCAAGGGGGAAACCAAAAGTGGTACACTCCAATCGTCTGGCGCACTATGAGGGAAATAATGACGTAGTCCCGGATCGGAAAGATGAGGCTGAGGTGGCTATCAATACCGTAAGGCCTGAAGATGATCAGCCAACCTTTAGAGAATTTATGGCTGCGTTCTCTGGAACTAGAAAAGCGCGATTCGGAGTCACGACTGAGATGCAACAAGATCTCTTCCGGGTCCCCGGTGATTATTCCATTGCCCACTGTGTCTCCGAGGATCTCCGTATGTCCAGGGGGATCGCAGTGGTGTTTAGAAATAAATTTGGACGGCTGAATGAACTTCGAGAACAAAATCCCTCTGTTGGTAAATCCTTACGCTTGCCTGATCATGACCGATCCATTTACTACTTGGTAACCAAGCAGTTTTATTACCAGAAACCAAGTTACGCCGACTTGTGGAGGGCACTATGGAATTTGAGGATCGAGTTGCTTACCAGGGGAATTAACAAATTGGCAGTTCCCAAACTCGGCTGTGGGCGGGACCAGCTGGATTGGAGAATCGTTAGAAACATGCTGGAAGTTGTCTTTAGAGGTACGGACGTCAAGATCTTCGTCTGCAATTTTGACCCACAACCCGCATTAAGGCCAACGAAGAGTGTAGACTGTTATTTCTACCGTAATGGAACGTGTAGTCGAGGTGAAGACTGTCGATATCGTCATGACCCGTTCTACAGGAACCAGAGCATAAAACCTGTTCTGGGACAGAACAGACTTGAAGAGGGGGCAGTGTAACAAGAGAGAAAAGGAACGAACCTCTTTTCGAGCGACAGGTGGTGTGTTCTATCGCATTCGAGAGAATGACGCATCGCGCGGGCATGTGAATTAGACGCGGTTTATTCTGGTGTATTCTAGAAATACATGGTATGTTCGGGCGATTTCTGGAACGTTTATAGGATGGTATAAAGTCGACGTCGCGGAGAAAAGGAGTCAGTCAACAGCAAGTCATTAACTGTGTATTACAAAATAAATAGTGAATATAAATGTTGTATTAGAAATTCATAGTCTGTAAATAATAGTTTTTAATGGTTTATAATCATAGCGTTAATTTATAGTGTATTAATTAGTGTATAGAAACAAATATTTGTTTGTGAATAGACGATTTAAACAGCACTTGTATTATTATTTGTTAGAAAGAACGTTACAATACATTAATTGACAACTTAAAGTGGTTGTATAAGATCCACCGTATGTTAAAGTTGATATAACCCTGACGAAGATCCAAAACGGATCGAAATATAGCTTTTAAATAAAGTTACTAACTTTAATTGCATACCCGAAAGTGAAAGTACCACAAATTAATAATTACGTATCAGTTTATTACGATATCTTCGGCAAGTTTAATAGGTAAATACTTTTTACTAATTCTGAATTACTTCAAGAATTTAAAAATATGAGTATAATTATTTTTTATAGAACTCTATTCAAATGCACTAAGAAAATTTTACAAATAAATTCCTAAAAATGTTTAAAATACCCCAACAATAGTGAAATTATCAACCTGCAATAGTAAATCTTTTTTTCGAGTTCGTGAACGGCGATCGTTAGCGACTTCCTTAGCGGCAACTTCAACGAGAATCAACAGATAGGTTATTCTGTAAAACCAACCGTTGAGCTATGCGCACTCTCAACGACGGTCTAACGTTTTCTAAAAAGGTAATAATAATAATAATAATAATAATAATAATAATATATATTTTCCAACAGGTGGGCACCCAATTACAGGAAAAAAATTTAAAAATTACAAAAACACAGTAGAGGTTCGACATAAATACGAAATACAAATATAAGCTACCTACAATTAATGTAAAAACATAAACATGCGTAATACAGTATATAAATAAATAATAACATAATTATTAAAACTAACATTATACACTAATTTTAGTTAGTGTGTATATAACAAACATCTCAAATCAAGGTATATATGTATCAAATTTGGTAATATGAATAACGTAACAAACTTTCTTAATGTCTGAACATAGTATGTTCTTTTATTAGACATTTATCTCAATAATACAACTTACAATATTATTAATCGAATCAAAGTGAATATCACACTTGCTACATATCTGATTAAAATTATTGCACATGCTTGTAATAGGTGATTTTTTTAGTAAGTTGGTTCTCCTTGCATCCAAGTAGAATGACATATTAGTACGTGCATTCAATCTTGGGACATGAAAGTTAATTTTGTTTAAGAGCCAAAGAGAATCAATTCTGTGATTTAAAAGATTATACAAAAACTTTACAGAGATAATAATGCGTCTAATACGCAGAGATATAAACTCAAATCTGTTAAGCAGCTCAATTTGACTAACCCCAATCTCAGGATAGATACCATCGCAAGAAAAAGCTAAAAACTTAAGAAAATATCTTTGAACTCGTTCAATCTCACGAATATGGCATTCATAAAGGGGAGACCAAATTACCGCGCCGTACTCCAGTATAGATCTCACCAAGGCTATGTATAAGGCTCGTAACGTCTGAGCATTTGAAAAGTGTTTACAATTTCGGTAGATAAAGCCATACATTTTAAAAGCTCGACTAACAATGTCATGTATATGTGCAGCGAAATCTAGCTTAGGATCAAAGATGACACCTAAATCTTTAAAGAAATCCGTCCTTTGTATAGCAGTGTCATTGGCGGTGTAGATATAACCATACCCGTTTAGTTTTTTTGTAAAAGACATAGTCTTACATTTAGTGATGTTTAGTGAAAGTCTATTATTGTGACACCAGTTATCTACCGTGTAAAGATTATTTTGTAATTGCATGGCATCATTATAATTGTTAACTTCACGATACAATTTTATGTCATCTGCAAAGAGAAGGCAGTGACAAGATATTTGATCTACTATGTCATTAATAAAAAGTAAGAAAAGTAAAGGTCCAAGATTCGAACCTTGAGGAATTCCCGAAGTAGGAGTAAAATCGCGGGAAATAAAGTTGCAGTATCTGACACAAGAACTCCTGTTAAAAAGATAACTTTCAAAAAATTTAATAAGATTCTCTGATAGGCCATATTGAGATAGTTTATTTAACAAGATGTATTGATCAATTTGATCAAACGCTTTTTGGAAGTCAAGGTAGATGACATCGACCTGATTGCCTTTATCCATGATCTCTGCAGTGAACTGACTGAAACATGCGAGATTAGTTATAGTAGAACGACTTTCCATAAAGCCATGTTGATGTGGAGAGATAAGTGATCTTAAAGATGAATACAAATATTTATAAATAATAGACTCAAATGCTTTAACAAAGTTACTAAGGATAGAAATTGGTCTGTAGTTTTCAATGAGTGACGGATCGCCCTTCTTAAGAACCGGACATATACATGCATGTTTCCAAATCAACGGAAGATTAGCCGTAGACAAACATAAATTAAATAAGATGTATAGTGGTTTGACAAGAGCAGCAGCGCAATCCCTTAGAATAAAACTTGGTATTTGATCTATACCAGATGTAAAACAGTTTTTTGAGCGATGCAAAGCACATAAAATATCGTCCTCATTGATGAAGTCGATGGCAATAACATCTTGAGCTCGAGGTATGACATTAATTGCAATGTTATTCTGAGATTGGATGTATACACTATGAAAATAATTAGCAAATTGATTAACTATAGAATATCCATCATTATATTCAACATTGTTATGTGTCATTACGCTTGGAATACGTGAAAGCCCTCGCTTATTACTGATAAAAGACCACAACCTTTTTGGATCTGCAGCAAGTGAATTCTCAACTTCAGTAAGATATTCCTTATAACAAGTATTAATTAATCTATTACAATGCAATCTATAATCTTTAAAAATGTTGTAATAGTGTTCATTTTTAAATTGTTTATACTTTTTAAAAGCCAAAGATTTTTGTTTCAGTAGTAATAATATATCATTATTAAACCATGGGGGATAATGAGTTTTCTTTTTAAATTTTATAGAAGCCTTAGGCACTGAAGTATTAAATATATTATAAACAATTTTATAAAAACTATCACAAGCTTCATTAACATCTGTAAGACCATTAAGTTGCGACCAATCAGCATTTAGTAACATATCATACAACACGGGAAAATTAGCTTTTTTAAAATTGTAGTGAGGCTTATCGTTCATTATAAACCGATCACGTTTATTACGAATAACATTGATTTCAATATCAAGGGCCGGATGATAAACATCTTCAACGACCAAGGGTACTAGTGCATGTTGAACAAGACAATTAATATTAGAAAATATTAAATCAAGGAGACGGCCTTGGTTGTTGAGTATATTATTATATTGATGAAAATTATGTAAATATTGGAAATTCTTTAAAATTATATTAAGTTGGTTATCCAGATCAAAATTAAACGACGGGAGATTAAAATCGCCCATCAGTACGATGTTAAGCTCATTGAAAGGTAATAATAATAATACATCTTTGCCGTTAACATAGATGCAGTTTCACCGTTTTAAGATATATTGCGCATGTCATATTTATTATTTCTGGAGAACGCGCCAATTTTGTAAAAATGTCTGTTTTGAATTGATTTTAAAAGAGTTGAGAAGATTATATGGAGGATAAGAAAAGCCACAAGGCAACAATACGTTGTTCTTGGAGGAATTGCAAGTAAACGGACATTTTAGGTGTAAGAGAACACCTAAAAGAGAAACCTCCCCTGAAGAAGAGGACATAGTACTATTGATATATTATTAATAATAGTAAAAGTATGAGTTAGTTTTTTGTTTGAATTGGTTTTTATGAAATAAATTAATTACAACTAATATTTATTTATTAATTATTTATTTAATACGTAAATACTTTTTACTAATTCTTAATTACTTTAGGAATTTAAAAATATGAGTATAATTATTTTTATTTTAACGGACCCTATTCAAATGTACTAAGAGAATTTTACAAATAAATTCCTGAAAATGTTTAAAATACCAAAACAATAGAAAAATTATCAACCTGCAATAGTAAATCCTTCTTTTCCCATTTCATTGAGAAAAAAGCTATCACTAATATTATACCTTTTTAAGAGATTATTTTTAATAATAAGAATCCTTTTGTAATCTTTGTAAGGTGGTTTTCAGCTGATCTAGCAGCACCTCTGGTGAGGTAAATACTACCTGAAATAACAATTTATTCAAAGTATATAATTGCTACCATCTCCTAAGCGGCTATTAATAATAATTCTTGATTCCTCTTTGCCGTTAGTTTTTGAGGTTAGTTTAATTAGCGTCATATATTTATTCTTTCTAATTCATTTACAATTGGATTAAATAAATTACTTTCCATTTTAACATACTCTGATAAAATTAATACAAAATTTCACATATAAAATTTCTTTTATAATTATAAAAATAAACACGAATGTTGGCTAACGTCGACTAATCTGCCGCCGTTCGTGAAAGGTTCATCTTCGAAGGGTGCGCAGTCCACTAACGAGTGCATAACGGTGGTTGTTTGATTACAGAATAGCTTTAGAGCGAAAAACCGTTCAAACAACGATAACCGCTCGTGAACGGTTCGCTCAATGCTTACAGAATAGACCCTTAAGGGGTCTATTCTGTAAGCACGAGCGGTTATCGTTGTTTGAAAGGTTTTTCGCTCTAAAGCTATTCTGTAAGCAAACAACCACCGTTATGCACTCGTTAGTGAACAGCGCACCCTTCGAGATCCAACCTTTCACGAACGGCGGCAGATTAGCCGACGTTAGCCAACGTTCGTGTTTATTTTTATAATTATAAAAGAAATTTTATATCTGAAATTTTGTATTAATTTTATCAGAGTATGTTAAAATGGAAAGTAATTTATTTAATCCAATTGTAAATGAATTTGAAAGAATAAATATATGACGCTAATTAATCTAACCTCAAAAACTTGTTGAGATGAATCAAGAATTATTAAAAGCCGCTTATTAGGAGATAGTAGCAATTATATACTTTGAATAAATTGTTATTTCAGGTAGTACCTACCTCACCAGAGGTGGTCTTAAAATCATATGAAAAACGAAAGGATTCTTCTTATTAAAAATAATCTCTTAAGAAGGTATAATAATAGTAATAGAATATTTCACAATGAAATGGGAGAAGAAAGATTTACTATTGCAGGTTGAGAATTTTACTATTGTTGGGGTATTTTAAACATTTTCAGGAATTTATTTGTAAAATTTTCTTACTACATTTGAATAGGGTTTTAAAAAAATAAAATAATTATAAGTACTCATATTTTTAAATTCTTGAAGTAATTGAAAATTAGTAAAACGTATTTACATTACCTACTAAACTTGCCGAAGATATCGTAATAAACTTTAAATATTATATGTAATTAATTTGTGTTTCTTTTGTATTTTTTTACTTATGGGTATGAAATTAAAGTTGGTAAGTTTAGTTAAAACCTATATTTCAATATTCGTCAGGGTTAGATCAACTTTAACATACAACCACTTTAAATTGTCAATTAATGTATTAAGATTGTTATATTAATGCTAATAATAAACTCCTAACGAAGATCCAAAACGGATCGAAATATACGTTTATCTACGACCACCATAGAAAGTTACACATTCCGCACAATCTAGCAACCGTGAAAACGACCAATTGCAAACAATCTCCAAACAGAACTGTAAAGACCGTGAGGAAACATTTCTCACAATCAGCAGTTCTATTAAAACGCCATAGATGTCAGCACTTGCAATATTATAATATTATTAATTATTTAAAATAAAAAATGTTATAAATTTTAGTTAAATTTATTTTAATTATTGTTTTACATTAAATTATATTTTAAATGCAAATCCATCTAGAAAAATTATCGCTTTCACGGGGAATCGAACTCTGGGCCGTCTGATTGCTAGGCCAGGCCTCTACCGTTAAGCAACGTAGCCGTCTTGACATGAGTTGGTTATTCTCATTATAAGAAGTTATTAAAAAAACTTATTTCAATTAACATAAAACTGATTAATTTTTTACATTATTATATAATTGTTAATATAATATTATTCATTATTATTGCTAAATTACAATAAAAATCATGAAAGCTTTTATAATTTGCTACATAATTATTCACAAAATGCAAGCGCCATCTAACTTTTAAAGCTACGTAGCTTTTCATCACAATACCTGGGAATTCGAGAATATTTTGACATTTCGCAGTAAAGATGTAAACCTTGATAATCGAATTGTGGTTGTTTATATAAAAATTACTTTTTAAAAAGGAGTACATACGCATGATTATTTAGCTGTAAGTACTAAATAGTGGATTGACTGAAATTATACAGATTGTAAACGTATTATTACTACTGTCTTTAAAAACTTAATATTTCTTCTGTCGTTTTCGACATTCTCGATCTATCTTAGTGAATCCGATGATGGGGAAGTGGGGTGTACCGTTGTACAACTCCAAACATCGCTGAAGCGGCTTAGATTACATATCTTAATTTATTGTCAGAGATTTCAACGTAAAAAATATGAATGCGAATATATAAATTCAAGATTAAATATTTTTCTTAGCTTTTGGTGGTTTATTACTTTTTTTGTTGTCGTAGATAAAGTATAGTGTGTAACGTGTGCAAAAACGCCAATTTCACACTCGTGTGATTGCGGCATTCGACTTCGTCTCATGTCGCAACTTCTTCACACTCGTGAGAAATTGGCACTTTTCTGCAATTGTAACACAATATACTATTATCTACGACCACCATAGAAAGTTACACATTCCGCACAATCTAGTAACCGTGAAAACGACCAATTGCAAACAATCTCCAAACTCAACGGTAAAGACCGTGAGGAATGATTTCTCACGATCAGTAGTTGTATTAAAACGCCATAGATGTCACCACTTCCAATATTTATAATATTATTAATTATTTGAAATATAAAATGTTATAAATTTTAGATAAAGGTTAATTTATTTTGTTTAATTAATATTTTACATTAAATTATATTTCGAATGGAAATCCATCTAGAAAAAAAACTAAGGTCAGATCTGGGGAATTGAACCCGGATCGCTCGGTTAGTAGCTAGAGCGTAAGCATTGAGCTATCGAGATGCCTTTCAATGATATTTTTTTTCTCATTATATAAAGTTACAATGATTGTTATTCAATTAAAACGTAAAATTAATTAATGTTTTACATTATTATATAATTTTTAATGTAATTTTATTTATTATTATTGCTAAATTACAATAAAAACATTGAAAACATTTATAATTTGCTGCATAATGCGAGAATATTTGACATTTTGCGCAGAGGTTAATAACCTTGACAATTGAATGGTGATTTTTGTACATATATTATTTTTTTAAAACGAGTACATAATTATTTAGCTGTAAGTACTAAATAGTAGATTGACTGAAATTATACAAATTGTAAACGTATTATTACTATTGTCTTTACAAATTTAATGTTTACTTTTGTCGTTTTTAAAATTCTATATGTATCATGAGTGAATCCGATGAAGGAAAATTGGGGTGTACACTCGTACACCTCCAAACATCGTGGAAGCGGCTCACATTACATCTCTTAATTTATTGCCAAATATTTCACGTAAAAAATATGAATGCGAGTGTAAATTCTAGGTTAAAAAACTTTCTTAGCTGTTGATTGTTTATTACTTTTTTTGTTGTCGTAGATAAAGTATAGTGTGTAACGCGTGCAAAAACACCAATTTCTCACTCGTGTGATTGCGGCATTCGACTACGTCTCATGCCGCAAAATCTTCACACTCGTGAGAAATTGGCACTTTTCTGCACTTGTAACACAATATACTATTAAACAAAACTAACTTTAATTGCATACCCAAAGGTGAAACAACACATTAAATAAATAATTAATAAATAAATATTAGTTGTAATTAATTCATTTCATAAAAACCAATTCAAACAAAGGACTAACTCATACTTTTAATATTATTAATAATAACTATACAAATAGTACTAGGCTACTAGGTATGTACTCTTCAGCGGGGGGGTTTCTTTTAGGTGTTCTCTTACACCTAAAATGTACGTTTACTCGCAATTCCTCCCAAGACGACGTATTGTTGCCTTCTCAACTCTTTTGAAATCAATTCAAAACTGCGACATTTTTACAAAATTGGCGCGTTCTCCAGAAATAATAAATATGACATGCGCAATATATACTTAAAAGGTGAAACTGTATCTATATTAACGGCAAAGATGTATTACCTTTTTAGAAAACGTTAGACAGTCGTTGAGAGTGCGTATAGCTCAACGGTTGGTGTTACAGAATAACCTATCTATCGATTCTCGTTGAAGCTGCCGCTGAGGAAGTCGCTAACGATCGCCGTTCACGAACGGCGCCATTCGTGAACGGTTAGTTACAGAATAGACCCCTAAACATAATACAGTCATTATAACACTGTTTAATAGCAAAATCTATGACAATGGATAAATGTTTTTGCTTATTTATTTAGTATTGATTGAAATAAAATAGATGTACACGGCGCGGAAATTTAAATATGGCAACACGAAACAGTCATTTTTAGTTGAACGCTTTCTGAACCAGGAAGCGTTGGGAGGTAATATTCGCGGGACATTTAAAAGTAATTTAACTTTCCTAATCTTCTAACTATTATTTAATAAATTCCCGAAGTAAATGTTGTTTTTCTTTACTTAAGAGCATGTGACGGTTAATTTTTGAATAAACTGTTTCACTCTTAATTAGTCTTGATTAATTTCTTAAAACGAATATATATTTTCAATATATTAATATAGTAATACTTTTCTTTTTCTTAAAACGAGCAAGAACAACTAATATTTAAAATATAAACTGCTAAGATATTTAGCAGTTTTATATTCCCCTTTTTGATTTCAACTACCTTAAATTATTCCTTGGCATTTAAAAATTAAAAATTTCAGTTAAACTTAAAATATTTTGAAAGTTCACGCATGTCTAGCAACGCTGTTAGCAGAGAACTGCGATGCGATCAAATAATGTTTCTACCTATTTGAATTTTCAAATTTTAGTTTTAAAGAAATTAATTCCGTTTTGTGGATCGTAGCGCCATCTTTAGGTGTTTATAGTTTCTGAAGCTATCTATTATTAACACTGGCGGCGATAACGCGCCCTTAAAATACTTTTCAAATATACAGGAATGTTATACATCGGTTTATATCTCTGCTAGTTAGTTTTAACACATTTCAATAGATGTCGTAAAATGTCAAAAACATATTATGGGGAGTGGCTTATCTAAATTAACTTATTTAACCTATGGGTTGGCAATGCAAGTAAATTATGGTTTGTAACACTATTTTAAATGTTGTCTCCTAACCACACATTGTATTTGACTTATGCCAATACATACTTCGGTAACCATATTACCTTTTTCCCGGCGTAAAAAAGTAAATTTGTTGCTAACAGCGTTCTGCTTTTCTTTTTTGGGAATTATACAATTTTTAGGTTAAAGTTGATACCGCGAGCTGCACCCTATCTTTCATTACCTTATTACCATAATATAGATCAGATAATTACCATCTACCGCGATCTACCAAGGACAGTCAGCTGATTACCGCTGTTAACCTTTAGGGTAAGTTCTCATCCGTACGAAATTCGACGTCCGAATCGTAATCGTATTATGCATTTCGTAAGCTGGAAAACACAGTCTTCATATACTTTCGATTTTCGTATCCGATTGTATACCAATTGGTGAAAAATGTAGTAACATTTATAGTTAATTTGTTGTTCTTTCTTTTAATTTGTTTGTTGTTTGCACACAAGACAATAACGTTCATTTTATATAGATATATTTGGTACTGTATGCAATCCATTTTGACGAGTTTGGCACATACATAAATAATAAAAACGAGGTTAAAAACACACGATCGCACGAAATATCGGAAAAGTTGAACTGAATTCAACTTTTATACGATGACGGATGAAGTTAAATTTTCGTGTGAAGAAATTACCGCCAATCGATTTTTAAATTTTTAGGCCAATCAGGTGATTTTCGGATTGTAGTATCATCGGATTTCGTACGCATGAGAACTTAGCTTTAGGTATTTACCGCTACAATAATCGTAAATGCAAGAATTTAAAAATTAATTTGGTGGTATAATTCGGTAGGTATAATAAATTACCTTTACAATTTATTTTGCGTTTTTGTATTTTAGTTATTTGATAAAACCGTAAATGTGCATGGCCTTAGTGTTTGATTTGACTAGTGCGTTTTTAAATTCATTTGTACAACTTCCATTTGTAACGCACATGCAATCTTACATTTTATAGACAATACGTTATTACCACCATAGAAAACGAGACAAAGAAGTTTATTAAACAGCCTTTTCACACAATCAAGAGTTAGCAGGTGTATTTAAGAGCGAGAACATGAGAGTATGTTACTATCCGTCCACCGAAAGATGAGCTCTGCGTCATCTTTGCAAGAAATTATCACAGAAAGCGTTTTGTTGTGCTTTACTCTCATTATCTACGAGTATGACGAAGATAGCATTACATTAGCACTTCTCTGGGTCGTTAGAAGTTGATTTGACTAGCTCTGTAGAGTGTAGAATACGGAGTGGCCAACCTTACAAATAAATTCCTAGATCAAATTAACATATTGCCACAAAAAACAAAAAAAAAACTACATTTATTGGCAAAATCATCGTGGAAAAAATTAATGTCGTCACTACAGATAAAGTTGATCAATTTTATGGATTCTTTAAGGTATTTCACAGATTTCTGAAAGAAAATGCCAAAATTATAGGCAATGCTGTATGCGGTTATAAACATGTGACTTTATTGTAAAACATGTCAGATACCTGTAGACTGTAGATTTGATTGGCACAGGTGATATTTTCTGAAGTTATTTCTTATTTACATGTTTTTCGTGAGTGTTATAGTGTTTCAATAATAATAAGCATCTCAGTTGTCAGAACTGGCAGAAAATCGCAATTTTACCTAATATAATACATATTAATATGTCAGTATAAGGGAAGACACTGCATTCGCAGTCTCATCAGTTATTCCTGAATTTACTAAACTAGTTCGAGAGGGAAAAGGAAAACGTGGAAATTTACTTCCTTTATCTTGTGTACAAGAGGTAAGAAACGTTAATTATTATTTATGATCATATTGTACTACAATTGTTTGTTTATTGCAGCGAGCAGCTGAGGCTTTAAATATTTGTGTTTCCACTGTTAAAAGGGGGCCCGTAGTAGAAACCAGCGAGTTTTATCTAGTCATAGTAAAAAAACACAACTCAAGAAGTTGAAAACTGCAGACCTAGCAAGTTCTTCTAAAATGGTCGCCAGAGAAACTGTATATAAGTGAAAGTAAGACGTTTGATATTTTTTGATTTTATAAAGTCTATGTTTTGTATAGTTTCAGAAGAAGCGAACATACAGAACGACAGACAGATAGACGCTGCGTTTTATGTACTTAATATGCATAATAAATATACAAGAGAAGAGATGGATAAGCAAAAATAGTGTTAATTCTATTATAATTAAGTACTTTAATAGCATTTAAGTTGATTAAAATATTAAATAGCAATAGCAGAATTTTGTTAAGGAGGTTACAGCGGATCTTTGCGGGGTGAAGGGCAAGGGGATATCTCCTATGCTTTTACATAGACTCTAACAAGAAATACCAATCGATAAAAAAATAAATTAACATTCTTAAAACTGAACAAAATCATTTTATTATGAATGCCTAGAATGCATTTATTAATTATTTGTATATATTAAAATAATTTAAGTTGATTGGAGTGCATTTGTTTAATTGTTGAAAGTGTAAATATAAATGTAAATAGGTTAAGAATCGTGGCAACACCTCAAAGAAATCAATCGATTTTGTTGGTAGCAGTGTTAGGTTTCAGCTTTCGATTGAGTTGACATCCTAACCTCCAAATGTCAATCCCAAAATATAAGTGGAAACATGTTGAATGTTTTGTAATTTTGTATGCAATTACAGATGGGAATATTCTATTTTTTAACTTTTGTATAGTCTAAAGATTACAATCTGCTAAGCAGATACAAGAAATATATAAAAAGTTGTTGAGGTTTAATACATATAAAATTATTTGTGTTTGTATTACTGATTTCGTGGATATTCTGATTGTGACGATAAATTGTATTCATCACATTGCAAAAGGTAATTTTACATTTTGCAATATTTCCGTCGAATTAACATTTGTATTCTGATATTATTAACGCAGAAGACTGAATTGTTCAACATAATTTGCTTAATAAAATATATGATTATTAGTTAATACAATAAAATATAGATTATTATAACAGTCATTATATGTCATCTTTCTGTTCTGTTATTTGAATTCGCGCGCTATGAGGTGTTGTCACATCTCTGCTGTCTTTCCACATATGTCGTGAAAAATTCTTGTTTTGTTTACTTTAAATTATTATTGTGCATTAACTAGACACAAGATTTCAAAAATATTGGGCAGCATTGTTCTTCGAATATGAGAGTATGTCATTTTAGTTTTCTATCAGATTCCCTACATTTCTTCATCCTAATTTTTCGTTAAAACTGCTAAAGGTTAGATGGTCTCCATAAGAGCCCATGTTAAATTCTGGATTTTATTTTCCATTTTTCTTGGTAATGGTACACAAGAAAATTATAAAAAAAAGTTACCGAATAGAATAAGTGTCAAAGAACTCGAGGTTTAAATTTCACGTCATTCTCTACATTTTTACATTTCGCTGTATCCTCCTTAAATGTAAAATTGTATTTGAAAAGAATATATTTCTCCATATTGAAGGTATTATGCTATTACAATTGTTATAAATGAGTTAATTTCTTAAATATAAGTAAAAGTGATTTCGTGTTTTTTAGTACTTGGTAAGTAGGTATTGGTCCACCTGGGCCAGACAGAAATTGACATGCCATGTGGCATGCCAATGGCATGGCTCCTCCCCCTGCTTGTGATTGGCTACCCCCACTCCTGTAGCTCCTCCCCTTGCTTCTGATTGGTCGCCGCCATCTTGGATTTCCCCGCCTACTTCTCTCTGAT
Organism: Agrypnus murinus; assembly: GCA_929113105.1. Taxonomy (NCBI): domain Eukaryota; kingdom Metazoa; phylum Arthropoda; class Insecta; order Coleoptera; family Elateridae; genus Agrypnus; species Agrypnus murinus. The sequence goes on from OV816024.1 coordinate 5,785,241, forward strand.
TGGTTAACCCCCACTCCTGTAGCTCCTCCCTTGCTTCTGATTGGATGAAGGCAGCCATTTTGGAACGTCTGGCTCCATTCTACCACGCCCTGGCGCCAGGCTACCACGCCCGCCGCCGTCATTACTGGAATCTGTATTACCGGCAAACTGAGTGCTACCAATAGAGGGCGTAATGCTACAATTAGTGTGTATTGCTAAGAGAGGGCGTCATGAAGAAATCTGTATTATCGATGAACTGTGTACTACTACTACTAGGTGGCGTGTCATGAAGAAGAAGAAATCTGTATTACTACAGAGAGGCAACCATTTTATATCACAGCATCTTGCGTGCGCGCGCTAAATTTGAATTTGTCAATTTTAAATATTTGTCATTTTTGCATCTGTCATGTTAAATCTGTCAATTTTACTGCTGTCATTTTTACATCTGTCAATTTTGCTTCTGTCATTTTAAATTTGTCATTTTTGCATCTGTCATTTAAATCTGTCATTTTGAATTTGTCATTCTTGAAGGAGCCATCTTGGATTTCCCCCAGATTTGATTTTCCTGCTACAAGTTCTGCTGCTACCTTTCTCTCTCCAGCGCACACATACATACACACTGTAGAAATAAAGTCATATAAGAATTAAAAAAATTATTTTTATTAATATATTGTTAAGGCTACATTTAATTTATAATAAAAAAATGTTGATAGAATGCTGGTGCTTGAGGACTTCAGGACTGACCTCTGTTTTCTATTTGCGGTTCCAGGGGCTGTAACAACAATGACAACAATAGAACATTAAAAAGGGGTTTATTGTATAAACTTGATGTTTACTCGTACCTTATTTAATTCCACAAACAGGCAATCATCATAACAGTTTGTTTTCCCCAAGTACATCAATTCTAGAGAAATCGTTTTAGCTTCAATCTGCTGGTTAAGCTCGGTAACCCTTTGATCTGTTAACTTGTCGTTGATTCGCTTTGGTAGAAATGTAACATGCTTTTCGGCAACAACAATTACACTTTGACGTTTATCACGGCAAACGACTCTTTTGAATTGTAGTATCTCTGCAATTTCTTTTATTTTGTAATCACATAACTTCCTGATTGGCTTCTGGCTAACGGGAGATTTGTTTAATTGTTGTATTAGCAAATCCATTTTTTTATGTAAAAAAAACAAAAACTTAAATAGCAGTAAAAATTTTAACACTCACAAGAATAATAAATGATTATTTTAACATACCTAGTTCAAGCAAACAATAACAATATTACTATCACCGTAACCGATGTCAAGAACAAACTAAAACGGAAGGGGGTTTGACTGAGCTTTTATAAACTTCGAACCTGCGCGAATGAACACGATTTTAGATAAAATCTTAATTTATTACCCTTCGGAACAAAAAAGGATATCATTAAAAAAAAGGTAGACACCTGCGCTGTCAATTAAGCAGCTGTTTTTAGATAAAAATCTTAATTTATTACCCCTCGGAACAAAAGATCGACACCTGCACTGTCAAGTAACACGATTCGATAAAAATCTAAATTTATTACCCTCGGAGCAAAAGGATATCATTAAAAAAAAGGTAGACACCTGCGCTGTCAATCAAGCAGCTGTTTTTAGATAAAAATCTTAATTTATTACCCCTCGGAACAAAAGATCGACACCTGCACTGTCAAGTAACACGATTAGATAAAAATCTAAATTTATTACTCTCGGAGCAAAAGGATATCATTAAAAAAAAGGTAGACACCTGCGCTGTCAATCAAGCAGCTGTTTTTAGATAAAAATCTTAATTTATTATCCCTCGGAACAAAAGATCGACACCTGCACTGTCAAGTAACACGATTAGATAAAAATCTAAATTTATTACCCTTGGAGCAAAAGGATGTCATTAAAAAAAGGGTAGACACCTGAGCCGTCAATCAAGCAGCTGTTTTTTAGATAAAATCTTAATTGATTACCCTCGGAACAAAAGAAAATCTTAATTTATTACCATCGGAACAAAAAGGGTGTCGTTTTTTATAATTTACTACAACATTAAAAAAATTTTAAATTCAACTTTTAGATGTAACTATTGATAACCATTTAATTTATTACACACACACACACACACAGAACCGAGCAAAGAAACTCGTTAACGAACAAAAGAACACCTGGGCTGTCAATGTAGGTAACACTTATCTATGTGGCCGATCTTCTAAACAAAGGGTTGACAGTGTTAGAGCATTAAAAGTATTTTTGTCATACTTTAGACATTTTTTATTAAAAATATACCTATTTAAAGAAATGGTTTTTTCGATTTATCATAATTACATTTAACAGAAAAGTTTCAATGGATTATAATATTGATATACTGTAATAACAAAATAATCAAACATTTCATCACTCTTTGTATTATTAAGTACCTGTAAATCTCGCACGTTGACGGGTCTGATTTCTAAAGCTATTTCCAGGTAAAAAGCCCTTTCTGTCTCTTAGAGCATTTAAAAAAACACACTTTAAATTTTTATAGAATTTTCTTTAAATAAAAAGCACACAATTAAATCAAAACCTCAACTGCTTGCTACGTTCATTTATGAGTTGAAAGTTATAAACATATCCTTAAAAGGGAATCATATCGAATTTTGACAACAATCTGTCTATAGCCTAATAAAAATAATATAATATTACCATTGCATTCTCTGTTCGCACAATACGTTGAAATTTATCACATACCTATCTACCGAACCCCTATTTTAAAGGATTGATTGTTCAAAATTGAAACGAGCGCTCTGACCACACGTGTTCAAATAGATATCATCGGGATACTAGGTTTGCTATATAGCCTATAATTTATAATGGTTAAAATTCTTTCTTCGGTCGGATGGGACTATCAGGTAAGACCACAAATAGAACCGAGAAAGACACTAAAGTACTTTTACTAGTATATAACATTCGAAAAAAAATGAAATGAATTGTATTGAGCAAACATGAATCACTAGGAAAACGTTTAAAAAATCCCTTTTTCAACCTTTGCAATGTAAAAGCATGCCTTCAAAGCAATAAATAATCTTTCTTTTAAAATAAATTAAAAAATAAAAACCATGTAAATGTATCCTAAATTGTTTCAGATAATATGCTTAATTAAAACATTCAAGTTTCATCACGTATATAAGACATGTGACCCTATGACGTAAGATCATGATATTAGATACACAATTAATTCTTTAATAAATACTTGTTAGTTTTCCTATTCTAAGTTGTTAATATAATTAATTTAACCCTATGTTTTGTCTTATTATTATTATTATTCCTATGTAGACAGTTTAATAATAAATATTCAAGTAACTGTCTTAAAATTGCATCCTGTATCCACTTTAGGAATCTCTTTATTGAGGAATGCGACGTTGACCCTCTGAATATTTGTAAAAAATAAAAAGAATATTTCTTGAATCAAAACATATGTGAAAAATTTGTTAATGCGACACTGTTATATTCCAATTTTGTAATTCCTTAATATAAGCTGTTATTAATTCTTATATTTATTTATATTTTAAATCATCTACACACTAGATTAAAGTTTCACACACACACACACACACAAGTTTTTAATAAAATCTTAAGATAATTCCTACTTTCAAATAACAGTATGATGAAGTATTGGTTGTCTATACTTTAATTAATAAATCTCATTTATTCGTGAAGCTATTGATGAGGGAAAAATTCGAAACGATACAGTGTTAGAGTATTAAATTGTCTAACGGCTGCTTAATACCTTTAGTTTTAAAACATAAACGCCCGGGCCTTTATTCATATTTACAACACATGTAAGATTATTAATTAGCTACATGTTCTCTTTCACAGCCGATCGATGAAATGAAATAGGTCTAATAGATGAAGCCATGAAGGAATCTATATTGCGGACAAAATATGTTCTCTTTCTATTAAAACAATCTGATTAATTTATATATTTAACAGGTGTAAAAACCTCTTGCATTCAGGTAGCGCTAGACTATAGTCCCTTACGAATCTTTATCTTTTCCCCATCTTTTAAATTAATAAAAAGGTGTTAAAATAGGGTTTCCGCATAGCATTTTAATATATGAACTGAACTGATTTATGTATCGTATTATTTAAATTCCACCTTGCATCCGATGACCTAGTGCTGCAAATTAATCTGATGAAATTCCATCCGGAATATAAGCACAATAGGGCTCGTCCAGGATTCGAACCCGGAACCTCTCGCACCCAAAGCGATAATCATACCTCTAGACCAACGAGCCAGTTATATATGGAAAAATTTTGCTTCGAGAAGATTAGTATGTTTCTCATTACATCTGAATAATATAAAATATAGAAAATGATAAACACACACACCTTTAAAAAAGGGGCCCGTATCGAATGCTAAAAATACAGGTAAATTCTTTTAAAATTTTAAAATCATTATGACAGCAGAATGAATTATACCCCTGTTCTGAGAAAGAAAGCTTTAATACCTTTAGTTTTTAAACATAAAAGCAACCTCATAATATGGCATAAACGTTTGAAAGTTTTTATTTAATTAGAGCAAATTCCTTCGTATTTTAGTTATTTGAACATGATGTCGAACTAAAGAATATTATAGCCATCCTTCAATAATGTTTTTATTTGTTTTCTCAGCTGTTATAGATCTGCTAGTCGAATTTAAAAAAAGGGCCGGTTATACATGTAGCTTATTTTACGTAATCAAGTGTTCTATTGTGTTAGAATTTATAGACATAACAGTTTTTCCCTCATAAACCTAGAACAGAATGACTCTTAATAAATATAAACTGTTGACCCTGGGCATAGGAATAAAACGTATCTATGTTGAGATCTACATTTTTAAACATCAATAAATTAATCGGCAGGTGTTCTCGTGGGAACTTGATTTTACCCAACTCTCAGGTGATAACCCTAGGGGATATTGCGCAAGATCTTGTAGTTTGGTAACGCATTCACCAAGGGGGAGGCTTGTTCACTGTTTGGGTATAAAAACCCAAACTCATAGCAATACCTGCTATATATGCTCGACTACAGTTCAAGAGCTTCATTACGTTTAGTGATTGTAAAATAAAAACTCTGTGTGTGTATGTGTTTGTGTTAGTACCTGCCTAAATCATCAACTTTAGTCAACCATAAGGTAGGATTTTTCTCTTATTTTTGTAATATGAAAAACTTAACATTAACTTATATCTAATCTTAAGTATTATTTTGTACAACTATTGGCAGGTAAGTGATAGTACCCTACGGTAGAGTGTCGTACGAACTTGGGATGATATAGCGCTTATCGTCGTGATGGCTTAGTGCGATTTTAATCTGAGAGATGTTTGAAACCTGCTGTTTATTGGATCTGAACGGTTTTTGTTGCACAGATGTTTCCCTGCCTTCATTTAATCAGTTAGCATAGTTGTCGAATGTGATAGTGTTTTTCACTATGTGTTTTTAACACCCTTTGCCTTCTTAACTGTTCGCTTATTTGCCAGAACCTGCTGAATCTCCATTTCACTTTTTACCTGTCTGAGCCATAGGAAAATCGTGTACCTGTTTTACCTCGTACCACTTTAGGAATTCTTTACGAGCTTTTGGTTTCACGGTATCATTGCTGTAGAACTTGATACGCGGAAGAGGACCGGTGTAGTTAGCGTTAGAATGATCCACATGAACCAGTTTTGATCGGAATTTTGAATGTTTTCTGCTTGGGTAGATCGATATATGAAGAGCCATGCTACTGGGTAAACTTGTTGATGTTTACTTGGAGATTGATTATTGTTTTTAGCGTCCAACCGCTTTGCTTTTTGCTGTAAAAAGTATACGCGCGCGTTAGTTTATTATAGATGTAACAAATGATACTTTTGTTATTATATTCAAAAAATTTTTCTTAGCATTCCTCTAACGGCGTTACGAACCATTGGGGTATATAGTTATCCTGATAAATGGCCTCATTTCTCGTATTCATGTACTTTATTTCCTCTATGATCACATCTCTCTCTCTCTCTCTTCTTGACCTCCTGTTTGAAATTGCGCGTGTTTATGCTTTATTATGTACGTCCGTGCGTGTATCTGTTTGAAATTGCGCGTGTTTATGCTTTATTATGTACGTCTGTACGTGTATCTGTTTGAAATTGCGCGTGTTCATGCTTTATTATGTACGTCTGTGCGTGTATCTGTTTGAAATTGCGCGTGTTTATGCTTTATTATGTACGTCTGTATGTGTATCTGTTTGAAATTGCGCGTGTTTATGCTTTATTATGTACGTCTGTACGTGTATCTGTTTGAAATTGCGCGTGTTTATGCTTTATTATGTACGTCTGTACGTGTATCTGTTTGAAATTGCGCGTGTTCATGCTTTATTATGTACGTCTGTGCGTGTATCTGTTTGAAATTGCGCGTGTTTATGCTTTATTATGTACGTCTGTACGTGTATCTGTTTGAAATTGCGCGTGTTTATGCTTTATTATGTACGTCCGTGCGTGTATCTGTTTGAAATTGCGCGTGTTTATGCTTTATTATGTACGTCTGTGCGTGTATCTGTTTGAAATTGCGTGTGTTTATGCTTTATTATGTACGTCTGTGCGTGTATCTGTTTGAAATTGCGTGTGTTTATGCTTGATTATGTACGTCTGTGCGTGTATCTGTTTGAAATTGCGTGTGTTTATGCTTGATTATGTACGTCTGTGCGTGTATCTGTTTGAAATTGAGCGTGTTTATGCTTTATTATGTACGTCCGTGCGTGTATCTGTTTGAAATTGCGCGTGTTTATGCTTTATTATGTACGTCTGTACGTGTATCTGTTTGAAATTGCGCGTGTTTATGCTTTATTATGTACGTCTGTACGTGTATCTGTTTGAAATTGCGCGTGTTTATGCTTTATTATGTACGTCTGTGCGTGTATCTGTTTGAAATTGAGCGTGTTTATGCTTTATTATGTACGTCCGTGCGTGTATCTGTTTGAAATTGCGCGTGTTTATGCTTTATTATGTACGTCTGTACGTGTATCTGTTTGAAATTGCGCGTGTTTATGCTTTATTATGTACGTCTGTACGTGTATCTGTTTGAAATTGCGCGTGTTTATGCTTTATTATGTACGTATGTGCGTGTATCTTTTTTAAATTGCGCGTGTATGTACATGTAACTAGACTATATAAACAGGAACTTTGTTCCCGATCATTCATTAGACGTTATGGAACGACGCTTGTGTGATGTATGCGGTCTGAACATTCGACGCTCCGGGTATGCAAGCCATATGAATATACACCGCGGACACAAAGTCCCATGTACTAAATGTTTCAAATCTTTTTCACGTAATAGTAGTTATAAAAGGCACTTGAAAACAATCCATTGTACCACCATAGGTGCGAATAATAATAATGATAATAAGACGAATCCTAGAAATGATGTAATAATTAAAGACGAGGGTCTGAAACGTATGCATACCAATGAACCCCGTGACACAAATAAAGAAATAAGGCTCGATGATGATGATGATGAAATAATAAACGCTCGTAATGCTATACGAAATAAATTAGCCTACTTTCACAGTGATAAAACTGAACCTCGACCGGGGACCGTTTATCTCTCACCGAAACTTGAACAGGCATCTTCAGTTACATCTGTTGAAGATGATGATGATGATGATGATGATGCTGAGGAAGAAGAAGAAGAATGCGATTCCGACTTAAGGATTTATCAGGAATTCTCTAACTATTATAGAGCATTATTAGCTAGCGGAGAAAACAAAAACGTAGATAAAACTAGGTACGGTCTATATAATGACATCGATAAGTGGCGGTTTGCTTGTTCACGAGTACAGTTTCAAGGAAAAGATATTTTAATTAAAAACAAACTTTTCAATGGAACACCCGGTCTGTTTACTTTACTAACGCTTAAACGAATAAGCCCTCCTAGTCCAACAGAGGAAGATATCGACAACTATATGAAAATAATCTCACTTACTAATGCTCATAAGAAAGACTATAGACGCAACGGTCGACTAATAAGCGTTAAACATTGGAAATACGAAAATGTAATCCGACCAAATTTATACAGAATAATAGACTTTGAGGTTAGTCTTCCCAAAAAGTTAAACAAGATGATGAAACCGGATTGGATACGTCAGAGTACGCCTGATCAACTAGTGGATCGATACAATTGTTGTACGCCGCAAAGAAGGCTCATAGCAACAGTCTCGAAAACGACAACGAAATAATTTCAGTCATCACAGAGCTTAAAGCGAGAAAAATCATAGAATAAGTAAATATTTAATTTGTACTATGTACTATAGCCGTATTGTAATAGTATTTATGTCCGATTGCATTATAAAGTACTGTTTATTGTACTGTTTTGCGGCAGAGAAGTGGCTTATTATTGTACTCGTAAAATAAAGTGGTAGTAGTAGAATAAAGTATATAGTAGTAAAATAAAGTATGACAACTGTATATTACATGTCAAATTTTCTTCTGTCAAGAATAGATGTCAAATTTATAAACTGATTTTCTTTTGATAATTAGCCAATTTTAGGAATCGAACATAAAGCTTTGTATGCAACTCTTACATAATCGGACCTTATAGACTCGCCCTTTTTATAGGCCTTGCTCGCTTCGGTCGCTCGGCCATAAACTGGGCTTGTCTATAAAGTCCTACATTATGTACTTGTTACATAAATAGCTATTATATGTAATATTTTTGATAAGATGATAAAATAAACGAAATACATTCTATAAAATCTTCTTATTTCTCAACCTCTCTCTCTCTCTCTCTGCCTCAGTAAACGTTCTGGTATGTCTGTTTCTAGACTTATTTAATAAGATTGCATAATTCTCTATGGATTTTATAAAGCGATTGATTAATTTAAATATGTTTAGAATCGATGTCTCTGCATAATGTTCTATATGCGTGTATTATTACTATTCTCACCCAGCTGTACCATGGCATGAAAAGTGATAGCTATAACTGAGAGAAAGAGAATGAGGTAACTACCTACACACCTGCCTGTGATGATGATGACGTGTCAGCGACAGGATGAAACTTGTCTGCCAGCGATGACCGCTTGTTTACCGTATGCGTGTTACTGAGCATGCGCTGGATCTAGGTAAGTATAGGTGACTATATAAAGCCGACCGTTGTTAGCGTGTAGCAGTAGACAGTACGTGTGCAGCAGCAGTAGCAGCAGCAGCAGCAGCAGCAATTACGATGATGTTAAGCAGTCCTAATTATTGTTATGATAACTGTGAGAGCGAACCCCTGGAAATAGGTAAGTTGTTGTTGTTGTTTATAAAACTTCAAGTTTATATGCTAATTTGTGTCTATTTTGTTGCTGCTTGTTTAGATGAAGAAGGTTCGGATGTTGCACATCATGCATCATCATCATCAACAGCAAGTACCGACAACGACGGTCAAGCGTGGAACAACGAAGTCGAAGAAACAGGTAAGATGTTTAAGACTTTTGTGTGTGTTTATGCTTATATTAATCGATTATTGTATTATTATTGTTTTAGCGTTACTGTCCCAGCAGCAGCAGCAGCCTCTATACTACGCTGATGACGTTGTAGCAGCATCAGCAAACTTTGCCATCATAGATACACCAGTAGCAGCAGCAGCAGCAGCAGCTAAACGTGAAGTACGTGTTCAACTGCTCGGGGCTGTCCAGTATCCGTTGTATGTTACGAGACCTCCCGGGAAAAAGAAAACTACGATCATATACACAACATCCAAGTAGGACTTATTCCGCCCGACGACGACCAGGCAGAATTTTCCGTGGTAGTGAAGCTCGAATGCGTGAATAGCATATGTGAGTATGGTGAATTGGTGTTGTCGGAACGGGACTGGTTCGAGCTGTATGATATACGAGTCGAGGCAATGTTTAAAAATTTCTTTTATGGTTGCTGCTGTTGCAACAAGGACAACAGTGTACTACATTGCGATAAACATTTGAAATTCCATCTATGTGACAATTTATACATCGAGATTATTCACAACGAGTTTTTCGGCAACAGGGTGGCGATTCATGATAAACAGCGGACTATAACCTTAAAAGATTACGAGTTTCAGTCTATACTGCATTTAGCACCGTTGATCAATCATCATGCTCGAACGTTAAGTCACCTGGACTTTTCGCGTTTCTACCACGCAAACATAGAGAACGTAGCAGAAGGTCAACTGAGACGCCATGAAGATGCCTATAAATCGCTCCCGACATCCGATTCAATTTTATTCACGTCCGAACTGTTATGCGGATACTACTCAGCTACCAGTTTAATAGACAACACAGCAGCAGCAGCAACTGGTGGTGGATTGAACTCGTTCATTTTATTAGAAATAATAAAACATTATCCGCAAAAGTTTATCGATGCCGTACGTACACGACTGCAATCATATCAGCAGTAGCAGCAGCAGCCGGAGACGTCAACGACAACAACGTTTGCACCGTCGTATTAAGAACACCATGGCGGAAATAAACTATCTTAGAAATAGGCTACAAAAATATTTGAACAATTTGCAAGTGTTACGCGATGATCTCAACTCATACTGTGTAATGAATAATTTGTCAAATCATATGTTACAATTGTCCATTAAATATCAAAATAAATAATATGTATAAACATTGTTGTTGTTTCATTTACTAGCACAGGGTGAAGGGGTTGACTATATAAAAAAGGTGGATCGTTGTCATCAGCGAGAGAGTACACGAATAAAGCCGAAGATTTCCGACGGCGAACATCCTAAGCTACAAAGTCGGTAAGTAGTCATACTATGAGAGAGAGAGAGAGAGAGAGAGAGAGAGAGAGAGAGAGAGAGAAAGAAAGAAAGAGTTTCAGCTTAGTGAAAGGATCCAATCCCAGAGTTAGCGCTAAAATTCAAATCTGGTAAGATGGTTGCTTTAAGAATGACAGATTTAAAATGACAGATTTAAATGACATATGCAAAATGACAAATTCAAAATGACAGATTTAAATGACAGATGCAAAAATGACAAATTTAAAATGACAGAAGCAAAATTGACAGATTTAAAATGACAGATGTAAAAATGACAGCAGTAAAATTGACAGATTTAACATGACAGATGCAAAAATGACAAATATTTAAAATTGACAGATTCAAATTTAGCGCGCACGCAAGATGCTGTGATATAAAATGGTTGCCTCTCTGTAGTAATACAGATTTCTTCTTCTTCATGACACGCCCCCTAGTAGTAGTATACAACGCATCGATAATACAGATTTCTTCATGACGCCCTCTCTTAGCAATACACACTAATTGTAGCATTACGCCCTCTATTGGTAGCACTCAGTTTGCCGGTAATACAGATTCCAGTAATGGCGGCGGCGGGCGTGGTAGCATGGCGCCAGGGCGTGGTAGAATGGAACCAGACGTTCCAAAATGGCTGCCTTTATCCAATCAGAAGCAAGGGAGGAGCTACAGGAGTGGGGGTTAACCAATCAGAGAGAAGTAGGCGGGAAAATCCAAGATGGCGGCGACCAATCAGAAGCAAGGGGAGGAGCTACAGGAGTGGGGGTAGCCAATCAGAAGCAGGGGGAGGAGCCATGCCATTGGTATGCCACATGGCATGTCAATTTCTGTCTGGCCCAGATGGACCAATACATACTTTGGTAGTTTTGTAAAACTACAGAACGTGCAGTACTAATAGGTAGGTATTCGCGAAAATCTAATTCTTAGTTTCCTACTGAAAATACTTTAAAACTTTCCAAAACTACAAGTATCAATGTTAAAATCATGGTTAAAATCTAAAAGAAGGTTACAAACGTCCAAAATTCCTTATCCCTAACCTCAAAAAATCGCCTGCTATGACATTTTCGTAAACACTGTAAAAATCAATAATTGTCAAACTATGGATGCTGGTTTGACTAGGAATTTTTTAATCTTATATCACACAGAGCGCATCGATGACCAGCGTTCATCTTTAGTTGGACGGATAATACATGCCTAATATCCAGTAAAATATTTACTAGGCATTCCCTAGGTCAGCTAAAACGGATAAAATATTTTAAAAGTAATTTTTGGACAAAACGATTTTTCGCGGTGAAAAAAGCCACTTGTTATCAAAATACATATTGGCTTAAGTAAAATACAAATGTGTGATTTGGAGTCACCATTTAAAGTACATGTTGAAAATCTATGTCGCCAAAATAATGCTATTAAGATATTTTTTGATGAAGCATGCTGTATAATAGTACCTTAAAATGGTGTCATTTTATATTATATTTCAAGACCTACGTTGTTATGCGAGATGCAGTTGCTTGTGTAGATACACAAGCAACAAAACATGCGTAACGTAAGTCTGTTCTATAACATACTTATCAGCGCCATATTGCTCAAGATTTGGTTGTGTTTACTAGAAAAAAATATTGCAAAAAAACGTGTGCATCTGGAGTATTAAAGTGATTTAACTAAAAAAGCAGAATAAAAAGCATTAAATAAGTTGCAATTTAAGAAAAGTAACAAATAAAGTTCCTTGAGAAGAAGGAATTACTGTAACTGGCAATGTGAACAAACATTTTATGTAGTTTATAGTTTTGGAGTTGTTTTGTATTAAAATAAATAGTGAATACTTGTTTACTCGCAACAGCAATTGCAAATCAGTGAATTCTGTGAAATTAATAGTGATTATGTAAAATTGTTCGGTTTGTTTTGAGAATATTATCAACGACATCAGCGTCAATGTTTTTCTTGCAAGGTTGGCAGTATAGTATGTGTACGAAAACACAGGTGTAATGTGAGTGAAGAGCCAGGCAGTCGTTTGTTTTTATCTTCTTTTTTTTTAAAATATTTCCTGTTATTATTTATAAAATGGCGTTCTAAGATGTAAAAGTTTAAAACTTACGAGCTTTACAAACTCGAAATGCGGACGTTTTTACGTATGTCAAGGCAGAATTGACCTTTAAAATATCTTGACCTGGGACAAGCTATCCATGTTTATCCTTATACATAATAACACGCAAAAAAGTGTGCAACTATCCTTTTTCTAAAAATTTAAAAGAATGTTTAGTAAAAAGTGTAACAAAATGGAATTGCTCCTTCCTATTTTGATTCAACTTAAATTCTGTTGTGTTGTATTTCTCCTTCTCGGTAAAGGTAATTAAATTTATTAGTCTGTTGTGAACTTGTGATAGCCTTAATTATATAATTGTTGTTTTCAGACGTGAAGAGTTTAGTTAATGGAATGAGCCTACCGAATGAAAGAATTATAACACAATGCGAGTTTTATAATAAAAGTATGTGCATTAAATCGAAGGGGGGACATGGTTGTAAAGAAGTGGAAGAATGTGAAGTACAAGGTGATGGAAAAAGGAGTCACTGCTATGCCCTTTGGCAGATGGACGAAAATGGAATTAAAAATATCACTTTAAAGGGATGCTTCCTGGATAGCGAGGAGTGTTACGATAAACAAGAATGTGTGGAGAAGAGGGATAAGTCTAATAAGGGTTACCTGTTTTGTTGTTGTGAAGGAAATATGTGTAACCAAAATCTTACTTGGGATCCTACTCCCACCGAATCAACACCTGTTAAAGGTGCGTTTTGCTATTAGTCATTTAACTGATTAAATGCCAGTTGGCTGTGATAATTTTAATTGCCTAACCTTCTCGTGTTATTTTATGACAAGCATCTAACTGTAAGCAATGTTGCCATTTAAAAAAAAAGTATGAGTGGTTTACATTTGAGTTCCGGAATGGAAACTAACTGTGTTGTTTTAGAGTTAGAGACACTGATGTCAAAATCTATCTCTTTCTAGGCTAAAACAAAGTTGTTTGAAACAGATATTTTTTGCCTCTTTTTACTTTAGTGATAAAATTCAGCAGATGTCAGTTATAAATTTTAGGTTATGCTTTAGGTCATGTTTATTTTTATGCATGTAAAAGTTTTTAATGTGCACATTGTCATGTATTTACTGTTTATAGAGAATTTTTAAAACTACTATAGTATATCAATTTTTATTATCTAATAACGACAGGTTTTAATAAAGTATTTATTTGTTACTCACTCGTCAATGGCATTTACTGTAACCGAACATAAACAATGAAAAGTTAATTTTACGAGCTACTGACTTGTAAAACTGACAGCTGACCTGTAAAAGTTTGACAAGTTAGTAGAATATGACAATTGCAAATTAAACTTTATTGTCATCTACAAAAAATAATATAAACATCTACATCTACGCACACTTCTGCAGCTCATAAAATTATCAAATACAATAAATGTTGTGTGTTGTTTACGAATGAATAACAAATAAAATATTATACATTATATGCAAGGTAACTGTTTTTACTAGCTCAAGAAGGTGGCTATTGTCTCGCCAGGAAAAACAGGATTACCTTGTTAATAACGTAAAATACTATAACTGTACCCAATTTCAGATTTATATAATTGCCTTATTGACGGTTTAATTTACTAAGCCAATTTTTATGATTACCAACCTTCTAATAAATAGTTTCAAAGTATGGAAACGTCATATGGAAAAATTTGACATGCGTGACTTAACTGTAAACTACACAGAGCTCAGTTCATTTTTAGGAACTCTAGTCAGTGGCGTAATTACCGCCCCTGCAGACCATGTGACATGGGGAGGCGCAATCCTCTGAAAGGCACTGCTTTCCTGAAATTTTATTTCATTGAGAATAGAAATTTTAAAACAAGCATTGGAGGTAAAAAAATTTTATGGGCTATTCTATGGTACTGAATTACGATTAATTATTGAATATTTTATTTTAACAAAAGGTGACAAAAGTCGCCTACGTATAATTGTAGTATATAGGGTGGCTGATTTCTCATTTTTGCGATTCCATTTCTGTGAAAATTAGATTCGTTGACATTTTTTTATACATGTACAGTATGTCGTTTTGAAAATGCTTCAGTGGATGGTGTAATTTAAAAGCAAAAAGCCACTTGTGATATGTCTTTGTAATGAGAAATTAAAGATATTTTTCTGAAAAATAAGTTGGCCATGAAATTTTGTGCTATTTTAAAGATCAGGTTATGCTAAACAAGTCTCTCATTTAACTTTTTCCTTTACCTTTAATATTGCAGCAGATATAACCTGGACAATGAAAAATCAGCCACCCTGTATATGAGGGGCGCAAATCTAAGTTTCGCAGGGGCGCACAATCCTACGTTGTTACGCCACTGACTCTAGTTTACATGAACCTCATCTACAATGGCCAAAAAGTTTATTAGGGAAATCTGTAATTGTAGATAACTTGAGCTTTATTCAGTATTAGCTCAGATCTAGTAGTTAATTGTTATAAATAATTGTAACTATTGTAATTAGAGATGCACCGAAGCTTCGGTTTTGCTTCGGTATTTAGACAATTTTTAACATATTAGCAGCACTAAAGATTCGGCAGGCCGAAACAGATTTTTAATTTTTTTTAGTGCAATCTGACTTGTTTAAGTGCATTTTAACTGAAAAACTCATTATTTAGCGTTTAACCGATTTAACCAAAAAAAATCTAATTTTTAAAATATGTATCAGCATTTATTTAATTTATACATAATTTTGTATTAAAACTAATCAAAACTCAAATTCCTATTTTGCTTTTTAATGGCCGAATATTCGGTGATTCGGCCAAAAGCCGCTTCGGTGCATCACTAGTTGCAATAAAACTTGTCAGGAAATGCCAACCAGGTTATTATGATGTGGTTTCTTGTTATGACCACTTATTAATGTTTACACTTTCAGCACATTGATCACGTTTGTAGTAATTAATTTGTAGAAATTAAATGTCAACATACACAAATTTGCAACTTTTTGATTATAGACATATTAAAAGTTTGGATAAATTGCCATTATCAGACATAGTAGAGTTCGCAAACTTAAAAAACTCATCTAGAAATCAAGTCCGTGGTACATTGAATGGTAAAAAGCTATCGAGTACGTTATAGGATGCTATTTAGGGTGCATATCAATCCCCTAAATTCGTCTGGTGATATCGGTGTCCAACACCCCCCCGGGAGGGAAAAAACTGAAAAAACAGCAAATCTAGAATACTTTATTTGCTATCCGGCTATATTAAAATTAATACGATCTCTAAAGTATTAAGCGAGTTAGAGTTAATTTTCACTCAAGCATTATCATTAGATAAACGGAAGGAGGGAGTTAGAAGCTAATCTAGTGAGTAGGTTAGCTTCTAACTCCCTTATTATGCGTATTTCAATTTCTGCAAACATAGAAAGATGTTTATATCTTAATATCTTTTGGACGACACAAGATATCAAAAAAGTTAAAAAAATAATTGTTGTTAGTTCGAGATTTTACAATCCAACGCTTTTTGAAACTTTGAAATTGGCTAGACAGTAACGAAGATATGACCAATTTATTCCGACAAAATATAAATTACTGCTAAGCAGCGATCGTTCTATCTCTATTTTCACCCGTCTTCCGTCTCATTCTAACGCACTGCTCTTACCAGGTTCTTAAGTACATACAACTGTTACCACAATATTGAAGTAACAAATGCAGGTGATTTAACATTTTGTTGAAAAAAATTATAAAATTCTTACTGTTTTTGTAAATACGACATTAACCTTAACACGGAGAGTTATAAATAAAATGTGTTGTGTGTAAAACGGGCGGGAAACTTCAGGAATCTACTTCAAGAACTGCGGAAACTATTCAAAGGTCAGTGAAAATGAGATTAGATATGCAATAAAGTCATAATAGAGAATTAAGAGAGCTTCTTGATATAACACACAATTCAAGTTTACGCGCATATATAAAATATTTCCACTCCGAACTCAAATGTACATAGTAGTCAAAATATATAATAACAAAACTGAATACAAAGGTTATTCTGAAAGCCACTATGTTATAGTAATACAATACTTGTACAAACGTAATTACTGTATATTTTAGACTATTCAGATGTGCAGTGATATCTCGACAACTAAGCATGGCTGTCCACAATGTAGTATTGTCTGAATTGTCAGTTATTTTGTTGAAACCAGTCCATTGAGGTACAATCTGTGAACTACAATTTTGAACTCTACTTAAAATCCACACCAAATTATTTGTATCAGTATGTATTGACTATTCTTGATTTTTCGGCAAATAACTAATTTTGCGTTTCGTTCGTAATTTGGCAAAGGTATTCTAGTTTTTTATACTGTGAGTTTGACAAGGAATGGAAGTTTTGAGGCCCAAGTAGTCGCCTTGTCGCTTTTTATTGGAATTCCTACAGATAATTCGTTTTCTGGACATTGCTGAAAAGCTACCATCTGAGCTGCGTGAAAGGTATTGCAACCGTTGATAGTTTCCTTTAGCATGACTGCATTGTCTGCTGCAAATTGTAAAAAATAATGTCCTGAGCAATGCTTAAACTTCTGATTACTTTAATCACACAAAAGCAAACTTAGCAAATTCAATAGCGATGATAGAATTTTTTGTTTCATGTTATCGTCATTGGAAACTGCTAAAATATCAGCATCTTCCACATTTCGAAGGTTTTTTTTAATTTGCGAGTATACTAAATAAAGTACACTTTGCACCTCGTTATAAATATTGTTTTGTAGTTGTGGGTATATTAAAGTAGCTTCATTATTTTTATAAGATCTGAAAAATACAACGTATTTTCACTATCCGTAGAAAATACTACGAGTTCAAGTTACCACCCAGTAGGAAATATTGGTCGTAAATTGTAACTAAATTATACACTTTTCTTTGGCTCTGTCATGTTTTATTTCCCCAACAATCTTTTCCCAAACCTCGCCACAATTTATCCCTTTGGTTTTCAGAATAACCTTTGTGTTCAGTTTTGTTATTATATATTTTGACTACTATGTACATTTAATTTCATAGTGGAAATATTTTATATATGCGTGTAAACTTGAATAGTGTGTTATATCAAGAAGCTCTCTTAATTCTCTATTATGAGTTTATTGCATATCTAATCTCATTTTCACTGACCTTTGAATAGTTTCCGCAGTTCTTGCAGTAGATTCTTGAAGTTTCCCGCCCGTTTTACAAAACACATTTTTTTATAACTCTCCGTGTTAAGGTTAATGTCGTATTTACAAAAACAGTAAGAATTTTATAATTTTTTTCAACAAAATGTTAAATCACCTGCATTTGTAACTTCAATATTGTGGTAACAGTTGTATGTACTTAAGAACCTGGTAAGAGCAGTGCGTTAGAATGAGACGGAAGACGGGTGAAAATAGAGATAGAACGATCGCTGCTTAGCAGTAATTTATATTTTGTCGGAATAAATTGGTCATATCTTCGTTACTGTCTAGCCAATTTCAAAGTTTCAAAAAGCGTTGGATTGTAAAATCTCGAACTAACAACAATTATTTTTTTAACTTTTTTGATATCTTGTGTCGTCCAAAAGATATTAAGATATAAATATCTTTCTATGTTTGTAGAAATTGAAATATGCATAATAAGGGAGTTAGAAGCTAATCTAGTGAGTATCCTTCCGTTTATCTAATGATAATTCTTGAGTGAAAATTAGCTCTAACTCGCTTAATACTTTAGAGATCGTATTAATTTTAATATAGCCGGATAGCAAATAAAGTATTCTAGATTTGCTGTTTTTTTCAGTTTTTCCCCCCCGGGGGGGTGTTGGACACCGATATCGTCAGACGAATTTAGGGGATTCATATACATCCTAAATAGCATCCGATAACGTACTTGATACCTTTTTACCTTTCAATGTACCACGGACAACAAAATCCGCTTTCAGATTTACTCTACTAACATCAATAATCAGTATAGTGTAAAATTGCATCTTTATTAAGAAATATTTTATGTACATGCTACATTTATCCATTTATAATTTATACATATTTATTATTTTGACATTTAGACATAACCTAAATCCTTTCTTTTTCTTATATTCATAGTCAAAGTTGAAACGTGAGAAAAGTAGAATATCCAGTTGGCATAATGTCTCGATCTTAAATGTGGAACAGTTTTGATTGTTATTATCTCCATATGACAATATTCTATTTAAAAATATCAAAATATTGCAACCATGTCTATAATAATAAAAATGCTTCTACTCAAGAAACAAACATGCTCCGTTAGCAGCTATGGAGCAGTTGGCAAAATGTCAATTGACCGCACCACTACTCTCGTAATGTATTAGGACCGACGTATTTCTGGTACGGAGTGGTAGTGCAACAGGTGTGGAAAGAGCGTTTTAATAAAGTTAATTAAAAGTGAGATTAGAAAAGTTATGAAAGTTGAAAAATAGTGGATGGAATGCAAATTTAGATAATATGCATAATTGGTATAATATAGAAATAATTACAAAGAAAGGTAAGTAACATGAAATGTACATGTCGTAACATGAAATATATATATATATATATATATATATATATATATATATATATATATATAAAATCTCTATTAATGGTATAACCTTACAGACCGCGAAGAAGTAACAGGCCATTTATCTACAGGAAATAATTAGCTGAGTTATTTACCTGGTAAGTACAATTCGTTTCATTGAAATGTCCGCTTTATAAATCAAGCAGCTATGTGTTTGTGCATTTTTTAGAGTTTTTTAAATGTACCTTATTTAGAATAGGATCTATGTAAACTTCAATCGGATAACCAGAAGTTTTACGTCATAATCTAGTACCATTGTAAATTAGCAACTATTCAAATACTTTCATTCTTGTAAAAATGTAATTTATGTTGATATTATGATTACTACCGTTATTTGTATCTTTCAAACGAATTCATTGTTGTATCATTGCAATTGTTTTGTCAACTTGACAAGTTAAAACGTAAGAAAATTCATTGCACTTCAAGTCAATATAATTTTTTACATTGTTACTTTACCACGATGAAGCATATTAGCTTGCAATATAAATATAAAAATAAAATATTAGCTAATTTTGACAAATGAAATGTCAGAAATCATTTGCGTTTCAACCTTAACATGTTGACAAGGTAAATCACGTGATTAATGACGTAAGACTTCTGCTTCACCGAATAGTCTATACTGTTTTTTAAACAATAACCTCAAAAAAATACAAAATGTTAAAGTACAACTTAATCAACTAAAATGAAGCTGTAGACATTTCTCTGAAATTAATTGTATGTTCCTAGTTGTAAATAAACTGCTGAAAATAAACAGAACAAAGAGGAAAAGAAAAAGTACGTATAGAGACAATTTCGAGCAGAACTTGATCTAAGCCACATCAAGTTAGTGGAAAATCTAATGATGCTAACAATGCCAAAGACAGCTGACGTTACTGGAGTGGATGAAGAATTAATAAAGAGGCTTTATGTTATTCTTTAGGTTATGTCATCTGGAATGATGATTAATGCTACAAAATTCGGCAAATATGCTCTTGATACTGCTCAGCTTTATGCCGGTAAATGTAATTGATATTATAGGCCGTCTTCTGAACATAAAGTGCTAATACATGGCGAAAGTATAATTCGACATTTTGCACTGTTACGTTTAGGCCAATTATCCGAAGATGCACAGGAGTCTCGAAATAAAGACTACAAGCCTTTTAGGATTCATCATGCAAGAAAATCTTCTAGAAAATCTACTAACAAAGATGTTTTTAATATTGGTTTGTAGATATGTCAAAGAACTTTCAAAAGCAGCGTTACAACTACTAGAAGTTTCTATCATTGAATAGAAATATTAATTTTACTGTTTTAAAGTAGAAAAATATTGTTTTGTTAATGTTAATTTAAGCGGATAATGCCGAATTTTTTAATATAGAATTAAAATTGGTTTTTTATGCATAATAAAAAGTATATATCAAAAACAATTTATTTCAATTGAAAGATCTTATATTCAAGATTACCAATGCAAAATTACAGGTTTATATCACAAAATGAGAAAGTTATAGATTTTTGATATGAAAATGGCCAAACTATTCCACAGTGCGGTGGTAGCGGAGCGGAGGCGGAGTATTCATACTGCACGCGCTAGCGTGACGGCGACGGTTTTGTAGTGCAGGCATTCATAGACTTGCATGTGTACCTAATAATGTGAAATTCGTTTTTCATATTTTTATATGTACTTATATACAGCTTTCTATTCATTAAACCCATCAAAAATGTGACACCCTATATAACAAGCATCTGAATACATTACTTTCCTTTTTTATATAAATGTTTAATAAATGATAAAGTCTAAGTGATATTGAGTTGATTAAGTAGTTTCTAGTTTATTAAATATTCACTAAAAACTGAGTGCCCTTTCCAATATAATAATAAAAAAACTAATTACAGTGAAATGCTTATGTGTTATTTACAGTTACTTAGGTGTGGTTTGTTACTTTTCAATTTGTAACACCAGCAGTCTTAATGGACTACACTGAATTGCGCTGTTTCAGTCAAAATCATAATTCTACCCTTCTCTATCCGCGCGATTTCTTGCTAAAAATCGCTTCTAGATCTATTCAAACAGCTCCGCTCTCAGACCGCCGACACACCGCTGCCTGGATTTCCCCGCACGCGATTTTACTTCGAATCATCCCATTTAAAACTAAGGAAAGAGATTTGGGAGCGGACCCGCTTCCGCTCTGCCACCGCTCCAGTACCAGCGGTCTGAATCAACCTTTAAACAGATGCCAATAGTAGAAATAGTGAAAATTTGCAGACTGTAATGGTTAGGGCACTTAGGGAGGGGTGGTTAGAAGATTTAAGAATAGTGAAAAACATAGACAAGTTTAGGTTACAATTTTGGTTAGCAGCAGGATTTAAACAGAACATGGAACACATACACAATTTAATTTAACAATATAGCTTTAATTTTGTAATTTTTTTAAATAAAAACTGAATTGTATCCCTATTTAAATTAATAAAAATCTATTTGTTAAAAGGCATCAATCAATTATATTTTTATACACAATTCTATGTGCTCGTTCCAACTACTTAACAAGTTTTCAGTTTTTAGCAAACGGAGAACTTTACTTGCCACAACAATATAATAGTTTGGAGTACCGATCGTATAGCTTGTTAAAGTAGTCTTAATATGTGCTTAATACAAGATATTACGATCACAAAAACACTGCGAACTGTAGTGTGTGTGTGTGTGTGTGTACTCGATCTTCGAAGCTGCTTGAATAAGATCAAAATGCCAATAGTATAGTGAACTTGCTGGTTAACCCTTATGCTGTGGTCATAGCTTCGAAACAAGTGGATGCTGGAAAATTAATTTAACATAACAATGTGTTTGTATGAACAATAAAAACAGAACATTGTAGGAAGGGATATAAATGCAATATCGACTTTTACCTGCAAACTGGCACGAGGTCAACCGATTTTTAAAAACTGCTGATGCCTACAAGCACTCTGAGCGCTAACGCAACAGATGTCAAGGTTTCCAATTTTTTTGGTAGAATTCTGATGGCTGGTGTATTTAATTTAGCGTTGAAAATAAAAATGAGATAGCCGCTCTGGTCTTTCGATACATGCCTGTTTATCTTTAGTTGTTGAAGGTGCAATCAGTACAAACATTAACCATATCGTGTAGATGGGTTTATGTGTGTGCACTTGACCTTTCAATGTAAAGTGGTGGACCTTGAAATTGCGGCAGTGATGGTATAAGGTACGAAGAACAACTGCAAGAAACTCTTATGTTTAGGTGATCTGTCAGTATTAACATTGAGGTTATAATTAACGAGAAAGAATTCTACATAGCAGTTGATTTATCTTTTTATATAAAATATTATATTTGAAAATTATAATTAAATATATCTAAAACAGGGAAAGTACACAAAACATATATTACAGGAAACCAAATCATCTTAGACGATGAAGGAATTGTGATTACCTTGCGATTGTGATGCTTTCAGTGGTGGGTCAGTGCACACACTTTATCCATGTTATTTGCTATGCGTCAACTTTAAATTATGTTGTTAAAGATTAAATCAAGTATTCAACCTTACAAAAACAAATGCCTAGTAATAATCTATAAAATCTTCACTTATTTCTAGAGTTGATTTTATTACATCTTTTTATGTTTTAGGCAAAGCTATGGAACCTGCTCCAAACGAGTTCAATGCCTACTTTCCAGTGTTGATTGTCATATTAGTGGTAGGACCATGCATGATGGTTTGTGGTTTCATTTTGTGCTGGCTATATCGGCGGCACAAGCATATGTTTAATGAGGTAAGTAATCAATTGATTTATATGTAAAACTATTAAAATATCTCAAGATTGCTGAATATCACATTGTTGAATATTGAAGTGTCAAATCTAACAAAGTAACATCCTACAAGCTTTGCAGCACTAGATCGCCTATATTCTACAATCAGTGGTTTGTGAGACTACTACAGACGGTTGCAAAGTTAAAGTTTATAAATTTTGCATTTGAATGAACTTGCGCAATTTATTTTGATGTCATTTTCAATTAAAGTTACATCAGGGTGGTCAGCAAACCTGGAAACCTGAAAACCAGGAATTTGCATAATCGGGAAAACATCGGAAAAGAACCTTGAATTAATGATCAAAGTCAGGAATTTTTTCAGGAAAAAATTTTAATAGGATGTACAGGTGATCCACTTAACTTTCCCCCCTACTTTTTTCTGTTATTTCTGTAGTTACAAAAAAATTATTTTGACAAAAGTTGTAGGGCTTTTTCTCAAGTTTTTAAATATGACATCAAAAAAACAATTGAAAAATAAATGCCGAAGTTATATATATATATATATATATATATATATATATATATATATATATATATATATATATATATATATATATATATATATATATATATATATATATATATATATATATATATATATATATATATATATATATATATATATATATATATATATATATATATATATATATATATATATATATATATATATATATATATATATATATATATATATATATATATATATATATATATATATATATATATATATATATATATATATATATATATATATATATATATATATATATATATATATATATATATATATATATATATATATATATATATATATATATATATATATATATATATATATATATATATATATATATATATATATATATATATATATATATATATATATATATATATATATATATATATATATATATATATATATATATATATATATATATATATATATATATATATATATATATATATATATATATATATATATATATATATATATATATATATATATATATATATATATATATATATATATATATATATATATATATATATATATATATATATATATATATATATATATATATATATATATATATATATATATATATATATATATATATTGGTTTAATCGACGTTGTCGGACCCGCTATATGGTAGGGTCGTTAGTAGACCCGCATTTTTTGATTTTTAAAATGTGTATATTTTACATAATATTGATCTATTTCTGATAAGCAATATTTAAGATACTCGAGGGGTAAAAATATATGAAAAAAAATATTGGTGATATTTGACAGTCGTTCTTGGACCCGATACATATTACAGTGTTTACAGACCCATTTGTATAATTTTAAGCAAGCCTACCTACCCTACCGAACCCAGCAATGTTGCCGAATGTATCAGAGATAAAATTACGATTGACGTAATGATTTCGGGATGCTAAGCACATAAGTGATCTTTATTTTTGTTGATTTGTTCGTAAATTCCATAAATAACCTTAAACGCAGAAAAATTAACGTTTTCCGTAAAACGATGTAACTCTGAAAATTATTATTAACATGAGAAAATAGCATTGAGCCTCTTTTGTTCTAAAATACATAAGGTTTATGCAAATAATTGTTTTTTAATAATTTGCTTTTAAATCATTTATTTTAACATGATTATTTTTGTTTACAAGAATACAAATTAAAAGTTTCGAAGACACGTCATGTATATGTGTTTTGAAAAAATAAATGTTATAGCCAAATCTTTTGACCTCCTGAACATTTTACTGTTATGTTTTTAGCACAAATGAACAGTTTTTAATATATGTATATTTTAATGCCACGGTAACAGTTCAGTCAAATTTGTAAAAATAGAGGGGAATTGAGGTATATCCTTGGATTTTTGATAGGCCTTCTTTGTGATATGTTAAATAACCCCTTAAAAGTTACTACTCAAAAGTGGTGAACCAGAGAAGCTGATGAGGGTAAGCCATGTCCCCAGAGGGTTTTTACTGTTTTTTCAGAAACTATTAGGTTTATCAAAATGGAGACAGTTAGGTAAAATAGCATTTTATTTAACTTTCATACCAAAAAGCTAAGAAAACTTTGTGCATGTTGTCTTGTTTCTGTGTTATCGAAAAACGATCATATGTCACACAGACAAATAATTTGTATCGGTACATATTATACGAGAAGCTTCGAGCATAACTTTGTGTGATTTGATGTTCATCATGAAATAACTATGGAAATCTCGTTGAGCATCGAACGCGATCCTGGTTCAGTCTTATTCTATCTCAGCATCTCCAGCAAAATCTACGAGGCGATATTATCATTATTATTTGGGGCTAGTCATATGGTAATTCTCGTATTGGCAAGATACATTTTAGGGGTATACCCTGTACTAATCAATCTTTTTAGTGAACCTAAAACGTACAGGGTACTTCAGGGTTTTTGGATATCTCTTACTTTGTCCTTTATATTGATATTCGTATCGAGTAATTTTTTTCTTGAATGGTTTTTGTTTTGGAATTCTAAGTTCACGACTTAATTCCACGCCTGCTTTAAAAGGTAGCTAGATATTTAACATTAAATGGAACTTCACCCATTTTACATGTAGGACATCTCGAGCAGACGATGCCAATTCCTGAGGGTCAATGCATTTGATCAAAATAGGCCATTAAGCACAACATATCTATGTTCAAAAATGAAATGTTACAAAGCTATAGACCTTCAAAATAAAAAAGTCAAAAATGCAATTTGGATAAAATTTTGTTTTCAAGGACAGTTGTTATTAGAACATACATTAGTGTTATTTTGTGCTTGTGGTAGCTGTAGCGTACCCGCTACCGCTAGATACGGAATTCTGTGCCAGTGATATGTTTAATGAATACACCATTGAATGCAAAATTTAATTCTTCACAAAACAGGTATACTTGACCCAAGTCGAATAGTGACAAGTCAAATAATGCTCTATAAAATGCAGAAAGAAAATAAAGGTAAAACGTCATACAGTATGACGTACAAACGAAGTAAGAAAGATTTCAAAACAAGGTGAAATGCCCTATACATTTTGGTTTCTATAAAATAATTTTCCAGTACAGGGTATTCTCCTAAAGATATTCTTTTTACTGCAAAATTATCATAATACTACAACCAAGAATAACAACAACATCGCTTCATGAATTTGGCAGAAGTGATGCTAAGGTTGCACTGCGAACTCAACATTTTTTTTTCTTAGCTAAGTACTTGATGACGAATACAAGATCGCAATAAGTTATGTTCTGAAGTTGCTCCGTCAAATGTATTGGTAGAAATTGTTGGTCTACATACAGGATGTTTTA
The DNA here is from genome assembly GCA_929113105.1 of Agrypnus murinus. Taxonomy (NCBI): domain Eukaryota; kingdom Metazoa; phylum Arthropoda; class Insecta; order Coleoptera; family Elateridae; genus Agrypnus; species Agrypnus murinus. The sequence continues at coordinate 5,811,682 of OV816024.1, forward strand.
CTCAACTTTCGTATAAATTGCATGTGTGATAGTATTCATCAATAGGAACAAAAAACTCTTTTTGTTTTTACGCAAATCAACAAAAATTTGCTAAAAATGTCAACTTTTGGAAACTGCTGGAAATTATAGTCAAAACAAACTGCGACATCACCTAGCAGCTGCTGCGTCAATGTATCAGATAGGCACATCCAGCTCCAAGTGTGATTCTTAGACCAGTGACCTGCTACCTACTTTTCAAAAACAATTCTTTTTTCGGTTATTATGAAAGATAGACACTAATGATTTTCAGCTTTGTTGTTGCATTTTATGTGTACTACCACCTATTCAGATGATACGAATCTTAAGTGAAACAACCTGTATGATATATATTCATGCGCCAATTAAATAAGCTTTATTTTATCTAACCCACTTAACAACCAGTCCATAAACCTAACAGTTTTTGAAAATAAAACGACAAAATCCATCTGAAGGCGTGGTTTAATATTGATATTTTACAAAATTCAGGATATTATCTACTCGTAAACATGAACAAATCAAGCATAAAGTCATTTTCAAGTTTAGTTGACCAAAATAGACTACATTTGATTAGTTTAACCTAGATTAAAAAATAGCAGTTTCTATTTTTACTGTGCGTTTGTACAGTTATAAAAAAATTATGGAATGTTCGATCCCTACTTTCTGTTTAATGAATTTGAAGGTACAAAACAGTATACACTATATGGTGGTTAAGTGCCTTTAACAGAAACGTCAAAAGGTAACGAAGAAAAGAAGAAGTTTTTTCAAACCTTGCCTAATTCCGTTATATTGCACTTGTACTAAGTTAAAGATCAATTTGTATTGTATTCTGAAATAGCTATTTGTGAATTGGAATATGTATTATATTCTTAGTGACGAATTGTACACTAGAGATTTTCTGATTACATTTGAAATATATGTAGTTCTAAATATACCAGGCGCAAATCATATTAGTCCACCCAGTTTCATTTTTGTTAAAGAACGTCCCACAGAGTTTATTCCGTTTATCTTTTGTTCTATGAGGTGGCCGTTTCTTGTTGCTATAGTGAAGTGCTGCTACTGCATCTACCCATACCAATGTTCATGAAATTCAATTGGGGGTTGCAACATACACTGCCCCTCCGAACCTTTTGAGTGCCCTGTCTCCATTAAAAGTTCCATTAAGTAATCTTACAAATTACAGACGAGAAAGTTTTCCTTCAGCGTTTTAGCAAAAAAGTCACGAATGATGCTCAACTTAGTTCGCCCATTTTAATCAAACTGTTAATACCTTTTCGATCAGGGTTTCGGAAAAATAATTCATGTGAAAGTTCAATACAATCAGTTCTTTTGAAATGGAAAAATGCTATTTACAAGAAGAAGGTGATAGGTGTAGTTTTTCTAGACTTTAGACGTGCTTTTGAGACTATTAATAGAGATCTACTATTATTGAAATTAAAAAGATATGGGTTCGGCCCAATAGTTATACAATGGTTTAGTGAATATCTCAAAAACAGATTTCAAAAAACTAGATGCTTTAATAGTACATCTTCAGCTAAAAAAAACTACCTTTGGCGTTCCACAAGGAACTGTATTAGGCCCTGATTTATTTGTACTATGCATAAATGATATTGTTAATGTGATTAAAAAATGTAACATTATTATTTGCAGATGACACTTTAATATATTTTATAGGAGATGATATTGAAAAAGTAATAAATATCATCAATGATGAATTAGTAAATGTATATAACTGGTTAGGTAAAAATAGTCTTTCTTTAAATGTAAATAAAACAAAATTCATGATAATAAAAAATAAGTGTAACGAAATTGATACATCTAGTCATGTGGGAATACAAATTAATAGTCAAAAAATAGAACAAGTTTATGAGTGGAAGTACTTAGGCGTAATAATAGATTGTCACTTAACATTTTCTAGTCATTCAAACAATGTTATCAGTAAAGTTGCAAAAAAAGTAAATTTCATGGGTAGAATAAGCCAAAATCTTAGCAAGTGGTCTAAATTATTACTATATAAAACAATAATACTTCCCCATTTGAATTATTGTGCTAGTATACTTTACCTCCTAAATAATACTGAAATTAACAATCTTCGAAAAAAACAAAATTGAGCATTAAGAATAATATTAAAATGTAGTAGGTATACTAGCATAAGAAGAATGTTGCAACTTACATCTTCGTCAAGTGTTAAGCAAAATATATTTTATAATACGATGACATTAATATTTAAAATAAAAAACCGAATATATCCAGAGCACATTTTAAATGAATTACTATTCGTAGAAGATGTTCATGATCATAATACTAGAAGTAGAAATAATTTTTATGTTCATACAGTAACAACAAATATAGGACAAAATAATCTGTTTCATAAAGGTTTAGTTGAATATAATTCACTTCCAGCTAATGTAAAAAACTGTACATATTTAACATTATTTAAGAAACAGTGTAAAAAATATGTAATAAATTACATTAATATTTAAGAAATTATAATGTATTATATGGAATTTATCTAGTTATATGCTATAAATAAAGTATATTATTATTATTAACAAATATTAAAACCTTCAATTTTTCAAAGCCAGAGTTATTTACAAATTTGAAAAGAACTCGCATACGAGCTGATGTAATTCTTACGTCACTTTTCTCCATCAAATATTAAATGCGAGCTATTATAACCAAACGTTTATAAAACAAAGCTTAACATATGCGTCATGGCAATGTTGCCAGATTCAGGGCTTAGGAAGACTGTAGAACATAGCGGGTTTGATAGCGTCTTGTATAAAAATATACGATATACACTTGAGAAAGGCGCGACGCCCCCTATAGTTCATTGTGATGAACTACGATTGTATAAAACTTTTTACAGACCCTACTTTTCCAAACCCAAATTGTATATTTTTTTATTGCAGTTTTAAGTAAACATTATCCTGTAGACCTCGAAAATATAGGAGAACGTTGCCAGACCCAAGCCCGGGTCTGAGAGCGTCGAAAATGGTCCGACAAGTCGGTAGAATATAGCGAAACGGGTGTGTATAAGCGGTTTGACAAATATATATATATATATATATATATATATATATATATATATATATATATATATATATATATATATATATATATATATATATATATATATATATATATATATATATATATATATATATATATATATATATATTGATGCCTGTTAAGCTGTCACCTCCGTCATACAGAGGAGACGGCCTGACTTCCGGGTATTCCCGTGGATATATTGCTAAAAATTTGTTATATTTGTGATGAGGGGAAACTCTAGAATCCGAATCTCAAGAAAGGGGAAATTATTTCCCTTGTTTTATTTTGTCATATATAGAGTATACAGAAGATACGAACCGACCTCCAAAATTTATATATAAGAAGATACTTATAGTTCGCTGTTACCTCCAGCAGCGCTGCCAAGTGTTCGGAGGTCAGAAGATACCACCGTTATGTGCAGTTATATATACAGAGCGTTGACTCCACATTCCATAGATGCACATTTAATAAAAAGGTTCTCTTGTGGGTCTCCAGATGTTGAAATCGGGTGGTTTAAATTGCTCGCCGAGGGCATTTTAGTGGCCAGATAACAAAAGAAAACAAGCGAGCATTCTCGATTTACTTATTTTTTATTTTTTGAGTTATAGGAAATTGTCGTTTTTGTATTTCTTATGAATTGTTATTAAAGATATTAAAAAGCCGTTTCGACACTATTAAAGTGTCTTTATCAGTAGCACTGACTAGTTGAATAAGGCTTTTCTAATTATAATCATTGATTTCTGGTTTACTTCATAAAGTTGTATTTTTTAAATGAAAACTTTAGTAATTTGATTAGAAATACTTAGATCGGTTATATATTAGAAAGAAATTTCTTTCTATAATGAACTGAAAATATAACAAAACCAGAAAAAGGGAATTCTTTTGTTATTGTCAATAAAAGTCTAAGAACGCAACCAGTACCAATATTGCGTATAATTAGTATAGCACATTTTTGAAATTTAGATGTATTAGACATAAATCAGTTATGTAACGTAGTATTTGTATAAATATGATATTCTACAAAGTTTCTTTTAATCTCGGGAATAACGGTTAAATTGAATATGCTTTTATCCAGATTCCATTTCGATTGAAATAAAGGCAGATACTCTTTTAATTTTTACTAAACTCGATAAGAGTTTAATATAAACAAATTAAATATTGTGTTTTTTACAACAAATGCTTGTTGTTTCCGAAGTCACGCACGTATCATGTAGGACCATTGAATTTCCCGTGATTTGATTAACAAAAAGAGTTACCAACCTTATTAAGATTAAAACAAATCGAAACACAACAAATTAATCAACATTTTTATAGAATTTTTGCTTAAGACATTTTTTCCAGCATTTGTTGATCTAACGAAATACAGAATACGTATGTTACACTGTTATACATGTACCTACCTCTTGTAAATTTATGTTTTAACTTATGTTTTAAATAAAGCACTTACTAACGACAAAACATCTACGTTTTATGGAACGTGTACTTTAAGTCCACATTAAAGACAGGTTTAACTTAATGTAGTCTTTTTTGATAACATTGTATAAACTATAGATAAATAGTAGGTATATTGCGTTATCAGAATTAAAAGTGGCAGTTTATTTGACGCTTAATTATGTTAGCAATCGCGGCTCTCCATTTAAAACAAAATACCACTATAAGCTTTTGTTTGAAATAATGTTTATCAACCTTGGCACAACCTTAATATCCGAAAATGGCCCACTGCTAGACTAAAGTAGGGATGATAATTTGATACCAAGCTTGGTCTCAGACATGGAAAGATCAGAGTTACCCAATATTGGTTGTTATTGGCTAAAACCAATACGTTATGCAATGTTTTGGACAATAAATGACACCGATATCGCAATAAAACTAAAGTTAGTCTTGGACCGATCTTGAATGTTAATGTAGTACCAAGGCTGGTAATTGAGAAACAAAGCAACTATTACACAATCCTTTTCCTTTAATGAATGCTAGTGCAAACAAGCAACGAAGTCTACCATTACTGTTTCGCCGTAACTGAATGCAAAGTCGATTTTTGTGTTGGATATAAAATATTCATTAACAAAATAAATACGAAGAAATCGAAAATTCGTATAAATGATTAATGTCTTAGACTCTCAACACATATTGAGACCGTACAAACCTAACACTTTCATAGTGTACGTCTTCTTGTGCAAATACATATGTACAGTCGGTAAGTCAATATAGTTTACACTTTAGTCTTGCCAGTGTAAGTTTAAGTTCATAAAAATTCAGTAGGTTAGCAACCACTAATCCATGTTTACAATAAACCACATTTACAGAAATTTAGCAAAATATAATATGAATATTGACCCAACCTTAGCCGAAGGGTAAGAAACCAAGATTTTGAATTTTGAAGATTGCTAAAACTGGAGTTAGTTTAGCGAACCTAAGATTCAAAGTTGGCTAAGGTTTTGGGTGATAAGTATTTAACCGGCACTTGATATGTAGAGATTGACTAAAAAGGTAAGTACTCACAGCAGCGGATCCGCAGGCGGATGTCATACGATTGGTCGGATTGAGTCGATTTGACTCAAACCGACCAATCGTATGACATCCGCCTGCGGATCCGCTGCTGTGAGTACTTAGCTTTAGACTAGCTAAAGCAAATTAGCGAAATAGTATCTGATATTTGACTTAAGTATATTGCATGGGTAACTGGCATTAACCTAACGGGTGAAAATTTGCTGAAGCTTGGGCAAGTTGTAAGGAACCCTGATTCGGTTTCTGAACATTGGCTCCGACTTGTACAACGTTTAGTGAACCGAAAATTAGTATCAGGTTGTTGATTAACCCTCGAGTGACAATTAAACAACCGAGACTCAGAATCTGAAAATTGCTTGAAACGTGGGTGAAAATCGGTGCGTCCAACACACCGCTGGAAATATAGCGCTGCAGCAGTTTTCACAGCCGTCTTAGATTTAACAATCATCCAAGCAATAATATTGTTTTAAGTACATCATCATTTTATACATATAAAACGCTTAAAAATAAATACATATTAAACATGAGTTAGAGAACCAAGATTCGATATCTGAAAATTCGCCTACACTTGGATCAATGTCGAGAAAACGACATTTGACTGTCCAGTATTCAGCCACGCTGGGGTTTATTCAAAGACCTTTGTTTTAATTTTTTTTCTTCTAATAAAAAATTGTTGGTATTGCTAGACTAAACTTCTAATCATAGAGAGGAGGCACTTTTACCCTAGTGGAAAAAATAGTATGTTTTATTTGGATTTAAAGTGACTTTGTTTGTTGCTATTTACGAGCGATAAATAACTCCGCCTAAATAATAAATAAATAATAATCTTATCATGTGAACAACTCCGCTATAGGGTAAATACAAGTATTTTACTTAATTGGGCTCGATTCCTATAAGGAATCTAAATAGAATGACTTTAGGAGAGTTCACGCATCCTAGCTGCGATGTGCAAACGGGTTTTCCAAATCAACTATGTGGATTGTTTGACAATTACTTTAATTGTAATCATAATGCATCAATCCTAAATCCAAATATAAAATGCAGGGAAACAAGATTGGGCGATGAAAATTTTTCACCTATCTCTGCAAATGAGACTTGTCTCCAACTCTTCTTATTTCATTATGTCGAGCTGTTAACAAGTGTCCAGTCCTCATACTAAGGTCTTCCTTGATCAGTGGCGACATAGATCTGGAGCTCATGTCCATTTCCTTCGCCAACAAACGAATAGGATAGGATGTTAGTATAGGATTTTTTTTACGAATAGAATGTTATAAAAAGAAACATTTTTGATTTATAGTTATTTATGTTATAAATCCGGCAATGAAACTTTACAGAACGAGTTTGATCTCTGAAGGAAGACAGAAGTCGCGTCTGAAATCTTGAAACGATAACTAAGGAGAATCATTTACAGGACCTATAACGTTTTTTTTCATGTGTTGCAATTTTTTCTCTTTGAACGAAAGTTCATTCATCCCCTGCTTTATAATAATCTAGTGATTCTATATAGTAGAGTAAATTTTTGCAAAAAACATGCCTAAGTTCTTATTTTTTACTATCTAAAGATAGAGACTTGAAATCTTCTGTAATGCCTTCAGTACTGGACCAGTATAAAATGTACTATGTTTAAAATGGGGGCACGCCCCCCCTAGTGGTTGAGACCCCCATTTTGTACCCTTAATTTAATAACGCAAACAAATTGAGCGAAATTTATGTTGGGAGGGTTCTTGGAGTCACTGATTATGAATCCAATGAGAAAATTGAAAAATTCAAAATGGCGGTCCTAAAATAACGGCCTTTGAGATTCAGAATGCGATTTACGCCGTTTCTATTGATTTTAGAGAAAAATTCATGTGATTTTGCAAAGGAATACACTATTTCGATTACCTTATTATGTAACCCCTTTGCTCTGCCCTAGTAGTAAAGTCAATTTTTGCATAAGTTCCTATTTTTTACTATCTAAAGATAGAGACTTGAGATCTTTTCTAATGCCTTCAGTACCAGTTTTACCCCTCGGTGGGTTGAAACCCCCATTTTACACTCCCAATTTAATAACTCGGGAAGTTTTCCATTAACTTGAGTGAAATTCATGTTGGGGGGGTTTTGGTGTTCCTGATTATGAGTCCAATGAGAAAATTAAGAAATACAAAATGGCGAACTCAAAATGGCGGTATTTGAGATTGAAAATGCGATTTACGCCCGTTTCTATTGATTCTAGAGAAAAATCCAAAGAGTCAAAAAGTGTTTAGAATGTAATCTTGCATAGGAATACACTATTTTGGTTACCTTATTATGTAACCCCCTTCAATCAACCCTAGTGGGCTTCTCAGTAGGGGAGAGTGAAGGAGTTACATAATAAGGTAACCGGAATTATGTATTCCTATGCAAAATCACATTCTAAACACTTTCTGGCTTTTCTCATTTTTCTCTAAAATTAATAGAACCGGCGTAAATCGCATTTTCAATCTAAAATACTGCCATCTTGTGTCCGCCATTTTAGATTTTGAGATTTTCTTATTCGACTCATAATCAGCGACCTCACAGCTCCCTCCAACATAGTTTTTGCTCAACTTGGTTGAAAACTTCCCGAGTTATGAAACTGGGAGTTTAAAATGTGGATTTCAACTCCCCGAGGGGGCGTGTCCCTATTTTAAACATATTACATTTGATATTGGTCTAGTACTGAAGGCATTACAAAAGATTTTAAGTCTCTATCTTTAGATAGTAAAAAATAAGAACTTAATGCAGAAATTGACTCTACTACTAGGGCAGAGCGAAGGGGTTACATAATAAGGTAACCAAAATAGCGTAGTCCTTTGCAAAATCACATTATAAACACTTTTTGATTCTTTGAATTTCTCTCTAGAATCGATAGAAATGGCGTAAATCGCATTCTCAATATCAAAGGCCGTTATTTTAGAGCCGCCATTTTGGGTCTGCTATTTGAATTTTTTAATTTTCTCATTGGATTCATAATCAACGACCCCAAGAACACTCCCAACACAACTTTGCTCAATTTGGTTGCGTTATTAAATCAGGGGTACAAAATGGGGGTCTCAACCACCAGGGGGGCGTGCCCCCATATTAAACATATTACATTTTATATTGGTCCAGTACAAAAGGCATTAGAAAAGATTTCAAGTCTCTATCTTTAGATAGTAAAAAATAAGAACTAGCAAAAATTGACTATACTAATAATAAAAATACGTCACTTTATGTTAAACTGACGTTTGTTTAAGCCTTTCAGTACGTAAAGCTTCATGTCAAGATTATGACGTAAGGTTTTATTTTCCGCTACAATATGGAATTTAATAGAAAATATGTTTTAGTCGTAATTATGTAAAAATATAAATAGTTAATATTTTTTATTTCATTTCGTATTTCAAACAATTCTTTATATACCACAATTAGTAATATAAAGTATATCTTGATCTCCGTTGTCAATGATACCGGAGTTCAAGACGTTCTTGATCTCCGTTGTTGTTGGCAACGTAAATAATTTGATGTTGCATTATAGCCACATGCATGCATGCATGCTGCTTTTTATCTCCTTAGTTACGCGTATGATGACACAGACAAGGCAACTTGCTTCTTTATACAATAAATTTGGATGGATTTTAAAAGGGAGAAATTAGGATTGAAATACGAAATAAAATAAAACAACTTATGCAATACGGAGATCAAGCTTCTTTAAATCCTCAAAGATGTTATAACGCCTCGGCTGGCGCCTCGGCGTTAAACATCTTCTTGGATTTAAAATATCGCTTGATCTCCTAATTACATAATATATATTACAAAATGAGTATTTCAGACTTATTCTTTCCTTCATCAAATGTAAACATAGTTAGAATGTCAATGAAAACTTTATTAACCGGGTAATTCTGTGAAATTTGCAAACTACATACCAAATGTTACATTATTTTGCTTAGTAAAATTATTTTTCTTTGAAAATTATATTAATTATTATATTACTTGTAATACTAAAAATATTGAAGATTTTAAAGATTTTAAATCTTTCTTTGTGGATGCGAGAATGAATATATCATATGTCATATGACAATTCCTAAAATAATAATCAAATAATAATAATCCAGTAAATCCGAAATGATCATTTTGTAAAAAGATGAATTTTTTATTTATACATAATTACGACTAAAATGTATTTCCTATTTAATTTTTTTCATATCTCAAAGAAAGTCGTTTTCAATTCAAAACTTTTTAAATGAAATAGAAATTATTATTTTATTGTTCTTAAGTATCATTAACTATTTAAAAATGACGTACAATTCAAGAGATCTCTTAAATTTTCTGAGTAGTTTACAAATATTTATTTAAATGCTGCTACTATACCCAAAAGGGTCTGTAAAAATTTAGGTAACGTGAAATGGCCGAAACTACGCCAGGGGTACTGGTTTCGATGGAATTCTATATACCTGAGTGGTTTAGGTCTTGTACACAACGTTGCCAATGTGTGGAGCCTGCAACGTACCGTACATGATACAAAAAACAACATATACAGGCGGAGGTGACATCGTATTGGCAATTATACAACTAACAGCGACGGCAACGCCAGCGATCTACAGCTGAACTAAAAATTAATTTTGTGAGTATAAGTATGACGTTATCACCTCCAGACAAAAATTTGAATTTAGGCTTCTAACACCATCTATATGCTTATACAGTCGAAAACAGGGCAAAACGTTGTGACCTCCGAAAACGGAGGTCACAACGTTATATATGAGGTGACAACGTATGCTGGGTATCTACTTTGGAGGTGACAAGGTACCCTTTATCAATATATATATATATATATATATATATATATATATATATATATATATATATATATATATATATATAAATTGAATTTTCTTAAATGGAACACCCTGTATTTTATTGCCTGGTTCGACGTAGAATTTCAGTCTGATTTAAACAATATAGAATATACAGGGTGCCCATTATGTATGGAATATAGTATATATCTCGGTAAATATGGACTTTATAAAAAAATTTGTTATGTAAAAGTTGTTTAACATTTTATTTTCCATAATAAGATAGCATTCAATTGTTTTTATTTCAGAAAACAAATGAGTAATGAATAATTTTTTTAAATAGCAATGTACCCTTTCATTAGGCTCATTTGATAGAGATTTTTTTTCTCTTTTCGATGACCTAAAATCTTAGTACCCTTACATCAGAAAATTTTTGAAAAAAACGTAAAAAATGTTTCTTAAGTTAATTTCACCAATAACATGAATCTAGATATCCGAGATCGTAAAGTATCTCGAATTATTACCCTAAAATAAACAGATGTGCATCTACATAATGTACAAAACAAAACAAATAAACAAAAAACAAAATAAAACAAATGAACAGAAAATTATGTACGTCTTTTATAAAGCTTGAAGACAAAACGAAATTAGCAATAAAATGGTTTTCATGGCAATAAGTGTTCAAAATGTTCATTAACTTCAAGGCAGTGGCCCAACCTATCACGAAAAGCTTGAAAAGAATTTCTGAGTGATCTGGGAGAAATTGCTGCAGCTTCATTTTGTATTCGTTGCTCTAATTCTGCCAGATTCTGGGGTCGGTTTGTATACACTTTTGATTTTAAATATCCCCAGAAGAAGAAATCGCAAGGTGTAAGATCCGGTGATCTGGGAGGCCACTCCACAGACCCTCTTCTACCTATCCAACGGGCCGGAAATATCACATTTAAATATCGGCTTACATCTAAATGATAGTGGGGCGGTGCTCCATCTTGTTGAAACCAAAGATCATCAAGATTTGCTTGGCAAGCTGGAATAATTTGCTGTTGCAATAATTGCAAATAACGGTCACCAGTTAGAGTACCACGAATAAAGAAAGGTCCAATTACGCTATACGTTTGATTTTTGTGGTGTTTGGGTATGATTTTGGATCATCCAATGGGGATTTTCAGCGGCCCAATATCGACAATTATGCCTTTTTACATTTCCATTTAAACAAAACGTAGCCTCGTCAGAAAAAACAATATTATTAAGAAAATTTGGATTGTTGTTGATTCGCTCCATCATAAATTCACAAAATTCAACACGTCGATGGTAGTCATCTTCGGATAATTCTTGCAATTAAGTCGGTTTGTACTGATGTAATTTTTCTGAATGTAATATTTTCTGTATTGAACCTTTACTTACGGCATGGTTTAAACTTAATTGACGAGTTGAAATGTTTGGATTTTCTTCAATTTCTATTAAAACATCGAGCTTTTTATCTTCATTTGTCGCAGACCTCTGCGGACCAGTCTTCACCAGATCTTTAACATTGCCAGTTTCCCTAAACCGTTTCAAGGTTTTGCTAACTACTGACTGGGTGATTGGTTCTCGATGTGGATAACGCTCATTAAAAATTTCACATACTTCTAATTGTGTTCGTTTGCGATCCCCATAACCGACCATAATTAAAATTTCTATACGTTCAGTTTCTGTTAAATAAACCATTTTTGTTTTTCCATGTACCAACAACTTAATTAAATAAACAAACTTCTGTCACAATAAAAGCCTACAATCAATTGTTAAGACAAATGAAAGAGATCTTGGATATCTAGATTCATGTTATTGGTGAAATTAACTTAATAAACATTTTTTACGTTTTTTTCAAAAATTTTCTGATATAAGTGTACTAAGATTTTAGGTCATCGAAAAGAGAAAAAAAATCTTTATCAAATGAGCCTAATGAAAGGGTACATTGCTATTTAAAAAAATTAAAGTGTTATTCATTACTCATTTGTTTTCTGAAATAAAAACTATTGAATGCTATCTTATTATGGTAAATAAAATGTTAAACAACTTTTATAAATTTTTTTGTAAAGTCGATATTTACCGAGATATATACTATATTCCATACATAATGGGCACCCTGTATAATACTTTTAATAGTTTTTGAAATATTTGCTTTTAAATATATAAATTAATTACACACTATCGCATACTCAGTCGAGTATGCTCTGATTTTAAAAACATTTGTTTTGAATTGTTACTTTGACATTTCTAACAATAAAATAAATGGGCATTAGTGAATTCAGTGAGTTTATACTGTAAAAATGCCATACATCACAGAAAAACGAATTAAATATTTTATGTGTTATTATTTAATATTATTTATTTATATATTTAAACGTAAGTAATTCGGAAAGTATTAGAAGTAAACACTATGTGTTCTATATTGTTGAAATCAGTGCAAAATTGTACATAAAAAATGCAATAAAATACAGGGTGTTCCATTTAAAAAAACTCAATTTATATATATAACTTCGGTATTTATTTTTCAATTATTTTTTTGATGTCATATTTAAAAACTTTAGAAAAAGCCCTACAACTTTTGTTAAAATAATTTTTTTGTAACTACAGAAATAACAGAAAAGTAGGGGGGGGAAAGTTAAGTAGATCACCCTGTACTTTCAAAAATAATTTTAATTTTTTGTGTTATCTTTTTTTTCTATTTGCATGTCCAAAAGAGATTTTGTTAAATACTGGAAACAGTAACATTTTATTTTTTAAAGTTGATATCATTGTCGAACAGATGTTCTTAAAATGTCAAACTTATTTACACAAATTTAAAAACCAAATGCAGGATTAGAATTTTCAGTGTTGCCAACTATCAAACCTGTTAACAAAGTATCCCTAACAAATTTTGTTTATAATTAAGTTATTTTTTTAAACGATTACAAATTAACACTAATAATAGAAAAAATGGTATAAAGTATTCGTTTTATAGGATACGTTTTTAGTGCACGTGTCCAAGTTTAGAAAAAGACTACCATAGGGGGAGTTTTAGGATATACTATTTGATACAAATGAAGCCATTAGGACATGCATACTGCGTGTTCAAAAGAATTCTGGAAACAGTAATATTTTATTTTTTAAAGTTGATAGCAATGTTGAACAGCTGTTCTTAAAATGTCAAACTTATGTTGATTTTGACTGGATGCACCAAGATCCGAATCCGTTTAATCAGCACTAGCGCAGTCACGTGATCGCATTACCGACTGCCAATTTTACAACATTCCTTTGAGTGTTATCAGGTGGTTGTAACAATCCTAACCTCACTTTTGACTATGAAAATCAAATATAATTACAAGAGGATATAAATAATTTATACAGTTGGTCTCAATTGAATAAATTAGAACTGAATATAAGTAAATGTTTTGTAATTGTTTCAGTTTTTTTAGAGGTCATAAAAAATTCGATAGTGATTATACGATCAATAATTTACAATTACAAAGAGTAGCATCAATCAATTATATTTTTATACACAATTCTATGTGCTCGTTCCAACTACTTAACAAGTTTTCAGTTTTTAGCAAACGGAGAACTTTACTTGCCACAACAATATAATAGTTTGGAGTACCGATCGTATAGCTTGTTAAAGTAGTCTTAATATGTGCTTAATACAAGATATTACGATCACAAAAACACTGCGAACTGTAGTGTGTGTGTGTGTGTGTGTACTCGATCTTCGAAGCTGCTTGAATAAGATCAAAATGCCAATAGTATAGTGAACTTGCTGGTTAACCCTTATGCTGTGGTCATAGCTTCGAAACAAGTGGATGCTGGAAAATTAATTTAACATAACAATGTGTTTGTATGAACAATAAAAACAGAACATTGTAGGAAGGGATATAAATGCAATATCGACTTTTACCTGCAAACTGGCACGAGGTCAACCGATTTTTAAAAACTGCTGATGCCTACAAGCACTCTGAGCGCTAACGCAACAGATGTCAAGGTTTCCAATTTTTTTGGTAGAATTCTGATGGCTGGTGTATTTAATTTAGCGTTGAAAATAAAAATGAGATAGCCGCTCTGGTCTTTCGATACATGCCTGTTTATCTTTAGTTGTTGAAGGTGCAATCAGTACAAACATTAACCATATCGTGTAGATGGGTTTATGTGTGTGCACTTGACCTTTCAATGTAAAGTGGTGGACCTTGAAATTGCGGCAGTGATGGTATAAGGTACGAAGAACAACTGCAAGAAACTCTTATGTTTAGGTGATCTGTCAGTATTAACATTGAGGTTATAATTAACGAGAAAGAATTCTACATAGCAGTTGATTTATCTTTTTATATAAAATATTATATTTGAAAATTATAATTAAATATATCTAAAACAGGGAAAGTACACCAAACATATATTACAGGAAACCAAATCATCTTAGACGATGAAGGAATTGTGATTACCTTGCGATTGTGATGCTTTCAGTGGTGGGTCAGTGCACACACTTTATCCATGTTATTTGCTATGCGTCAACTTTAAATTATGTTGTTAAAGATTAAATCAAGTATTCAACCTTACAAAAACAAATGCCTAGTAATAATCTATAAAATCTTCACTTATTTCTAGAGTTGATTTTAAGAACAGATGTTCTTAAAATGTCAAACTTATTTACACAAATTTAAAAACCAAATGCAGGATTAGAATTTTCAGTGTTGCCAACTATCAAACCTGTTAACAAAGTATCCCTAACAAATTTTGTTTATAATTAAGTTATTTTTTTAAACGATTACAAATTAACACTAATAATAGAAAAAATGGTATAAAGTATTCGTTTTATAGGATACGTTTTTAGTGCACGTGTCCAAGTTTAGAAAAAGACTACCATAGGGGGAGTTTTAGGATATACTATTTGATACAAATGAAGCCATTAGGACATGCATACTGCGTGTTCAAAAGAATTCTGGAAACAGTAATATTTTATTTTTTAAAGTTGATAGCAATGTTGAACAGCTGTTCTTAAAATGTCAAACTTATGTTGATTTTGACTGGATGCACCAAGATCCGAATCCGTTTAATCAGCACTAGCGCAGTCACGTGATCGCATTACCGACTGCCAATTTTACAACATTCCTTTGAGTGTTATCAGGTGGTTGTAACAATCCTAACCTCACTTTTGACTATGAAAATCAAATATAATTACAAGAGGATATAAATAATTTATACAGTTGGTCTCAATTGAATAAATTAGAACTGAATATAAGTAAATGTTTTGTAATTGTTTCAGTTTTTTTAGAGGTCATAAAAAATTCGATAGTGATTATACGATCAATAATTTACAATTACAAAGAGTAGCATCTGCCAAAGATCTTGGTATTAAGTTCAATACATCACTTAACTTTTCTGAACATTACATGGCTATTACCTCCAAAGCCAACCAGATGCTAGGCTTCATTTTAAGAAACTGCAGCAGTATGACAGTCACCTGTCTCAAATCAGTTTATTCTGCGTTAGTAAGATCACACCTGGAATATAACTCAGTGGTATGGTCACAACATACACCACATATATTAATCAATTAGAAAATATTCAAAATAAATTCTTGAAATTTTGTGCATACAAATTAAATATTAATCTAGATGTTCACAATAAATATGAAAGAATCCGAGACTTACTAAACTTAAACACTCTTGAATTCCGTAGGCTTCAACGAGACATAACTTTTACATTTAAATTATTGTCAGGCAAAATTAACTGCCCTGAATTACTAGAATCTATAAATTTAAAAACTCCGATAAGAAATCTGCGATATAATGAACCCTTTTTTATTACTTAATATGTAATATGTAAATGAACACAATATTGTTCTTTTTACTACTTGTTTAACAAATATTACAGAATTTAGAAATATCTAGTAAAAATGAAATTCAAAGACATCGAATGCAAATTTATATGTAATTTATAACTTAATGAGTAGATTATTATATATTTATGATTGTTGAAAGCTTTTATAATTGTTATTGTTAATCTTTAAGAATTTATATTGTTATTGTAAATAATTTAAGTACTATTATACAGATATCATCAAAAATATATATTTTTTAAATACATTTTATATTGTAATGGGGGTATCCTATATATTAAATAAATAAATAAATAATTGTTTTAAATTGAAAATTAAATGTTTCTAATAATATTCTTTAACAATATCCAAATAATTGTTTATTTTTGGTCTTTTTTCATCTCTTCCTATTATTAGTAGTGCCACTTCATCGCTACTACTGCTATTTTCTAGAACAGCAAATAAACAAAAATTTAATAGAGCATTCCTTGCTTTACCATCCATTACGACAACATGTTGGGGTTATATATTTTTTAATAATAAACAAAGCACGCTTTTGACATTTTTCCTGTTGCACCGTCAAAACTCACATTGCAAATTATTGTGAACTGGATGTGAGCACCGTAACTAGTCAAATATATTGTTGAAAATGCACTCTTAATAGTCGAAACAAACGAATGTACAAACCTTGTTCGGTGCGCACCAGGGCAACCAGTCAAAGTCTATTATTTACTCTGTAAATTTGAATAACAAATGCAGAATTAGAATTTTCAGTGTTACTAACTCTTAAAAAAACCTTCAAAGTTTACCTGACAAATCTTATTTAAAAACTAACTAATAAGTTAGTTTTTAAATGATTACAAAATAACCAAATAGAAAAAATAGTATAAAGTAAAATGTGTCTTATGAAACTAATACTTTAATATACTACGTGTTCGTGTGTTCAAAAAGATTTATTTGAATACTGGAAACGGTAACATTTTACATTTTAAAGTTGATATCACTATTGAACAGTTGTTCAAATGCTGTAAGTTTGAAAAACAAATGCAGAATCTAAATTTTCCCAATTTTGCCGACTAACAAAAAAGTTTTTTCTTAAGAAATTTTATTTAAAACAAAATGTAAGTTATTTTTTTAAATAATTAAAGAATAACGCAAATAGAAAAAATATAGTATGAGCAAAAAGTAATTCCATTAAAGGTGCCTTGGAATTTTGAACTCATGTGAATTATAACACCAGAAAATTATAACAACTGTCACTGTCAAAGGACTGATTATTTTCTATAATTTTTTGTTTCATGAGTTAAAATTCAAAAAGCACCTTTGATGGAGTTACTTTTTGCTCATACTATAGTATAAAGTATTCGTTTCATAAGACGTTTTAGTGCATTTGTCCACGCGTGCACTAACAAGTGTCTTATGAAACTAATACTTGAATATTCTTTTTTACAGAGTTCAGTTAAACTGATCCATTGTTGATCGTTATTTAGTTATTTAAGTTTCCCTGGCAATAAAAAAAGGCTTCAAGTAAAGTTTTATGTTCCGTTATTATGGAAAACCAGGAAAATACCTTGAATTTAGAAATACCACTCTTGCTGGCCACCCTATACATGCAAACGTGTAATACCATAATGAAATTACAATTCAAGAATCCCAAGTAAAATGAAACTCCGAATTATTTTATTTAAGGAAAGTGAAGATGGCACATCATTGGCATAAACTGCACAGAACCACCCTCTGTTATTCATTTATTTTATCTACAACTACTTAGATAAGACCTCATTATGTCATTCATTTGATTTGAGTTAGATAATGAAGTTCATTATATCACTAGTGTGGTAATGAATGACATAATGAGGCAGTCGTAGATAAAACTTTGTACGGTACATGTGGGATAAAGGCATAATAGCACTCGTGTGATTTCACACTCATATAATAATGCCTTTATCCCACTAGTAACATAAGTAACTGTTATACCAACCTACTTAGCATATTTCTGTAGACAGTATGTGCTTAGCAACAGTTTCGAATTTAGTAAAATGGATTTGATGCTTTAATATTCAAGTATATAAAATTCGATACAATTAATTTTTGAAATCTTGTTTCACGCTACTTTTATAATTTAATATTAATGGATCAGTGGGGTGTAAGTATTCTAATGATCTGAAAATAAGAAATTCATTCTATTAAACCTAATTTAAATAATATTTAATTATAGTTACCAACTATAGAGCCACACCCTGTACCTCCACCTTCTCCTTATTTGGATTTACGTCCTATACAACTTATAGAAATTAAAGCCAGAGGTAGATTTGGAGCTGTTTGGAAAGCTCTATATAAAACTGAAGAAGTTGCTGTTAAAGTATTTCCTGTTCAGGTATAATACAATCTTGTTGAAACTGATATTTTATTAAAAAGTTATCTTTTATTTAGGATAAGCAGTCTTGGTTGTTAGAACACGAAATATATAAGCTACCACACATGAACCATCCTAATGTTCTGCAGTTCATAGGAGCTGAGAAAAGAGGCGATAACTTACAAGCTGAATTTTGGCTTATCACTGAATATCATGAACGTGGTTCCTTATGTGACTTTTTAAAAGCACATACACTTACGTGGTCTGAACTTTGTCGTCTAGCTGAAAGCATGACAAAAGGTAACATAGATTAAACGAATGTCAACTCCATTGATAAAATCAATTTTTTGAAGGTCTAATGCATTTGCACGAAGATGTACCTGGCAGGAACGGTGATCATCTTGTAAAACCTGCAATTGCACATCGAGATTTCAAAAGTAAAAACGTTTTGCTCAAAAGCGATATGACAGCTTGTATTGCTGATTTTGGTCTCGCTGTAATATTTTATCCTGGGAAATCATGTGGAGATACTCATGGCCAGGTGGGAACAAGACGGTAAGTTAGTAAAAGAAAAATATCACATGTCATTACAGAAAATTATACTTTCAGTTACATGGCTCCAGAAGTGTTAGAAGGAGCAATCAGTTTTACACCAGATGCTTTCTTACGCATTGATATGTATGCTTGTGGCCTAGTTTTATGGGAATTGGTATCCCGTTGTACTGCACAAGGTGGTCCTATGACAGAGTATAGATTACCATTTGAAGAGGAAGTTGGTCAGCATCCAACATTAGAGGATATGCAGGAATCTGTAGTGCAGAGAAAAGTGCGGCCGACTATACCAGAAATATGGAGAAATCATCCTGTAAGTAGCATTATCGGTCTTGTCAGTGTTTAAACAAAAAAGTCTAAAACAAAGTTTAAAACACTGTTACATCTAGGTAAATTTTATTAATGATTATTATCATCAAATGTTTTTGTTATAGGGTTTAACAGGAATCTGTGATACCATGGAAGAGTGTTGGGATCATGATGCAGAAGCACGCCTATCAGCATCCTGTGTTATGGAAAGAATAATGATGTTGAGAAGATATCAAAACACAGATTGGCTTTTGGAGTATCGAATCGAGAATGATAGTCCTATAAAAGAAAATAGCATGTAGGCAGGTTGGTACAAAAACTTATGATTTAATAAAGATACTGTACAGCTATGGATTAGCAACATAAGGGCCCCCTAGACGTGCATTCAATTTTGATGAATTTGTATGTACACACAATTCGTACATACAAAATTATTGAGAGACTAGACATTACAGCAAAGATGACTTACATGTTTTAGTAATTTGTATGCACATTCATAAGTCGCTACTACACGTGTAATCATGTCTTTGTAATTTGTTTTTGCGAACAGCGTTTGGCCAACAAGTTAGAGCAACTCTTAAATGTTTGGCATTATGTTTCCTAATAGTTGCACTGGCCAACATAATATGGCCCTACATGTTTCGACATCTTTTTGTTTTGTTAAAAAGTCTTTTTGAATTTATATGTCTTTTAGCTTAAAAAACTTGCCTAGAATTACCTGCCCTGCCAATTTTTATTTTATATCGATTACTGTCATCAATTTGTGGGATACACAATTTCAAAGTACCTTATCTCTAAAAGTGTCGAATGTTAGTTACCACAATGGGCAAATGATCTTTAGAATAACAACTTTTTGGTTTGAATATAAAATTTTTAGGGATGTTTATTACAGTTTCTTTTAACGTTGGTAGTTTTATTTTGTGTAGTTAGGGACGCTTCATTTTGTTTTGGGAAAATTATGTAATGTAGATAATAAGATTTATTTTTTGTCTTTGCCTATTACAGTATTTTCTTTCAAGTTTTATGTTTATTTGTCTCTTTATGTTGAATAAGTTGTGTTTATTCCTTAATTAATCAGAAACCTATATCTCTCGATTTTAAACTTGAGAATAGTCAAAAATCGTCAATAAAACATTTTGACATGTCATTGAAAATTGGAATTTCATTTAATCTGATTTGGGAAATATACTTGAAAATAAAAATTATTAACGTTTGTAGAATAATTATTGTGGCTACAGTTTATTGTAGTATACAAGTAAGTGTGTAAACTAACATCCTACAAAAAGAGGTTTACTGATATTTCTGATTTTATATTTTATATACACTATAGGATAATTGAAAAGACAGTTAATAGAACAATAGCGAATTTTTATAGAAGAGAAGAGAAAATATGGTTTTTTTCTCAAGATTGCTTTATTTTTGGAGAAATTATATGTATGTCACCGGAAGTAGAGAGCGGTGAAGTCCTGACTTACATGTATGGTCACACAGTATCTGTTGCTATGTCAAATATTACAATATCACTGTTCAGTAGTTCTTGGTATTCATTCAAGCCTATACAGTGTCCGCCATAAACTTTGTGGGGCAATTACCTCTGCTTCCAAAAATACTTGAAATATGCCATGTCAAAGTTGACAGGTGTCATTAGGTATCTGTCAAATTTGCTATTATTTTTTTAAATCGGCAAAAACTGACCGTATTTGTTAAGATATGGAAAAAATTTATTAATAGAAAATGTTTCTAATGACATGTTACGTTCTCATACCTAGTTTGAACGAGATATTCCGACATAAGTAAATTTTTGTTTTTTAACATTTTTTGATATACATCCGTAAAATATTATATTGAAATCATTAAAAAACCTTTACAGGAATGGAAAGGTAACAAGTGCATAGCATACTTTGTTTCGTTTTGTTACAATTTCCAAGAAAATAACGCATAATTTTATTAATCTTTTTGTATTAAGTCATGTTTGAATAATACAAGAATTATAATCATAATTTAAGCAATTTAACACAAAACTACTAAAGTTTTACACAGAAATTACAAGGGCAAAAATGCATCTCGGACTACACAGAGATAAAGTGATAATTTAACTGATAAGATAAACAGTAGGTAGCTTGAAGGATTCAGTAACACCTCTTTTTAATTGTAATTAAGAAGAGAAGTAAAATCAGTAATAAAAATGGACATCTATTGCCTCTATCTGTAGTAGCGTACATCACTGACACTTTTAACAGCTTAGATAATTTAAGAGTATTGCTTGCAATCTGATCTTATTTTATCTGTTTAACAGATGGTGATCACGCAATGACCTAGATTTTCCATTTAAAAAATAGTCAGTTATGGGATTGTATTACAAAATGTTAAAAAACAACATTTTCCTATGACGGAATATCTCATTCAAACTTGGTATGTGAATGTGAAATGTCATTAGAAACATTTTTTCTTAATAGAACTTTTCTATATTTTAGCAAATAAGGTCAGTTTTTGCTGATTTAAAAAAAGCGTATTTGATAGACACCTAATGTCACCTGTCAACTTTGACATAGCGTATTTCAAGTATTTTTTGGAAGTAGAGCCCCATAAAGTTTTTTCCCAATCAGAATATTAAGGCTAGGTGTCAACCAGATCAAACTGACCACAATTGGCACGATTTGAGTCGTGCGATAAAGATCGTGCACATGTATTTTTATTGGAGCATGTCCATTGACACGATTTGAGTTGTGCCCGACCAAAGTTTCAATCGACTAGTCGGACAAGATGCTGCATTCAAGATCATTGTCGTTGGTTTGCCACGACTCAAACTGTATATAATATAAAATAATAGGAGTACCTGACCGCAATTAATAAAACTGGTGGACATGTATAGATAATTTTGGTCCGAACGATCAATTTTGTAATCGACTACTGGTCAGGTCGGTCCGATTTGGTGGACATCTAGCCTAAGAAACCTTCCCATATGAATCCAACTTTATGGCCGAGTTTGAAATAACATTATACTTGCGTATAATGTTATTTCAATATACAATTTTGTAATTCAACTTCTAAACTCTTTAATAATTATTATATCTCTCGCTCTCTGACAAGAATGTTCCTCGGAAACTAATTTATTTATAAATTGGGGAAATTAGTTGGAACACAAAAAGAAGTAAGTTAAATATGTTTTTTCTCAGAAAGTATATGCCATATATCTATGAGATTCTTGTATGGGTTAGAAAGAAACCTTACGATTCTTATGCTATTAATTTTCAGACAAAAAAGCATTTTATTTAAGATTTATATGAAAATATAGCGAACTGTGTTTTCTTGTTTATTAATAGAGATAGCGTCAATATTTTTTCGCTAAATTAACACTTCTTCGACAAAATGCTCCTATTTTAACAATAAAAATGTAACAAAAAAAAATTTTTAGTGACGAGCGGTTTGGAAAAAAAATGTTTTCTTTCTTATTGCACTTTTATTGTTAAAATTAGGAAGATTTTTTTGATAGCTCGAAAAATAACGGATTTATGACAAATTAGTCAGATTTATTAGTTATAAATTAGCCTCAAATTTAGTCAGATGATGCAGTGTTGGATAGCAGAATTTTCAAAAACTGACCATTTTTCATCCAAAAATCTAAAAAAATTTATTTGTAAACGTTATTAGCGTAACTTTATGTGCACATCATTACTAAATTATGACATGAGATCATGCGTTGTTGCCATATGGAATTGGATATTCCTTGTTTGGATATTGCTTAGTTATCCAATTTAAAAGAATTATTCTCTTCTGAACAATACTATCTTTTTTTATCCCTATTCATCTCCCCCATCATCTTGAATCATTATTCTTATAGATTAATCCAATTTGTCGTAAGAAAATGGATAAAGAACTTCTACTTACATCATACATGAACTTGGATTTCAATTTAATAAAGTATCAAGTGATACATGTTCTCTTGTAACCAAATGTGTTATACCAATTGGAGAGCACTGCCACACACATAACGTCAGGTACTTACTGTTCTTATACATTTCAGAAATTTCATTGCGAATATTTGCATCTACAGTAGGATCAATGTCTGTAGTTAACAATTGTTTTCGATTTTGTTTCCTGTTTGGTTTGGAAACTTCTTCCGCAGATGAAATGCTAGATACATCTTAAGATATATTCTTAGTACTTGAGAAACTCCAGAATTATATATAGATAAATCTTTCTAACAGAAAAATAAGAACATAAACTTACTTCTCTAATTGCAATCT
Source organism: Agrypnus murinus (assembly GCA_929113105.1). Lineage (NCBI taxonomy): Eukaryota > Metazoa > Arthropoda > Insecta > Coleoptera > Elateridae > Agrypnus > Agrypnus murinus. Next base: position 5,835,313 of record OV816024.1, read on the forward strand.
AAGGAATAAGCGAACTGTTCAAAATAAATAATAGAAACGGAAAACACAGTAAACACAAAATAACAAAATATTGTAAACCGAACTCAGAAAGCACACTTGAAGTTTTCCCCTTCTGTTTCTTCCTTCCAAATCAGTTTTGTATATATCTTTAACCATTCTTTCATTCACTAATCTTGTTAGGTGTCCTAACCATCTTAGCCTATACCAGGAGTGGGCAAGTAATTTTAGGTGGGGTCCAAAATTTTTATCGAGGTCCAGGAAAAAACTTATATTACTTACTAATTTTTTATTTTAATTTTAACTCACAAAATAATATGAAATACAATAGATAGGCATAGTTATATTCAAAAATCAATGGAACAAATTACATTTGCGGTCTTGAGCCAGTTTTTTAGAGTAAGGTTTACGCGAGGAGAAGCTTATGCGAAGAGTGTCTTCAAGGTGGGCGGCCATTAATCTTGAGCGATATTTGTTCTTCAAAAAATTTATTTTTGAAAATGAAGTTTCACAAACATGGAGCTAAACATAGTAGCCAGGTAAATGACTAATTTTTTGTAATTGCTATTTATATTTTTCATATTTTTCTGGGACATGTTTACTCCAAAATTCTTCGGCGGATGCAGTTTTATACGTTTGCAAGGAAATGTCTTCCTGCAAGTCTATTATCTCCATTTGGAGTAATAGCTTTGAAAGGCGGAAAATCTCGCAGCCACATCAGTCAATTCTGCTGCTGGAGAAACTTCAAAAGATGATTTTAAGTATCACGACACCTTCTCTATCTCTGAAAAGTCATGGAATCTTGCTTCAAATTCCTTCTTAAGATCTGACATAAAATTTGAAGCAATGTCTATTTCAGAATTATTTTTATATTCAAAAATTGTTGGAAGGTGAATAAATTCTTGACTTGCAATGTCTTTTTCAAAGATATCCAGCTTGCGACGGCAAGAAGACACACTTTGTATCCGATCACATATTAATTTCCCATTTCCTTGTAGCTCGGGATTGAGCGCATTTAATAAATGTTTCAGAATGTTTTTCAGGATAGCCACAGCTAGCATATTGCGTTCGTTTGCTAGGAACTCCAAATTTATTTAGCGAACGAACATTGTTGTATTGCAGTAAGTCAGAATGCGCCGAATCACATTCAGATAAAAACTCTTTGAACTGTCTGTGCTGAAAAGCAGAACGAGACCTCATCAAAATTAATCAACTTGGTCAAACTGTCCATTACTTCTTTCTGACACTAAGTTTTTCACAAAGGGTTGTCTGGTGAATTATGTACTGATAAGATAGTAGCCCAGCATTCTTATCCTTGATTCTCTTTGCTAGTCCATTTTCTTTGCCAATCATTGCTGGAGCCTCGTCAGTTGAAAGAGACACCATTTTATCATAACTAATGTTTGATTTTGCCATGACGTCATGAAAAGTCTTGAATAAATCTTCTTCGCGAGGCTTGCCTTTAAACGCAATATTGCTAACAATTCTTCCCCAAATGCTTTACTTTCAATTCCAAAACTTACACGAAACTAGATATTTGTTCTTCATCAACAGTGTCACATGATTCATCAAGTGTTATGGCGTAACAAGGCTGCTTCGTTCGAGCAAACTACTTTTATTGTCAGCAGCCAAAATTTCGGTTCTTCTTGTATTGCTTCTTGCCGACAATCGAATACCTTGAATTACGGCAACAAAATCCTTTTTTTCTTCAAAAAGTGCCGTGGCCACTTCCAACATACATTTTTTTACTATCTCAGAGTCTGGAAATGGCTTCTGGTGTTTAGTAAGCGTTCAGCATACACAACGCTGCTTCTGCCGATTTTTCTTGCTCGCTCATAGAGCGAACTAGTAAGGCCGTGCTTTTTTAATAAGAAGCTAGATATGCCTGGAGTTCTTCTTGATGAGTTTTACTACCCAGAGGAAAGTTTTTATGGAACTGCTGATTAGTTGTTTTGTAGTGTCACTTTAAATTGGCACTTTTAACAAGAGCGACAGTTCTGTTGCATATGAGGCAAACTGGGACAGCTCTAGGCCTATCAGGCAGCGTAAAACACTATCAACTTTACGCTTTTTAGGATCCATATCGATGCAAAAGAAGCGTTATAAGCCTCGATAATAACAAAATGCGCCGTACGAGATCGCAACAACTACTGACGAAGTGACGATAAGATTTGTGTACTTTATTTAGATTCTCTCTTTATAAAAATAATAAATTAAATTATATTATTTTCGATGAAGCAAATAATCTAAATAATGTAATAAAATTACATTTTGAACGTTATGATTTGCACAGTTGGTTATAACATGGTTATACTCTTAGTCATTACCAAATACTTTAATATTATTTATTTCCTTAGCTGTGACACAAATGTGGGATTTGCGCTGTTCCATCTGTAAGTCGGCTGCAAGCCGCACATTGGGCCTACATAATAATAATAATCGCCCCCTCCCTCCCACACAAGCTTATAGCTTCTGGGGCCTTGGCTTAGGCTATGGGTTGTAGTAGTTATTATTATTAATACCGGAAACTTTTTCCAAAAAAACTATGACATTTGAAATTTTGACAAGCAAATATTCTTATAATTTATTACACAATTGTTGCGTGTTAAATAATTTATTTTATCTTTACTTTGAAATATTTTGTGTTAAGTTCTTGTATATTAACAATGCCAGGATATCTTTGCGCAATTTATGGATGCACCAACGATACCATCAAAAATTATTCTAAATTGTTCTTTAGATTTCTTTTAAATGAAAACACGTAAGCAAATATCTTTTACTTTCAAGAAAATACCTTAGCTATTTTATAATTCAACTTAATCCGTCGTATGCATAAAATGTAGCAAATGCTTCTACTATTAGTCGATTTCACTCTTACTAATTAAAAAGCATATATTTTTCCTTTTACTAATAGAAGTAAAAGCATTTACTTCACTTTATGCATACGACCCAATGTAACTGAAATTGGCTATTATAGATACAACCAATGGCTTAAAAAATGTAAAAGTAAAGATCTCGAAGAAATTCGTAAACAAAATGGGCCAAAGATTCTAAACAGAAATTATAGAATATGTTCAGATCATTTTTCGAACGACGATTTTAAAAATAGTAAAATGCCTAGTCAAGGGTAAGAAATTGAGAATAAGGAGCTTTTTAAACAAGCAGCGTTAGCTACAAATTATGTAATTGCTTTACTTTAATAGGTTAATTAAAGGTGTTGTACCTAGTGAAACACCTGAGTAACACGAAAATGCTGGATGACTTACTTTTAGAAACACCGGAGGACACACAGAGATTAGAAACTCCTCATAAGAAAATAAAGCAATTGCAATCTAAAGCAATTAATGTGGCGGAGAAAGATGCCGTCTTGGGGTAAGAATTGTAAATTAATCAAGGTGACTTTACTTGGAATTATTGTTCTTCATAGATTATCATTCATCGTGAGTGTTGTGCCAAAAGATGAATCAGTGACAGAAGAAGAGATAAAGAAGAAGAAGGAGGGCACACTTCTCGTAACAGCACTAAAAGAAGACGAAAAATAGGAACATTAGAGAACATAAACTCATTAAAGAAGAAGCTACGGTTGTCTTAAAAGCGTGTCAGCAAATACCGACTATTATTTAATAAGTTGCGAAGAAAGCTAATTTCCCTAAAAAAATTAATAAAAGACTTCGTACTGATCTCCAACATTCCTTTAGAACTCAAAGAACTGTAACATCTTTTGAAGCGTCTAATAAAGCTAGAGGACTCCGATTATCAAAAAATTTCGCTCTTGCACTGTTCTCCAAAATCATACAGATTTTTACGAACGCATGCTTCTTTGCCAACCATACGATCCTTGAGGAGTTGGCTGCAAAATTTATTCGTTTATCCTGGACTAAATGAGAACATCCTAAAATTATTAAAAGTTAAAGCAGACTCTCTACGAAACCAAGAAAAAATAGTTTCGATAGTGTTTGACCAAATGGCATTAAAAGAATTAATTTCTTACAACGCACCATCAGATTTATTTGAGGGATTTGTTGATTTTGGGGATGTTCAGTCTAACAATGAAAATAATGATACTCTAAAAGTGAGATGTAATCAAGCTTTATGTATAATGATACGAGGAACCTACAGAAATTATAAGCAAATTGTAGGATATTATTTATCAAAAGATGCGATGAACGGCGAAAATTTGAGGAAGATAATCTTACACACAGTGACTAAAATTCCGGAAACAGGCTTAATACCAAAATCAATTGTTTGCGACCAAGGAACAAATAATCTAAAAATGAGACAACTCTTTTCCTTGTCAGTTAATAAACCCTTTATTGAAGTAAATGGAGAAAATATTTTATTCACGACCCACTGCATCTATTAAAATCGGTTCGTAATAACTTAAAGAAATACAACATTACACATGGAACAAAACAATTTTCTTGGTTACATATCGAGGAATTTTACAAGAAAGATCAAAATATGACCCCGAGGCTTGCCCCTAAACTAACTAAGAAATGCATTGAATTACTGAACGAGTTCATGAGAGTTCTGTCATGAGGAGAGTTGGACTTGCTGCTAAGGTTGTAAGCCTTTCAGTTAGTAATGGGATACTTACCAACATCGCATTTAATTCTATGCCAGCAAATACTGCATATATGGCAGAATTTATATCAATTTTTGACACACTTTTTGATATATTTAATTCCGATGAAAAGAATTCGGCTAAAGAATTTCGTTGTGCGATTACGTCAGATTCCAATCATTTAACAAAACTGTATGAGATTTCGCAATTTTTAAATGAACTTCAAGTTCAGAACAAAACAAAGACGAATCCTCCATGTATTATTGGATGGATAGAAAATATTAGCAGTTTAAAAATGTTGTGGAGTGATCTCAAACAAAAATATGACTTTAAATACTTATTAACCCGAAGACTTACACAAGATTGCATTGAAAATCAATTTTCAATTATATGCGGGAAAGGTGAAAACAATGCGACACCAGATGCATCAAAATTTAGGACTACGCTAAGAGCTTCAATGACAAATCAGTTGTTGCTGCCTTCTATTGTCATTGTCAATTGGACTACGCAGATTTTCTAATAAAAAAAAAAGATATTATGAAGAACAATTTATCTCCAGATATGGTAGTTCTGCAATGTGAAGATACGGAAGAAGTTGAAGACAATTTAGTGAAAAGTAATTCAAAAGCATACGTCGCTGGCTGGACTTGATCAAAATTACCTCACCAATTCTGTCAAAATGCCATGTGCTCAAAAGGAAATGATTTTCAAATAACAAGTGTCCATATTTTTTTTAAACAATATAACAATGCCACTTTACTGTATCCCAACGAAACAGCACTGCAGTTATGCAAGTTAATATCCGAGATTTTTGAGAAAAACTTTGAAAGTCTTCTAAACTTACCAAATTCTGGTGTAAGAATGAAATTGGTTGATATAGTTGCAGAAGCTACCGACATACATGGTATATGTTCATCATAAGAAGATCTTTATACACAAATACCTTCTAGTCCTCATCAAATGTTGGTTACAGAAGCAAAATGATGCACACGTTACTAAACGTTAAACTAAAAGCATAGACAAAAAAAAATTTGCATGAATCAAATATGGAGTAAGTGTTTTTGCAATAAATGTCAACTTTTAAGTTCTCATTTTCAAAGTGAAAACGATGTTCTATTTTTTCCCTTTTTTTAAATATCCAAAAATAGCACGTTTTACAAGAGATGAAACAACTGATTTTCTCCGAGATGAGAATTTGAGAATTCCACGAACGAAAGCAAAACGGATTTCACCGAAGGCGAAGAGCAAATAGCCTACTGGCATATAATATTCAGGGTGTATCTATGGAAAGTTATAAATCTTTAAGGGGTGAAAGAGGAGTGTATGTAATGTCCATCAATCAATAAAAAAGTCCTACAAATTTATCAAGATTTTAACAATTTGGATATAAATCTGCATGAAATAACAAGAGCAGATACAACACGCGTCTAGCGACAGATGGTCACTGGCGATCATGACGTCACATTTGACGTATGCACAAATGAGTAGGGTTCCGCGCTCCCGCTTCGGCGCCATTGATTTTTAACTTTTCATTTTCAAATAGTTTGGCCGTGTACATACTGTACAATCATTTGCCCAGTAATATCAAATCGATTGACAACTTCAAAGTGTTTATTAAAAATGTACAAACAAACATTGCTGTTAAACAAAGCTATAAACTCACTGAACGAATTCTTGGCGGAAAATTTTGATGTAAAATTTATTGTTATGTAAATTTGTCTATATGTATACCTATTAATTGTAATGTTATTCTTCTGTGTTTTACATGACTGTCTGATGTTTGAGTGTACAAACAAACCAAAGACGAAAATAAATATTATTATTATTATTATTATTATACCTAATAAATTATTACTACGTACTATAATTTATACAGTTTATATATTTTTTATTCTTTTTTCATAGGTTTTTTAGATATTCGGCAAATAGTGTTAAAATAAAGACTGTCCTGTGCACTATAATTATTATTTATTTGTTGATTATTTCTTAAAAAATAACAGATCTTCAAAAATAATATTTAAAACATAGTATCTAAAAGTAACACGGCTGTTTCCTCTTTCTCTGCTGTTGTAGGAGGCCTTTTTAAGGCATCATTAGTTTTTTTTGTTTTCTTTTTTGTAGACCAGAGTTTTCTTTGTACAGAGATTTTGGCATTTGGAGGGTGACTTATAGATTTTGGTAGCTTTGCAACATCGCCACTGGCGGCTGCAAGGGTTGGTGACAATGGAGCTATACATCTTTTAACGATTGCCAATTTGGTGGGAGACTGTATTTTGTCCAATTGCCTTTGGAAATTCTGCATAAGTTTTCTTTTCTCATCTTCTATTGAATGGTTTATTGATTTTTGGCCCAATTCCAGAAGAATATTTCTGGTTTCATCATTTGGAGTGCAGTGGATATACAAACAGTTGTCATCACTTTCTTCTCCATTGTCAGTAATTTTGTCATCAGAATCGTGACCACTATTAACTGCTGTGTAAAAAATTAAAATTAGAAAATAATGTAGGTGCATTACTATGTATAGCCCATTTTTATTTTAAAGATCGATTTTGCAGTGTAAAACGGGTCACGGTTTAAATAATAAGAATCGTATTGAGCATGACTCGTTTTACACTGCAAAACAAATCTTTAAAATAAAAACAGACTGTAACTACCCACTACTAGTATTAAAGCACTTTAGCATGCAAGCAAAATGAAATTTAAAAAAGTGAATACATATACTGAAAATTAACACCTTCACCCTCGCCTTCACCATCATAGTCACCGTTTGCCTTAAAAATCTTATAAAATTACCTATATGCCCTCATTTAAAATTGGCATCCGTAGTTACACATTGAGGATTGTTTCCTGGATTTGACAAAAATTCGTAGCCTATTTGAAATTACAAATCATAATAATAATAGAACAACACAATGAGCAAGATCATATGTAGTTTGCTTTTGTTACAGAACATACCCTGATTGTCCACAATGGAAGTATTGTCTGTAGATTTTTCTGCATTTTTCTTCGACCACTGGGCAAGGAGGTGAATATGTTTGCATATATTGTATTTTATCGAGGAATCAATACACGAACAAGTGTAGTGATGAATACAGATTGAACATTCTGTACAAATTAGTTTGCAATCACAAATTTTTGTTGCCTCTTGGATAAAATAAATCTCGTAACCCGTTCCCGAAGCCACTTCCCAACCATTTGAGACTTTTGTTATTAGATTTATATCCATAAGCAGGCTATTCTTATGTCGGTGACGAATTTCTTTAATTTTACTAGTGATCTTCCCTCTGTGTGCAACGATTAATCTGTTAATTAGCTTATCACGGACAAATCTCATTATAGCGTTGATCGCTTTATCCAAACGCTTAACCTTCTTTCCCATTAAATAAATGTACTTAATAACTCCATGCATTCGTTCAAGGTTCATATTTGTATTTAGACCAGCATTGAGCCTATAGCAATATGCCCAACATTGTCGTTTTTGAAAATAATGTTCCTTGAAATATTCTATAAACTCTGCCGTTGCTGGATCGAATTGTGTGCAAAAATTTTTAATCATTGTCTCAAATGCCAAAGGATCTCGTTCTTCCAGTAAAGTTCTGAGTTTTCTGTATAGTAATTTCTGTAACAATGTTTCCATGAATTTGTTAGGTACCTACATAATTATTTTAATTATCTGAAATACTAACCTGCTCTTCTTGCGATTTAATTTTGGGCAAATTCTTCCTCCAAGCTCTTGTGACATGCCATGTACAGAACAAGCTAAAAACATATGTGTACAAAATTATACAAATAATAAAATGTAGCCATCAAAAATACCGTTTATCTGGGGCACCCATTTCTTCAGTCCAAGCATTGTAGTAAGTGTCAACTATATCAGTCATAAAGATTTTTGCAGAGATAGTCCCAGAATGTAGCTTGACTTCAGAAAAAAATAATTTCATAATTTGTGTGTCTGCCCTATTGCTTATTAAAAAAGCGCATGGAAATCCTTTACGGAGATCATCGAGGACAAGTATTGTATGCATTTCAAAATTATAACCATTCATTCCGTGTGTCCCGTCAACACACACACAGTCTGCACCATACTTTCTTAAAAAGTCACACTGAGCCGGGGTCATAATTATAAGCACGAAGTCTTCAGAGCTTAAAATTGAATATTTTTCACAAATATTTCCCTGTGCTTTATAATATAGGACACAGTTGCCTACTTTTTGCATTTCGTTCACCCATGCCTCTACGCTAATTGCATCGTTTTTATGTCTCACTGCTGTTGAAGATAAGTTGAAGCAACTTTCAATATTGTGCATATCTTTTCTGGTTAAAAGATGTATTCGTTTTAAATCAGAACTTGAACTAGGTATAGAATTTGCAACTTCATCTATTATTGTGTCGAATGGGATTTTAGAAGCAATCTTATGAGCCAGCAACTTTCGTTCTGGTTGGCTTAAAGTAAGGTGTCCTATATCATTTTGGTGTCCTATATGTGTTTTTATAAAATTAACTTTGTACTTGCCATCATCATTTAGGGCTACTGTGACTCTTGCTGGACAAAACCAGAGCCTACTATAGCTAACGAGCCTGGAGGTGCAACGGGTGACGTCACAAGAGCCGATGAAATTTCTGCAGCGTTTAATAGGGAAATACCGCCGCCACGAAGGTTTTCTCAAAACCCTGCGAAAACCATGACAGATATGAAAAAATGTATCCTAACAAAATTATAGAGAATTAAATTTCCTATAAATCACAAAATAATAGATATGCCTATTTCCATTAGTTTAGACGTGGGAACATGTCAAAGGTTTGTGTTATTCAGATAAATTCGCAGGAACTGTCTATTCCCTTTAAATGTAATTAAAAAACACTTTGAATTGCATTTATTTGTTTTGATGATTTTTACAAAAAATAAACAACATTGTAGATATAAACACATAAATAAAATTGAACATAAAATATATTTATTTTTCTATTAAACATGATAGTAACAGACAAATTTAAAAAAGAAACGACTATTATTTATTTGATGAATATAAATTTTAACAACAATGAATCATTAAGACTGCTTTATTGATATACACTACAAGTGTCAGAGGACATAGGACGTAATTAGTTTATGTCATAATTTAAAAAGTTATTTATTTTATGTCAAATAATACAGAATTACAAAATCCTTTATTTTTTTAATTTGGCTGTTAGATATTTAAAACAAATAACAAATAGACAATACCCTCATAGGAAATAAAAAACAATAAGGGAAACATTTTAGTATAAATAAATTGTAAATATCGTTAATAAGAACAAAACATATAAGCTTTAATTTCTCTGTGCAAGAACTGCATAAGTGAAAACATTTAGCAAACAAAAAAAAATTATGAAAATTGCAAATTAAATTAAAAAATTATATAACAATAAATAACAAAGTTGTAAATAAAAATAAATTCTACAAAACTATTAATTACAGATTAAATTATGTTGGTAAACTGGTTGATTTGTCAAATTTTTGTACTTTTCTTCTGCTTTTGGGCGTAGTTTTTTCTTTGCGGATGTCATTTTTTACTTTAGAATAATTATTAAGCAAAATGTTACAGAATGTATTGATGCTGTGTTTTGAAAGAGAGAGTATTGAATTCCCACATTCGCATTCGGGATTTTCACTTAGGTTAAAACCTGAAAGTTCTAATTTCTTTAACGCTAATTCTACAAGAATTCTCTTGTGTGACGTAAAACTTAAAAAGGTTGTTTCGTATCTCTCAGAAATTAGCACTTGAAACAAAGAATAAGTGTTTATTATTATATCATTAAAAAACTGTTTGGCATATTTCAGGCCACCTCGATCAAGCAGTTTAATATAACTATTTATGCTGGCCGAAGTATCCAATTCTATATCTCTTTCGCAAGTCATAAACAGGAAACATGGTTTACAGGTTTGTTTTATTTTGTGTACTATATATCCAGTAATATATACTAAAATCATGAGGTCTGTTTCGGACACATCAACATTATTTTCAAAAACAGACTCGTCAAACTTATCGCAAGTATCAGAAATATTTTCTTCCGATTCTGCCATTTGGGAACTGTTTAAAAAGTCTTTTAGCAAAAAAGATCCCTTAGAACTCGACGACAAATGAATTAAACTTAAAATCTTTAACTTTCTTTCAGACTCCAAAATTTGAGATAATGACACATGATAGGTAGCTCCGCTCATTTGGCGATACTGTCCAAAACGAGCTTCCAAATCGTCTGTTTGAAATTTTCCAAAAGTTACATATTCAAAGCCTAGTTCTTCTAAAAGAAATCTCGACAATAAAATTAATGTTTTAGTTGTATGAGCGAACGAAAATTGGGTTTCTTTGGTTAGTTTTCCATTGCATTTGTTCTTTCCTTTCGTATCACAACCTGGTATCTCTAATGTGTCCCATTTATCTAGCCAGTCTACTACAGCCTCTAAAAACTTTTAAGTTTTCGTCGTTCCTGTGAAAAACAGCATTTTGATAGATATCTCTTTTGAAGTGTCCTTGTAATTTTGACTTTACGTTAACAATACGCCACCATCTTAAGACTATCTGCATAAAATGTATAGTACCACAGACTTCTGCATCTTTAGTAGTTTCTAAAGCAGCTATAGTTTTTTCGTCAAATAATTTGACACACAGGTTTACGTTTTGTCTCTCAATGTTGGTTGGAAATAAAACCTTTTTGTTTAACGCAGGCGCTAGTTTGATACTGTTACCTTCTTCATTATTATATAATTTCTTTAAGTCACTAAATTTTGCATGTATTCTTTGAATATCAGATACTGATAATAAATTCCAATTTTCTGAAAATGGTAGAAAAATTAAAGTTTGATAGCTATCACACTGATTTAACCAATTATTCCTAATAGATTTAAATATGTGAACTGTATCAAACAGCAAAAATATTTTATGATTTTCTTTGAATGGGTTAATAATATACGAGCTCATGATACCATTACACATTAAATCGAACATTTTTCTATTAACGCGATTGTTATCTGATATAATAGACACAATAACGTAACCTGCTGTTGTTAGAGCTTCAATAACTGCCATGAGAAGCGTCCTTAAATGTTCGGAATTTAAGTTTTTTACTGGATACAAACCAATAACGTCTTTGTTTTTTGACAGAATTGAAGATAGCATAAAGGTTTGCACAGTAGTAGCAATCTCATTACTAGAGCCTTCACTGCCAAATCCTTCAATTTTTCCTCCTTTGTATGAAATGAATGGTTTAATATATATTTCATCCAACATAACGTTAATATATTTTTCGTTGTCATTTAAACATTTTATTTTTTCTGTAAGGTACTGTTTATGCGTTTTATCAAAACCTGCATTAGCAGTACCTAGCTTTATTTTCAGTGAATTTAAATGCCTCGTACTAGGAAGACTTAATATATTACTAGTGCGTATTTTTGTATATGCACCTGGGAAAGTAAAATAAATTAAACTAGACCACATTAAAATGTCAACCGCATATCTTTTTTGCTTACTAAACACTAAGGACAGCTGATCTCTAACAAAGGTCAACTTACTTTTTTCAATGGCATAATCTTCACCTAAATCACAAACAATATCAACAGATTTTCCAATTAACGAACATGCATTTTTGGTAAGTACGATAGCCTCATCTAATTTTTCTCTAAAGTCAAAGTTAGTACGGTTTATAAAGGACATTAATGCATTCAATTTTGTCCAAGTATTACAATTATAGTTCCTCGTCAGTAATTCCTTAACGGATACACTTTCAGTTATATTAACGTTTTTGTTAATTACAATAAGAGATAAATCATTTTTGATTGTAACTGACATGGAAACATGCGGAATTTCAGCATCTACATTTACTTTCAGAAAACAAATTTTATCAGCTTTTACTGCTACATAAAAGTTTTCAATACCACTTAATTTAGAAGGATACCTAGCTCTAAAATCTTCAAAACTTATTATATTATCTTCGGCTTCTTTTTTCTTTTGTCTTTCTTCTTCTCTGCTTTTAATTTCTAATTTCCTTTCTTCGGGATTCTTACGTGTTTGCGGTAATGATACATTCATATACAACGGCTGGTTTTTAAAAATTGTAGGATACGCATCATCTGCTAGTTTTACTCTTGTTCTGGGAACTGTTAAAATTGTCCCGTCGGGTCTTACAGCTGAGTCGGTTCGAATAATATATTTTTCATCAAAATGTTTAATGCATACTACTGATGCATTTGTAACTACAAAGCCTTTGCGGTGTATGGCACGCAACCACTTCCCTTTTCTTTCAAACTCTTTAGGAAATTTAAATACTGTTACGCAGTCTGTTTTCAAATAATTACTAGTGCAGCGTGGTACACAGCAACTTGACGGCATTTTCTAAAATGAGATTTCTAACAACATAATGCATTAGGGAAATAATTATAAAATTACCACAAATATTTACAAAACGTTTGTCTTGCACTAAAAATATAATATTTGGGAGACGCTATGCTAGTCTGCTGGTTCTCGCGGCAGTGTGAATAATTCAATCCGATCATCTACTATTTCTACGTCACAACGGTAGTAGGGATACAGTTCCAGGCTCGTTAAGCTATAGTAGGCTCTGACAAAACGCATTAATCTTGTTACTTCCTTTAAGTTTTAAGTGCCTTAAACCCTTTCCTTTCGGATTATATTTTCCAGATCGATGGCAAGTGTAGTAGGCATACATAGTTTTACCCTTGGATGTTGCTGTGTGTTTTACGAATTTTGAATTACTTTCACTTTCCACTTGAGTTTTCCAGCTGTAAAATTCATCAAGAGTGGAAAAAGTAATATTTTCGTTGAAAATGGAAATATCGTGATTTTCTGTGAAATGGGCATGAATGTCTCGAGTCTCAGATGTTTTATATTCACACAATGGACATTTTTTACAGCACTCATCACTAGTAGTGACTACTTCATTGCTGTCACGATTGATGTTATGAGTCTTCATATGAAAATTCAGATGTTTTTTATGATTGAAGTTTTTTGCACATATCTCACAAGTAAACGAAAAGTTAGAAGCGACTTTTGGGGCCACTTCATTCAATTTATGCGGATGTAAAGTCTTCACATGTCTTCTGAGGTTCGATTTATTTACAAAACTACGTCCACATTCATTACAATTCACTTCCTCCTTGCACTTCTCCATGAATAAAAAATTATATACACTATAAATTATGATAACTTATAACGCATAGGCTAAAGTTGTATACGCTAGATACACGGCCAACCTCCAACAAACTATTTTACAAATGCAAGCATAGAAAATGAAAGTCTAGTAGGAGTAGTAGGTTAGTAGAAATCTCACAAGCGGGAGCCGGGAGCGCGGAAGCCTACACTCATTTGCGCAAATGTCAAATATGACGTCATGATCTCCAGTGACCCATCTGTCGCTAGACGCAAGTGCAGATACAGCCCTGCTATGTTTTAAACATCTAATTTAAAGACGCACATACTCAAAGAAATTCTTCATTTCTTAACGACACCATTCTCGTTTATCAGAACAATTTAAGTAAATTTTATAAAGTACTAAATTATATTTATTAGGAGTATTTGTTTTTGTTTCTAGTCTTATATTTGTTTTTGTGTTTAATTGTATTTAATTGCTTTATTAAATGTTGTTAAATATATACTACTATTTATTTTACTGTTTAGTTATGTATACTTTGGTTATACCTATTTATTCTAGTGTCTTAGGTCCTATATTATTTCTCCTGTATATAAATGACTTACCAAACAAGATAGACTCATCTTCTGTAACACTAACAAACTATGCTGACGATACAAACATTCTAATAACAAGAAAGGACCATAATATTTTAAAACAGGATACAATAAATACGGTTTCAGTAATGTCAGAATGGTTCCATCAGAATTCTCTAGTGTTAAATATGTCCAAAACTAATTGTATTTTATTTAGACATAGTAGAAATAAGGTTGATTATGGAGGTGATATTAATCTAAATAACGCAGTTATTAATTATGTAAACTCAACGAAGTTTCTTGGTGTTACGGTGGATGAGAGTCTAGGGTGGACAAATCACATAGACAACCTCTGTGGTAGTATTACTAAAGCCTGCTTTGCTTTAAATGTGCTAAAAAAAGTAGTAGATCAAAACACTCTGAGATCTGCATATTTTGGACATTTCTATTCCATTATGTACTATGGAATTATTTTCTGGGGCGCCACACACAGTCAAGAGGTCTTTGTGATACAGAAACGAGCATTAAGAACTCTAGCTAATCTGAACCTTGGTGCTTCATGCAGAAGCTATTTCAAAAAACTAAATTTAATGACAGTTACGGGTGCTTATGTATATGCATGCATTAATTTTGTGTTTGAAAATCCAGCCCATTTTAGAGACAACCTTTTAAATAATTTACATGATATCCGCAATATAGACAATTTTAGTTTGCCAATTCATAAGACAACATTATGTGAAAAAGGTTGTTATTATAAGTGCCTACAATTTTATAATATGCTCCCAAGACACATAAAAAACATTAAAAATACACATAGATTCAAAACAATAATTAAGCAGATCTTAATTGAAATTGAACCCTACTGTATTGACGATGTTACAAACATAAGTATCTTGAATCATGTGGACTTCTAGGATTAGTTGAGATCAGAGCATGGATCTGAAAAAACAACTCTAAGTATTAATTTATTATGTTTAATACTAGTTGGAAGTAATTCTATGTTAAGATAGATTAAGATTGATGTAAACATCAGTTGCAAGCAGTGGTACTGCAGGTTTTGCTAGGTTTTCCTGTAGTCTCGGCAAATGCACCATGCTAATTCTTATTAATTAAGTTGCCCTAGCTCGCTCAATTATATTCATCCAGCAACTGACATTAGCATTAATCTTTTTCCCTACTTCACTTTTCTCTGACGTGTATTATACGACATACTTTGTATATCGTCCCTAGTACAAATAAATCTATTATTATTATTCAGTTATTTGTTCTGTCAAAACATTGTGATATAACCTCAAAGTGTTGTATTTTTTAAAATGCCAATTTTGACAGCTGCCTTCTTAATCAGATTAAAAGTTTGTATAGCTGGTAATATAATCATCATTTACAGAATTCTGTTAAAAAATATCAATTAATTGCACACCCATCTGAGTAGATGGTGCTCTAAAAATGTCGCCTGTATAGCCCCTTTATTTTCAAATAGTAACGACAACGATTGATCTCGCCGCTGCAGCAAAAGCACCAGAACGATGTTGGCGACACTGAATGTTACCAGATTTGACATTCTGTCTTGAAAATGACCATATTGATATGATATATACCTCCTTAATTGTGATTTTCGAACAACTTTTCATTGACTTCCCGCAACACCATGCATGTAGTAATTTTTTGTTTATTAAAGTGCCAGGTTTGCTCCACGATGTTTCTACTATTTGAAATAGAGGGGCTATAGTCGCCTGTATAGCACCTTTATTTTCAAATAGTAGCGACAACGATTGATCTCGACGCTGGAGCAAAAGCAGCAGAACGATGTTGGCGGCATTGAATATTACTAGATTTGACATTCCGTCTTAAAATAAATCTTAGGTTTAATAATATATTTTTTATATTATTAAACATATAAAGATATTTTTTGAATACTATTAATGAAGATCAGCAAGTCGCATGACAACAACATCAATATTCAAAGCATCTACATTATAATGAATCATTCCAAAAGGAAATTAATTTTTATAAATTTTTAGATGAAGTTAATTTTTATTAAGTTGAATAATGATCTTACATTAAATAATATTTTGAATGCAAATTCATATAGAAAAATTTATCGACTCTGCTGGGACTCGAACCCAGGACCCTCCACTGTCTAGGTGGTATCTCTACCAACTGAGCTACAGAGAACGACTATCAGCATAGCCTCAGTTGATAGAGATACCACCTAGACAGTGGAGGGTCCTGGGTTCGAGTCCCAGCAGAGTCGATAAATTTTTCTATATGAATTTGCATTCAAAATATTACATACATATATAGCTTTCACAGGCCTTTTAGGCCCATTGCTGTACAATCTTTCTCCATTCTTTACGGTTTTTGGCCTTGTCTCTCCAGTTTTCTACTCCCTTTTCTCTCATGGATTATGTTCATCTGGATTATTTTGTTTAGCAAATGTAACATATGAACGTTTAGGTAGTCGTAGTTTATTTCTCAAATTCCCTTCTACTGACTCTAGCCATCTATTTCTCGGTCGTCCTCTTCTTCTGTTCCCATCCATGTTAATTCTTAGCACTGCTTTCGACATTCGAGTGTTTTCCAGCCTCTCAACATGACCTAGCCATCTTATACGTTGGGCAATTACAAATTGTGTTATTTCTTTTTCACCATATAAACGTCTTAGCTCGTCATTGTTTCTTCTTTCCCATCCTTCTGCTACTCTCTTTCCTCCATAGATTCTCCTTAGGATCTTCCTCTCCCAAACTTCCAGCTTTTCTTTGTCTGCCTTGTTCATTACCCACGTTTCACATCCATAGGTTACGATAGGTCTCAATACCGATTTATACACCCTCACTTTCATATTACACGATACACTTCTAGATTTTATTATCGCACTTAATGCTCCTGCACACTTATCCCCCTTCACTAGCCTGTTTTCAATTTCTTTACTGTTGTTTCCCTTTTCATTAATTAAAACACCCAGGTAGGTAAAGCTCTGCACTCTTGTCAATTTTCATTTTCCTATTGTTATCTAGTATGATTTCGATTTCACCTGTTGCTGTTCCTGTTTTACTCCCCATTATCATTATTTAGTTTTCCCCTCATTTATTGTTAACCCAACCTTTCTTGCTGCTCTTTCCAGATTTCTTGTTATTCTCTTTAACTCATTTGATGTTCTTGCTAACAGTGTGATGTCGTCAGCATACGCTAGACCAGTGTTGGCGAACCTATGACCCACGGGTCAGACACTGACCCACGAAGGCTTCTTAAATGACCCACACGTTGATTTTTATCAACTTATTTTTGATATCATAAAAAAGAGAACAGACAATCGAAAATAATAAAAAAATTAAACTATAAATATCAAATGTAGAATTTAAAAAAAATATTTCCAAGTTGACGTTGGCTAACTGATTTTCTATCATTTCTAATATTAAGAAACTATCTGGAAATAAGTAATAACAGATTTCACATTAAATATATTTTGATCAACTTTATTATACATACACATGTCTGTAACTATGTTTATTAATAAAGAATATTTCATAATATATATGTGGTTTTCTTTATACCTTGTTCATTCAAATAGTCAGTGCAGAGGCACCACTGGGCATGGTGTCACCTGGTGCGGTAATTCATGGTATCACCCCATTGATATCAATTTTTTGACGTCGACCTTTATTTTGTGCTCTTCACTTGCAAAAGTGAAAGTTGTAAAACAAAAAGGAAACGTAAACCTTTTTAGAGGATTTTAAAAATGAGAACCAAAAAAAAGGATCAACTGTCAAGTTTTTCTGTTAACAAATGTTCGGTGTTTCCAAATTATTAGTGCCTTTTTTACCCCTCCCCCTTCAAGTGACGCCACTGATTTAGTGACCCACGGGCTGGTATTAAAACAAATAATAAACAAAATTTGACCCACTTCTCAAAAAGGTTCGCCATCACTGCGCTAGACACTGGTGGCTCTTGTTCGATAACATTCCTGTTGTATAATAATAATATTCAAAATATTATTTAATGTAAAATCATTATTCAACTTACTAAAAATTAACTTCATCTAAAAATTTATAAAAATTAATTTCCTTTCGGAGTGATTCATTATAATCTAGATGCTTTGAATATTGATGTTGTTGTCATGCGACTTGCTGATCTTCATTAATAGTATTCAAAAAATATCTAGTTACTTTGTATGTTTGCTTAATATCTAATTCATATGGAAAATTTCGTTCTATGCTGATAGTTGTTCTCTGTAGCTCAGTTGGTAGAGATACCACCTAGACAGTGGAGGGTCCTGGGTTCGAGTCCCAACAGAGTCGATAAATTTTTCTATAGGGTCATTCCATGCGAAATCGATCACTAAAATGGGTCGATCTCATGGATTTCAATGAAAATCACTTATGAGGTAGCAATCAACTAAAGAACATAACTTTCATTCATCAATTTGCTAAATTACACAGAACTTCGGAAATATTCAAACTGAAAAAAATATTAAAACTGCTTGCACGCCTTTAAAGAAATATAAATATCTCGAAAAGTATTTACCCTAAAACAAATATTTTTTTTGTATATTGCTCACTAGAAGACGGGCTTTTTGGACAGCCTAACAATTTTTTGTTATCAAACGTATTTTTATTTTTTTCTAAACGAAATATTTTAAAAATGCAGAAAAATCGGTGTGGTCACATTTTTAAAAATCTGAAAAAAATTGTACAGATTCTTTGAACATTTCTGTATTTAAATGCAAAATGGCAAGCTGGATGTTTTAATAGTTTTGGCAGGGCAAATTTTTAAAGATCGCATTGCAGACAGCCGGCGCACCATAGATCACGGTCAACCGGCACAAACCGCACTCGCTACCTTCTAGTTGGTAATAATACGGTCCATATTACCAGCTTAACTCTTAACCTTAACCTCTCAACTAATGTACATAAGATAAATGTATATTTGCGTGGATTTGATTATACTTACTAATTAGTTAATTACTTAAGTATTTAAATCGATTACTTCGGGTGTGTTACATAAAGTACTTTTCTTGCGGCTGTCGAAGACCATAAAATATAACGCAACAGCTTTTTTAATTTAAGTTTTAATGTCAGTTGGGGTAATTGGTCCATAGATATACAATTATTTTGCTTCAAACTCTTTATCTCATATTTTATCGTGAAGTATAAGTTTAGGACCTTGTTTTATAGTAACTTTAATATATTTCCAAAAGAATATGTAAAAATAAAGCAGCTCTAATGCCAACTATTGCATTTAAAAATATTTTTTTAAAAACATGTCCGGTGGTTCCAGTTACCCAATAGATTGGGGTAAATGGAATCATCGTCTATATTTTATATCCACATTACTTTATAATGTGTTCTGGGTAACTGGGACGCCCTAAGGATATTAATTAAAATGTCTTCAAAAAATTAGGGCTGCAGCAGAAATAGTTCAGAAATTATCGCAGTCGGAAGAGTGTATAGGATAAAGTACTAAAAATTCACGTAATTCTCATAGACGTTTAACGATAGTTTTAGTTTTTATTAAGCATAGTTTCAGTTACCCCATCGCTCCAATTACCGCAGCTGACCTTATTAAACATCAGAACCTACAATAGAGATCGGTAATAGTTATTTATGGTACAAGTGAGTTAAGTAAGTTATTATGATAATTTTTGCAGTGGATAATATCATTAACTCACCTGTGCCACAAGTTCAAATATTGAATTTGCAATGATCCTATAGCTCAGTCTATAGTTTTTAATGTTAATAAATTTGACATTCTAGCTTGATGACTGGATTTTAATAATATAATACAACGTAAGCTGCTGATTGGTTGCTACCTACAATAGCACCCAGTCTAACCTAGTGAACATCTATTTTTTAAATTTAGGATCAAAAACAACTCATCTTGAAAATTGCAATAAATTAGAAGTATGGGAAAGAAGGATTTTACGGAAGATTTATGGAGGTGTGCAAAACCAGGGAGAGTGGAGAAGAAGGACTAACACAGAACTAATGCAGATGTATAAAGAACCAGGCATTAAAACGATATTACAACAAAACAGACTCCGATGGTTAGGACATGTAACAAGAATGGACGAAAATCAACTAACAAAGAAAATGTACAAAACAGAAATAGGAGGACCTAACAGAAAGGGACGACCAAACAAAACCTGGTGGGAAGGAGTACAAGAAGATCTACGAGAGCTGGAAATACCAAATTGGGAAGAAACTGCAAAAAATAGAAAGCTATGGAAGGACAAGATTCAAGCCATAGGCCTACAGGCCTGAAGTGCTGCATTATATATATTATTACTAACTAGAAGGTAACGAATGCGGGTTGCGCCGGTTGACCGTGATCTATTGTGCGCCGGCTGTCTGCAGCGCGGTCTTTGAAAATTTACCCTGCCAAAACTATTAAAACGTCCAGCTTGCCATTTGGCATTTAAATACAGAAATGTTCAAAGAATCTGTACAATTTTTTTCAGATTTTTAAAAATGTGACCACACCGATTTTTCTGCTTTTTTAAATAATTTCGTTTAGAAAAAAATAAAAATACGTTTGATAACAAAAAATTGTTAGGCTGTCCAAAAAGCCCGTCTTCTAGTGAGCAATATACAAGAAAAATATTTGTTCTAGGGTAAATACTTTTCGAGATATTTATATTTCTTTAAAGGCGTGCAAGCAGTTTTGATAATTTTTTCAGTTTGAATATTTCCAAAGTTCTGTGTAATTTAGCAAATTGATGAATGAAAGTTATGTTCTTTAGTTGATTGCTACCTCATAAGTGATTTTCATTGAAATCCGTGAGATCGACCCATTTTAGTGATCGATTTTGCATGGAATGACCCTATATGAATTTGCATTCAAAATATTATTTAATGTACAATCTTTATTCAACTTAATAAAAATTAACTTCATCTAAAAAGAGTAGTATATTATAAGAGGCGAAACTTCGCGCGGCGTCTTTGATCTCACGTCATCAGTTTCAACGGCCTTGGAAAGCTTGGCCCTTTAACTCGGTTGAACAGAACCGCGCGAAATTTAAATATTCACCACGTCTCAACTCAACCAGCTAGCGTCCAGGGTTGTTAATTTCGTATGTATACTAGTTGGGCAGTATATAACAGATGATTTTAATAAAACTATACATTCAATAACACAATAAAACACTATTAAATCTTCACTTATTTATATTTGAAAAAATATTATGACTGTCGTTTCGCTACACAGAAGCTTCTTCAGATAAAGACTGGTTAAAACTAACTAGTTCTAACCAGTCTTTATCTGAAGAAGCTACTGTGTAGCGAAACGACAGTCATAATATTTTTTCAAATATAAATAAGTGAAGATTTAATAGTGTTTTATTGTGTTATTGAATTTAATATGGATCTTCATCAAGTAAAGGCCGAATCAATCCAATTTTTAAAACTATACACCAATTGTTGTCTTTGTTCAATTTAATTCAAATCTTTATAGTATATAAAGTTTTACAAACATAAAAAGCTTATTACAAGTGATTGGTAGATACATATATGGTATTCTATCTCAACAATATAAAATATTTAATAATCAACTAATGATAACATTTCGCATGAATTGCAGTTCATTATAGAATGATATTTAATATGTATTTAGTATACAAACTATAAATTACTTATTGAATGGTTTTTCACCAGTGTGAGGTAACATGTCCTTTAAACAGTAAACTTTTATAATCACATAGATTTCACTCAAATGGTTCTCACCAAAACATGTATGTTTTAAGACTAACACTTTGAGTAACTTTTGAAAACATTTGTAGTCACACAAATTACATTCAAATGGTTTCTCGCCACTATGAGTTAATAGGTGTGTTTTAAGATTAGATGATATCTACTCTTGAGGTTAAAGAATTTCAAAAAATTATCTTAAACTAATACTTAAACTTAATTGTTTGTCGCAATATCGGTACACTTTCACGGAACACATACGAAATAACGAATTGACTTGACAGGTATAAAAGAATGAAAATAAGCATCCATCTTTGGCATTTCTGTGCTCCAGTCCAATGGCATCTCAACAAATTAAGAGCGAGCCGAAAGTAACCGAGAATCGGCGATGGGCCCTTTAAAGTGGTATTACTATTCTATCTCTCTCGGAATTGAGGTTTCTCTACTAACTTTCGCCTATTATATTATCTTCTCTTTGACATAACACCAAAAAACGTTAAAAAAACGAACTGGAATACTGAATTGTTTACCATTTTTCAAAACAAAGGCACGCAGGAATGAACTATGAAGTACGGTACTGAAAAAGAGACAGCTTATCAAATTTACTTATTGAAAAATATAAAATATAAAAATAAAAAATCTCCTAATAAACTGTTAAAATAAAACTAAAAAAATATTCTTTGGCAAAAGATACATATTATCACTATTTTTCAAATCTTTTTTTGTCTCTCTTTTTGTCTGAAGTTGTTCCTCTCCTGATGCTTTAAACTGAAAAAATAATACTATTTAATTGGCTGTAGGTTACATACGATCATTCCCCTGCATCATCGGTCATTCCCGAACATAAATGACATGGGAATGAAGTACATGAGAATGAAACATTATATACAATTTCACAAAAACATGCAGCTTATAATCAAATGCAGTATTTTTTAAACATCGAATAAGAGAACAATTTATTTGAAGTGGTAATTAATTAAAATTTTTAATGAAAAATATGTTTTTCTTGAAAAAAACCTACCACGGGAATGAAAGTCGGTTCCATTACACACGTGTTTGATGCAAGTTGATAGCTGTTCTAAGTTTTCCTTTCAAATTCACAAGTACAATTGATGGTCTAACTGATTTAAAAACATACTAACAACATTTTTGACACGTACACAGCAAAAATGATAAAACACCTGCGACGTTAATAGGCTTTCATACAATGCGCACGGGAATGAAGCAAACTACCAAAGACAATGTTTGAACTTAAATCTTAATCACTGGAAAATATATAAACTGAATTTACCTTACACTATGGAAGAACCCAACATTTGTGAATATAACTTATACACAAAATGAATTTAAAATGCACAACTTTAAAAAATATAAACTGTACTTTATGATTAACTAGGCAAAAGACATGACATGGGAATGAAAAAATATACATTCAAATGGCATAAAATCCTAATACAAAAATATTGAGATTAATGAATTTTAACGACCTATTAGTACAGTAGATTATCTTCCTCGAAATCATGTTTACAAATACAAAAACTTACTTGGTCTTTGAATAGTGAGCTGAGACAAACCGGGGGTCACTTTCCAGACATTCACCCTAATGGTATTCAAAAAATATCTAGTTACTTTGTATGTTTGCTTAATATCTAATTCATATGGAAAATCTCTCGCTATGCTGATAGACGTTCTCTGTAGCTCAGTAGGTAGAGATACCACCTAGACAGTGGAGGGTCCTGGGTTCAAGTCCCAGCAGAGTCGATAAATTTTTCTATATGAATTTGCATTCAAAATATTATTTAACATTAATTTGATAATGGACATTTATGTTCTCTAAAAACTACCATATTAATATGATATATACTTCCGTAAGTAATTTTTTTTTGGTTTGTAATTTTTAAACAGGTTTTTATTGAATTGCCGCAACAACATGCATGTAGTACTTTTTTCTTTATTAAAGTTTGTGTCAGGTTTGCTCCACGATGTCGCTACTATTTGAAATAGAGGGGCTATAGTCGCCTGTTATTGGATTCCAATTTATATGGAGTTTCCGGTATTAATAATATTAAAGTATTTGTCATTACTTTTATATTTATGATATGAACGTAAAGTTAGGCTAGACGGTGTACATGACTAACTTCTTTTTGACTTACCCTGTACAAGAACCAATGCAATTTACTTTAGTCGGTCAGGCCTTATCTTATCTGTCAACCAGAAGATTAATATTGATTATGTTTTTCAAGTATAATAATTCAATAATCTGATAAAATTCTCTAAATATTATTAGTAGATTTAGTAATAGAAAAGATGTCAAACCAAAAATGGCAGGTTTGGATGTCATTTATTTAAAATTTGTACATAGTAATTACTACTAATGTTTTATATAGTAATATATACATAAATTTTATTACTAAACAGTATGAGTTCTAATTATCCAAATTTCTTTGAAGAATCCACAATAGAAAATCCTTTTGCTGATCCTGCTATTCAAGAAATTACTCAAAATGCAGATACAAGAATACACATTGAAGAATATAATCCCTTTGATAAGGAACAGGAAAAATGGACGGTATATAATCAAGTGAATTCTCAACCTGCTGTAATGCAGGTATCCCAAGATTCTTCACCAACACATGTACATAATAGTGAACAAACACAATTGCCAGCTAAACTGCGTATAGATACAGCTGAATTAAAGAGAAGACAAGAAGAATTGATAAGAAAAGAAGAAGAATTAACACGACGAGAACAAGAAATGAAACAAAACTCGTTAAATGTACGGCATAATAATTGGCCTCCGTTACCTAGTAGCTGTTGCTTTCAGCCTTGTTTTTACCAAGATATTCAAGTTGATATTCCATTAGAATTTCAAAAGCTTGTTCGTAATTTATATTACTTATGGCTCTTTCACATTGTTATCATGTTATTTAACATCCTTGGAGGTATAATTATAGGTGATTTAACTATTATTGGAATGGGAATTTTTTATACAATCCTGCTAGCTCCCTCTTCATATTTATGCTGGTTTCGCCCAGCTTATAAGGCTTTTCGTTCAGATTCCTCATTCAGTTTTATGGTATTTTTTTTTATATTTTTCTTCCAGTTAATTGTAACTACTATACAAGCAATAGGACTACCTGGTTCAGGTACGATTGGTATTATTACTGTTTTGAATAAGTTTAAGGGAAGTAAGACTGCTGCATGTATTGTAGCAGCTGTTTTTGAATTACTAATTTCAATTGGATTTTGTTGTGCTGCAATAGCCGATTTATCGTTTCTTTCTAAAATACATCGTATATATCACAGTTCTGGAGCCAGTATGGCAAAAGCACAAGCTGAATTTAGTAGTGAATTCTTTAGAAATCAGCATATTAGAAGTGCTGCCTCCAACTTGGCAAGTGCTGCAGTTCAGTCTCAAATGAACGCCAGCACTTCTTTTAACAGAAATTAAAATATTAATGTTGTATCTTTCATAGAATACAATTTCGTATAGTCTATTGGGACAGCTACATTAAAAGTGGTTACTATTTGTTAGAAAACAAGTCTCCTAATCTTTTTAAACACTTCATACTTGACCTATATTAATTTAGAATGCAATTCAAATAGAATCATTTAGCTTAAGCTATCTGATGTAATAATTAATTAATATGATAATTAAACACTATTAATTTTATAAACCACTTATTTTTCTAATCATGTAATAAATAGCTAAATAAAATAAATTTTAGCAATTTGTTTATTTTTTATGGCCCTTTTTGAAACACAAAAAAAATTACAATGTGATTCTGTGGTTCAAAGCTGGCATTTGAAAGATTTAGTATTTGTATTTGAAATAAAGTAAATTTCAATTGCAAACAATCCATAGTTGAACAATGGAGCAAGATTTTTTTTAAATGCACACGCTTAAACTACAAATGCTGAAAGTCGATTTTTCGATAAAAACTATGGCTCTACTGATCGCAGAATTTTGCCTTTGGGCCAATGGTAATGGGATGTGATGGGCCAGTTAGTTGAAGTAAAACAAAATAATTTAAAGAACAAATTACATAAAGACATAATAAAGTTAAAAATAGTGAAGTAAAAAGATAATATCGATAAAATTCATATTTCGTTTTATCATGTTTTGTTATTGCTCCTGTAATAAAACCCACGTTCAGATTTTTTTTTCTACAGGATGCTTCAAAAGTCCTTTTCTCACTTAAATTAAAATATATTTCTTGCAGTTATACGCTGATTGAGTTACATTCACTTTGGCACACAAAAATTACTGCTCTTTTTAAAAAATCATCCATGACTTTTGTAAGTGTATTCTAAGGTATTCCCAATATTTCCAGTTGGATATCTTCTTTCAGCTGTTGTAATTCTTTACATAAACTCTTTCTTTAAGATACCCCCATAGCAGAAAATTGGAAGCTGCCAGATTGGGAGGTCTTGAGGGCCGTCTTAAATCTCCATTTATAGAAATCGAAATCAATTGAAAAAAATGTCTGAAAAGAGCCATTGTGGAGTTCAGAGAATTAAAAGAAGATTCACTCCACGATGTGTGCATTTTCACAATTTTATATTTTCAGGCAGTGGTTTGGCAGTCTCTCAGCAATAAATGCACCAGTGCAGGATCTTCAATTTCTTAAAGACCTGAAATCATACGAAAACATTGACAAAGATATTTCTGCTGCTGCAATAAAGAAAATCTTAAATCACTTAAGGCTGGTTCTCACGATACGACTAGGCGACGGCAGGCAACCAACAGCCACCAGACTAACAAAACATATTGTGCATTTTTATGAAGGTATTCATTCACATCAACCATCACCAATACGTACCGTCACTAAAAGTTGTCGGTCACCATTGTTTGTGAGAAAGTTTTGCAGGTCGGTGTTAGTCCATTCCTCAAAGAAACGGTTAGTGTGAGGAGTCGCTATAAACTATCGTTGGTGAACGTAACATAAAAATTTTCTGTAATCAGTGTTTGTTTTTTACATTCTACTATAAACGATGAAAAATAATCTAAATAATATGTGGGCCTGTGGTTACGAAACGCTGTTAACGTGGTCCAGTGGCTGTTGGTTGCCTGCCGCCGTCTAATAGTATAGTGAGAATCACCCTTTTAGTCGGAGAGCTAGCGAACACGACCGCTTCACAACTCCGTAATGGATAAAATCTCTTTTATTTGGAACCCCAACACTGCAAAATGCGGTATAAGGGGAATGGATTATGTATGTATGTATTATCTGAGTAGGAATACCCTTGTCTGGCAGGGCAACCCCTCTGATTTATGGAGGAAGAGATCAAATAGTGTAGTTAAGAAATGTCACATTTGAAACACATATGTAATGGTTTTTTAATTTTTATATGAATCAAAATACTGAAAAAGAACGATAGCAAACTTGCCAGACAAATATTCCTCTGATTAGTGCCAGATCAATACTAATTAATTATTTAAAGATTTTAAGTATAAGTGTAATGTCTGTCTTTTTACTAAGTATAGTTGATCCTTGTATAATGTGATTGCAAAATGACAGATCAAGATTCCACTGATTTCATCCCTGAAATGTTAATAAACTTACGCTATTTTATGTATAACTGGTTGCCTATGTGTGCATAATGTATTGAATCCAGAAAAATAAATCTGAAACTTTATTGAACATCTTGTAAATTCCTACATTATCAATACCACTTAATACTGCTTTTTACTGAGCTGCAATATATTTATTCAGGAAATTAATTTTTTTCTTCATAAATACTCAACCCACAGTACCAGTGATATATGTAGACAATGCAGAAAAAATTCAATCTTTTTTATGATGTTAATTTTAAAAATTAAAAATAATTTTATATGTAAAAAATGAACTTGACCTTGTAAGGTTCATGGTCAAGGGCAAGTAAACAGACATGATCTTTAGGTGACCTTGGGAAGCCAACTGACTTTATATCTGAAGTTATTCGGACCCATGAACTGCTCTATTTTGGGCGATATTAGAAAACAGTGATTTAACTATAAAAAATCAACTTGACCTATTGACCTTGTAAGGTTCATGGTAATGACCAATATATTACCTCTCAACACCTATTTACAACTTACAACAACAGATCAAGATTCCACTGATTTCATCCCTGAAATGTTAATAAACTTACGCTATTTTATGTATAACTGGTTGCCTATGTGTGCACAATGCTCTTATAATTGAAATCTTTTAATATGTAATTAATTAATTAGTACTGATCTGGTACTAATTAAATAGAAGAATATTTGTCTGGCAAGTTTGCTATCGTATTTTTGCAATATTTTGATTCATATAAAAATTAGAAAAACCATACAGATAATAAAAAGGATTTCATCAATTACGGAGTTGTGAAGCGGTCGTGTTCGCTAGCTCTTAGACTATTTGTGGTACTTGTCGAGAAGGCATCAGGTTTAGCCTTTTTTAATTCTGTAATATTTACCGATTGACATGGACCTGCACATTCAATTAAACGCTTAGAGTTCACGTAGTTTCGAAACATCACAATGACTCATCAAGATCTGCGCAAACGTCACCTGCGAGTACAGTACAATTTCGAACGCTCATACGTATTTCGGTTTCTGCGCATTGTGCTGTTTCGAAACCTTTTCACCTATAGTATTATATCCAAATGATATCGACACTAACTTTACAGGTATTATTTATGTTTTGTTTTATTGATATGTTAAGTAGAGGAAGACTTTAATATGAAGATCACAGAGGCAGTGGCGGATTTACCTTGTGCGGGACCCTAGGCGCAATTAGCTAAGGGGGCCTCTATTCTTTTAGGAAATATTGGAAATAGGTGTAATTTAATAAACACTTTTATAAAATATATTTTATTTCCAGTCTATACATTTAAAACATTCATCATGACAACAAAAATATATAAAATTAAAAATTAAAATTAATATCCAACAAAATAGGAATTAAAGATTCTTTTCAAATATGAATGAGATTAAAAACTAAATAAAATAAAACTAAACTCTACCTATGCAAACGAAATAAGTAAAAATATAATAAACGAGCCCAGGCCCATAATAGTTCGGACATTATATAATAGTTCGGCCAGAATTTTTATTACGAATTTTTGTTGAGGTCCACGATAATGCGTTTCTTGTTGTTAAAATACTGCCCCATGCCAAGTTTCATGAAATTCTATTAGCATATTCCCTCGCACCACCCCTTTGAACTTTTTAGGAACCCTCTGTTAATTTCCGAACGCGATAAGAAGCGGTGTGAGCTGAGGGAACCTGCTAATAAAATTTAATGAAATATTTAAACAAAAACTTTTCTCGATTTCATTTTATACGGAGCTGGTTCTGGACATATTTCCTTAGCCAAAACAATAGAATTATATTCTCACAAGATTTCAGAAGCGTCCCTAAGGTCGGTCAGCCGGGCGTATGCACGGGGTCCCGGGAGCTAGTGGGGCCCCGCAACGAGCTACCTTATTTTAATCAACACTTGTTTATTTACTGGAGGCTCCACTCGATATTTGTGTCCGGGGTCTCAAAATCTAAAAGGCGGCGCTGCAAGATTTAAAAATTAAATGAATGAATTACTCTTTGTTAAATAGGTATAAGTTTATTAAACATACTTTTAAACAGCCACTTTTTGTTTAATAACTATGAATTTGTATTCGTAGCCTTCTGGCATCTATCTTTCCATGCATGCAGCTGTATTTAAATACTTTAAAGGAAAAATATGAATTTTTGTGTAACGTTTCGGGGCCCCCGCTCGATGCGGGGCCCAAGGCGCGCGCCTAGTGCGCCTATGGGTAAATCCGCCACTGCACAGAGGATGAAGAACAAAAACATTTTGTTTTGCGTTGCGTGCAGGAATACAGAAAACTGTATCGAAAATCTGATGAGGAAATATTAAAACAAAGAACTCTGCACAAATTGAATGGAAAGTGGGCTCCGGTCAAATTGTCTGAAAATTGAGTATGTTATAGTTCTCGACTTTCTGAACAAAAGTTCTCCTACACACAAATTGATCCTATGATTAGGATCCAAGATACAGAGGGCTGAAGGTTGATAGTTTGGCTATATTACTGATATATCCCTAATGTAGTTTCCAGATCATGATCTTGGGAAATCAGTAATCTGAAAGAAACTATCAAAAAGTAAGTTGTAGATAGGTGTTGAGAGATAATATATTGGTCATTACCATGAACCTTACAAGGTCAATTCAAGGTCAAGTTGATTTTTTATAGGTAAATTACTGTTTTTTTAGTGTGGCCTTAAATAGGGGGGGTGCAAGGGTTCAAACAACTTAAGATATAAAGTCAGTTAGCTTGCCAAGGTCATTCAAAGGTTATGAGTGTTTACTTGCCCTTGACTATAATAAACCTTATAAGGTAATTTTTAGGTGAATTTTGGCCATGTGAGTTTTTTTAGTAGCAACCAATAATTGAATCCAGAAAAATCAATCTGAAACTTTATTGAACATCTTGTAAATTCCTACATTATCAATACCACTTAATACTGCTTTTTACTGAGCTGCAATATATTTATTCAGGAAATTAATTTTTCTCTTCATAAATACTCAACCCACAGTACCAGTGATATATGTAGACAATGCAGAAAAATTCAATCTTTTTTATGATGTTAATTTTAAAAATTAAATAATGATTTTATAAGTAAAAAATGAACTTGACCTTGTAAGGTTCATTGTCAAGGGCAAGTAAACAGACATGACCTTTGGGTGACCTTGGGAAGCCAACTGACTTTATATCTGAAGTTGTTCGGACCCATGAACTGCTCTATTTAGGGTGATATTAGAAAACAGTGATTTAACTATAAAAAAAACCAACTTGACCTATTGACCTTGTAAGATTCATGGTGATGACCAATATATTACCTCTCAACACCTATTTACAACTTATTTTTTGATAGGTTTCTTTCAGATTACTGATTTCCCGAGATCATTATCTGGAAACTACATTAGGGATATATCAGTAATATAGCCACACTATCAACCTTCAGCCCTCTGTATCTTGGATCCTAATCATAGGATCAATTTGTGTGTATGAGAAATTTTGTTCAGAAAGTCGAGAACTATAACATACTCAATTTTCAGACAATTTGATCGGGACCCACTTTCCGTTCAACTTGTGTGGGGTTCTTTATTATAATTAATATTAAAGGTCCCCTTAAGTAATGAAACAACTAATTAAAATATGATACAGGTCTTTCTGAGAATATTAGTAAAAACCGCACTTTCTTATCGCGCAAAATAAGCATGAGATATAAACATTTGAAAAAATCTTGATGATATATTTTCTACCGATACAAGCCAGCTACAGGTGCGGTTAGGCGATGCTCTATATCTGTATACTGCATTATGTACTATTAGCTTCCACATTACCGTTAGTTGTGTACTAATTTTTATTTGTAAAATAATATGGCTGGGGAAATTACACTTTACTGTTTTAAGTACAAAAACAATCTATAATATAAATTATTTCTAAAATTCAAGCGCCGAATTTATTGTTTTCATACTTTAAAAACAAAAGATTTGCCACAGACTTATTTTGGTTGGAATTAATGGATTAATTTGCCGCATTAAGGAGTCGAAAGCTTCCTTTACATTTAGTTACATTAGTACACGGTTGTGTACTAAACTTTTATTAAGAAAATAATATGGCTGGGGAAATTACACTACTATACTGTTTTGAATACAAAAAGAATCCGAACATCAATTATTCCTAAAATTCAAGTGCAGAATTTATTCTTTTCATCCAAGCCGCGTAATGCTTTGGCGTGCTATAGCGATTTGGGAACATATGGAAACTTATGTTAGGATCCGATTTTTTGTTATCATTGT
The DNA here is from genome assembly GCA_929113105.1 of Agrypnus murinus. NCBI lineage: Eukaryota > Metazoa > Arthropoda > Insecta > Coleoptera > Elateridae > Agrypnus > Agrypnus murinus. The sequence goes on from OV816024.1 coordinate 5,867,108, forward strand.
GTTTTTTTATATTGAACCACACAACACGTATTCAAACTGATATTTTTACTAAATCTTAACCTTTTATTATTTCTAGGATTTCATAGTTCATTGTATTGTCTGTATCTTTCATTCTCTAATTTCTTACCTCCTATTATAGTTCTTAGTACCTTTTTTCAAATATTCTTAATTGTACTTTTTCTGCTTTTGTTGGGCACATTATTTCTGCTGCATATAAAACTGTTGGTCTAATTAAGCATTTATACAAATGTATTTTATTTTTTATTTTTATTTCCTTACTCTTCAGTGTGTTTCGATAAGCATAAAAGGCCTGGTTACCTCAGTTGAATTCTTACCTGTACTTCCTCATTTCGATCATTATTACATGTTAATTGTATTCCCAAGTATCTGAAAGATCTTACTTTTTCAAATGTGTATTTTTCTATTTTTACTTCCTTAGTTGTGTCCATATTTCCTCTCTGGTATTTTATATATTTTGTTTTGTTTTCATTTATTTCAAATCCCATTCCTCTCGTTTCTTTTTCTAGTTTATTAAAAACTTCCGTTAATTTTTTCCATGTTCTTGATATAATGACTACATCGTCTTTATATTTACTTTCCTTATTGCTTTTTCTAATGTTGTATTAAAAAGTGTTAATGATAACAAGTCTCCTTGTCTGACTCCTTTGTTGATGTTAAATATTTCTGTTTGCCCTTCATTTGTTTTTGCTATTATGTTTTGAGTTCTTTATTGTCGTTTGTACGCACTTCTCAATTTTCCTGGTATCTTAATTTTTTCTAGTAATTTACATAAGTTTTTTTTGTTTAACTTTGTCAAATGCTTGCTTGTAATCAATAAATAATAACATGCTGTCCTGCGTGAGCGACTACTTGCGGGCGAAGCGAGCGGAGCGGCCGGCGCGGATTTATCAAAATTAAGCAAACAATGCAGGTGTTCCACATGAGGTCGCCCGTAACTTCGCTAAATGCGGATTTCAGTCGGTTGACGCGATCAAATTATTTGATATTTTCGCCATAACCGCGTTAGCCGCATCGGCATAAGCTATTCATCTGAATAGCTTCCCATTCTTTTTCTATCTCCATTTCCTTTTCCGGTTTTATTATCTCTTTTGATTTCCTTTATGTATCCTTTCCTTCCGTTCTAGTTTTTCGGCATTCCATTTTGAGAGAAATTGAAAGACAAGAACATAGGTGTTCTTGTCTTTCAATTTTTCTTTTGTATTCTTTTTTATTATTGCTATCACCATATAATGGTCTGTATCTTCATCTGTTCCCCGTATGATCTTACATCTATGATTGTCCTATTTGGATTTTTCTGAATTAGTATGTGATCTATTTGATTTCCCCTATTTTTTCCTTATTTTTTTGGTATTACCCATGCTTCTTTATATATTCTTTTGTGTTCAAATTTAGTGCTGCTGGTTGTCATGTTTGTTGTTATCGCAAAATTACATATTCCATTATCATTTGTCTTTTCATGTAGTGTATATTTTCCTGCAACTTCTTTTACATTTATTCTCTTTCCCAATTTTCTCATTATTAGTCAACAGTTACTAGCCCAAGAAATCTATTATACTAGCACTCTCAATTTGCCAAAGGATGTTGTTTCTGCTAAACTAATAGTAGGTGAAACAAGAGCTCTGGTAATTGGGAAATGAAAGATAAACTGGAAGTTTTGTACATTTCAAATCAGCTTGTCAACGACATGAATCATGAAACAGAAACATGTTGCTATAGTATAATACAAATACATGAGTGGTCCTGGTCTTTCCACATTAATAAAAAACTGAACCAGGCCTATGCAAGACTATCGATGTTGTATCCCATAATTAATAAAAGATCACCATTAAAACACGAATGCGGTTTATTAATATACAAATCAATCTTAAGGCCAATAATTACATATGCCTGTCAAATCTGGGGTGCAACTTCAAATACACACCTACACAAACTACAAAACTTCCAAAATAAAGTTACTAGGATAGTCTTCAACGCTCCTTGGTTTGTACGTAATATACAACTTCACCGTGAAGCCAATCTCCCAACAATCGCCGATCACATAAAAAGTACAACAAAAAAATATTTCAAAAACATCAACGAGTGCCCAAGTGCAAGAAACTACGGAACCGGATTACGCAATATTCACACTAGACTTAAAAGAAAGCTCCCTCAAGACATATACTTACCATCAGGAAGTGATAGTGAGAGTAATTAAAAACAAAATAAAGTGTAATAGTGTCATAAAACACTTATGTGCAGTGAAGGTTATTAATTACTAATTGTTATCTGCAAAACACTGGGATATTTAGTTAGGCGTAAGCTATTAATCAGTTTTGTTATAAGACACTAGTTATAACAAAACCATGTATAGCGAAATAAACGCTGATCTGGTTAAAAATAAAATATAAAAAAAAAAAAATACATGAGTGGTATTGATCAACAAAACCAAATGGTGATGTAACCATAAAATCATGCGATGTTTATATGACCTCATATTAAACAATAGTCTTTGTCTCAAAGTATTTGCTCCAAAAAGTGTTTCATAGTTGTAGTGCACAAGTGTAGCAAGCCACACACAGCAACTATTATAAACCTCGACGGTAAGGACGCATATGAGCTTCTTATTAAATAAAATAAATAAATATTTACACAATCCAGTTAATCCCTATCCATCCTTATGTAGAGAACGTGTTAATGTTTTGTTAATTATCATCATTTAAATCTGGAACATCAATGAATCACATCTTTAACCAAATGATGAAATTCATATCCGAAAAACATATTGAAATTCTAGGAAAAAAAAATAAGAGGTGCATTGTTGCTTCATTTTTGTGTGAGAAAAAATTTAGAACTTTTTTCCTGAGGCTCATATTTGTAACTTTTTGAGATTTCATTGAATATAACCTTGTAGGAGTTTTATAAATTCTGCCATAGAACACCTACAGTTAATTTGTTTATTGATTTCTCTTAGCAACTGTATTAATCAATTACATTATTTAATTTATTGCTTCTAGCCTTTGTGGAACTCCATAATCATGAAATAAATAAAGATTAATTAACAGTTTCACAATTTTTTTAAATTATAACCTGACAATATTGTTTCGACAGCTGTCATTATCAAAGGTAACATAATTATAAACAAACATGTCGCTAAGGTAAATACAAAAAATAGGTAACTAGATATAAAGATAAAAATAATCAATATTAAATATCTAACACTTCCAGTAACGGAGAATTACTGAGCTCAATCTGTAATATTATTTTAAAGAGTCATTGTGTGATTTTGTTCTAAAAGGTGTTTGGCATAATTAGATTCCTCAGGATGTTTATTTCTTTAACAATGTACGTGTTCTTTATATCTTATGTCAAAATTTCGAAGTGTTTGCCCAATATATAACGAACTACAAAAAGAACAATTTAAACGGTAAATACCCGATTTCATGATATGTAATATATTTATATTACCTTTGATAATGACACCTTAGCTGTCGAAACAATATTGTCAGGTTATAATTTAATAAATACTGTGAAACTTTTTACTAATCTTTATTTATTTCATACATTATGTATTTAAAATTAAATAAAACACTAAAATACTTAATTTGTGTTAAATTAATTATCTGTCTCAAAATTGATATTGAAATAACTTGTAAATATACGAGCATGTATAGTTTAATAAGTGACGATTTTGTCCATGTTTTATTTAGATTGTTTACTAATAACTATTTAAAATAGCAAAGGTGATGAGGCCAGAAAAATTATTTATCTAAACTTCACAAGAAATGTTTTAATATCGCCGTGATATACTACGTGATATTTTAATTTTGATTAAAATAATAGTATATTATACGAGTTGTATAAGACGGTCTATTGTAGCACAAATTGTTTGAGACAGGAGAGAAGCGAGGAGTGTTCCAAAAGAAACGAGTGCTACAATATGTCCTATATAACAAGTATAATATACTTTATTTCATTTCGTATTTCAAACAATTGTTTATATACCACAATTAGTAAAATAAAGTATATCTTTATCTCCGTTGTCAATGACACCGGAGTTCAAGACGTTCTTGATCTCCGTTGTTGCCTATCATTTGATGTTGCATAACAGCCACATTTTATCTCCTTGGTTACACGTATGATGACACAGACAAGGCAAATTGCTTCTTTATACGACAATAAATTCGGATGAATCTTAAAAAGGAGAAATTAGGATGGAAATACGAAATAAAATAAAACAACTTATGCAATACGGAGATCAAGCTTCTTTAAATCCTCGAAGATGTTATAACGCCTTGGCTGGTGCCTCGGTGTTATAATACATGTTCTCGGATTTAAAGTATCGCTTGATCTCCTAATTACATAATATATATTCTTCTCTACTTTGCGTAATTTCTTTAAAGAAATTTATAAATATGTCACATTACAATCTAGCAATTCTTGCTTGTAATATGTGGTAACGCTATTAAATGACATTTGATGTTTTGTGAGATTAAAATGTGTCAAATTTAAATGTGTTTATATGTAGTATAAACCAAATGTTACCAATCTTGCAAAACCAATAGTTTCTGAAAACAATTTAATAATAGCTGTTATTATTCAATCGTTTTCAGTGTCACAATGAGCATATTGTTAACGCAAAGTATAAAAACTTATTTATTAATTTAATTTTCTCAATCATTTTAACATGCTGTAAATAAAGCATCCAACTTATCCAGTAAGTAAACAGCTTTAAAATGATTAAATAAACTTCCTTATATTATGACAATGCTAAAGCATTTTTTGTGTAGATCAAGAGATCTGATAATGCCTTGGTTTTCAAATGTCACCAACGACAAATTGTAAACGGCACCAATTGTATATTTTGTATAATGTAAAAGATGCTATTAGGCTGATAAGAAAAATATGTTGTTGCAGATTCTGAGATATCTTCAATACATCATTGTACCTGCATTGCCACTGTACCTGGCGCTGAAGAAACAGCCTGAGTTGTGTCTTAGTTACCACACTTGCCTACCTACATAATGTACTAACTACAGCCTACTTTATTTTTACTGTGAGTAATTACAAATATTGTTGCAAATTGCTCCAAGTAAAATCATATTTTTTATTTGTGATTTTTTTTGTACTACGACAGATGAATATATTATATAATATAATAATAATTTTTAAATGAATGAAGACGGTGATTTTATTATGGAGTAATCGATTAAAAATATTTCCAAACCGATGTGCCAAACAATAGCAAAGGGAACTTTTATACATATTTTACACATTTTTTATAAAACTACAGTTTTATGTTAATAAGAATCTTTGTGTGGTGTTCGGGACACTGGGTAGAATATTTATATATATACTAAATAAATCACATGGTGTATACCTGTTATTAATATTACCATATATATAAGTTTCTTGACATTTGAAGATGAGGCTTTACTATTAAAACTTCCTGATAACTACTTTTGAAGAATATTATTATGTGCATGCAATGTTAGAACCAATAAATAATTTTTTAGATTATTAGTGTGCATATATTTTAATTAAATCTAATCTATTTTTGGGAGTTTTAACAAACAACTAATAACTAGTTTTTCTAAATTATAATTTAAGAATTTACAAAAATTTAAAATTTAGGGGATAAATGAGCTTTATGATATTATTGTAATTTAAAAATTATTTATTAGACACTGAAGATTTTTTAAATTATAACTAATCTAACATTGCGCAATTCATGCACAGAATAAATTAATAAATTTATAACAAAGTGTACCTAGTGTAAGGGTTATTATTATTATTGAATGTTGTACAGTATATTATAGTCGAAAAACCTTTTTATTATAAAAAAATATTCTTTTACTACTGTGCCATAATCAGATAGATACAATTTGTAAATGAAATAAAAAAAAGGTGTTGTGTAAGATAGACAAAAGGAAATAAATAAAAGAGAATCTGTTGAATAAAAATGATATATAGTCCTTACGTATTGTTCCGAAAAACAAACACATACAGGACTTGTTTTGATAATGCTAAAATCTGTATCATATTCATATTAAGAAAATTAAATATTTTAATATAAAATAAAATTTTTATAAGTAGTAAGTTGCACATGTTACAAAGTAGCATTGTTTGATGAGAATTTCATAATAGAAATTTTAACAGATTATGGTTAATTTGCATAATTATTATATCGGCATAATGCACATAATGTGCAATTAATGTTAAGTTTTGAATAATGTAATGATGTATCTAAGTATATATATTTTTAATACAGTTTTGGATTTAAAGAGAAAATTAAAAAGTTTATATTATTATAAAATAATTGGCATGTCAGTGTAAAAAAAGTGTATTTACATTTAACTAAATCGAGAGTAGTAGTATGTGAGTAGTTCTGGTAGTGGTTCTAAATTAAATATTATTCTGTTACAAAATATAGTTGTATTGTAGGTAATCATTTATCTAAGAAATTAAAATTCTTTAGGTTTACATTAGTTTAATGTTATTAAAACAGGATTTTAAAGAAAAGAATAATGTTTACATGTTTTTATCAATAAGTTTAGATACTACATGGTAGAAAGTATTTTTTGAATTAATTTTATTATTAACTAACCAAGAAAAGCTTGTAAACTTTTTAACAAAAAGACTGATATAATGAATTGGACTTGTAAATCAACATTATCATTTTATGAAATATTTTCATACAAAGAAACATCTTATTAAATCGGCCATTTTACTGTATAGCATGTAGCTTTATGTTATTCTGCTACATTTTGCATTTTTTCTTGTTATCCATTACGATGATCTAATTAAGAACGAGAAGAAGTACTTGTAGTTTCTAATCATTAATACAGGTGGGATTATTAAAAGTGTAAATTTGTTTTTGATAACACTAATAGCTTTTCTTTTTTGTTTTAACACATTTTTGTGTAGTTAAAAAAACGAGTTTGCTGTGATGTTGAGTTTACATTCTAACCAAATTTAATCTTGAAAAATAAAATTGATAAAGAAATTTATCGATATTTGGAAATTGTATGGGTTGTTTTTTATAGTAAGGCTTTGAAATTTGTTTGCTTATTAATCTCACCTATTACTATGAGTTGTTATTTGGAAATGTTGATTATTCATTAAAGTTTTAAATAGATTTGTTTGGTCATAATTAGAAAGATTAATCATTTTAGCAAAATGTTGAGATACAAAAAGAGAGTCAGGGGATGCACATTGCACCTCCACCAAGGATGTCACATTATGGATATCGTACAGGACTAGCAAATAGAATAAGATCTCAAAAACAATATCGTATTAATAAAATAAAGTTGAACAGTGATGTTCAAAAACAGTTTTGTCAGATTTGAGTAAATAATAAGCTCAGTTACTATGACACATCATTATTGCTTTGTTTCCATGCAGATATTAATCTGTTGAATCGTTTTAGGTTCTGCAGTGTTCCATTCACACAACTTTATATGAATGTTTTCAGTCTTAAATTAGTTTGATAGATACGAGGATAGGCTGATACTAATGCATGCTTGATTATCTCAAGAAGTCAAGAACAAAAAACAGTATTGATTACAAATCAACATACTTGTTTTTCCACAGTACTATTTGATTGGATACAATTGTTCATTGTGAAATGAGTCTTCTTAATGCCCTTTTTGAGGTTAAGGAAGAGGTTGAAACCATAAAGTGTCAAATAGGGACTATATGGTGGTTGAGGAAGAACATCAGAATTTGGATTTTTAGAGCATCGAGCGTTGCCTGTGCTGTGTGTGGTCTAGCGTTATTGTTGATTGATGTATTGAGCAGAATTCACCAACTACTACGTAAACATGTTTTGAATTGTTTTAGCTTGGAAGAGGATTTACAGCTATAAATATTCCATGTTTTGCCTACCAACTCTCATTTTATTTCAACTATTTTTCTCATTCTATGCGATAATGTGCCGTACTTGTACCTCCGAATAATTTGATATATTTATATCTCGATTTGCAATACATTTTTGAGGCTCGATCTTTTTTTTACTTGAGTTTAATGTTTTGCATCTGTCGCAGACTTTTATATGAAATTTCAGCTTCGTTGGGCTCACATTGACAAAGTTTTATTACTGAATGATTCACTGTGTTTTGATCAATGTTTTTGTCCAAACATCATCCTATACATAATAGCTTTACATCATTTACAGTATGCATCCGAATGAATTACTATCACGTCAGTTCTGAAAATAATAATTGCTATGCTATTACAACTGGTAATTCCTGGATTAGTAATCACTAATCTGGGATTAGGATTAACGATTAAATCAATCCCTAATCACCAATCTTCAGAAAAATTTTTGAAAATCCATTCCTTAATTCCAAAGAATATTTTGAAACAATTTAATACCTAATAAAAATCTAATCCCAATCCTTAACCTCCAAATAAATATTTTGAAAAAACTTAAATCCCCAATAATTGTCAAAAATTGACAGATTACCTAACCCTGATAACTTTAACAATCCTTCTGTGGCAGTGTTGCAATTTAGTTATTTCTACGATAAAAACAAGATAATCCATCGAAGATGTTGGATGCAAACAAATTAAACAGATTAAATACAACATAATCTCAAAGTTGTATCGAAAAAAAACATATTTTACTCTATTCTGTGTGGGAATTGCTATTATTATTACTATTACACAGGCCCAACTTGCGGCTGCAGCCGACTTTGCAGATGGTACAGCACAAATCCCACATTTGTGTTACAGCTAAGAAAAACTGCAGAAAATCTTAACCAGATCTGTCAGTACTGGGAATTGATCCTGGGGCTGCTTGGGTGAGAGACGAGCATGCTAGTCCCTCACTACCAAGGCTATGATATATACGAGCCCCGACGCAAAATATTTCGTCTGGTGCAGCCGGCTTGGTCGAAATAAAACCGCAGTTGAAAATAAAATTCTTAGTTGGCAAGTTGCACACTAATGCGATATATTTGTGAAAACTAATTAATTTACTCTAACTTTTTGAACAAAAAAAAAACATAACACTACTAGAACAACAATAAAAAAAATATGGAAACAAAAAGTATTTTAGCGCAAAATAATTTGTCTACTTGAAAAATGTTGCAAAATAATTCGTCTAAATAACAACTATGTCTTAAATTGCGTTTTCTACCATTTTCTTGTGTCACCCTTATTGTCTATCGCTGCTTTTATTCTTTTTGGCATTGTATCGACTAATTCTCTGCATTCTTTCGCCGATACTCCGTTCCACACTTTCAAAATTCTTTGTTGAAGTTCTCCTTTTGTTTTTGCTGGTTGTTGTCTTATTCTTTTTCTTCATTTTCCACCACAAAGTTTCAATCGGCGACAAATCAGAACTATTCACAGGCCAATTCATTACAGGAATGTTCTGGTTTTCAAACCAACGTTTGGTTGACTTTGCCGTATGACAAGAGTTATGTTCTTGTTGAAATATGTATTTTGTATCCGGAGTCTGTAATAAAGGAATGGATGGCAACAAGCACTCTTCTAATAGACAATGACATTTAAAAGCTTCTATAGTTCCATCTACAATTTTCAAATGACTAACACCACGAGCCGACATACAGCCCCATATCATAATTGAAGAAGGAAATTTAACAGTACGTTTTAAACAGTCGGCATTGAAAGCTTCTTGTGTTAAGGACGGATAACTTTTTTTTTAACATCACCCACGGATACTTCAAATCTGGACTCGTCACTCCAGATAACGGTTTGCCACTCTTGCTTAATCCAGTCTCTATGTTGTTTAGCAAAATCTAGTCGCTTTTTCTTTTGACACTTGGTTAATAGCAGTTTTTCTTTTGCCTATTACAGAAAACAGTCACAACAAATTGGTTTTAATTATAACTAATTATTTTTCACTTACTGCATAAAACCCGTATCCCATTCTTTTTAAAGTTCTTTTACAAGTATCCACAGAAACATGTTTTTTAATAGCAGCACGCCATTTAACTGTCAGTTCTCTAGCACAAGAACGACGATTTTCTTTAACAATTCTTTTCAATACTTTTCTATCTCTGTCATCGGTGATTCTTGGGCGACCCGTTCTTCTCCGTGTTTCTAAACTTTCCGTGCTTTTGAAAAATTCAATATCTTGCACGCTAGAACGTTCAATTCAATATAATAATATTCAATTCTTTTGAAATTTTATAAGATGATTTTCCTTCTCTAAAGCGTTTAATGATGCATTTTCTAATTTTTATGCATATTGGTTTATCGCGAACCGTCTTTACATCTTATAGTATTCTGTTTTTATAAATAAAATCAGATGGACTGACAAGATTTGCTCAAGAATACTATCTTTTGTTTGAACTATTTTATGTTTGTTGTTTTTAAAATGGTAACTTGAGTAGTCATGCTTTAAAATATTATAGACGAATTATTTTGCAACATTTTTTAAGTAGACTAATTATTTTGCTTTAAAATGCTTTTTGTTTCTAATTTCTTTTTAATTGATGGGCTATTAGTATGATTTATATTTTATACAGAAAATAAGGATAAATTAATGTGATTTCATAAGTGTATCTCATTATTACAAAACTTGTCAAGTATGAATTTTATTTTCAATTGTAATGTACTTCGACCGAACCGTCTCTACTAGACGAACTATTTTGCGTCGGGGCTCGTAGTTCTAACTCTTTATTACATTTAGACATTTCATTAATATTTTTTTTAATTTCATTACATGCACCAATATTCAGGTCATGAGTTTGATCACAGATCTAAAAAATGTTTTCAATCAGGTTTCAATCAGTAAGTCAACTGATTGACAATTCGATGTAGTCGCTTTTTCCTTTCACTGTTTTTTTTCTGTTGTAAAAAAATTATGTGCATCTAAGTCATTGAGCTGAAGGCTGATGCATTTGATCAGTTGGCTTTTAGGTTATGTTTAGTTCAGATGATATGGCTTGGTTTAAATTGGTCTGAACGCACCAGCAATCGAGAGGTAATTATCTTCATTAAATACATTGAAAATATCTGTGACGTTCAGCCAGTCATCGCGCTGCAATTTAATTTCTAGATTTCCTGTTAAATTTATGAACTTATGAACACTATAATTATATGAGCAATAAAGATGGGTGTCTTCTTTATTACACTTCCATCTGGGTTGGTAATTCATTTTTTTAATTGATATTCTTAACTTTTATTAATTGGATTGAACCTTTATTGACGAGTCTTTAAATGTGCATCCAAGAGCTCACATGTCTCAATTTTTTGAATTACTTGAATATTTTAGAGTTGTTTATTAAAACCATTCGACATCACTAACATTGATTTAACTGTTCATTAAAAAAGAACACTAACGTGAAATAAATGGTTACAGAAAAGTTTTATGGATTATCAATATTTCCTAGTAATTAAAATAACTCAGTATTGTTTTTACAGACATACTTTGTTAAATTAAACTAGATCAAACTTCTGTTTTAAAAAAAATAATTGCCCAATTTTTTTTGTGATTTATAATAACAGTGTGACGTTACAATTTGAAGTGATCATTTTATTTTATTAATTAAAGTTACTAAAAACTACAACTGTGGCAATGCAATTATAATAGTCTTCCAATTTATAGTTTTAAGTTTTCTTTGTATATTATGTGCTGTCCATTGTACTATTCGAATTTAATGTGTTCCTTTTTTTTTTCTAGTTTTATACAGCATTCTGTGATCTCATTTTAAAATATTCGGTTGATATTAAGGATTGAATTTAGTGATTTCTATTTTGATAATAATTGCAATATTAAATTTATAAATTTACTTCAGAAATGCTAATTTTTTAAAATTAAATTTAACAGATTATTTTTTGATGTATTTAAATTTAATTTTTGTGATTGTTTTCAAAATAGATCACCGTACATATAATGTCATTGTTGTGTATTACTCATTATTTTTTTACTAAACCTGTCAGTATTTTTATTCATAAAATCTTAAAAACTTGCTTAAAATAAATTTGCAGTTTGTCTTATTGTGACCACAACTAAATGACATTTATGTTTGTTTTCCTTTTAATTTTTAGAAATTTGTTAGCTCCCTTTTTCAAATTACACTTTTTATATTGTTGTGTATTTAAAAATGGGAATCATTTTAAAAAGTCAACTGGTATATCAATTCCTATTAATTATAATATTGTTATAATTTGGTGCTAATACACATGGGGCACATTAAATTTTTACACAAATACACATAAAATAAAATGATCGCTTTGATTGCATACTTATCTTGCCAATAATAATTATTGTTACTACAACAGATCCGTTACATAATTATATAGATTAAGTTGTTTTTATCCTATTCATCTACCTCCATATTTTTTAATATGTTGCCTGGCTTTAGATAAATCTAGCGTTGTAGTAGAAGTGAAAGTGTGTTTAATTATTTGTTACTAATATTATTACTATTATTACTATTATGTCTAGTTTTTAATAATTCATCTTGCTTTAAAAGAAATAAACTGAAGGTTTGTTTTTAGATATAACATGCCCATGGTATTTTATTTTAGATGCGTACATATCAAGTATTTTTAGAACTTATCAAATCATATGTTTTTATAAGGGCTTCGATTTTATAGTAACTTTTGTAAATTTATCCTAGGTGGTTTCTCTAACTGCTACCAATAGTGTTCAGTCACAGAAAAATACAGTACAATTCACATAAAATGCAATATCATTCCTAAAAAATCAGTTATTTACTTTTAATAGTATACTTTCTTTATAGGCAGACTGTTTACATTTTAAGTACTTTTATTACATTAATAATAGATGCCCTCCCTTCCCATCAATCGTACAATTATTTGTTGTATCCAAAAAAACCATTGTATAAAATCATAATGTAGTTTTAGTTGTACTTTATGTATCTTGTCATAAATCATCAGAACAAATATTTGTCTTTTTTTTAGTATAAATCCTGAAACATTTCTTATTTGATATTTTCCAATCAGGATTACCATTGATTTCTTCACAAAGGATGCCTGTACAAAAACGACTGCTATTGAGCAATATTATTTGGATACCTACAAGGAAACGGTAAGAAAAGACTTACATGATGAACGATATTGGAGTGAACTGGCACTCTATTTATATTTAAAGATTCCCTTCGATGTTTGATTCACAAAGATTGACACATTCAAAATTTGCCAATTTTATTCTACATTACTGTGTTACAATTATTGTTCTCGAAAAGGACCTTTAGAAGACTTGAACAAATAAAACTAAACTTTTGAACAATAATCCACCACTTGTAATCGAACCGAGTTAAACGGAATGCCTATACAATTTGCATCTCTTATGGAAAAGTCACTGATTTATTTTGGCACTGCAAGTGCACTTAAATTTTACTACTTTTCTAGTAGAAAACAGGAAGTAATGAATAAATAATTGTTATACGAATTGCTTTTCTAATTGAAAAGGGAAAAACTTCCATTGACTTTTTTAACATTTAATGTGGGTAAATTTTAGAAATTTTAAAATGCAGTACCCATTGATCCATTCCTTCTTTTGATCGGCTTTGTTTTTGTGTTACTTTACTCATTCTGTATAGGTACAGTTGCGATCATTCGTTAAAGAACGAAGAAAAAATCGTGGTTGTCAATTTTTAACGAACGGTAGCGTCCAGTTGCCCCGGTTGAATATCCAAAACGACTTTAAGTTGGAGATACTGTAAAAATCGTAAGTGTTTTTTAAATTGTCATACTTTGACAACTCCTATGCATTATCCTAAAAAGTTTTTCATCAAAAAATGAAATCATTAGTTTTTAACATTAAAAGCATCAACTCAATAGGGAGAAGAAGTGCATACGTCATACCGTGCCTGACGTCATAATTCTTTCCTCGCAACGCGCATGTTCGCATCGCTCTACTTCGCTGTAAACCGTTTGTTTGACAGTTTTGACACTGTTGACAGTTGGAAGAGAAAACGTGACGCTACTTTGTGAGGTTAAAATAATAGATAGGTACTATCACAAATAAAATATTGAAACAACAATGGGTGAAAGCCATTGGGTAAGTGTTTTTATAGCTTGTAAACATCCTTTTTAACACTATCAATAATCAGAAATGAAAATATAATGTGCCTTATTGAAGTACATGCGCGTTGCGAGGAAAGAATTATGACGTCAGGCACGGTATGACGTATGCACTTCTTCTCCCTATTGTAAAACTTTTAACAATGGAATATCACGGAAAATGTAATCTCAAACATATTTTTTTATACTTGCGTGTCCTAATGAGATTTATTAGAGTACTGGAAACAGTAAAATTTTGTTTTTTTAAGTTGGTAGCACCTAACAGCTGTTCTTAAATGTCAAACTTATTATATTTAAAAGTGCGGTTATGTTATTATGTGATAAAATGCCAAACTTTTAAAATATAAAATAAACACACAAAATAAATTAAAAATTATTTAATAAATTCACAAATTACTCTTTATACATCTTTTGTATTAAAAGTACAGTTATTATACACTTTGATTGTAACAGCAGAAGTGTCCTGGGCATTAATCTTAAATGAAGGTAAATTTTGCCCCTCATCAATGTTTTGTTGACTCGTTATTGGGTTGCTGCTAAAAGTGTGTGATTCTTCATGTAAAAATGAAGCAGTGGAAGACTGGTCAATTACCACTTGAGCCGTTGAAGTGGAAGTACATGGCTTATTAGATAGCAATTCAGCTACCTCCATTTTTTTTTAACTGAAGAATCAATACAGCCCTCAGCCACAGCTGAAGTCTTCCAACCTCCATGCCGTTTTATAGTTATTAAATCGCCACCTTTGTTTGCCAATTGGGAAGCACTTGAACATTGAAAGCAATGACCTGTAAAAAGCTTCGGGTTGGCTAAATGCAAATAAGTGGCAATAATAAAAGGAACTTTTCCCATCGTGTTTATACCGATAGGAGTAGAAATACATTTTCCATTGCGGTAGGTTAGAAAAAACCGCCTGTGGTTTATTTTCTTAGGCCTTAGGCTCAAATATTGCTTAATTAAATCAATTCACAGTTTCTCTGTAATTAAGAATTCTCTTCGAACTTTATTTTTTGTTTTTGTTACAGTCACAGTGACCACATCATCTTTGACCACAATATCGTCTACTAACATGTTGGTCAATTCATCTCTTCGGCAGGCGCCACAGAATCCCATTATTAACGCAACCTTAAATAATTGAAATATATTAAAAATTGAAAGTATTTAGCACAAAGTTTTACTTACTTACATAGCTAAATGTTGGTTATTTTCTGTAGTTGTTATAAATCCATCAATATGGTTAAATTCCAATATTTTAGATTTTTTGGGCTCGTAACCATCAGAGCACCTTTTTAAAAATGCCTGTATTTTGCATATTTTTTATATCTTTTCTAGCTTTTCAAAATAAGCTATTAGTATATTTTCAGAAATTAATTTTACATTTTCTTGACACCAATTTTCAAATTTGGTGTGCTCTTTTTTTGTATGCATCCTCTGACTTTTTTTGGAAGCAATTTGTTGATAGCCCCATGGGCTACTTCTCTTAATTCAGGTGGGGTGCAACTGATTTCATTTAAGTTATAAGTTATGCTGCTATTCAAATCACCTGGCATTTCCACAGCACTTGCAGGAATCTGTAAAAATGTATTTTAGAATCTTCGTAAACGTAAGAAAATCAGAATTTTACTTTTGATGGTGATGGTACCCTAGCTCTTTGTGTGTTTGTTCTAACAGGCTGTTGTTGCTGCGTAACAGCTGGTGCATCAGTCGTATTCCCATAATTACTATTCACGGCAGTATAATTAGGATTATTATACGTATTTGTTGCTGGAGAAGAACTGCTGGGGAGCGCTGTTGTATTGTTGTGATCCCGCTGTGCTACTGTTAACATAAGCTTGTCCAGCATTGTACTGCTGGGACGGATGACCACTTCCATACTCCTGCGTCACCTTCATATTGTCCGTCATATTAGACTGTTGCGTCAGTTGATTTAAATACTGAGTCTGCGCAGCGTTCAAAGTACCAACCATCGGTTGTATCTAAAGATTCATATAAATTCAAATTATGTAATAAATAACTTGTCGCTACAAGTCAGACTTACATTTTCTAATGACACCACTGGCGTGACAACAGGCTTAAGCTCCACATTACCCTCAAGTTGAGGCGTCACTGACACACTTGGCGTGAAGACTTTTGCATCTGCTAGGCTTCCCTTATACTCCTCCATTGACCAATCGTCTGCAGCTGGAAAATCGTTTCAGTTTTAAACCAATTATACTGAGTTGTAGAGGATAACTTAGAGAACAATAATCCGAAAAAAAAATCGCGCCGGTCGCCGGTAATTAATAAGAAAAACAATGCTAATATCGCTATTTTGAGGTTAGAATGTGATGATGTTAGGTTACAGTTAGTAAAAAAAGTTGGTTGTATTTACGTGAAAATTAGTGATTCTAATCTTTTAATTTAGTAAAGATATATTTGCACTTACATATGTATTACCAAGTTTATTTTCAGTAGTGGGATTTTTAAATTCTTTTTAATAAGATGGAGGGAGAGAATATCTGACCATTTTACCTTCTTGTCACAGAAACTAAATTAATTTTATAAAAACAAAACAATTTAAATAACAAATGCTGAATTTCACTAACAAATCTTATTTAAAACTAATTTATTTTTTAATAATTAACGAAATAACGACGCAAGTATAAAAAATAGTATAAAGTATTCGTTTCATAAGGCGTTTTAGCGCACTTGTCCGTTAGAAAACTCCCCGCTTCGCGGGTCGTTTTCTAAACTCGGACGCGTGCGCTAAAAACGCGTCTTATGAAACTAATACTTTAATATACTATTACTTAACCTCTAAAAATATAAAAATGATACTTCAAATTTTTCTAGGCTTCTTAGATCATAAGTTGAATTTTCATGTCTTGGTTTTTAAATTTGTCGTTTTTTTCTTTTCACACTGTTATTGTATTTTAAATGGTATTTTTGACAAACTTTGTTTATAATTAATAATATACTTAAATTACACTACTGTTTAACTTTTGGAATTTGTTTTTAAACTTTCAAACATATAGGCGAAAAACTTTTGTATGTCAGTCAGGCAGAAAAGCATTTGCAGCCCAAGTGAAGCGAGCGTGTTCAAACAACTGCAGACTGCAAATGCTAACTTTCTGTCCTTGAGACACAATAGTATATTTTGTTACAAGTGCAGGAAAGTGACAATTTCTTATGAGTGTGAAGAAGTTGTGGCATTCAACTTCGTCTCATGCCGTAATCACACAAGTGTGAAATTAGCATTGTTACACAGTATACTTTATCTATGACCCCAAAAAAAGTAATGAAACACGAAATGCTAAGAAAAATATTTAACCTACAATTTATACTCTCATTCTTTTTTTTATGTAAAATCTCTGGCAATAAATTAAGAGATGTAATGTGAGCAGCTTTCACGATGTTTGGAGGTGTACATTCCATTTTCTTATCATCGAATTCACTCATGATAAATTTAAAATTTAAAAAACAACAGTAAATATTAAATTTTTAAAGATAATAGTAATAAAATATTTACAATCTGTATAATTTCAATCAATCTAGTAAATAAGAAATCATACGTATTAACATAGTAAGTAGGTATTTGTTTTCAAAAGTAATTTTTTTATAAACAATCACTATTCAATTGTCAATGTTATCTTTCAAAGCCACCTTTTGAAATTATGGTTTTAAATTATAAAACAAAATAGGGCTTTAATCAATATACTAGTTAAACAAGACGTGCCTTCTTTTTCTGTCAGCTAAATGTGCATAAAGCTATCTGTTATCTAACCCCTTTTCCACGAAATGTAAATATATTCTAGCATGGATTGCAGGTGTTGTGGGTGACAAGGAAAGACAGCTTTAAGTGTATTCATCACACTTGCACTTGTGAATTATATGAATGAAATGTTGCAAATTATGAAAGTTCTCATTGTTTTAATAGTAATTTAGCAGTAATGAATATTATACCTATTAATAGATTTTAACAATTATATAATGTTAAAAATTTAAATAATTTTATGTTAATTCAACAACAATTTTATAATAACTTTATATAGTAATAATAAATAAATTATGGTAAGTCATCTTGATAGCCCAATGTGGAAACAAGTGAACAGCTCAGGGTTTGATTCCCATCGGAGTGATAATTTTTCTATATGGATTGCATTCAAAATATAATTTATTGTAAAATGGTAATTAAACAAAAATAAATTAATGTTTGTCAAAAATTTATAACTTTTCCATAATTTCAATAATTAATAAGAACTAAGGAAACCTAGCCAAGACATGACGGTCAAAAGCATTGAAGGATTTCCCTATATACAATATTCGATGTGTGATTACAATCATTCGGATTTTCGTGAGTGATTATTTAAATAAACACAACCAAGCATAACCAGTTGAAAATTCTAAGTTTAGCACTCTTCTCTCCCAGCTTACCCTCCTCTTCTGTGACATATATTCCTTTCTGTCTTACCCCTCCCACAGGTTTATTCTACATACATATGGAAATTCTACCTTACGAAATGACAAGAATAAAATCAAAAATCGATCTTGTTTAAAACATTCTGGAAAATGTCTATTAGTACATATTTCAAAAACGTAACATAAACATAGGGTTGGCAAATTTCCTTCTTTTTATACAAACAATATGAAACTGCTCTGAATAAGCCATTGCCATCAGCTATTATTTGTATAATTCATCTATTGTCCATAATCTTCAACTATGCGGGTTTTGTCTACGCAACCTAACAATTTTTTAAACATTAACCGTTTATTAATGATGGAAGTGGACGGCTGTATGCTGCATCACCCTTTTATATTTATAAGTGGGGGTGTTTACGAAACTCACAACCGTAGAAAGTTAGAGGGCGCCCCAAGTGAATGTTCGATTTGTCCTTTCTCAAATTAAGCATTTTAGAGTTTTTCAAATTAAAAATATAAACATTAAAAAATATAAGAATTAAGTAGTGTTGACTAATCTACACAGCGAAGGCTTTAATTTAAATAAAGAACCACTTAGATCGTATCGGTGAAACTCTCAAACAAACTGGAACAAAAATAAGCCTTGTGTTTTAAATATATAGAAAATATGCCATGTGCTGACATCTATGGTGTTTTAGTAGAACTACTGATCATGTGATATCACTCTTATTAATTTTCAAAAAATTCTGAATTTCTCAGTCAATGGTGCAACACAATAAACAGAGAAAAAATTTAATACCTACAAAAAACAAATTTGTCTCAAACGAACTAATCTTCAACTCAACAAAGCAATTTTGTAATACCAAAGATTGTTTAATGAGTTTCTGAACAACAGCACAAATTGTATTGTTATGAATAATGAAAGCTATGAGGGTTTTTTGTTCTTCTTTAGCCACAATTCTATACTGTTACTACAGGTACACTAGTAAGTGATGCTGAGAAAACAATTTCGGTAGAGAAATTTGGTCAGAAGATTTTAATGTGACAAGACTGGTAAGCAATTTGTCAATATGGACTTCGCAGTCAGCCATTTTCTACAAGGCATATACACAGATATTTATATAAATAAATGATGTAATAAATAATACATGTGTAATAAAGAGATCACTGCCACTTTTAAAGAAACAACAAGGTTTTATGCTGTTTTGACTGGATTTGATGAACCATAGAATGGTACCTACACCAGAAATAACATAAATTTCGTGACCATAGATGTAAATCCGCCTCGACACCCTAATTACATCCTAACGAAAGATACTGGGTTCTTGTAAAGCAGAAACTTCGTAAAAGTAAAGAAGAAGTAAAAACTTAAAAGACTTTAGATATAAGTGGGCTAAGTATACCAAGCAAGAAATCAAAGCTACAATAATAGCGTTAAGGAAGGATGTTCTCGAAAAAGTTAAAAATTTTGAAAAGAAAAACAAGTGATATTTTTTTTTGTTTTAACAAGAGTACTAGTGTATTACATTTTCAAAAATGTAAGCAAGTATTTCTTCATTTTCAAGTTTTTTCAGAAATAAAAATGACAAAGCTTTTTGGTTCAGTCCTTGAAATAATGAATGAAATTGAAATGAAACTTGAAATAACAACTAAAAATATTTAAATAATAATAAAAATAAAATATAGTTTTTATTGCTATCATACATAATACTGTCACCACACACTTGTCTATAATTATTGAAATCCCAGCAGCGGTTTACATTTTAGTCATTTTGTAATCTGCGTGTAATTTTTCCAAGAATAGATTTTAAAACCTTTTTTCCTGGTTATCATATCAACAATTTCCTATGATAAAACAGGAAGTGCGCTAAATATTAAGATGATTAATGCTTATAACCATAATTATGAAATACTACTAGAGATGTGCATAATCATTCAGGGCTGAAAAGTGTCTTAAAAGTTACAATTTTATTTTAAGTGATAATCATTAAATCCAACATGAGTCGTGAACTATCATCTAACAAGGAATTCCAAGTTCCTGAGGTAAATATTTATTTTTCATAATAAATTGACCTTCATATCAAATATTTGAAAATTAAGTGAGAACGTGATATGTTTACCAACAGTAAAAATAAAGTTTGCATAAACGTACGAAGTAGAAATTGTCGGACAAAATTTTGATTACGTAGCTGCAAAAACTTAAAAACTTTTCGGTGTATAAATTCCCCTCTCGGAGATGGTAATTTATTTTCAGAAAAGCTTAATGATATATTAAATAAAATCATGTGCTCTTGTGCGGTGATTTTAAATCTAAGAGAATACCACTTAAGCAGAACTGTGAAGCTGAATTTGTTTTGAAGCTGTTGAAGCTGAAGTTAAGTTAAGTACCTATGTCAAGTAGTTCCAGAACGTATTTTCAAAATAAAAACAATTGGAATGTAATTATGAGTTTTTTCATATATTCCTTCGCAAAATTAAACAGTTCTTTTTTAAATTGATATTTAATATAATACTACTCTTAATAAGTTTCTATTTTGATATCTTTAATATTATTTTTAGGACTTACAACTCAATAGTGCATACAAGCATTTATTTTGGCTGCCTCTAGCAGCAGGCTAATCGGTTGCTGTTTGAGGCATCTTAAATATTTTTACATTGATTGCCTTTAACGGCAGCCTAATTGGTTGCCGCTTTCGGCAGCAAAGACACGTCCTTTTTATAATTTTATACACTGTAAGTGGGCTATTGGGACGAGCCAATAAATATAGATGGCATTGTACACCAACAAAATGACTTCGATATGTAGTTACTGATTATGCAGGCAACCAATGAGACGCATGCTTTAGTTGTAACATAACCTTCAAACCTTCCAATTATCCTACCGCATAATCAGTTTTTATAAAATTCCGCTAGAATGCAGGTCAGTCTTTAGCGAGTCCCAATAAATTATTTAAAAGTTAATTAAATGTTAAAGATTTTTGGTAACTACTGAAAAATATTGTAACGTTCTTTTTAAAATAATAACAAAAATGCTGTTTAAATCGTCTATTCTCAAGAGGGATATTATTTACATACACTTAATTAAAAACACTATAACTATAAACTATTTAATGAACTATTTAAATGCTAGATATTTACAAATTTATTTGGGGACTATTTATATAAAAACTATTTATGTATTACAACAATTATTAACATTTATTTATTCACTAATATTCGACTATTAACTAATTATTCAGAGTACATTTCACTACGCCGGTAAAACATTAACTGTCCTGACGGCGTATATGGGTTTACTATTCGTTACAATATATTAAAAAACAATATGACATCAGCAATCTTGATTTGAACTAAATATATCCATTTACAATAGTAAGAAATTGGTGTTTTCGTTATTTTTGGCTGTGGTAGTACTTGTGCACTAAGTACCGAGTACACCAAACCTACTGTGAGTACAGCGACCAAGCACTTCTACTAGAGTATCGCACAGCTCTGACTGGCACACAATTTTTGATTATAATATTTATAAATATAAATTTTCTATTAGAGGTATTGAGAAGAATGACTATTATTTGTAGTTAAAGGTACTGATATGAAATTTTAAAGTGTCAGTTTTAATAGAAAACTGCAATTTTGTTTATTCGTTAGGTATTTATTAAAAGAAAAAAGATATTGTTGTTTCAATGGTTTACATTTTTTCTTTAGCAATTCCAATGGCAGTCATGTTGGATCCTGTAGAACGTCCGCTTTGTATGGTTCACTAATTTTAGTTTTGGTTACTCTCATGTTATGTATCTAAAAGTAAAATAAATTTAAGGAACACATTCTAATAACTTAATAATTCTACTTTAATTAAGGTAGTTATTATTAACTTACCATTTGTTTTGTTTTCACTTTCTTCTGGAAGTGGAATTATCATACAGGCCAGTTCAGTATCGCTCTATTTCCGTGATGGTATTATGCTCAATCTTTCTGGGACTATGATTACCTACTTTAAAAATAAACGATGCTGCAGTTTTAATTAAAATTCATACTTTAAATTTTCATACCCATACCCTTAACTACAACTAATTCATTTATTTATACTAATTAGTGCATCTAAAAAGTTAAACTTTATAGATATGTGCAGCATATTACAAGATTAATACAGTGAATTATCCTACAAGAGAGGTTAAAGAACCCTGCATGTTTCTTACGGATATTGGATCCTGGTCAAATTGGATGAAACTGTGATATGTTGTAGTTTACATTATCCTGATCGAAGATTTACCTGGCCAGAAAGCTCTAAAATTAACAGTTTTGGAGTTACAGTGCACAAAAAGCAGGAAAAATTCATACTTCGGAATATGGATTTTTAACACGTACAGCCTCGGTAACATTCTTTGTGTATATTTTTTGTTTTTATTTTGATTAACACAGGTAATTATGTTGTTTTGCATTCATGTGAATAATGTGAAATTATACTGGATGTCCCATTATATTTTATACTAACACTTTAAGTTTTACCATATATATTAATGTAACCCTGACGAAGATCCAAAATGGATCGAAATATAGATTTTAAGTAGACTGAGTACCTAGCTTAATTGCATACCAAAAGTGAAAAACACATAAACGAAACAATTAATAAATAAATATTAGTAGTTATATAGAACTTGTTTTATAAAAACGGTATGCAGCTGTTGCATTCTTAAGTAGTAGGTAAGCAATTATTTACTTATTCTTTCAATTACGTTTTATTTACCTGTCAGATTAATGGTAGTAATCAGTGAGATCCATTAAAAAAATAGATTATCGTGATATAGACAATATTATAATGTTGAGTAGAGATATCTGAAGGTAGATAGTTTATATATTGCCATAAAATTCTTACACGAATACTCCATATTAGATGTGCATATGTTAAATTCAGATTTTCTATGTTTTAACAGGAACTACCCGTTCGCCCAGGCACTGTAGATTATGGTAGAGACTATGAAATTAGAATAGTGGCTTTACTAGCACTACAATGCCTACGACACAAAGATGTAGAAAATATGTGGGCCGCAAGCAATGTTGAGAACTGTGGAGCATTTGATGACATAGTGCTACATATAGAAACAACTGAGAAAAAACGGATAACATACTTAGTGCAACTGAAGCATAAGGAGGATGGTAACAGCAATATTAAAGCAACAGAATTTAAAAAGGGCGACTTTTCTGTTAAAAAATATTATGATACCGTAAAGAAAATTAAAAAATGGATTGATGGTCAAGGAGATACGGATTCAAACATAATCCATCACTTACGAGAAAACCGAGAAAGAATAGTTTTTGTACTATACACTAATAGGGGATCAACTAATGATGATTTCCTTATTAATGTTCGTAAAAAATCAGATATTGACAAAGAATGGATGTTGTACACAATGCTAAATACTGAGAATGGTTGTGTTTCAAAATTTGATTATGATAAAATGAAAGAGTTTACTTGTGAGGATGATTGCAAAAATCTTATGGAGAAATTTTTCTTATTTACAAAACAGACAAACGTTGATAAAGTAGATGCTGTAATAACAAACGAATTAAGTGGTTTCATTGGAAATTTAACTTCACTTAAACAAACCGCTGCAGAAGTACTTAATCAATACATACAATTTGTTACGGACTGGAATAAAGGAAAATTAGGTGGTCACTATCCTTTAACTAAAGACTACATCTACAAAATTCTGTTAACCAATATTACAGCACCATTTAAGAAGGAAATTCAGATTTCATCTGACCATGACCATTTTAACTATGATGTTTGGAACGACATAATGATGGGGAAATCTTTAATACTTATTGAAGAAGATGAAATAGTAAAAGAGTTTGTTGTTGGTTGGATTATGAAAGCCACTAAAAGTTATTGCAATCAAAATGAAAATAAGAATATATGGAAACGTCATCCTGGTAAACTCAGCAGATCTGTACTAAAAACGGTAAATAGATCAAAAGAAGTTAAACCATTGGAAGCTTATGAAGTCATGTGGAGAACTAAACAAATTCCATTATTGTTAAATGTGGACACACAGCAAGAACTCAAAAATTTGATCGAACTGATACGACTGTTTACAGATATATTTTCTATTATCATAATTTCCAAAACTCCATTACTCCTCCAAGATGCCGATTTTAGATTTTGCCATTTAAATAGTTTGGTAACTGGTCTTCATGATTTCGATGATCAGCAAGTTCAGAAAATTCTAGAGTGTCCGATTCAACTACAAGAAAGAAAGTCTGTGAAACTATCACAGTTTCTAACTAAGAAGGAGCTACATTACATTTCTATGAAAGATATAATTTATATCTTGAGCGATAGGTTGAGTATCGGTAATAAGTCCTCTTCTGTCTGATGTCTTCATTGAAAGAACTTTAGAGGCAGTTTGGTTGAAACCGGAAGTTTTAGTGGAGAATAAAAATGAATTTTTTTTAATAAGATGTAGTCAAGATAATGATTTAAAAGTTTTATTTTTCTTAAATGAATTGAAAATTGATGACTCTAAAATTTTTGACCGGTCTAATAATAATGTTATTGAATGTAAGACTTCAAGAATAATAAAAATTAAAAACGACACCATCATGAAAGAAATAGAAAAATGTTCTGCCATGAACAATAAAACCTTCCACTACTTGATTTTGCATAATGGAAAATATCTCCAGTGGATTAGATCATATGGGTCAGTTAAACATATTAGAGACTTTAGAAAATATCCACAACTTGGCAATTATGAACTTAATTTTAAACATCCATTGTTAACACGTTGCTCAAACAAGATAACTTTGATAGCTGCTTGTCCTGGAATGGGAAAATTATTACTCCTAGATTATATTTCTACCAATCTCTCTTTAGACATGTGGGTGCTTAAAGTAAATTTGTACCGATACTCAAATGATTACGAAAGTGATAATTCTGGAAATTTAAATGCAGCAGAATGTTTGTGCAGCAGAATGTTTGTGCAGCAGAAGACATTTTTTAAATGAAAGTATTACTAAGCACCAAAATGATTATTTAACAATATTTATTTTTGAATAACTTTTAGAAAGTAAGAAAATTATTGTACTATTTGATGGCTTTGACGAGGTACCTGAATCTCTTCGAGATGAGATTTTGAAAGTGATCAAAATTATATCTGCATCAAATTATTACATCTGTATATCAACTAGACCAAATTTAAAGTTTTACCTAGAAAAGGAACTGGATACATTTAGCATTACCATCAATCCTTTTAGTGAAGCTGATCAAACCACATATTTAACACAATTCTTCTTAAGTAGGTGTGGAGAGGAACATTTAAAACCTATTTCTGAATTTGTTGGAAAGTTGTTATGTGCATCCAAATGTAATCTTAGCGACCAAGATGAAGAATTTACAGGCATTCCTTTACAAACGATGCTACTAGCTGAAGTTTTCACAGATGAATGTAAATACTTTATCGAGAAATGTCATTTTAAATGTCATCATTTCGACCTAGTGTACTTATACAAGCACTTTACTGATAGAAAGATTAGATTGTTTGTAACAAGTTTGGTTGTCATTCAAGAGATATGTTTCATTGCTATAAGAAATATCGTTCAATGTATACTTTGAAATTATTATTTACAACAGAAGATTTGAAGGGTTTGAATGTAGAAGAACAATTAAATCAAGGGGTAGAATTTATTTCAGATTTTCTGAATAATATTCAGAAGGATGGTATAGTTTTTGTACAGAATGATACACATGTTTTGTTTGTACATAGGACATTTGCTGAATATTTAGCTGCGGAATGGTTAGTTAGTAATATAAACTACCAAAATCAGGGTTTAATAAAGAAAATATTTAAAAAGATATTCCATCCAGCATTTACTACTGTACGTAACATTTTTGATCGCATACTTGCTGAAGATTGCCCTTTACATTTGGCTATAATAAACCGCCAAGTAGCTACCACTAAGCAGTTGCTGTCCTCCAACCCAAACCATTTATTAGATGTGGATAAGGGAAACAGAACTATTATTCATTTGATGGCATCTTGGGGTATTCATCATCCTATCAATTTTAAATCTGATGAAATTCATAGTATACGTAAAATGGTAGCTGAAGATCCTATGAAAGAGATTATGCAGATTTTACCTGATGGAAGAATAACACCTAGTAAAGATACTCTTCTAGATTTCACCCCATTAGATTATGTATTACAAAGTGGTTGTTTAAACATGGCCGATGCTATTTGTGCTAAATTAGAAAGATTTGAAGATTGTCTTACTGTAAATGATGTAAATTTATTTTCATATTTGCATGCATACTTAAGGGCATTTGCATATGGGTCTTTAGGTTCTGTCTTGATTAAACAATCAATTACTATAGAACTAGTGGATATTCTTACAGAGAAACTGCCAAGAAAAGATAAAAAATATGAATTTCACAATGCTGTTGTGAAAGGAAATGTAACAGAAGCATCTTTAAAATTATGCTCTGAAGGGAATGTTAACAAAGCTGATGGTTATGGTTATTCTTATCTACACCAAGCTGTAATAGTTGGTGATACTATAATGACACAGTTATTAATCGCAAAGAATGCAGACATCAATTTAAAAGATACCACTGGAAAAACATCTTTACATTGGGCGACTATAAAAAGTAAATTTAATATAATGCTCCTTCTGTTGTATACTCATGCAGATGTAAATGTAGTTGACAATAATGGCATGAGTGCCCTGCATTATACAATTATTGCAAATGTCGACAACAGAGATCAAACCGTATACACCCTTTTAGAAAATGGTGAAGACACCCTAAAAGATAACTATGGTAAAACTGTTCTCCACTATGCTCTGCATTACAATCAAATAGGTATTTTTAAATTATTGCTCAAATTTGGAGCTAACATAAACATAAGCAGCATGATCTAGTCGAGTATTGTCGAACAGACGTCGATATTCTAAAGAGAGCCTGTCTGGACTTTGTTCTTGTTTACATGTTAGTGCGAGCGAGACAGTTATATAGCGGCCTGCGGGTTAGAGAGAGAATCTTATTTTTCACCCTCTTAGTAATGTTGGGGTGGTATAACCCGGCCGCAGGGGGCTGCCAGAATCGACTTTTAGTGTTCAGCAGGTACATAAGATTTAGTACCCAAATTTTCATGACTGTTGAAATGACAACTCGAAATACGTTGCTGGCTCTCCGTCTATAATGTACAATTTTTAATTTATTCAAGAAACATAACCATAGCAACCTTAACTAAATTCGCAATGTTCAATTTTAAATTATTCGGTACATTCTCTGTATAACAACTGCCATTACAATGCCGGATTTACTTGATATGGGGCCCTAGCCTGAATATACATAGCAGACTCTTACTGTAAAAATGAAAAGCAAGATGAATCTGAAGAACAAGATTAACAAAAATTTTTATTATTATAATTCATATTTTGCATAAATACAATAAGTACAGTAAGTAAGTTTTAAATGGACATAGATTATTTAATATATAATTTCTCTCTTAAATATACAATGCGTTTCAAAAGTCTGGAACTATTGAAATAAAATTCAAACAAAAACTTTTTGAGACAAACGCTCTGACAGGTCAATTTTGGTTTTAAAAAAGAGATCTTTTTATATCCACTGAATTTTTTGATCGTCATTTGTTTTTGACTTATGACGTCATCGGATTTTTTTTTAAATTGCAACCCATATTTTTTTGATGGATTTGGATAGAGCTTGAAATTCTGGAAACAGAAATATGTACAAGTACAACCTTGACTTTGATAGTTTCTGAAATACGAGGCATTAAATTAAATTGGAGCAATTCGTCCAGAAACTCTCCGGAATGTGTTACAAGATTTTGAGTATCACCTAGGATATTGCCAAGAAGTAAATGGGAATCAGTTTGAACATCTTATTTAGTTTAGTTATGACAATAAGGTTGTTAACTTGCTCGTTTTTACAGTAAAATAAAAAAAAATGAAAAAAATTTAGCGCTACTTCAGCTTTTTTTCCAAATTTTGAGCTTGATTATCTTGTAAACTATCAAGGTCAAGGTCATACTTGTGCATATCTTTATGTTCAGAATTTCAAGCTCTATCCAAATCCATCAAAAAAAATATGAGTTGCAATTTAAAAAAAAACTCAATAACGTCATAACTCGAAAACAAAAGGCGATCGAAGAATTAAATTTATACAAAAATATGTGTTTTTTAAAACTAAAGTTGACCTGTCAGAGCGTTTGTCTCAAAAAGTTTTTGTTTGAATTTTATTTCAATAGTTCCAGAGTTTTGAAACGCACAGTATACAAATATTACCAGAAGTTAAATTCATTAAAACTTAAAAACTACTACAATTTCAATGCGGGACCCCTAGAACTTGGGAGCCCTAGGCTGAAGTCTTTTCAGCCTAATGGTAAAACCTAAGCTGAAAATTATTCTGTCAAAAAACTGGTTAAAGGTATTTTTAAATGAGGTTAGTAAATATCCATTAACACCATTTAACATCTATTTTTAGAGAGAAATTCCATAGTTTATAGAAAATACGTATAATATGAAAGTTGCTTATTTTTAAAATTATTTATACATACTGATATGTTATTGTGAGGTTAAAATTTTTAATAAGAAAAATAGAAAGCATCATATTCGGGCGCCATAAATGTTTTATCGTGATACGCGCTGAACTAGTATACTCTTTACAACACTTGATCATAGGTTTATTTAAATTAAGGACTACTATCATTTATGTTTAAAGGTATAGCAAGGCAAACTGAAAAGTTATACAACAACAAACACCACTTACCTTTGTGATGAAAAGAAAATTTGCACCGGCTATGATTTTAAAATCCAAAGACAAGCTCAGGAAAATTGCATGAGAAAATTTCAGGCTCTTTGACAAAATAATAAAATATTGTTCAACCTATACCTGTTAAATTCAGTTAATGGGCGTTTTGTGCCCATACACAATAAAAAAAATACACAAATAAATCTCTTTTTGAACATTTAAAATATTATTTTATTAATAAACACATAAAGAGAATGAAAACTGAAAGTTTATGAAAGAGAAACGAAAACAAAAAAAATTTCTTACTATCTAAAATGGATTCAATTAACAAACTTGGAATAATTTAAATTAATTATTGGTGTCAATTGGATTACCAAAATAAGAATCAAGAGACAGTCTAATTATATTTGTCCTGATTAATTTTTATTTTATCAATCCCACGATCTTAAATTATAATTAAAAGTAAGAAACGAAACAAAAATAAAGTTAAAGTTTGAAAATAAATTTTGAAATTCAAAGATTTTTGCGCCACTCGAAAATTTTTACACACACTGTATTATTTGGGGTTTTTTTGTCTGTAAACTTACCTGCTTACTTGTTGCGTTGGTGAACACACATTTTTAAAGTGATCTTTCCAGTGAAAATTGTTTTGTAAATATTTACCATTATTAAATATTGGACATGTTTTCTCCAAAACGTGAGTACATCAAATCAGTTAGTGATTTCCAACAAGTTTCCATTATATCCTGTTTTAAAATTCCTTCCATCCAGAAATAAAGTTCCAATATGTCTTCTAGAAATTTTCTTCTTATAAATAAATAGTCCAAAAACCAAATTAACACTTCACTTTGCTTTTTATTCAAATCACTTTAATTGTTCTTTATTATTATCATTATTTAAAATTATTTACCACTTTTTAAGAAAATTAAATTTGGATAACATTTGTCATTACCTCACTTTTTTGACATTTCATTGACAAAATCTGTCACACATAACCTCAAAATTTTAACAAATTATTACATGATCCAACATGGCTGCTGCTTTATATGAAAATCAACAAGCAAGTAACCAGGCTTTCGACCTACTTTTATATTTTCTTCAAAAACAAACGCCAAACGTCATTTTCCCACTAACAAAATCTGGTAAGTTACTAAAAACAATTGAACATCTAACCTAACAAGATTTACATAACCAAATTATTGTTAAGAAATTAAATTAAATGTTTAAACAAATTACATAATCGGAAAGAGGATAATTTTTTCTATATTTTGGTATATTACATGTCTAACAAAAAGCAAATTTAACTCCAGGATTCAATGGCAACCATTTTGAATTTTCTGACAAAACATGGTTTTACAAAATTACAGATAATAACATTTTCACACTTTATTACTTCTTTTTCTTTTTATTAAATGAACCCTAACATCCTATTTCACAATATTTACATCAATTTTGGCACCAAAACTTTAAATATTAACTAGATTTTACCATTTTAACGGATCAGGTTCAAACGAGACAAATCTTAGGTTTCAACAGGCTAAACCTTCTCTATATAGAGCTGCTCACTTGAAAATTCTATTGCTAAAGGTGCGCTAGAACCTAATTAAGAAAATTGCTGCAAAACGTTTTGGCTGCAAGTGCATAGATTAATGAAGATTATACATTTATCATGAAATTTGATGAATCGTTAAACCAGCATAGGATTTACTTGAAACTCAACAACAAAAACTGTGAGTATTGTGGTGATTGCTTGCATACACGGTTCCATCTATGCCTTTTATAATCTCCAGGTGAAACTACACCTTACAATGGCTTCAATTATGAAAAACCAAGTCCAACGACTTAACGATATGCAAATCGTAACTTGTCAAAATAATTTTTAGTTTTAAGTAGAAAATCCGTTTAAGATCTATTTCTTATTATTATCAAGTGATGTAGGGTGTATCTTTTACTTACTAAGTAACAAATTAATTTATTTAATTAAGATTTGTTCAAGTTGAGTCCAAACCTCTAAATATATAGGCAACCTAAATGACTTATATTCAACTGTAAGTGCTGGAATCACAGCAATACATACATAATCTTTAACCCCTTATACCTTTCGGTGTCGAGGTGCCGGGACGCACCGAGTCGCAGAGTGGATATGTGGGTGTGTGACGAAGTAGCGGACAAGTACACTGCGCTCATAGTTTATCCATCCGAGTACTTTCCGGAGTAAATTCGACTTAACTCTGTTAAGCTTTATAATCCACTATAACCACCCTGCGGTACTGCCGGCTAAATTATTTATTTAACAGTGAATTTATTGACAATTCTTTTGGTCAAAAGAGATAAAGAGAGATAATCAAAAATTGCAAATAATCGCAATTTACTTCAATATTTCCTATAGCTTAAAAAAACAATATCATCCTGCGATTTTATCTTCTTTTCAGGAAAGGTAATTGTTTATAATAATCATTATTAAGTGTTTTGCAGTAAGCATTCCTGAGTTGTAAGTAACTTTGAAAAATATGAACATTTAAAATTTAAATTTTAAAATATTTACAAAAAATATCGGGATCGGACACCCCCCCCACACCCCACCCCCTTGTTACGCCAATGAGTCTTAGTAAAAAGGGGTGAAATTGAATTTTTATGTTATTTGTTGCAGGACATTACTCGCTTGTGACAAAACTGTAAATGGTTACATCGATATTTAAGTTGCCAAAAAACATTTAAAATATTTATTTACATTATTTCTTACGGGAACTCCTACTTTTAAGGCACTTTGAAGGTTTACCAAAATTACACTTAACACTTAATATCTTCAAATCTAGTACGTATTTTTTAAAAGATGACTAGAATAAGCTTTTTGCGTTGATTTTTGTGAACACAATGGTGCTTTTACTTTTGTCAGGTATAATCAGTGGCGGGGTGAGACCAAAATGGATGTGGGCAAGGTGAGTTTCGCGAGGCCCCCTTTAGATTGCAGGCCGCATTCCTAAGTTTACAGCAAAAAAATAAAATATACCAGGGTGTAACTAATATAATGTAATGTAATGTATCATCATACATATCAGACAGACTATTTCACATCAAACAAGAAGACGAATATTCAGATCTCAAACAAATAAGTGCAGGTGTACCACAGGGATGCGTCCTGGGACCATTACTTGACCTCCTTTACGCCAGTGACTTGCCAGAAATAAGAGATGTGACTACCGCAGCATTTGCTGACGACACGGCTTTGCTTGCAGTTTGACACAATTCTGAAACCTCTACCGCTAAGCTGCAAAATGCTAGTAACAGAATTCTCGATTGGACTATAAAATGGAAAATAAAACTAAATGAATTTAAATCTATCCATGTCTACTTCACCAACAAAAGGTTGACGGACCCCACTACGCTTGTAGTGGTGTAAGTTGGATGCTAAGCTACTCTGGAAGGAACATGTTAAGAAGAAACGGTTTGAACTTGGTATGAAATACAAACAATATTATTGGCTTCTTGGGAGAAATTCCAAGCTGTTATTGCACAATAAAATTCTTATTTATAATCAGATTTTAAGACCTATTTGGCTTTATGGAATTCAACTCTGACGTTGTGCCAAAGATTCCAACATAAGACTAATTCAGACCTTCCAGAACAAAGTGCTGCGTAACATGGTAAATGCTCCATGGTACGTACGCATCCAGGACCTCCAGCGTGATCTTGCATCCCAATGGTTTGAGAGGAGATAAAAAGGTTCCCTGGCAAACATCAGGCCAGACTATACCATCACGTCAACGCAGAAGCCCTTCAGCTACTGGATAACCAACATCTTGTCCGAAGACTGAAGAGGACCAAATCGTTTGACCTTGTGTAGTGTTTTGTGTAAAAGCAGAGCATTGTGTGCGAGTGAGTAGTATAAGTGTATCTTGCGCAGCCAGTACAAACTAAAGGACATCATTGGATGAACTATAGTTTATAAAGATTTATCAGATCAAAATTATTGGTTAGTCATTTGTGACTAGTTTTTAATATTTCCGAACACCATGTAGGTGTTTATTTAAAAAAAAATTTATAATCCTTCTCCCCGGTCGATCTCGTCCCGCATTACTAAAATTAAAATCTGGCCACCTTACCGGAATTGCGCATATTATGCAAAGAAAAACTGCTTTTGAAAGGCTTTGAAAGAAAGTGAACACTTCGCGTGCGCAATACAGGCGAAATTGGATTTCGTTTAGGCCTTACAAAAAGTAACGGCCGCGAAGTAACTTAGTAACGAAGTGCCAGTATCTCCACCTACTTTTACGATTTTTTAAAAATTGTTTTATTTGTCTTTCCATAGAAACACTGTAAAATGAGAGCCGCCTTTCTACTTACAATGAATTAAACTGTTGGGTTTTTTAAAGTATTGGAATTTGTAATTACATATATTTTTTACGGTTTTACAAAAACTTTTGTGTATACCTTGCTCGCGAAACTCTTTAGCGCCCTCGAGATTGTCATGCCTCGGCCGCAAGCGGTACATTTTTGTTTTAGTAACAGAAACGTCTACTTTAATGGCCAATAATAGTGTCACCTGGTATTTCCGTGATTGAGGGTCGTAGTCAGAGGTAGAAATGGAAAGTAAACGCAGACCACAATTAATCATATACTGAACAAGTTACAATACATTGGGTTTACAAATATAAGTATGAGGATGTATAAGTCCTCCTAAAACTAACATTGAACATAAGGGTTGATCGGAACCACCCTGTACTAGCACTAAGTCCTACAAGTAAGCTATAGGAAACCCGGTAATCAATGGGATCCTACATTCTACAACTAAGCACATTAGGAAGTCAGGTAATCGGTAGCGCTAGGTACTAGATTCTAGATAGTGTTGGAGTCATTTTCAGACTGAATATGAAGCTTAAAGCATGCTGGTTATATACTGTATTCTCATGAATATTGCGGAAGCCTTATTGTATAAATGAATATATTACGTCTAATGAGATGAATATATAAATGCATAATGAGATGCAAATATAAATGCATACTGTATAAATAAATATATTATTTCCAATGATATGCAGACTGTATAAATTACTTCTAATGAGATGCAGCGGTCGAAAGGTTTATCCATGGCATATAATACCGAATTTGTTGAACATACGCAATTAAACAATGATTCGATAATAATTACATAGAATGTATTAGTAGGTGTACTTCTCTAGCGATTCAAATTCTGGTCGATGGGTGGGAGACTGCTGCCTTTAATCACTCGTTCAACAAATTCCGTATTATATGCCATAGAAAAAACCTTTCGCCCGCTGCCTTCCACTATACCAAAGAACGTGATAAAAAAGGTAGGTATATCAAAATTCTCGTCTTAACATTGTGTACAAAAAAGGCAAGAAAAATTTTTTCCGTGCGACAAAAAATGAAATACTTATTTCACCCCATACGTTCAATACAAATGACCACCCCCCTATACTTTAGCGTATAACCTTTGTAACTACTTACATGACACAAAAAAGTGTAGTATGAAAGTTGTGGGGAATCGTATTTCCGACAAAAATGGTAGTGACAACTTTTTTACTCAGACGTACGGAGATAAATAACTTACCAGTAGGCAGAACGTTATACGCGCTTACCTGCCTCGTTTTCGACTTACCTCCATTCGACCGCTGCCTTCCACTATACCAAAGAACGGAACCAAAAAAGTGAGTACACTAAATTGTTCGTTTTTAAATTGTCTACAAGAAAGGTAAGAACAATTTTGCTTGTACTACTAAAAATAAAATACTAGTTATTTCACCCCAAAAATTTGCAATCCCTAAATTTTTACTGTTATTTGTTTATAACTTTTTTATTACAAACATCTCACAAAAAAGTATATTGAGGAAGTTGTAGAGAATCGAATTTCCGACAAAAACGTTATTAATTACTTCTTTCCTCAGACCTACGGTTAACGAGATAAATTGAAAAAACACTTTAACTTCTTTTTCCAAGATGGCGGACATTTCGCACCCTCCGATCAATACGAAAACTTGAATGTAGACTCACCACACACCCCCTACATACTAAAAAAAGAAAATTGCTGTTATCAAGTCTTGTGCCTTTTTTTATCCTGTCGCGTGGACTAATTGTGTTTGCAGAAAATCAACGGAAAACGTTTATCCAAGTAATTTTTTTCAAAATATGTACTATATTTGAAGATATTAAGTGTTAAAAATGTAATTTTGTTAAACCTTAAAAGTGCTGTTTCGACTTTATAGATTATTTATAGAAAATCGACTTTAAAAGTAGAAGTTCCCGTAAGAACCAATGTAAATAAACTTAAAATATTTTTTTGGCAACTTAAATATGAATGTAACCGTTCACAGTTTTGGCACAACATAGCGAGTGATGTCCTGCAACAAATAACAAAAATTTCAATTTCACCCATTTTTACCAAAACCCGCTCTCCCCCCGCACAGTTATTTTTTGACGACAATTCAATTCTGTTTAACTTAGCGATGAGCTAGGTTGGTAATTATTAAAAGGTAGGTATGCCCAACGAAAATAAAAACTAATGCACTTTCTGGCTAAATAAACTTTACGATTCCAATTTATATTGGTACAATCTGAATAGATAATTGCCATTTGTAAAATAATTTATTACAGCAGTGACAATTGGTGTTTTTGAGAATGACAGCAATTTTAGCTTTTAGCAATTATTCAGAAAAATAAATTTAAGTTATCATTAACTTAATTTTATTTTTCTGGGAATATTTGATAGAAATTTCGTTA
The DNA here is from genome assembly GCA_929113105.1 of Agrypnus murinus. Taxonomy (NCBI): domain Eukaryota; kingdom Metazoa; phylum Arthropoda; class Insecta; order Coleoptera; family Elateridae; genus Agrypnus; species Agrypnus murinus. The sequence goes on from OV816024.1 coordinate 5,903,034, forward strand.
TAATTAAGTATTCATATTGCAATACTAAATTATTTAAAGAATTAAACTTTATGTTCTAAACATAAATGGTTTAAGAAAATTAAACTTTAATTGTGATTTTTTTCTGCCACACTTAACCATAAAAATTTTGCTTAAAATCTTAAAAATTATATTCTTGAAAGTATAAAAAATCTAAATATTCTTAAACATTTAAAGGGGGTCATAGGAAAAATATTGGACATTACTCGTTGGAAAGTAATTTTTTGAACTTGTGTGATTCACACTCGGCTTACGTCTCGTGCGTCAATTCCCACTCGTGCGTGCCAAAAGTTTTACAGTCCACACTGGTAATGTAACGTCTAATGTACTAATTCTTTTAGTTACGTTTTATTTACTAAGCAGGTTATTGGTACTAATCGATAGCACCCATCTCAAATATTATTACGTGGTACGTATAGACGATCCTAGTGTTTTTTAAGTAGAGATATTTCAAGGAAGATAGGATAATGCCCTAAAATTATTATGAATACTATATTAGTATTTAATATCAACTATATTAGATGTGCATATGTTAAATTCGAACTTTCTATTTTTCAACAGGAACTACCAGTTCGTCCTGGCACCGTAGATTATGGTAGAGAATATGAAATTAGAATAGTGGGTTTACTAGCACTATGTGCACTATGTGTGAAAATATGTGGGTAGCAAGCAATGTCGAGGATTGTGGAGCATTTGATGACGTAGTGTTACATATCGAAACAACTAAAAAAAAACTGATAACATACTTAGTGCAACTAAAGCATAAGGAGGATGGTACCAGTGTAAAAACATCAGAATTTAGGAAGAAGGGGGACTTTTCTATTAAGAAATATTACGAAAGTGTAAAACAAATTAAAAATAAGATTGATGGTCAGGAAGATGTTGATTCAAAAATAATAAACCACTTAAGAGAAAACCAAGAAAGAATAGTTTTTGTACTATACACTAATAGGGGAACCACTAACAATGATTTCCTTATTAATGTTAATAAAAAATCGGATTATGACAAAGAATGGATGTTGTACTCGATGCTAAATACTGAGAATGGTTCCGTTTCAAAATTTGATTACGATAAAATGAAGGAGTTTACCTGTGAGGATGATTACAAAAAACTTATGGAGAAATTTTTCTTATTTACGAAACAAACAAACGTTGATAAAATAGACGCTGTAATATCAAATGAACTAAGTGGTTTCATTGGAAGTTTGACTTCGCTTAAACAAAATGCTGCAGAAGTACTTAATCAATACATACAATTTGTTAGGGATTGGTATAAAGGAAAATTAGGTGGTAGCTATCCTTTAACTAAAGACCACATCTATAAAATTTTATTGGCCAACATTTCAGCACCATTTAGGAAGAATATTCAGGTTTCATCTGACCATTTTAACTATGATGTTTGGAACGACATAATAATGGGGAAGTCTTTAACACTTATTGAAGAAGATGAATTAGTGAAAGACTTTGTTGTTGGTTGGATTATGAAAGCAGCTGAAAGTTATTGCAGTAAAAATGAAAATAAAAACACATGGAAACGTCATCCAGATAAACTCAGCAGATCTGTATTAAAAACGGTAAATAGAACAAAAGAAGTCAAGCCGTTGGAAGCTTATGAAGTGATGTGGAAAACTAAACAACTTCCATTATTGTTAAATGTGGACACACAGCAAGAACTGAAAAGTCTGATCGAACTGATACGATTGTTTCCTGACACATTTTTTATTATCCTAATTTCCAAAACTCCATTACCCTTACAAGATGCCAATTTTAGATCTTGCAATTTAAATAGTTTGGTAACTGGTCTTCATAATTTCGATAGTCAGCAAGTTCAGAGAATTCTAGAGTGCCCGATTCAACTACAAGAAAGAAAGTCTGTAAAACTATCACAGTTTCTAACTAAGAAAGATCTGCATTACATTTCTATGAAAGACATAATTTATATCTTGAGCGATAAGTTGAGTATCGGTAATAAGTGCTCTTCTCTGTCTGATTTATTCGTTGAAAGAACTTTAGAGGCCGTTTGGTTGATACCAGAAGTATTGATGGAGAATAAAAATGAGATTTTTTTAATAAAATGTAATCAAGATGATGAATTAAAAGGTTTATTTTTCTTAAGTGAATTGAAAATTGATGACTGTGAGATTTCTGACTGGTCTAATGATAGTGATATTGAACATAAGACTTCCAGAATAATAAAAATTCAAGATGACACCAATATGAAAGAAATAGAAAATTGTTCTGCCATGAAAAATAAAAACTTGCACCACTTGATTTTGCATAATGGAAAGTATCTCCAGTGGATTAGATCATATGGATCAGTTAAACATATAAGAGACTTTAGAAAATGTTCACATCTTAGCCACTACGAACTTAACTTTAAAAATCCATCGTTAACAGGTTGCTCAAACAAGACAACCTTGATAGCTGCTTCTCCTGGAATGGGGAAATCATTACTGCTAGATTATATTTCTACCAATCTCCCTATAGATATGTGGGTGCTTAAAATAAATTTGTATCAATTTTCAAATTATTATGAAAGTGATAATTTTAGAAATTTAAATGCAGCAGACTGTTTAAGACAATTTTTTACTGAAAGTGCTACTAAGCACCAAAATGATCATTTAACAATATTTATTTTTGAAAAGCTTTTAGAAAGGAAGAAAATTATTGTACTATTTGATGGCTTTGATGAGGTACCTGAAACTCTTCGAGATGAGATTTTGAAAGTGATCAAAATTATATCTGCATCCAATTATCACACCTGCACCTCAACTAGACCAAATTTAAAGTTTTACCTAGAAAAAGAACTGGACACTTTTAGTATTACCATCAATCCTTTTAGTGAAACTGATCAAACCACATATTTAACTCAATTCTTCTTAAGTAGGTGTACAGAAGAACATTTAAAACCTATTTCTGAATTTGTTGAAAAGTTGTTATATGCATCCAAACACAATCTTAGCGAACAAAACGAAGAATTTACTGGTATACCTTTACAAATGATGTTACTAGCTGAAGTGTTCTCAGATGAATGTAAATATTTTACTGAGAAATATCATTTTAGATGTGATAATTTCGATCTAGTGTACTTATACAAGCACTTTATTGATAGAAAGATTAAAATTGTTTGTGATAAGTTTGGTTGCCATTCAAGAGACACGTTTCGTTGCTATAAGAAGTATCGTTCATTGTACGCTTTGAAGTTATTATTTACAACAGAAGATTTGAAGGGCTTGAACGTAGAAGAGCAATTAAATCAAGGAATAGAATTTATTCCAGATTTTCTGAATAATATTCAGAAGGACGGTATAGTTTTTGTACAGAATGAAACACATGTTATGTTTGTACACAGGACATTTGCTGAATATTTAGCAGCTGAATGGTTAGTCAGCAATATAAATCACCAAAATCAGGGTTTAATAAAGAAAATACTTAAAAAGATATTTCATCCGTTATTTACTACTGTACGAAACATTTTTGATCGCATACTTGCTGAAGATTGTCCTTTACATTTGGCAATAATAAACCGTCAAGTTACCACTACTAAGAATTTGCTGTCCTCCAACCCAAACCATTTATTAGATGTGGATAAGGGAAACAGAACTATTATTCATTTGATAGCATCTTGGGGTGTTCATCATCCTTTCAATTTTAAATCTGATCAATTTGACAGTATACGTAAAATGGTGGTTGAAGATCCTATGAAAGAGATTATTCATCTTTTACCTAATGGAAGAATAACACCTAGCCAAGATACTCTTCTCGATTTCACCCCATTAGATTATGCATTACAAAGTGGTTGTTTAAACATGGCTGATGCTATCTGTGCTAAATTAGAAAGATTTGATGATTGTCTTACTCTAAATGATATTAATTTATTTTCATATTTGCATGCATATTTAAGAGCATTTCCGTATGGTTCCCTAGGTTCTGTCTTGATTAAACATTCAATTACTAAGGAACTGGTGGATATTCTTAAAGATAAACTACTGAGGAAAGATGAAAAAGATGAATTTCACAATGCAATTGTGCAAGGAAATGTAACAGAAGCTTCTTTAAGATTATGCTCTGAAGGGAATGTTAACAAAGTTGATTGTTATGGTTTCTCTTATTTACACAAAGCTGTAATAGTTGGTGATACTATAATGACACAGTTATTAGTCGCAAACAATGCAGATGTCAATTTAAAAGATACTACAGGAAAAACGTCTTTACATTGGGCGACTATACAAAGTAAATTTAATATAATGCCCATTTTATTGTCTACTCAAGCAGATGTAAATATAGTTGACAATAACGGCATGAGTGCCCTGCATTATACAATTATTGCAAATATCGACAACAGAGATCAAACTGCGTACACCCTTTTAGAAAATGGTGCAGACATTACCCTAAAAGATAACTATGGTAAAACTGTTCTCCACTATGCTCTGCATTACAATCAAATAGGTATTTTTAAATTATTGCTCAAATTTGGAGCTAACATAAACATAAGCAACGACAACATAAAGAGTGATCATTTATTTGCAGTCTTATCTAGTAAAGACTATGATGGTGGCACTATATTACACTGGACAGCAGACAAAGGATTTTCCGATCTACTGGAGTTACTTATATCTTACGGGGCTAATGTAGACATTCTGGATGATGATGACAATACACCGCTAAGCTGGGCAGCGCAAAGTGGCCATCACAACGTAATAACTGTATTACTGTCTCACAAAGCAAACATCAATACAAGAAATAGAGCAGGGTTTACTGCTTTGCATTATGCTGTACGTAATAACAATGATGATGTAATAAAAACACTCATGTCAAATGGAGCTAATCTTCAAGCAAAAGAAGAAACTGGTATGACATCTTTACATATCGCAAGTATTGAAGGACGTTGTGACCCAGTAAAAATGTTATTATTACATGGTGCAAATGTAGAAGCTTTCGATAATGTAAATAGAACTCCACTAATCGTTGCTTCTACAAACGGGCATGCTGATGTAGTGAAAATACTTTTATTACATGGGGCTAATGTTCAAGCAAAAGTAGAAAATGGTGCAACGTCTTTACATGCCGCAAGCTTTGCAGGACACTGTGACACAGTAAAAATGTTATTATTACATGGTGCGAATGTAGAAGCTTTAGATAATGTAAATAGAACTCCACTAATCGTTGCTTCTACAAACGGGCATGCTGATGTAGTGAAAATACTTTTATTACATGGGGCTAATGTTCAAGCAAAAGTAGAAAATGGTGCAACGTCTTTACATGCCGCAAGCTTTGCAGGACACTGTGACACAGTAAAAATGTTATTATTGCATGGTGCGAATGTAGAAGCTTTAAATAAATTAAATAAAACTCCACTAATACTTGCTTCTGAAGAAGGACATGTTGACATAGTGGAAATACTTTTATCAAATGGAGCTAATGTCTTAGCAAAAGATGAAACTGGTGTAACGTCTTTACATGCTGCAAGCTTTGAAGGACACTGTGACACAGTAAAAACCTTATTATTGCATGGTGCGGATGTAGAAGCTTTAAATAAATCAAATATAACTGCATTAATTTTTGCTTCTCATAAAGGACACCTTGGCATAGTAGAAATACTTTTATCTAACGCAGCTAAAATTCAAGCAATAGATGAAGTCGGTAGAACATCTTTACATGTCGCAAGCTTTGAAGGACATTGTGACACAGTAAAAATGTTATTATTACATGGTGCGAATGTAGAAGCTTTAGATAATGTAAATAGAACTCCACTAATCGTTGCTTCTACAAACGGGCATGCTGATGTAGTGAAAATACTTTTATTACATGGGGCTAATGTTCAAGCAAAAGTAGAAAATGGTGCAACGTCTTTACATGCCGCAAGCTTTGCAGGACACTGTGACACAGTAAAAATGTTATTATTGCATGGTGCGAATGTAGAAGCTTTAAATAAATTAAATAAAACTCCACTAATACTTGCTTCTGAAGAAGGACATGTTGACATAGTGGAAATACTTTTATCAAATGGAGCTAATGTCTTAGCAAAAGATGAAACTGGTGCAACGTCTTTACATGCTGCAAGCTTTGAAGGATACTGTGACACAGTAAAAATCTTATTATTACATGGTGCGAATGTAGAAGCTTTAAACAAATTAAATAGAACACCACTAATACTTGCTGCTCGAGAAGGACATGTTGATGTAGTGCAAATGCTTTTGTCAAATAGAGCTAATGTCCAAGCAAAAGATAACCACGGTACAACATCTTTACATATGGCAAGCTTTGAAGGACACTATGACACTGTAAAAACATTATTATTGTATGGTGCCAATGTAGAAGCTTTTGATAAATTAAATAGAAATCCATTATTATTTGCTTCGACAAACGGACACGTTGAGGTGGTGGAAATACTTTTATCTAACCAAGTTAATGTTCAAGCAAAAGATAAGGATGGTGTAACGTCTTTATATGCCGCAAGCTTTGCGGGTCACTGTGACACAGTAAAAACCTTATTATTATATGGTGCCAGTGTAGAAGCCATAGATAATATAAATAGAACTCCACTAATAGTTGCTTCCACAAACGGTCATATTGATGTAGTGACAATACTTTTATTAAATGGAGCTAATCTTCAAGCAAAAGGTGAAAGTGGTATGACATCTTTACATATGGCAAGCTTTGAAGGACATTGCAACGTAGTGAAAATGTTATTATTGCATGGTGCAAATGTAGAAGCTTTAGATAAATTTAATAGAACTTCACTAATACTTGCTGCTCAAGAAGGATATGATGACATAGTGCAAATACTTTTGTTAAATGGAGCTAATGTCCTAGCAAAAGAAAAAGTTGGTGCAACGTCTTTACATCTCGCAAGCTTTAAAGGACACTGCGACACAGTAAAAACCTTATTATTGCATGATGCGAATGTAGAAGCTTCAAATAAATTTAATAGAACTCCACTAATACTTGCTGCTCAAGAAGGACATGTTGTCATAGTGCAAATACTTTTGTTAAATGGAGGTAATGTTCAAGCAAAGGATAACGATGGTATAACGTCTTTACATGCTGCAAGCTCTGAAGGACACTGTGACACAGTAAAAACCTTATTATTGCATGGTGCTAATTTAGAAGCTTTAGATAAATTAAATAGAACTCCACTAGTACTTGCTTTTCAAAAAGGACATGTTGACATAGTGGAACTACTTTTATCAAGTGGGGCTAATGTTCAAACAAAAGATGAAAATGGTGCAACAACTTTATACGTCGCAAACTTTGAAGAAGAATGTGACACACTGAAAACCTTGATATTACATAGTGTTAATTTAGTAGTTTTAGATAATTTAAATAGAACTCCACTAATACTTGCTTCTGAAAAAGGGCATGTCGATGTAGTGGAAAAACTTTTATTAAACGGCGCTAATGTTCAAGTAAAAGATGAAGCTGGTGCAACGTCTTTACATGTCGCAAGCATTGAAGGACACTATTACACGGTAAAAACCTTAATACTGCATGGTGCTGATTTAGAAGCTTTAGATAAATTAAATAGAACTCCACTAATACTTGCTTCTCAAAAAGGACATGTTAATATACTGGAAATACTTTTGTCAAATGGGGCTAATGTCCTAGCAATAGATGAAACTGGTCTGACATCTTTACATGTCGCAAGCATTGAAGGACACTGCGACACAGTAAGATCTTTAATATTGCATGGTGCTAATTTAGAAACTTTAGATAAATTAAATAGAACTCCACTAATACTTGCTTCGCAAGAAGGACATGCTGACGTAGTAGAAATACTTTTATCATATGGGGCTAATGTTCAAGCAGAAGATGAAACTGGTTTGACATCTTTACATCTCGCAAGTATTGAAGGACACTGCAACACAGTAAGATCTTTAATATTACATGGTGCTAATTTAGAAGCTATAAATAAATTAAATAGGACTTCGTTACTATTTGCTTCTCATAAAGGACATGTTGACATAGTGGAAATACTTTTATCTAACAAAGCTAATATTGAAGCAAAAGATAAAGATGGTATAACGTCTTTACATGTCGCAAGCTTTGAAGGACATTGTAACACAGTAAAAAGCTTGTTAATGCATGGTGCGAATGTAGAAGCTTTAAATAAATTGAATAGAACTCCATTACTGTTTGCTGCTCATAAAGGACATGATGGCATAGTGCAAATACTTTTATATAACAAAGCTAATGTTCAAGCAAAAGATAAAATTGATATAACTCCTTTACATGCCGCAAGCTTTGAAGGACACTGTGATGCAGTGAAAATCTTATTATTGCATGGTGCGAATTTAGAAGCTTTAGATAAATTAAATAAAACTCCACTAATACTTGCTTCTGAAAAAGGGCATGTTGACATAGTGGAAAGACTTTTGTCAAATGGAGCTAATGTTCTAGCACTAGATGAAACTGGTGCAACGTCTTTACATGTCGCAAGCATTGTAGGACACTGCGACGCAGTAAAAACCTTAATATTGCATGGTGCTAATTTAGAAGCTTTAGATAAATTAAATAGAACTCCACTAATACTTGCTTCTGAAAAAGGACATGTTGATATACTGGAAATACTTTTGTCAAATGGGGCTAATGTTCTAGCAATAGATGAAACTGGTCTGACATCTTTACATGTCGCAAGCATTGAAGGACACTGCGACACAGTAAGATTTTTAATATTGCATGGTGCTAATTTAGAAACTTTAGATAAATTAAATAGAACTCCACTAATACTTGCTTCGCAAAAAGGACATGCTGACATAGTGGAAATACTTTTATCATATGGGGCTAATGTTCAAGCAGAAGATGAAACTGGTTTGACATCTTTACATGTCGCAAGTATTGAAGGACACTGCAACACAGTAAGGTTTTTAATATTACATGGTGCTAATTTAGAAGCTATAAATAAATTGAATAGGACTTCGTTACTATTTGCTTCTCATAAAGGACATGTTGACATAGTGGAAATACTTTTATCTAACAAAGCTAATATTGAAGCAAAAGATAAAGATGGTATAACGTCTTTACATGTCGCAAGCTTTGAAGGACATTGTAACACAGTAAAAAGCTTGTTAATGCATGGTGCGAATGTAGAAGCTTTAAATAAATTGAATAGAACTCCATTACTATTTGCTGCTCATAAAGGACATGATGGCATAGTGCAAATACTTTTATATAACAAAGCTAATGTTCAAGCAAAAGATAAAATTGATATAACTCCTTTACATGCCGCAAGTTTTGAAGGACACTGTGATGCAGTGAAAATCTTATTATTGCATGGTGCGAATTTAGAAGCTTTAGATAAATTAAATAGAACTCCATTAATAGTTGCTTCTCTAAAGGGTTATGTTGATGTAGTGGAAACACTTTTGTCAAATGCGGCCAATGTTCAAGCAAATGATGAATATGGTGCAACGTCTTTACATGCCGCAAGCTTCGAAGGACACTGTGACACAGTAAAAACATTATTATTGTATGGTGCAAATGTAGAAGCTTTAGATAAATTACATAGAACCCCACTAATACTTGCTTCTCAAAAAGGACATGTCGATGTAGTGGAAATACTTTTATCAATTAATGGGGCTAATGTTCAAGTAGAAGATTAAACTGGTGTGACATCTTTACATGTTGCAAGGATTGAGGGACCTGTGACACAGCCAAATCCTTAATATTTCATGGTGCGAATGTAGAAGCTATAGATAAAATTAATAGAACTGCGTTGCTTCTCATAAAAGACAATTTGGCATAGTGGAAATACTTTGTCTAACATTTTTTTTAAATTAGAATTTGAAATTCTCCTTAACATTGAATCAGATTGGGAATTATATAAAATCTTTTTTACTGTAGTGGATGTACTTTTTTGGGGCAGGGCTTGTAATTAGTAATAAACAATTGTTTACTCATAGCATACTCATGTAGCGCTCAGATGAAGGAAACAACCCTTCAAAATATTGCCAATATGAAATAAAATAGAAACATAAAAGAACAATTAGCTTTTTTCCCATTAAAACATTAATATAATAAACTAATAAGTCATTCAATAATTAATCTATATACATATATGTTACGGTAAAAGTACACAGAGCAGTAAATGTACACATTCGCCTAGTTGGTAAATGTAAGCAGAACTTTTAATAGTAGAAGTTTGAATCCTAACAAATTTTATTAATTAGATTATAATCATTTACTAACAAATAACCTCACCTAGAATGTTAGGTTGCTGTTAGAATTTAATATTAGGCTATTTTTAAGATATACAAGTACATTCTTTTATTTTTACTTTTACGGGTAAATGTGTACATTTTCCAAATATGTACTTTTACCATAACATATATATATATATATATATATATATATATATATATATATATATATTGTTATGTATCTTTCTAAGATTACTGAAATGCGCCGGCTCAGCTACTCAGAACAAGAGACAATAGACTCTTTCAGGGTCTTTTAAAATTATATAGGTTCGAAATAAATAAAATATAGTTAAACTATCGCTCTGTAACACCTCTGTAATAACTTACGAAAAAAAATATATAAATAACTTCATTGACTTTTCGCTTTGGGAAAAAAAAATAAAAACAATTATGGTATGGATTATTGATTACTTACACTAATGCTTATCTTGTTATCATCTCTGCACACAATCACCATTGGACGATGATTCCAGAATGATCCCCTATTTCCCTTTTTTATTTGAATGTAGAAAGAAACAGCTTCAATGTTTATGGAGCACCAACTCTGCTTTGTGAGATTTTACAGCAAGAAAAGTCTTACGGGTAAGTACCTTTTTATATTTTACTGTCACTTATATAGAATTTCTTAATTCCAATAATAAACCTATTGACAACAGAAATTCATTTTTATTTAACTTTATGATTTACACAAACACAATAACCTTTCATAAAAATTAATCAAAATTTTATAAAAATTATCAATCTTTTAATTTTCATAATTGTGATTTTATAACCCATAACTTAAAATTTAATTATAATAGTTTGATCTAGGAAATAATCATTTATATAATTATCGTTGACTTTTGTAGACTTATCATCCACTAGCACTTTTACTTTTTACTTTTATTAAAGTTTCTCAACTTTTTTTTTTCTATCACCACATATATAACTTTATCTTATATACACTCCTTTATCTTTGTAGCACAATAATATCTTCGCCACTAAATTACATGTAATTATCTTTACCTAAACTAAAATCATTTTTCATCATAAATTCATTATTCAAATGCTTTATTACAAATTATACGAGCATGTCTTTTTAACTGACTTGCACCGACTATATCCATTTTTATCCTTTTTAAAACTTCAACATTTTTGATAACAATTTCATATTGTTGCATTTCTATTCTTATCTATCTCTTTTATTTTTGCAGGTCAATAACCAAAAATAAAAGGAAGAAATTACACAACTTAACTAACACAAAGTAGGATTTACATAAAATATATTAATGTAATCAATAACCAGACTGTACAAACTTATTGAAATTAATTATCGTAATTTACTAAAATTTCATTAAAACAAAAATGCTGTCAGAGCTATAATCAAACTATACTTCATCAACACGTATGATTTTGTAATAAACAAACTAAATAAATGCATCTTGTTCTGCCACGCTCAGACCAGCTACATAACATTATCATATACCTCTTTTAAATAAACTTTATATTATACGAGGACAACTCAAAATAAACTACACAAACTATTTTGCTACTCTATTTTACTTTAAAACTGATTTTCTTATATTTAAACATATAATCTCGCTTGAAAAAAAAAGGAAATAAATAACTTCATCAAAGTTTTATTATTTGTATAAATCTAACCAAACAAATAATACAACATTTTCCCCTTCACTTTTTTATTTATTTACAAAATACTAAACAAGGAAATAAATTAAAAAGTTCACCATTTGATACGTAATTATTAATATTTTTTTTTATGTTTTTTAACCTTATTTAATTTTTTTTTTACTCTTCCTAACAAATTTCCTATCTTGAGTACAAAATTTCTTGCTATCGAGGCTTCATCATTAACAAAATTTTTATATTCTTTTAACATGTTGTAAATATCTTTCTTATATCGTTCTTGTGCTTCCAACTTATTACTTATTTTTTTCTCCATATCTTGTAATTCTTCTTTCGTTTCATTCTCAAACCGTCCATTTCTAATTATCATGTTTAACCCTCTAGCTTCCCCTTCAGACTCTTGCAGTATCCAGTTCAATATTTTACCTGTTGCCCTAATCGCTTTCTTTTCGAAATCTAGTTTCATCTCAAACGCTTCTAATACATCCATTCCTTGATCCCCTATTCTTGTTTTTACATTTACAACTTTATTTATGTTCGTAATTTTTTTATTATTTGCTTCTATGCCCTGTACTACTTCTACCTTAACCGCTCCAATTCTCTGTTCTATTTCTTCTTCCATATTGTTTCTCATCTCGCACTCTTTCTTTTTCATTTCATTATTTCCGTCCTCCTTGCTTACTTCGTTTTTCATTTCTAATATTTTATTATCTTCTACGTCTTCACTAACTTTTTCTGCTTGTTCTAATACTTGATTTACTTCTCTCTTATTCTCTTGAATCTTTATATTATTACTTTTTTCCATTTCTTCTCTAACTCTTTCAAAATTTCCCTGGGTTTCCCTATTATCTTTAATTTCCATCGAAACTTCCTCCAATTTTTTAATCATCAAATCACTTTTCTCCTCATTTCGTTTAATCTTTCCTTCAAGTCGTTTAAAATTCCCATCAATTCTTTTAAAATTTTCTTTAAATTGTTTGGAATTTCCTTCAATTCTTTTAACATTATCTTTATTAATTTGCTCATTTCTTTTCATCATTTTTCGTAACATTAACATCACGCAATTATCATCTTTTGATAATTTCTGCTCTAAAATCAGCGTTTTATCCCCTTCTTCTTCTTCAAATTCTTCTATAAGTACATCGGCGAATGGAAATTCTTCTGCCATTTTTGCTTCTCTCTCTAGCTTCTTTCTGCAACGATTTATTATCTTCTTTTCTTTTTCTTCAAAAATATTGCATATATTCTTGGGTGACGTCATATAACCTAACCCTTACGTGTTTCTTATTGTAACTATCCTTTATCAACAAAAACACTCCTTTTCCTTTTGTAATTCTAAATAAATATTTTATTTTCAACAAAGAAATCTAAATATCCTATCATTTACACATTAAATTCCCCAATTTATTTTTAATTCGAAGATCGAACAAATTTCTTTTAGCTTTATACACAAACAAAAAAAAATTCCTTACAATAATCTCAAGTCCAATTTTACTCTTGAGCAATTAATTCAATTCCTATACTTTATAAATATACGTGAAGGAGTGAAGGTTGTACTAATTAATAAGCTCGACAAATCTAGTTTAATCTTTAATACAATTTCTCTCTTTTCAACAAAATTTGCATTAGCCTATTAACGCCAAATTAATGGTAGCCAAAACGTTGTGCAATTAATTAATAAGCCCTACCACGTAAGTCAAAAAATGTAGTTGCCAAAAATGTTATTTAAATTTATCAGCCCTACGACGTTGCAGGTGCTAAAAATGTTGCATTGCCCAACCACGTTGGGCGCCAAAAATGTTGTTTAAATTTATTAGCCCTACCACGTTGGGACGCTAAAAATGTTATGTATCTTACTAAGATTACTGAAATGCGCCGGCTCAGCTACTCAGAACAAGAGACAATAGACTCTTTCAGGGTCTTTTAAAATTATATAGGTTCGAAATAAATAAAATATAGTTAAACTATCGCTCTGTAACACCTCTGTAATAACTTACGAAAAAAAATATATAAATAACTTCATTGACTTTTCGCTTTGGGAAAAAAAAATAAAAACAATTATGGTATGGATTATTGATTACTTACACTAATGCTTATCTTGTTATCATCTCTGCACACAATCACCATTGGACGATGATTCCAGAATGATCCCCTATTTCCCTTTTTTATTTGAATGTAGAAAGAAACAGCTTCAATGTTTATGGAGCACCAACTCTGCTTTGTGAGATTTTACAGCAAGAAAAGTCTTACGGGTAAGTACCTTTTTATATTTTACTGTCACTTATATAGAATTTCTTAATTCCAATAATAAACCTATTGACAACAGAAATTCATTTTTATTTAACTTTATGATTTACACAAACACAATAACCTTTCATAAAAATTAATCAAAATTTTATAAAAATTATCAATCTTTTAATTTTCATAATTGTGATTTTATAACCCATAACTTAAAATTTAATTATAATAGTTTGATCTAGGAAATAATCATTTATATAATTATCGTTGACTTTTGTAGACTTATCATCCACTAGCACTTTTACTTTTTACTTTTATTAAAGTTTCTCAACTTTTTTTTTTCTATCACCACATATATAACTTTATCTTATATACACTCCTTTATCTTTGTAGCACAATAATATCTTCGCCACTAAATTACATGTAATTATCTTTACCTAAACTAAAATCATTTTTCATCATAAATTCATTATTCAAATGCTTTATTACAAATTATACGAGCATGTCTTTTTAACTGACTTGCACCGACTATATCCATTTTTATCCTTTTTAAAACTTCAACATTTTTGATAACAATTTCATATTGTTGCATTTCTATTCTTATCTATCTCTTTTATTTTTGCAGGTCAATAACCAAAAATAAAAGGAAGAAATTACACAACTTAACTAACACAAAGTAGGATTTACATAAAATATATTAATGTAATCAATAACCAGACTGTACAAACTTATTGAAATTAATTATCGTAATTTACTAAAATTTCATTAAAACAAAAATGCTGTCAGAGCTATAATCAAACTATACTTCATCAACACGTATGATTTTGTAATAAACAAACTAAATAAATGCATCTTGTTCTGCCACGCTCAGACCAGCTACATAACATTATCATATACCTCTTTTAAATAAACTTTATATTATACGAGGACAACTCAAAATAAACTACACAAACTATTTTGCTACTCTATTTTACTTTAAAACTGATTTTCTTATATTTAAACATATAATCTCGCTTGAAAAAAAAAGGAAATAAATAACTTCATCAAAGTTTTATTATTTGTATAAATCTAACCAAACAAATAATACAACAATATATATATATATATATATATATATATTGCTGTGGATGGTAGTTTCAAAATTTTGGAAAATTTTGAAAATTTTGTGAAAATCTAAAATCTTTGCTAAATACTAACACTTTTGAAATATTTTTATCAACTTTTCCAGTTAAAAATAATTTTAAGTTATTTTATGGTGTGTCATTGATTTTGAAATCAATGTGTATACTTTTTAATAAGGTTAAATAATACATGTTTCATTATTTATTATCAAATAGCTTACTCACCGATTACTTAAGTGTACGTAACATCCAGTTGTTCGAAAGTTTTGTTGTGATGTAATTCAATTATGTATAATTTCAAATGTGTATATCGACGGGTTATGTGATTCTTTAAGGTTTTGTTTTTGTAAATAGTTCGTTATTATTGCGTAAAAGTACTGTATAATAATGTGTAATAGATGTGTCATTTTTATAAGAATATTAATCTGCTATTATGTATTATATGAGTGTACAGTTTGTATTAGTTCGTAAGTCAAATTGTGTAATATAATTATGTAAATAAGAAATAGTATATAAGCTTAGAAAATTATAATTTTAGACACTTCACTAAATAAAGCGACGAAGTAAAGTCGTATTAAGGACACTTACTGTTAAACGACGAAAGAGTATAGACACTTACTGATAGAAAGCGACGGTGTAAAGTCGTGTAAGATAAAATAAGACTTACCAATATAAAGCGACAGAGTCAAGTCGTGGTTGATAATATTATAAAATTGTAAATAGTTTAGTCTTAATATAGACAAGTTAAGTTAGTTGGTGATTTGAATACGGCATAAATTACTTGCTAAAGTTAAGCAAGATAATAAATCTACGTTAAAACCATAAACGGGTGTTTTATTTAATTAAACACAAAAAACAACTATAAGCATTCTACGAAAAAGGGAAATTGTACCCGCAGTTAATAAACAAAAGTGAGTTCCAAAATCAAGTGTGTGGATGATATTATATGGAAAATCCATGCAAAAAGGAAGAAAGTCAACCCTGAATTGGAAGCCAGCTCTGGGTCAACATAAAGTGATCTACACTGCCAATGGTTTGGGAAAGAGGACATCTATACTAAAAGGAAAAAAGAAGTATTATAAAAAGGTAGGAAGTTATTTCCTTTTTTTGTATTGGCATTTGCTGAAGAAAAGACTATCGATTGTAAAAGTGTAGTAAAGTGATTTGAACAAGTTAGTAATAGTTAAAAATTAATTAAGATTTCAATTTTAAAAGTGTTTTTAAATTTCAATTTGTATATTTTTTTTAATACCACAAGAATCCACATTCACCCTGAGATGAGTCTTTATTATATTATAATTCTGTTAATTTAAGTTATTAACTGGCGCCCAACTCTCTTACATAAACTTGAGTTAATCAAGAACTAACGTAACACTAATTTTATTTAACCATTGCATTATTAAATCTATTAAAAGGTAATTTCAAATCATATTAGAATTTATAAAAGAGGGAAGTTGAGAAGCATTTCCAAAGTTCACAGTCATTTTAAAAAATCAATTTAATTATAAAGTAATTATCTACGATCGAACGGCAATTATTCACAGTTTCAAAATATATTATAATTTTTTTTAAAAATAATTTTTATTTTTAATTAGCCAATATTACAGCATTTATATATGGCGCCCAACGTGGGGCCTTTTGTGGTACATATAATCTTTTGTGGTTTATATAATCTTTTGAAAAATAGTAGGCTTATAGTAGCTTTTAATAGATTATTTGGCTTTTGAGATTATTTAGTTTTTGTAGGTTATTTTGCTTATAGTAATAGTTAGCTTGTTAAGATTATATTAAATTATTAGGCTTATAAGAGCATATTAAAAGATATTGAGAAGAATTTTAGTGATTAATGTATGACGTCAGTTAAAAATATATATTCTGCCGCGGAAAGTAATTTAGTATTGAAAAAGAAGTATACAGATAAAGAATTAGTAGTTTCTGAGAAGCAGAAAGCTTTAACCATTTCAGTAATGGAGGGGAACGGAGAAGAAGGTAAAACAGAGAAATCTGAATTTGCGCAAATTTTGGAACTTATAAATGCCAAATTCAATAAACAATCTGTAGAAATGAATACAAAATTTGACAAACAGTCTGAAGACATGAAAACTAAATTAGACAAACAATCCAAAGATCAAGAGAAACGTGATAAAGAAATGAAAGAAGAAATGAGAATTCAATCAGAAACTTTGAAACAAGAAATTAAAAATGATATAAAGGAAATAAAACAAGAATTAAAGGATGATATTGAGGCGATTACAAAAGAGATGAATAGTAAAGTAGAAGCATTGAAAATAGACAATGAAAAGAAATTTACAGAATTAGAACAAAAACATGAATCCTTTTCACAAGAAATAACAAAAGTAAAAGGAATTCAAGATACTCATTTAATATATTTTAAAAATAAGATAGGCGAAGTTCAAGGAAATTGTATTCAAAGATCAGAATGTATAGAAGAGGATATGAAACAAATTACTGTTCAGGTTAATGAATTAAAAAATATCCATACTGAATCAAGTTTAGGACAACCTTCATTCGCACCTATTTTGTTACCATCTTTGAATGAACAAATTAGTAATAATGATGAAGTAAATTCAACAGACTTAGGGAAAGTATATGTAGGAAATAATATGGATAAAACTGTAGAAGATGAGTTAGCAACGATAGATGTAAATTGTAATATTAATGAAGACGAAATTTCAGAGGAGGAAAAATTTGTCAACGTAGTTTATAGTAGAAGAGATAAGAAAGAGTTTAGTAAAAGTAAACAAATTAGGAATAAAAAAGGAAAATCAAAATACAGACTAAAGAAAAACAGAAGGAAAATTATGTTAAGTAATTTAAAGGCAGAAGGTAAAAATAGAAAGTTTCATAAAGATTATAGGAAAAAGATTAGATTTACAAATAAATTTTGGAAAAGACGAATTTTACCAATTAGTAATTTTCATCTAACGAATTATAAAAGCAGAAGAAAGAAATAAAGATCTGTGTAGAATAATTATTTAATTAGAACTTACATAACCATTTGTGACAAGAAACCCAGATATGACGTAATTTTAAATTGATTCAGACTGTATATAACTGATTTGACTTTATATAATAAAACAGGCTTATGAAATTTTATACTCAATTAGGACTTATGTATTATGTTATTAAAAATGAAAGAGGGAAAGTGTATGAATAAATTGGAAATTAAAGTTTACATGAAAAATAAAATGTTTATTAAAATAGGGGAAAATGGGGATTAGAAAATGTTATTAAAGTAAAATTATGAATGAAAGATGAAAATAATGATAGGATATAAAAGTATATCGAACAATGATTGTAGAAAAATTAATGATGATTGAAAGATGAGAAGATATAAGTTTATAAGGTGAATAGTGATGAATTTGATTATGATTAGTGTCAATGTTTTATTAAAAATGAAAACAAAAGTAGGATTGTGGTTAGATAAAATGAAAATTATGATTGAAATTTGATATTGATGAGGAAAAGATTAGTAAATTTGTTAAGAGTACATTTATTAATAATGACGTAGGAAATAGAATGAGTAGGACGATACAAAGCAAAAGAATTATGAAATAATTAGATGAATATATGATGGAGATGAGGATTGATAAGATATAATTATTGTTGTATATATTGTAAATAGTTAAGTTAGCAGATTTAGAATAGGGCAAGTTTATTGGGATAAAAGATTAAAATACAAAAAGATTTTTGGTGTTTAAAAATATAAAATTATTTATTTGTATAACTTATATTGTTATTATGGTTGTTTTAACTTATATTGTGTTTAAAAGTAAAATTGCATATTTCAATTTTATTTGAAACAGGAGGGGATAAATGCTGTGGATGGTAGTTTCAAAATTTTGGAAAATTTTGAAAATTTTGTGAAAATCTAAAATCTTTGCTAAATACTAACACTTTTGAAATATTTTTATCAACTTTTCCAGTTAAAAATAATTTTAAGTTATTTTATGGTGTGTCATTGATTTTGAAATCAATGTGTATACTTTTTAATAAGGTTAAATAATACATGTTTCATTATTTATTATCAAATAGCTTACTCACCGATTACTTAAGTGTACGTAACATCCAGTTGTTCGAAAGTTTTGTTGTGATGTAATTCAATTATGTATAATTTCAAATGTGTATATCGACGGGTTATGTGATTCTTTAAGGTTTTGTTTTTGTAAATAGTTCGTTATTATTGCGTAAAAGTACTGTATAATAATGTGTAATAGATGTGTCATTTTTATAAGAATATTAATCTGCTATTATGTATTATATGAGTGTACAGTTTGTATTAGTTCGTAAGTCAAATTGTGTAATATAATTATGTAAATAAGAAATAGTATATAAGCTTAGAAAATTATAATTTTAGACACTTCACTAAATAAAGCGACGAAGTAAAGTCGTATTAAGGACACTTACTGTTAAACGACGAAAGAGTATAGACACTTACTGATAGAAAGCGACGGTGTAAAGTCGTGTAAGATAAAATAAGACTTACCAATATAAAGCGACAGAGTCAAGTCGTGGTTGATAATATTATAAAATTGTAAATAGTTTAGTCTTAATATAGACAAGTTAAGTTAGTTGGTGATTTGAATACGGCATAAATTACTTGCTAAAGTTAAGCAAGATAATAAATCTACGTTAAAACCATAAACGGGTGTTTTATTTAATTAAACACAAAAAACAACTATAAGCATTCTACGAAAAAGGGAAATTGTACCCGCAGTTAATAAACAAAAGTGAGTTCCAAAATCAAGTGTGTGGATGATATTATATGGAAAATCCATGCAAAAAGGAAGAAAGTCAACCCTGAATTGGAAGCCAGCTCTGGGTCAACATAAAGTGATCTACACTGCCAATGGTTTGGGAAAGAGGACATCTATACTAAAAGGAAAAAAGAAGTATTATAAAAAGGTAGGAAGTTATTTCCTTTTTTTGTATTGGCATTTGCTGAAGAAAAGACTATCGATTGTAAAAGTGTAGTAAAGTGATTTGAACAAGTTAGTAATAGTTAAAAATTAATTAAGATTTCAATTTTAAAAGTGTTTTTAAATTTCAATTTGTATATTTTTTTTAATACCACAAGAATCCACATTCACCCTGAGATGAGTCTTTATTATATTATAATTCTGTTAATTTAAGTTATTAACTGGCGCCCAACTCTCTTACATAAACTTGAGTTAATCAAGAACTAACGTAACACTAATTTTATTTAACCATTGCATTATTAAATCTATTAAAAGGTAATTTCAAATCATATTAGAATTTATAAAAGAGGGAAGTTGAGAAGCATTTCCAAAGTTCACAGTCATTTTAAAAAATCAATTTAATTATAAAGTAATTATCTACGATCGAACGGCAATTATTCACAGTTTCAAAATATATTATAATTTTTTTTAAAAATAATTTTTATTTTTAATTAGCCAATATTACAGCAATATATATATATAATTTTTTTTTTTTTAATTTTTTAAATATTTTTATTTTTATATATATATATATATATATATATATATAAATAAAAATAAAAATAGAATAAAAAGAATTAAAAAAATTGACCTATACCCTTATTTAAAAAATTTATATATATATATATATATATATATATATATATATATATATATATATATATATATATATATATATATATATATATATATATATATATATATATATATGTATGTCGATTGTTAAGTTCCGAGACTTTTTTTTATGTGTATCGACAAGTTCCAGGACTTTTGTTGAGTTCCGGGACGGTCTCGGAACTTTTTTATGTAATTTGATGAGTTCCGAGACGGTCTTGGAAGTTGTTTATGTCAAATGATGAGTTCCAGGACAGCAAGTTTTTATAAATGATTTTGATAATAAAGTGATAAAAATTTAGTTTTAACAGAGATTAAGCAACAAGATTATGTGTTTAACATAATTAGTAATAATAAGTAAATGTTTATGAAATTTTGGTTATAAATGACCTTACAAATATACCTTTGTACATTTTCAGAACATTTTATATATGGTACCAAAAGTTATTCAACTGTTATACATTCCATTAAATGTGGTTTTAATACTTTTAATAAGGAATAACTTGATGTTGTGTATTACCAAAAAATAAAGATATAGAAATTTTTCTCTATTTTTTCGGTATCTATTTAACTTCGAAAATTCTAATAAAAAGTGCGTATATTTACTTAATACAGATTATGATTATTATTGAATTATCAATGAATTATTCATCCAATTAATAATTAGGTAATGTTTCATAAAATTTTTTTTGATAAGTTTGAAAATGGTAAATTTGATGCTTTCATAGTATATACCCTGTAAAATAAGCAATAATTACGTTATACAACTAAACCAACATTAAATTCCTAATCTTTTTTCACGGTCCAGATTGCAATTGTATATGAATAAAAACACATTTAATGTAATGTGTAACAATTGAATTCTTGAATTCAATGAATTTCTGTTAGCATAAGTATATAAAATGTCCTGGAAATCTATACGTTTAATAGCAAAACGAAAATTAGAAGGTGCTTCATAATTTTGTTTCACTGTCGAGATTGTAAGTGTATTATACTATGATATGAAACTAAAAAATTGAAATTGTAATAATAATGATTAAAATTCAGTTGTAAATATAATAAATAACAATTAGTAAGTAATACAAAGAAAGATTATGAGTCTGATACGTTAACAGTTACACTAATTTCTTTTTATGATTATTTTATCATATTTATTACGGAAGCCATTAAAACCAACATGCTTTTTAAGTATTTTTCTAAACAGTTTCTGATTTTTTCTTCATGTTTGGATGTAAAATAAATTCTTCTTTCGGTTAATACCGATATTTTTATTTACATTTGCAAGTGTACAAATTTAGAAGGAGAGTGATAAAACTCCATTGGATTTTCTGTATTATCGCTTACAAAAACACAGCGTATAACTAAAACCAAAACGGCTTGATATTATTAGAAAATTCAAGATTTATTAGATTGTTTACATATGGTATATAAACTAGGTGTATATATATATAGTAGAGTCAATTTTTGCAAAAGCATGCCTAAGTTCTTATTTTTTACTATCTAAAGATAGCGACTTGAAATCTTTTCTAATGCCTTTAGTAGTGGACTAATATAAAATGTAATATGTTTAAAATGGGGGCACGCACCTCGGGGGTTGAAATCCCTATTGTACACTCCCAATTTACTCCACACTCCCCAACTCGGGAAGTTTTCTATCAACTTGAGCAAAATTCATGTTGGGAAGGTTTTAGGGGTTTCTGATTATGAATTCAATGAGAAAATTGAGAAATACAAAATGGCGGACCCAAGATGGCGATCTTTGAGACTAAAAATGCGATTTACGCCGTTTCTATTGATTTTAGAGAAAGATGCAAAAAGGCAGAAAGTGTTTAGAATGTTATTCTGCATAGGAATACATAATTCCGATTACCTTATTATGTAACCCCTTCACTCTCCCCTACTGAGAAGCCCACTAGGGGAGAGTAAAGGGGGTTACATAATAAGGTAATCAAAATAGTGTATTTCTATGCAAGATCACATTCTAGACACTTTTTGACTCTCCGAACTTTTCTCTAAAATCAATAGAAACGGCGTAAATCGCATTTCCAATCTCAAAGACCGCCATTTTGTATTTCTTAATTCTCTCATTGGATTCATAATCAGGAACCCCAAAAACCAACATGAATTTCGCTCAAGTTGATGGAAAACTTCCCGAGTTATTACATTGGGAGTGTAAAATGGGGGTTTCAACCCCGCGAGGGAGCGTGCCCCCATCTTAAACATATTACATTTTATATTGGTCCAGTACTGAAGGCATTACAAAAGATTTCATGTCTCTATCTTTAGATAGTAAAAAATAAGAGCTTAATACAAAAATTGACTCTACTACGAGGGCAGAGCAAAGGGGTTACATAATAAGGTAACCAAGATAGTGTATTCCTTTGCAAAATCACATTTTAAGCACTTTTTGACTCTTTGAACTTTTCTCTAAAATAAATAGAAATCGCATTCTCAATTTCAAAGACCGTTATTTTAGGACCGCCATTTTGGATTCGCCATTTTGAATTTTTCAATTTTCTTATTGGATTCATAATCAGTGACCCCAAGAACCCTCCCAACATAAATTTTGCTCAATTTGGTTGCGTTATTAGATTAGGGGTACAAAATGGGGGTTTCAACCCCCCGAGGAGGCGGGCCCCCATTTTAAACATATAACATTTTATATTGGTCCAGTACTGAAGGCATTACAAAAAATTTCCAGTCTCTATCTTTAGATTAATTACTGAAAAGTACAGTGCATAAATGATGATAAAAACTAGTTGTATACATATTTTAACAAAGATCCAATATGTTACACAACTAAATCAAAATTAGAAGGTGAAACTTCATAAGTTCATTTCGCTATCTAGCTTCAAGTGTATTGTATATGAATAAAAACACATTTAATGGAATGTGTAACAGTTGAATAACTGTTGATACCATATATAAAATGTTCTGGAAATGTACGTTAATACAACATTACAATTAAATCAACATTAGAGGCTTCCTAGTTTATTTCACTGTCCAGATTGCAATTGTATTGGTATTGTATATTTGTAAATATATGAATAAAATCTCTTCCTATAGTAAAGAACAGCAGTGGTCGACAAGTATTGCCCTCTGTTTTTGACTATATAAAATCAAAAATTAAAAAATAGTAACTATGAGAAATGAGAAATACTGGTTTGCAAACAAACTTTCGGTTGATACTAAAATCATTTACAGCCTCCGGCAAGTTTTATGATCTTACGAGGGTTGCGCAAAAATTGTTAGTTATAAAAAGACCGTTGCATGTTTTAACAAAAAATCTTTATTGTTTTTCAAAATAATCTCCATTCAGACTAATACACTTGTGCATTCTTTGACACCACTTTTTAAAACATACGGAAAATTCATTTTCTGAAAGGTCCTCAAAAATTCTTTGAAATTCTGTAACTGCTGCATCTGCGCTGGAAAATCTTTTACCTCGCATCATTTTTTTAACAGTTGGAAACAAAAAAAGTCGCACGGCGCTAGATCTGGGCTATACGGAGGATGAGTTACCCATTGAACTCCAGTATCCGTCAAAAAATCCAATATTCTGGCAGCAGTGTGGGAGGATGCGTTGTCATGATGGACTAACATGTTACGCAAACGCAAACCGGTCCTTTGGCGACCTGTCTGTAATTTTGCAACATAAATTTACACCAGTCTACTCGAGCCAGTTTTTGACTTTCTGAGAGCAAATGCGGTATCCAACGGCTTGCTAGCTTTCTTACCCAAGATGTTTATGCAAAATGGTATTCACCGCCGAGGATCCAATCTTCACTTCCTCCTGAATCTCCCTATAACTAATATTTCGATTGAATTGAATCAAGATTGCCACTCAATCAACATTTTCTGAACAGGCAGCTTCCGCAGGTCTTCCAGGCCTTGCTTCGTCTTCTAGCAGCTCTCGCCCTCGTCGAAATTCGCGGAACCAATGACTAACAGCGGATAATGAAGGGGCAGCATCGCCAAAAGCTGCTATCAAATTTTCATGGCTTTGCTGGTATCCTAACTGTCTTTTATAGTCGTAGAAAATCATAGCTCTATAGGCAGTTCACGGAATGCTCATCTTAACTGAATTAAAAATGCACTACTTATCTTACAAAATTAACTACGTTTCACAAGGAAATTGGAACGTTTGACAATTGTTTATGGACAATTGTGGGTAACGAATGTCAACTACTGCGACATTCAATTGTTTCTAGCCAATTGAGCTTCCATGGCCTGCTACTAACTATTAACAGAGCATCCTTCGTATTGTAAAAGTATAAGAGTAAGAAAAAGGTTTCCAGGTAAAGGAGGGTTTATTATATAGATAAATGGAAGATTTTTAACATTTTTGCTGTACTTATTACAAACAATTCGTTTAGACGCATTCTGTAGCATTTTAATTAAATAAATAACAATTAGTATAATTTATTTATGCATTATGTAGAATCGGTTCGCGCACAATACAGTTTTACGTGCATTTTTCAAACCTTAATATTATCTACCGTAAATAGTTATTTTACAGTGAAGATATTCCAGTACTGTAAAGAAACGAATTAGGAATCGAATGATGCCCTTGGTTACGCCTTTTTTAATTGAGTTACTATTGTTTCTGTTGTATACCAGACCAAATTTACAATAAGATGGATGCTACGCAGACATTTTGCATTTATAACAGTTTACGGGAGATATACCTATTGTAAAATTCTTTGGCAATTAAAGTTTTTAAAGCAAGCATTCTTGCAATGATTGCTGTGCACAAGAATCACTCCGGTTGGATAATTCTTCGTTAGTTTTCCCAGCTACAATCAAAGTCAATCCGTAACCAAGGGCATAATTCGAACCTTAATCATTTTATTTACAGTACTCCGCAATATCTTTATTGTAAAATAATTACGTACCTACATGTACATACATATATTTTACCTGAACTTTTAAAGTTTTGTTACTTTATAGAACGAATGATCTTTTCGGTAACCTTTCATGGTTTATATTAATTAATTTCTTACATATACTTAAAGTTTTATAGTAGTACAAGCACTAAAAAAAATAGCATACGAGAATATTTGACTAAAGAAACGTTTAAGTTTTGGGTTTTGCGACTTTGCAATATAAATTTGACACGTGTTCACCATATGTTTGTTTAAAATCACGATGAGCCTGACGTAAAACCATTTTCATATAGCCTGGTTGCGATAGCATTTTTTTGGCAATTTTTTCGGTTGCCATAGCAATTTTTTAGCAATTCTTTTAAAGATCAAAACTTCAAGTTGTGCTTTAATTAGCTTCGTATAAGGATATCACCAATGCGCCTCTGGATAAGCCTTATTGGTCAAAATCATTGGTTCAATCATTCCTGTCTTACAAATTGTATAATACATATAAGGGGTGGAAAAGTACCAATAAGCAAGTTAATTAATATCGTAATTTCAATACAAATTAGAGCTTGTGGATCGATGATCCTTACTTGATTACTTAATGTTGTTTATTATCTTCGAACTCTTTTAATTATTATTACAATTGTTATTATTTTTTTATTATTGGATATTTTTGCTACACAAAATTTAACGGTAAAACCTTACCGTTATTATTTGTACAAACTTAACTATGAAAAAAGCAGATGAAAAAATGGAATAAGACCAATAATAATTGTAATAAAAATGATTTAAATTCAAGTTCTAAAAATAATATACAACAATTAGTCCAACTCCGAACCCGCAATTTCTGATTACGAGTCTGAAATGTTAACCACTCCACTAATTCCTTTTAATTACAAGCTATACAACAATCAATTAAGCTTATAATCAATTAACAAGCTTTTTAAAAAACTTTTCTGATTGTTACATGTGTTTTTGGCAATAAATGAATTTTTTTCTTTAATACCGAAATTTCTACTTACATTTGCAACGATATAAACTTAGGAGGAGAATGATAAAACTCCATTGGATGTTCTGTATTATCGCTTACAAAGAATACACTGTACAACTAAAATTAAAACGGCTTGATATAGTTGGTATTAGAAAATGCAAGAATTTTTAGAGATCATTGTTTACATATGGCATATAAGCTAAGTGTATATAGGTGTTAATACCTACCTATTGAAATTAAAATGTAAAAATAAGAAAAGTCCTGGAACTCATGGATATATATCAAAAACCAAAACGGCTTGATACAATTCAAAAATTCAAGAATTTTTAGAAAGCACCGTTTACATATGGCATATAAACTAAATGTATATAGCTGTTAACGCCTATGTAATTAAGTTCAAATGGAAAAATAAGAAAAGTCCTGGAACTCATCGATATATAACAAAAACCAAAACGGCTTGGTATTATTAGAAAATTCAAGGTTTTTTTAGAAGATATTGTTTACATATGACATATAAACTACATAATTATATATATGTAGGTGTTAATACCTATGTAATGAATTTCAAATGTAAAAATAAGAAAAGTCCTGGAACTCATCGTTACATAACAAAAACCAAAACGGCTTGGTATTATTAGAAAATTCAAGGTTTTTTTAGAAAGCATTGTTTACATATGACATATAAACTACATAATTATAATATGTAGGTGTGAATACCTATGTAATCAATTTGAAATGTAAAAATAAGAAAAGTCCTGGAACTCATCGATATATAACAAAAACCAAAACGGCTTTGTATTATTAGAAAATTCAAGGTTTTTTTAGAAAGCATTGTTTACATATGACATATAAACTACATAATTATATATATGTCGGTGTTAATACCTATGTCATGAATTTGAAATGTAAAAATAAGAAAAATCGTGGAACTCATCGTTACATAACAAAAACCAAAACGGCTTGGTATTATTAGAAAATTCAAGGTTTTTTTAGAAAGCATTGTTTACATATGACATATAAACTACATAATTATAATATATAGGTGTGAATACCTATGTAATGAATTTGAAATGTAAAAATAAGAAAAGTCCTGGAACTCATCGATACATAACAAAAACCAAAACGGCTTGGTATTATTAGAAAATTCAAGGTTTTTTTAGAAAGCATTGTTTACATATGACATATAAACTACATAATTATAATATATATAGGTGTGAATACCTATGTAATGAATTTGAAATGTAAAAATAAGAAAAGTCCTGGAACTCATCGATACATAACAAAAACCAAAACGGCTTGGTATTATTAAAAAATTCAAGGTTTTTTTAGAAAGCATTGTTTACATATGACATGTAAACTACATAATTATATATATGTATGTGTTAATACCTATATAATGAATTTGAAATGTAAAAATAAGAAAGGTCCTGGAACTCATCGATATATAACAAAAACCAAAACGGCTTGGTATTATTAGAAAATTCAAGTTTTTTTTAGAAAGCATTGTTTACATATGACATATAAACTACAAAATTATATTTAGGTGTGAATACCTATGTAATGAATTTGAAATGTAAAAATAAGAAATGTCCTGAAACTCATCGATATATAACAAAAACCAAAACAGCTTGGTATTATTAGAAAATTCAAGATTTTTAAAAAGAATTGTTTAAATATGTAATTAAAATAGGTGTATATAAATGTTATATCTATGTAATGGAGTTCAAATGCAAAAATAAGAAGAGTCCCGGAACTCATCGATATATCCCTAAAATCAAAACGGCTTTGTATTTTTAAAAAATTTAAAGAGTTCCGAAAAGCTTACATTATATATGGTTTAATAAACCTGGTGTACATAAGAATTTTTTGGTGTCCCGGAACTCGTCGATCGACATACATATATATATATATATATATATATATATATATATATATATATATATATATATATATATATATATATATATATATATATATATATAGATACATACATACATACATACATACATACATACATAGATATATATATATATATATATATATATATATATATATATATATATATATATATATATATATATATATATATATATATGTATATATGTTACATTTTAAGTTTCCGCGGATATTATATGATACTTCACTACTTTTCCAGGTTTCACTCCGCGTATTCACTATTCGGCTCCTAGAGGAACCAGACAATGGTTGACGACGTTTCGGCAAGATCACACTTGCCATCTTCAGGTCACTTCTAACTTCCTTCTGCTTCGCGTGGTTACACAGTCTACATCGTGTAACCACGCGAAGCAGAAGGAAGTTAGAAGTGACCTGAAGATGGCAAGTGTGATCTTGCCGAAACGTCGTCAACCATTGTCTGGTTCCTCTAGGAGCCGAATAGTGAATACGCGGAGTGAAACCTGGAAAAGTAGTGAAGTATCATATATATATATATATATATATATATATATATATATATATATATATACATACATACATACATACATACATACATACATACATAGATATATATATATATATATATATATATATATATATATATATATATATATATATATATATATATATATATATATATATATATATATATATATATATATATATATATATATATATATATATATATATATATATATATATATATATATATATATATATATATATATATATATATATATATATATATATATATATATATATATATCTATATATATATAAAGAATAATTTATAGAACTGTTGTGAAAATTATTGATATACTTAACTGTAAATAGATATTTTTGTTATTTCTTAAATCTTGGATGTAGCAATATTGTTTTGTTTCTAGGGATTTATTACTGTTATTAAAAAAGAGCAGCTTGTAAACTGGAAATTAGCATGTGATGCTATAAAATATAGTTACAAATAGTAGAGTCAATTTTTGCAAAAAACAAGCCTAAGTTCTTATTTTTACTATCTAAAGATAGAGACTTGAAATCTTTTGTAATGTCTTTAGTACTGGACCAATATATCTAATATATTTAAAATGGTTGAGACCCCCATTTTATAACTCTGATTTATTAACTCAACCAAAATGAGCGAAATTTATGTTGGGAGGGTTTTTGGGATCGCTGATTATTAATTCAATAAGAAAATTCAAAAATTCAAAATGGCGGACCTAAAATGGCGGTCCTAAAATAACGGCCTTTGAGATTGAGAATGCGGTTTATGCTGTTTCTATTGATTTTAAAGAAAAATCCAAAGAATCAAAAAGTGTTTAGAATGTGATTTTGCAAAGGAATACACTACTTTGGTTACTGTATTATGTAACCTCTTTGCTCTTCCCTAGTTGGAAACCTACTATATCAGAACCCCTTTCAGGGAAAAATGGCGACTGTAACATTGTTTTATATAGAAAATAAAGAGTAAGTTAAATTAATAAAAAAATAACTTATTGATTGATTAATGCTTATTTTATATTTAAATTGATTATAAACTTTGTAGTATTTAAGAATATTATGTAAAGGTAGATTAAATGACAAAAAAGAGGGAAACTATAATCAAACTTTCATTTTTATTTTTTATAAAAATTAAATTCTACTTAAGATATAAAAATATATAGATAATTGATAATAATATTAATATCGTTTTCATTATCTACAATAGTAGTTTTCGCGTTATTTGTATCATCATCCTGTAATTCATTTTCATGTGTGGGGAGCTAGTATACTGTTTTAGCAATTATTACCATAACAATTTGAAAAGCCTGAATCAACAGGAAGAAGTCGCACATCTAGTTCTGCACGATCAAAATATAATTTTTAATAAACTGTCAGGAGCTGCATTTTTGGTCATTTTAACTGGAATTTATTGGCATTATATGATGCACCAAAAAAATGAGGGATAAAGTAAAAAAAAAGATACAACAAACTTTGAGAAATATTGTAAAATATTAGAAGAGTTCAGATATAACTTGTTTTGTAAAATTACTACAAAAAATAAACAAGTAAAATTGACAACTTTGGTACTTGTGATGGATTTCAGTAACACCTAAAAAGGGTATATTTACATACGCGATTTTAATTGTATGGAAATCGATACACATTTTATTATGTTAATACTGATGACGATGATGTAGAACACTATTTCGATTATAATTTTAATGAAGACCCCTCAAAAAGAAAATCCACTATCACCTTTTAAATGGGGATGAAAAAGTGAAGCTGATTTACTAATTCCAGTTCAAAAGACCAAAAAATGCAGCTCCTGATAGTTTGTTAAAAATTATATTTTGTTCGTGTAAAACTGGATGTGCGTCTTTCTCGTGTGGATGCAGAAAAGGTGGGCTTCAGTCCATACCAGCTTGCTCAAATTGTTATGGTAATAATTGCTCAAACAGTATACTAGCCCCCATACATGAAAATGAGTTAAAAAATGATGATACAAATAACGCCAAAACTACTATTGTAGATAATGAAAACGATATTGATACGATATTGTTAATTATTTGTATATATCTTTTTAAATCTTAAGTAGAATTTAATTTTTATAAAAAATAAAAATGTAAGTTTGATTATGGTTTCTTTCTTTTTTCTCATTTAATCTACCTCTTCCTAATATTGTTAAATAATACAAAAATTTATAATAAATTTAAATATAAAATGTTGAGCGTTGATCAATCAATAAGTTGTTTTGTTTATTAATTTAACTTACTCTTTATTTTCTGTATAAAACAATGTTACAATCGCCATTTTTCCCTGATAGGGGTTCTGACATAGTGGGTTTCCCACTATGGGAAAGCGAAGGTGTTACATAATCCGGTAGGCAAAATAGTGAATTATTTTGCAAAATCACATTCTAAGCACTTTTTTGCTCTCTGAACTTTTCTTTAAAATCAATAGAAACGGCGTAAATCGCATTCTCAATCTCAAAGGCGTTTATTTTAGGACCGCCATTTTGGGTCCGCCAATTTTAATTTTTAAATTTTTTCATTGGATTATTAATCCAGCGACGATTAATCAGCGACCCCAAAAACCCTCCCAACATAAATTTCGCTCAATTTGGTTGTGTTATTAAATTAGGGGTACAAAATGGGGATCTCAACCATCAGCGAGGTCGTGCCCCCATTTTAAACATACTGCATTTTATATTGGCCGAGTACTAAAGGCATTAGAAAAGATTTCAAGTCTCTATCTTTAGATAGTAAAAAATAAGAACTTAATGCAAAAATTGACTCTACTAAAATGTTTTAAGAAAGAGATAACAAAAGAATCTATAACTCCATAAAAACAAGTAGTTTTTCTTCAAAAAGCACTGTAATAATGAATACATAAAAATAAGAAAAATCGAATTGCACGTTTTTTAATATCAAACAATATTTTTATCTTGACAAATATTTTAGGATACTTTTTTGAAAATAGCAAATGAAACAAAAATTAACAATATTTCAATTAGATAGTGTATCGTGAATGTACCATTTTTTGTACTTGTGTGTATTATTATTATTGTTAATTTATTGTATATTAGTACCTAATGCATATTTTGTAATTAAAGTATGGCTGTTTTGTTCTAAGTTTTTGTAATATACAATTTGTAGAGTAATGTGTATGTGTTTTGTTGAAATACTAAAGAATTCCTATGATTTTTTTGTTACTACCATAGAGACTCAATTAGACCTACCTACAAATTTCATATGAATGGATTCTGGCCTATGGTGATGAATATTCCCACAGACTTAACGTTGGTCTTTTTTGCACCAATTCTAAAAAGTTTATATTCTGGCAGATGTTGAAATTTTACCTAAGTATTGCTTAGTGTGCAAGAAAAATTGATTCAGTAGGTTACAGATATAACGAAAGAAATCAAGACTACTACTTGCAACTGGAAGCAATCAGATTATGGTTTATGTTAGCAAATTAACCTATTTTTCTAGGTAATGTATAGAGACATTAAAAAGTAACAATTCAGGTGGTGAAAACATTTGAAATGAGATTGTTTAAAGAGAGGTCACAAAATAACTCTGCACATGAGAAGCCTTTGCAATGAGGAGTTTACATTTTCTTAACAAATTGTGCAAGTGGTGAAAAGCATTTGAAATGAGTTTACATTTTCTTAACAAATCGTGCAAGTGCACTATGGGGCCGATGCATCTAAACTTGCGACAAAAATGCTAAAATGAACTTTAATATTTACCCACTTTTATGATTTTTCTTAGAAGTACTATAATTGTAGTACTTGGTAATATCGGTCACATCTGTAGTGGTTTATTCTTTTGTGTACAGTTACACGTTGAAGTTAGAACTTGCTAAAGGTGTGAAGTGGGTGCGAATTAAACGCCGTTTTTAGTGTTACAATTTTAGTTCTAAGTTTATACATATTAAACAAAATATATATTGGTAAGTAACATCTCTCTATAATAAGTTGCCGGTTTTTTATAAAATTAGAATTAATATTAATAGACAAATTGACTAATTCTTCATGTCCATTTAAAATTTCGTAAAAATCATTTTCATTTTGAGATAGAAAAAGAGTCTACAATATTTCACGTTTGCTACCTTCATTAAACGATAGCCTAATGTTTGTTCTTTCATGTCATGAAAACATTATTTCCACCTTTTTCCACTTTTTGGAGTTATTCAATGTTTTCTATGCAGATGTACGAAATGGTGACTAGAAGAGAATCAGTGGAGTTGATTTCATTTAAAAGAGAACGAAGAGACAAAACACTAATCCAAGAAATATATACGTTGATTCTCTATATTCTTTCTTTCTTGGCGTGACTCTATTGGGGTTTCGAACCCTGGGGGTTCGAACCCTGGCTGGGACGTTATTTTTTGCTTTTTTTATTTACGTTTTTAATGGTTTCTAAAATATTCTAAAGTCATTTTTAGATGTTTCCTAAAGTTTTTTGGTACTGTATAAACAAAACTTTATACCCGCGTAGCAGGTATTACAACCTAGTAGAGTCTGTATACAATTCTACCCTTTCAAAAGTTGAGTACCAAGGAGTATCTGATGGAAAAATATTAAATGATCTTAAAAATATCACTTATACCTTTTTGAATTTCTTTAAACAAAAGTACAAAGAATGCTACTATATAAAACTAAGATTTTTAGAAAAATACCCCAAGCGGTTAGTTGAAATGTTTTTATTGCCAGATAATGAAGAGAGTCCTTCAGATAGTCTTACTTCATCTTCTTCTCACAAATCTTTTGCAGATATTACTCGAAATGCTACCCTTCCCTTGGGCTTATTATCAGAAGCACTAACTTAAAGATGTTAGAGCTTTTCGTGAAAAACATTCACTGAAAATTATTAGAACAGTAACCATTAGAGACTTGATACATAATGTACTCTTCTGATACTGTATCTTCGGATCTAGTCTGCACAGACTTACGACCAATTCCTGGAAAGAAAACAATTCGCGATACGAATGACGATATCTAGAAATTGTTAAAAGAACCAAATATGGGATCAAGGAAATAAGTTCTGACGAAGATGATGATTCACAAAACGAAGATGAAGAAGAAGATAGAAATTAAGATGAAGAGTTTCTATGGCATTAGTTAGTTTACCATTTTTTTAACTTTGATAATATATATATTAAAACTTTAAATTTCGGTTTTGAAAATGATGAAAAAGTCAAACAGAATACGCCAATGATGACGGAGAAATTTGACATTAGCTTATAGGTTTACTGTTAGCGATAGGTTTTGTTAGTTAAGTAGGTTATAATTATGATTTGATACTAGAGATTGACTCTATTGAGAACATTTTCATCAGTTTAAAATTAGTCTTCGGAGACTAAAATAGTTTTAACTACTGGATATAGTATGTATTTGTTCTGTACATATTTCAAAAATATATCTTCTATTGTTTGAACCTTCCTGAAAGTGTTTGAAAATCTAAGTAAAACGGTACTTTCAATCTTCTTAAGTAGTAGATAGGTACTATAAGAATGAATCATTTCTGTGTGGATCCATATACCTTTTTTTCAGTTTATTTTCAATTTTATATGTACAAACGTTTGTTCTTTCGTTCATAGAAATCGCCTTGCAACTATCTAAGATTTTTAAAATAAAATAAGCTGATAACGGCTTATTATCATATATAATACCATAAGTGGTAAAATTTTGTCGGCAAAATTTTCTTATTGTTACGAGCGTTTGTTGCATAGCAATTTCTCGAGTGACATTGTCACTAAAAACGTAAAAATGTTTACGCCCTACTTCATCGAAAAGGGTACTTTACATCTTGGTGACCGTGGCGGAAACGTTGACATTACATCGCGGGCGGTAAAGTGTAAAAAAATCGCCCGCTGTAAAAAAATCGCCCGCATAATCCAACTTTGACATTAAATCGCGGGCGGTAAAGTGTAAAAAAAACGCCCTACTGTAAAAAAAACGCCCGCATAATCCAGATTTGACAATAGATCGCGCGCCTTAAAGTGTAAAAAACGCCCGCTGTAAAAAAACGCCTACATACATCCAAAAACTATTATAAAAATTTATTTATAATAATTATAAATGTTAAAAGTACAATTAGAAACATTTGAAAAAGAACTTGATGGCGCCACTGCTTTGAGTTCCCTTGAAATGGGAGAGGACGACATCTCAATCGGAGTATCAGCTGTTGTAATTCCAATTTCGGTGAAAGAATTAGCTGCCATATTAGCTAATGATTCATGTGATGGTACCGATGTTACCGATGATGTTCCCTCTGAAGAACTCATACTTCCACGTTCGTATTGCGGAAGTGACTTCTTTCCCAGAATTGAACGTGTAATTTTATTTTTTGAAGTTATCGAATCTTACAAATAGCCCTCCGCGACATTTGTGCTTTTCCATCTAGAACAAAATATTCATAATATAGAAGTAATTAAAAAAATTACTATGTAGTTACCCTCCGTGTCTTTTTATACTAGTAATATCTGCACCGCTATCGGCCAGTAAAGTTGCACTGGTCCTGCGAAATGAATGGCCTGTGTACTTGTTTGGATTCGGAAGATGGAGGTAAGTTGCAATTACTTTTGGTATTGTTCCAATAGTATTTTTGCCTACAGGTTGCGGAAAGCAGGTGTTGTTTCTGTATCGTAGAAAAAAACGACGATGTGTGACATTTGCTGGTCTCAGTGCAGCATATTTTCTGTATAATTTCAATCCCGACACAGAGTCATCCTCAACAATGGTAAATATTCTTTTTTTATTGGTTTTGGTTTTTGGTAGTGTAACCACCAAAACTGAACCTCTATCTTCGATATCATCTATGGTAATGTCCACTAACTCTCCTCGGCGACAGGCACCAAAAAGCCCAAAGACAAGAACAATCTATGTTTCAAAATACGTAAAGTAACTTATAACAGCTAGACAGATATCGTTAAAACTATTTTTTACCTTATGCATCAAATAGACGTCATCTGGAGCGTCAACAATAAATTTGGTAACATCCTCTTTGGTCAAAATATTTGATTTCTTCGGTTCATGCCCAACAGCTTGATTTTTGAGAAAACTTATTAATTTGCAAAACTGGCTAATATCCACATTTTTATTAATAATTAGCATCTTCTTGAGCAGCGAATATTTACTCCAAAGTGAACTGCTTTGATATACTTTAGACTGAAAATTAAATAAATTGCTCAAATAATAAACCTGAATTTATGCTATGAATAAACATACCTTTTCACTAAAATACGCTAACAACACTGTTTCATTAATTGTGCTTGTTTGCTTTTGTTGCAACCATTGGAGAAAATTTTGAAATTCTGCTTCATACCGATTTCTCGATTTTTTGGGGCATAATCCAGAGACCGCTTCTCTGGATAAGGCTATGATTTCGTCTGAAATGCTTTCAGACTCTGGAATACTCATTTCTTCGCACTTTTTTTCACTTTTTACTCGCAATGTCACAATATTTTCAGTAAAATTTACAATTTGGTTTTATTGTTTACCCGTGAAGTCATAGTTACGATCAGCCATCACGCCGCCTATTTTTAACGTTGTGAAATTATGAATTATGATAAATGATTTTACGATAATTTAAAGTTAATATTTCTTTTGCAGTTGGGCGTAAAACGTTGTACGTACCTCGGGCCGAAAGTAGATTGCGCCCTTGGCTAAATTAAGGCCCTCCTTCGTCGGGCCTCAACCTTTAGCCGGCGGGCACAATATTACACTTTCGGCCCTCTATACGTAAATAACTATTACGCCCTACTGCATCGAAAAGGGTACTTTACATCTTGGTGACCGTGGCGGAAACGTTGACATTACATCGCGGGCGGTAAAGTGTAAAAAAATCGCCCGCTGTAAAAAAGTCGCCCGCATAATCCAACTTTGACATTAAATCGCGGGCGGTAAAGTGTAAAAAAAACGCCCTACTGTAAAAAAACGCCCGCATAATCCAGATTTGACAATACATCGCGCGCCTTAAAGTGTAAAAAACGCATATTTCTTTTGCAGTTGGGCGTAAAACGTTGTACGTACCTCGGGCCGAAAGTAGATTGCGCCCTTGGCTAAATTAAGGCCCTCCTTAGTAGGTATTGCGACACCTGGCCAGACTCCCACTCTTCCTACTTTTGGCCACGCCTGCTGCTCTCTGATTGGCTATCCCCTCTCCTCTAGCTCCTCCCCTTGCTTCTGATTGGTCGACGCCATCTTGGATGACACGCCTACTATTCTGTGATTGGCTGAAGGCGGCCATTTTGAAAACGCCTACTATTCTCTGATTGGATGACGGCCATTTTGGAACTTCGGGCGCCATTTTTACCACGCCCTATGAATCCATGACTGGAAACTGTATTACCGGCAACATGCATGCTTCTAAGAGATGGCGCTATGAAGGAATACCGACAAACTATGTACTTTTACTACTAGGCGGCGCGTCATGAAGAAATCTGTATTATCGATCATCATTTTATATTAATAAATTTCATCGATTTCTCAAATAATTATCGTCGTCGTCGTCATTAATAAGATAATAATTACACATAGTAATAATTAATTCAGCATTAAAAATTTGAAATTCAGGAAGAAGAAATCTGTATTACTACTACAGAGAGGCAACCATTTTATATCACAGCATCTTGCATGCGCGCGCTAAATTTGAATCTATTTTAAAATTTGTCATTTTTGCATATGTCATTTATGCATTTAAAATTTGTCATTTTTGCATATGTCATTTTTTGCATATGTCATTTTTGCCTCTGTCATTTTAAATCTGTCAATTTTAATCTGTCATTTTGCATCTGTCATTTTAATTCTGTCATTTTTGCATAGGTCATTTATGCGTCTGTCATTTAAATCTGTCATTTTTTGCATATGTCATTTAAATCTATCATTCTTAAAGCAACCATCTTACCAGATTTGAATTTTAGCGCTAACTCTGGGATTGCATCCTTTCACTAAGCTGAAACGTTTCCACCACTACCTTTTCTAGAAGAAATAATAAAGCCATATAGGAATTAAAAAAAAATTATGTTTATTAATATAGTGTTAAGGCTACATTTAATTTATAATAAAAAATGTTGATAGAATGCTGGTGCTTGAGGACTTCAGGACTGACCTCTGTTTTCTATTTGCGGTTCCAGGGGCTGTAACAACAATAACAATAGAACGTTAAAAAGGGGTTTATTGTATAAACTTGATGTTTACTCGTACCTTATTTAATTCCACAAACAGGCAGTCATCATAACAGTGTGTTTTCCCCATGTACATCAAACCTAGAGAAATCGTTTTAGCTTCAATCTGCTGGTTAAGCTCTGTAACCCTTTGATCTGTTAACTTATCGCTGATTCGCTTTGGTAGAAATGTAACATGCTTTTCAGCAACAATAATCACACTTTGACGCTTATCACGGCAAACGACTCTTTTGAATTGTAATCACATAACTTCTTGATTGGCTTCTGGCTAACGGGAGATTTGTTCAATTGTTGTATTAGCAAATCCATTTTTCTATGTAAAATAAAATAGACAAAAACTTAACACTCACAAGAATAATAAATGATTATTTTAACATACCTAGTTCAAGCAAACAATAACAATATTACTATCACCGTAACCGATGTCAAGACCAAACTAAAACGGAAGGGGGGTTTGACTGAGCTTTTATAAACTTCGAACCTGCGCGAATGAACATGATTTTAGATACAATCTTAATTTATTACCCGAACAAAAAGGGTATTGTTCAAAAAAAACCTGCACTGTCAATTAATTACTTGAGACCAGATAAAAATCTAAATTTATTACCCTCGAAGATCGGTCACATAGATAAGTGCTACCTACATTTACAGCGCAGGTGTTCTTTAGGGTATTGTTAAAAAGGGATCGACACCTGCACTGTCAAAGTAACACGAGTAGATAAAATCTAAATTTATTACCGTCGGAGCAAAAGGATATCATTAAAAAGGTAGACACCTGCACTGTCACGAATAGATAAAATCTTAATTTATTACCCTTAGGAAGAAAAAGGGTATTGTTAAAAAAGGGATCGACACCTGCACTGTCATGTAACACGATTAGATAAAAATTTAAATTTATTACCCTCGGTGTCGTTTTTATAATTTACTATAACATTAAAATTTTAAATTAAACTTTTAGATGTGTCTATTGATAACCATTTAATTTATTACACACACACACACGGACCCTGAGCAAAGAAACTCGTTAACGAATAAAAGAACACCTGCGTTGTCCATGCAGGTAGCTCTTATCTATGTGACCGATCTTCTAAATAAAGGTTGACTGTGTTAGAGCATTAAAACTATTTTGTCATACTTTAGACATTTTTTATTAAAAATATACCTATTTAAAGAAATGTTTTTTTTGATTTATCATAATCACATTTAACAGAAAAGTTTCAATAGATTATAATATTGATATACTGTAATAGCAAAATAATCAAACATTTCATCACTCTTTGTATTATTAAGTACCTGTAAATCTCGCACGTTGACGGGTCTGATTTCTAAAGTTATTTCCAGGTAAAAAGACCTTTCTGTCTCTTAGAGCATTTAAAAGAACACACTTTAAATTTTATAGAATTTTCTTTAAATAAAAAGGCACACAATTAAATCAAACCTAAACTGCTTGCCTCGTTCATTTCTGAAGTGAAAGTTATAAACACATCCTTAAAAGGGAATCATATCGAATTTTGACAACAATCTGTCTATTGCCTAATAAAAATAATATAATATTACCATTGCATTCTCTGTTCGCACAATACGTTGAAATTTATCAGATATCTAAACACAAATAGAACCGAGAAAGACACTAACGTACAAAAGGCGATATCGAATGTAACCTTTATTTAATACAGACAGGGTCATAACTTATTCGTCACACCTGCGTTCAATAAAAAACGGTATGACAGTTGAATGAATTATATCCCCAGAGGGTTAGAATGATACACCGTTTTTTTTTTATTCTAATAGATAAAATCTAGAAGGTATGTCAACTCTGGTGCAGAAAAAAAACATTTCAAACTGATTTATGACACGCAGGTGTTCACCGGAGAGAACGCTTTGTTCCTTTGTTAAGCGGGCAAATTGACTCGAGTTTTATTTTTAGCTTATTGCATAATATTGCGCAACAATTCGAACCTATAAAGCCAACCACAGAAGTAGACAAGCACTTGTTTGGGGTTACTCGAGACATCAACACATGTATGTTTTTTATGCGTACTGTTAATTATTACGTCTGTGTTTGAAGTGATTTGTGCCATTCTTGGTTGTTATTACCAATTGTTGCTACAGAGTCTATGTGAAATCTACAGCTTTAATCGAACAAAAAGGTAGGATTTATTATTATTATTGTTTTTTATAATAATCGGCAATCTCGTTCTCGCATGATTTTTCACGACACTGTAACATAATCGGTTTAAAATAATTATTTAAGTTGCAGGAATAGTTTTATATATTTTTTTAATTTCCCTAGTTTGATTATCGATTAAAGTAGTAATTGTTTTATGCGAAGTGTGATCGTTATTAGTTGTTTATCTAGGGGGTTGTAACATAGTTATTTAAATCATAATTTGAGGTTATGCTTTTTAGATCAATGTTTATTTAAATTAACAGCATATAATCTTTGTTGTTTTTTAGCCGTTCCTTATTTATTTTTTTTATAATAATAATCTATCAAAGGGATTTAGTAACAATTTAAACTCTATATTTGTTTAAATTAGATTGTTGTTAAAAGGTGTAATATCGATTAAAACTATCAAAGGGATTTAGTAACAATTTAAACTCTATATTTGTTTAAATTAGATTGTTGTTAAAAGGTGTAATATCGATTAAAAGGTTTTATTAATTTGCATTGAAACTGATCTTTCTTTAACTTTTGTCAAAGCAAATAATTTGTAATATTTAATAGCCTGCATTGCATTCAGAGGTTATTGTTTATTTTGCGTCAATTTTTTTTTTACCATCACGTAGCATCTAAGCTTTTTATTTTTAATTAGGGGTTAAGAGAAGCAGTTCGTGAATGGTAAAAGATTTATCTGTCCATTTGTCGCTATATGATTTCTTACCTGTTGCTGTTATATTTCAAACAATTTTAGCTTATTTTGTTGTTGTTTATAATAATAATCTGTCAAAGGGATTTAGTAACAATTTTAAACTCTATATTTGTTTAAATTAGCTTGCTATTAAAAGTTTAAGAATGACTAAAAGATTTTATTAATTTGCATTAAAATTGATCTTTATAATTAATTTATAATATTTAACAGCTTACAGTGCATTTAAACTTTAATAATAGTAATTAGTCAATGTTTATTTAAATTAACAACATATAATCTTTGTTGTTTTAGCCTTTGTTAAGTGTGCAAGTGCGATATTTTTTTTTTTGCTATTGTTGCTGTTACTCCTGTACAAAATGTCTTCTCTCTACGAAATTATCGATGAAAACGTGTCCACCATCAAGAAATTTGGCACTCTGAAACATCGACTGGTGTTTAAAGTAGCCGTTACGCCAGTCGATGAAGATCATTTGGAGCATTTTAAATCGGCCATCAACCAAATTCTAAGGGATGTGCTAAGCCGAGCACGACCAAATGATAAAGTAGGGGCCACATTTGAGTTTGATAGTTTCAAACAAAAACTTCCCGGCTACATGAGCCTCAGGCGCTCTGATGAAATCACCTTCAATGATGTCTGGGGCATTTTAGAATCGATTTTACAGAGCGATCCTGAAGCCCTGAGTTCGGACACCTTCAGACTAATAGCTACTATTGTAACACCACCTGCTGGACAAGGTCGCTGTCGTAACGGCACGTACAGCACCTTTGCCGAAGAGTGTAGCCGTCGCAGAGGGATTGTCACGATTAACAACACCACCAGTGACAATCTATGCCTACCCAGGGCTTTGGTCGTAGGCAGGGCTCACGCAGATAACAGTGCTGATTACAAGAAGACCCGTGATAATCAGACAGTGCAAAAGATAAAGGCCGAGGAAATGATGCGAGCTGCTGGAGTAGCTTTCATTCCACCGGAGGGAGCCGGGGTCAATGAATTAAGGTTGTTCCAGCAGTTCCTGGCCCCCAACTACAAGATAGTAGTGTATAGCCACGGCTCGAGAGGTCGTTCACTTATCTTTGAGGGGGTCGTTGATAATGATGCCGCAACAAAGAACATCAAGCTGTTGTATCACGAGCATCATTATAACGTCATAA
This sequence comes from Agrypnus murinus, assembly GCA_929113105.1. Lineage (NCBI taxonomy): Eukaryota > Metazoa > Arthropoda > Insecta > Coleoptera > Elateridae > Agrypnus > Agrypnus murinus. The sequence goes on from OV816024.1 coordinate 5,945,342, forward strand.
CATCGTTGACCTCAGCCTTTGCCTGCGGTTATTTCTGTGAGCACTGTCATGTACCCTACGATCATAAAAACCATCACAGGTGTGAAAAGTCCTGCGTAGGCTGTGGTAGCTCTCCGCCCTGCGAAAGAACAGCGCAGCTGATTAGGTGTCCGAACTGCAGGCGAGACTTTAAAAGTCAAGCCTGCTTTAACATCCATCAGGAGGGCAACATGTGCCTGGAAGTTAAAAAATGCGAGGGATGTTTCAAAACCATCAACATCAAGACCCGGAAGCAGGCCCATGTGTGCGGGGAGATCTATTGTAAGATCTGTCAGAGTCATAAACCCGAAAACCATTTCTGTCACATACAACCGGCCGGGCCTAGGAACACAAAGCAAGACACCTTGTTTGTGTTCTTCGACCTGGAGACCCGGCAAGAGAAAGAAATTGCGCCCGGCGTTAACCTCCATGAACCGAATCTATGCGTTTTCCAGCAAGTCTGTTCTGAGTGTTACAACAACAATGACTCATCATCAACTGCTACCATCTGTGTAAGATGTGGTTTGCGAGAACAGATCTTGCGAGGAAAATGTATAGATGGTTTTCTCGCGCACCTGTTGGAGATGCGTAAAAAATTCAAAAAAGTTGTAGCAGTTGCCCATAACGGGCAGGCTTTCGACACACAGTTTATTCTAAATTACTTGATAACCAACAACACCTCTTTGAAACCGGACCTCATTATGCGCGGTTCAAAAATTCTGCTGCTGCAACTAGATAATCTAAAGATTATCGACTCGCTCAACTTTTTCCCCATGGCTCTGGCTGACTTGCCTAAAGCGTTCGATCTACCGGCTCCCAAAGGATACTTCCCGCACCTCTTTAACACCGAGGCGAATGCCCATTACGTGGGTCCTCTTCCGGACATCAAATTTTACAGCCCCGACACCATGAAACCCCAGGCTCGTAAAGCGTTCCTAAAGTGGTACGAGGCGAACAGGGACGGGATCACGGAGTTCGACATGCAACGTGACCTGGTCGAATATTGTCGAACAGACGTCGATATTTTGAAGAGAGCCTGTATCCACTTTAGGAATCTCTTTATTGAGGAATGCGACGTTGACCCGTTCACGGAAGCCATCACCATCGCCTCTGCCTGTAATCTCATGTTCCGGAGGAAATTCCTCAAAGAAAGCACCATTGGACTGATACCAAAGGGTGGTTATAGACGCGCAGATAACCAGTCTAAGGTAGCTCTCCAATGGCTGTTGCTGGAAGAACATCAAAGAGGTGTTGAGATTCAACACGCCGGCAGGCAGAGAGAAGCTATCGTGGGCGGGTTAAAGGTTGACGGGCTGTATGGTAATACCATATTTCAATTTCACGGGTGTTACTTCCATGGATGTCCCACTTGCTTCACTACCCGTCGCAACGAGCCTCTACACGACGATCCTAGCGACACCATGGATACGAGGCTCGAGAAGACCCGAGCCACAACAGAGAAGTTAAAGTCGCTAGGATACGAGGTTGTTGAACAGTGGGAATGTCGCTTCCGAAGGCAGTTAACACCCGAATTCAGACAGCAGGTTGAGAAACATCCCTTGTTAGTAAACACACCCTTAAACCCGAGAGAGGCATTTTACGGCGGCCGTACAGGGGCAGCAAAATTAAAGAGAGTTGCAAAAGACGGGGAAAAGATCCGGTATGTAGATGTATGCTCCCTTTATCCTTGGGTATGCAAGTACGCCAAATTCCCAGTTGGCCATCCAGAAGTTTACGTAGGCAAGGCGGCTTGTGAAAATCTAATCAGGGATAAAGGGGGCCTGGAAAACATCAACGGCGTGGTAAAATGTACAATGTTACCGCCACAAGATCTATACCATCCGGTCTTACCCGTCAAGATGCATCAAAAGCTGCTGTTCCCTCTATGTCGCACTTGCGCCGAAGAATTGAACCAGGTCGAATGTCAGCACGGCGTAGAGGACCGAGTCATCAACGGAACCTGGGTCTTGGACGAACTGGTAATGGCCATACGAAAGGGTTACATCGTGCAGGACATACAAGAGATCTGGTCGTACGATGTAACCCAGTACAACAAAGCGTCCAAGACCGGGGGACTGTTTTCGGGTTTCATCGACAAGTTCCTGAAGATGAAGCAGGAAGCCAGCGGTTGGCCATCTTCAATAACTGCCAACAACAACGGCGAGGATGGTATCGATGGAGCCCGGAAACAGTACGTTGATGACTACTTCGAGAACGAGGGAGTCTCCTTGGATTCGTTGAAGATCGTCAAGAACCCTGGTTTGAGATCGTTGGCCAAACTGATGCTGAATTCCTTCTGGGGTAAGTTATAATAACCGTATGTAGTTTTCTTTACTTAATATTTTTTTGTATTCTAGGGAAATTTGGTCAGCGCGAGAACCAGGCGAAAACAGCCATAATCAGCGAGTCCAAGGAGTTTTTCGACCTGTTGTCCAGCCCAGGCGTAGAAGTTAATCATGTGCAGGAAATAAATGACGAGGTGATTGCGGTTAACTGGCAGCATAAAGAGGAAGCAGCAGATCCTCTATCGTCAGTTAACGTGGTCATCGCGGCATTTGTCACTGCACAGGCCCGTCTTAAGCTGTATTCCTATTTGGATCAGCTAGGAGAGAGAGTATTATACTATGACACAGGTAAGTCATTCAGTACTATCAAACATCAACACCGTTTATATTAGAGTTAATTTTTTTTTTCGTTGTTTCAGATTCCGTAATATACGTTTCGAAGCCGGGCGACTTCGAGCTACCAACAGGAAGCTTCCTGGGCGACCTCACAGACGAGCTCGAAGAGTACGGTCCCGGATCGTATATTATAGAGTTTGTGTCAGGCGGGCCGAAGAACTACGCCTACAAAGTTTATTCACCGACCACGGGACAGATACACGTGGTCGTCAAGGTCAAGGGCATCACCCTAAACCACGCCGCGACTCAAAAAATAAACTTTGAGTCCATGCTTAGACTGCTGGAAGGTATGGACGAAAAGATTATTGTAGAGTCCAACAACATCCGGCGTACGGCTGACCATCAGCTTGTAACGCGAGCGGAATCAAAAGTCTATAAGATAACGTTCGCGAAGAGACGCCGTATAGAAGATTTTGATTCCGTTCCGTTCGGCTACAACAACAACAACAAGCGACCGCGTGTATAAACATTAAAGCCCCTCTTGTATATATGTAAGTGTATAGTAGTATAGTTGTATTTTTAAGTTTTGTAAAATTTGTATAGGTAGTATTATATTTAGATCTTCAGTAGTAAAATATTATCATAACGTATATAATTATTATACAGTTCAATCGTTGTAGTAATAGATATGTGTATAGTAGTAGTATAGTTGTATTTTTAAGTTTTGTAAATTTTTGTATAGGTAGTATCATATCTAACTCTTAAGTAGCAAAATATTTGTATAGTAATAAGTACATGTACAGTTCAACTGTAGTAGCAGTAGTCGGGGGTTATGTTAATCACAAGAGATCGACCTTCGGCTTGATGTAATTATTATTATAAGTGATGATGATGATGATGTCTAGGTTTATACTTTGTGTATACTATATTCGAAATTATTTAAGAATGTAATAATTAGGTAATTAGTTGTTGTTGTAAATTGTTCAATCATCTTTTGTCAGTATAGTGTAGTTATAATAATAATAAGTGAAGCTGACAAGAGTTATACCTTATGTACAGTAACTATTAAAAAAGATGGTGAAACTTAAGGGTGATTGAATGTAAATCACAAGAGGATACTCAGGGGAACATACTCATGAAATAGATCTGATAAACGCGATTTTGTTCTTTTCAATTATGTAGTAGTAGTAGTAGATCAAGACATTGTTGAAAAAGAATATTAGGCATAACAAAGCGTACAAAGCATTCAATAGGATGTTTCATGAAAAAACGAGTATGTCTTCATGGTTATCCGAGCAGATTTCAACCTAATAATAATAATTGTTTAGTTATTTTGATTATTGTCTAGTTGTTTAATAATTTTAAGAAACATTGTCGTCGTAGAATAAAAGATGTTCTATCATGGTTATCCGAGAACAGATAGTTGTTTAGTTATTTAAGTATTATTGTTTTTATTGTTTAATAATGTTTTGAGAAAGATTGTCATAGAATAAAAAAGATTAATGTTTTATATGTGTGTATTATTACTATTCTCACCCAGCTGTACCATGACATGAAAAGTGATAGCTATAACTGAGAGAGAGAGAGAATGAGGTAATTACCTACGAACACCTGCCTGTGATGATGATGACGTGTCAGCGACAGGATGAAACTTGTCGGGATGTGCTAAGCCGAGCACGACCAAATGATCAAAGCGTACAAAGCATTCAATAGGATGTTTCATGAAAAAACGAGTATGTCTTCATGGTTATCCGAGCAGATTTCAACCTAATAATAATAATTGTTTAGTTATTTTGATTATTGTCTAGTTGTTTAATAATTTTAAGAAACATTGTCGTCGTAGAATAAAAGATGTTCTATCATGGTTATCCGAGAACAGATAGTTGTTTAGTTATTTAAGTATTATTGTTTTTATTGTTTAATAATGTTTTGAGAAAGATTGTCATAGAATAAAAAAGATTAATGTTTTATATGTGTGTATTATTACTATTCTCACCCAGCTGTACCATGACATGAAAAGTGATAGCTATAACTGAGAGAGAGAGAATGAGGTAATTACCTACGAACACCTGCCTGTGATGATGATGACGTGTCAGCGACAGGATGAAACTTGTCTGCCAGCGATGCCTGCCTGTTTACCGTATGCGTGTTACTGAGCATGCGCTGGATCTAGGTAAGTATAGGTGACTATATAAAGCCGACCGTTGTTAGCGTGTAGCAGTAGACAGTACGTGTGCAAGAGCAGCAGCAGCAGCAACAGCAATTACGATGATGGCTAGCAGTCCTAATTATTGTTATGATAACTGTGAGAGCGAACCTCTGGAAATAGGTAAGTTATTGTTGTTTATAAAACTTCAAGTTTGTATGCTAATTTGTGTCTATTTTGTTACTTCTTTAGATGAAGAAGGTTCGGATGTTGCAGATCATGCATCATCATCATCAACAGCAAGTACCTACAACGACGACGGTCAAGCGTGGAACAACGAAGTCGAAGAAACAGGTAAGATGTTTAAGACTTTTGTGTGTGTGTGTTTATGCTTATATTAATCGATTATTGTATTATTATTGTTTAGCGTTCCTGTCGCAGCAGCAGCCTCTATACTACGCTGATGACGCTGTAGCAGCATCAGCAAACTTTACCATCATAGATACACCGGTAGCAGCAGCTAAACGTGAAGTACGTGTTCAGCTGCTCGGGGCTGTCCAGTATCCGTTGTATGTTACGAGACCTCCAGGGGAAAAAGAAAACTACGATCATATACACAACATCCAAGTAGGACTTATTCCGCCCGACGACGACGACGACCAGGGAGAATTTGCCGTGGTAGTGAAGCTCGAGTGCGTGAATAACGTATGTGAGTATGGTGAATTGGTGTTGTCGGAACGGGACTGGTTCGAGCTGTATGATATACGAGTCGAGGCACTGTTTAAAAATTTCTTTCATGGTTGCTGCTGTTGCAACAAGGACAACAGTGTACTACATTGCGATAAACATTTCAAATTCCATCTATGTGACAATTTATACATCGAGATTATTCACAACGAGTTTTTCGGCAACAGGGTGGCCATACATGATACACAGCGAACTATAACCTTAAAAGATTACGAGTTTCAGTCTATACTGCATTTAGCACCGTTGATCAATCATCATGCTCGAACGTTACGTCACCTCGACTTTTCACGTTTCTATCACGCAAACATAGAGAACGTAGCAGAAGGTCAACTGAGACGCCATGAAGATGCCTATAAATCGCTCCCGACATCCGATTCAATTTTATTCACGTCCGAGCTGTTATGCGGATACTACTCAGCTACCAGTTTAATAGACAACACAGCAGCAGCAATTGGTGGTGGATTGAACTCGTTCATTTTATTAGAAATAATAAAACATTATCCGCAAAAGTTTATCGATGCCGTACGTACACGACTGCAATCATATCAGCAACAGCAGCAGTCGGAGACGTCAACGACAACAACGTTTGCACCGTCGTATTAAGAACACCATGGCGGAAATAAACTATCTTAGAAATAGACTGCAAAAATATTTGAACAATTTGCAAGTGTTACGCGATGATCTCAACTCATACTGTGTAATGAATAATTTGTCAAATCATATGTTACAATTGTCCATTAAATATCAAAATAAATAATATGTATAAACATTGTTGTTGTTGTTTCATTTACTAGCACAGGGTGAAGGGGTTGACTATATAAAAAAAAGGTAGATCGTTGTCATCAGCGACAGAGTACACGAATAAAGCCGAAGCTTTCCGACGGCGAACATCCTAAGCTACAAATCCGGTAAGTAGTCATACTATGAGAGAGAGAGAGTGAGAGAGAGAGAGAAAGAGTTTCAACTTAGTGAAAGAAGGATCCACTCCCATAGTTAGCGCTAAAATTCAAATCTGGTAAGATGGGTGCTTTAAGAATGACAGATTTAAAATGACAGATTTAAATGACAGATGCAAAAAATGACATATGCAAAAATGACAAATTTTAAATGCATAAATGACATATGCAAAAATGACAAATTTTAAAATAGATTCAAATTTAGCGCGCGCATGCAAGATGCTGTGATATAAAATGGTTGCCTCTCTGTAGTAGTAATACAGATTTCTTCTTCCTGAATTTCAAATTTTTAATGCTGAATTAATTATTACTATGTGTAATTATTATCTTATTAATGACGACGACGACGATAATTATTTGAGAAATCGATGAAATTTATTAATATAAAATGATGATCGATAATACAGATTTCTTCATGACGCGCCGCCTAGTAGTAAAAGTACATAGTTTGTCGGTATTCCTTCATAGCGCCATCTCTTAGAAGCATGCATGTTGCCGGTAATACAGTTTCCAGTCATGGATTCATAGGGCGTGGTAAAAATGGCGCCCGAAGTTCCAAAATGGCCGTCATCCAATCAGAGAATAGTAGGCGTTTTCAAAATGGCCGCCTTCAGCCAATCACAGAATAGTAGGCGTGTCATCCAAGATGGCGTCGACCAATCAGAAGCAAGGGGAGGAGCTAGAGGAGAGGGGATAGCCAATCAGAGAGCAGCAGGCGTGGCCAAAAGTAGGAAGAGTGGGAGTCTGGCCAGGTGTCGCAATACCTACTCTCCTTCGTCGGGCCTCAACCTTTAGCCGGCGGGCGCAATCTTACACTTTCGGCCCTCTATACGTAAATAACTATTTTGATCAATGTCACGAGATGAATTGGCAACAAACACGAGTAAATCAAAAAGATTATTTCATTCTACTTCGTTTTTGACCAATCGCAAGGCTTTATTTTTTGGATTACAGCGATAATTCGATAATTTTTTATTGTCCTTTTCGACTGTTTTTATCTTCGTGACAACGCTGAAAACTAGTGTCACATGTGTCCCATTTTTTACTTTCATGTCAAATACTAATCTTTATGTTAATAAGTAGATGCTTAAATAAACAACTGTATCATGAAATAATCTTACCGAATTACATGCTCGTGCTTCTGAAATTATCTGTTGTAATACTCAAGTTGATTAAAACGCAACACTCGTGTCATTTTTTGACAAATTTCCCTCCGTTGCACGTCGGGAAATTAAAACGTCAAAAAATGACACTCGTGGTTGCTAATCAACGTTCGTATTACAAATCGATAATTTCGAAGCACTCGTGTAATTACAAGTGAAAATTTTGCCAAGACAAAATTTTGCCACATATGTTATTCGTTATGACTATTTCGCGAATAAACAACACAAAGAATAAAAATATTTAACATTTATTTCAATGAAACGTACAGTTTGTGTATACTATTTTTGTAGGATCGTTACTATAGCAAAAAAATTGTCGGTGAAATAAAGGGTAGGTTGCTTATTTGAACGTTTTCATTGGTAGAACAAGTTCGGAAAATTTTATAAACAAAAAATAGTCGCCGGAATAGAGAGAATTTCGTTCACAGGATAAATTTTTATTGGTTCGTATAACATTGAGTGAAATAGTCACCAAAATATTCAAGTAACGTAATTACTCATCTTGTTACCAGACAAATAATTTCATTAAATATTGATGTACACAATTAATAAACTAAACAAAATAAATACTGTAAGTAATGAGTAAAAACCATCTAATATCGTAATGTAAGAAAACCTATACATATTTCCACAAATATGCTCCAATTAGAGAAATATTTAAATTTTTAAACCACGTTAAAGCAGGTATCAATATAAATATATAATAATTACATAAAATCTTAGTGCCCATCTGTATTTATTACAGTAATAGTTAATTATTAACCTCATAAATAATAAAGAGCTTGAAAATGGTGATGATCTTAGGAGTTACGTATTTATGTCGCAAGTTTCGACGTATCGGCCCCACAGTGAAGTGGTGAGAGTAGGTGATGCGCCACCTTGACGAGACGGAAATTGACATGCTATCTGGCATGCCAATGGCATGGCTCCTCCCCTTGCTTCTGATTGGCTACCCCCACTCTTGTAGCTCCTCCCGTTGCTTCTGATTGGTCGCCGCCATCTTGGATGATACGCCTACTGCTCTCTGATTGGTTACCCCCACTCCTGTAGACACGCCTGCTATTCGCTGATTGGCTGACGACGGCCATTTTGGAACGTCTGGCGCCATTCTACCACGCCCGTATTACCGGCAGTCTGTGTATCGTCAATAGAGGGCGTCATGAAGGGATCTGTATTACCGGCAGACTGTGTACTACTACTACTAGAGTGCGTCATGAAGAAATCTGTATTACCGGTATGTAGAGGTCGCGTGAAAAGAGAACTGTATAAGAGAAGAAGACCCTTCAATTAGAGTCTGCAGCCATTTTATATCACATGTGGTGCTAAATTTGAATCTGCCAAATTACTGAATCTGTCAATTTTAAATTTGTCATTTTTGCATCTGTGTTTTTAAATCTGTCAATTTTGCATCTGTCATTTTGAAGCTGTCAATTTTAAATTTGTCATTTTAAATCTGTCATTTATGCATCTGTCAATTTTGCATCTGTCATTTATGCATCTGTCAATTTTGAATCTGTCATTTTAAATCTGTCAATTTTGCATCTGTCAATTTTGCACCTGTCATTTTAAATCTGTTAATTTTGCATCTGTCATTTAAATCTGTCAATTTTGAATCTGTCATTTTGAATTTGTCATTTTGAAGTCGCCATCTTGGATTTCCCTGCGCTAGATTTGAATTTTAGCGCTAACTCTGGGATTGGATCGACCATCTTTTATCCCTTTCACTAGACGGAAACTCTTTCTCTCCTTCTCATAGGATGACTACTTACCGGCTGCTTTGTAACTTAGGATGTTCGCCGTCGGAAATCGTCGGCTTTTTTCGTGTACTCTCTCGCTGATGACGATCTACCTTTTATATAGTCGCCCTTCACTCTTCACCCTTAATCATGCTAGTAAATGAAACATCAATGTTTAAATATACATATTATTTATTTTGCTATACATTTCGAGGAGTAAATGGACAATTGTAACATATTATTTGACAAATTATTCATTACACAGTATGAGTTGAGATCATCACGTAACACTTGCAAATTGTTCAAATATTTTTGTAACCTATTTCTAAGATTTATTTCCGCCATGGTGTTCTTAATACGACGGTGCAAACGTTGTCGTTGACGTTTTCGGCTGCTGCTGCTGTTGATGATATGATTGCAGGCGTGTACGTACGGCATCGATAAACTTTTGCGGATAATGTTTTATTATTTCTAATAAAATGAACGAGTTCAATCCACCAGTTGTTGTTGTTGCTGCGTTGTCTATTAAACTAGTAGCTGAGTAGTACCCGCATAACAGTTCGGTCCTGAATATGATGGAGTCTGTTGTCGGAAGCGTTTTATAGACATCTTCAGGGCGTCTCAGATGACCTTCTGCTACGTTCTCTATGTTTGCGTGGTAGAAACGCGAAAAGTCCAGGTGATGTAACGTTCTAGCCTGATGATTGATCAGCGGTGCTAGATGCAATATAGACTGAAACTCGTAATCTTTTAAGGCTATAGTCCGTTGTTTATCATTCTGATGAATCGCCACCCTGTTGCCGAAAAACTCGTTGTGAATAATCTCGATGTATAAATTCTCACATAGATGGACTTTCAAATATTTATCACGATGTAGTACACTGTTGTCCTTGCAGCAGCAACCATAAAAGAAATTTTTAAACATTGCCTCGACTCGTATATCATACAGCTCGAACCAGTCACTTTCCGATAACACTATTTCACCATGCTGGCATACGTTATTCACGCATTCGAGCTTCACTACCACGTCAAATTCTTTAGACCTTAAGGCGTGGTCGTCGTCGTCGTCGTCAGGCGGAATAAGTCCTACTTGGATGTTGTGTACATGGTCGTAGTTTTCTTCTTCTTCCCCTGGAGGTCTCGTAACATACAACGGATTCTGGACAGCCCCCGAGCAGTTGAACACGTACTTCACCTTTAGCTGCTGCTACTGGTGTATCTACAATGGTAAAGTTTGCTGATGCTGCTACAGCGTCATCAGCGTAGTATAGAGGCTGTTGCTGCGACAGATCATGGAACGCTAAAACAATAATACAATAATCGATTAATATAAGCATAAACATACAAAAGTTTTAAACATCTTACCTAGTTCTTCATTGTTCGACTCTTGACCGTTGTCGGTACCTGCTGTTGATGATGATGAGTGATCTGCAACATCCGGGGCTTCATCTAAACAAGTAACAAAATAGACACAAATTATCATACAAACACAAACTTAAAGTTTTATAAACAACTTGCCTATTTCCAGGGGAAATAATTCGCTCTCACAGGTCTCGTTATCATAACAATAATTAGGACTGCTTATACTCGCCATCGTCGTAATTGCTGCTGTACACGTGCTGTCTGCTACTAGTACACGCTAACAACTGCCGACTTTATATAGTCGCTTATACTTACCTAGATCCAACGCATGCTCAGTAACATGCATACGGTAAACAAGTTGTCGGCGTTGACAGACAAGTTTCATCTTGTTTAATGACACGTCATCACCGTCAGGTGTGTAGGTAATTACCTCATTCTTGCTTCTCTCATACTAGTTATAGGTATCACTTTCATGCCACGGTACAGGGGAGAATAGTAATAATACACATATAGAACATTAATCTTTTTATTCTATGACAATCTTTCTCAAAAATTATTGAACAACAAAACAATAATTAAATAACTAAACAATTATTATTAAGGTTGAAATCTGTTCTCGGATAACCATGATAGAACATTAATCTTTTATTCTATGACAATCTTTCTCAAAAAAATTATTGAACAACTAAACAATAATTAAATAACTAAACAATTATTAGGTTAAAATCTGTTCTCGGATAACCATGAAGGCATACTCGTAACACGTTTGAAACTTGACTTTTTTTCATTGTCAAATTGCTGTTGTTTAGCTGGAGCAATTGAATGCCTTGTACGATTTGTTATGCTAAATATTCTTTTCAAAAATGTCTTGATCAATAACGACGCACATTGTATACTCTACAACTGTACTACTACTTAACAGACACAATTGAAAAAAACAAAATCGCGTTTATCAGGTAAGAGATCTATTTCATGAGCATGTTCCTGAGTATCCCCGTGATGGCTGTGATTTACATTCAATCACTTCTGAGGTTCACCACCTTTTGATAAACAATTAATTACAATTCCGGTACATAAAGTATAACTCTCGCCAGTTTCACTTATTATTATAACTACACTATGCTAAAGGTCGATTAACATACCCGTATTATGTGTTTTATAACGACGACAACAAAAATCACCACCACCAACAACATCAGTAGCTCCAATGAGAGTCCAACAGTGTGAGCACCCCATAGTGATGCAGTTGCTGACGGACTTTCGTTGTCCTAACATGTTTATAAGCAAATGAACAATAGTTACTTTTACAGCGTATGTTGCTACTCATACATAAGTAATTGAACTTTTCAATTATATACAATAATAATAATAATAATAATCTTTAAAACATCGTCCTTCAGATAATGTAATTATTAAAGCTACTACATTACTATAAAATTATTTTACTAATACTTAAGAGTTAAAAATATGTTGTAACCAATCACCAAGACCTATTAATTTAATTAAATTTTTTTAAATTTATCAATCCTTTTCAAGAATTTATTTTATTAATTTAATTTCAACTTTTCTTTTAAAAATTCTTAGCCTGGGAAAGCTAAAGTTCTCACAGAGTAAGGGGCATTGACTATAGCACATCTAGCAAGTTATCACTTTATTTCCTGTAAAAGCATCAAAATTCACCTCTGGTTTATTAGTAATTGAACACTGTAAAATCTCATTTTGAAAATACAGATCAGAATGCAAGTCTGCAAAATTGACCATGCTATGGGAATAAAGAAATGCTGATTTTCCAAATTTATTGTGAAAGAAAGTTTTGATTTCTATTTCATTTTTTATATTTTTTTTTACTAAACAATTTTATTAGTCCATTCCCACTACTCATCAAAACTATTTCCATGAAGTTTTCTTTTTGAGTAAGAATCTTTCATTAACTCAGTTCTTGCCGTGATTTGATTTCGAACAAAGCCCTCCGAGAAAATTAAATAGTTTTTTTGTAACATTAAATAAATTCATGATTAAATTATATATTTTGTTAAATTAGTATAGTGATCAAGTGTGTGTAATTTTTTATTTGTTTTAAAAGTTTTAAATTGTTTTACAAATTAATAAATTCATTGTTAATATACGTAAATTATTGTGGTATCTCTTCATCTTCCTCTCCATTGTCTATAAGCATCTAGACGCTACGACAAGAGTAGCCAATCAAGCATCGGGACGTTACTATAAGAGTAGCCAACAAAGGTAAGTGGAACTTAAAATTTCTCTAGCTATCATCTCCTGGAGCAGCTGTTTCCACTTATAGCATCTTCTTTGGAATCTAAGGAGCTTGGATCTGAAGTTCATCCCTATTCTGGTGTAATATTTAAATTTCAGGATCAATTGTATTCAAATAAAAAGAAAAATTTTTTCTTTATGTATTATTTTATCTTTTAAATTTTGTTTTGAATTGTTTTTTAAAGCTAGTGTTTGCATTTGCTTTTTTTAAGTATTAAATTTTGTGATCATCAAGAAATTAAATATTGTGTAAGTGGTGTTTCTCTTTCAGCATTAAAGTTATAAGAATTGTGTTAGTGTCAATCTGTGCCAAACATCTTTTTTTTATAAATAGTAATAAATTAACAGCTGAAGAACAACTTTACAATGAGTATCCCAACTACTGGACAAACTCCTCCACAAACGCAACAAACAACACCACAAGCATTTCTACCTCAGCCATACATAACACTAGGAATGATCGCCTGTACAGTACCAGGGTACACTGGAAAAACACCAGTAGACCAATACTTTAAAAGTATAGAAGACAGAGCAGCACTAGATGGTTGGAACGACGACACAAAACTACGAATTACGAGATACAGATTGGAAGGAGAGGCTAAGCACTTTTATGAAACCGAATTAGAAGAACAAAGTGCTATTGTAACGTGGCAAATATTTAAAGAAAAATTTATAAAGAAATTCTCCCCATCAAAAATTCCCGGAGAAGCTGCAATACACCTATCAAGATGCTTCCAGAGAGCGAATGAAGGTGTATCAGAGTATTTTATCAGGTTAAAAGTACTAGGTAAGAAAATCCTCAAAGAGGACCTAAGTACTGCAACTGAAGAAGAAAAACCAGGGTTAAAGCGTAAAAATCAGGACATCATTCTGCAACAATTTCAAAACGGTCTAAGAAGAGACCTAAAAAGACTAATAATTCCAAAACTAATTGGAGAAAAACAGCTAACGCTGGAAAAAGCAGAAGAAATCGCAAGACAATGCGAACTATGCGAAGAAATGCTAAATAGTAGTACAAGTAAAATGGCAACGATGTCTCTGAATAATTCAAAGTGGTGTACTTTTTGCAAAATGGCTAACCATTCAAACGCAAGTTGTAGAAAACTTAAACAGAATCAAACCACACCACAAAAATACAACAAGCAACCTCCTTACCCACAGGGAAAATTCAATAAATGGCAACCAAGAAATAATAGCGGGAATTACAGAAAAGGAGCTACTACGTACCAATCACAGCAACAACCTGGCAAGAACTAATATAGGAATCAACCAAATAGAACTACAAAGTTTCACAACAGGGAACAATCGCCACAGTCTAGTCGCTCAAAAGAAAACTACCATAGAAAATTCCCGCCGAAACAGCAAACAAATATTCATCTCATACAAGAAGAATCAGGCATAGAAGATACTACAGAAGAGTGTTTAAACGAAATGGGTCATGCGACTATAACCCAAGTTGCATGCCAACAACAGTCACATTAAATGCGTATCGCAAGTCGCTTCAACAAGTTCCACAACTACACACGACCATGTCCAAAACTTGCGACACCCCAGCCTATATTTACCTCTACATCCAACATCGCCCCAGAAAGTTCCTAGTTGACTCAGGGGCTGCCGTATCTACACTGAAGTTAAGTGTCGTCCTCGGACATATAACAACTTGCAGTGATATGGAATTAGTGGATGCGTCAGGAAATCTATTAAAAGTACTTGGAAGAATTCAAGCGGATGTGGGCGTTCATAAGGACCAAACCGAGTTTGTGTACAACTTCGTTGTTTTGCTACGACAGCCTAAGAGTTGAGGCTGATGGAATTATTGGAAGGGATTTCCTTTCCACAAATAAAGCGATACACAACTTCTGCACAAACACAATCGAAATGTGGAATTATAAAATTGATGTGTACTATATGTACGACACAATTGACTACTGCTGTGATTACAAAGAAAAGGGTTCGTTAAATAAAATAGAAACACTTCAACAATACAAGACCAATGTGGGGAATGAAAAAAAGCCTAAAGAAGGTACTGCAAGTGTGAATAAAAAGAATAAGAAAATAATTCAAGAAGTTATCCCCCAGGTCATTGTAAATGAATATGGGTGCCTGAGTGATGATGATGAGGAACAACCGTATTACCCATCGTTAAAATCAAGGCAGCCCAGGGTGGTAGAAAAAAGTATAAGCAGAATTAAAGAGATTCCTGCGAGAGTAACTACCAGAATACTACCAAGAGTATACAAGCTAGAACATCAGAAGCAGTGACCATTCCAGCACGTTCTGAAGCTACAATTAATTTAAAAATCAAAACAAACTTTAACAATGATGGTTTATTTGTACTTGAACCAGAAGGTCCTATTTTTAATGGAGTCTATGTAGCACGAACATTGGTAAGAAAAAATAAACAAGTGCCAATAAGAGTGATCAATCTCAAAGACTATAACTGCACAATACTTAAAAATCAACAGATAGCAGCTGCTGAAGAACTTCAAAATCTACCTACCAAAAATGCACAAAAAGTAAAAACGGTAAACATTTTAAATCAGCGAAAAACTCCAAATTACATTATAACGATATCGATTTAGCACATCTTGATAATAATGCAAAAACTTTGCTACTAGCTTTATTAGAAGAATATCAAGATATCTTTCACGAAGGGGAAGGTACAATTTCTAGTGCTAGCAACATCAAGCATATTATTAATACAGGTAACGCAGCTTCCATCTGCAAACAACAGTACCAGATTCCCTATAGCCAAAGAGAAGTTATGCAGAAAGAGATTGATAAACTATTAGAGGCAAAAGTCATAGAACCATCAACATCAGAATGGAATGCTCCCACTGTTCTAATATCAAAAACTCTTCCCGATGGCCAAATCAAATATAGACTATGCATCGACTATCGCGAATTAAACAAAATCACGCAAAAAGAATGCTTCCCTATTCCAAGATTATCGGAAGCACTAGACAGTTTAGGGACATCCAATCTATTTACCACATTGGACGTTACGAACGCGTACCATCAGATAGACATGGACACTGATTCAATTCCAAAAACAGCATTCACTGCACTCAACAATCATTACCACTATCTAAAAATGCCTTTCGGATTAGTAAATACTCCCAGAACATTTCAACGCTTTATGAACATCACGTTGAATGGCCTGACGGAGAAAATGTGCATGGTGTATCTGGACGACATGATTGTTTTCAATGGAAGTGGAGTCAGCGATCACCTACAAAGACTAAGAAAGTTATTCGATAGACTTCGAGAAGCAAATTTAAAATTGAAGCCATCCAAATGCTCGTGGGAAATGTCATTTCAGAGAATGGAATACAACCAGATCCAGATAAGGTTCAAGCTTTAAACGTATTTCCAGTTCTAACCAATGTCAAAAAGGCACGAGAATTCTTAGGACTCGCCAGTTGGTACAGAAAGTACATCAAGAATTTCTTAGACATTGCAGAGCCTCTCACCAACTTTACAAGAAAAGATGTTAAATTTGAAATCACACAGGAAGGTTTAGAAGCGTTTAATAAGCTTAAAGACGCCATTACCACAAACAGCATTTTAATGTATCCTGATTTTTCCAAAGAGTTTATAGTAGAGTGTGACGCATCAAATACTGGAATGGGTGCCATCTTAAGTCAGGAACATGAAGGAACTCTAAAGCCTATTGCATTTGCATCAAAAAAATTTAACAGAGCACAGTTAAATTACAGTGTATCCGAAAAAGAATGTCTTAGTGTTGTTTTTGCCATTAATGAATTTAAATGTTATCTCTATGGTAGAAAATTTACAGTGATTACTGATCACAGAAGTCTATTGTGGTTATTTTCAATCTCAGATCCCACATCACGGTTGGCTCGCTGGAGCCTCACGCTTTCTGAATTTACGTTTGACATAGTGCATCGTAGTGGTTCAAAATACACCAATGCAGATGCACTAAGCAGAATGTTTGAAGAAGATATACAAAAGAACACAGAACCAATAACATGTGAAGAGTTTTTGGAGTTAAGAAGAATCGAAGAAGTTGAAAATAGTAATGTTACCGAAAGGGAAGGAAGCTTATGGGATTCCAAAGAATCATATGCCTTAGCACACTGTGTTTCTTCAGATTTCAGAATGGGAAAAGGAATTGCAGTGGATTTCAGAAAGAAATTTGGTTCAGTTAGGCAACTTCGTGCACAACGAAAGAAAGTTGGAGAAACAGCTTTCTTATGTTTTCCCAAACGCAATATCTACTATATAATCACAAAACATAAATTCCATCATAAGCCAACATACCAAAAGGTATGGGAAGCTTTAGTTGATTTAAAGCATCAGGCACTAAAACTGAAAGATCACATTATAGCCATGCCAAGAATAGCATCAGGTCTAGATGCACTTAATTGGAATATTATTAAAGACATGATTAAATTTATTTTTCGACCTACCCCTATTACAATAATTATCTACAAATTACCAGACAAACAACAAAAACCTCCCAAGACATCTTTATCAACTAAAGAAATCTGCAAGATAAGTCAGTTAGAACCAGACTTACTACCTCTATGGAATAGAAAGCAAATAGAAAAACTACAACAAGCAGATGACCTCTGCAAACATGCATTGGCAGACATCAAAGATAAAGGGTCAAATAGTGAGTATTTTTTCGATAAAGACAACTTAATCTACAAAAAGATAAATGGTAAAGATTCAGATATCTTACTTATACCTAAAACATTTATACAGGATGTATTGTTCGCCTTTCATAATTCACCCTTAAAAGGTCATGCAGGACAAGAAAAAACATGGCAGTACATAAGCCAGCGTTGCTATTGGCCAAAAATGCGTCAAGATGTCTGCAATTATGTTTCTAGTTGTATTTCATGCAACCAACGGAAGACATCACCTCATTTGCGAAAGGCACCTTTGCAAAAATTTCCTGAAATACATAAACCTTTTGAACGATGTAGTATGGACATATGTGGATCTTTAGTTACCTCTTTTGCTGGTAACAAGTATTTGCTGACCTTCCAATGTACATTCACTAAATGGTTAGAGGTAATTTCAATTCCTGATCAGAAAGCAGAAACAGTAGGAAAGGCCTTAGTAAATAACATTATATGTCGGCATGGATTCCCATCTCAACTCATTACAGATCAAGGAAGAAATTTTGTCAGTGACTTATTTAAAAATCTATGCCTCATTAGGAATCAAGAAATTGCAAACTACTTCATTTCATCCCCAAAGCAATTACGTAGAAAGAACGCATCGTATTTTGAAAGATTTCTTATCTCATTATATATCCAAAAGTCAACATGACTGGGAAGCTTGGATTCCGTTCTTCCTAATTGCTTACAATACGAACATGAACAATTCTACAGGTTATTCTCCATTCTTTCTAATCTATGGAAGAGATCCTGTCTTGCCATTTGATGAAATCCTGAAACCAAGAAAAATTAATTATGCAATCGGAGATGATTATGTTGCAGAAATGTTAGCACGTTTGCATGCTGCTTTCCAAGAAGCAAGGTAACAGCTAAATGATGTTAGAGAAAACAAGCAATTCAGTATGATAAAAAGAGTAAGCCAGTCACCCTGTCAATAGGTGATCTAGTTTTCCTCTATGAACCTGCAGGAAAACTAGGAGTATCTAACAAACTACTGAAACATTGGTCTGGACCTCATAAAATTATACATCGTTATGGGGAAACCACATTTAAAATCAAAAATATAAACAATAATAAAGAACATGTGGTGCACGTAAACAGACTTAAAAAGTACCAAAAGCAAATGAATTATGTTGAAGAGGTATGGGAAAATAAGAATGATTCAGAAGAATCTTTTAGCATCTCCCCTGAAATTCTAATAACACTTTTATTCCAAGGAGCTCATGCTTTTTACTCTTACTTTTGGTATGAAAGGCCTAGTAAAAGAAAGGATCGACCAAAAGATTATTCCAGTCCAACCAGACCCCCGAAAAAAAGAAATATGATATTGGCAGGAGAACTACTGAATTCATTAAAGAAAACTACCAAAAATTCCAACGAATAGGTAGTTATGGATCAGACAACACGAGCGGTTTTAGAAGATCCAAACGACTGCAAAGAAATAATTAGTTTTTTTTACATTAATTACAATAAATATGACTATAAAAATATTGCTTTTATTCATTAAATAAGTTCATTTACATATAAGTATAAGTTTGTTGATTGTTTTTTTAAATAAGTATCTTAATAATTAAATATCTACCAATTAATTTTTTTTAGCCACTTAAGATGAACTCTCCCCTGCTTTTCATCATTATTTTCTTTCTAAAATGTCATCATGCCCTGATAGCATATGATTGTAACACCCAGGAAACAAATATTACAAGGATTTCGATTAAAGATGTGGCCCAGTGCGAAAATCAACAGAGCGATTACATGGAAGAGGAAACCAAAGTACGGGTTATCCAGAAAAATGACATCAAATTACACAAAATCTATACTTGTTTGGTGGAAATCACCCGAGTTATTGAACACTGTGGAATGCATAGCCATTCATCTCCAGTAGCAGGAGGCATATCATCTTAACCTTTACACCCTTGGGGCCAGTCACTGTCGAGAAGCTCATCGCTTCAACACCATTAATATATATGGCAAAACAGTGGGTAACCTAGTTCTCAATGGTACCACATCTACTTCACTTACACTAGCTGGTAAAATTTCCTATGATGCAAAGTGTAAAGGCCAAACACATTCGGAAAATGGTAAAACATGGGAGGATGTGGTGAGTCAAGCAACCATAAAAATCAGCCTATTTGACTACCTCACTACTGTCAAACTAGAAAATAATGAAATCAGTTTAAAAGGAGGCATCACTTGCAATTTCCTGGATACTTACTGTATGGACACAGTCCTAGGAGAAAGCACTTGGGACATAATGAATGATAACTCGTGCGACCAAGATCTCAGTTCCCTTTTTGTGGGAAAAGCAACCATCGTAACCAACAAAAATTCCCAAAATAAGATCTTGGTGGTAGAGCAACACGACAGAATTTTTGCTCTAACGCTGATTAAAACCATTATCTTATGTGGATATAAAATCTGGCAAACTGAACATCCAAAAATTTTAGTCATACATGAAGAAGGGCAAGACTACATCGATCCAAAAATGCAGCTCATTCCATTTAACACCGACTTGCTCAGTTATATTAATAGCAAACTTCTTTATACAGAACAATCCTATAAACGTACTATCAACAGTTTGTATGCAGATACATTATACAGACGCTGTCTTCTTCACAGAGAAATTCTTAAAAACCGTCTCTTATTGGCACCATTAAATCCACATGCTCTTGGTGGTCTTATTAAAAACAAAATGGGTTACGTGGGTAGAATCCTAGGAGAGGTCTTGTATATAATGCAATGCACAGTGTTATAACAGATATATTATTTTGTATATCTAGATACAGATACAGTTACTATCAGAAAAATGTACCTAGATACAGATACAGATGGTTTTGCTGTGAAGTATCTAGATCCAAATACAAATCCTAACATAATGTATCTAGATACATTTGTAGATACTTGTTTTACTGTAATCACCCCCAAAATAAGAACTTCTTAGTCAATTTTTTGTACCGAAAATAATCATTTAACTAAGCATCAATTCCAGGACTAGTCTAGGACAGCAATATTTATTAAATTTTATAGATATTAAAAATGAATAATTATTAAGCAGAAACCAGTATCTAAAGATAAGTACGAAGGTGGTCCCAGAAGTACCCGACCCAACAAAGAAAACACAAAAATTTTGGAAAAAGATTTATTTATTTTTCAACGTAATCTCCTTTCAGCTCTATACACTTTTCCCAGCGGTGTTCAAAAAGTTCGATACCCTTTTTATAATAAGAACTGTCTTGCTACTCAAAATAGCCATTAACTGCTGACATCACTTCTTCATCGTTGGAAAATCTTTGACCACTGAGCCATTTTTTCAAGTTTGGGAACAGAAAATAATCCGAGGGGGCTAAATCTGGCGAATATGGTGCATGAGGTAGCAATTCAAACTTTAATTGATTAATTTTGGCCATTGCAATAACGGATTTGTGAGCTGGCGCGTTGTCGTGATGAAACAACACTTTCTTTTTAGCCAAATGCGGCCGTTTTTGCTTGATTTCTTCGTTCAAACGTTGCAATAAGTTTGCATAATACTGGCCGTTGATAGTTTTTCCTTTTTCGAGATAGTCAATAAAAATTATTCCACGCGCATCCCAAAAAACCGACGCCATAACCTTGCCTGCAGATGAAACGGTCTTCGCCTTCTTTGGAGCCGGTTCTCCCTTTTGAGTCCATTGTTTCGATTGTTCTTTTGTCTCGGGTGTGAAATGATGGACCCATGTTTCATCCATTGTTACGAAACGGCGCGAAAATTCTGCTTTGTTGCTGTGAAACTTCGCTAAACACTCAATTGAAACATTTCCACGATACTGTTTTTGCTCGAGTGTGAGCAAACGCGGCACCCATTTTGCACACAGCGTTATTATGTCCAAATTTTCAGATAATATGCGATGTACCGCACTTTTTGAAATACCCGTAATGTCTGCTAGCTCGCGCACTTTAAGTCGACGATCATCAAGTACCGCTTTGTGGATTTTCTTCACCATTTCTGGAGTCGTCACCTCATTTGGCCGACCACTGCGATGCTCATCTTGGCAGCTCGTACGGCCTCGTTTAAACTCAGCTACCCAAAATTTAACTGTTGTAAACGAAGGAGCAGACTCACCCAGAGTAGAATCCAGTTCAGCTTTTATATTGGTTGGGCTGAGGCCTTTCAAATAAAAGTATTGTATCACATAACGATGACCAATTTTCTCCATTTTCACAAATACACTGACAACGTTCACTATTGATGGCTGCCAAACAAATAGTGAACAACGTGGCGCTTTCAAACTTGAAACATGCTTTATAGACTGCGTACTTTCCAATACAGTGATATTTCCAAACAACTACCGCCACCTCTTGGTCATGTCGGGTACTTCTGGGACCACCCTCGTACAGTGTGCATTCAAACCATTCCACTTTTTAGAATTATTATGTGTTCTTTTCACATATAATTTACATTAATATTTTAATAAAAATATAAAATAAATAAATGATATTTGTGTAGATCTTTTATCTTCAGTCTTGGTGTTGTGCAGAATATTAATAACTTGAATAAACTCCAATAGTTTTCAGTGTTCGAAAACCTAGAAAATGTTTCATTACTTTAACAGAAACCATCATAGCCTAGATATTATTTCTGATAACCTAATTTTAAAGTGGGTGTTGGTACGATTCACACTATAACAATCTTCCAAGTTCCGAGTACTATTACACCACAAAAGTCGCTAAATCTGGTTGCTTTTAGTTACCCTTCATGTAACGGAATAGATTATGCTTACTCTTTAACATATTTTTCAAAGCACTTCATTAGGATAGTTCTTTAGAACTTTGAAAGTTCTCAAACTGAATGTTGACAGAAAAAATTGGAGTGTGTAACAATCCCGTATAGTGTCTTTACTATAGTAATAATAATAATAATAACTGCTACAACACATAACCCGGAAACCAGGCTCCAGAAGCTATAAGCTTGTGCGGGAGGAAGGGGGCGATTATAATTATTACGTAGGCCCTACGTGCGGCTGCAGCCGACTTACAGATGGAACAGCGCAAATCCCACATTTGTGTCACAGCTAAGGAAAACTGCCGAAAACCTTAACCAGATTCGTCGGCACCGGGAGTTGATCTCGGGCCGCTTGGTGAAAGTCCAGCACGCTAGACATTACACTACCAAGACTGTTACTGTACTCGCATACTTAAAGGACTCACTTATGGCTTGTCGTGATACTTATCTACAAGTCCAGTAAAATATACATTCCAGAATAGTTACGTAAATATTAAATAATCACAACATGTAATAAAGAATTTTTATCTACCATTCTACCACCAACTAACCTCCTATCTACCAACGTACCAAGTTGGTACAAGCTGTAAATTATGGTACAGAGTTGGAAACAAATTGGAAGAATGCGTCTTGTTCACACTTCACAATCGGTAATATCATCATTCTGCAATAATATCCATTGTTTATAGAGTCACTACATCTAGTCAGCCAGGACATGCTGGCTGATCAGAGTATTACAAACGACGCCATTTCGGGGCGAAAAAAGCCCGAAATGGTTAATTATTATTATCCCCATTGAATTTAAGTATATTCACGTTTAGTTTAAAAGACTTTTTTACATAGTTTTCATTGTGACAACCCCAAATTGTAATATGCCAAATACGCATACGATTTTAATTTAGGAATTATTAGAATTTACACTTCCTTTGCCATATAGTGTCGCTTGCGGTACACTGATACGTCAACTTGACATAGCTGATTAGATATAGTAACTCTAATTGTTTAGAGATGACGAGATGACTATCATCTAGTAGATTTTAAAGAAATTACATAATAAAAAATTTGTTTTATCATGTTGTCGGTTTAAAGCCTTGGTGGTGTGGGGACCTGCGTGCACGTCTTTCACCCAAGCGGCCCGGGTTCACTGCCGGTACCGGCAGATCTGGTTCAGGTTTTCTGCAGTTTCCCTTAGCTGTAACACAACTGTGGGATTTGTGCTTATACCAACTGTCAAGTCCTGCAGCAGCACGTTGAGCCTGAATAATAATAATAATCGCCCCCCACTCCCGCACAGCTTGATAGCTTCTGGGGCCTGGTTCGCTAGGTAATGGGTAGTAGCTATTATTATTATTATTATTATTAAATTATTTCAAACTTAAAATTCCATACATCATTTATGGTAGTTTTTGTATTATAAGATTATAAAAATATGGAAATAGTATCTGCATAATACAGATACACAGATACTACAGAAAATGTACCTAGATCCAAATACAGTTACAGAATTTTAAAAGTACCTAGATATGTATCTAGGTACCATAAAAGTATCTAGATACTGTATCTAGATACTTGTATCTAGATACATTACAACACTGGCAATGCACACCCACAGTTGTTACTATCAGAAAATCTCCTTACTGCTACAACGAATTACCAATTACTGTCAACAATGTTTCAAAATTTATGTCACCAGTTAATCACCTAATAGTGGATCGTGCAACTCAAGTAACTTGTGAACTTTTAACTCCACCGGTATACTTCATTGAAAATCAATGGATTGGGCTAACACCTCAACCAATTTTGGTAAATCCTCCCGAGGAACTTCATGCAGAAGAAGAACCTAGACTACACTTCCGACCAATACAACCATTGGGATCAGCAGGACTTTACTCCCAAGAAGATATTGCAAAAGTCCAGCAATTACTCGCATTCTCTACACAATGTGAAGCTGTGGAAAACATTATGGTCCGGAAAATTACTGGTCAACCCACAGATGCTTAAGGTTACTCGACACTACATATATTTGATGCTGAAGAAATCAAATCCTTGGCCAGGACAACCTTACAACAAGTTTATGGTTGGTTTACAGATATTGGTATCTTTTGTTCTGGTATAATTGGCATTTATATAATCCTGCGTTTTCTGAAATATACAATAGGAGTATTTATAAATGCAGTAACATTATACAAAATATTTGGTTTTGGAATTACCTTGTGTGCAAGCCTATGGAATACGCTAACCATGGTAGTATACAATCTGAAAAACAAAATTGTCACACCTTCAAAAGCGCTGACGCAGCAGAAACAACAAATTTATCAGCAACAATCCAGAACGAACCAGCGAACAATTTGGAAACAACACGTTGCTCTCCAGTGGGTGTATCTCAAATTCACTTATACCCTAGCGTGCCGCTTTCATAAAAACAAAATTATAAATAATAAATGGGACACAAATCAAAATAAAATTGGTTTCTTTATTAAAGCATGGGAAAGGTATCATTTATAAATAAGTTTATATTTGTATAAATTTTTTTAATTGTAAATAGATTTATAAGTAGATTTTCTGTAGTATTAACATTTTTTTAGGTCAAAATAAAATTGATTGATAAAATGTACTTATATATCTACAAACTGTTCACAGATTGTACTTCATCTACGCTGTACAAGGCCAACAAAAGCGACCATCACAATACTGCCACCAGCATAAACCTCAATAATACTTAAACTTTCCTAAATACACAAATTCTCTTTTTCTATAAGCTATCCACCTACGGAGAGCTCTAATAATAACCAGTGGTAATACTCTCTACCACATAGTCACTTTCCTTCAAACCATACTTCCTGCACGATGGAATTGGAAACTGATGCAGTCTAACAATGGAGTTGTGCACAAACAAACCACCACAACTTACCAAATGGTCCAGGACAATAAGGACGAGGAAATACCACACCTTATCACAGAATTATTTGGCCAGTGCAGTGAACAATTTATATATGTAACTTAGTTGTTTTTTTTTCTGATAGAAATAGTATTTTTAATATTCATTATGTATAACTACATAGGTTTAGTCTTAGTTCTTAGTGATCATCAAATATCATTTTACACCAATAATCTTTGATGTTAGGAAGGGGGCAGTGTAACCAATCACCAAGACCTATTAATTTAATTCATTTTTTTTAAATTTATCAATCCTTTTCAAGAATTTTGAAGAAAATTTGAAATTAATTTAATAAAATTATTAATTTAATTTCAAATTTTCTTTTAAAGATTCTTAGCCTGGGAAAGCTGAAGTTCTCACAGAGTAAGGGGGATTGACTATAGCACATCTAGCAAGTTATCACTTTATTTCCTGTAAAAGCATCAAAATTCACCTCTGGTTTATTAGTAATTGAACACTGTAAAATCTCATTTTGAAAATACAGATCAGAATGCAAGTCTGCAAAATTGACTATGCTATGGGAATAAAGAAATGCTGATTTTCCAAATTTATTGTGAAAGAAAGTTTTGATTTCTATTTCATTTTTTTATATTCTTTTTTACTAAACAATTTTATTAGTCCATTCCCACCACTCATCAAAACTATTTTCATGAAGTTTTCTTTTTGAGTAAGAATCTTTCATTAAGTCAGTTCTTGCCTTGATTTGATTTCGAACAAAGCCCTCCGAGAAAATTAAATAGTTTTTTTAAATAAATTCATTATTAAATTATATATTTTGTTAAATTAGTATAGTGATCAAGTGTGTGTAATTTTTTATTTGTTTTAAAAGTTTTAAATTGTTTTACAAATTAATAAATTCATTGTTAATATACGTAAATTATTGTGGTATCTCTTCCTCTTCCTCTCTATTGTCTATAAGCATCTAGACGCTACGACAAGAGTAGCCAACCAAGCATCGGGACGTTACTATAAGAGTAGCCAACAAAGGTAAGTGGAACTTAAAATTTCTCTAGCTATCATCTCCTGGAGCAGCTGTTTCCACTTATAGCATCTTCCTTGGAATCTAAGGAGCTTGGATCTGAAGTTCATCCCTATTCTGGTGTAATATTTAAATTTTAGGATCAATTGTATTCAAATTTTAGTGATCCAGGAAACGCCTCCCTACCATAGTACGGCCTGGGGTTACAATGTTACTATACAAATATTTTTACTTAAGTAAAGATATACAAATTTTTACAAAACTTAAAAATACAATTATACTACAAAACTCATAGAATGTCATTGACTAACATAGGGCTTCTTATGTCCATAGGGAACAGAGTCGAAACTGTCGTCAAACTTACGTTTTTCTGACGTAGGCCTGTAGATCTTCGTTCCATTCTTGGTAATGACCTGGTGGTGTTTTGTACGGCGTATATTCAAAGAGGCAATGTATAGAGGCTCAACAGGCTCTTTGGATGTAACCAGCTGCCTCATACTGTGGAAGTTGATGAGCTTCAGTACATCATAGTTCATTCTAATACCTTTTACTTTACACACAGTGAAGTAAGTGTGATACTTGGAACTGAATATAACGTAACTATAGTTCTTAGGACCTCCAGAGGTAAATGCTACTATATAGCTACCAGGACCTTAGTCTTCTAGCTCATCAGTCATTTCTCCCAAGCTGGAACCCGTTGGTACATCCCATTCCCCTTTTCTGCTAATGTAAATGATAGAATCCGTATCGTAATATAATACCCTATCTCCAAGACGTTCCAGATAGCTGTATAATTTAACATGGGCCTGAGTTGTTGTATATGCCGCAATTGCTACATTGACTATCGACGAAAGGTCTGCAGAGTCGTCTTTGTATTGCCAACCAACTATCAGACTGTTTTCATTAACAGCTTCGATGTGGTTGACTTCGATAGCCGGGTTTGATAGAAGTTCCTCTAACTCATAAGGTTGACGAATTATAGCTGTTTTAGGCTGATTCTCACTCTGGCCAAATTTGCCTGAAAAGATGCATTCAATAATTAATATAAATTAATGAATTAGTTGTGATAAACTTACCCCAAAACGAATTTAACATTAGTTTAGCTAAAGCTCTTAATCCGGGGTTCTTTAGTATTTCCGAGAATTCCATGCGTATACCTTCCTTTTGAAAAATTCTTTGATATATTCATTCTTCTTCTCTGCATCGGACAAGCAATCTCCGGGCCAGCCTGATGCCTGCTGTTTCATTTTGATAAACTTGTTCATCATTTCCGTAAATAACCCGCCAACCTTCTTCATAGTGGTATACTGTTCTATGTTGTATTGCCAAACTTCGTAAACTTCCAGCATGACATACCCCATCTCCAAGGCTTTTTGTACTTCGTCTATTACCCAAGTACCCGTTAATGATCGTTCACCTTCCGTATGATTACATTCGTTGTGGTTAAGCTCTGAACCGCAGGTTTTGCATAACACAAACATTAGCTTGTTGTTCATTCTAAGTGGTAACACCGGGTGCTACAGCTGTTGCGGCGGCAACACCTTACATTTGATGAGACCGTCTGTATGTTCTAATTCAAGCTTTTTGCAAGCATCGCCCACGTAAACCTTAGGATGTCCAATAGGAAACTTGCCATACTTACACACCCAAGGATATAGCGAACAAACATCAACATACTTTATTTTTTCTCCAGGCCCGACTTGATAATATGTTTTGCAATTACCAGTTCGACCACCAAAGAAGGCATCACGAGGGTTCAGAGGTGTCGATGCCATTAGAGGGCTGTTTTCAAGTTCTTGTTTTAGTTCTTTGTTTCGTTGCAGTATTTCCCTAAATTCACATTCCCACATTTCGATGACGTCATAGCATCGCTGTCTCAGTCTTTCGATTTTGTTGCTGGTTCTTTGTAAACGTTTGTTCCATGTATCCGAGGGATCTTTATGCACAGGTTCATCTCGCTTTACGGATAGACAGGTGTGCCCGTGATAGTAACAGCCGTGAAATTCAAGTACTTGTCGTGTTTCTTCACAGTAACCATCAACCTTGACTCCATCTACTATAGTCTCTCGCTGCTAGGCTGAATGTTTAATGTTGATACCTCTTTGAGTCTCTTTATAGATTAACCAGAGAGTGGCTATTTTTGACTGATTGTCGACATTCCTGTAACCATTACGAGGAATAATTCCGATCGTTTCTGGTTTCAGGAAATTTCTGCGATAAACCAAGTTACAGGCTGAGGCTATGGTTATTGCTTCGGTGAACGGACATACGTTGCACTCTTCTAAGAAGAGCTTTCTAAATTTAAGACATGCCTTGGTCAAAATGTCAACATCACTGATGCAATACTCCACTAGGTCTCTTTCCATTTTAAAATTGTCATTTCTGTGTTCCTTATGCCATTCCATCAGTTTGAGGCGCGTATCTTCGTTCATGTAGTCGTGATCGTAATATTTCAAGTCGGACAGAGGTCCATCATAATCAGCATTAGCCTGAGTGGTAAAGTGGTGTGGGAAATAACCCTTCTTCAGTTCGGCGCCTAAATCGAAGGCTTTTGGAAGTGCAGACAAAGCCATCGGGAAGTAGTCTAAAGAATCGATAAACTTAACGTTATCGATACCCATCATGATAATGCTGCTGCCTCTCATAATTAATTCGACCTTGAGATCGGTGTTTTCAAGTACATGTTTAAGAAGAAATTGGTGATCGTACGCTTTTCCATTATGGGACAACACAACAATCCTCTTAAAGGCCTTCTTAACCCCTAGTATATAGTTTAGGAAGGTTTGTATTGGATTTAATTTTATGACCTGTTATCTCAGGCAGCATTTTGAGCCTATGGCAACTGTATTAGCCTCATTAATACAATTGTCACAGCGTTGTTGGAAGACACACAGGTTGGGTACGTGTATCTTCTCACCATCAGGACCTCGTTTATCCTGCCTCGACTCCAGGTCATAAAATATAAACAGGTAGCCTTTCGAAGATGGCTTCTGCTATCGGGTTTTATATGACAGTAATGCCCTGCAGGTTGATGTTTTCCGCACATCTTGCAGTATATTTCACCACAAGTATGAGTTCTTTAGGCTGTTACCGTCTTCAGGCACTCGGGGCATTGTTTTATATGTTGGCATACTGTTTTCATGCCATATGAACCGATAGTTTTATGCTTGTTATAGCAGTCTGGGCCTCTAAATTTGCGATGACAATCTTCGCACGTTATTTCCTGCCTGCTTTTCTCGCATGGAGGGGTCTGCTGGCAACATGGGCATGATGCAGCACATCTGTGATCGTTCTTATGATCATACGGAATGCGACAAGATTCACAGTAATATCTACACACAAACACCGCTTTCAAGTTGCTAATCACGTTGTAGTGACTGTTGTAGTGAAGCAGATTGATTTTCGCTGGAGCATCAGGACCTTCAAATAAAACGGTTTGCCCTTTGGACCCATATGCGTAAACGGTTATTTTAAAGTCGTTTATATGAGTCTGGAACCGCTTCAGTTCTTCAACACCAGCGCCTTCCTCAGGAATCTGAATACCAACTTCTTGCATCAGCTTATTTGTCTCGATATCTTGCATCTTTGCACGGTTTTCTCTGATTTGTTTGACGAGAGGATCCTTGAGAGCATAAGCTCTGGCCACAACGAGAGCTCGGGGAAGGCATAGGTTGTCTTCATTGTTGATGACTGCTATACCCTTTCGTTTAGTACATTCTTCTTCATAGCTGTTGTAGGTGTTAACTCGTCCAGAGCCTCTATAGGATTTCACTTGGGTCATTGTCATTCGAAAGCTATCTGAATGAAAGCCTTCAGAATTGCTCTGATATATTTTTCCCAATAAGTCCCATATTTTCTCGAACGATACGTCCCTGGCCTTTTTAAAGGATATGTATGCGTCCCCCTTGGCGAAACATTCTGAGCCAAACGTGAAACCAATCTTATCTTCAGAGTCGACGTCTTGGCATATATGCGCTACGATATATTTTAGTCCGTTCTTCACCCACGCTTCTGGATCGATAACGTCTTGAGGAATTTCGTTTAGTTTGAAGCAGACACTACGCCGTTGGAAATTATATTTTTTGCTACTTTTTTGTGATTTCATCTACTATCTGTAATGCCATTTCTGTTTGTTTAAAAAGCTGCTTAATACCTCACTTTGGTCAGAGCTAAAACCAAAACAAATTATTACATTAGACTATAGAAAAGTTATAATCGTATGTAACAATAAAATTTTAAACGTTAGAGCTCTGTTTAGTTAGTAAGGTGTATCAGAGTATATTATAAAACAATCTTCGAAACTCTATGAACTTTAATCGACTTTAAGACTAGGGAAAAAATTAAAAAAATATAATACTATTCCTACATTACTGGAATTCAAATTTAACATTATTATTATTATAAACAAAATTATAAATAATTATTTACGTTATATATTGTTATAAACAATTATTATTTATTATTCGCGTTGCAAGAGCTCTAATTACGGTGTACAAGTATGGCTAATTAAAACTCAACTTGCAAAACTACAAAGATCCCATAACCTCAAATTATTATTTGATTTGAATAATTATGTTACAGCCCTAGATAATAATAATAATAATAATAATTACTACAACCCATAACCTTAACCAAGGCCCCAGAAGCTATAACCTTGTGCGGGAGGGAGGGGGCGATTATTATTATTACGTAGGCCCAATGTTCGGCTGCAGCCGACTTATAGATGGAACAGCGCAAATCCCACATTTGTGTTACAGCTAAGGGAAACTGCAGAAAACCTTAACCAGATCTGCCAGCGCCGGGAGTCGAACCCGGGCCGCTTGGGTGAAAGTCCGGCACGCCAGACATTACACTACCAAGGCTGTAAGATAATAATAACAATAAACAAAAAATTTATAAAACTATTCCTACATTGCTGGAATTCAAATTTAACATTATTATTATAAACAAAAATTATAAATAATTATTTACGTTATATATTGTTATAAACAATTATTATTATTCGCGTTGCAAGAGCTCTAATTACGGTGTACGAGTATGGCTAATTAAAACTCGACTTGCAAAACTACAAAGATCCCATAACCTCAAATTATTATTTGATTTGAATAATTATGTTACAGCCCTAGATAATAATAATTTTTAAATAAATAACAACATCTGATTGCAAAGCAAGCTAGTTTACTAAGCAACTAATACGTTAAACATAAGCTATTCAAATAATTATTTGCATTATATGTATAAACATATATAAACATTTCGTGTTTAAGAACCCTCACGAATATGAACGCAGGGTTTGCTTTCTTTCACGAAGCTTTAATAACAAACTAATTTAAGCAAAATATTATTAAAGCTTAAATTGTGAAGAGGTTTAGCAATATTAAAATATTAAGGGGAATATTATTATTTGTAAAAATGCTTTGTACAAAGTCAAAGAAAGATCCGTTTTAATGCAAGTTAATAAAACCTTTTTAGCAAATAACCATTATTATTAACCAGTCTTAAAAAACTTTAATAGCAATCTAATTTAAGCAAATTATTAAAGTTTAAATCAAACCCCAATTCTAGCATTAACGTATACAAGGTATTTATAATTTAGAAAAGTTAATCTTGCTTGAAAAGTGTACAATTATTATTAAAACACAAAAAGGGTAAAAGCAACCATGTCATAGTTAATACTCAAAATCCTACTTTTTGGTCGATTAACATTGTAGATTTCAAACAGCAAACGGCAGCAATTGTTAATAACAAATACGATTCACAAACATACACACATACAGAGCACTTCAAACACAAAACGTAATGAGTAATAATTAACGTAAAAATGCATAAATGCAGCGAGCAATCACGCACAAGTGACGATTTTGAACTTCGCGGCTGCATTTATAGGGCTCGAGCTGTATTGCATATTATTACGCAAGACTATAAAATAAACAAGATTCAACTTGATCAACAAAGGAACCGCGCGCCCCCGATGATATCTAATCGAACACTCGCTAAGGGTCATAAACCATTTGAAATGTTATGCGTGTCGTTGCGCGCTTTTCCCCGTATAATACATCGCATTTGATGGTACAGACATACATAGTCGTTTAGATTTGTCCCTAGATAAGTGTTAATTGACAACGCAGGTCAAATTTATATACATATGGGGAAGGGTCTGACCAACTACCTGTACATATTCTTTGATTTTAAAAGTGTAGCTGTTTTAAATTTAAAATCATCCCTTGATGGTCGATGTTTAAGAACGGTCGTTCTCTTTGATTGTTTTTTATTATTATTTATGCGTGATTTTCAGAGGGGTACCAGTAAAAGCTTATTGGTACATATTGTGTTAGTAGTAACATTGAGAGGTTAACGTTTATTTAACTAATTAATTACATGAGACATACCTTGGTGAACGATATGTAAACTGGATATATATAATAAATAGTCGATTTAAACAGTATCAGTCTTTGATTAATATCCATTCTCTCTCGCGATTCATAAACGTGCTAAATAATTTTATATTTTGAAAATGCCTTTTTCTTCTTCTCAATAAAGCCCTGGTAAACTTTAATTATCTGACAAGTGAGCAGTCGTCTTTAATGAGACGATCAAATGGCGAATTCCCAAACAACCTTTAACCGTAAATAAACCCATTTTGTGTAATTGACGATTCTTGAGTTTCAAAATTTAAATTCAACGACAGCGGCAATAATAATAGCCGATAATTTAACTTTAAAGTAAAATGTTTCTGTTTATTAATAAATATCATGGAACAGTTTTACATTTACTACCAGTAAAAGCTTATTGGTACATATTGTGTTAGTAGTAACATTGAGAGGTTAACGTTTATTTAACTAATTAATTACATGAGACATACCTTGGTGAACGATATGTAAACTGGATATATATAATAAATAGTCGATTTAAACAGTATCAGTCTTTGATTAATATCCATTCTCTCTCGCGATTCATAAACGTGCTAAATAATTTTATATTTTGAAAATGCCTTTTTCTTCTTCTCAATAAAGCCCTGGTAAACTTTAATTATCTGACAAGTGAGCAGTCGTCTTTAATGAGACGATCAAATGGCGAATTCCCAAACAACCTTTAACCGTAAATAAACCCATTTTGTGTAATTGACGATTCTTGAGTTTCAAAATTTAAATTCAACGACAGCGGCAATAATAATAGCCGATAATTTAACTTTAAAGTAAAATGTTTCTGTTTATTAATAAATATCATGGAACAGTTTTACATTTATCTAATTCCCTTTCTTTTTTTTTGATTAAAGGAAGGTCTATATTTTTATTGTCAACATTAGTTTTAAACTTTTAAAGAAAATATCACAACCTACATACAACCTTTTTGCAAGAAAGATGTAATCCATTTATAAGTGTTTACCTGCTAAGGGTTTCAATAATTTTTAATTTTAATAAACTCCTCGGATGAACACGTACTTGCGCTCTAGTTTCAATAATTTTAATGAACTGAGTCTACTATCAGCTTATAAGCTTTATCGTTTTGAAATATCAGCTTTACCCTTGTATGTTTCTTTACACACTATGTATACAGGTAGAAGATTGCTTGTTATCGAACGATCTTCAGCTTTAACGAAAATGAACCCTTTTCATTATGCTCTTTCTCTCAGGGCAATAAATCTAGATATTATCTTTGAAAGGTATGGTTTTTCTTTTCTCATGTTGTACTGTTAATTAATAAATTTAAATGTGGCACTTTATATACAGGTGGGGTAGGGTCTGACCAACTATCTGTACATATTCTTTGATTTTAAAAAGTGTAGCTGTTTTAAATGAATTCTAGGAAATCTCAAATTAGGATTCTTTGTCGCTGATTTAACAAAGACGAACTCTTCCATTATGCTCTTTCTCTCAGGGCAATAAATCTAGATATTATCTTTTAGCAGATGTTAAGAACAGCTGCATTTGGATCTCCGGGCCTACAAGTTTATTCCTGCAGATTGAACTGACTATAAAAACCGAGCTTCACCCCCACACTAACTTTAGTTTTATTCTTGCTGACGCTGCGGATTGGTGATAATTATTTCTAACGCTCCGGTGATATTATTATTTACTTAATTAGTTTTTAGTCAGTAGTGCTTGCTTCAACATTAAAAACAGGTATGTTAAAACTAATTATTTTTATTATTAACGTGTACGTGTTTACGCATAAAATTTTAAATAAAATGCTATTATCTAAATTCTAACATGTGTGCGTGTATCTTTGTTTTTTACGTAGAAAAATGGACTTGTTACAACAATTGAACAAACCTTCAGGCAACAGCGGTGGTCTGAAACCTATCAAGAAATTATGCGACTACGGGATCAAAGAGGTCGTCGAAATACTAGAATTCAAAAGAGTCGTTTGCCGTGATAAACGTCAAAGTATGATTATTGTTGGTGAAAACTACTTTACATTTCTACCTAAGCGAATCAGTGATAAGCTGACGTACGAGCGGGTTAAGGATCTTAACGAAAAGATTGAGGCTAAAACCATTTCTCTAGGCCTGCTGTACCTGGGGAAAACAAGTGAACCTTTGCCATATGACGACTGCATGTTTGTGGAAACAAATAAGGTACATTTACACGCATCATCATCATCATTGAGTTCTCTTTTAATGCTCTATTTTATGTTTCTAGCCCCTGGAGCCGCAAATAGAAAACCGAGGCCGACGGTAAATACAAGATGTACGACGGCGATCTCTCTGCAATATTGCGTCCTCTGATGATAGTGTAAAATTAATTGTAATAATAATAATTCCTAGCTAAATAAATATTCTATTTAAACATTGTTGTTTCATTTACTAACATTAGGATGAAGGGAGAGAGCAAGAAGGAGAGAGTGAGAAGGAGAGAGCGAAAAGGATAGAGTGTGAGAAGGAGAGAGCGAGAGAGCGAGAAGGAGAGAGTGAGAAAGAGAAACCGAGAAGGAGAGAGTGAGAAGGAGAGAGCGAGAGAGCGAGAAGGAGAGAGTGAGAGAGCGAGAAGGAGAGAGGAGATTTTTTAATGCGATCTCTATTAGCATCAGTACTCTGCAATATTCATCATCATCATTATTTGATGGAATGTGAAATTAATTGTAATAATAATAATAATAATAATTCCAGTTAAATAAATATTCTATTTAAACATTATGATGTTGTTGTTTCATTTACTAGCATTAGGATGAAGGGAGAGAGCAAGAAGGACAGAGCGAGAAGGAGAGAGTGAGAGAACTAGAGAGCGAGAAGGAGAGAGAGGAGATTCTTTAATGCAACCTCTAATAGCATCAGTACATAGGTAATACAGATTTCTTTATTGCGACCTCTATTAGCCGTACATAGGTCGTCGATAATACAGATTTCTTCATGACGCCCTCTGTTGACAGTACCCCTAGTTGGCGCATGACGCCCTCTGTTGGCAGTACACAGATTACCGGTAATACAGATTCCCGTAATGGCGTCATAGGGCGTGGTAAAATGGCAACGTGTTCCAAAATGGCTGCCTTCAGCCAATCTCAGAACAGCAGGCGTGGCTACAGGAGTGGGGGTAACCAATCTCAGCGAAGGGGGAGGAGCTACAGGAGTGGGGGTAACCAATCACAGGCGTGGGGAGGAGCCTGGAGGGGGAAGGGGTGTGGCTAGAACAAAGTGGAGGGGTAGGACTCAGGTACCGCAATTTGACAGATTTAAAATGCCAGATGCAAAATTGACAGATGCATGAATGACAGATGCAAAATTGACAGATTTAAAATGACAGATTCAAAATTGACAGATGCATAAATGACAGATTTAAAATGACAGATTTAAAATGACAGATTTAAAATGACAGATTTAAAATGACAGATTCAAAATTGACAGAGGCATAAATGACAGATGCAAAATTGACAGATTTAAAATGACAGATGCAAAAAATGACAGATGCAAAATTGACAGATTTAAAATGATAGATGCAAAAAATGACATGCAAAATTGACAGATTTAAAATGACAGATTTAAAATGACAGATTCAAAATTGACAGTCTAGTAGTAGTAGTACACAGTCTGCCGGTAATACAGATTTCTTCATGACGCCCTCTAGTAGTAGTACACAGTCTGCCGGTAATACAGATCTCTTCATGGCGCCCTCTATTGACGATACACAGACTGCCGGTAATACAGATTCCCGTAATGGCGGGCGCGGTAGAATGGCGTTAGAAGTTCCAAAATGGCCGTCGTCATCCAATCAGAGAATAGCAGGCGTGTCTACAGGAGTGGGGGTAACCAATCAGAGAGCAGTAGGCGTGTCATCCAAGATGGCGGCGACCAATCAGAAGCAAGGGGGGAGCTACAAGAGTGGGGGTAGCCAATCAGAAGCAAGGGTAAGAACCATGCCATTGGCATGCCAGATGGTATGTCAATTTCCGTCTCGTCAAGGTTGCGCATTACCTACTGGTGAGAAGCCTTTTAAATGAGTTTACATTTTCTTAACAAATTGTGCAAGTGGAGAGAAGCCTTTTAAATGAGTTAATGATATTATCCACACCAAAAATTATCATAATATCTTACTTAACTCACTTGTACCATAAATAACTATTAGCGATCTCTATTGTATGTTCTGATGTTTAATAAGGTCAGTTGCAGTTATTGGAGCGATGGGGTAACTGGAACTTTGTTTAATAAAAGGTAAAACAATTGACCTTAAAACCTTAAAACTTTACTTCATTATTTGTATGGACAAATGTAGTTGCACAGAGCTCAGGCACGTCACCTATTTTAGTTTCACATACTAACCGATAAAATAAGCGTATTTACTTTCGTATCTGTTT
This sequence comes from Agrypnus murinus, assembly GCA_929113105.1. Lineage (NCBI taxonomy): Eukaryota > Metazoa > Arthropoda > Insecta > Coleoptera > Elateridae > Agrypnus > Agrypnus murinus. The sequence continues at coordinate 5,982,481 of OV816024.1, forward strand.
ATTATCTGTGCCGCCGATAAGGTCGGAATGATGACTAACTCGCGACACCAAACTGTCCCTGAAAGAGCAAAACTTCTAATGTGCTCTTCCGTCTCCTCCTCCCACTCATGAATTTAAAAAAACGACAAAAATGATCCCGATCCGTGACGCGAGGCGGTTCTTAGCTTCAAAATAAGACCACCCACAGCTTTCAAAGTGGTCTGGGGGCCCCGGAAAAAGGGACCGGTAGCTTTGTCTTCATGAATTAGTATATAAGATATTAGGTTTTAAAATTGAGATTATGTAGTTTATGTGCACATTTCGAGACAGTGAGAACCGCCAATGGAAATATCTCATTACAAAACCGGAAACACCTACTTCGCCATATTGAGACCCCATCTTGTTCGTATGTGGTAGATGATTATGTTCCTTCCTATAGTTTTATATTCTAAGCATAAACTAGTTTCTCAATCTATATGTTTTTTCATTCGGCTAATTTCATGCCAATTCTAGTAGAGCCATGTGCTTCAATGCCTCAGAATTTTTTTGAAAATTCTGCTATCCGACATTATCTAATTAAATTTGTTATAACCTTGTCATATCTCTTATTTTTTATGTTATCTGGCTCATCCAGGTGTCAGATTAAAGCTAGTTCTTGGATCTTTCAGATTATATCAAGAAACATGCAACGACTTTGCAGAGTAAAAAAGTATCAACCTCTCTGAAAGATCCAGAAACTAGCTTGAATCTAACACCTGGATGAGCCAGATAACTCAAGAAATAAAACACGAGTTATGACAATTTTGGTAAGATGATGTTCTGGTAGCAGAATTTGCATCAAAATCGAAATTTTTCAAAAAATTTCTACTTCGGCCATTTTCATCCAAAAAATCTGAAAAAATTAATTTAATATTATTTCGTATGTATCAATGCGAGGAAAAAAATTGAACAAAATCTGAGATATCGAAGCACGATCATGCTTTTAAATTATGTGATTTGGCATGGAATTAGCCATGTCGGACTAACCGTTTTTTATTTACTAGTGGTCAAAATATGTAATTCTCATAACATTCGTGATAACAATTTTCTTTACAAAATCATATATCCGAAAATAGCTGCGCGACATTCAATAACCAACTTTTTTGTAGGAAATCTAATTCTCGTTAACGTTTATAAAATCCATTTTGTACGTAGGAGTAGCCAAATTTGAAATATTTACGAAAAGCGCGCAAAAAACGGCACTTTTCAGAACGTCAAAAAATGACAGTTGCTGAAAAAAATTCTATCTCAGAAACTGTTGAACGTACGAGGTCCGATAAATAATTAAATTGTGGGGAATCTTGTCAGCTACATTTTCATTCGGATCATTGATGCCCATAAAATTAATACTTTCTGAAATATTAGCGAAAAAGCAATTTTGTCCGCCATTTTTCCAAGATGGCGCAGCCGGTCATCGCCCACCAAGGTCCATTCATGTGTATGTATACCTAGTACTTTAGATAGAATTATGCATGCATCAAAGGACCTTGATCACTCACGCATGAGGAGTTGTGATACGTTTCTCAGCACCACATTTTAAGCGTATATATCAATTTTCAGCTTTTCCCAAATTTTTTTCTTTTCAAAACGTTATTTACCTGAACTATGGTACTAATTGTAAGTTACTTGGGAATTGGATTTCGCTGCCTGTATTGTGTTTAGAAACTGCCGCCTAGATAAGCGATGCTAGGGTAACAGTTCAAGATACTAACAACAACAGCAAAAATCTTGAGATTTGTAAAAACACCTTCACAAATGCATTAAAATTGCAAGATTAGTCTTAGGCTACTATTGCAAGATAGTGTGCCTTAAGACAGATAAAAACTAAACCTGAAATTTCTAAAATATTTGGAAAGTAATTAAAAAAATAGTCATTGTAATGAAAGAATGAATAGTTTAGGTAAATTGTAAAAGATTATATATTTTAGCATTAACAGTAATAAACTACCGTTTAACAGATATAATGCTATTTTTTAATTGGATGCAGGTTTCGCACAAAAAAACATTTATTAGTTGAACACCCATCTGCAAAGTTCGTACTTCAAAAGTGTCGCCTATTTTTATATGCTAATGTATATGGAGTTTCCGGTATTAATAATATTAAAGTATTTGCAGATAATTACTCTAAATATGCACGAATCAAACATACTCTAAAACTACTAATTCAGTCAACCAACCAACTAAGACTAGGTAAAATCAGTCAAGAAGTTAAGCTAACATAATTAGTTATAGGATACGGTTAAGTCTATTTAGTAATGATAATATTAACACGAATGCATGTAATCGAATGAAAAGGTATCTACATGTAGCATGAATGTGAATACTGAAGTGAATGACACTAAGTAGGTATTGGGTCACTTGAGTCCATCCCTTCCCTTTTTATGCAAATAACCCGCGATCTAATTAATATTCAAATGAGGCGTGATCTAATTAAATGCGCGAATTAAATGCCCGAATTAAATTAATTGATCTAATTTAATTAAATTAAATTAATTTACGGTATCATTTGCATATATCATCTCTCATTTACATATATCATCTCTCACATGCATACGCGAATTAAATTAATTGATCTAATTAATATGCGCGAATTAAATTAATTCACGATATCATTTGCATATCTCATCTCTCATTTACATATCTCATATCTCATTTGTCATCTCACCTCTCTCCTCTCTCATTTTTCATCTCTCATTTCTCATTTTTCATTTACATGTATCATCTCTCACATGCATACGCGAATTAATTTAATTCATGGTATCATTTGCATATCTCATCTCTCACTTGCCTAGCTCATTTTTTATATGCATTCGCGAATTAAATTAATTCACGGTATCGTTTGTATATCTCATCTCTCATTTACATAACTCATATCTCATTAGTCATCTCACCTCTCTCCTCTCTCATTTGCCATCTGTCATCTCTCTCTCATAAATTTATTTTAAAATAAATCCTATGTTGTCATTCCTAATTGATATTTAAATATAGATCTATACGCAATTAACATGTAGAAACATCTACTATCCATTTTTTTTCTAGAGTCCTCTGACTTTGAAAGCATATTTCTCGGGAACTACTCAACCAAATTAAATATTTTAAAAACGAGCAAGTAGTAAATTAATTTCTACATACAACAGTAGAATATTATATTTCTAACTAATATACTTTTGTTTTTATCGGACGATACGCAATAAAAGGTACCCATTTTTAGGGACAATTTCATTGAAGTAAGTTCACTAATTTTTTTCTCAGAAAGTATATGTCATATATCTATGAGATTTTTGTAGGGGTTAGAAAGAAACCTTGTGGTTCTTATGCTATTGATTTTCAGACAAAAAAGCGTTTTATTTAACATTTATGTGAAAAAATAGCGAACAATGCGTTCTTGTTTATTAATAGAGATAGCGTCAAAATTTTTTCGCTAAATCAATACTTTTTATGTGTAGACATTATTGTTTTTAAAAAAATGTTCTTAATTTTAATAATAAAAATGCGGAAACAAAAAAACGATTTTTGATTATAAGCGGTTTCGACAAAAAGCGGTTTTTTTGTTATTGCACTTTTATTGTTAAAATTCGGAACATTTCTTTAAAGAAAATAATGTCAAAATATAAAAAGTGTTAATTTAGCGAAAAAAAATTGACGCTATCTCCATTAATAAACAAGAACGCATAGTTCGCTATTTTTTCATATATATCTTAAATAAAACACTTTTTTGTCCGAAAATTAATAGAATAACAACCGCAAGGTTGCTTTCTAACCCCTACAAAAATCTCCTAGATATATGAGATATACTTTCTGAGAAAAAAAAATTTAACTCGCTCTTAATGAAATTTTTCCTAAAAATGGGTACCTTTTATTATGTATCGTCCGATAAAAATAAAAGTATACTAGTTAGAAATATGATATTTTACTGTTACATGTAGAAATAAATTTACTATTTGCTCGTTTTTAAAATATGTAATTTGCTTCAGCAGTTTTCGAGCAATACGGTATCAAAGTCAGAGGACTCTAGAAAAAAAATGGATAGTAGGGTAATAATACGAGAAAAAATTTATTTTCATGTATACAAAGTATCTCTAAAGGTTACTGTCAATCACCAGTCGGATTATCTCTGTTGCATTTTGACCTGTTTAAATATACGTCATAAACATTTAAAATATGGTTTACAAGTAAAGCAAATTCTATTTGAAAGAAAAACAATTAGGGTCGTTCGTTATGATTTCTTAAAAATTTATTTAAATGAAACTTTTAAGAATATGAACTGTACAGCATTTTTTTAGAATTCAAAAAAATTTCTGTATTTATAACTGTTTAAGAAGTTACTTTCAAATTAAATGTTTTTGCATGAAAAATACGTACAAGCTAATTAGTCACGTTGTTTTTTACAACATTCCTTAAAACTGCTTTCAACCATAAATAAACAAAACGTTCTTACGGATGACTGAACATTTCAAAGGAATTTAGATTTTCTAAAAAATTTGTTAAGATCATCATCTTAAAAGCGGCATAAATTATTGTTTTAAATGACAATTACTCACCCTTGTGTTAATTTGTATAAGTTAGATGTGTAGAAAATTTGAATACGGAAATAATTTGAAAGAGACACAACCTTATAACGTGCTATATATGTTTAATTGTATTATTTCAGAGCTCTGAATCATACAGATTTGATGTACGCTTCATTAACTTTTTAACAGAGAAACATATTTATTATTGATTACTTAAGATTAAGACGAGTTCTTTCTATAATAACTAACAGCTTTCAACCGGAGAAATAAATCAGATAAATATTTTACTTTTTATTGAAACGATAACTTTGCATACTAATATATGAAAATAATATAATGTATATCGCCTGATAAATAAAATTGAAATTATTCTTATTATGGTATCAGGGGTCGCAATATATTTACGAGGGACCTACTGAATAGCGTTATATTATACCAGGTACGTATGATACTCTACTGCTGATTGCATACCTGATGAACGCAGTTGTACAAAGTAATATAGGATATACGTTACAGAGAAGTTTATTTTGAAATTTGTTATAGACTGACTGCAGTTTCTAGCTGCGTAAAATCCACATAGTTTTTATTCTAACAGGTTACTGTATCAAGGAAGTCGAAGACACGAAATTATCAACGTTTGATAATTCTGTATCCTGCAAATTTATTTGAAATATATCAAGCAGGTATGTTTTATCTTCAGTTGCTTATATTTTAAAACTGCCTGATATGTAAATGTTTTACAGTAAGAAATGGAATTTTTAAACGAATTGAACCAATCAGCCGGAACAGCAAAACCCGTCAAGAAATTGCATGAATACAACGTGAAGGAAGTAGCAGAGATATGAGGTCAAAATTATCACCTGCAGGGACGGACGCAGAGCGGTGTTCATTGTCGCTGAAAAACATATAACATATCTACCCAAAAGATTCACCGACAAACTTACTGAAGATAAAGTGGTCGATCTCAACCAGAAGATAGCGAATAAAACTCTGTCTCTAGGATTGGTTTACCTAGGTAAAGTAAAGACAGAAAAATATCAACCGTATGCTGACTGTATGTTTATCGAAACGAATAAGGTATGAAATGTAACATTGCCTAATACTTTTTTTCTGATTCTTCTTCTAGCCTATGGAACCGCAGTTAGAAACACGGGTCTGCTAAATGCCTGCAATTCACCTACCCTATCATTATGTCGTACAATGTATACATTTAATATTATTATTAAAATTTTATAAATAAAACGATAAAACAAGTTTATAGTTTTTCATTTATTTTTATGTTAAACATATACGGTAGCAAGATCTAGAATGCCTAGACATTCGAATTTTGAACAGATTGATAACATGTTTTCTCATTTAATCATAATTAGGGTCAAGTTGAATAGCAAAATAAAGTACATAAAAGTTAACAGGTTAAAATCGAAATTCATTTTGCTACTTTTATATGTGCTAAGTAAAATAATAAACAGATATTTCGAAAATTTTATGCATTCTTGAGAGAACAGGGTATAATATTTAAAACACACTGTAGAGAACATATCAGCAGAGAAAGGGAATACATAAATACAGTATGTTTTGTATGATGAGGTGTCGTCAGTTTAAAAGAAATGAGTTTAATGTTGCGCGTATTACATCAATTGTATCTGTACATAACAAAGGTATACATCCCTCTTATTAGACTGTCACGCACGTATGTAGTATACTTCTAAATTCATGAGTACCCTATACAAGTATTCTAACTAGACAATAAAGATTTACTGAGATTATATACCTTATAATATAGCAATAGAATTTTTCTAAATTTTATTCTTTAAGTTTTATTTAATAATTTTCTAGTTTCTAGACATAATGTAGTTTGAACAGATTTTAGCCTTTTTTCGTTATATCTACTACCTTGTAAACTGTTTCTACATGTGTTCTTATTGTTTATGCATCATATAGATATTCGTCGCCATATTTAAACGTTATTCATATATAAGAGAAATGTTATGTATCTCAATACATACCTAAAACGTATTCTTCGTATATTCAGTAAAAGCTACCCATTTTTCTAGACATTCGAATTTTGAACAGATTGATAACATGTTTTCTCATTTAATCATAATTAGGGTCAAGTTGAATAGCAAAATAAAGTACATAAAAGTTAACAGGTTAAAATAGAAATTTATTTTGCTACTTTTATATGTGCTAAGTAAAATAATAAACAGATATTTCGAAAATTTTATGCATTCTTGAGAGAATGGGGTATAATATTTAAAACACACTGTAGAAAACATATCATCAGAGAAAGGGAATACATAAATACAGTATGTTTTGTATGATGAGGTCTCGTCAGTTTACAAGAAATGAGTTTAATGTTGCACGTATTACATCAATTGTATCTGTACATAACAAAGGTATACATCCCTCTCATTAGATTGTCACGAACGTATGTAGTATACTTCTAAGTTTATGAATACCCTATACAAGTATTCTAACTAGACAATAAAGGTTTACTAAGATTATATACCTTATAATATAGCAATAGAATTTTTCTAAATTTTATTCTTTAAGTTTTATTTAAATAAATTTTAGGATTCAAAAGCATTTTCCTATTATTATTAATGTACATAAACCCCTTAAGCCTTCACCCTTCTCCCTTCACTCTTCTCCCTTCACCCTTAACCTTTCACCCTTAACCCTTCGGTCAGGGATCGTTAATCTCTCGCACTAACCTTATATTAGGGTATGAACCCTCTAGAGGCCGAATACAAGCGTATATATTCTGTATATTACCTCTTAGTTAACATAGTATTTTATAAAATAATTAGATATAGTTATATTTACTATCTATTCTTTTAAACTGCTGTTATACTTACCATGTTTACTTTATAGTCGGGTATGTAGTACCATTATTAGTGTATACGAAATGTACTATTTTAATAGATATTATATATATATAAGTTATGTATTATATTTTAAGTAGCGTCGAAACTACTCGTATTAATAAACGTTCTTGTATGAAAGTATGTTGTTTTGTACTTACTCTGCTCCCTACGTTCTGTCCTAAAAATGTATTCGTAGGTTCTAAGTCGATATCGATAATAACCTAATCTAACCTAAATTATATTGGTATGCTCTAACCTGTGATGTAATAAAAAACAATAAGTTTTAAAGACATTTATTATATTATACAGTGTGTTATAGAAGTTGGGGCATTAATTTCTACTGTTAGTTACCTGTGAGTGTTAGTGTAGTATAATCGATTACCCAAATATTAAAGCCGTTGAACAAAAATCAAAAACTGACCTACCCCAATCGGTGCACGCTATTTTGTTTGACGACCACTGCTTATTATACCTCCATAAACAAATGAAGGAACTAGGTCATTCGTTATCAACACGTCTTGAACATAAAAGATAAGATTAGATTGCAAGCAAGCTCTTGTTACCTTAGCTGTTAAAAATTTACAAGGTCAGTTTTTGTTTGTCATTGATGAACACATTGCTCCCTAACAACGGGATAAAATAATTACATTTATTTTACATGCATACAAAATTTCATTATGTTCATATAACATTAGTTGGGGGTTTGAATTTTGAACATTTTGTGTCTAATTAATACAAAAAAGGCTAATTGCATAAACACTTACCTCTTAGCTAATTAAAACATTATTATAATAAAAAATTGACAAGGAAAGATTAATAACTTATAAACACTTACCTCTTAGCTAATTAAAACATTATTATAATAAATATTATAATAAATGTTCAAAATGTTGTCCATGATTATTTGCACAAAACTGCGCACGTCGTATCCAATTGTTGGTGATCACCGGAAAATTTTCTCTAATCTCCTCTGCAACAGTATGCGTTGCCGCAAGTTCTCAATAGTGTCAATTTCGGACACATAAACTCGTTTCATATGCCCCCACAAAAAGAAATCTAAAGGATTCAAATCTGTGCTGCGAGGTGGCCACGATACAACACCTCCACGACATATCCAACTACCAGGAAATGTCACGTTCAGATGATCCCGTACAACACGACTAAAATGCGGTGGAGCACCATCATGTTGGAACCAAAGTTGTGGACGGATGTCCAATGGCACTTCTTTTAAAAGCCCAGGAAGAGTATCCCGTAGAAATTCATGATAAATTGCCCCATTAACACGTTCTGACAATTCGTACGGCCCAACCAGCATATTGTTGACAATTCCAGCCCATAAATTAATTTAAACCGCCGTTGAAAGTGGGAACGCCGGACAGCATGCGGATTTTCTATTGCCCATTCATGTGTATTGTGGAAATTGAATATCCCATTGCGTGTAAATGAACATTCATCCGTGCACAATATGGTGCGAGGGAAATCTGGATCTTCCTGATGACGTTGTAGTAGCCAGTTACAAAACTGTTTCCGGAGAGGATAATCGGCTGCACTTAGCGCCTGCACCTTTTGGACATGATAGGGATACATTTGGTTTTCCCTTAATGTACGCCAGACTACACGATGCGATACTGGTTGGTCACGTGCAATTTCACGGGTGCTTAACGATGGATTTTCTTCTATCCTGTCTAAAATTGCTTCTTCTACATCAATTACACGTTGCGGGCGTTGACCACCTCCTCCTCGACCACGTTGATCCCGCAATGACCCGGTAGTACGGCCTCGCTGAACCACTGCAACAAATCTCCTTGGAGCTGGAGCTACTCTTCCTGGAAATCGTTGTGCATACAGTCGGGCCGCTCTCACTGCATTTTGAGCAGCTGCACCATAACATAACACCATGTCCATTAATTCCTCGTTAGTATACCTGTGGGGCATGTTTGTGTACGAAACGGCACTTGTTCTTTATTGTTTAGGTGTAATTTACACGAGAGCACTACCGTAATTTCCCTAATATTAAATTTAAATTCAATAAGTCAATAACACTACAAAAGTTAGTCACAAATTAATCACTCACTTAAGTACTGTTTAATTTCGCACATAGTATTATGAAAACTAAATTAACTACAATTGCAAGAAGACTGTATGAATTTAATAATTAAATTAATTAATAATTTTATTAATTAAATTAATAATAAATTAATTTCTAAATACGTCTGTTTTGTTAGTCGTATTATTATAAAGTAACCCCTTTACAGTCAGTCAGTGTTTTAAAATCAATTAGGTCAGCAACCTTTTTTAAAGAAGCAAAAACGTGCTTCAAACGTAAACATTTAGCTTAAACTAAAATTAATGGCAATGATACGTACGGTAATTCCCCGAGATGTTTACTTTTAACCTGTACCTACCATAATTCCAGTGACACCCAACCAGTTTTTGTAAATTAAAAGAAAAGCCTTTTTCACGTTTTTTATTCATTTTTTCCCTTACTTGTATAATGAAAGTTGCTTATCTTTCTATGTACTATGTGCCATTTCAATTAATGCCATAACACACTGTATTTATTATACATTATATCCAGATGTAATAAATTTAAGTCTATCATCTAAATCAAGGTCGTTCTGCAAATCTACAATAGTTTTCTTAGTAAACTTATAAACTAATTCATTCAAAATTAAATCATCCTTATATCTAGAAGAAGAATTTAACACACTTAATAAAATATTATTGTCTACAAGCGTTGTTCTAACTTTTACAGCCACGTCCAGGACTTCTTCGGCGAAACATTCGTAATTGCGATGCATAGTTTTAATACTATCAATCTTTTTCCATAAAAAGGTTTTCATCGTGTATAATCTCCCTAGACTTAATTCGGAAATGTAAAGTTCAAAACTTTGATTATTTTTTGAAACAAATTTCAAACACTTGTTTCCTACACTATGAAGCGTATAATCGGTCAGTACGTATCCATCAAGTTCGTTGTGTTTCAGACATCCTAATATGTACGAAGCATCCTCTATAAAATCTTTAAATGAGTCTTCGTTATACTGCACACCTAGATCAGTGCCTTTCTTCAAGATTCTTATACACACATCAAAATTCTTGAAAGGATCCAGTTCAAGATGTAAATATTCCGACCCGCGGTTGTTTAACGGCAGCTGTATTTCACAAAGAAGTCTTGATTTTCCGTAGTTTAGAGTTTTTTCATCATCATCCTGAACTTGTATATCGTATGTTTCTTTTGCAAACTTTTTAAAAGTTTTGATATCATCGCTATTCGGTTGAAATTGAGGTGAATCACACTTCCTAGGCACACTATACGCGTTCAGCTTTGTAGAATGACATTTTAACTATGAATAAACAGCAACACCGATAAATCGTGACTAAATGAGTAGTCTGCTGCTTCTGCTATTTATAATCGTCTAAAGAGGAAGGGAGGAATCACTAAAACGTTTACATTTCCCCTATACCTAAACATTTAATACAGCGGTTCTCCTACTAACCGATTTCTGCTTGTCTCAACTCGTTGGATCCTGTTTGATACGGTCTATACGTTCCTATATCCCTCACTGATGCTGTTTTCCGCATACTCTATTCAAAATATGCATATTCGTCAGCGCTTAAAGTATAACTTCATGTTTATACTTAGGCTCGTAATCGTATGTAGCGTATTGATGCTTGCATAGTATAATTATTTTCTCAACGCAGGATATATATCGATATTTTTCTAGTTTGATTAAATCCTATAAGTTATATTCATATCGCTCTTTTTATTCTGTTAAGATGTTTATAATAATCATGGTGAGCCTGGTATGAACATAATCCGATTGTACCTATTCTTTTCTCTCCGTTTGTATAATATAAAATATATATTCCGCGTCAGACTGATTAGTATCGTCATATGTACCGATTGTTATATTTCCGTGAATATTTGAGTTTTCACCAATACACAGGATAAATTTTTATCTATAATTTTATATATGGCGTTTTATATAGAGCAGGAGTCTCACGATAATTTATACATATATTGTCTTTGAATATTTTAAAACAGATAAAGAACCCTGAACCCTTGTTAGGAATTTTAAAAATAACGAAATTTTTATTGAATCAGCTAAATAGATAGTGTACTTATAAGTAAATCTCTAAATAACGAATGCGTTAACAGAACTCCTGCATTAAAATACATAACGTTTCATCGTGTTTTTTCAAAACACATTTCATTGTAAAAGAATAAGAATAATTTCAATTTTATTTATCAGGCGATATACATTATATTATTTTCATATATTAGTATGCAAAGTTATCGTTTCAATAAAAAGTAAAATATTTATCTGATTTATTTCTCCGGGTTAAGTCTTCAGGGTTCTCATAACTGTAGATATTGCAAGAGGTAACTACCTTGTGTTTCAAAGTTATAAAGATGTATTACAAACATATGTTATAGACTTATATTTCGAAGGTATCGAAAATGGTTACAGTTTATTATTAATCATATGAGTTTACTATAGATACGATGAAAATCCTACAAGAGTATATAGTATATTATTACATATCTGCGTATTTCGAAGCTATTGAAAATGTATGATATATTGTAAAATAACGTTTAAATATGGCGACGAATATCTATATGATGCATAAACAATAAGAACACATATGTAGAAACAGTTTTGCAAGGTAGTAGATATGACGATCTGTAACGTATATCCTATATTACTTTGTACGACTGCGTTCATCAGGTATGCAATCAGCAGTAGAGTATCATACGTACCTGATATAATATAACGCTTATCAGTAAGGTCCCTCGTAAATATATTGCGACCCCTGATACCATAATAAGAATAATTTCAATTTTATTTATCAGGCGATATACATTATATTATTTTCATATATTAGTATGCAAAGTTATCGTTTCAATAAAAAGTAAAATATTTATCTGATTTATTTCTCCGGTTGAAAGCTGTTAGTTATTATAGAAAGAACTCGTCTTAATCTTAAGTAAACAATAATAAATATGTTTCTCTGTTAAAAAGTTAATGAAGCGTACATCAAATCTGTATGATTCAGAGCTCTGAAATAATACAATTAAACATATATAGCACGTTATAAGGTTGTGTCTCTTTCAAATTATTTCCATATTCAAATTTTCTACACATCTAACTTATACGGATTAACACAAGGGTGAGTAATTGTCATTTAAAACAATAATTTATGCCGCTTTTAAGATGATGATCTTAACAAATTTTTTAGAAAATCTAAATTCCTTTGAAATGTTCAGTCTTCCGTAAGAACGTTTTGTTTATTTATGGTTGAAAGCAGTTTTAAGGAATGTTGTAAAAAACAACGTGACTAATTAGCTTGTACGTATTTTTCATGCAAAAACATTTAGTTTGAATGTAACTTCTTAAACAGTTATAAATACAGAAAATGTTTTTGAATTTAAAAAAAATGCTGCACAGTATTCTATATTCTTAAGTTTCATTTAAATAAATTTTTAAGAAATCATAACGAACGACCCTAATTGTTTTTCTTTCAAATAGAATTTGCTTTACTTGTAAACCATATTTTAAATGTTTATGACGTATATTTAAACAGGTCAAAATGCAACAGAGATAATCCGACTGGTGATTGACAGTAACCTTTAGAGATACTGTTATGAATAAAAATAAATACACTCACTATTCATCTAATCTATTAATTTTATTTCTTAAATTTACCTAACTTATAACAGACTAATTCTAAATATAATTAACATAATTTTTACTTACCAACTAATTATGAATTCTAGGGCCATTTTCCTCACACTGGGTATGACAATCGAAAAGGACTTTACTGCTTTCATTTCACAATCTAACTGACTCACCCTTTCGATTGTCACTTCCCATCTTAATTCTTAATCCCTCCTTTCATTTCTTCTTGCAATCAAGGATGGCTCAACTTGTCCCTATTAATCAGGGCAGTGTCATAAGGCTAGAGTCAGCATTACTTACTTTTGTGAGCAATAATGCTGTGCTAGTATTATGACACACTTTACAAGTTGCAGAGTAGCTTCATGTCATGCTTGAAATCAATTTGTTTATCTTTATTACTGGGTCAAATAATTTAGAAATGAGTTTTGTAATAATTGTTGTAACATATTTTTGGAATCATAAATTTTTAGAACAATGAATTGATTTAATTTTGTTATGAGTTTTTTTCTTTTATTTTATACTTCGTTACAATACTTTGTATACATGAAAATAAATTTTTTCTCGTATTATTACCCTAGATGTTTCTACATGTTAATTGCGTATAGATCTATATTTAAATATCAATTAGGAATGACAACATAAGATTTATTTCAACATAAATTTATGAGAGATAGATGACAAATGAGAGAGGAGAGAGATGAGATGACTAATGAGATATGAGTTATGTAAATGAGAGATGAGATATGCAAACGATACCGTGAATTAATTTAATTCGCGCATGCATATAAAAAATGAGCTAGGCAAATGAGAGATGAGATATGCAAATGATACCATGAATTAAATTAATTCGCGTATGCATGTGAGAGATGATACATGTAAATGAGAGATGAGAAATGAGAGATGACAAATGAGAGAGGAGAGAGGTGAGATGACAGAGCAGATGACAGTGCATTATTCGAAGTTCGTATTAACACATGCTTAAAACTTTGCTCTGATATATTAACTATAATTCTGAAGTTTAAAAAAGAATTTATAATCTAATTTTAACTGTAAGCGATCAAAGGCTTTAATTTAAATTATTAGTGCAAGTTAGTACGCGTTTATAACTTAACATTAATAATAAAACTCATTATTTTAAAATTTAGTGCATCAAACTGTAAACAGCATATATTAGAGGTATAGTTAAACTTGTTTTTGTTATCAAAGTAGATATAACATTTGTGTGTGATTGTTGAGCTATTCAATGCTTTAAAAGTGATTAAATAAATACGAATTTTTATCCTAATTAAATAAATAAATTGTTGGAAGCTCATCATTAACAATGGTCAGTTTTTGCAGTACATGTGGGGTGAAACTTTTACCCCGAACAAAAATACCCTGTAATATCTGTAAATGTGAATTTCACATACCCTGTCTTAATCTGACCCAAGAAATGCTTGACGAAATAAATTCCGGCAAAACGGAGTACCAGTGCGTAACATGCTCGAATAAACCACCCTTACAGAGCACATTAGATGTAATACTCTTAGAAATAAAAGCTATACGTAATGAACAAGGTATCATGCGTGATTCCCTGGAAAATTGCTACTCTGAGCTGCAAGATCTACGCTCCCTACTCCAAGAACAAGACAAAAAATTCTCTCCCAAGCTAACCTGATTGAGGGACTACAAACGCTAAACAACAAACTTACTACAGAAAATGATAATCTAAAAATAAGAATTAATGAATGTGAACAGTATTCAAGAATTAATTGCCTAGAAATCAAAGGAGTGCCGGAATCTAAACAAGAAAACATCTACACCACAATTCAGCACATAAGTAATGCATTGGATTTTAAACTGGAACGTGAAATGATAGATACATGTCACAGATTAAAAGAAAATGCATCTTCCCCAAATGAGCATCGAACAATAATAATAAAGTTTGTGAGAAGAAGTGCCAAAGAAGAAATGTTGAAATGCAGAAGGGTAAGAAGCAATTTTTCCGTCAAAAGCTTAGATCCTTCAATTTCGCAATTATCCAGAGACAACAATATCATATACATCAATGAATCTTTGAGTCCTTTCAAGAGACAGCTGTTTTACAAAGCACGACAGGTTAAGAAAGAGAAAAAAATTAAACATCTCTGGACGAGAAATGGGAAAATATACATGAGGGCAAACGATGAGAGCAACGTTTTTTTAATAAAATCAGAAAACGATTTCGCAGATGTCCATTAATTCACATCTAAACATTTACTATCAGAATGTAAGGGGATTAAAAACGAAACTTGAAACTCTATTTAAAAATGCTCTTGCGGAAAATTACGACATTATTATCCTAATTGAAACGTGGCTTAATAACAGTGTGAACGATGGTGAAGTGCTTGATGATCGTTACGTTGTGTACAGGAAGGATAGAAATTTAACGAAGGTTAAAAAATCAGACGGAGGGGGTGTACTTATAGCAATTAAGAAAAAGTTTCTTTCTCGATGTTATGAACCTCCAGAAGACGAAACGGAGCATATCTTGATTCAATTTAGTTTCTTGGGCTTTACTTTGTATATTTGTGCCGTTTACATACCACCTGCCTCACCTTTACAAAAATATCAAGATTTTTACCATTCCATGGAAAGAAATTTGGTTTACTTTAATGAAAATCCTAAATTGTTAATTTTAGGCGACTTTAACCTACCTCAGCTTGATTGTAATTTACAAACAGTAAACAGCAATTTTGAAAAAGAATTTATGAATTTCGTTAATTTTTTGACTTGAAACAATTTAATCATATAAGCAATTGCAATAATCGAACATTAGATCTTGTGTTATTTAATGAAAATATTTTTGTAGAAAGAAGTAACTATGAATTAGTAAATGTAGACTCACATCACCCTCCTCTTGAATGCAGACTATCTTACACTAATCATTTAAGGCATAACACCCAAGCATATGAAGGCCCGCAATATGACTATAAACGTGGAAATTTCTTTCAGCTATATTTATCTATAAGGGATGTCGATTGGAACGTTTTAAATAATTATGATAATGTAAATGAAATGGTTAGTGCTTTTTACGATATTTTCTACGCTATATTAGATCAAACTATACCAAAGACTAAATTAAAAAAGGGTAACTATCCTCCTTGGTTTACACCCGAAATAATTAATAAAATGAGGAAGAAGGAACGATTGCGTGATAAACTCAAACAGTTTAACAATCAGTTGGATAAAGAACGCTTTATTGTATTGCGAAGTGAGATCAAAAGAGATGTTATCAATGCGTATCAAACATTTATAAACAAAATCGAGAACAACATACAAGATGATCCCAAAGCTTTTTTCTCTTTTATCAAACAAAAAAAACAGTCGCGAACACCAACAGTAATGAATTGGAATGATAACACTTTAAACACACCAAATGAAATATCGAATGCATTCGCACAGCATTTTCTTTCAACATATCAACAAAAAGAACCTAACTTAAATACATGTTTTAATAATAACGAAAAAATCTTTGCAGATATCTTAGATATTAGTAACATAACTCATGCAGAAATACAAAATGCCATAAAGCAACTCAAACCGAAAAAATCAGTTGGTCCCGACCAAATTCCTTCTTACATCTATAAAGCTTGCTCAGACATCCTAAGTTATCCTTTAATCATAATTTTTAATAAAATAATATCAAGTTCAGTTTATCCTACAGCTTGGAAAACGGCTAAGGTATGTCCTATACATAAAGGTAGTAATAAATCCCAGATTCAAAATTATCGTCCCATTTCAATTATACCAGCAGTATCAAAAATATTTGAGACAATCCTTTATCATAGAATCTTTAATCACGTACAATCTTTTATTCACCCTGATCAACATGGTTTCATGCCGAACCGTTCATCTGCCACCAATTTACTCGTATTTACACAAGATCTCTCGTACGCTCTAGAAAACAACGTACAGACAGATATCGTATATACTGATTTCGCAAAAGCCTTCGACAAGGTTTCACATCAGCTGCTTTTGGAAAAATTGTATCTATTCGGCTTTTCATCAGAACTCTTAAAACTATTCAAATCTTATTTAAATAACAGATCTCAATACGTGGTTTTTGGTGGTAGTCGATCGCATCTATATACAGTTACTTCGGGTGTACCTCAGGGAGCCAATTTAGGCCCTCTTCTGTTTTTAATGTTTATTAATGACCTGCCATCTTGCATCGAAAACTCTAACAAATTGCTCTTTGCGGACGATGTAAAAATATGGAAGAATATCAGATCCCTTGAAGATTGTTTAAGTCTTCAAGCAGATATTAATAATATATATAATTGGAGTATTAAAAACAAATTATATTTTAACGTTAATAAATGCTTTAAACTTACTGTTTCTAGAAAAATCATTAATATCACTTTTCCATATACTATGGCAGATTCTCCATTACAGGAAAAAAGCGAAATAAGGGATTTGGGAGTTACTATAGATTCCAAACTTACATTCAGTTCCCATATACAAATAATTACCAACGAAGCTCTGAAATCTTTAGGTTTCATAATACGTAATTCTAACTCGTTTTCCAGTCGGCAAACCCTTATATCTCTTTACAGTTATTATGTACGTCCTAAACTTGAATACTGCTCCGTTATTTGGTGTCCAATGTACAATTGTTACATAGATCAAATTGAAAACATACAGAAAAGGTTTTTTAGATATTTACATTATAAATTGACGGGAACTTACCCTTTTTATACTCCATACACAGAATTATTAATCAATCCACTTTTATTGTCAGATACGCTACAAAGAAGGAGAATATTATACGCCTTATCATTTCTTTACAAATTATTACATAATAAAACTTATCTCACACCGACAGTACTTTCCCAAATAAATTTCTTAGTCCCAAGAAATTACAGAAGAGTTAATCAAATATTTTATTTGCCATATACACGGGTCAACACACTATTCAATTCACCGGTAATTAGAATGTGTCGGTATATGAATTATATCAGTCCCGACATAGATATCAACGAAATTTCCCTTAAAAAATTTAAGTTAACTTGCTATGAAGCTGTAAGTGCTTTATGGCGTTAAACCATATCTAATGCCACATGCACAACATGCATTTTTTTTTTTTTTTCTTAGCTCTTTGCCGCTTCTTTGATTCATGTTTGTTTCCTTCTCTTTTTTTTCTTTCTCTATATTTTTTTTTTTTACATTATATCGCTTATATAAATTACATAATTATATTGTACATAGACTTAGTTTATTTATATATATTTTTTTTTTTTTCTTAATTATGTTATCTCATGCAACGAATGTAAAACAAATACCTACCTATTGTTATTAGTATTACAGTTTTGTACAGAAAATGTAAAGTTAATAGTTATGCGAATAACGAATTTACTATCTTTAATTTTCTATAAATGTAGTCTGTAATTGGCCTTGTGCTGTTGGCTGCAAATAATAAATAATAATAATAAATGACAAATGAGACATGAAATATGTAAATGAGAGATGAGATATGCAAATGATACCATGAATTAATTTAATTCGCGCATATTAATTAGATTAATTAATTTAATTCGCGTATGCATGTGAGAGATGATATATGTAAATGAGAGATGAGATTTGCAAATGATACCGTGAATTAATTTAATTTAATTAAATTAGATCAATTAATTTAATTCGCGCATTTAATTAGATCACGCCTGATTTGAATATTAATTAGATCGCGGGTCATTTGCATAAAAAGGGAGGGGATGCGCCCAACTGTCCCAATACCTACTACACTAAAATTTAACATAGCTAGTAATGCTAGTATAGTAGCTAGTAAGGCCAGCAAAGCATGTTTTGCTCAGACATGTCATCTAGAGAGTATAATACCAGTAGGGCACGCTTTGCCAGGATAATTACACTACTGTTATTAACTTAATAATTAATATAAATAATTACACTATCATGCATGTTACCAGCAAGCAGTATTGCTGACGAATAGTTTAAAAATAGATACAGGTATTAAATGTAGGCAGCATTAAGGTGAATCTAACATGCATAAAAACAGTACAGCACGAAGCTAAAAGAAGCATTAGAATACTATGAGCAAGGTGCCAGCAGTGTAGGAATGCTGATGTCGACACTAGTCAAGAATTAACAATACCAGCAATGCATGTCATTGCTGAATAAGTAACTTCAAATGGTATATCTAATGTTCTCACACGTTTCTCATACAAATTCAAAATTTTTATTATTTCGGCAAGCATATTATGTTAGAATTGTCTTTAATGCTTAATCCATAAGCAAGAATAAGACGAAAAATAATGTAATATGTTATGTCCCAGACTTAGTGTTAAGGCCTGCTTTGAGAATTTTAGACAGCAGGCTAATCAGAATAAATAGAAATAAAAAAAAACTAAAATAACCCCACCTCTTAGTTGGTATAAGCCGGTTTTCTTCTTCAAAGTAGAGTCAAAATAGCTTTTTTTATTATAGTGGGGCGAGGTGGTTAAATTCTGGGATATCCTAGGCAGATCCAGTTTCCAGATTAAGTCTCAGCCACACTTGAAGTTGGACTCGTCTGAGCAGTGATAGTCCGCGTGCTGGACTACGGATCATGCAACACCCTCGGAGACGGACCCCGATGGATGAGCACATTAATAACTCTGGGACTAGCCTGAAAAGCTAGTAGAGGGTGGATAGTAGGCTTGCTCCCACCAGTGCGTACTGGTAGCTCTTACAAAAGTAAGTGACAGGCTAATTGAGCATAACTCAATTTGTTGATTCCTAAGGGGACGGTCTCCATTAAGTTCAATGCAAGGTGGGCTACCAAACAAAATTTCGAAACACCTAAAAAAACAAAAAGATGTAAAGATTCAATGACTTTAAAAATCCACCACAATATAAGGTAAGTGTATAAGGTAATTAGGTAATGTACAGTCTTATAAAATTAAAAACGACAAAAATTAATGATATGCTATATTTGTTTTGCATAACTCTTCTACAATTTTATGACACAAAGATTACAAGGCCTCTCCATTCCAACAACAGTATCGTCATATCAATTCAATGCAATATAAACAAGTGTGTAAAAAACAGTGGAATTATGTAAATATATGTACAATTTACTTTTCTACAAAAACAATGAGAGCAAACACTAGTTTACTACCTCATTTCTTTTTTAAATAAATCTCGAAAGGCAAATTCTTTCATTATGGAATGTAAAATTAGCTATTTGATATTCCTGTTTAAAATAAAGTTAGCAAAATATCAGCACTTGTGGTTCTATCTAATTTGCCAACATCTTCCAATCAAAATACTAATTTTACATGCATGAGCAACACACATCTTTCTTATGTTCTTGTCTAGAAAGTTTTGTCAAAGTATAATTTAATTTATACAAGCTGGATTAAATTGTGGATTTTTCTTAAGATATTCTAGAATTTAAGTTTTAATCCACCTTGTATATCTAGATATTATTTGTTATTATAAACTATTTATTATACAGGTTGCATAAATTATATATTATAAATTTAATGTATACTTGATTTCAGGTAAGAAACTAGTAGAAGATGCTGTTCACACTGGTTAACTTTTTTTTACATGAAATCAAGGTACATCGGTAATTAAAAAGTAAGAAATGCTTGCCATGAAGCAACAGATGGTAGGAAGAATCGAAAACGTTTGTGATGTTTTTGCCTCAGCATTTTTTAATAATCATACTTCCCACTAGGACTCGTAAACAGTAGCTTCCACCATTAAAAACATTTTGCGATACATAAATTCAGATAGCATTTCTTACTTTCTAGAAATTATAGATGGCTTTGTTTTTATAAAATTTATTTATCCACAATCACTATATAATAAGGTAATAATTGAACTCCTTGCCAACGTATAATGTGGTTTATAAAACTCTAGGGTTTCTATACATAAAACACATGGAATTATAATGATTGTTGAACACACTAGCAACCAGTAAAGCAAAGGTACTACGACAAATGGAACACGAATAATGATTTTCAAGGTAACATCCGCCGTCGCAGTAAAATGTCAAATAATTTTTTGATAAAATTCGGCAATTCTGATTCTAAATGAGTGTGATTGTGGATAAAACATTGTATTGCATACGGGTTTTAGATGCATTTTATTCACTTAAGAAAATTAAACGCTCGAGCAAGCTCTCGCGTTTAAACATTCTTGCGTGAATAAAATGCTATCTAAAACCCTTATACAATAAATTACTATTATTAAATGTTATTTTTTGACACCCCCATTATTTTAAAATCTTAACGAATTAGAATAAAACTATGACAAAATTCAATTAAAACATTAAAACAAGTTGAAATAATTTCACAAATAAAATTAAAATTAAGCTTAAATGCTATATTATAGTAAATTAAAATGCAATTGAATTTGTATTGTCGTTTTAACATCTTGTTTATAATAAAGGATGTAGTAGGTACATAATACTTTGACCTGATAACTCAGTTATTTCCAGCACATTAAGCATCTATTTCATGCAATGGTATAATAATAAATATAGATAAGAAGATATATAAGTGTGTGTGAATTTGAAAGGACGAAAAGTTTATTTAAGGCTAAGAGTAGTAGTTTGACATTCTCAGAAATGTATGTTGTTGCACTTGTGATACTACCTATTTCTACTTCGGTTTTCCAAATTTCCTTATATTTTAGGTTTTACCTTTGGTTCTTTTTTTTTGCTTTACCATGTGTCACGGATATGTCATTGTGTTTGACAATACTATTATTACTAAAACTAGTCCAGTCAGTCTTACTTTTAAATTCATTTTATTCTAATGTTGTCGATGGATATAATAAAATACTAGACATTTTTTTTACTTAATTTATGTAATTAGGTTTTTATTATTAGTAATAATTTATTATACGATTATTTATTTAAATATATCCACCACAAAGACTACTAAATTTGGTTAAAAAATTTAAATATGCCCTTTTTTATTACAGTCTACAAATGTTATTATGGGATACCATTGAAAATCCTTTTTAACAAATTGGAAGTAAAATTTTGGCATTAAGTAGTTGAGTATTGAGAAAATTATGTTGGTCAAGTAAATTACAAGGTTCACTACACTTTTTCCTACATACAAAAAAATACAAAAATATATTACTGCCTTCCATTATTACATCACGATAACAAGTCAAGGAGTATAGTATTTGATAATTAATTATGTTATGCAATAATTACAACGAATGCTACTCATTTTTTCTCTACCACATTGAGACACTTTAAAAGGTACTTTTTACTTTTCAAGACTATACACTAAAATGTTTGAATACAATTTCACACATTCTTGCTTCATGCTTTTAAATTTAGGTACATCTATATTCAACCATTTCAAATTAATAAAAAGGAATGCTTACTGAAGATTAGAAATTCATTATATTATCAAACATACCATTTGAATGTGCAACTAGAGATATTAACATTATATGCAGAAAACAGGTCTTGGAAGACTAAGTAATAAAATATAGTGGAAGAGAAGCAGTAGTGTAATCATATGATGCAAAGCATACCATTTGTGTATCTGAGTCTGTTCTACATATATAGTGAAAAATATATTTCTCAAAAGTCATTCAAATCATTAAATTATTAAAGCGTTTATTTAAACCAGAATGGTACTCGTCTTAAATCGAAGAGATTAAGTTGAATGCAATATGTATAAATAAACCTCAGCACGCTTATGCAATGAACTCCTACAACATCACAGCTCCAGCCTGCATACACCACGTAAACGTTAGCATGCAGAGCTCTACAAAAGTAACTCCACTACAAGGATCTTAAAACTGGTCTACAATTGGAACGTAATAGTGGAATCGGCTCCATGCAAAGAAGCGAGTAAGATACCTGCTCGTTTTTGTAAAAGTATTGCCTCGATACGTACGCTTAGAATTGCAAATTCAACACACTATAAACAATGTAACCGTATATAAATCGGCCTGCCGCAGCTTCTTAATTCAAATCCTTAATTCATTGAAGATGGTACTGCAGTGGGCCTGGTAAGTATTTTTAAATATTTTATAAAAATACTTTTTTTTTCGTTAATATATTACTTGTTCTTTACTCTGTTTCTAGTTGGTATTTTACCTCAAGTCATTATATTCATAACATGATAATGCAATATACAAGGTGTTTCAAGATTATTCTGCATCTACTTAAGGGAGTATTGCTCTTATGAAAATAAGAAGAACAGTTTATACTAACATGAATCCGGAAATTCCTTCTTATCGAGATACAGGACGTTAGAAATAGCAGAAATACTCCAGGAATTTTATCACGTGTCCATCAAAATGTGTTTCGAAAAATACAAGCCTGTCGCGAATCTAATACCCAGCCGCCAGCATACTGACGTTATAAAGACGTTATTTTTAAATGATTATTGGTCGGCGACGTCATATGGCTAATAAATGATGTCCATAAGACGTCATGTTATGGGACGTACGTGTACGTCTTCAAAACGACATCTTTTAGACGTACAATAAGGTCGTTTTTAGACTTCTAATATTATTAATTATGACCTATCTAGGTAACCAAAAAGTGATATATTCCATAAAATATTTTTTATTTTTACATTTGCAGAATATAAATAGAATACATTATTTTACTGTTTTCAATATTCAATTACACTATTTTTGTATTGTCAGGTCCACTGATGTAGGTGAGACAAATCTAGCAACACCGGTTTACTTTATTTTTTTTACTGAACTGCACGTGACCACATGCCGCTATACACACAGAAACAACGTCTTTCGTGTATTTGTTTTGCTCTTTAATTAGTAACGTTCCTACTTATTATTAAAGTTGTTGACGTACCTACATTTATAGTGTATGTGCAGGTGCAACTACTGCATAATAATTGTTGGTTTGTCACAAAGGCTGAGTATTAATAATTACTTTTTCTGTCGCAATACTACATAACCTATACAATTTTAC
The DNA here is from genome assembly GCA_929113105.1 of Agrypnus murinus. Lineage (NCBI taxonomy): Eukaryota > Metazoa > Arthropoda > Insecta > Coleoptera > Elateridae > Agrypnus > Agrypnus murinus. Next base: position 6,006,500 of record OV816024.1, read on the forward strand.
CCGATCGACGATTTTGTGAGATTACTATTGTTAATAATAAAATGTTTACTTTTGTTTAATAATTATGGGGTGTTGAGTTAATAGAAGAGATGTATGTTTTGTTATTGAATGTTTACTTTTGTTTAATAATTATGTATGAAATAGTATATAATAAATATTATTTTCAATATTCTAATATTTATTTATAGTTCCTGTCCTAGTCTTAGTATAGGACGTTTTAATGGTGTCATTGCACGTCTTATATTGACGTCCTTGGGCTGTGACATAATGCTGTCCGTTTTACGACACTTTGACGTCATTTTAATACGTCGTTTGACGTCGTTACTGCCGAAAAATGGCGACATTATGACGTCAGTGTGCTGACTGGGATAGCGGACATTTTAACCATTTCCTTTAATTTCATTTAAAGTTGCTCGTTCGTCTTCTAATTGCTAGTTCGCTTATCTTGTTATAAAATTTTTAATTGTTTGGCCACGTTCTTTATTTTCTAAGCGAATTTAACACAAAAACAGTTAACGATAGGAAACAAATTTTATTTTCATGAGAGGAAACGCCCTGAGAAGAATGCGGAATAATTTTGAATAACTCTGTATATAATTACGTAAACGTGTAGTAGGACACTAATATAAACTTCACAATGTTAATATCAGAATTTGAAAACCACAATACATTACATTGTAAACTGTACTTGTGTTATACAACTGTCAAATGTACTTGTGTTAAACAATTTCCTACTAAATCGTTAATGATGTGAGCTAGTATAGCAAACAACTATATTTTACATGAACGATTTATGTACGATAGAGAGTAAGAGTGAAATTTTGTTGCAAGTTACACGTGAATCATGAAATCGATTCACGAGTGAATACTAGTGTACTTCTCATCTATGTGATTGTGGTCATTGGCTTCAAAAATTGCTTTTGCTGCCATTTGTAACCGCAGTGTTATCAGCATGTGCCACTTTATGGTGCAAGTAGTTACTGCAAAAACACGTTAAATGTTTTGATGTATACAAGATAAAGTGCATTTACGCAAATAAAAGTTATTTATATCAATATTCCATTTTCTTAGTAGAGTTGGGTGTGGAAGTTAACACACCCTGCTATTCTGTCTTATAGCCACGTTTACTTCAACTCAGAGTAAGATTTCTTTCGTGGCATGCACTTTGTCCTTAAGTTGTAAATTATGTGACTCACGCATGAGTCACATGATCTAATATTGCAATATCAGGCTATTAATGTCTATTCACTTGTTCCTGTACGCGTCACGACCCTGTCTCTAATTTCCTCTGTACTTTTTTTATAAGAGACTGTCCTTCATAGACTCCAGTATACTAAAAGAATCGTGTCAGATGACCATTCTGCACACCTACTTGCTACTCCACTGCTTATGGACCGTTTTCTAAATTTTAAGTCTGTAATTACTTATTTTAATATTTACTTTACTTTTGTACTTTATCAAAAACAAAAGAGCACAGTAACTATGTAGACGGAGGAAACCTTTGAGTGAAGTAGTGCTAATAAGACAATCATCACTTCTGTGACAAAATTTAGTACCATTTTTGGTAATGTGTTTCCATTGTTCATGATGCAATGGAATTCTAACCTCCGATTACAAGTTGAGGACATTTTTACAGATTGCACATACCTTTCAGTTTAATTTGTGTAATAAGTCAATAATAATAATAAGTTCAAATCGTTTCTAGTTATGTATTATTATATCAAAGAAACAAAATGAATCTATGATCTTCAGTAAGCAGCTCCTATTTACATTCAACATTTCTAAATCATAAATATTATTGTACTTAATCTATCTACCTTTCTAAATTAACGACTTCATTGTTCAAGTCACAACATCAAACATAAATTATTTGAATGTTAAATGAGTAGAACGGCAAATCCTTCAATTTTTTTCAAAGTGTTGAATTGAACTGTGCTTATTTTAAAAAGTATCTCTTTTAGGAACGTTCTTTTTCTTTTGATATCCAGTGCCGACAGGTCAAAGTCTATTGACTGCGTCGCTCTTTTCCGTAATGATTATTTCTACAATTTCCAATACACTAGCAGAAGAATTCAAAAGTAATTCTATTTCTGCTTTAGCATTTTAAAATTTTTCACATCTAGGGAAATCTTCTTAGACCTGACAACCCTGTGAATATTGATTTTAATAGAAAACGTTGTTACAGTACTTATGTTTAAAAGCTATATTTATACAGGGTGTATACAAAATCGGGACATATCTTAAATCTGAAAAGCATGTTCTTGAATCTAGCTCAAGTGTGGTGTCAAGAGGAAATTTATTTTTGATAATGACATCAGGAGTGATGCATTTATATAAATAAACTGTAGTATGCAATACGCATTTTTTTAGATAGTTGGATCTTGTATAAAATAAATTGGCGGGGATTATAACTTATAAATTCTTACTCAAATTCATTTGTTATGCTTTGTGACTTTAAATCTTTGTATTTCTATACACCTTGTACAATTACTTTATTTAAAAAAATAAAAATCAACATTCTTAATTTCATGTGAAAGCCAATAATATTGAAACACAAAACTGACTGTATCAAGTTAATGAAAATTCCATGAACGAGTAGGTGTGTTACAACGTCAATACTGTTTTCCTTCATTAATATCTTCGGTTCTGTCATGACAATTGCCGTAATATTAATAATGATAAATATTTGTTTGCAGTTAAACACAACACTTTGCATAAACAGCAGGACACTTATCAGATGGACACATAACAGTATGTAATTATTATCACAAAATGAAAAGCAATAATTAATTCATCCTCCTTCCACGTATTGAACAAACTTCCACAGTATTATAGTCTACGATCAGTATTTTCTTAAACTATCTACATTATATCATTTTTATCTCTTGTTTTTTAAACCTAAAGGATTTTAATTTTTGGCTGGCACTACTTTAGCCCGTAGCATGGCAATCGTTTGTTGAGTGACAGGTTCTGTAGGTGATTCTGAATCAGAACTAGTTCCAAAGGTTCCCGTCTGATTATTACTTGTGATTTTCCCGTTTTCCGAGATTTTTGTTTCAAACATTGATTTCAAGTTCATCGTGCCATCTGTAAGTAAATAAAGTAACATTATTTTATTTATTTAATATGTGAGTACCTTCTGTTCATGCATATATCATTCCGAACAGAAACATTGTTTTTTCTTAAACGTTAAGATCTAGCGATCTTACATATTTTGTTTCCGTTTCCGAAATCAACGTTGTCGACGTGGTATTTGGCGGCTAACGCAGCCAATTGGTCGAGTTCAGCCTCATCATCTTCTAAACTCGAATAACTGCCTGTCGTGCCGTCTGAAGAACCTTTTGACCTTTTGTCTGCACCAGGTACTTCCACTTCTTCTTCCTGTATTAAAAAATTATTGGAATTTCTGTTATTTATTGAGTTTATGTATATTTTTGAGATTAACGAGGGATTTTCCGTTTAGATAAAATATATTTTTTATATCGTTGTGGTTATAAATACCTCTTGCTCTTCACTACTTTCTTCAGATGTACTAGTGTCGCTGCTGTCGGAACTACTACTACTCGAACTGCTGTCTTCATCGTCGTCGTCTTCTTCACTGTTATTATCTCCTTCTTCGTTATTGCCGTTGACTAGAAACAACAAAATTATGGTTTTCACAAATTAAATTAAGAAAAAGTTTAGAGAAGAATAAGAGCAAATAGACATCATTACGCTTAGTGTTGAAATTATGGGAATTTTATCGAATATTCGAAATATGACCTAATAAAAAATAATTAATGACAAATAAACAGCTACCATCCTTTCCTAAAATAAAGATCATAAAGAAAACTCGAACATAAAAAACAGGTAAAAGAAAGGATTTTTATTGAGAAGTAAAGATAGATACAAAAACGTTAAATCATAAATCAATAAATTCAAATGCAAGAAAATAGCAGATCATCGTAAGTGTTTACCAAACCTCGGCATTTAATTAAATTAACACACATTCTAATATTTACATATTTATATATTTACGTCTTTTAAATATAGGTTTCAAACAAACTTTATATTAACTATTGAATAAAATAGTATTATAGGTAATTCTCTTTGTACTAAGACGTTTACTTAAATATGCATTCATATTTTTTGTATTAGCTTTTTGATCTCTAGTTCGTAGTTCTAAACTGTTTTGGCTTTACATGTATAGTAGGGTTTTAGTAAAAAAAGGGTTAAATTAAATTTTTATGTTGTGACAAAACTGTGTTCACAGTTTTGAGGCATTTTGATTTGCCCCCGCATTTTGATTTCTTCAGGGGGAACGCTCCGCTTGTGCGGGAAGGTGCAGGAGGATGCACCCTTCTCAGATATGCCCGAGACTTCGCTGTAAGTGCAATAGAAAAAAGTTAGCACCGCCGCGTTTCGTTCTAGGCTACCATTTCTAGGGGCATTTTTGTGGAATTTTGATTTGCAACCCGCAGTCGCATTTTTTCAGGGGGAACGCTCCGCTTGTGCGGGAAGGTGTAGGAGGATGCACCCTTCTGAGATATGCCCGAGATTTCGCTGTAAGTGCGAAAGAAAAAAAGTTAGCACCGCCCCGTTTCGTTCTAGGCTGCCACTGGGGCTAGGGATGGATTTTATCGATATTTAAGTTGTTAAAAAAACATTTAAGATATTTATTTACATTGTTTCTTACGCGAACTTCTACTTTTAAAGTCGATTTTCTCAAAACAGCGCTTAAAAGATTTAACAAATTTACATTTAACATGTAATATCTTGAAATCTAGCACAAATATTGAAAAAAAATAAATGACTGGAATAAACGTTTTGCGTTGATTTTCTGTGAACACTATGGCGCTATTATTTTTATCGTAGGTATAATACAAGCAAAGATATTTGCAAAACAATGTAAGGAGTACCGCGTCTCGGTTTTGTTGTGGGAAAAGTAAGAGGGATTTTAGCAAGCTAATAACGCGTACATTAAGCTACGTCTCACCCATGGTAAACAAAACATATTTTCTTATGCGTTTTACTCGGTGGGTATTTATTTATTTCTTTCTTTTTTAAATACATACAAGCAAAGATATTTATTTTATCAATAAATAAAAGCCGTCCTAGGATATCATATGTGGTTTCACATAACTACAATTAGTAAGCTATGAAATGTTTGGAGGACTGGATTAAAAAACCAGTTAAAATTTACTGGTATAGGAAAATAAACAGAAGATAGTTTGATACAGCATTGCATACGAATATCAAACTAAAGAGTGGTTCAATAATTTATTAACCAAATCCAATTTGAAAAGCTTTTGAAATTATGGATAGCAAAAAGTGGAAATTGGAATAATTTCAGTACTTGCAAACCAGGAATCAGTATCTAAATCTTTTTTTGCAGATTGCCCGACAAAAATTTGTTTCTGCATGAAAAATAAATTTTATTCCTTACCAATGTACAAATGTCCTGGAGGATGCAAAAACCAGAAAAATAGTCATCGAAGCAGATTCGAGATCTGAGTGACTGCGTTTGTTCAGTTTTTCTTTCTTATTTCTTTCCTTTGAAATAGTTAATAAATAATTATACACAATATGTATTTTTATCCTACTCGACTATCCTACTAGACTGCAAATAACTTATCTGAATATTATGGAAAATATACTTCTGGTAGTTTTTTGCGTTTTATCAAAAGTCATTTAAAAGGACATGTCGCGTTTTGCATATATACTCCTCATATGGAAAAGATATGGAATCCGTATTATATTTATCAAAAACTTAATATCGAAAGAATCCAAAAAAATGTTTCAATTACTGCTTTTTTAAACATCATCGCAATCATAAGGGTGGATATAATGAACTGCTGCAATATTTTGGTGCAGACTCTCTAGAAAATAGACGCTTTAGTCAATAAATTACTTTCTTATACAAAATAGTAAATAACAAAATTAGTGATCCTTTACTCTTAACGCAAATAAACTTTAATACATCATCAGTAAATTTACGTAACTCTGTAACTTTCGTATGTAAATGTTGAAGAACAAATTATCATTTAAATTCTCCCTTGATTAGAATTTGTAATGCTTTTAACAAAATCACTGTCAAAATAGATATTCTCGGCATGACGTTAAGTCAATTTAGGAATGCTTTAAAAAATTCTTGAGTTTAATTTAGTTACATACCCAACTGATCTGAGAAAAGTTTATAGTTTCTATTCAATTTGGCATTTTGTAAATTTTATTAATTCTTTTTGGTACTACGACATACGAGTGTATGTAAGAATTTTTTTCTCATTTTGTAAAATTTTTACCTTATCTTTACTTATTTGTCTAAGTAATGATTAAAATGTTTACTGTTTTCTTCATCTTTTTTTATAAATTTAATTGAATTGTATGTGAGATTACATATCCACTTAATTTATTAATTTATTATTTACCCATTAATAGTATCAATTAAAATTTAATTATTTACATGTAATAACCTTTTTTTTCTTCTTTTTTACATTTAATTGAATAATGATTAATTACTTACAGCTTTTTCTTTATATTAAGTTAACGAATTCACATTTGATTCACCTTATGCCATTTTATAATTATAATTACTTAAGTAAGCTCTTACGCTGTAATTGGGATTTTTCCTGTTGAGTGAATAAAGAATACTGTTATTATTATTATATGAATTTAAGAAAGAAAAATAAATAAATACGCCATTTTGTATGGTATGCAACGTGTAAAACGCATCAGAAAATATAATTTGTTTACCGTGGGTGAGACGTATCTTCATGTATGCATTATTAGCGTGCTAAAATCCCGCTCCCTTTACCGACAGCAAAAACGAGACGCGGTACTCTTTACGTCGTTTTGAAAATATATTGTTTTCTATTATCCTAGTATTTACAGAAAATCAATGTACATATACGTTTATTTACAATAAAAAGTGTTAAATGAAATTTTGTTAAATCTTAAAAGTGCTGTTTCGAGATCGACTTTAAAAGTAGGAGTTCCCGTAAGAAAAAATGTAAATAAATATCTTAAATGTTTTTAAAGAACTTAAATACCGATAAAACCATTCACAGTTTTGTCACAACATAGCGAGTGTTGTCACAGTCACAACCTCCTCCTCCCCCGCACAGTTATTTTTTTGACGCCAACTAAATTCTGCTTAGGGATATACTACAACATGAGCCAAGTTGAAAATTTTATGCCCAACGGAATGAACGATAATATAACTAGTAGTATTTAGAATGCTTCTTATTTAATTAAACTGAGCGGTATACATACTTCACTTTAAATTACAGATGCGAATAGTTCAACATGAGACAGCGTGCGAAAGTTTTGCAACATCTTAAGAATCTCTGAAAATCTACAAACTCTAAACTACTGGATCGGTCGTTAATTTATTCCCTTAAAGATGTAACTATAATACCTCAACTTTATGTACAATTAATTGAAAATATGTTTAGTCCGTAGGAACATTTGTGTCATTTTACATTTCCAGAAGTGCTGTCTGAACAAATATAATTAAACCGATATCTATAACAAAAACTCTTCTAGTAACAAAGGCTCTTGGTGCTGCCAATAAAAACAGAAAATCGCAGGATTAATGTGATGCGTTGCGTAGAAAACAAGTCAACCTCATAATCATAATCAATCATTAAAGTAGACAGTCTGATACACGCCATACACATCTTCTCGATCAAAGTCAAACGCATAACAATATTTAGTGTACATGAAATATGATCCTGGTGAATGTAGAGTAAGCGCGTTCCATAATTTGCACCCCTTCTTGTGTATCAAACTGTGATAAATATAGCTGAAACCCTAAGTAAAGGCATTTAAATTAGTTTTTACCACATTAATCCCTCATTCCATAAATATTAACATCATTAAGCTTTTAGAAGCGCAAAATGAACTTGATGGTTTTGGTTGAATAGATAAATACGAAATTTTCAAAAATAAAACACACACTGATTATTATATGCCTTTTTAATTTCGCCTATTTAAACAATTAAAAATAATAATAGTTTAGATTTATATAATTTTTTTATGTAAAAGGATTATTTATTATTAATTATGCTGAGCTGTAATTATTGTTTTAGAACGCATTAAGGAAGTTGTGGCTGTAGAAAAATATGATATAAATGTAAAAAAATTAGTGCAGTTGATAGATTTTAATGTAAAAAATTATTTTCTCAAAAAATCTTTAATGTTTATGTAGTTTTTTATGCATAAATTGCATTTGAAAATAACAGACAATCTTATGCGAAATGGTAAGTTGTTGATACATTTATTATGATAATTTTATAAAAAATGATAAACAAATTTTACACCAAAGCATTTCACGTAAAAAAACTTTATTGTGCCACTAAAGTTTGGAATTTGTTACGAAGATAGTTTTGAATAAAAAAAATTAGTATGGAGAATTTGTCGATTGAACGCTTGATATAGTTTGCAAAGTAACATCGCATTGCGACAAACGAGCGGGAAACCTAAATGCTTTACATAGCTACATGCAGCACCATTGGCCCCTCGTAATTTACATCCTGAAAACAAAATCAGTTGTGTTAAATAAAAAGATACTGAGGTGATCCCACAGAAATAAAATAAATTAAAATAAAATTTAATTAAATAAAATACACCACACATTCCAAATATCTAACGTATAAATTATATACGATGGATTATAATTAGAATGCACCACACATATTCTTTATTTCTCTCAGCTAGCTCAGGTTTGCTCGGTAAAACATAAATTATTTGAATTGCGAGACTTATATACTTTTATGCCTGGAAACAAGAAGAAACTTAATCTGTAAGCATTAAAGCTCCTGCAAGCAGGAAAACTGCTACTAGAATCTGAACTCAAAAGAAAAGAATGCTGTATGCTTGTATTAGCATCAATTAAACACATATGTAAATTGAAAACACAAAAACTTTATTCAACAAATAAAAATAAAATTCGAAAAGAAAGTCAAAGGGAAAGAAATTGTTGTACGAAATATTACAAGTGAAAATTGAGAATAAATTCTCAAGTTTGCTCAAACGTTAAGAATAGTCGTCGTAATCTGACATAGGATTAGGACAGTCATTCGTTTGAGCAAACCAACACAAATGATATTTAATTATAAATAAAAATGTTAAATAAATAAATTAAGTAAAAATAAATCAAAATAAAAATAAATTTTTTATTTAAAAAAAATTTAATTGTTTTCTTTAATTGAAGTTAAGTAAATTCTTAAAAGAACTTAATAAATTAAATCAAATAAACATTTATTATTTATCAGAATGAACTTTACAATTTAAATTATTTTTCCTTTAATTGACGATAATCAATTATTTTTTTAACCAACCTGGTATGTTCAATGTAATTTCCTTTTTTTAAAATTAATCCAATTGGTAGCACTGCTATAAAACCAAACAGCTGATTGTTGTTTATAAAAAGATCAATGCGATGATCGATGAACAAAATAAATTCACTTGAATTTATTATGAAAAAAACACTTTCACTTTTATATTCGTAGCACAATAACAAAATCTTCATTAAATTCCTTTAAAATATTCAGGTAACACTCTTCTATTTATTTTCAAACTTTGTTTATTGTAATGACACTTGTCAAACATATGGTTAACTAATCTAACCTCAATTTTACAGATATTTTTATCTGGAGCCGAGGGTGGTTACGCTTTTATCGACTAATTTTGTTCCAAAATGCATCAGCTTATATAGGAAATGCCATAACAATTGAAATCTATGACACATTTTCGAAAATAAAAGACAATCGAGCGACGCTCGTGACGTCACTAATTCGACAGCTGTTTCTGGATTAGCACAAATCCCAAATCTGCTATGATGAAGTTGTAGATCTTAAAACGCTGATCAAAAAACTATTGTACATGTATGGTCCCAAAATGAATGGTAGAGCAGATATTCACGAAAAACGTTTAACAATGTACAATTCTCGTTATACGTAATTACATATACAATTTAACAAATCAAAAGTTCATCCTTTTCAAAATGGTTAAAGGAATATAAGATCTAAGTAATACAATTGTTTTCTACATAAAAACATCTTTACAAATTAATACAAACATGATTTTCTTACAGTACGATATGCCATAAATGCAAACAGATGCTTACACACATGCCAGCTTCAAAATAAATTCAAAGTGCATAAATCAATTTATGCACAAAATATCCAGTGTGCAGTGCTTTAGACACTCACAAGTAGGTATTGCCCCTATTGGCCTGCCCCCCACTCCTTTTATGCAAATGACCTGCGATCTAATTAATATTCAAATGAGGCGTGGTCTAATTAAATGCGCGAATTAAATTAATTGATCTAATTAAATTAAATTAAATTAATTCACGGTATCATTTACATATCTCATCTCTCATTTACATATATCATTTCTCATATGCATGCGCGAATTAAATTAATTGATCTAATTAAATTAATTCACGGTATCATTAGCATATCTCATCTCTCATTTACATTTATCATTTCTCATATGGATGCTCGAATTAAATTAGTTCACGGTATCATTAGCATATCTCATCTCTCATTTACCTAGCTCATTTTTTATGTGCATACGCAAATTAAATTAATTCACGGTATCATTAGCATATCTCATCTCTCATTTACATTTATCATTTTCTCATATGCATACTCGAATTAAATTAATTCACGGTATCATTTGCATATCTCATCTCATTTGTCATCTCTCTCTCATATTTATGAGATAATTTATTTTAAAATAAATCTTATGCTTTTCAATTACTGTCATTCTTAAAGTTTTATTTAAATATAAATCTAAACGTCATAAGGCTAACATTTAAATACATCTGAGTAACATAATTAACCCGTAGAAACTTGAAATGTATGTTAACCCTATCGCTATACATAGTAAACGCTGTTAAATAATAATATTTAACAGGAATCATCATCATGTAATAGGTGTTAACCAGCAAAAGCAATTATCAAGTTGAAATATTTGTAGGTGCATTAATCATTTTCGTCTTTTAAAACAACATCTTTACAAGAATAATAAATTATTGTTTTAAATAAGTATTGACAATAACTAACCCTTTGTGTTAATCACGAGTTATTCATGAAGAAACTTCGCGGAATTTTAATACAGATGTAAAGGTTAAAAGGTTACACGTATATTTTAAATCCCTTTTATTTATTTATTTAAAAATTAAAAGCTTAAAGAACACTCATAACAAAAGGAATAGCTTCTCGAAGATAACACACTATTGAATGACAAATTTTAAAATGTATTGTTGTTAAAAACATAAAACATAGAAAAGGAATCATGTGTAATACCCTTTTAAATTCAAAAACTTATTTGAAATCTTGTAAAAATATTATAAATGTTTTTAAGTAGAAACTCCCATTAGTACTATCTTACAGGAACAGAATATTATAGTGAATCATTAACACCTTAAAACCACAACTCTACAAAACAATAGATTATTGTTTTAAAAAGTAATGACAATTACTCATCTTTTGTGTTATTCTGCATGAGCTAATCATAAAGAAACTTCAAGGAATCTGTCACTTGTTTACTATTACATATCTCTTAGGAATGTAGACAGATTTGATGTACGCTTCATTAAATTTTTAAAACAATAATTTATTATTATTGTTACTTAAGACAAAGTGTTTTTATAATAACTAACAGATTTCTTTGTGTTATTTTAAAAATAATAATGTTCATGACGTACTAATTACGCAAACGTCGAAAACTAGTACAAAAACCCCGAAATTTCTGTTTCCCAATCATTCCAAAAGTGTTCTTCGAATCAAGATAGTTGCATCTAGTGCAATATTAAAATCAGGTATGTTTTATATTTGCTTATATTTTAAAAACTGTTGATTTACGATTGTTTATAGATTAACTTCCATTTAGACCGTCTACAATTTCGTATCTTTGAGAAATATTAATTTTCCTTATTTGAAATCAATCATGTAAGTGTTTTAATTTTTTAATTATTTTATGAAAACTAATCATTTTGAACTTTTTAGATCGTCTAGAATTCCATATTAATAAGAAATATTATTCCCTTATTTCTTCTGAAATTCAATTGGTAAGATATTTATGTTTTAACTATATTTCTACCTCTATACCTTGTGCTCAGGGAGTACTTACCTAGCCGAACACAGCGGACCAGGTCTAAAATACGGTGTGTGAGACCGCACACCGTGTGTTCATTCCTGTTTCCCTTCTATACCTAATGTTCTTAAGCCCCTCTAATGAGACTGCACTTATTATTTTTGAAATTTGTTTCAGATTAAGTTATTTATGTTTTAACTATATTTCTACCTCTATACCTTGTGCTCAGGGAGTACTTAATTACCTATCCGAACACAGCGGACCAGGTCTAAAATACGGTGTGTGAGACCGCACACCCTGTGTTCATTCCTGTTTCCCTTCTATACCTAATGTTCTTAAGCCCCCCTAATGAGACTGCATTTATTATTTTGAAATTTGTTTCAGATTGACTGCATTTCCTATATACATACATCTTATCCAAAATGTCTTTTCTCTACAAAGTAATCAACGAAAGTGTGTCCACTATAAAGAAGTTTGGTACACAGAAACACAGAGTGGTATTTAAAGTCAACGATGCACCAGACAGCGAAGACCATTTGGACTTTTTTTAAATCGGCTGTTAATCAAATTTTATCGAATTTATTAAATCGAGCACAGTCTTCGGATAAAATTGGGGCTACATTTGAATTCGATAGCTTCAAGCAAAAACTGCCAGGTTACATGAGCTTCAAAAGAGCCGATGAAATCACGTTTAACGATGTCTGGGGCACCCTTGAAAGCATCCTACAGTCCGACCCCGAAGCGCTCAGCTCTGATACGTTTAGGCTTATAGCTACAATTGTGACACCACCTGTTGGGCAGGGACCTAGACGTGCTGGGCTTTATAGCTCCTTCGCTAAAGAGTGTAGCAAACGTAGAGGGATTGTCAGTATTAAAAACAACGACAACCTCTGTCTACCTCGAGCTCTGGCTGTAGCTAAGGCTCATGTAGATAACAGCACCGATTACAAGAAGGTAAGGGATAATCAGGGTACGCAAAAAATAAAGGCTGAGGAGTTGATGCGAGGAGTCGATGTAACTGTCATTCCAGCAGAGGGAGCAGGGGTCAACGAGTTAAGACTCTTCCAACAGCTCCTGGCCCCTAACTACAAGATCACGGTGTATAGCTACGGTACAAAAGGTCGCGATGTGATCTTTGAAGGTGCTGTTGATGCTGAGAAGAAGATCAATCTCCTGTACCATGAAGGCCATTACAATGTAATCACTTCTCTGACCTCAGCCTTTGATTGTAAGTTCTTTTGTGAACATTGTCACGCCCCGTACGATCATAAAAGTCATCATAGGTGTGTGAAGTCCTGTATAGGCTGCGGTAGTTCTCCGCCTTGTGTAAGACAAGCCTTGTTGATCAGGTGTCAGGACTGTAGAAGAGATTTCAAGTCAGCAATGTTTTAGCAAACACAGAGGTAAAATGTGTCAGAGCGTTAAAAAGTGTGAAGACTGTTTTAGGATCATAAACCTCAAAACCAGAACAGAAGCTCATGTACTCGGAGAAATCTACTGTAAGATGTGCCAGAGCCATATTCCGGAGAATCATTTTTGCTACATACGACCATCGGGTAAAATGGCTGAGAAGCAAGACGTTCTATTCGTGTTCTTTGACTTGGAGATCCGTCAAGAAAAGGAAATTGCACCCGACGTGAAACTACACGAAGCAAATTTATGCGTTTTCCAGCAGGTTTGCCCTGAATGCTATGATTCTCCGGGTATGTTGATATGTAAAAGATGCGGTGTGCGGGAACAAATCCTAAAAGAAAAATGTATAGAGGGTTTTATAACGTATCTGTTAGAGGTAAGGAAGAAGTTTAAGAAAGTCATAGCAGTTGCTCATAACGGGCAAGCTTTTGACACCCAATTCATCTTAAACCACGTTATTACAAACATCTCAATAAAACCAGAACTCATCGTGCGTGGTACAAAAATTCTCCTACTTGAATTAGATAATCTAAAATTCATAGATTCGCTGAACTTTTTTCCTATGGCTCTGGCAGAGTTGCCTAAAGCCTTCGATTTACCGGCTCCCAAGGATACTTCCCGCACCTATTCAACATCGAAGCCAACGCCAACTATATCGGCCCGTTACCCGACGTCAAATTCTACAGCCCGGATACTATGAAGCCAAAAGCTCGTGAAGAGTTCCTAAAGTGGTACGATGCAAATAGGGACACAGAGTTCGATATGCAACGTGACCTAGTCGGATATTGCAGAACCGACGTTGATATTCTGAAGAGAGCCTGTATCCACTTTAAGAATCTCTTTATTAAAGAATGCGATGTTAATCCGTTCACGGAAGTCATCACCATAGCCTCTGCCTGCAACCTTATGTACCGGAGGAAATTCCTTAAAGAAAGTACCATAGGGATCATTCCGAGAGGTGGTTACCGCCGAGCAGACAGTCACTCCGGAGTAGCTCTGGTTGCTGTGGGAGGAACAGCAACGCGGTGTACAAATTCAAAATGCAGGCAGACAGCGAGAAGTTATCGTGGGCGGTCAAAAGGTAGACGGGCTGTATGAAAGACAAATATTTCAATTCCATGGTTGCTTCTATCACGGCTGTCCTACTTGCTACATCACTAGGCGTGATGAACCTCTACATAACGACCCGGCTGATACTATGAATATGCGTTATGAGAAAACTCAGGCTACAACGGAAAAATTCAAATCCATGGGTTACGATGTTACTGAACAATGGGAGTGCGACTTCAGGAAGAAGTTAACACCTGAGATGAAACAGCTAGAGAAGCATCCAATACTCTTAAACACACCGCTAAATTCGCGTGATGCTTTTTACGGCGGACGTACAGGAGCTGCAAAATTAAAGCGGGTTGCAGAAGACGGGGAAAAGATCCGGTATGTCGACGTATGCTCCCTTTACCCCTGGGTATGCAAGTACGCCAAATTCCCAGTTGGCCATCCGGAAGTTTACGTAGGCAAGGCGGCTTGTGAAAAGCTAATCAGGGATAAAGGGAGCCTGGAAAACATCAACGGCATAATAAAATGTACAGTGTTACCGCCGCAAGATCTGTATCATCCGGTCTTGCCCGTCAAAATGCATCAAAAGCTGCTGTTCCCTCTATGTCGCTCCTGTACTGAAGACCTCAACCAAGCAGAATGTCATCATTCCGTTGCCGAACGAGTCTTTAGCGGAACATGGGTCGTAGATGAGGTGGTTACAACGGTACGAAAGGGTTACATCATACAAGATGTACAGGAGATCTGGTCATACGATGTAACCCAGTATGACAGGAAGTCGATGGACGGCGGTTTGTTTTCGGGGTTCATAGATAAGTTCCTGAAAATGAAGCAGGAAGCTAGCGGATGGCCCTCTACAACATGCTCCGATAACGCTGCAGCTGATGAAGTCCGAAAACAAGCCTACGTTGATGAGTATGTCTTGAACGAAGGAGTCCTCCTGGAATCGTCGAAAATAGTGAAAAATCCCGGATTGAGATCGCTGGCCAAGTTGATGTTAAATTCATTTTGGGGTAAGTAGTACAATAGTTTTACGTGGTTTTCTTTACTTAATAATAATTGTATTCTAGGGAAATTTGGTCAACTTGAAAACCAGCCAAAAACTTCGATTATCAACAAGCCCAAGGAGTTTTTCGATTTACTTTCCAAACCTAGCGTAGAAGTCAACAACGTGCAGGAGATAAATGACGAGGTGATTGCGGTTAACTGGCAACATAAGGAGGAAGCAGCAGATCTTCTATCGTCAGTCAACGTGGTCATCGCGGCATTTGTCACTGCACAGGCTCGACTTAAGTTGTATAGCTATCTGGATCAGCTAGGCGAGAGAGTGCTGTACTATGGCACAGGTAACAATTATTCATTTCTCTCTTATAATTTGATAACTACTAAGTATATTTTTTGTTACAGATTATGTAATATATGTGTCCAGGCCCGGGGAAGAAGATCTACCAACCGGCAACTTCCTGGGCGATCTCACGGATGAACTCAAGGATTACGGACCAGGGGCATACATTATAGAATTTGTATCAGGGGGTCCTAAGAATTACGCCTATAAGGTATATTGTCCGGCCACGGGTCTAGTACACGTAGTCGTAAAGGTGAAAGGGATCACCCTCAATCACGCAGCGGCTCAAAAAATAAACTTTGACTCCATGTTGCCTCTGCAAGACGACATGGACTCAAAGATTATGATTGAGTCCAACAACATACGAAGAACCACGCAGCATCAACTCGTCACCAGGACCGAATCAAAGGCCTATAGAATAACGTTCGGCAAGCGACGTCGTATAGAAGATTTTGATTCCGTCCCATATGGGTACAAGAAACAAGCTCGCATGTAAATATTTAAACTCTATGTATATATATTTAGGAAATTTTACGATTGTAGTTTGTAATGTGTATATATTTTATTTTCACAGTCATCTATGTATATTTTACGATTGTAGTCTGTAATGTGCATATATTTTATTATCACTTTGTATATTAGTTTTGTATTGTATATAATTGTATCTGTTAAGAATTTTTAACAGTTCTTTAAAGTCATATCTTTTACAACTAAATATGTTTCAATCTTGTATTTTTATTTACATGAAATTCAGATGTTTTATAGAATTATAGAATTGATATTTTAAATTGTCTTTTTCATGTATTATGTTATTAATTATTTTGTAATGTTATAACATGTATTATATTATTCGTAAATAATAGATGTAATATGATTTATTTCTTGTCTTTTTATTTCTGTAATTTAAGGTAAAAATAAAAAGCAAATATTTTATACAAAAACTTTTATTGAAAGAAAAAAATACAGTTCATATTGATATATAATACTAAATTATATCTAGAAAAAAATGCATTTCATACTGATATATAATACTAAATTATATCTAAAATTATACATAAGTATACTAATAATAATACTATAAAGGAGCTATTGAGTGAGTAGATCTTCCTTCTTTATCCAGGACTTTTCATTTAAACCGAGCCATTTCACGTAAATGTAACCCTTGCTGCGGCGTTTAAGTATTTTTTGAACTAGGTATACATCAGGTTGTTTGGTTTTTTGCAGCTCGAACTCGTAGAAAGCACCTCGAACGGGAACTCCGTGTAGATCTTCCAACAAGTATGTGAAAGGTTTTGTAAATTAAACTTTAACTACTTTGAATAATTCAGTTGACCAGCTAGGTGTATATCCCTTGGAAAAGACTCATTTGAATTTGCTTATACGTACGATGTCATTCAAATCCAACCTACGTTTACTGATAGTTTTTACATTAGTGTTATACACTGACAGCTGTGTCGTAGGTTTAACAGATGCAGGAGGCATCCCTATTGTTCTATGTTTTGTATTATTATAGCTATCAACTACTCGTTGTAATACATCGACCCATTTAAATTTCCCTCTGTAGCTAAACTCCTTATACAGCTTTTGCTTAATTGTACGAATAACTCGTTCGACTATTGAAGCCTTAATCACGGAATACGTAGAGTAATGATTTATGTTGTATTCATTCATTAACTTTTTAAAATGTTTATTATAAAACTCTTTCCCGAGATCAGACTGTAAATTTTTAGGTATGACTGAATCCTTAAAGATACTACGAACCTGCTTTGTCACCTCTTCTCCGGTCTTAGTCTTCAGCGGACGTACATACAAGTATTTCGAATAACAGTTTATCATCATCAGTATGTAACGATAACCCTTATTTACTTTAGCGTAGGGAATAAACTCCGCTAAATTTATTTGAAACAAATCATCATAAGCCTTTATTATAGTACTACGTCTTTGAAAATTTTTTCTAGCAGATCTATGTATTTCATCGACAACGGTTTGTTTTGAGTTCATCTCTGTTAATAACTGCAGATACTCAAATTATAAGTTATGTAAGACTGAACTATTAAATAGAATGTAAAGTAATATATCCTACGACTATTGTGAGGTTCTTTGAGTAATTAACAAATTTTGTAGGTCTACAAGCGGTGATCTATCAAAATTTTTAGATCTAGAATCTGCTTTAGCAAGAAGCCATAATGTTGCCTTAGACAGTTCTATACAAAGCGAGGTCAGAGTTTTAATACTATCACGTAGCGTGTTGTGACTGTTGTTAGATATCTCGCTATCCATATGCCATTTTGTAACTGCATCCTCTGCATCTACGGGGTCCGCTAAATTGATTAATCTTCGTTTCTTACAGTCAATAGTTTTATTTTCTAGTATTAAAGCATGTTTGTTTGTTACCAGATCCAAATCATTAATAGCGTAGCCTGCGTTTGTAATTCTTTTGTTTTTTAAATCGAAATTCTGATCCTCTGTTAGCTTAAATCCTACACCGGGAGGACCTGGAACTGTTACAGCACCCCCAACTATTGAACGTCCAAACAAATCTATAGTAGCATTCATAATGCTAATGGTAACGAACTGACTACTTGCAGCTGTGATGAAATATTTTATTCTATAATATCTTCTTCTTTTAACTCGGAAATAATTGAAATTATTTCGTTTTCATTCAGAGGACTACTGTTACCGGCTTCTTTTACAGCAAATAACAAACGAAGTCGGTCGACAAGTTCGTTAGCTTTATTCCAGTAGACGTATTCGACTTTACAATCGCTTAATTTTTTAAAATTTGACAATGATGATGATAGTCTAATACCTAAATCTTTGATTCTGGATAAGTTCGGTTTAATTATATAATCATACTTCCAATGTTTAACAGCTGTTAGTTTACCCTGTGGTCTATAGGGTTTCTTATGAGCGTTAGTAAGGGCTATTATCTGCATATAATTATTGATATCAGCTTGCGATGGTGTAGACTCTAATTCTCTAAACGTGGGTAAGTCAAACAGACCGGGTGTTGCTTCGAAAGCGTTGTTTTTAATTATGATGTTTGTATCACGTATAGTCACAGGGGAAGATGCAAATGTCTACGCGTCTCGATCAATTTTATATCTAATACCGAATCTAGTTCTATTTATGTTGCTACCACCCCTAGCTATTAGCATACCGTAATGAGTACGGAGATTATGAGTTTTATTAGATTCTTCTTCTTCATCTGCTTCCGATGATGATGATGATGATGCAACAGGTTGTTTTTTAACTTTCAACAGGGGAATATAACTAGCAGTAGTAGTAGTAGTAGTAGTAACAGCAGATGGTTGTGTTTTAATTTTCAATAGGGGAACGTTAACTGATTCGGCAATAGTTTCCAAAGGAGATATAACCTGTTTATGAGTATCACGATAAATACGTTCTGCTTCAGATTTATCACGACGAAAGTAAGCAAATTTTCTGCGTATAGCCTTGCGTGCGTTTATTATTTTACGTTTTAAACTTAAATCGTATGAGCTCGACATGTTGACAACTCTAAAAGACGACTAAGCGAATTGAATCTAATTATAAACTTATATATGTATCAAAACCTTTCCGATATCTACCGCTGTTTAGGGAACAATCTTTATTAATAACTAGGAAATCATACGGATCCTTCCAACACATACGACAAATGTTTTTGAAGTCCTCATAGCTAACATCTCCTACAACATGATCCCTATACACATGCTTTAAATTTAATTCGTCGTGTTTGAAAAGAATAATCAAGTTTGCGTTATCCCTTATCAAATGTCTCGGTATCTTTGCATATGTCTGACCTAAATAAAACGAGTCAACACCCCCTTATGTCTACCCATACTAAAATATTCTCTAATTTCTTCCTGTTTGTCACAAATAATATCGTCGAAAATGAATACTGAATTAGGTTTGATGCTGCTAGGACTGATTACGTCATAGTTTTCACTAAACTCTTGATAACCAATGTTTTTAATAGGTTTCATAACTTCCCTTAAGAATTCGTATTTCGGTTGAAATAAGGATTTGGCATACAGGTAGATGTTTTCAAATTTTAATCCGTTTTCACTAATCAGTAGACCTAACATAACATTAGTTTTACCGCAGGAAGAAGGACCGCTCAGAATGGTTCGACAAGACGTAGGTAATAAGTCACCATGTTTTCTATCATTGTCAGATTGTAGAGATACATCGCTGTCTAAATTAAATATGTTTAGCGTTTTCTTTTGTTTAACAGTTTTCATTATGGTATGCGTACGTGTTTAGTCACGGTTTCATTGAACGGGTTATATTCTATCAAGGAGTCGTGCAGGATCAAACAATGTCTTTGTTGTATTAGTAAATGCAACGGAAGATTCAAGTTCTAATATAATATCGACAGTGGAATCCTTGAAACTCTCTACCTGTCTCGAACAATCCATTACAAAAACAGGGTATAATTTTAAATAATCGATTAAACAGCTATCAGTCGATCCTCTACCTATATCATAGTAATTCTCGCGAAAACGTGTTTAATTTAAATATGCAGGAATGTAATCCTTACTACTGAAATCGAGATTTAAACGTTTCTGCGGAAACACTTGCGAATTTAAATACAGCTTAATATCGACTAGGTTCGAATGAGTAAATGTAGTAGGGTTACCGATTCTTATACCCAACTGACGTTCGTCTTGTAAAACTACAAGGACCCAGCGCGGTTTTTCCAATTCATTTGAATTCTTTATACGCCAAACCTGATTTTTAGTAGTTCCAAGCGACGGTAGTTCGTGTAATTCCCATCGCCTAAATGGAATGATAATAGAAGAATTATTTCTCAAACTTTCAACTAAGTTCAACTTGCTTTCGTCCGATAATAATATATATGAGGAACCTCCCAAGACAGTCTATCAATCTTGATTTCTACATCAGTACCTGCATCTCCGGCGGCGCTTTTATAGCAATTAAAATCATTCGTAGAACGTATCAAAACTAACTGACAGCTCATATGAGGAATAACTTTCTTGTAATCATCTGCAAACCCGAACATATCCTTTAAAGGAATTCTACACGTGAAATTGAACACGTTATTCCCCGCATTATGTAACAGGCCATTTCCGTTTTCGAGTTCGATCCCCCATGCACTACTGGATAAAGCCCGATCCTCGGCACCTTGTGAAACGAGACCTTTTATATTACTTGTAATACCCGGATGTTTACACACATCGATGATTTGATTCGTACCTAATATTAGTTGAATTTCGTCAAACAGAAAGTAGGCAAAATTGTTTACCGGTAGGAATTCTACGTTGACTTTTCGAGTCATAGTACCTTTAACAAAAATGTAGCTATCGTACAAAGCTAAAACATTATCCGAATTTTGTATGGTGATTCTAATAATGTCTGAATAATTTACGTTTAATGTAAACGGCAAATAGGTATAGAAGTCCTCTTTTATTATATCTGTATCGACACGAGGTTTTTGAAATATATTTAATTTATCATTAGCAAAGATACTTTTTGTGTTAATATGCAATTTACTTCTTTTCGACATGTTGATGTTGTACTTTAAAACCTAGAGATTCAAGAAACAGCCGATTCTCTTTAGATAACTTTATACGTAAGAGGTCCGTACTAGTCGGTGTACGAAGACGAATGACCCTCGAATGATGCGAGGTATGGTTTATTCCCATTTTTCACGTTTAAGTTCTAGTCTTATACTTGTGAAGGTATCTTCAGAAAAATTTACCAGTTGTCCACTCGAGTCTACTAATCGAATGGTAATATTATCAATTTCACTGACAGTGACAGGAAAGACAGTAAATCACGTGTGTTGGTTCCTTCTCAATCAGGTATCCAGGTGGTACGCAGAGACCGAATTCAAAGATTGTATGACACGGTTGATTATTTCTATACGCGCCCCCTGTAATATTCGTGTCTACAAAGATGTTCGGGGTAGAGAGTATATCGACAATTCGATCTGATACGTGTCTGATACCGGATAGTAATATACGATTGTTAAATCCTAATAGAGAGCCTATACTGTTCGGTTTGTTAAAATTTATAACGGCTGAGGCAATCTCACACTTTCCTGTATTAGTGTTAGCCTTGATTTGTAGTAGTAAATCTCCTTCTTCAGGATCGTTCGTATTAATTTGATTCTTTATATAGTTAGCGATTTCTGACAATTCGTAACTACCGGTTGTGATAGTTATCTCTTGATCTCCGTAATAAAATTTATTTTACCCTGGAAATATATTCCGTATCGTATGACTTGTATATAGGCCAACTAATCCTATGGAATATCTGTATTGCTCACGATCTAGTTGTATATTCATATATAATATCACAAGTGGTCTGATTTTTCCCACAAAATTTGTCGTTTCAGATATGAGTAGCTTTGCAACGAAAATTACTCGTCTCCTGCGTCGACTCGTGTAATTTTCCAAAAGCAAAAGCTACGAATGTCTTAAACGATAAATTTTGCAAGAAAAAATTAGACCACGAGTTGTATTCGGCTTGACAATCCACCGAGCAAATTTTTATTTAGCGTGTGTAGTTAATATTAATTTAATTAAATTTGACATTTCATTTTGACAAGTGGTTTTTTCTTAGTGAAAAAACTACTAGTGGTTTTTTCACTATAAAACTAATTTCATTGGTCCCAATTTGAAAAATTCTGTAATTTGATTGGTTAAGAATTTTCGAGTTGGATTGTCACTATAAAACTAATTTCATTGGTCCCAATTTGAAAAATTCTGTAATTTGATTGGTTAAAAATTTTCGAGTTGGATTGTCGGATAAATACTACCGGTAGAGAGGATCTTTCCATTACCGTACTCGGTGATGGTTTTAGCCATACTTGTGCCATAAGATGTGCAGAGTTGCGTACCATCATAAAAGCCAGGAATTATACTAAACTAACGGATGTTGTAATTGGCGTGAAAGATGAAGAAAGGATCAAAATTTCGAATCCGATACATAATTCATTTTTCATACGAACGCAAAATAACGGAAATAGACAAGGGAAATTTGTTTCAAATAGGTACAATAATAGGAGTAGACAATTTAATAATTACAATAAACAAACAGATAGAAATCAGAAACACAGTAACCAGAGAATTTTTTATAATAATAATAACAACTTTCGAGGTCGTAGTAGCAGCTATTATTCAAATGGTCGTACACAACAAAATAGACGTAATATGGGTCACCAGAAGGTTTTTGTTGCAGACGTTGCAAGTTCGTCAACTTCCACTCCAAATACCGTATCATTCGATACTTCAAATGATACTTCACGCACTTTGAATTCTCAAATTAATTCTGATTTAGAGGTAAGAGAACGAAACAAAAGATTTTTTCGTTCCTAAAAGTAATAATAGCAATACAAATGAAATTGTAGTTTTAAGTTTGAATGGTATGAATTGCGTGCAAGTGAGGTATGGAATGCAAGATATGTTATTTTTGTTGGACACGGGAGCAAGTGTTAGTGTAATTTTTTCTGAAAATATTCATAGTAATGAAATTGTTGATACATCCAAAAAGATAAATATTATGGGTATAGGTGCTACAATTTCAGTAGGATTAGCAAATATTTTATTCTCGTTAAATAATAAGGAAATTCGACATGAATTCCTAGTAATGGATAAATTTAATTTAGATATACAGGGAGTCCTAGGTTCAGATTTTCTTTTCAAATATGGAGCGAATATAAATTATGAAACATTTTTATTTTCATTTTGGATTGATAATGATAAAATATCAATACCTATGTTGTCTAAATTTGATTATTACATAGCAATACCACCTAGATGCGAAATAATCAAATATTGTTCAAGCGATTGTAGGGGTGATTATGTTGTAATTCCTGAGGAGATATGCGAAGGTGTATTTGTTGCAGGTGTTATATCTAAGGCTGAAGATGAAAAAATAGCGGTAAAATTTCTAAATGTTAATGATCGTGAAATAAAGATCAAGAATTTTAAACCTAAACTGGAACAGGTATCTAACTTTGAAAAATATTATTTTGGTAAAAATAAAATATCAGTTGATAAAGTGTTAGATTTGATTGATTCATCTTCACTCAGTACTGAGGAGACACTGTCTATTCAAAAGATATGTGCAAAATATGCGGATGTCTTTCATTTAGAAGGAGATCCTCTTACAGTTACTAACCTGTACCAACACAAACTTCAACTGCATAAAGATGCTTCACCAGTTTATGTAAAACCATATAGGTTACCGCATGCTCAAAAACAGAAATACACAATCAAGTTCGTAAGATGCTTAACGAAGGTATTATTGAAGAAGCAAAATGCGAATGGTCTTCACCTCTCCTAATAGTTGCGAAGAAGGCGGATCAGGAAGAGGTCAGGAGATACAGAGTCGTGGTTGACTATCGATTGCTGAATAAACAAATCAGAGATGACAAATTCCCACTACTATGCATTTCTGAAATTTTAGACTCTTTACCCGGTGCTCTTTTGTTCTCACATCTAGATTTGTCTCAAGGATATTTTCAGTTAGAACTAGATAAAAGTAGCCGACCGTTAACAGCATTCACAACAGATGAAGGTCAGTTTTAAATGAAAAGGCTTCCAATGGGATTAAAAGTTAGTCCGAGTGCATTTTCTAGACTTATGACTGTAGCATTATCTGGTTTAAATTATGAATCATGTTTTATTTATTTGGATAATATAATCAATTTTTGGTAATTCGTTAGAAAATCATAACAGAAATCTTGTAAGAGTTTTACAGAGGCTTAGAGAAGTTAACTTAAAACTGAATCCTAAGAAGTGTGATTTTCTCAAAAAAGAAATTTTATATTTAGGGCATCAAATTTCGTCAAGTGGAATATCCCCAGATCCAGAGAAGTCAAAGGTAATTTCCGAATATCCCATTCCCCAAAATGCGGATGAAGCAAAGCGTTTTGTAGCTTTCGCAAACTATTATCGAAAATTTATACGGAACTTCGCACAAATTGCACAACCACTTACTGAATTGTCGAGAAAAGGAAAAATTTTTAATTGGACTGATAAGTGTCAGGAATCCTTTGCTGCTTTAAAACATTCGCTAATGAACCCCCCGGTATTACAATATCCAGATTTTTCAGAAAATAATACTTTTGTTCTAAAAACTGATGCCGGTGGATATGCTATTGGATCGGTTTTGTGTAATAGCAATGACAAGCCTGTTGCTTTTGCTTCTAGAGTTTTGAATCCAGCCGAGGAAAATTATTGTACAGTAGAGAAAGAGCTGTTAGCAATTGTTTGGAGTATAAAGCATTTTAGACAGTATTTATTTGGAAGAAAGTTTCAAATATTGTCGGATCATCGTCCACTAATATATTTATTTAGTATGACCAATCCCTCTAGTCGTTTGACTAAATTTAGGTTAATTTTAGAAGAATACGATTTTACGGTACACTACATCCGAGGTTCTCATAACGTAGTTGCGGATGCTTTGTCACGTATAAGTATAGATTTGAGTGAATTGAAAGATATGAGTGCAAGAACGAATAATAGTGTGAATGTGATTACGCGAGCGCAAATAAAAAACTTAAATATAAAGAAACATCAGGAATTAGTAGATTCTACTAAGGAAAGGCCTGATCATCCTGGACTTGTAGAAATATTGAAACGTCCTGTTGATAGTGTAGAATTATGGCCAATAGATAAAGAAGCATTTAATCAACAAAATAGGAAAAGAAACCATGGTTATATACAATATAAAAATTTTATATATGATGAGTTATCTCAAATTATTTATTTTAACTATGATCATCGATCAACGTTTGACTTAGGTACATCGTTAAGAGATCTAGAAAAAATATGTAAACGTTATAACATTGCGCAATTATGTATTATTAAAAATACAGAAAATAATCAATTTATAAGACATTTATCGCGATACAAAATTGACATATTGACTAATAACATTAAAATATGTATTGTCCAAGGTGTCGAACGTGTAGAAGACAAAGAATTGAGACAGTTGTTACTGAATGATTTTCATAACTTACCTACAGGTCATGCTGGAACAAACCGCATGTATAACAATATCAAGAAATATTATTTTTGGTCTGGACTGAAGGCAGATGTAGAGAAATTTGTAAAAAGATGTAATGATTGTCAAAGGCATAAGTATGCTACGATTCATAAACAACCAATGACTATAACTACTACAGCTATTTCAGCTTATCAAAAAGTATTCCTTGATTTAGTTGAACCTATTAAAACAGATGTTGAACATAACGCATTTATTTTAACAATTCAATGTGAACTCAGTAAATTTATAGAGTGTTATCCACTACCTAATAAAGAAGCTTTTACTGTGGCGAAAGCTTTTGTGGAAACTTTATACTGCGATATGGTATACCACAAGAAATTGTAACCGATCAAGGTAAAGAATTTTTAGCACACGTGTTTCAAGATCCATGTAAATTGTTAGGGATAAAAACATTAAATTCAACAGCATACCACCATGAAACCCTAGGTGCTTTAGAAAATTCACACAAGCATCTTAGTGCTTATTTGCGAATTCAAGTGTCAAAACAACCCGAAAATTGGGGAACTTGGGTTCCATATTGGTGTTTTGCATTTAACAATACTGTGCATACTTCAACCAAGTATTATCCTTATGAACTCGTCTTTGGGAAACTTTGTCAAATACCATCAAATCTTACTAATAAAATAGAACCATTATATAATTTTGATAGTTACGTTGAAGAATTAAAATACAGACTTCAGCAAGCTAACAATGACGCTAGAAATAATTTAGTAGTATCAGAAGAAAAGCGAAAAGATAGATTTGATAAACATTGTACTAATGTAATTTATCAAGTAGGAGACGAAGTTCTTGTAGTAAATGAAAATAAGAGTAGTAAATTAGATCCATTATACATGGGTCCTTATACAGTGTTAAGGGATTCACATCCAAATTTAATATTAAATATCAATAACAAATTAATAGAAATACATAAAAATAGGGTTAAACTTTATCATACTTAATTTTGTGTATGTAAATATGAAAAAAAAAACTGTAATTTTTATTTTTTTTCTTCCCCAAGGGAGATGTGGTAGAAATAAGGTCAATTGTTACAATATATACTTACTCAACATTTCACCATATTAAGTAATTAGGAAATAGAGAATAATGTAATATAGTTTTATGTAGATAGAGCATTTGAGCATTATAATAAAAGCATTCAAACCAATACCTTCTATAGTGTTTTAATTATCAATTATATGAGCAGTAAAAGAATATAAGATGATCACAATACCATAGACAATAAATATGGTTCATACATGTGCTTACAACATTGCCACTTGTACTTTCTACTTGGCTATGTTGCCAATGTTATTTTATTACCTCAACAAATGCCACTTCTTATATCACTTAAAATAATTTTTAATTTAATTTTTTTTATGGATATTGAAGAAAAATAACTTGTAACTGTAATGTTTTGCATCACCAGGAAATGTCAAAAATAATAATCGCATATTATTATTCACGTGCTGACTAAAAGTATAACTATCTCTCTCTTCCATTAAACAACTCTAATAACGTAGGTGTTTTAACCCAATTTGTAATGTTTTCATAGCCTTCGTAGATCTACCAATACATTTTAGATGTATTACAGTGTATGTTCCGCAATCCACACACGGTATATTCTAAAATAAAGTAAAACATACTTACTTTGTTGAAGCTTTGCCAAGATGAGCGGATAAAATTCTTTGGCAGTTCCATTGTTAGGCTCGTATTGTAGAACTAAAATAAAATTCAATTACATACTAATCACTAGAAGGAAAAAACTTAAGTTTAAAATAAAGTTTAAACTTAAGAAAAATCAATATACTTAATTAAAAAATCTCTTTTAACTGAAATAATGTCGGTATATATACAAGGAAATGCTCGGCTTGATATCGAGGACACAGTAAAACCACAGTAAGTATCTTGAAAGCTTTTTTAGAGGTACTTACTTAGTTTGCAGTATTTAAGTGCTGTCTCGTAGTCTTTTAACATCACTGCTGATAGGAACTGAAACAAAATAAAGTAACTTAGTGTCATCTTCCTTGTCGTGCATTATCTTATAGATGATAATGTTGATTTAGAGGTTGAATATTTAAGTTTTCTAATAATTTGTTAAAATTAATCTCGATCTGACAAATTCTAAGTATTCTTATAGAGTCATTGTTAACTTAAATATCCGCTATAACTATTTTTCGTAAAAGGCCTGTGCAGTGTTTAATAATAATAAACTTTCTTCTGTATCGCATTATTGGAATTTGATGACTATGTGATGGTTATTCATACTTTTATCTGCAAATCATAATAAATGATAGCTACCAGTGAAAAAGCTTTCGAGATTTTAAATTGTTTTCGCCCATTATTTGGGTTCTTAAAGTGTCTCCACTTGCAGTTGGATGCGGTTTCTCATTGCGTCCTTTAATTTGAGAGGCTTTCCGTATAACCAATGCTTCATTTATCTTTAGATAAATGTTTGCGCAAAAATAATTATTATTCATAAACTTAAATTTATGATTATTTGATATTATTATTTAACGATATTAGTGATTTACTAGACTTTTGAGTTGTTATTTAATGTTATCTGATTTGTCGACATTACCACACTGACCAACGGACACCGACTGTCTGAGTATACGGCTACTATAGAATGCTATGTAAAATATAATTCATCTCAAATCCGTCGTTACCCGCTTTTTATTGTTCTTACTGTATGAACATGGTGTTCTGTATATGGGTTTATATAATAAGCCCGGGAATGGTTCTTTGCTGGCTTAGACAGTTTCTAGTTCTATAAAAAGTATCTAGGCCAGTAAAACATTACGAAAGAAAAGTTTACAAGATCGTACACTACACGTCCAAAGCTTCTCTGTGACCGTCAAAAATCCCAATATACAGAGCTCGACAATAGTATAATCTGTAGTTTTTGACGGTAATAAATTTGATACCCGATGACTGGGTTCTAATAATATTATGCAACGTAAGCTGGTGATTAGTTACTATCTACAAGAAGCAGCCAATCACCATTCTGCAGTGGGTAAAAAGTTTTTCTAACCACTGGTACGTAAACTTCAAACTTCAATTGGTTAAAAACCTCAAGGTAACGACCTTTTTTATTTAGCGGTGTTGGATAAATAATTTTACAATATAATAATTATTTTAAGGATACTTAAACTTATTATTTTTAGGAACAATACAGGCAAAAAAACTTATAAGTAACTTATACTATGCTACGCCAGATTTTTGGAATTTAAGAGCTTATTGTTTTTAAAAGTCATGAATTCAAAATTATTCTTTTTAACTTTTCAATAACAGCTTTTAAACAATAGAAAATATTGCAATATCAGTTACAATACATACATAACTTAAAAGGTAATATATTTGTATAATCCTGATTAAACTATTGTAAAAGCACCAAGATCTGAAATACCGAATAGTCTCATAAGGCAGACTATTAAATTCAATAGGAGCTTTAGGAGAACTATATTACTATCAAACCAAACTACACTACTTTCCATAAAACTAAAAATAATTACTTCCATTATTGGATAAGCAAAAAGAATAATTAATTTAGCGTTTTATATCAATTTCTAGATATTTCTATATTCTAGCTATTGATTCCAAAACAATCTTCCCTTTAACTAACTCGCTAATTTCTAAAGTAAAGACGTAAAATAATGGCAATTGAGAAATTATTTAAAAATGTCTGAAACCAAGTAATAAGTGACGGTAATTCTTGCTAATGGAGTGTTATGACAAATAATACAAATATTATATACATACAAAAACTCGATTTGTAAAGTAACTTAATAAGCTGATAAATAGCTGGCAGGTAACACTAATCCCTGACAATGAACTGTTATGACAAGAAGTGATTAGCAATGTTTAATTCCGTAATTTGCATCACGTTAAAGGTGCCTCCATTCTACTTCATATTTTCATACAATGAAAGCTAGTAGGTAATGCGGTACTTGAGTCCATCCCCACTCTTTTTCTACCTGTGATGACGTCATGTCACCTGACTGACAGGTGATGATTGAGGTGAGAATTATTAGCGGTTACCTGTAAAATGATTAGCGGTTACATGATTAAAGGTAATGATTGAGGTGTAATGATTAGCGGTCACCTGTGAAATGATTAGCGGTTACATGATTAAAGGTGATGATTAGCAGAGGTGCTGATTATCAAAGGTGATAATTAAAGGATTTGAAATGATTAGAAGGTGTGAGGTAACCTGTGATATAATTAAATTGATATGATTCGCGGATACCTGCGACCCGATTAGAAAAGATGATCTAATTAAAGATAAGTATTTGATATGATTAAAGGTTATGATTAAAAATGTGATAATTGAGTAGCGGATACCTCTGATATGATAAAAGGTGTGAGGTGAGAATTGGTTAGAGATAGCTTGCGATATGATTAAAGGTTATGATTAAAAGGTGATAATTGAGTAGCGGATACCTATGATATGATAGAAGGGGTGAGGTAGCATGTGATCTAATTAAATTTTTGAAATAATTAGAAGGGGTGAGGTAGCATGTGATCTAATTAAATTGATAGGGTTTACCTATGACATGATTAGAAGGGATAAGGTAATATGTGATCTAATTAAAGAATTTGATATGATTATAAGGGGTTAGGTAACATGTGATCTGAATAAAGGTACGGCTTTGATAGGGTGATCTGCTTAAAGGTGTTGATGCAAAGGTAATAATTAAAAAATTTGATATGGTTAGAAGGGGTGAGGTAGCGTGTGATCTAATTAAATTGATATGGTTTACCTATGACATGATTAGAAGGGATAAGGTAATATGTGATCTAATTAAAGAATTTGATATGATTATAAGGGGTTAGGTAACATGTGATCTGAATAAAGGTACGGCTTTGATAGGGTGATCTGCTTAAAGGTGTTGATTTGAAAGGGTGATCTGAATAAAGGTAGGGATTTGATAGGATGATCTGTTTAAAGGTACGGCTTTGATAGGGTGATCTGCTTAAAGGTGTTGATTTGAGATAGCTTACGATATGATTAAAGGTTATGATTACAAAGGTGATAATTGAGTAGCGGATACCTAAGATATGATAAAAGGTGTGAGGTGAGAATTGATTAGAGATAGCTTGCGATATGATTAAAGGTTAAGGTACGGCTTGATAGGGTGATCTGCTTAAAGGTGTTGATTTGAAAGGGTGACCTGAATAAAGGTAGGGATTTGATAGGATGATCTGATTAAAGGTAAGGATTTGATAGGGTGATCTGCTTAAAAAGGTATTGATTTGAAATGATTAGGTGAGAATTAGCGGTCACTTGTGAAATGATTAGCGGTTACATGATTAAAGGTGATGATTATAAAGTAAAGACAAATTAGTTAGTTAAAAGAGTTATCGTTTTATATCTTATACGTTTTATTATTTATAATTCCGATATTACAAAATCAAAAATCTAAGTTTACGAATATTAATACCAATTATACATGAATAAACTTTATGAAGGTAACACACACTCACAATCTAATCCTAAACGAATGTTCGTCTTTTCTATTTCATGGTAAAGTTTAGCAAACGCTCTTTCCACTTGTTTCTCATTGATACCTTTATGGATGTGAACTGGTACCGTTGTATATCGTCGAGGATCTAGTAAGATTTCACCTCCAGATAATATTAACTCATATTCATAGCATACAAGTGCTGATATCGAAAATAGATCGGTTGTATCGTTATCTAAGATTGGAATACCGGAGACGGAAGACCGGAATTGTTGTAATTCTTGTTTATTCATACATAATCCTGTATCTTCGAATATGTAATCATCACTGTCTAGCGAGGACACTGAAGTGGTGCGGGATAACGGCATACTTTCGTCTTGAACACGACAAACAAGTTACAATTTTAACGGGTCGGTTTCTATTCAGAGGCTGAAACAATCGAAATAGTTATAGAAAAAGGTTAACCTTTCAAGTTTCAATTTAGAAAATAACTGAGCTAAAGACGATGTAAGAATATACAATACTAATAAATAGGAACTACATTATCATAAAAGGTTTAAAGGTAAGGATTTGACAGGGTGATCTGCTTTAAAAAAGGTATTGATTTGAAATGATTAGGTGAGAATTAGCGGTCACTTGTGAAATGATTAGCAGTTACATGATTAAAGGTGATGATTATAAAGTAAAGACAAATTAGTTAGTTAAAAGAGTTATCGTTTTATATCTTATACGTTTTATTATTTATAATTCCGATATTACAAAATCAAAAATCTAAGTTTACGAATATTAATACCAATTATACATGAATAAACTTTATGAAGGTAACACACACTCACAATCTAATCCTAAACGAATGTTCGTCTTTTCTATTTCATGATAAAGTTTAGCAAACGCTCTTTCCACTTGTTTCTCATTGATACCTTTATGGATGTGAACTGGTACCGTTGTATATCGTCGAGGATCTAGTAAGATTTCACCTCCAGATAATATTAACTCATATTCATAGCATACAAGTGCTGATATCCAAAATAGATCGGTTGTATCGTTATCTAAGATACAGCACCGGAATTGTCGTTGTAATTCTTGTTTATTCATACATAATCCTGTATCTTCGAATATGTAATCATCACTGTCTAGCGAGGACACTGAAGTGGTGCTGGATAACGGCATACTTTCGTCTTGAACACGACAAACAAGTTACAATTTTAACGGGTCGGTTTCTATTCAGAGGCTGAAACAAGCGAAATAGTTATAGAAAAAAGGTTAACCTTTCAAGTTTCAATTTAGAAAATAACTGAGCTAAAGACGATGTAAGAATATACAATACTAATATCTTGAAGTTGTAAAACACAGTCGTCTTACAGTATTGAAGAATTGCTGGATTTCATGAATCTGATTAAAAAATGAGGCTTATATATATTCTCACATTTCTTAATAGTACTGCATACATCCGATTGATAAAAATAACATTTCTCTGATTAGAAATATAGTAAACACTAATTATAATTTATCGAAACTATTTGCGTTTCACAGGCTTGAAATAAAAATCTGTTAAAATGTGTTTATTGTATAATTACTGAAGATTATAGGGGAGCATGTGACAGCATTTTAAACGAATTGAGTATTATTTATATAGTTTACGTAAAAAAGAACGAATTTAATAAATGTACCTGAGCAATTATAATTAGAAAATATTATATAGTATCATTATGCCTAAAATTAAATTAATTGTATCCACGATTTCTATTAAATACAATAAGATTTATATTGCTGTAGAAATAAATAAATAATTGATAGCATTATTCGCTAATATTTAAACACTTCGAATTATTATCGATATCAATTTCCTATTAATTAATATAATCAGTAATTTGTTTACAATAAGTGTGAGAATATTAAACACATTTTAATCATTTGTGTAGTTCTTTTGATTTCGTTTTGGTGAGAACCGTAGTAGTGAACCGAAGTAGTTCAACTATAGTTTGATTAAGAGGGAAGAAATTAGAATAGATTATTCTGTTATATTGGATTTAGATAACATTGAAATAAATTATTTGCATTTCATCATCCAGCATTGCTATTTACATTATTAGCGAAATGGAAACGTGTGTGTGTGTGTGTTTAATAATTGATATAAAACGTTTCCTAAATTAATAATTTCCCATTCTACTTCGAGTAGACCGATTTGTTATATGCTCTGTGAAAAGTGTTACTCATTGTGTGTTTATCGTTTAAAAGCAGGTATGTGTATTTTTTGAAATGTTTTTATATTTAATTGCTAGAATTAATTTGATTGATTAATTGTTGTAAATTGTTTATTATTGCACGTTGTATTATTATTTATTGTGTTTTATATTTAACTACATCAAGAATAAACACTGTGTAATATTGTATTTCAGCTATTGAAATCGTATCCGAGCTTATTAAAAGACTGATCTCTTATCTATAATATCAACAACAC
This sequence comes from Agrypnus murinus, assembly GCA_929113105.1. Lineage (NCBI taxonomy): Eukaryota > Metazoa > Arthropoda > Insecta > Coleoptera > Elateridae > Agrypnus > Agrypnus murinus. Next base: position 6,040,350 of record OV816024.1, read on the forward strand.
ATCAAAGGTAGGTTACCTTTTGCTTTTAAATTGTGTTAATTTTATTAGAAGATTTAGATTTATAATTTAGTTGCAACGAATCATGAGACTATGATCTCCATATATACCTATCCTTAATAAATATATCCTAGAAACTATATGTAAATGATTTACAAATGTTTTAGATCAACTTCCATTTAGATAGTCTACAGTTCCTAAGAAATATAATTTATCAATAAGAAATATTAATTTTCCTTATTTGAAATTCATCTGTGTTTTACAGCTTCGAGATTAATAGGCGAGTTTTCGATTATATTATCATAAGTTTTAAATTGATCGACTAATTCTCTTTCTGAATAACATTTCTTTTTCTGTCATAGGATGAACTTTTTAAAGGAACTCAATCAGACACCGGGAGCTGGTCAAAAACCAGTGAAAAAGCTGTACGAATATGCCTTTAGAGAGCCGGTAGAAATTCAGGAATTTAAAGTAGTTAAATGTAAAGACAACAGACGTTCTGTTTACATAATCTCCCAAGAATATATAACTTTTCTACCAAGACGCTTCTCCGAAAAATTGACAGATGAAAAGGTAGTCGAACTGAACGACATGATTATCCAAAAAACAATGTCTCTGGGATTGATCTACCTAGGAAAAATCAAAATTGGCGGTTTCCCCCCCTTTGACCACTGCTCTATTATTGATATGAATCAGGTATGAACATTTAAAGGCGTAATAAAACACTATTTAATTATTTTTCTGTTTTAATTTACAGCCATTGGACGCACAGTTAGAAAATACTGAATAAGCGAGACGTTGAAGAAATATACAATTACAGCTAATTGTACTAGATTCGTTTACCTGTTTACATCCTAATACATTACTTGTAAAAATAGCAAAATCATTGTATACCTGAATTATTTTCAATTGTTTATTGTTTTCAGCCTTATATGACGAAATTCCATAATCATGAAATAAATAAAACAGATTAGTAAAAGTTTCGCGAGTTTATTATTATAATCTATAATAATATATTATTTATTTACAAAATGTTACACAGTAAATAGTACCTAAATACATGGTTCAAAAAGTTACTTTTGTTAATGATGACTATTGAATTAGGTCTGACCCTTGGTTAACCTTCTATTTTTGATCAAATTATAGTTAATCAGATCAAATATTGCTTACAAATCGGAAAAGATATCTATTAAACTAGTGCTGATTAATTATTGGTACCTGAACGTGCAGCAGCATCCGTAGCTAATGCATTAACAGTTTCCCGCATAGCATTTACCTTACATTAGCGAGTAGAGTATTATTTATTTAGTTTACGGAGAAAAAAGAACGAATGTAATAACTGTATCTGTATAAACACTCGTTAAGACATGTCAGTTTGATAACACTACATCTCGACCTTTGGAATTTAGATATCAAAAAATTCGAATATAGACAAAGCAATGAACTGTGCGCATGTTCACCTGTAAAGGTATAAAATAAAATATCGAGTATTTAAATTAGTATTAAGCAATACGCTGTGTTGTCTTCAAGATTATCATCAACATGGACCCTTATAGTAATACCGTAATCAAACCGCTTTGTTACGCAGATATACTACTTGATCTCCTCGATTATAACGAAAGCTTCGATGACTCAAGTTCACGCGAAGACGGGGGTATGTACTACCTATGCTTTAAAATGTACATATTATCATTGATGCTAAAACTTTATTTTTAGAAATTATCGACATTAACGCTAGCAGTAGTGAGCAAAATGTATCATTTGCTTACGATGATATTACTGAATCTTATTATGCTGATGATGATAAGGGTATGTATTTTTAAATGTTAAATACAATAATATATCTTATTTTTAAATTTTAGAACTGTGTTACGAAGCAGTAAACAACACAGACCAATATGCAAACCTGACATCAATTGATGCTGTCAATATGTCTTCGTATGGTGAAGAGGAAGATCGTCTTCAACTACTCTGTTCTATGCAATATCCCTTGTATACCACACGACGGAACTGCGATCATGTTCACTATATACACGCAGGGTTTGATCCGAAACATGATGACTTTGAACCGGTGATAAAAATCGTATGCTCAAATAATTTGTGTGCCGATGACGAGATAGTGTTGTCTCGAGATTTGTGGTTTAATCTGTATGACATCGACGTAGAAATGAAATTTAGAAATTTCTTTAGTGTTCAGGGTTCCGATTACCGAAAATTGAAAGTGAGAATAACCGAAGATCTAGATATAGAATTTAGATCAGACTGTATTGGTTACAGTGTAACAATTAGAAATGATAAAAGGTACATACACATGAAAGATCATGAATTTAGATCTGAATCAGCGAATATTATACATGGTTCCAATAATTAATCAGCACATCAGATGTCTATATAATTTATATTTCTCTGTTTTCTACTATGCTAGTACGGAAGCTGTTGCAGAGGGTTTAAGACGTGAGCTGGTATATAAAAGCAGACCTATAGAGAACGATTCAATTTTATTTGCTGCTGAATGTTTATGTATTCATTCGGTTTTAAATTCAGCTTCCTCGGCCTCTGGACGTAATTCACATATTCTACTGGAAATTTTAAAATTTTATCCGTCCAAGTTCATCAATGACGTTCAAACACAACTTTTACGATCGTCAACTCAAACTAATGGAAACGAAGAGAGAACTTAGAATTAGGCTAAATAAGTATATAAGAGCATTACGTTTGTTAAGGTCTGATATAATAATGTACTGTGTCATCAATGATGTATCCAAAGCAATGTTATTTTTATCTGTAAACGATGTATGATAAATAAAAAATAATTCTGTAATAAAGAAATGTTATTTTTATTTCTGATCAAATATTGCTTACAAATCGGGACGTAGGGAGCAGAGTAAGTACAAAACAACATACTTTCATACAAGAACGTTTATTGATACGAGTAGTTTCGACGCTACTTAAAACATAATACATAACTTATATATAATATCTATACTACCTAATCTCCTCGATTATAACGAAAGCTTCGATGACTCAAGTTCACTCGAGTATGTACTACCTATGCTTTAAAATGTACATATTATCATTGATGCTAAAACTTAATTTTTAGAAATTATCGACATTGACGCTAACAGTAGTGAGCAAAATGTATCATTTGCTTAATATTTTACTTTTTATTGAAACTAGTTAACTTATATTCTAACATACATATTTGAAACTAGACAACTTATATTCTAACATACAAATATACATCCTCAAAATAGAAAAGTATACTTGAGGGTAACATTTTGTATAACCATTATCTTTTATTCTATAATACCTTCTTCTTTAAGCTCAGAAATAATTGAAATAATCTCATCCTCGTTTTGTAAACTACTGCTACCCGTCTGTTTTAAAGTGTACAGTAGACGAAGCCTGTCAACAACTTGATTCCAATACGGCGTTTTGGTTTTGGAATTTGAAATTGGTAGCTTGTTAATCCTATATAAATTAGGTTTAATAATATGCTCATATTTCCAATGTTTTACGCTTATTATTTTACCCTCTGGTCTATAATCGTTTCTGTATGCATTGGTGAACATGAACTCCTATTTATATATCACGTTCCGTTTAACTTAATTAACCGTGGCTAGTCACCCTTCACCCTTAACCCTTAACCTTTCACCATTAACCCTTCTCCCTTCACCCTTAACCATTAACCCTGCATGCTTCAACCTTAACCCTTAACCTTAACCTTAACCCTTCGGTCAGTGATCGTTAATCTCTCGCACTAACCCTATATTAGGGTATGAACCCTCTAGAGGTCGAATACAGGCGTATATATTCTGTATATTACCTCTTAGTTAACATAGTATTTTATAAAATAATTAGATATAGTTATATATACTATCTATTCTTTTAAACTGCTGACAGTTACCATCGTAAATCATATCAATTTAATTAGATCACAGGGTACCTCACCCCTTCTAATCATATTAAATCCTTTAATTATCACCTTTGCTAATCTACACCTTTGCTAATCATCATTCTAAGGTGATGCTTCTCTAGCCTTTAGTAATTTTGATTACTGACACTGAATTGAATGTCGTGAATAGGATCTCACACTCTTCATAGGATCTCGCATCCGTTAAAGTATGCAGGCTCTGAATCTTGAGGCTTCACAAAATATTTTGATATCTACCGTTTGTGTTAATAGTACTGGTAAATGTTTAGTAAAAATTGCTTTAGCGTAAAAAATAATTCTATCTTATACATGAATAAATTTTACAAATGTGATACAATTCACCCCTAAACGTCTATTTATCATTTCAATTTCTTGTAAAAGTTGATTATACGCCCTGCTCACATGTTCTTCGCTGTCACTTTTCTGTATTTGAACTGATGCCGTTGTGTATTGTTTTGAATCTAATAGCACTTCCCCATAAGGTAGTAATAGTTCCTGCTCATAGCATAGAAGCGCTGCTATTGAAATCGGTGTGTCGCCTACATCTAAGATACAACGCCGAAATTGCTGATGTAATTCTAACTCATCTAGACTATATTCAACATTGTTGAATATGAATTCATCGTCGATCTCATTTAGTGATGATAATGACATACTGAAAATCGAAATAGAAAATATTAAAACATATATTAGAAATCTTACATATATTTGAAATCATACTTACTTATTATGGTGCTTCACTGAACTTTGAGATGTTGCTTTAATGATTCTTGGTGATGAACTGATGTATTTCCTGTCTCGTCTTTTTTATACTAAATCTGCCTTAATATTCTCACACTTATTGTAAACAAATTACTGATTATATTAATAATAATTCGATAATAATTCGACTAATTACAATACAATAAACACATTTTAACAGATTTTTATTTCAAGCCTGTGAAACGCAAATAGTTTCGATAAATTATAATTAGTGTTTACTATATTTCTAATCAGAGAAATGTTATTTTTATCAATCAGATGTATGCAGTACTATTAAGAAATGTGTGAGAATATCTAATTCGATTATATTATCATAAGTTTTTAAGTTGATCGACTGTATGTTAACCTTTTATGCTAATGTAGTTCCTATTTATTAGTATTGTATATTCTTACATCGTCTTTAGCTCAGTTATTTTCTAAATTGAAACTTGAAAGGTTAACCTTTTCAAATCCCTACTTTTATTCAGATCACCCTTTCAAATCAACACCTTTAAGCATAACAGATGTACACAATTTATTGCCTTGTATGTAATGGAAGAGAAATTATACTTCGATAGTCAGTTTGTTTCTCATTACATCCGATTATAATAGTTCAACGATACATTTTGATTGAATGCCTTGCTTAACGAAATTGCAAACAGGAATAGCGATCGGCTGAACTCGTATAACGGTATGATTAAAAATAAGAATTGATTAGCGGTTACCTGTGAAATGATTAGCGGTTACATGATTAAAGGATTTGATAGCAGAATGAGGAATTTTGTCTAATTTAATATAACAGAATAATCTGTTTTTACTTGTTGTAAACAAATTACTGATCATATTAATTAATAGGAAATTGATATCGATAATAATTCGAAATGTTTAAATATTAGCGAATAATGCTATCAATTATTTATTTATTTCTACAGCAATATAAATCTTATTGTATTTAATAGAAATCGTGGATACAATTAATTTAATTTTAGTCATAATGATACTATATAATATTTCTAATTATAATTGCTCAGGTACATTTATTAAATTCGTTCTTTTTTACGTAAACTATATAAATAATACTCAATTCACATGCTCCCCTATAATCTTCAGTAATTACAATACAATACAATAAACACATTTTAACAGATTTTTATTTCAAGCCTGTGAAACGCAAATAGTTTCGATAAATTATAATTAGTGTTTACTATATTTCTAATCAGAGAAATGTTATTTTTATCAATTAGATGTATGCAGTACTATTAAGAAATGTGTGAGAATATCTGAAAGTCAGCAAATAGATATACGTACATATACGTACATATATAAGCCTCATTTTTAATCAGTTTCATGAAATCCAGCAATTCTTCAATACTGTAAGACGACTGTGTTTTACAACTTCAAGATCAATAGGTGAGTTTTCGATTATATTATCATAAGTTTTTAAATTGATCGACTGAATGTTAACCTTTTATGCTAATGTAGTTTCTATTTATTAGTATTGTATATTCTTACATCGTCTTTAGCTCAGTTATTTTCTAAATTGAAACTTGAAAGGTTAACCTTTTTTCTATAACTATTTCGATTGTTTCAGCCTCTGAATAGAAACCGACCCGTTAAAATTGTAACTTGTTTGTCGTGTTCAAGACGAAAGTATGCCGTTATCCAGCACCACTTCAGTGTCCTCGCTAGACAGTGATGATTACATATTCGAAGATACAGGATTATGTATGAATAAATAAGAATTACAACGACAATTCCGGTGCTGTATCTTAGATAACGATACAACCGATCTATTTTCGATATCAGCACTTGTATGCTATGAATATGAGTTAATATTATCTGGAGGTGAAATCTTACTAGATCCTCGACGATATACAACGGTACCAGTTCACATCCATAAAGGTATCAATGAGAAACAAGTGGAAAGAGCGTTTGCTAAACTTTACCATGAAATAGAAAAGACGAACATTCGTTTAGGATTAGATTGTGAGTGTGTGTTACCTTCATAAAGTTTATTCATGTATAATTGGTATTAATATTCGTAAACTTAGATTTTTGATTTTGTAATATCGGAATTATAAATAATAAAACGTATAAGATATAAAACGATAACTCTTTTAACTAACTAATTTGTCTTTACTTTATAATCATCACCTTTAATCATGTAACCGCTAATCATTTCACAAGTGACCGCTAATTCTCACCTAATCATTTCAAATCAATACCTTTTTAAGCAGATCACCCTATCAAATCCTTACCTTTAATCAGATCATCCTATCAAATCCCTACCTTTATTCAGGTCACCCTTTCAAATCAACACCTTTAAGCAGATCACCCTATCAAGCCGTACCTTAACCTTTAATCATATCGCAAGCTATCTCTAATCAATTCTCACCTCACACCTTTTATCATATCTTAGGTATCCGCTACTCAATTATCACCTTTGTAATCATAACCTTTAATCATATCGTAAGCTATCTCAAATCAACACCTTTAAGCAGATCACCCTATCAAAGCCGTACCTTTAAACAGATCATCCTATCAAATCCCTACCTTTATTCAGATCACCCTTTCAAATCAACACCTTTAAGCAGATCACCCTATCAAAGCCGTACCTTTATTCAGATCACATGTTACCTAACCCCTTATAATCATATCAAATTCTTTAATTAGATCACATATTACCTTATCCCTTCTAATCATGTCATAGGTAAACCATATCAATTTAATTAGATCACACGCTACCTCACCCCTTCTAACCATATCAAATTTTTTAATTATTACCTTTGCATCAACACCTTTAAGCAGATCACCCTATCAAAGCCGTACCTTTATTCAGATCACATGTTACCTAACCCCTTATAATCATATCAAATTCTTTAATTAGATCACATATTACCTTATCCCTTCTAATCATGTCATAGGTAAACCCTATCAATTTAATTAGATCACATGCTACCTCACCCCTTCTAATTATTTCAAAAATTTAATTAGATCACATGCTACCTCACCCCTTCTATCATATCATAGGTATCCGCTACTCAATTATCACCTTTTAATCATAACCTTTAATCATATCGCAAGCTATCTCTAACCAATTCTCACCTCACACCTTTTATCATATCAGAGGTATCCGCTACTCAATTATCACATTTTTAATCATAACCTTTAATCATATCAAATACTTATCTTTAATTAGATCATCTTTTCTAATCGGGTCGCAGGTATCCGCGAATCATATCAATTTAATTATATCACAGGTTACCTCACACCTTCTAATCATTTCAAATCCTTTAATTATCACCTTTGATAATCAGCACCTCTGCTAATCATCACCTTTAATCATGTAACCGCTAATCATTTCACAGGTGACCGCTAATCATTACACCTCAATCATTACCTTTAATCATGTAACCGCTAATCATTTTACAGGTAACCGCTAATAATTCTCACCTCAATCATCACCTGTCAGTCAGGTGACATGACGTCATCACAGGTGGAAAAAGAGTGGGGATGGACTCAAGTACCGCATTACCTACTAAAGCTTAAGTTCCACAAGGCAGTGTTCTTGGTCCCATGCTATACAGGGTGTTTAACGTTCGTTGCACACTATTGGAATTTCGAAAACCATAAGAGATACAAAGTTGGTTAAATGAGACAAAAGTTGTACAATTGCAAGACCGTCTCAAAACCAGGTCCAATATATTAAAAAATCATAGGTCACTAGATATAAGCAAAAACAAAATCTTGTCATTAAATTCTATTTTTAATGTATCAGAGACTATTTCAATAGTATGATGAAATAATTTGACCAAATGAAAAATATTAAACCCATGTGTTTTTCCTTATGGACACCATATCAGATTTTTACTTACACCATATCAGATAGTAAAAGAGATTACAAATACAATGATGTATCACAAACAGTATCACCTTCAAGTCAAATAATTAATTTGCATTTAAAATACGTTTTCGACTAGACATCTATGAAAATTTGACATAATGTTGACAATAAACAACAGTAATGTCTGAAATAACTAATAATAATAGTTATTTTGTTGTCAACATTTGTATCAAATTATCTGCAGAAACTTACTGCCGAATTGTCCAGAAAGTTGTGGCAACACTACCGCATAACTTTTGCAAAATTGCCTAGAACGTTACTGCAGCATGGTTCTTTTTAAGCAAATCTTTCAGAACCCTAACAAACAGAAAATAATTTAAGTAAAATAACTGTGTAAAGTGATGCTAAGCGCAACTTCACTTTAATCCTTTGTTTGCTTTGTATAATGTAACTAATTAAATATTTGGTAGTAAAGTTCGGCGATGACGTTACGTAGCCGTCTCGCTGTTCCTCTTCCGTTGCTTTTTTGGGCGATCGCGTTTAATATGCCTTGTATAAAACAGTAAGACAACTTCCTATATAATAACGTTGTTACTTTCCTGCGTACTTATGTTAGAAATATGATCAATGAAACATATTCTTTTTTAATTTATATATTTAAAACACAATGCTGATTTTTGTTCCAGTTTGTTTGAGAGTTCTACTGGGATGATTTACGTGATTCTTTTTTATATTGAAGCATTCGTTTTGTATATTAGTCAACACTACTTAATTTCTATATTTCATTAAGTTTTATATTTTTAAATAAATAAATCTAAAATATTTATTTTGATACGCAAAAGAAAGATTATCTGCTTGCAGCACCCTTTCAGTCCCCAGCGTTGGTAGCTGTTGGAACTATCCACTATTACAAAAGTTTGCACCAAACCCGTATTAGTTGAAAACCGTATTTTTTTCTCTTATATATGTATACCGCAAGTTTTATTATATTCTGTGGCCGAAGGTTTTTTAAAAACTTTTATTTATTTAATATAATAAAACAAATTTATTTATTTCGTTTGCAGTCGTAGAATATATTTTATTATTTTTAATGAAGAAAAAACTATCTCTTTTTTACATTTACAATACAAATGTTATAATATTACTTTGTCAGTAATTATTTAAATGAGTTTAAGACGAGTTTAAATAATTAGATTTGAATTAACACCCTTAACAGAACAATTTTAGAATTCACATTTAAATGACATTAAACAAAACAATTAATTTAAAACTCGAATGAGCCTTTATGTTTTACTAGCAGGACAATTTTAAAGTCCACACCTAGTTTAATACTCACTCTGGATAAACACTTGTTGAAGAGACTTGTGAGTTGAATAAAGATTTATAAAGACTGAAGACTTAAGATTAAAACAGAGGTATTTATACAGTGTTACAATCTTATCTGCCTACACAGTTCTCATGGTCATGAGATAGTTAATGCTAAAGAAGTTCTCATAGAGATAACGTAGACTTAACAGGAAAATGTAATTTGATATCGTGTGCTCACAATCCTAAACAATTCTCATGTAACATGATCTTATCTATAGTGTGATTATAACGTACGTTACTCGAATATGTATTGATAACAAAATGCCATAAAATAATAATAACATACATTACCTAGTATAATATTTTGAAAATTGATAAAAATTCTACTTACTACTTAAATGTATGATTCACTTAGCCTTGTTAGTTACATATACCGCGTGTTCATAAATAAGTACTTGTACTTAAAATTTATTTCTGCAAAGAAATACTTTATATTAAATAAATCGATACATTTAAAACACAAGGCTGATCTTTGTTCCACTTCGTTTGAGAGTTCCACTGTGATTCTTTCTTTATATTGAATGTTTATAGCTATATTTTTTGTATTTCACATAAATATGTGGTAGCAAAACGCATCAACAAATAAAATAGTATTTAGACCGTTGTTGTAGGAAAGTTTAAAGTGGTATCCTTTTGTTATATTACAGGACTTGCAACTGGTCCCGCGGAACCCCAAAATATTTCCACGAAACCGCAGGGTTCCACGAAATTCACTTTGGAAATCAACTTTTTTTGACATTTGCCATTTCAATTCAGTTTCCGGAAATATTTCCATGGAAAGTTACCAAAAAATAAATCTCCGGAAATTTGCCAACACTATTTTTATTTCATATTTTTAACTAATAGATGTTTTCAAAAATGTTTTAAACAAGATCGATCTTTGATTTTATTCCTATCATTTCGTAAGATAGAATTTCCGAATGTGTGTATGTAGAATAAACCGGTAGGGAGGGGTAAGCCAGAGAGGAAGATATGTCGGAAGAGAGGAGTGCTAGGTTTAGAATTTTCAACTGGTTATGTTTGGCTGCGTTTCTTATTAAATAAGCACTCAAGAAAATCCGAAGGATTGTAACCACACAACGAATGTTTCCCTAGTATATGTATTAAGAAGACGTTGAATAATATTAAAACGAATTTTATTATTGCGAATACGAATGCGAATTTTTACAAATAACTTGTCTTGGAACTAAAATCAAACAACTTTTAAAAAGCCCAAAAATCGTTAACAAAATGCCGAGTTAAAATGTGCCAAAAACGTTTTTATGACTCGTTCCAATATTTTTTAACTCCAAAACATCATTAATTCCTTTCCGTTTATTTTTCCGTCACATTAAGTATTCCAGTACAAATTCATAGAAATCTCGAGATTTATAGCTTTTTATATGAGTTGCAGATCCCGCTCGGGGATTATCCTTAACCAAAATAATTCCGTCTAATACCTTTCCTTATTACCCGATTCGTAAGGAAAAACTTGCTACCTATCGCACATGAAATGTATAAAAGCTTTATTATTCTAAAAAAACCTTTAGTGGCAAGTTACACTTGAGTATTTCAAGTTACTATTATCTGAAGAACGAGAAAAAAAAGTTTCTTTTGGTTTCATTTGCATTAGCAAAGGTACATCATTTTATATTTACCACCAAATACAACTTTTTGATTAGGTTAATAATAACAAATCTGTTCCTATACACTAGACTACCTACTACTTTTATAGTAGCATCTAAACCGAGAAGTTTTATGTTTCCATCAATAAAATGCAACTGAGTGTGTTTTCTGTAATATCTGCAACTGCAGCTGTGAAAGGATGTTTGTACTTGGAGCGCATTTTGAAATATAAGAAACAAGAAACATAAATGTTGTCATAAATAAATTTACTTTTCAAAAGTAGTCATACATTCTAAATTTCTCTGGATATATGTATCTATCTCTAAAATAAAAATAGAAACTAAAATATTCTTTTAGCTTGATCCCCCCAGGCACGTATCTTGGGTTTTCAGAAATTTAAATTTTTACAAAAAATTTTACTTTACAATTCGACTGTTCTATATATACATATATATTCTTAGAAAAAAATAAAGAAGCCTCGCAGTATATGCAAAATTGAATAGAGTGGTACGTAAGGACACGTATATTCTAAATCTATAGAATTCTAAATTCCGAGTTTTCTAGAAGGATGCTGCTTAAATCAAAGAGATTACAGCGTATGCATCTATTGTAGGTTGATGAAAATGCAATGCATGCTCTGTAATATCGAAACCCGGCGACGTCTGTGAGATAATTTAAAACAAAACTAGTCCTTATGTATTGAGTGAGGAAAATTCAATTGTAGATATCAACTTTTCAATTTTTGGAAATTCATACAAGCCCATAAATTAAAGAATGAATTGGGATAGCATTCAATTATGCATTTACTTTAATATTACTGCATGCATATGCGTACAAGATGTAACAAATCCAAATGTATCAAATAATGACTGTAACTTTTTGATTTGAATGTCAAAATGTTAAATACAAGAGTTTTTCGTTTATCTCGAATAATATTGTAACGGTTTTAGTTTGGTTTGGATCTTCTTTTGCATTGTTGCTATAGCAACCAACTTTGTGAAAATAAGAACTGGCTTGTAACAAGATTAATCTAGTAAGACTATCATAATATTGTTATGAAATAAATAAAGATTATTAAAAGTTTCACAGTTTTATTAAAATATACCTGACAATATTGTTTCGACAGCTATGCTGTCATTATCAAAGGTAATATTATATTACCTTTGATAATGACAGCATAGCTGTCGAAACAATATTGTCAGGTATATTTTAATAAAACTGTGAAACTTTTAATAATCTTTATTTATTTCATGATTATGGAGTTCCACAAAATAAGGCTGGAAACAATAAACAATAATATTGTTAATTTCGGGCAGGTTGCTGTGGGAATTTGACAATTAAGTCATAACAATCAAACAAACGCAAATAAACAAACAAGCAATTATTACCTTATTACAAAAATTATTAAAAACTAGGGAAACCTCGTTAAGACCTGACGGTCAAAAGGATTGAAGGGTTTCCCCTCGGGTTTCCCTCTACACAACATTCGTTGTATGATTACAATTCTTGGGATTTTCGTGAGTGATTATTTAAATAAACATAACCAGTTGAAAATTATAAGCCTGGCACTCCCCTCTCCCAATTTACCCTCCTCTCTTCGGACATATCTTCCTCTCTGAATTATTCTACATACATACATTCGAAATTCTACGTTACGAAATGATGAGCATAAAATCAAAAATCGATCTTATTTAAAAAATCCCTGAAAACGTTTATTAGTACATATTTCAAAAACATGACATAAAAATAGGGTTGGCAAATTTCCGGAAATTTATTTTTTGAAAACTTCCCATGGAAATATTCCCGGAAACTGATTGAAATGGCAAATGTAAAAAAAAAGTTGATTCCCAAAGTGAGTTCTGTGGAACCCTGGGGATTCGTGGAAATATTTTGGGGTTTCGCGGAACTAGTTGTAAGTCCTGCAATATAAAATAAAAGGATACCACTTGCAAAGCTTTAAACTTTCCCACTATAACGGCCTAATTACTATTTTATTTCTTGGTGCCTTTTGCTACCACGTATTCATGTGAAATATAAAAACAAAATATCGCAATAAACTGGATATCACAGCGAAAACTTCAATATAAAAAAGGAATCACGTAAATCGGCCCAGTGGAACTCTCAAACGAACTAGAACAAAAATCAGCCTTGTGTTTTAAATGTATCGATTAACCTAATATAAAGTATTTACAGGAATTAATTCCAAGAACAAATAGTTATTTATGAACACACAGTATATGTAACTAACAAAGGCTAAGTTAATGAAACATTTAAGTAGTAGAATTTTCATTAATTATAAAAATATTATGTTAATATATGTTATTATTATTATTATTATTGCATTTTGTTATTAATACACATGCGGTTTAAAAGGAAAAAAATGCGGTTTTCAATTAATGCGGGTTTGGTGCAAACTTTTATAATCGTGGATAGTTCCAAAAGCTACCAACGCTGGTGACTGAGAGGGCGTTGCAAGTAGAAATTCGCTTTCTTGCGTATGAAAATAAATGTTTTTAATTTATTTATTTAAAAATATAAAACTTATTGAAATACAGATATTTAGTAGTGTTGACTAATATACAAAACGAAAGCTTCAATATAAAAAAAGAATCACGTAAATCGACCTAGTTGAACTCTCAAACGAACTGGAACAAAAATAAGCCTTGCGTTTTAAATATACAGGGTGTCTCATAGCCCATGTACCAGACTTTACCAGCGCATTTCTGATGGCATTTGGAACAAAAAATCTTAGTAAAGTTTTTTCATTAGAGAAAGTTCAAATTTCTAATAATTTTGACCGACGTTTTTATAAAAGTACGTATAAAATTATAACGCGCTCATGGTGATATTGATATCATTAATAAAAAATAAAGTTAACTGTATATGTAAGTGCAAGGTTTGAAATTTTAATGCCAGACCATAATGAGATCACATATTACTGAGTATTTCTCTAATCCAAACCCACTATTTTCAAGCGCCCAATTGCGTTAAAATGTACTATTGCAAATTAAATGGCTTCGTTTTGTTGACATAGTGATTTTGCTTTACTAAAATGCACGTCCCAAATGATGACTAATTGTAATACAAAACGTAAATATACACAAAATTGTTCATTAAAGTTTTATTTTTTACAAGACGTTTGTCTACAACGGGATTTTAACCGGTTGTTATTATTAAATCTAAAAACGGCAATCAGAAAAGCAATAAAACACGACGAGATATACAGGAGAAAATAGGTCCAACAGCTCTTCAAATAGCTGGTTTTAAAAGTTCTAGTAACGGAGGTGTAATAATTGAATGTAAAAATTATATAAGAATAAGAATCTACGCATAAGCTAATGGATGCTGCGGAAAATAATTAGGTCAGAAATATAATGTTAAGATTTCTAAACAAAGAACGCCGAAAATTAAAATAATAGGGATGGCAACAAAAGAGAAGACGATGATATTATTCAAAAAATGCAGGTACAAAATCCAATTAAAAATAATGTAAACACAAAACTCAAGGTTGTCTACACGAATAGTGAAAAAACTAACAATACGAGGGATTTTTCTGTTATTTGGAGGTATACGGTGAGACTTACAGATCTTTATTGAAAGAAGGAAAAGCGAACATTGGATGGGATAGATGTAAAGTTTTCTGTGTGATAGGTGAAGAAAATGCTATAATTGCAACGGTTACGGTCATAAGACAAGTGAGTGTAGAAAAGAAACAACAGCAAAGCAAAAACCATTAAGTCAACGAATAGGGTTTCTGGGCCTCGACAATCTTGCTATTCCCGGGACTCGAGACTTTTTTCCGAAAGTCCCTGGAATTCCGGATGGTAATTTCACATAGGTACCTAACACAAATATATATTTTTAAAATTACTTTAATTAATCATATGAATATGAACATGATAAATATTATTAGCAATAGTTCGAATTGATATTCCATCTTCTGCGACCTATTGAGATACATAAAATTTCACTCGAATTCTCTGTTTTCCAAATTTTAAAATTGATTGTTAATTTTTAATATTTTTTGAGGTACTAGGTACGATATCTCCTTCAATAGTTTTTTTCAATGCGATCCGTGCATGCATTCTAAATGCCGCATGAGCCCGCTAGAATTCGAACCTTACACGAAATTTGTTTGAAGCAATAATTACATTGGGCCGTTTCGACATTTTTAAAACGATTTCAAACTACGATTTGGTTTATTTTCATCTTGAAGCTAAACAGAAAAAACTTTATTTATAAATTTAATAGGTAAAGTAAATAAAAGGCAGATGAAACAGATTCAGAAATCTAGTGAATATACACTATACGCAATTAATTATGAAAGCGCACTATTGTCATTACAAAAACTATCAAACTTTTCTTGCAACCCATTACCTATTGAAAACGATCGGTTAATACTTCAATATGAATTTTTAAGTAAAAAGATCTGTTTAGGCTTTAATAATACTACCTTACCTGCTTAAAATAAGAGAAAATTCCGGATGGAGACCCTTTTTGAATATAATTGAATAAAAACTGCAAGTTCACTTATAAAGAATGCTCTGACGAGGCACCATACCTGACGGTATGTTCTTACTGAATCTAATCCTTTTACCTTTATTGATTGTTTATAGACAAGTTGTAAATAATTTGTATGTGTTTGCAAAGACTGTTTAGTACTTTTAAAAAGTTGGTTAAGAATTATCTTTTTTAACTACTAATATTTTGCTCAAGAAATTGAAACAAATAAAACCTTCATTCTAAAGTAAGAATTTTAATGGAACACCTTGTATACAAAAGTCCCGTGTCTCGAATGATTTTTCCCGGGACTCGAGACAACAAAAAATAGAGCAATTCCCGGGACTTGGGTCCTGGGAATTTCCCGAGTCAGAGACCCTATCAACGAAGCGAAGCAATTTAATCTGCAATAGTACAATGTAACACAACTGTTATGTTATCTCATCATGTTTGTGTAGCGTTTAAAATTTCAAACCTTGCACTAAAATATTACATATACAGTTAACTTTATTTTTTATTAATGATATCAATATACCCATCAGCGCTTTATAATTTTATACGTACTTTTATTTAGTTTATTTGTAATTCCACCGATGGATGACGTCAAGGTTATTACGCTTATGTAAAGTTTTGTTCATTGTCTAAGCTATTTCAAAATACTTCTAATTAAAGAAAGATATTCAGTACACATTTTATTATGAACTCAATAATGCTTTCTTTCATTTTGATGTTTTAAAGAAGTACGATACTTATAATTTTATTATATACAAACCAACTCGAAGCACAAGTTGTTTATGCAATAAATTACAGCAATGTAAACATTCCGGCAATTATCAGGACCACATCACCGACGTGGTCTGTGATGTGGTCGAGGATATGGTCGCGGACGACCGTGTGTGCTCTACATAAGGGTTACCAAAGGTCACATGTATATACAACCATATACAACCAACAAACAAACCATTAAAAGGAAATCTAGAATTTGTTCTTTTCAGTTTTTCAGTTTAATTTTGATGGTATAGTTTAAATTGGAAATTTATCTAAATTAGTACAACATTGACCTACAACGGAAAAACAAATATAATAACACACAAAAACAACAAATTTTGTACAATAACAAAATAGAAATTTCATTTTACTACAGGCAAGGCGTTATAATGGTAAAAAAACTAAAATTCCAGCTTTCACTTCAATTATAAAACAGACTAAAATTAATTTACCCGATGGCGTAATTTTCATTCCAGAACTCAGTAACATCATTATACGTGTAAGTCTTTTAACTATTCAAGGTGACATTACTTTAGAATATTCTAATCCAATTTCTTAAACAGAAATAATAGAATTAAATAATAGTATTTAATAATAGTATTTTTAAAGAACGAGTTTCATAAGGCAAGATTTATTGCACGAGTCCCAATTTAGAAAACGAGCCGCTTGCGGAGAGTTTTCTAAAGGACGAGTGCAATAATGACTTATGAAACGAGTTTTTTATGCTATTTTTTTCTATTTTGCGTCTTTTATTCCCTTTTTAAATAAAAAAAATCGCAATTTCAAAATTTAGGGATTTTTGTGGTAGTTGGCAACACTGATGTGACATTTGAAAATTCATTGATTGACACAGAAAATTGAGTGAAGTTTTTGTCAATTTTCTGTTTTTTTTCAATTATTTATTCAATGCTACCAACTTTGAAAAAGTTGGGCTATTAAAGCACTCAAATGAGCTATTAACGCACTGTTTTGGGTGCTTTAACAGCTTTATTATAGACGCAGAATAGAAAAAGGTTTATAAAATTTATTTGCTGAAAAGTACTCTGAATCACAATTCGAAAGTTTTAATGTAGAAAATTTCTTTTTCTCTAAAAACAACTAAAACATAAAATGTTCCGATTTTTATTTTTCTCCCATTCGTTTAAACCAGTGATTCCCAAAGTGGTCTATATCGACCCCCAGGGGTCGACGACGACATGCAAGGGGTCCATGTCAGCGAAAAAGAAATTGGGGGTCCATGAAATGAAAATGGGGGCCAACGATAGTGGATCTCAATATAAGCAGGTCGTGGCATTAATTTTAGCATGAATAATCCACATACACAGATACTACCCATTTACTTACATAATACTACCTTAATTTTACCCATTAGAGCAGGGGTTCCCAAAGTTTTGCCTAAGTGTGCCAAATTGTAAATTCCAAAATATTAGGCGGGTAAAAAAAGTTTTATGAAAAAATACGTTCAAATCGACAGTAAGTTTGACACAACAGAAATATTTATACTAGAGATGCACCGAAGCTTCGGTATTCGGCCAATTTTTAACAGATTCGGTTTTGGCGGAAACAGCATGAAAGATTCAGTATTCGGTCGGCCAAAGCGGATTTTTTTTGCCGCAATCTGACTTATTCGGTTGCATTTTAACTGAAAAACTCATTATTTAGCGTTTAACCAAAAAAAAAAATCTAAATTCTTAAAATATGTATCAGCATTTATTTAATTCTTAGTATTTCAAGCATTTATTTTCAAGTCCTGTGTAGACGATGACGCAAAGAGAGCGTACATGTATTGTTCTGACTAGAAGTTCAACAATAACTTGAAGAATCTGGGTCAAAGAAAGCACGAGGGTGAAACTGCAAAATGCATCGCGAATCACGCGGCGATCACTTGACGAGACGCCGCGGTCACGTTCTTGACTTAGATTGCTACCAGAAAATGCCGAAAAGCTGCTTTTTATCCACCACGATCTTCTTAAATTAAATTTTAAATACTGAAATGTTTTTTAATGCCATTATATTACGTTGTAGTTTTTTAATAAGCGTTTTTGACATGTTTTTTATCATACGATACTGTTTATTTTTTATTAATTTTGTTTAGTTATATTTTGTATTATTTTATTATAGCAAAATGCGTAGTAGGAAAAGTATTTTTCGAACACCAATGTTTTCTTTTTGTGACATAATTTTGTATCCAATAAAACTAATCAAAACTCAAATTTCTATTGTGCTTCGGCCTAATCGTCGGTGCTTCGGCAAATTTTAATGGCCGAATATTTGGTATTCGGTGATTCGTCCAAAAGCCGCTTCGGTGCATCATTAATATATTCTAATTTCATAACATAATCGTTCTTTATGACAATAATTATTTTTATTACAAAATGTTTATTAAACACGTTTCAGAAATAATTAAACAAAAATAACTAAATAATTTCTAATAAAAAAAAGAAAAAAATAATAAATTCCTCAATCAGAAAGAAGTGTGTGTGACTTGTGCAGTTGTTTTCTTTTAATCACAATCTATATAATAACAAAGTAATTTCATTACAACATATAAAATTTAGTATCTTTTAACTGACCAATTTTTAATTATAATATGACAAAAATTATTAATTTTTTAAATTATCTTTATAGGGACATAAGGAGAAAGAGAAGAAGAAGAATTCTAAATCGCGGATGATCTGACCGCATTTCTAGGGTTTGAGGGCCGAATTTGGCCCGCGGGCAGCACTTTGGGAACCCCTGCATTAGAGTCTAGTGGTTAGCCACAAAAACAATATATGTGGCTATGTGGGTTCGAGGCCTGAGGAGGAAAGGAACTTTCATTTCTGTTGAAAACGGGTCAAAATCGGTTTGCGAGGCGTAAATTAAAGTGAGTACCACTATACCAGCTGTCAAAAATACATTTGAAATTGATGAATTTGCAAAAAATCAATATCAGATAAGCAGAGGGTCTACCCAAAATCGAAAAACATGGCAAGTGGTCCACGAGACAAAAAAGTTTGGGAACCTCTGGTTTAAACCATATAAATGCAAAAGAATAGTATATTCTGTAACGAGGTTAAAAGAAATTCGATGCGAGTGGAAGATTTACGAGTGGAACCACGAGCATTGAATTTATTTATTTATTAATTACCCAAAACAAAACGGGCATAGCCCAATTACATTGTATGGGGATTCTTATGAATACAATTATTATTACACAAGTCCAGTTACAGTTACAATTACAATTTCAATTATAATTACTATTATTATTACACAATTATTACAATAATAATGAGCTAATATCTATTACAATTAAAAAATTTACTATTTAACAGGTTGGGATGAGTTGAGACATATATATTATATATGCATTTATTGTTAAGTGATAATATGTTTAATTGCGTTAGGGGTCGTATGGAATATATCAATGTCATATTTCTCAGTAACTGAATTTACAATTTGTGCCATTCTTATCAAAGGAGAATTACCTCGTATGTTGGTCCTATATTGAGGAATATGCAGAATGTTTCGAGGTCACGATCTGTATGCTGGCACGTACAAATGAACCAAGGGAAGCAACTGGGCACAGTCTATCCTGTTGTTTATTAGTTTACACATAAAGCAAATGTCTGCTACTTCTCTCCTCGTGATTAGCTTTTTTACTTTAACTTCGGATCTAAAATTACTATATTGATTATATTCTGGATACCGATTATACATTTTGTAATGTAGATATTTTGGAAATTTATTTTGTACTGTTTCAACTTTGTTTTAATAAGTTACTTGCCCCGGATTCCACACAGTGGAAGCAAATTCCAATTTTGATCTAATTAATGAATTATATAGAAGTTGGAGAGCTGTAACATACATCCTTAAAGTCTGTTGTAAATCTCATTAGAAATCCAAGATTTTTAAGTGACGCATTTACTACTTTGTCAATATGATTGTCCCATTTCAGATCGAAACTGAAATGTACACCTAGATCGCGACAATTATAGGTACGCTCTAATGCAACGACGTCTATAGTATATTGAAAGCGATATGGCAGTTTCTTGGTTGTAAATGTCATACATTTGCATTTGTTTATATTAAGGTCTAATTTGTTTGTTTTACTCCAACGTAACATTGCATTAAGATCTTCTTGGAGAAGCTGACAATCATTAACATTTGTTATTTCTTTGTATATATTAACGTCATCAGCAAATATAAGACATTTACATTCACTAAACTGTGAAGGGAGGTCATTTATAAACAACAAGAAAAGCAAAGGTCCCAAGTTACTTCCCTGAGGCACACCAGATGGTACCAGAAACCTCTCTGATTGCTCGCCATGTATTTGTACATATTGATATCTATTATGTAAATCTGATTTAAAGAGCTGCAATACATCTAACGAGAATCCAGTTAAATGCAATTTACCCAATAAAATGTCGTGACTAACTCTATCAAAGGCCTTTGAGAAATCTGTATAAATTACATCGGTTTGTCCTCCCTTATCAATTATATTACCAGTATATTCAACGAATGTTATTAAGTTTGATTCAATTGATCTTTTATTCATGAAACCGTGCTGTTGATCCGTTATTTCATTTATAACGCTATTATAAATTCTGTTGTATAATAACTGTTCAAATATTTTTGCTGGTATTGACAATATAGATATGGGTCGGTAATTTTCTACTTTTGATTTATCACCTGATTTATGAATGGGTACAATCTTTGCTACTTTCCATTTTTCTGGAAATATGTTAGTTTTTAGTGCTAAATTAAATATAACTGATAAGGGGTAGCTTAGAATCTCCCAACAAGCTTTGAATATATATGGAGGAATCAAATCAGGTCCAACCGACTTTTTTGGTTTTAACTTTCGCATCACTTACTCGACCTCCCGCACTTCTATTACCTGTATGTGCACAAAAGTATTATTGAGAATACCGTCAAAGTTATGATTGCACTCCGATACTATTTGATTAACGTTATACGATGAATTTCGAGTATAGACCGTCTCAAAATATGTAGCAAACATTTGTGGTATTTATTTTTTTTCATTACTGACCTGATTTTTGTACTGATATTTACTAGAATGTAAGCTATTATGTTTTTTCTTATTTATATAATTACAAAAACTGTTAAAGTTATGCTTTATGTCATTTTCAATTGTTGCAATATAATTTTCATAAGCAAGTTTTGAACTTTGTTTAATCTTATTTCGCAATCTACGAAATTCCTGCAAGTGATATTGTGATGTTTCTCTACGTTTATGATGAAATTTTTTTAATTTTACGTTTGCAACAATTTCAGGTGTAAACCAGACTGGAGAGACGGAATTACATTTATTAGATTTTTTAGAATTTCTAGGAACAGACTGATCTAGAGCGTTATAGATTAAAGTATAAAATATTTCTACCGCATCGTTTACATCATTTGTATTACCTATATCATTCCAATTTATATTTCTTAATAAATTATAAAAAAGGGGAAAATTCGCTCGTCTGAAGTTATAGTTTTCTGGATGAACTGATGTTATAGTAGATCGTTGGTCGTACGACCGATTAAAAGATACTGAGAGAGCTGGATGATACATATGTTCAGTTAATAACTTCTCACTACTTACTTGAATATTAAGTTTAGTAAATTACTGAGTATTAGATCTAGGGTCTTACCTTCTATATTGCGTATATTGTTATGCATAGAAAGATTTAATATGCATAGAAATTGTTGCAGTCGTTTAGTAATAAGATTGCCATTTGCTAGGTTACAAGTTATACCATCAATATATGGTAAGTTATAGTCACCGGTAAGAATGAGATTGTTTACTAAAAACATTTGCGAGGTTTCAAGAATATCGAAGTATTCCTCATATTTTGAGATATCTGATCTTTTTTTTCGATTCTTTTTTTTCTTCGAGAATTTCGATTCTAACCGAGTAACAGACCGTGCTTTCTCCAAGTTCACAAGAAAATTTAAACTGTAGCATTATTTACAATTTGAAAACAATCACAATAACCTTAAAAAGTATGACATTTAATGTCAACAATGAAATCAAGGCTAACCGTTTTTTTTATTATACTGATACAGAATATTCATTCGATATCTGGTGATGGAATGAAATACATGCAAAACACATAAGTAGGGTAGTGTTTTAGAATATTTATTCTAAAACAAGAGTTAGAATATTAAGTTTTTATTATCAAAATTAATTTCAGAATTTACAAATTCCATAGTGGTCGTGGAGAAAAGTGTCTTTTAAAAGAAATATTTCATAAACCAAATGATTTACTAATAAGGTTAAACGTGAAATCAAGACAACTGACAAAATACACGTCTACGCAAGATCGTATCGTTATTGCCACATTCACAAAACTGAGTACAAAACCGATTTTTTAAAATGTTGGAAGACGGAATTAGCCGTTTATCATAGTCTCCCCAGGGTTCTTATATTTGGATAGTCCCAAGAATTATATGCAAGTGATAAATAAGCAAAAATAGCGCTTAGTAACTGATTACAGAAAAATAAATGAGAAAACTATAGACGATCGTTATCCTTTGCCAAATATTTCAAATAAATTAAGGTGTTGTCAGTATGTATCTTATGTGTTTTAGCATTTTAGCAATTAGCACTAGATTGAAATGCATCTAAATTCGATAGCTAAAAAGCATTTACTGTAAAGTATGGCCATTACGAATATGTTCGTATGGTTTTTGATCTAAAAAATGCCTTTGCAACCATTCAGCCTGTAATGCATGAAAAACTTGGCTTTGAAGAATTTGTAGAATAAAACTTATCTAGTCTTTGTCGATGGAATTTTCATACAGTGGTCTTAAAATTTAGCTTGAGAAGTCAGAATTTGTAAGCAATGAATCGGATCCCAAGGTCATGTAATATCCCCCAAAATTATTAAACCTAATCCAAAAAGATCAAGGGTCATAAGACATTTTCCGATACCCAGAACAGCAAATTTATTTCCCGGATTTGTTGGCTATTGAGGAAATTTATTAAAAACTTAATTAACCTAAATTAACAAAACTTTCATACAACCAATACCGATTCTTTTTATACTTGTCAAGAAATTCTCATGAACGATTCCATTTTACAATACTCAGATTTTTCGAAACCGTCCAGCTTGACAATTAACGTTTCAAATATCGCTATATGTAGGAGAGGCGTTCCAATAGTCGATGCCTTCCGGACATTAAACTCCCCAGAAACAAATTATAGCACCATAGAAAAAGAAATCCTAGCCATAGTATGGGGGTGTGAAGTATTTTAGACGTTATCTATTTGGAGTAAAATTCAAAACTCTGCGTAATCATAAGTCATTGCAATGGCTTTTTTCCCTAAACGAACCTAATTCCAAACTAGTTCAACTACAGGAACATGATTACGACACAATCTATAAAAAGCAAGCACTAACGCCGACGCCTTGTCCCGAAACAAAATCAACCCCGTCCAAACAGACCAAAACAAGGACAACTCTTCTATTATAGCTAACCTTAGAGATCTTGACGATCTGCCAAACTTGAACGAACTACCACACTTCGACGCAAAGAACTTTTCGATCAAAAATCTGCTTCATGTAAAAGTACCTCTAACGAACAAAAAGTAATCATACACAAAAACATTGTCATCCGTCCGTCTACCCAACGAACATCTTGATGAATTCGATAACTAAACTGTTTATTTCTATCAAGAAAACCCAATCATTAAGGCTCGCTATCTAGAAAAATGCATAAATTCAAAAATTGAATAATCTCCAACTCAGATAAATTTATAGTAAATAAAGAAAAATTATTCGGCAGGGACATAATAACTGTTAACATCCCTCAAACTAAAAATGAGAGAAGTTCGTTGTTTATAGTTTAGTTTAGTTCGTTAAGGTGCGTACAGACCGCCGCGCCAAACCGCACCAAACATTTGCGAACGTTGCAGATATAGTCAGTTAGGACGGCAAACCAGGTAAGAACGTGCTACTTCGCACTCACGCAAACAGGTTCGACTTACTGTCGGTACATCAAAAGAAATTTGTTGCTGCAACAAATCTAGTTAGGACATGTTTTGTTCATGGATGTGGCGCGTTTCTGTTTTATTATTATTAACTATTTCTTTATTACGCTTGTCGCGGGAGAACTACTTAGATATTTGCATTATTAATTTATTATCAATAATAACAATGAATGAGTAAAACGTCTTTTTTGTCTTCCTCCTACATAACAGATTGGGAATAATAATTAGAATGCAATATAAGTAATAGCAAGTTGCTTTAAAAATAAAACTGAAACATTTACAAACACGAACAAATTTGTATCTGTTGCAGCAGTGTGGACGTCTTTAGCGCACGTTGCTCGAAAACATTTGCGAACGTTTGGAGCCGCTTGGCGCGGCAGTCTGTACGCACCTTTCTGCGCATTCTGAACTGGCTTTATTTTGTATATTTTTCTTTCTTATACGTACTGTAAATAAAAAGATATCATTACTTTTGTTTTAATTTACATCAAATTCTTTTGTACCGAATAAATAGATAATACGAGGTCCTGTGTTTATCTTAAGGTTTATGTTTTTTATTGTTCGTTTAGTTACACTTTCCGTGTTTCAGATTGGTTAAGTAAATAGTTAAACGTATTTATTTAAGTTTTAAATTAATATTGCAATAGTCACTGATAACACACTTCATAGATATCATATTTTATTTCTTCACAAAAATTTAATCGGTCATTTAATTAATGTAATCAGTTTATCGGTCCAAGTATATACAACCCTGCAAAAATCTCGATATGCTCAGAATCGCTTGCAGGGCAATAAAAAGAGAGCTATAAATATTTGGTGAGAGGCGTTTGTTAGAAGATAAATTATAAAAAGAATTTTATTGGGGTAGTCCATGTTTTATATTCCTCACGCAAACAAAATGTAACGCCGTGATAAAAATAATTCTGCAAATATTGGCATTCTTCGTTATTGTCTGATCAGGATTTTCGATATATTGCGGAATTATTTTACATATACCAGAGTGCGTGTCTAGCAATATGCAATTAATATTAAAAATCTTCTACTGTGCACATTTTGTGTATTCTGTGGAAAAATAAAAGATGATGTGTGGATAAATAAAAGTTAATGCTACTTTTTTTTCACGAAACATTCTTATACAAATACAAACGCTATTTGGGTTGTAACAAATGGAAAACGTCCAGGAAATTTAGCCCAGAATTCATATAAATTCAAGCCTGAATTAGTAAGATTTAATGAAACGCAATTTAAGCAATTTTATTTTACGGAAACTAAAAAACATACATATCTGAGTACCTCGGTAAATAAAAGCAACAAATTAATTATAGAAGAGTTATGAACAGAACCTTTTTCCAGAAAAATGAATTATACTTTTCCAATAAATAAAATTGCCTGGAAATAAAGATGGTCAATTTTACGTTTTTTTCCTAGGTTTTTACGTTTCTTATCTTTCGTTTGACACTTAAAAATATTGTTGTCTGAGGTTTGTGGGTTATAAAACAAATAGTACGAGAACAGAAAGGTGCACAACGGTTTGTCATAATATAAACAATAAGAAGAATATTGGACACATTTTTCAAAACCCATTTATAATGTTGAGGAGACAGATTATAGTGTAACACAGATTGATGATTATGTTTCTCATTGTTGCGTTATTGCATTGTGCTTCTTGGAATTTATTGCCATGAATTCACACTTTAATGGTAAAAGTGTGTATGTAATATATTGTCCATTAAGATGATGACTAAGAAATTACAGTATGCTTTTACATAACTTTTAAGGTTATGTTTACCATTCTATATATCATAACTAGAGACGTTTTAGGTGACCTTGCTGAAAAAACCCTTGATTAGCTCATTTTGCATAAGCGCCGTCGCTACAAATTATAGAACATATAGGTACTTTATAAATTCAAATGCTATTATATAAAACTTGCCCCGCCACTGAGAAGTTGTTTATTTTAGCTAGACCCCCCTTCACTTTTTATTTTTTCGGCATGGCTAGTCCAAACCCACCATTTTCAAGCGCCTACTTGTATTACATTGTAGTATTGCAGATTAAATTGATTCGCTTCATTGTCATAGTGGTTTTATGCTTTACTAAAATGCATGTCTCTAATCACAACAAAATGTATGCGAAAACATAAATTTTAATAGGTATTTCAGAAGAAGTTAGTATTAACTTAGCACGACAAAGGGCACTTAGTAGTAAACGTGTCGGCATTTTGACTACGCCAACACTTCACATTTAGGTCTTACTTAAAAATAAAAACAAAAGTTAAAAATAAAGACAAAATTCATTTATTTTTCATAAATTAAGCCCAAGAGATATATATTTACTTAACAATAGCACTTACTTGAAGAAAAACAACACTAGTTGTTTTAAATACTTCCCTAAAAATGTACAGAACAAAGAGAAATTAGGGAAAACTGTATTATGACTGTTTTGTAAAAACACCAGGAACGATGGGTTATCTGTCGATAACTATACGCAGCGATGAACCACCAATACTAGAATCTTATTAAGTAGATATAATTTATATTTCAGTTTACATTCTTACTAAAATGTTTTACTTATGAGACCTATTCAAGTTTATAACGGAACAAGTTGTCAATTAAGAAATCAATGAACAACTATTAACTGCAGTTAATTATGTCGGCTGCCATTTAGCTCGTCGTGACGTTCGGGTTCACACGAGATGTTCTTTGAAAGAGGAACCAATAGTTGTCTATAGTAAAGCTCCAATCCAACAGTACAAGCTCAACGTATATTTCCGACTACTAACTACTAATGCCTGTTTTACCGGTAGACCTGAAAACCTTGCAAAAAAGAAGGAAGAAAAGCACATAAATGATAAGATCACAGCTGAGACTGTAACGGACAGAAATTTTCAATTTAGTGTAAATGCAATTTTCTATGCATAAATAATAAAGGAACCTGAGTACGGTCCTGTCCAGTTTAAAATATTTTAGTTGGCTTAAAAATGCAGACAGTATCTCGAATTAAATAAAGTGTTTTCACGGTTGCGAATTGTTTTTCCTAATAAAGATTTAGATAATATTGAATTTATCAAGATTTAGCAATAGTATCACCCTTTTAAGAAAGGAATAAAATCTCAAAAAGAATATTTAGTTAAAATTTATTAGTTCCTGTACGTGTTATTTGAATAAATTCTCCCGAGTGCAGACGTATAATAAAAACACATTGAGGCCACGTGTGGATATCAAGTTCTTTTCGGTAAGCAGATTTTAGTTGCGGTGAAATCCCTAAAAATTACATGGAATTCTTCTAGAAGCTTTCTGAATGCTTGTTTCCTGATTGGGTTAAAAAGCCACGCTTTTTCGCTATAGGTTAGTTTAAAAAGTTCCCGCTTAAGTTTAATTGTGTTGATATAAAATTCAGATCCCTTTAGTTCAGTTTTGAGTTTATAACAAGACGGTCGAAGAGAACCATCAAAGAGGCTGGTGCCTCGTGGCTCCTCCGGGCGCATGCTTTGCATATTTTAAGAAGGGTAGTTAGTGTGAATATATGCCCTTATAAATATGCATTTAGTTCGTAATTAATGAATTTGTTTGAACATTCCGTACCAACGATTATGCCGCAATTTGAGTTCAATGAAGAAAATTATTACCGTCTGGTTATTTCGGAAAATTAAATTTAAATAAAATAAAACAAATATAAATTGAAAATTAAATTAAATATCCAATGAAAATTGGTTAACATAAAAGTTGAGCATCATTCGAGTATGTAGTGTTATGTACCGTTACAGTTAAAAATTCGAAAAGAATTACCTTTATACCATACCTGTATTTGAATCTGCAAAACGAGAGATCTCAACAGCCGGAGCATTTTAGTACAGTAAGTATCGTTTTTATTGTAAATTTTATTGAGATTTAGTGATGCCCATCGCGCGGCGTATAGTTTGTTTTGTTTAGAATATTTAGCTTTGTTTCAAGACGCAAAAATGCTTTATTACAAACATAATTACTGGACGCAGTAGAACAAAATATGCTATTATTGTACTGCCTAACAGTGATCTTAAACTCAAAGATATAACAATAATTAAGTTATCAACTATTTTAATTAATTAAGAGATCATATCCTACCTTAATTAATTAATACGAGCTTGGGTAATTATCAAAAAGGTAAACAAGATAATAATGAAATAAAAAATTCAACTTACTAAAAATTTGCAGTCAAACAGATTACCAGTTACCTACCACAAAGGATTGGCCAACCGAGATGATTCCGATATTATGTAATTTGTATAAATTCTTTGTATGATTATAAAATAAAAATTAAGTCGATACTCGCATGCCATTTTAACATACCAATTTTAATATGTAATAAATCCCCAGCGGCAAGTTTATTTGAAATTAAATATCGGCTGACTGGTTGCAGGTTTTACAAAGCTTGATTAAATTCCGATTAACTTGTTTGTCCTTAAATCCGAAATTAAGAAATATCGTTGGCTGCGATTTAAGAAACCTGAAATCCTATCCAATTATATTTCTAGATTTCAAATTTAATCACAATTAAGTTAATCAAGCTTTGTGAAACTGGCCATTAGTAATATTATAAAGTGGTAAAGTTTGTTTGTTCCATTGTTCAGGATAATTTCTGAAACTACTAAATCTTATTTGAAAAAGATCACTAATAGACAGCTTAAATCTTCCTGAGTAACATTAGCTAATACCATGACGATAGAACGTCTAGAAGCCGAGCTGTAAACAAGACTGTATGTGAATTCGGAAAATAATACATCGTTCATGCTCTATATTATAATTTAACGTAAAAGCTACACGATTTGATAAAATCTTCACCTTTTCTAACCATTTCAGGAGTTTTTAAAGATGCGATCTATTGCGCTATAACTATAAGAGAGTTGATCAATTAATATAGAGGTAGAGCGAGGTGTAAGAAAAATTGATACGGGAGCGCGGTTTTTCGAAAATCTTCGCATAACCGAAAGACATAAATTAAAATTGTTGAAAAAACTAATTCAAAAATTAGAAGTATTATCCCCTATTGGAATCGAACCAACAACCTCATAAAAAACATAAAAACCTAAAAAAATAAACAATATACCATACTCACTTATAAGGCATTTATTTTAAAGCAATCACTATCACGCGAGCAAAGCCGCGGGCACAGTTGGTATCTTATAGTCTGCAAGAATGATCGCTTACTAATATAAGATAATTTAATGTTCAACTAATCATGAACTCAACCTTAAACAAAAAAGGGCAAAGCAATATCAGGCCCTAAACTATTATCATCATCAAGTTTTTTCAGAGGTGGCAAGAAGCCTAGTATTGATCTAACGTTAAATCAAAATATTGACAAACACAGATACATTCTGACATTAAACTCACAGTCGTTGGCTTCTAAATGTACATAGTATGGTCAGAGCTGGAAGATTCCAAGAGCAGTAAGATTCAAATAGTTGTAATTCTTGCATAAGAGATATAGGTAATAATGCAAACAAATGCAAGATGCGATACTATCCCGATGATAGGAGCTATCTTAAAGAGTAATCGGATAAGAGCACTAATAACGCACCGATTAATTAATAAAACTCTTGTAATCAATGTAAATGTGGTAAATATAATAATTTTAGCGAGCCGATACAAATTCTTATAAGCAAAATGCGTTTCGTAATCTCGAAAATATCTATAGTAAAATACCCAAAGGAATTTAATACATCACATATTACGGTTATGCGCCTAAAAGCGTTTCCAGACACAATACTAAACAGGAAGCCTTAATATTATAAAACGATGCTGTCAGAAAACTTTTAAGAAGTTAAAATGTAGATTCACACAGAATGTTGACAATGCTCTCTTCGTTTTTCGGTCAAAGGTTAAATGTGTAGAAGAAATTTATAATTATTATTTATAAGAAAATTATCATTTTTTAAATTTTAGTCATTGCTGAAATATCTCGAAATACAGTGCTGTTCAATAAATTTCTTAATCGAACATAAGCAGCTTTATAATTCGCACATCTTATTTTAGAAATTATAGAAATAGAAATGGTTACTTACCTCTGCTAAAAATTCGGTGGGTGCAGAAATACTTTCATCTGCGTCTGTGTATTCGCTTATGTCTTCACTACTGGATGTAGGCTTTAAAAGGCTAACATTACCATTGTCTTCGGTTGTCATCTTTAGAAATAACCTGAAAAGAGGTACAAAATTAATATTCAAAATAAATTATATTCTTTAAGTCGCGCTATACCTTTAATAAATCTTAAGATTTATACATTCTTAATTCTTACATTAAGAAGATTCTTACATAAACAACCTCTCGAAACTGGAATTTACAGTGCCAGTCAAAAGTAAGGAATAAATTCGATAAAAGGGAAAGTATTGATTTTTGGGAAAATTTCAAAACCAAGTCAATTTTGTTTTTAAAGTCCGCACTTTTTGACATAATATCCGGATATACATGGTGATGCGTGTAAGTGTGGTAATACATCATCGGCATTTTTAAATAGCAACTTTCATTTTTATTCCATATTCTGACACTTCATCCAATTGCCAACATGGTAATGTAATAAGTTTGTTACCTTACATAAGGAAGTTTTTGAAAAAGTTATGAAAGTGCTATAGTCACCACACCTGAACGCATCACTCTATACATCCGAATATTATGTCAAAAAGTGCAGACTTTAAAAACAAAATTGACCTATTTTTGAAATTTTTCCAAAAATCAATACTTTCCTTTTTATCGAATTTAGTCTTTACTTTTGACTCGCTCTGTAAGTGAGGCTAATGTAAGAGTTAGTTTATATTGTTTTAACAAAGACATATATTTGATTCCAATTCCAACTCGTTAAGTGTTTTTTTTTTCTAAAGTAGCCAATTAAAGATGATTTGGAAAAATACCAATGCTTAACGTATGTCATGTTCAATCAAGATCAAATTCAAATCAAGAATGAATTAATGAATTGTGGATACTATATTCTAGTTAATGTTTAAATTACCAATTAACACCCGTTAGATTTAAGAGGGTAATGTACGGTCGGCTAGAGAGTGGTTTGCAGAGGTTTACGCTTTCAAGTGATTTAGCCTAATTTTTAAACTAATCGTCTATTTGTTGCAATAAATTAAGAGATGAAATTTCAAGCTACATGCAAGCATCAAAGACTTTCTGATTTTTTAAAAAATAATTACCGAAACCCAAATTCGAAATTTCATAATTTTGTCTATATGTCCTGAAAAAATCTAATAAGAATTGTTTGTTCAAACCATAATTTTCTGCTGTTTGCATGTAGATAAATTAATTTAGCTTTGCATAATCAGCTGCACTTTCGCAAAAATACGAAACTTAACGAAATAACATATGAACAACGGAAGTATGTTTCTCTAATTTCTTTATTACACGTTGCCTATACCACCGGGCCAACTACAAGATTTTACATCTTGAATTCTTGAAGCAACATTCCGCCTCTTAGTGCGTTCGGGATTTCTGGGCAGCGGCGTATATAAATATTTCATTGGATTCGGATCGGACTTTGTAGTGTAGTATTTATTTTTATTTACTATTTATTCTTCATCAAAAACAAATAATTTTGGAAAGTCATATAAATATTGTCAGAAATTTATTGGAATTCACAAAGAATTCAAACAAACTCTGAGGGTGCTTAATGAAAATATAATTTTATAATTGTGATGATGAATATAAATATACCGTAATAATATAATAAATTGATAAAAATAAAAGGCCAAAACGGTGACATAATGAGAAATAACAAATTCTAAAATTTCCAAAGAAGACTTGAAATTGAAAGAACACTTAATTATTTTACACAAAACAGTGTTATATTTGATACGCGGCAAATGGACATCAAACAGTAACAACTGAAAGAGTCATGGAGAAAAAGAAATAGAATTTAATGTTAAAATGCTATATTTAAAGAACATAAGACTACTACTTTGTTAACAAGCTAATAACATTATTATTACCCTCTTTTTGCTCTATTAAAGCATAATAAGCTCGACGTAACAATTAAGTTTACTTAAGGTGATTTTAAGACTTTAAAAAATAATATAACGTAAAAAATACCATAACCTAAAAGAACATTTGAAACAAAACATGAGTAACATAAAAAACATTAGGAACACATTAGTGTCTTGCTGCCTTCCATAATTTTTTGATCCATGGACAGATGGACCGATGTTGAATTTATCTTCACCTTTAAGAAATATAGATGTTATGAATTCAGGTATCACCCGCTCAGCAGCGTGCGGTGAATACGGAACAGTGGAAGCAGTCGCGATACGACTCATCAGTGGACATCTAAACACGCTTCTTATTCTTTCCAGAAATTTCATGGACACATCTCCGTTTGAAGAAGTATTTAAAATGCATACCTTATAGGAATTTCCAAGATTTTCAGCAAAGATCTATACCGTATGTGTAGGTGTGTTTTCATTTTCACTGTCACTATTTTTGCAACATTTGTCATTTCCTTTCCTAGTTCATTGTTTTCAATTATTGTTGCATTGTCAGAAACTTGTCTTTCTTTCATTTCATTTGGTTTGTCTTTTTTGTCTGTGATTTAGTTTCTTTTGGTAGTTCCTTGTTAGCTTTCTTTGCTTCATTTACTGAGTTATTGGTTTTTTCTTGATCATCATTTTCTTGTTGCCCATCAAGACTATCTTTGTGGCCAAAGCCACTGTCACTACTCTCCATTACCATTACCATTTGCATTTCATTTTCTAATTAGTCGAGACTTTTCACTCATCACTGTCATCACTTTTGATTTTAGAAATTTTCTTAACAAGCCTTTGGGTTGTTATTTTTTGTCACTGTTTTTGTTAGTACTTTTAGTAACTGGTTGTTTTTCTCTTAGTGCATTTATTTTTTGGCGATATTCCTCTTCTTAGCGGCCCTCCGTATTTGAGTTGTTTCAATCTTATTTGTTTTTCGTTAGGCTCAGGAGGTTTGGAATTCTGCATGTTATATTTCAAGGTGTGTATAAAAAAGTCTATTGTACTTTTCTTAGGTTCAACATTTTCTTGTGTTAGGATATTTGGATTGGTTCCACTTCCACAAGAAATAGTTTTTGGAACTGTTTATAGACTCAACATTTTATGTTGGTGCAACCACGATGTTTCTTTCTATGTCTGGTGTTGGGAAGGTTCAAGTATGATACTCAACCTTTCTGTATCGGCTTGAATTCCATTTTGGAACTATTAAAAGAGTACGTGTCATCAACTTCCGTAGATTGGTTTACGCCAGCTTCCTGTTGAATTGGCCATTATCTGTCGGATCTGTAAATTGGGTCCTTTTAGTTTCCTGCTCAATATAATCTGAATCTTGTTAGAGCTACCTGGTCAAAATCGGATTATGGGAATTTTGTTCGACCTACTGTAAGGGAGCCAGTTCCATAAAATCCAGAGATAATGGTGTCATTTAATGTATATCTAGGTATCACGCACAGATGCACAAATAATACTTTTGTATTATTTGAAGAAGTTATGCTGGTTGGTCCTGGTCTTCCTGCCAAATTATTCTGTGTAACTTAAATAAGCGGCTTGAGATCAGATGGCGCTAGGCCGTTGAATAGGTTACTGCTTTGAAATTTCCTAAAACACTACCGACACTGTAATTGTGGTTAGCGTTCCCAATTAGTATTGACCTTAGTTATATGTGGGTGTTGATGTTAGAATGTACTTAGTTGCGAATTTCTGAAAAATGAATGTCATCACTCACCTTGCTCCAATTAGGAACGTCTGACGGTCTTAATACTAAACTCCCTCCTTGGTGGTCCTCAATTTTAAATTACACTGCGATTACAAAAGAAAAACACAAGGAGCACCACTGTCATAACCTCCATCATCATTGCCTCATTTCATGTAATCAACAATACTATCATCATCGTCACTCAAGTCTATTATCAAAAAAGGTAATGAAAGAAAAGTATAGTTCATAATAAACTAATAAAAAGAAAGTGTTGATACCTCAAAGGAAGCGTTTTCGTGCTTCAAGATAGACGAATTCGGACCTGAAACAAAATGATTAGTGTGCCTTGAACCGTCACGATTTCGTGATGGAAAAAGCTCAAAGCTTTGTGACCGAAACGCCCAGGACTACGTGCTTGAAACCATCAGGGCTTCATGATGGAAATATCTCAAGGCTTAGTGCCTGACATCCTCAGGACTTCGTGGCTGAAACCAAGAATGGCTAGTGTGCCTGGAACAAACAACGATTAGAGTGCCTGAAAACTTCAGGTCTCAGTGCTTCAGAAGCGTCAGCTTCTTATATAAAATAGAATAGTTAGAATTAGGACAGACAAGAAGAGTAGCTATTCCTGACTCTACATACAGCTTCTGAGGCTCTTATAGCTTCTCTAAATCTTATAGTAAGTTACCTTATTATCAATGTACTCATTAAGTAGTAATATTTTCTATCAGGCTTAAACAAGTGCAATCCCTTAAATACCGTACAACAGCGAAAGTAATAACAATCACAAACATGAGGAGAAGGTAATACACAAGGCAGTAAATAGTAACTTAATAATAAATCGCACATCTCAGCACAGAAATACCAAAACAAAAGACATATCAATCACAGTCAAAGGTTTACAAATATCTTCCTATCTTACTGTATCCATTCCAAAATAAAGATAACGGTAACTCGCACCGAGACAACAATTAATTAATCTGGACGGCGGTATATAAACAAACTTCGACTGTTGCACATTATTTAAGAGAAGGCATTCGTTTACGCCTATAGAAAATAACATTAATAATAAGGCAATTTGCATGCTATAACAGTTGGAGAAGATACATGCTTCAGAATTCGTGTGTAGTGCAAGGAGTAGCTATCCTTTCTATAAGTCCTGCCCCTAAATTTTCCATTTTGGGCAAGACATTATAGCTTCTGAAGCACGAAGTCCTGGTTTTAGGCACAAATCCTTGAGCTTTTTCCACCCATGAAGTCCTGGGGGTTTCAGGAATAAAACTTTGAGCTTTTTCCATCCAAGAAGTCCTGAGGGTTTCAGGCACAAGGCCTTGAGCCTTTTTCATTATGAAGTCCTGATAGTTTCAGGCATGAAGTTCTGCGGGATTTAGGATAAAGCTTTGAAATGTTTCCATCCATCATGTCCTGAGAGTTTTTAGGCACTACCCGTTCCTTTGTTTCAGGTCTGAATTCGTCTTGTAGCACGGAGACGGTTCTGTGAGGTATCAACCCTTTCTTTATTACTTAATTTTAAACTATACTTTTCTTTCATTACTAACCTTACTTGATAGTAGACCTGAGTGTTGATGATGATTTACTGAGTGTGTTTGAGAAAGTGAAATGAGGCAGTGATGTTGGTGGAGGTTATAACAGAGGTGCTCCTTGTGTTTTTCTTTTGTAGTCGCAGTGTAATTAGAAATTGAGGGCCATCAGGTGGGCTTTAGTATTAAGACCGTCAGACGTTCCTAAGTGGAGTAAGGTGAATGATAACTTATTCATTTTGGGAAATTC
Source organism: Agrypnus murinus (assembly GCA_929113105.1). Classification (NCBI taxonomy): domain Eukaryota; kingdom Metazoa; phylum Arthropoda; class Insecta; order Coleoptera; family Elateridae; genus Agrypnus; species Agrypnus murinus. The sequence goes on from OV816024.1 coordinate 6,076,571, forward strand.
GCTACTTCATCGCGTTTCATATGTAAACTAACAGATACTTAACTGAAGGGCCGCAAATGAGATCATACAATCCTAAGGTTTATAATGATTAAGTGACAAGTTATTACTTTAATTACTAATTGATTCGCCACGGCCCAAAAGAGGCCTTACAACATTATAATGCATCATAGAATGAAAAGAAGAATGAAGGAAAGGCAGAAAGAAACTGGCTTACACAAAGCATTACAAATCCAAGGAGTAGGTACCTACCATACGTCAATACCATTTGGCGGTACAATTTCTAAGGCCAATGGTTGTCTAAAATTACACACTTAATTATATTTGTAGGGTATCTCGTCATATTCATTATTTCTATAATTATTTTTATTATTATGTATTACACATAACAACGTTCCACTATTAATAGGGTTGCCAAATGATAAAGTATAACAATACAAAAAAGTGTTTAACAGTAAATTAATTTTTATTAATATTTAGTAATACAAAGATTTTGTAGTATAATTATGTATTTTTAGGATAAAGTATGTTGATATAAAATGGATAGCATGCCCTCTGATTTTTTAAATACATGTTTGACCGATTTGGTGTGCTTGTCCCACTACATTGTTATTATTCTATATAAAACTTTTGCCGCTTCTTTCTTTATTAGCAGTCAAGTATGTGGCCAGAGGAAATAGGAGATCGATTACTCATGCTCTGTCTCTTTCATAACTTTGTGTATTTTATTATCTCCTGACTGATAAGAATTTACATTAGCCTCTTAAAATATCAATTTTATAAGTTATAAATATAAAAAGTCAAATATAGGTAACGCATTATGCATGTAAGAATTGTAATCAATGCTTATATTAATTATGGTATTTGTTATTTGTTATTTCTTACAAATATTCATAATAGGTTCTATGTTCATATAACAAATTAAGCAACAGGAACATATTATAGGAAATTATAGGAAGCATTTTCACACCGCATCAGTTCCCTATTCGTTATTCTGCCGACGTTTTCCTCAATATTCCATTGAGTTTTCAAAGGATACCGGAAAACCGCTGCCACTTCTAATGGTCTTCGAGGTCATCGATTCACTCAATTTGATTGTAATAGATTAACACAAGTGTAGTTGTTATTATTGTTATTTCATGTGGAATGACAGAATTTGCAGATAAAAAATAAATTACTTAAAAAAATATCGAGAAAATCTTGAGCATTGAAACCAAAAATTTAGCATTTGTGAGTTGATAATTGATAATGACAGTAATTATAATTACTATAATTCCGTAATGCCATGAATAGAAGTAATTATTATTTGTAGTGGTTACTAAATATCTTTAACTTAAAATTAATTATAAACTTGAATTTTCCAATGATCTAAAGCTGGCGAAACCCAACTATATAGTATTAATGTATTACACTTTGACACACATCTGGAATAATTACTTCCATTATAACAAAATATAAACTTTTTAGATGTTAGGATTATTTAAATTTTTAGTTTTATTTAACGTTTTTAGTTTTAACTTGGTTAATATTTTTATGTAGGAGGTAAAGAACAAACCAAAGAATTTATGATACGCATTTTATTTTAATTACTTACCCTTTATCTAATTATCTTCTAAATTATAATTAGTCAAGAAAATTGCTCAATTTTGTTGTTTGTAAATGTTTTGAAATATCTTATCAAATATGGTATTATATTATTCTGAAACACGGAAATTTGTAAATCTTTCTAGTTACAAATAGTTTAAAATAGATGTGCAAAAATATAAAAATATACAGTTTTCGTATCAACCTTATTTTTTGTGATTATGGAGTTCCACAAAATAAGGCTGGAAACAATAAACAAGCTTATTTTTTGTATTAAAAATAAAAAGGAAGTCGAAGTATATATGCAACAACGTTTAATTGTAAATTATTATACAAGTAAATTAAAAATACAATAACATGCATTTTATTTTAATTATTTACCCACTTTTATAAATCTTATAAAATACTCAGTCCAATACACTTTTGTTTGCATTTGTTTTTTATTATAAATATGCTTTTAAATACGGAATACTTAAAAATATGCCAGAGTTCCTTGTAAGCCCAGTCAACAATCAAAGGCACTACACCAAACTCTGCTAGTTAATCGCCTCGTTCCAGAAATTATAAAGGCACTAAAGACACATTTTAAACAGTAAAATTTACTCACTACTACTTTGCTGAGATCCTTGCCGAATGAAACCGCTGTTACAAATCTCTCTCCCCAACTACCACCCCAATCTCCCCACTACCAACCCCTCAACAACAACTCCCAATCTCCCCACTTCCACAACCACCGAAGTTTATAACACCTAAAACTCCTCATAAATATTCCCATCCATCCAATAACCCTAAAGAAATCCGGTACTCTTTATCACAAAATCCACAAGAACCCAACCCATTTCTCCATACTTCCCGTAGTATGGATGTAAGTGATACTCTACTGAGAGCGAACTCAAGCTCTGATAACGAGATGAATCCTCTTACAGGAACCATTCAAAAGAAAAAAGGATGCCAAAAGGCGTCCCTAGAGGCCCTCGTTCCAAAAGCAAAGATTCTTCTACTTGGGAGTGCTTCTCCCAGTAGTAATTATCAATAACTTATCCAAATGGATAATATAATCCAATGGAATATAAATGGAATCCATACTAGTGAACTTAAGTTGTTACTTGTTGAAAAATTACCTCTTGTTGTAGCATTACAGGAAACGCACTTGAAACCCGAAACTCCGTATGACACCAAAGGTTATACTATTGTTCGAAAAGATGTCATACCTAACTTCGTGCTAGGGGCGGTGTTGCTATATTTATAAAAGAATCTATTCCGACACAACCTGTAAATGTAAACACAGAATTGCAGATAATTGCTGTTAAAGTCTTTTATCCATTTATCCATCTGCAACATATACCTACCGGATATTCACTGGGAAGTAGACGACTTGCGAAACGCGATTCTTCAATTACCCAGACCGTTAATACTTCTTGGAAATTTTAACTCACACAACCCGATATGGGGATCGGCGCATCTAGATCCTCGTGGACGAAGTCTAGAAAACCTTTTTGAGGAATTAGAATTGAATATTCTTAATACGGGTAAAGGTACTTAGCTTAATTTAACATCAAACGACTTCTCCTCCATAGATCTTTCAGTTAGTTCTCCAGAAGTTACTCATTTGTATTCATGGGAAGTACTTGATGATCTTTATTTCTCGAATCATTTCCCTGTAATGCTACAACTTGCTACATTTCGCTCACAAATAGAACTATTAACGGCACGTAGGAAGTTTAGAGAAAGTAAGGCTGATTGGTCCAAATTTCAAAAGATCATTACCACCCCACATCTAACTGACACTGTTGCTTCTTCAGTAAACCATGTCACTCGATCCATTGTTTTGGCCGCCGAAGACAGTATTCCAGTTATCACAAACCATCACAGACCACAAAGAGTACCGTGGTGGGATGAAGAGGTGGCCAAAGCAATTAAAGATAAAAAACGAGCACTAAATCTTTTTAAAAGATACCCTACTGCCGTAAATATGGTTAATTTTAAACGACTCCGTGCACGAGCTCGCCGAATCATTTTGGAAAAGAAGCGGCTCTCTTTCAAGACATATGTATCGACTCTCACCCCATAAACATCACCTTCAGACGTTTGGGAAAAAATAAGATCCGTAATAGGAAAGAAACTTCCGACTACGTCACGTCCGTGTTAGATATCAATGGAGAGTTGATAACAGATATTCCAAAATTGGCAGACGAATTTGCTCGCCACTTTCAGTCATCAAGTAATTCTGAAAATTACAACGAAGACTTTCGTCTTAATAAAGTCGCCAGAGAGATTCCATTGGATTTCACAGAACGAATAGAGTCGTTCTATAATGCAATTTTTACTATGGACAAATTAGAAAAAGCTCTACACGAAACTAAAGACTAGTCGCCAGGTCGAGATAATATTAGTTATAAAATGCTAAAGCACTTCCCTGAAACTGCCAAAGTCGAATTACTACAATTGTATAATCAGATTTGGAAGACGGGAATCTATCCTGAACAATGGCAAGAATCTATTATAATACCACTTTTAAAACCTGGGAAGGACCCCAAAGTAGTATCTAACTATCGCCCAATATCCTTAACAAGTTGCCTTAGTAAGACCCTAGAAAAAATGGTCAGTTTCCGACTAATGTGGATCTTAGAAAAATATAATTTATTATCCAAATTCCAAATGGGCTTTAGAAAATTCCGATCAACAACCGATCAACTGGTTTACATCGAAAATGCGACACAGACAAGCTTCTTAAATAGACATTATCTTACAGCAGTATTCTTCGACTTGGAAAAAGCCTACGACATGACGTGGCGATGTGGCGTATTGCAAACTCTACATGAGTGGAGACTGAGAGACTGTTTGCAAATTTCATTTCCAGTTTTCTCTCTGATAGAAGAATCAGAACTCGAGTCGGAAATGCAGAATCCAACGCCTACACTGTCGAGAATGGCATTCCCCAAGGATCCACACTTAGCGTGGTTTTGTTTGCAGTAGCTGTAAATGTTTTATTGTCAGGTATAGACCATAGAGTCGAGAGAAGCTTGTATGTAGATGATCTTTGCATCTTCTATGCAGGAGACAATTTTGATCATATCCATTCAGTCCTGCAAGAAGCTATAAATTCGGTGGTAGATCGTGCAGAAAATCGAGGATTTCGTTTCTCTACGTTGAAAACACAATGTGTTCCTTTTTGCAGGTTGAGATCCAGTCATCAAAATCCTCAACTTACAATAAAAGATCTCCCTATAACAAATAAACCAGAAGTAAAATTCTTAGTAGTAACGTTTGACAAAAAGCTACTTTGGGACCCTCATATTCAAAACTTAGCAGCTAGTTGCAAGAAGCGACTAAATATTGTTAGATGTTTATCTAACATGAAATGTGGTGCGGATGGGAGCATACTTCTAAACGTATACAGAAGTATAATCTTATCAAAGTTGGATTATGGGTCGATAGTATACGGTGCTGCCCGTCAATCACATTTAAAACTACTAGACCAAATCCATTCGACTGGTATAAGACTCGCTCTAGGAGCTTTTAGAACCAGCCCTACCGTATCTTTGTACTGTGAATCGGGAGTACCACCATTGAAATATCGAAGGTACCGTTTACTTATAAATTATGGAATAAACATACATGCTCCACCACGACACCCCAATCATGCTTTGCTATTTAATGATGAACAAACCACTCTATATATGGCTAGACCAACTAGAACTCGTCCTGCTGGAATACGTCTACACGCCATATTCCAAGAACTCAGTGAAACATTGCAGCCAGTTTATCAGACAGGAAATTATGAAGTACCACCTTGGCTAATTCACCTACCCCAAATAGATCTCTCTTGCTTGCAAGGAGGGAAAAAATATGTTAATCCCAAATTATTTCTCAACCATTTTAAAAACATTTTAGATCACTATCCTAGAATCGAAATTATATATACAGACGGATCCAAGTCGGAAATGGGAGTTGGTAGTGCCTTTATCATCCTCGATGAGTCTTATCACTGGAAGATACATGAAGCCGCTAGTTCATTTACAGCGGAGTTATATGCACTATGGCAAGCGCTTCATAGTATAGAATTTTCTAATAAATCTAAGTTTTTAATTTGTACAGATTCACTGAGTTCTTTGCAGGCGTTATCAAATAGATTTTCATTCGATCCTTTAGTTCAGGAAATACAAGCGTCACTTGACTGGCTCTATAATAAAGAAAAAGATATAACTCTAGTCTGGATACCTGGCCACGTAGGGATCCAGGGTAATGAGAAAGCTTACGAGGCAGCTAAACTCGCGGTGGAACATGACCAACTAGAGGGTACCTATCTGCATACGGCTAAAGGATCTGAAAGATTATTTAAAGGAGAAAGTTCTAAGCCTGTGGCAATTAAAATGGGACGAAGTTGACACACAACTTAAAACAATAAAATCGCTAATAAAACCGTCGAAGAAAAAAAAACATCTAACACGTCACGAACAAACCATTATTACCCGTTTACGTATAGGACACACCAGATTAACATCATCTTACCTGTTACAGAGTCTCGAACCACCCATCTGCCAACACTGTCAAACACAACTGACAGTAAGGCATATACTAGTGGATTGTCCTTCCTATAACGAAGCTCGTTTAAGAACATCTCTTACAAATAATATTAGCGAAATTCTGTCAATTGGAAATGAAAACAACGTTCTAGAATTTGTAAAGAGTATAGATCTAGCAAATAAATTATAATTTTACACGCATTTATTTTACTCAGTATACACAAAACTTTTTTATTTATATATTTCAAACACATATATTCTTATATTTATTTTATTTACATATCTTTTACATATTATTTACAATTTTATTTATTTACAATTTTATATTTACAATCATTTTATCGTGAATTTGTTTCGTACTCAGTCCATTCTTTTATCCCTAAGCCTCATGTTTCATTGTCTCCACACTGTTCGTCTATGTCTGTGAATTTTATTTAACCCATATTCTATTTATATATATTTTTTACTATATATAAACTATAGCAATACGTTGTTGCGTTAATTTAAAAAAATCTCATTTTAAGTTAACTGGAATGAAATAATGGACGCAATTTAGTTTTTGGCCTTTAAAACAAAAATAATCGTTTAAAACAGTTTGTTCAAAGTGATAATGTTATCTACATACATTGCTCTAAACGAGACATATTGTTATTTATAATAATCCGACACAAAATTTAAGAAATAACACATAGAAACCGCGAGTATTTTCAAGAGAGAAGTAAAACTGCGAAAAACCGAGTGAATAAAATAACTTGTCACCTTCATATCTTCGCGATGACAACTGCTACCGATTTAATATTTAGCATAGGAATGTGTCAAATACTTGTCTACATGTCTGCATTATCCGTTTTTTTCAAATGGCTACAAATTAGAAATCCTATTTTGAGCACCTACTTATATGAGAGGTCCTCAATGTGCGTCGGTGCAAATGCGTATATGAATGTGTGTTGTAATTAATTCTAAAACAATCAGCATTATAAACATCTCTACAATTAATGTTATATGTTTTTAAACTAGAGACTACAGGGTGGAAGGGGTTACTATGCGTTAATTTTAAGGGGTGATAGAAGACATCACAAAAGAACCAATAAAGTCTTATACAACTTTGTTCTAGGACGACCACTTTTTCAGAAAAAAATAATAAAGTTAAAAACTGTACCATGTGTAACCACCAAACTATAACATCATTTTGCAGCGTTAATAATAATAGTATGTAGTTTCATTATGGGACTATCGGAACATACATCTCATCTAGCACAACAAAAAACTTTAATTTTCTTTTAATTTGTTAATGTAAAAAGATCCTGAATTTACGAGTAAACGATTGATCATACGAAAAAATGTTATTTAGGTTTTTTGCTGTACTAGATGAGATTCAGCTTCTGACAAGACCCCATAATTAAAATAATATTATTACCGAGGCAAAATGATGTTAAAGTTACAACTTTATTGTTTTTTTCTGAAAAAGTGGTACGTCCTAGAACAAAGTTGTACCAGACATTTTTGTTCCTTTTGATGTCTTATATCACCACTTAAAATTAATGCAGAGTAATGCCTTCCAGCCTGTATAATATAATCCACCATCTAATAATAAGTAACATTATATTTTACGTAAAATGAGCGTGTTCATAAAAATTTGTTTCAGAAAACATGAGCATTTAGCTATTTTTTACTTTGGTAGAGATAATTAAAATAATAAATATTATTCAAATATTACTCAAAAGTCTTTGCTTCCATGATATTGATAAATTTTTGACATCGTTCAAATACTGACGAGAAATCTAGGTGCAATGTGAATTTTGAACATTTATCTTTTAATAAATGTCTGAAAGTCTGAAAATGACTGAAATCTCAAAAGGGACCGAACAAATAACAACTTCACTGAAGCGAAGCTTTGCTCGTAACGCATTGAATAAAGCATCGAGACAAAGCCTCAATAGTAAAATCTTTTAGGCAGATGATACCGCTTTAGCTGTAGTACATAGAAATAACTTTAACAGAGAGGTCTTGTTAGTTTCGTATACAAGGAGCTGCCAGGAACACAATTAAGTTAATAGACAGTTCTTTAAATGAAAACCGTTGATAAACAGACAAGTACATGTATTTATAAAATTAGGATATTTCTTTAAATACGATTTTAAATTAATAAGATTTATCTAGGCAGATTTAAATATGCCCATGACGAAACTCATGAGAGCTTTCGAAAAGTAAAAAGTTATTATGTGTCTGAATAAATACCCGAAATGGATCTTACAATTAAATTACAATTATTAAATAACAAGCATTTTTAAATCAAAACACTACGAGACCTAACGTACGTCAGAGTAATTCGACTACATTGACATTTATTACTATTTGCATTGTGTAATTTTTATGTTAACACAAAGTACTAATAAATAGTGTGAGTAATACAGTGATAGTTTTTGTTTCACCTGTATAGAAAATAGGTAATAATATTTCAAAACCTAACTAGAATAGGGTTGCAAAAAAAGAACTTAAGAGTCTATACTATGCAAGAGCATTCATCGTTTTGACATAAACAAGAAAAAATCTTCTGTAATGTGAGTGAATTCGTTTTCTAAATTTACATCCCATATTGAGTAGTGGAAATCATACATCTCTTTCCTGCTCATTTCCCCTCTATGTTATAGAATGCCAACAACAAGATTTTAAAAGCATATTTTACATGCGTCAGATGAATTAATAATAATTTTTGATTAGTTAATATTAATCAATTCATAAGTAAATGTACTGTAATTAGTAATATTGTAAAAAAGAATTAAAAAGTAATTAATAATAAAAAAAGAAATAAGGTATGATAAATAGTGAGGTGATATAATATCACCGTTTTGAAAATTTTATCGAACGATGTTCGTAAACGTTAAAACGAATATTTTGTATCGGTTTTAAAATTAAAAGAGGGACATGTTATGTCTTGGGCACATTATTAATAAAGGCTATAGATAGGACCTTAGTTAGATTCATTAATGTTTAAATTAAAAACTTAAGAATAAAGGTTTCATGCAAACGTAACCTAACTTTCCTAGTTTTTCATGCATAAATAAATAGATCACATTTTTAAATAAAAAGGATATGGTTTAGTTAGACAGTTTTATCACAATCATGTATAGGCAACCTAAGTTACACTTTAGGTCGGTTTTCCACTTGCTAGGAGAAAACTACTTCCATATTCAAATTTTCAGTTACGATGTTCAGCGTTAGACATATTCTTTGATATTCCTGGAGGCCAGCTCCAGTTTACATGGTTAATTTCCTGTAAATAGATTAAGTAGGTCAATCTTATTATGATTGATATAACATAATTAATTTTTGAATTCATTTAATAGAATTCTGGTCATTTCAATCAGAGGAGGTATTTGAATCCTCTCTTTTTGCGATTACAGACTCTTCTAGGCTTTATCCTGTTTCTCTCATCATTGTTTTTATGTGAGTGCCTAAAGCATTGCACACTGGATATTTTGGGCATAAATTGATTAACTTTGAGTTTATTTTGAATCTGGAATGTGTGTAAGCATCTATTTGCATTTATGGCATATCGTACTGTAAGAAAATCATGTTTGTATTAATTTGTAAAGATGCTTTTATGTAGAAAACAATTGTATTACTTAGATATTATATTTCTTTAACCATTTTGAAAAGGATGAACTCTTGATTTGTTAAATTGTATATGTAATTACTTATAACGAGAATTGTACATTGTTAAACGTTTTTCGTGTATATTGTAACCTTTTTTTTTACCTGCGGTAAAGGTTACGCACTGGCGTGCGGCAGCTTTTCATCGGTGAGCGGGATTCGTGGGTCCACTGAGTATGAAGCAAAGAAAAAAAAGGGCGCCATCCAGCTTTTAAATACGCAAGAAAACTTAAACAATATAGGAAAGCCGGAGAACCTATTTCGCTTGGTAAGTATTATTTCTAAACAACTATTACTTAAACAATTTAGAATAAATTATCTTTTATTTTTTTAGGTATGGTGGTGTTATTCCTCAACAATAAGAAGCACAAATTTTAAATGCATTTATTAATAGTAACACATACATATATACACATATAGAAAAAAAATAGATGTAGAGCAAAATAAAGAAATAAAAAAACAATGTGAACGTAGACATGTAAATAAATCTAATTACACAGATATAGTACTATTTCTGTTACGTTTGTAATCTTCTAAAATGAATTAATAAATCTATTAAAAAACATGCAAAAATTTAATTAACCTTTTCTTTAATTCAAACAATATAAATTTAATAAAAATTTGAAAATTTGATACCAACGATTTATCAAAACGTAGCATTTATAAATTGGCACAAGTAAAATGCAATAAAAATTGAAGTTATCACTAGAAAGCGATATCAGAAAAATTTCATGTATAAAATTAGTATTACTCTACAGATATGTAAATCTTTATACAAATTACCTTAAAAAATATAAATTAAATAAATGTAAGATTTATGAAATTAATAAGTGATTAGTTAAATCAATTAAGGCAAATTTAAATATCATAGAAAAATACCAACAAAAGAAAATGTCCACTTCTATTGATGGATGGTCGGAGATAATTCCTACGATGGTTGACATCGACTACGGATACAGTACAGCCCCGAAAATTGGCTACTGGACCTATTCTACGTACGATAACGTCTCAGAGATGAAGGTGTGATTTAGCTCGTGCACCAGGAAGACTGGATTCCCTTTTTTTGACAAAACGGCTGCACAAATTAGTGCATATGGGTATGCGTAATGTTACAGGGTAGCCTAGGTTCCCTAAAATCGTAGTTGAATAATAGAAAAAATTCAAACAAGATTTTGAAAAAGATTGAATAGACTGCAAAAAGACGTACCTTAACAAGAGAAATCTTCATCAACGAAATTCCTCAGCAACAATCAAAGGCCAAACAAAATAGTTATGGATATTCTTCCCCGAGAAATTTATTTCCATTCAGATGCTCATTAAAAGAGTTTCTAATGAAGACGCTTGGTCAAAAACGTGACCAAAAACCAATCCTCCTAAGAGAGGTCTTTCTAGCACGCACAACAGAGAGCGAATCCCTCTCTCGAAAAATCAAACGCGCAGGGCCGTCATTCCCACCAAGGAACATTGATAACGATATCCAAATTTGAATAAGAAAATCCATTAAACAATAATATTCAAAAGGAAATTACTAGTAATTAAATGTAAACTCAGGGAGTCTACATTTAAATATATACGACGAAAATCCATCAATATAAAAATTATAAAGAGAGAAAATGATACTTTTCAAAACCGACAAAATATTTAAAATAAATACATCTAAAGGTGAGTTCACACGAGGACCCTTTCAGTAATGCACAAATAAAGGAAAAATAAATGTTACAATATCTCTTTTATTATGCATTTTAGGACTATTGATGTCCTATAGTTTTTGATCAGCGTTTTAAGATCTACAATCCTATTATAACAGATCTGGGATTAGAAAAAATTCGAATCACATGTTTTGGTTTAATGACGTCACACGCATTTTCGTTTGTCTCTTGTTTGGAAAATGTGTCATAGATTTCATTTGTTATGGCGGAAGATATAAAAGCCGTTGCATTTTGGAACAAAATGAGTCGATAAAACGTTGGAAGCGGAACCACGCTCGACTCCAGATAAAAATATCTGTAAAATTGAGGTTAGATTAGTTAACCATATGATTGACAAGTGTCATTACTATAAACAAAGTTTGAAAATAAATAGAAGAGTTACCTGAATATTTTAAAGGAATTTAATGAAGATTTTGTTATTGTGCTACGAATATAAAAGTAAAAGTGCTTTTCGTTGTTAAATAAATTCAAGTGAATTTAATTTGTTCATCTATCAACGCATCGATTATTTTATAAACAACAATCAGCTGTTTGGTTCTATAGCAGTGTTACCAATTGGATTAATTTTAAAAAAAGGAAATTACATTGAACATACCAGGTTGGTTAAAAAAATCATTGATTCTCGTCAATTAAAGGAATAATAATTTAAATTGTAAAGTTCATTCTGATAAATAATAAAAGTTTATTTGATTTAATTTATTAAGTTCTTTTAAGAATTTACTTAATTGCAATTAAAGTAAACAACTAAATTTCTTTTTAATAAAAAGATTTATTTTTATTTTGATAACATTTTTATTTATAATTAAATATCATTTGTGTTGGTTTGCTCAAACGAATGACTGTCCTAATCCTATGTCAGATTACGACGACTATTCTTAACGTTTGAGCAAACTTGAGAATTTATTCTCAATTTTCAATTGTAATATTTCGTACAACAATTTCTTTTCCATTGACTTACTTTTCGAATTTTATTTTTATTTGTTGAATAAAGTTTTTGTGTTTTCAATTTACATATGTGTTTAATTGATGCTAATACAAGCATACAGCATTATTTTCTTTTGAGTTCAAATTCTAGTAGCAGTTTTCCAGCTTGCAGGAGCTTTAATGCTTACAGATTAAGTTTCTTCTTGTTTCCAGGCATACAAGTATATAAGAGTCTCGCAATTCAAATAATTTATGTTTTACCGAGCAAACCTGGCTAGCTGAGAGAAAGAAAGAATATGTGTGGTGCATTCTAATTATAATACATCGTATATAATTTATACGTTTATATTTGGAACGGTGGATATTTTATTTCATTTTATTTTAATTTATTTTATTTCTGTGGGATCACCGCAATAGACATTCATTAAAAAAAGAAATGTACTACAATAGTTACCATAGTCGATTGTAGGGCGTGCTAGATTTCGAATTAAAAAACCGGCGAGTTCTAATCCCAGCTTGTGTATTTTTTTTATAAATATTTAGTATATTTTATATATTAAACAAATAACTACATAAAGTTATCCTTTAATTTTATAGACATTCTTTAAGGACGATCGGCAGATAAAATAAAAATACATAGACATTTATGAATCTGTGATGAAAAAATGAGACATTTTTATTTTGACATTACCAGGTAACATCTTGAAAAAATCGATTTTGGAAATTCAATTTTTACGAAATTTAACATATCCTCTTAAATCCCGTTCTAAAATTTGACATTAACAAGTATTTTTCTTTATTATCTAAAAACTAAAATAATCGACATATTTGACAACAGCCCTTATAACACAGATGTATAGGTATATATTTTATACCTATAATAGGTATTATGTAGTACAGATTTTTAAAATGTACGTTATATTTAATAATTTAATATTAATGTTTTTTGACTAATAAGTTTGAGGTTTTTTTTATTAAATAAATAAATAATTACCAGACATAGAAACAGAAACAGATGTTAAACAGAAATAAATATCAAAGAGAGAATGAAAATAATAGTAATTTCTTGATGTTTTCTTTTTCAAATAAGCGTAATCTACGTGGTTTGCTTCAAGTGCTATAATAAATAAAAATTATTTTTTCAACATATTATTTTCAATCCATATTTTTTAATATAACAAGATAACTTTTATATAAGTTTTATATTTATACAAAATATAAATTTTTATATTTTTTTATTCTAAATCTATATGAATATTGTAGAATGTGCTTTTTTAATATAACAAGACAACTTTTATATAAATTTTATATTTATACAAAATATAAATTTTTATATTTTTTTATTCTAAATCTATATGAATATTGTAGCATGTGCTTTCATTTTATGCTAAATCAAATAAAATTTTATTATTTCTTTAATTTTAAATACATAAAAATCGTACCGATCGTCCTTAAACTAATACATTATTTATGTTAATTGAAAATAAAACTTGAAAATATATCTTGTTTATTGTTTCCAGCCTTATTTTGTGGAACTCCATAATCATGAAATAAATAAAGATTATTAAAAGTTTCACAGTTTTATTAAAATACAACCTGACAATATTGTTTCGACAGCTATGCTGTCATTATCAAAGGTAATATAATTATAAACAAGCACGTCGCTAAGGTAGATACAAAATAGGTAACTAGATAAAATAATAATAATAATCAGAATTAATTATCTAATACTTCCAGTAACGGAGAATTAATAGTTGTTGTTCAAGTTGTTCATTCATTAATATATAATTATAAATAGTATATTTATAAAAAAGTATTCATTTATAAAACTTATAAATGAACACTGGATTAGGACTTGGGTTTTATAAATACAAATCTAGCGTGTACCGCATCGGCTATGGCAGTGGCCTCTTTTTGCCAATAATACCTAATAATTGAAACCCGCATTTTTCTTAAACATGGGAACTAACACTGGGTTCTAATGACAAATGTCCGGCAACTAAGGGCCGGTATTTCCACCTCAGTATAAAGTTCAGTATAAACTTATCCTGGAGATAACCTTACGTATAAGTTAATAACGGGTATTTTGATCTCAGTATAATATTTATCCTTGGGATAAGTTTCAGTTAAATTTATACGGTACTTTTTCTCTGGATAATGTGCTAACTGGCAGATAAGTTTTTAGAATATTTTGTCGGATCCGCCAATATTTTTGTTATTGTTGATTTTCTTTTTACATTTTCTTGTGAGTCTAAAAACTCAACAACAACCAAAAACTCTGACACTCAACAAACTCAAAACTCTGACAAAGATTTTCTTGTTTTATTTAAACGATATGACGAAGATTACTCCCTATTGTATATAGTTTCAATGTTGTTAGACAAGCACTGATGGAAAAATGGAGTAGCAGTTGTAAACTTTTTGGTGCAAATTGATCATTGTTTGCAGCATAAGACAACTAAGCATTGTTGTTTTTGCATTTGTATATAGATATGGTTGAATTTTAATAAGTTTATATTAATTATAGAAATAGTGCTGTAACACCCTTGAAGTAATTGCTAATTACTTTAAGGTTTTTTCGCAACGAGTTCTTACTTTATTACTATAGAAAATTTTTGTGGTATTCAGAAAAGAACAATTGTAAAAATTATAGAACACGTTTGTGATGCATTAATGTATTTAAGAGAAAAAATAATATATACCTACCACAAACTCAGAACCAGATTCCTACAATTCAACAGAAGTTTTATCAGATTGCAAGATAGCCAAGAGTTAGAGCTGCAGTTGATGGCACACTGGTAAGGATGCAATCACCCGGAGGTTATACAGCAGAAAATCCTCAATGCCGAAAAGGCTACTTTTCTCTGAATATAAGCAACTTATGATGCTTCTTTACGTTTCACAGAAATTGTAGTACATTGGTCTGGTGCTACACATGACAACACCATATTTGTCAATTGTCTTTTATTCGGAGAGTTCAAAAATGTGAATTTGTAATAGGAGATAGTGATTATGCTCTCAAGAATTATCTAATAACACCAGTAGCTGAACGACAAAATAAAGCTCAAAGACTTTTTAATTAATAACACATTAGACCCAGGAACGTCATTGAAAGAGCTTTTGGCATATGGAATTGACGATTTCCTGTTCAATTCAAAAAATAATAGTTACAATAGCAATCTTACACAACATTGTTAACATACGCAATGAAATAGAGCTTTCTGAAGAAGATAATGAAATTGAGATTGCTGAAGATAATAACGAAATAGTAGTAGTTTTTCACTCATTTTTGCAGTCGCAAAATTTTAAGTTTCTCTGTTGTTAGAGTTAGCAATAATTATTGATAAGTAGGAAAATATGCCTTCGTTATAACAAATGAAGCAGTAAGAAATCAAAACTTTGATGATTTTTAGCTGTTAAATATTAAAAAAAAAACAAAATTGCAAATGTGCAAACTTCAAGTAGGAGATATTTAACTGAAAGATTATTTTATACTCGACCTACATTGAAATACCCGTTTATATTTATACTTCGAATTATCTGTAGGATAAATATATCTGCTGGATAGCTATACTACAGTTTATACAAAAGATGGAAATACCGGCCCTAAACCATTCTTCAATAAATGAAGAATCAGAAAATAACTGTAGTTAAGCGGTACTGTAAAACTGTATTTTTATTCGAACTCGAAAAACTAAACGGCACTTTAAATAGTTCATTTGTTATTTTATAATAAACAAATTGAACGGTACTAACAACATACTCAAACGGAAAATTACTAAATTCACTTAACGGGATGTATATTTGTACCTCGCCGAGGCTCAAGGCACGCCGCACAAAAACTTTAGCCGGACTATATGCAACTGTATTCTATCAAGATCGAAACTGAAGTTAAGTGTGTCTCGGACCAGCAACTCAAGGCAAGTGTCGATTTTTCTAAAAAGTGCAGGTGGCATTATTATGGTTCGTAAGATGCAAATAGTATACCCAATCAGAAGAACGCCTGATCCCAACTTGACAAATGAGAGCATTTTAGTCCACGTGGAGTCGATAAGGGGAATTTTTCTAGTTTTTACTATTGGAATCTGGCCTTAAAGAACCAAACGCTACGCAGTTAGTATTTTCGCGGGCGAATAGTACTTGCAGATGTTTGTAAAACTGCAGACGCGTCAAGTTAAATGTTTTTTATACATAGCAAGCACGAAATTCGATAAAGGTGACTTACGTTAAATTTATCACGAACCATATTCAGTAGTTTTCCAGGATTTTTAACAAAGAAACTACATTAACCGATGTATGCGTGCATAAATAACATACAGAAAGAGATAATTTATTGCCCAAATGCTAATTAACTTTTCTTGACGAAGAAAGGCGTTTTTAAAAAATGGTACTTTATTTTAAAAACGCGAAAGACGGAGCCCAAGTTACAAAATGAACACAGTTTACTGTTAAGTACAATAAGATATTTACACAATATGCACTTGCATAATCACTTAAATAATATTATACAATTTCAACTTAAAACTGGTAATAACGATGTTCAGAAAGGCCGAGGTAAACAGTAACCATGGCTTCTACGGCTTTCTGGGTGAGTATGGCTTGAAAGAAGGTAAACATTTACCCTGGTAAACAGTTTCTATCTTTCAAGCTTCGTCGTAACTCAAACTGATTTGTCCCACGAAGCTCTGGTCTTTATATACTCTTTCTGTGGGCGTAAAAATCTTTCAGTTGACCACACGAGGCCGTGGGCTGTGCCTACGTGATGATAGCATTCTACTTCCTCTAGGAATTCATAGAAAATGCATTAGATACAGTTATGAGTATTGCAGCTGCTTGCTATGCACACACGTGGCCATGTGTTTGATACTGCACCTGCAATCGTGGGCGATCCGCTCGAGGCGTTTATCTTGCATACATTTATAATTAGGTCACACTTCGCTTGAATAATGACTAAATATTAACTCCTCCCACGTAAGAATGAAATACAATTTGAAGAAAAATATTTCAGTGATTACAATAAAGTGACTGGCTAAATGAAAAGTAGGAGGTGTCACAATTTACAAATATATTGATAATAATAAGAATACATAATAAGACAGTAAATAAAATAGTACTTAGTATATGGAGATTACATAGATACATAATAGGAGTATAGAGTACATAATATAATAGTAGAACACAGTAATAATGTAATGATAATATATTGCGGTGTTGTCAAATCACCGTATTGAAAATTTTATCAACGACGGAATGGAAACGTTAACACAAATATTTTTATATCAGATTTAAATTAAAAGAGGGACATGCTATGTCATGGGCATAATTAATATAAAGGCTATACATGGGACCATAGTTAGGTTCATTAATACTTAAATTAAAAACTAAGAATAAAAATTCCATGCAAACATAACCTAGCTTTCTTATGCATAAATAAATAGGTTTCGTTTTAGAAAAAGGATATCAATTAGTTAGATTGTTTGACTACAAATATGTTTAGGCAACCCAAGTTACACTTTGGGACGGGTTTCCCACTTGTTAGGAAGAAGTAATTTCCATATTAAAATTTACACATTACGATGTTTAACGTTAGATAGATTTTTATATTTTCCAGGAGGCCAGCTCAAGTTTCTGTTGCTAATTAGCTGAAAATAGATTAATTAGGTCAATCTTGTTGTGACTTATACAATACAATTAATTTTTGAATTTGTTTATAAGATTTCTAATCACTTCAATTAATGAAGGTATTAAATCCTGTCGTTCGTGTTTATATGACTCTTATAGACTCTTATCCTGTTTTTCCTCGCCATTGTTTTGATGTAAGTGCTTAGAGCATTGTATGCTGGACATTTTGAGCATAAATTGATAAACATTGACTTAATATTTAAGCTGGCACTTGTATATGATTAATTGGTATTCGTACTCTAAAAAGATTATGTTTATAGTAAATTGTAAAGATGTTTCTATGGATAAACTAATTGTATTACTTGTATCATGTATTCCTGTAACTAGCTTGTAAAGGATGAACCTTGATTTGTTGAACTTTATATGTAATTAGATCGTAATGAGTTTTGTACATTGTCAAACGTTTTTCTTGAATATCTCCGTTACGATACATTTTGGGACAATGTATGTATTATACTTTTTTGATCTTTGTTTCAAGGGCTACAATTCTATAATATTAGATTTAGGACTAGTGATGATCCAGAACAGCTGTGCCGGATTAGTGACGTCACAAGCTTACTCGATGTTCCGTTGTTTAAAAAAAATGTCATAGTTTTCTTTTGTTCTGGCATAAACTATATAAGCTGGGGCAAATTGTAACAAAATCAGTCGATAAAACGTTCAAGGCAGAATCTATGCACGGCTCCGGATAATATCTGTAATAAATTTGAGGTTATATTTCAACCATATGTTTTTGACACAAATGTCATTGTATAAATAAAGTTTATATTAAACTAAAAGTGTTACCTGAACAATTTTTGAAAATTGAAAGAAGATATTAGTGTTGTTTAACAATTATATAAAGTGAACGTGATTGTTTAAATAATATTCAAGTGGATTTATTTTCATCATCGATCTTTGCATCGATAATTCATAAACAAGAAGTCAGCTGATTGGTTTCGTCGCAGTGTTACCAATAAAAAGGATTAACTTTTAAAAAGAGGAAATTATATCGTAATATACAAGGTTGGTCATAATAAATGATTCTTGTTAGTTAAATGAATAATAATTAACTTGTAAAGTTCATCCTCAAATATAAAACTATTTGGTTTAGTTCATTAAGTTCTTTTGAGAATTTATTTGATTTGAGGTAAATAAAACAACTAAATTTCTTTTATATAAAATTTATTTTCATTTGATGAATATTTTTATTTATAAATAAATTTCATTTGTGTTGGTCTGTTCAAACGAATGACCGTACTGGCCCTATGTCAGGTCACTACAATTATTTCTAAGGTTTGAGCAAACCTGAGAAGCGTTTCTCAGTTATCAACTGTATTATTTTGAATAACTTTTTTTTTTTACTTTAACTTTCCATTTGAATTTTTATTTTGTTCGTTAAATAAAGTTTATGTGTTTTCAATTTTACATATGTGTTTAATTGATGTTAATACAAGCATCTAGCGTTCTTTCCTTTTGAATTCAGAGTTTAGTAGCAGTTTTCCAGCTTTCAGGAGCCTTAGTGCTTACAATATAAGTTTTTCTTCCTTTCCAGGCGTTAAAGTAAATAAGAGTCTCGTAATTCAAATATTTTATGCTTTACTGAGCAAACCTGAGCTAGCTGAGAGGAATAAAGAAAAATATCTGTGGTGTGTATTCTCATTTCAATCCACCGTATATGATTTATGTTTATATTTGGAACGGTGGACATATTGTATTTTATTTTATCTTCAAAGATCACCGCAATATATAATACTAATGTATAATTAGGTATGAGGTTAGTATTGATAATAATAATAATAGTTATGTTATAGGTGATCTGCATTGGACCAGGGGACTTGAAGTTGGGTTAAAAGTTACACTGTCGGGTTCTTTAAGGAGTGACGTTAGTTAATACATTTTGGTGGCAATTAATCTGCGTTTGTAGTATACAAAGAAGATAAGAGTTATTGTTATGATAGTCGTGATCAGCGTGAGAATTAAAGGGCCATAATGTAATGGTGTATATCTGATAGGATTGATACTTTCGAGTGTAGAGATGTCCTTTGTTAATTTCGCTTGATTCTGTATTAATTGATGAACATTTATAGGCGATAGGTCAATTTTTGTAATTTCGGGTACATGAACTGAATCGGGTTGCAATTTTCCGATGGATGCCATAGCAATTTGTTTTTCTTTTAGGGAAGATGATTGAAATGTAGCCAAAAGTTCGTTTTGATTTATTAGAACGGAACAGCCACTGGTAAGATGGAGCAATATTGATCCAGTAATGGTTTTTCGTGTTATAGAGTCGATACATCTGCTATCGATGATCGTTTTATTAGGGGAACTAATGATTCAGGTAGATTGATTTATTTTTATTACTTTTGTCGTATGCAATTCAAATATGACAAGTTGACAGTTTTGAGCTTCTTTGAAGGCTAATAATTGTGTTTCGCACAATTTGGAATTTGGGATTGTGAAGTAGTTTGTTTGTGAACAGAAATAATGTGAAGGGGTTATTTGCATACACTGATTATCGGTGATGAGAATGCTAAAGTCGGTATTAAACAGTATGGTGTTGTAGATGGGAATGACCATTTGGAATTGGTTGTTTGTGAGCAGCAGGAAATGGGATTAGTCTTATGTATGTATGTGGACGGTTTTATTAGAGGAATCTCGTATTTAAAGTGAGTGTGGTGTTCTTTTGATATGCCTTGATACAAATTAAGGATTCATATAGATGTAGATTCTCATGGTTAATAGGGTATGGGACATCCAAAGTTTGTTTGGTAGGTAGTCTTTGTAGTGTGTTTGAGATTTGAGATAGTATCAATAACAAATCGTTGTTATCAATTAAAGATAAATGTAGCTGATGGTTTTGGGCAAAGGTTAACGAGGTTGCTAAATCCATACATGTGGTGATAAATAGTTGTAAAGCTTGAATTGATTGATCTAATACAGTAAACGTATTTAGGGTTCCAATGATTTCTCGAATTTTCACGGTTGTATTGAGAATGATTTTATTGAGATTTTGACTTAGAAGATTTTGGTTCTGTGCGAGGGTTTCAATATTGGTTTTGAAGATGTTGATTGTATCATTTAAAATTTGGGCTTGTTCTTGTAGGATCGTCTTTTGAGTATCGGTAGATGTTGTAAATTTTTGGATGTTCTTCACAGCGTCGATCGTCGTCAGCGTCAAAGTTACCCGTTAAGAATTTAATAGCGTTACCTACACCGTCAAATAGGGACCGTTTTGGTCTTTAATGCGTCTGTAAGTCAGGAAATAATTGATTGACTAATTGATCGGCTCTGTCTAAATATTGTCGTATTAGTAGTAATTGATTATCATGGCTAATGGCAATGTCTTTCGTAGTTTTGAAAGATCGATGAGGAAGCAAATATTCTTGATTGTTTAACAAGGAAATAGTGTTAAGTAAATTAATTTTGAGGGTGTGATAATTATTTAATAGAGGAGAATAGTCTAATGTTTTAATTAAGGTCCAAGTGCTTTCTTTAATGAGTGCTTTGCCTTGCACTAAAGGGTATAGTCCGGGGTTGTCGATTAGTTGGTGAACTGTTACGTCGCAGTGAACGAGGATCCAGGTGAAGAAGAGGATCTTGATTGTCCTGAAAAGATCATCAGGTCATTAGCATGTCTTTTTAGCAATGCCTTTGTAAGTTCATTTCTTATGTCATATGTGTCATGTTCATGGATCTCTTCGATTATGTAGTTTTATGATTAATCGTAGGGATAACAAAGAAATAAATTAGATCCAGTGAGTCTGGTCTGTCAGCGTTATACTGTATAGATGAGGATTAGGTTATGGAGTTGGTCTGTCAGGTATACACTGTATAGGTCAGAATTAAGTTCTGGAGTTTTTGATTATTTAAACGTTTATAGTATCATCATTAATTATCAAGGGGGGTATTGCTGATGTATTACGTATGTTTATTATATGCATTTAAATATTTTTGGGATAATATAGTTGTCTGGAATTGACACTGAGTTAAAAATGTTTATAAAATAGGCTAAATTAAATTGTTAAAATTACTTGAAAGTTATTTGTTGACACTTAAATAGTTAATTGTAAATTAAATAGTTTATTTATTTTATCAAAGTAAGCATTTGAATTTAATTCTTTGCAGCAAGAATTATCTTTTGAAACAGGTGGTGTCTTAAAATAGATTTTGCTGAGTGTAATTGTTGGAGGTCACATTCCGAGATTTAACGTATATACTAATTACTGTACTGTACTCTTATCGTTGCAATATATGCAGTTTTAACTTTGTAAAAGGGAATTTTGTTAATTGAAATCTCTTTAATATATTAATAAATATGAGTATATGAAAGTATTTTCGTTTTTAAATCGTATTCACGGTTCTTTGCCTGCAAGTCATTTTGATCTACTTGAAATTTAGTTTGTCAGATGATTATTTCATTTTGGGTTTTAAATAGTAAATTGTCTATTATTTTTCCTTAGAGGGATTATCTGTTTATTTTTATCTTGAAATTTTAGGTATTCCATTAGTTGTTGGTTATTTCTTTTCAACCAAGCCTTGTTACGACTTGAATTTTTATTGGATTTCGTATTTTTCTTCGTTTTGCATAAACCATTGTTACATTTTCTAGCATGTATTTTCCTTTTCGTTTTACGGAAACCGTTTTTGACTGTTTTATTTATTGGGGTCTGTTTACTTTTAATCCGTTTTGACTTTGGGTCAAGTTTAGCTTCATAAGATTTGCGTTTTTTGGGTCCATTTCGTAAATTTTGATTTTTATAGCTGTCAAGGTTATTGATTTTGACTCGAATAGGTTTTGAAATAAAGATTTCTGTATCATTTAAATTTGATTGATCCTTCGGATTTGTTTCTCGATTTACCGTCGGGACAATGTCTTCTCTATTTGGTTGAGTTAAAAAATTTTGGAAATGAAAAATATTTTCAAAGTCGTTATAATAAACATTGTTTGAAGTTGATTTTTGTTGAACATTTTTATCTTGTTCCGACAGATTTTGCGAAGGAAAATTATTTTCACGTTGATTAAAACTAATATATGTTGGGTCAAATTGTGAAGTTAAGTTGTTTGAAGTATTTAAAATGTTGGATTTCTTTGAAGAGGGATTTTCGAAATAGGATGGTTGTATTAATACAGTTTCTTTAAGAGATGGTTCGTTGAAAAAGAATTGTACTACGGTTTTTCCGTTCCGTTGGATATAATTTCCACGAAAATTGATGCTTGCTCCTAATTTCGTAAGTAATTCAGACCCAATAATGCCAATGTAATTGGAATGAAAATTAAGAAGGTATACTAAATGTTTTCCTTCTATTTTATCGAGTAAAAGGGAAATAGGAACTGTTGCTACTTGATTGTGATACGTTGTACCGTGAGAGGTTGTAATTTCAAAAGGATATTCAAAAATGGATTTGGGGTAATGTTTATAAACAAATTCGGGTGAAAGGATAGTTTTCTACTACTCTCTCTACTACTACTTCTACTACTCCCTGTGTCTACTAGGAGTTTTTCATTTGTTTGGGGTATAATTATAAAGGGTGTAAATGATTTAGGGTTAAATGTAAAAGATTTTAATTGTTCTCCGAGGCTTCTTCTCGAAAATTTTCGTTATCTTTTTCTCCGTGGGTCTCATTACCATGAGGATCGTAGTGGTCGTATTCAAAGTCGGTGTTAATTTGATTAACAGGTGAGATTCCTTCTTGAAATTCTGTTGAATATAATTCTTCAGAATGGAAATTTCGTGGTTGGGGACTTGGTCGAATAAAATTAGGTTGATTTATATTTCGATTGAAATTTGGATTAGGGGGTCTCATGGATGTATTAGGATGTATCGGTCTCGGTTTAATGGTACTAGTTTGCATTGATTCTGGCCGATTTTGTGGTTGAAAATCTCTTTTGGGTGCAAAAACATTAGGTCGGGAATTATTTCCGAACTGTTGAGTTACTGGATTAAATTTAAATTGGTTTGTAATATTAACATTTGGTTTAAATTGATGAGTGGGATTAAAATTAGGCTTTAATTGAGGCAATACGTTCTGGTATGGTTGTGGTTTAAACTGTGGGGGTTGAGAAGATGGCTGGGGTTTACAGGAACTGCTTAGGGGAACTGGTTGTGGTAAAAATTTAGGTTGTGAGTTATTTTGTTGCGTATTTTGAAAATATCGTATGTCCAGTTCTTCTTTTATATAAGTTAAGGCTACTTCGAGCGATTTTGGTGCTCTACTACGAAGAAAACTTCCAAAAGGTTCGGACAGTCCTCCTAAATAGGTTTTAAGAGCTAAATTTTTAGCATCTCGGGCTTGGTATTCTTTTATTGCCGGTGTTTCTGAGCCTAGTGCAATTTTAGAATTTAAAGTGGCTAATAAGGATCTAATTCGATTATAGAATTCTACGGGAGATTCTCGCGATAATTGTCTCATACGAGACAGATCTATCCGGATGTTTAGTTCCGATCGTTGGTCTCCAAAATTACTAAGAAGGGTGTCTTTTAAAGAATTCAATGAATCAAATCCTTGTCCAGTTACGACCTCTAAGGCTGGGCCTTTTAATCGGTTTTGTGCCGAGGAAAGTAAAAATCTATTTATATATTCCGTTGGGTCGTTTCGTTCCCAAAATTGGTAGAAAATGTCTTCTACAGCTCGAATATATTCAGATAACACGACGGGGTTTCCGTCATAGGTTGGAATTTCATTTAAAAGGCTTGTATGAAAGCCAGGTGGGTAGCCCTGTTGGATAGGTGGTGGTGTTACTTGGGGCTGTACTTGAGGTTGATTACCTTGTGCCATTGTAGTATGGCTTTGCTTGCTGATCGATAATTTAGATGGACGTAAACTTATTGGTCGTGGTGCAGATCTTACAAAAGGTTTGTTAATCGGTAATTCAGTTTCACTGCCTGATGACGTATCAGTATTAATCATGAAAATGAATTCGTGATGTCAAAGTAGTGAAATATTAAACGATTAGTAAATCGTTTGCACTTTAAAAATAAATACTTAAAAATTCTATGAATTTTTTAACAAAGTTTGAAATATTCTAAACTTAATAAAAATGATTTTTATGTTAGTAAGGGCCTATTCAAGGTGCCTACCCATTGCTTGCAAGTGGGCTGGAAATTAAGTATCACTAGTTGATACACCAATCCGTCTCGCTTAATACACGCAACGTGAATTTAAATCTAAAGCGTTGAGTATGTTTTAAACTTAAAATTAATAAATTGTTAATCTTGTTTGATTTTTGAATATAATTTGTAAACTTGTTTGATATTTGTTTGCGAAATGCGCATTTAACAATAATAATAATTGATAGTTAGTTTCTTACTCTATCTTCATTGTTGGCTTAAATTTTGCCGTTAAATGACTCCAATAGTCAGGAATGACTCCAATAGTCAGGATTCTGCAGCAGCTGTGCGTACCTCGGGCGATGCTTGTCCCTTGGAAACGGCGATGCTACGTACAGGTGATGCTCTGGAAACGGCTACGGTCTCAGGCGATGTTTGTTCAGACTCGATAGGCAAATAAAGACTTAAAATCCAAGGAACCCGACGGTGCTTTTAATTTTCGAAAAACGATGTCTTGAGTCCTTTTGCCTATCCTACCGACTGCGCCAATTAACTTTTCTTGACGAAGAAAGGCGTTTTAAAAATGGTACTTTATTTTAAAAACGCGAAAGACGGAGCCCAAGTTACAAAATGAACACAGTTTACTGTTAAGTACAATAAGATATTTATTCGTCGTGAATCTACACAATATGCACTTGCATAATCACTTAAATACTATTATACAATTTCAACTTAAAACTGGTAATAATGATGTTCAAAACGGCCGAGGTAAACAGTAACTATGGCTTCTACGGCTTTCTGGGTGAGTATGGCTTGAAAGAAGGTAAACATTTACCCTGGTAAACAGTTTCTATCTTTCAAGCTTCGTCGTAACTCAGACTTATTTACGTGCCTACGTGATGATAGCATTCTACTTCCTCTAGGAATTCATAGAAAATGCATTAGATACAGTTCTGAGTATTGCAGCTGCTTGCTATGCACACACGTGGCCGTGGGTTTGATACTGCACCTGCAATCGTGGGCGCTCCGATCGAGGCGTTTATCTTGCATACATTTATAATTAGGTCACACTTCGCTTGAATAATGACTAAATGTTAACTTGCTCTTTATAATTCTAAGAAAGTCGAAACATGACCCTTTTTTTAAAATAATTTTTATAGGGTTGTTTATATCGAATGTTAACGCAAGTTTACACTTTAAAAAGAACGTAAATGTGCAGAACCGGACTTAGGATTTTTGTAAATATATCGACAAAATTACATTTATTCAGAGCTTGTCAAAATATACCGTTACAAAATCCAAAAAAATTGATTTCCAATGATTTGTCTCCTGATCTTACTAATTCATCTATTAAAATGAAACAAAAAGCAAAGTAATAAAGTACGATTAATAAGCTACTCCGGCATTTTTTATTTTTTTTAAATTACGCGTAGTTAATATTTTAGGATTTTTTAAAAAACAATTGATTTTTTTGTTTTTTTTTGTAAACCCTTTTTCATGAAATATACTTTTTCCTCAAATCCGAAAAAGCACGAGATGAGAGTGGACTTTCCTTTTTATTTTTGGTTCAAGTAGGGTGTGTAATTTTTAAAAATAACAATGAGATGTACAGAGCGAAAAGCATTTTAGGAATCATATATTCCTACATAGTGTAGACTCTTAAGAAGAGTTATGAATCTTGGCTGTGATGACGTCACTGTATTGACTCCTAGGCAATTTATATAGTCTTATTGGATTAAATTTGAAAATTTATTATAGTGATGTATTTCTTCAAATTTCACAGTAGTATACATATACACAGTTTTACCTTTATTTAGAAAATTTAATTTAACAGATCTAATCAATTTTATGAATCAGCCATACTTATGAATTGTTTTTATTTGTCTTTACTGTTTATTATACTTTTTATTAACAGTGTGTTATTGTGCAGCTTTGTTAATTTTGTTTTGTCTTGTTCTTTTGAGAGCTTGTTAACTCTGTCAGAGTGCTTTGTTCTGGTAGGGGTACAGTTGCGTTGGGTTATTATTTAATCCTTAGTTTTTATGAGAGTATGCAGACAACCCTTATGTTGTTATGTACGCTGTTGTCCACATCGGGGTGTGGAAAGAGAATTATTGGCTCATGCACCCGGTATTTCGTTTTAGACCAATATTGTATATTTAATCAGAGGCTAACTTATTGTATTAATTTAATTAGTTTACGTGTTAGGTTTCTGATTTGTTAAATTTTATTTTTCGTCTGTTAGCAGTCGTCTGAAGCAGTAGTCGAGGAAGGTGATTGACGCTTTCGTCCCGTCATTTTGTATTTTTTTTCTTTAATTCCAAAAACGTTTCCAGGAACAGACCAGGGTGTATCCCGCTTCTGAAAATTTTGTTAGAGAGAAGGGAGGGTTTTAGTGATTAAAGAAACTAATAAACCAATAATAATAATAAAATAAATAAAACACATAATTAAATAAACGTTTGCAAGTCTATTCCATGAAAGCACATCTAATTAATTTAAAAGAGACAAATAACTGAAATATATTGAACTGAAATTACAAACTAAATTAGCTAACCTTATCAATAAGGAGTAATAAACTTAAAATCGTTTAAATCGTTTAAAAACAGGGGGGAAAGAGGATGGCTATTCCCTAGGGCGTTGACTGGTCCGTTCCTGTAATAAAAGATAAACAGAATGAGACCACGTCTCAGTAAGTATTGACTCATGCACTAACTACCCTTTTGTTTCTGTACGTAAGCTCATCTATGTACATTCACCATACAACTGCATGTTAAAAACAATAATATTGGTGTCACGCAAAATAACATTACATTGGCGTTGGTCCTGGCTCGACACTGACAACCCTCCGTACACAAAGGAACAAAATGTGAATGAGACGCAACCATCCACCGTCAATGTTCTTTAAAACAAGGACCAGATAAACGCAAAGCGTTATCCCATCACTTTGTGCACAGAGAACAAAATATGCGAATGAGACGCTAACCATTCGCCGCCAATATTCCTAAAAATAAAGGCCAGGTAACGCAAAGCGTTACCCCATCAGTTCGAACCCGTCCGCATAGGTCGTATGTAAACATACCCCTACCGACGGTGGGTCGCCACTCCCACGGACACTCAAAATAAATGACACCAACTAGGGACTCGTTAACTGACAAAGCAAAACCATTCGCAACATATTTATGCAATTCAAGAATTCATCTTATTAATTAATATCAGCATCATTCAGTTAACCTGCCCCTACTGACTTACGAAATCATGCACAATTACAAATCAAAGCTAACAAAGAATCATTACACACAAACCAACACTTACTGATTAATTTCCTTAACACAATAATAAAGCACAAGCTCACACATTCACTTCTCTTGACCTTGCTACACTGCACTCTGAAACAAACTGAATTCTGGACCGATAAACAAACATCTACCCTAAATTAGTAGAATTCTTAGAAATTTGGCTTTCTTCGGTCAAGGGTCTGGACCGGAACAAATTGCTTCTTTTCCGTATACTAAAATATATCGTTATTTTTGGTTTTGTTAGAATGCAACGTAACACGTCATTTCAAATTTTTGTTGTATTGTATTGTTAAAACTTTTTTTTTCTAATAAGTCAAAAATGATTTTGTGGTATATTTTCGATAATGGCGTTTTATCAGACCAGACGCTTCATATTTGGTGATTGGAAAAATATGACTGCATTTGTTTAGTGGTTGGTCAATTTAATGTTTCAGTTTCAGCCCATTTAACTCCGGCTTCATTTTCGCAAGATGGAGACCGTCTTCTGCTGAACAAATTTGAATAGATTTTTAACACACATCCTATGCTGTCCTAGTTTTGAAAGTGTGGTTAGGTTTATTATGCTGGTGCTTAGTACAGTGTTTTATATCTTGAAAATCTCTATAGTGTCCTCTTGAAAAAAATATGCTCTGTAACTACTATTACGGTTTCTGTTTTATTAGCAGCTTCTGTTTACGGAGTTTCTTAAAACCTCCTTATAGTCCAGTCAAACTGTACGAAGAAAGGGCTTAACTTGGAAAATGGAAGTACATGGGATTTTTTGTTTCCAACATACAGGGGGGGGGGTCTAGAAAAGCTTAACTTGAACTTTTCGACCTCAAATTTATATGAGCTTTTTCCGCCATTTTGAAAAGAAGGGATGAAGTGTTGTTTTGAAATTACCTCTGTAACCGTAGGTCCGACAAAAATTTCTACAAAGCATTTTTGTTGTCAATACGGTTGTCTACAACTTTTATTTCAAATTTTTCGCGTAATATAAAAAACGAAAAAGTTGTGAGGGGAAAACGTTGGAAAAAGAAGGGATGAAGTGTTGTTTTGAAATTATCTCTGTAACCGTAGGTCCAACAAAAAATTTGTACAAAGCATTTTTGTCGACAATACGATTGTCTACAACTTTTATTTCAAACTTTTTCGCGTAATATAAAAAATGAAAAAATTGTGAGGGAAAAACGTTAAAAATTGAGGGGGTGGAAATTGTTGCTTCATTTTGTAGATGACAAATAGTTAACGCCTGCTTTTCCTGCACCCGCAAGCTGCTTCACATTTCCCTTTGAATTTGCAGGAGATGAGTTGTAAAAGATTCCCTGGCACGGGTTCGGCGGCTCTTGTCATAGGTTCAAGAACTCGATGAGTTCTTCGTCAACACCATTGCTCTGGATCCTTTTCAAATCCTAACCACGATTGAACCTGATGGTAAGTTCGGAAAATATGCTGTCGCGCAGAACTTTCGGTGGGTGGTATTGTTGACAAATTAAATGTCTTCTATGCCGCGCTCGTGCAGAATTTTTTGTATCTCAATGAATTTAAGGATGTCTCATTCTTATCGGCCCCGTATAAGGTCATCAAAAAACGCTGTCCAGTGGCAAGTAGAATTTGGGCGTCGACAATTCTCGCTTTAAATAATTGAAGCGTTGAATAGAATTCCTCGTGTTTGAGAAGACATTGACCTGTTGGTTTTGCTCACTGGACTCGCAGACATTAGGGTGAACGGACAAGCAGTCGCTGGAGATGTCGGACTTCCGTAGTATCCAAGACTAGCCCGAAGACAGAGGGTCATTTTTTATATTACGCGAAAAAGTTTCAAATAAAAGTTGTAGACAATCGTATTGCCGACAAATGCTTTATACAAAGTTTTTGTCGGACCTACTGTTACAGAGATAATTTTAAAATAACACTTCTTCCCTTCTATTCAAAATGGCGGAAAAAGCTCATATAAATTTGAGGTCGAAAACTTCAAGTTAAGCTTTTCTAGACCCCCCCTGCATGCTGGAAGAAAAAATCTTATGTACTTCCATTTTCCATTTCAAATGTTTAGTTTGACTGGACTATTACACTATTGGGGCAAACGAATTTGAATGGTCCTTTAGTATTGAGTACGCAGGAACTATTCGTGAAACTATCTTTTCTCATTTTATAAAAAAATCGAGTTGATTTAGTAGGCACGGAGCACATTGTGTTGATATCGAAGATCTATCGAATACATGGACTTAATATTAGCAGCCCGAAATCGAAGCTGGTACTGATCTCATCAAATATTTTATTGAAATTTGGCTGTGTCAGATACAAGTACTTTGGAGATGCATATATACTGTACTTATTATTACAATATTAGACTTATACCTTTTGTGTGGAAATTATTTGAGAATTTATAAGTTGCCAGCTGGTAGTGCCGAATATTTTGTAAGTATAAACAAATTGGCGACCCACTATCCAACGCTTCCTTCTGGAGCAGTCCCTTTTATTTTATATGCTCGAGCGGTGTCACAAGTGTTAAGAAATGTGCCAAGAATAAAGAAATTTTTGTAGAAACGATAGGATAGGAATGAAATAGACATAATCAGCGCAGCTGTTCAGCTTGACAGTTAGTTGTAAACAAATTAGTTTTTTTCGTATTAAGATGTAAGTATTAAGGCAATATTCAACTCTTACTTTAAGTCTATAGTCTTAGTTATTCTCCCTGAGCTGCTCACGTATTGTGAATACTGACTTGCTACCTTCCCCCATTTGGAAAAGCTTTAGTTGTAACTTTTAAGTTTAAGTTTTAGTAATTTTATTATATATTATTTAGATAAATAATGTATGCTATCAGATGATAGCATTAGATAATTGAAAACTGTAAAAAATAGAAATAAGTCTAGTAAACAGGTTGTCTTTTTTAAAGCTTTGGGAATCGTGCGGTTTTTAAGGGTTTCTGAGAGGCGTCTGGAATTAATAAAATGGTTTACGATTGCAAAGTTGTATATGTACTACGTTTTCTACCACTTTGGAAAAAATTTCAAGTACATACCTAATTTATTTTTGCCAAAAAAGTTTATTTTAACTATTATAACCTCTTCTAGAAATCCAGCACGAGTGCGAAATATCAAGTGTAAACGGTCTTGATAAAAGTTTTCATTTTCTGAAGTATCCTCCGCTCTTCTATTAAGTCATAAAAGGTTATTTCTGGAGAACGCGTAAAGTCTATAAAGTGTTTATCAGAACACTGTAAATGTGCTCGCATTAAAAGACGAACACTCTTAATTTTTAATTCTGTTCGTTACCTCAACCATTTTATTATATATTCGATATACTTCAGATCCATGAATGTACAACCAAAAAGGCAACAGATAATTTAATAGAACAATAAAATTAAGAACTTATGAAAAAAAAGCTAAAAACGTTAATGATTATTGTTCTCGTTCACTGAAGTATGAGAGGTTTAACGATTATGGTCTGAAATACAAAAAAGTTAATTGGTTCCTTACTCTGCAGCCATACAGAGATGTATAGTTTTCTTCTCTGTCTCTCCTATGCCACATAGTTTATATCACTTAGCTACTGTAAAACTGTTGAAACACTCTATTATTGGATGAATTCCAGTAATTAGAAATGGAAGAGCAACAGCATCATTGAAGCAAAACCATTTTAACATAGCAGCATTGAATCATTAATATTCATTACCACTATGAAGATACTAAAATACCTGAATAATATGAATGGTAATGAAAACATCGATAGAAAATTTATTCATTTGTCACATGCGAAAAATTAGATACTGGTTCATGCACATAAAAATCGTTTAGATTTTTTTAAGTTGGTCTGTGAAATGAAATACGAATGTGATTATTTACTTAAAAATAACATAGGCGTTTAATGTCGCTCAGAAAAGAATCACTTTAAATAGTGTATGGTATCACGAGCAGTGTGAGTTGTGGCCGGTTCTTGTTGAAAATATCATGTTGGTAGTTTTGAATCGTCTAGTCGGTTGATAGAAGCTCTAAAATTAAGGGCCAGGACATCTCGAGGGGCTGAAGCCCCCTCCGAAACATATAGAGGCCTTTCACTTTAAAGTTTATTTTATTCTATAAAAGATTTTTTTTTGTAATAATTATGTTTGGTTTAATATGTTAGCACCCCCAAAAGAAAATTCTGGCTACGGGCCTGCAAGACATCGTAAACCAGATATACTAAGCTTCAAGAAATGCAAAGATGTCTATACATTTAATTATAAACAGAATTACCAGTGATACTTCATTTATTCAAATTATCAAATCAAGGCAATTAAACAGTTTTATTTTAATTCAAAAGAGGGCCATTAAAATTTACATAGTAATTGAATATTGGAAAAAAGCATTATAAAACTACGTTTTAACCTATTCTCTATCTTGAAAGGGTATTTAATATTAGTTAAAATTCTTAAATAACAAAACTTTCTTAAGGATTATAAAAGTTGAACACTTTTCGAATTAGTATTTTAAAAAGCGACAAATAAATAAGATATTTGAAGCGAATTAGAATTGCTACTTAAATATTTTAAGATGCTTTTATTGGAAGAACTTCTTAAGTTTTAAAGTTTTAACTTATACAACCTCCAACTATCCTGGAAACTTTGGTTTTCTTTAAAATCTTTTGAATCGATTCGAAAAGTTCTAAGTTTTAAGAAAATAAAACAATTTTTTGTGCTGGTGTAACACACATTTGATTACAATTATGTATTAAGTAACTATTAAATGGTTTTGTAATGGTACATATTTAGTTCGCAATACACTTTTCGGATTTATTTCGACTTTGCTTAAATTGCCAAACAATTGGACAATGCTTTAACCAAAATGAGAATTCGATGTCTTAAATTATTATTAAAAAGAAGTCGCAGAATCAACATTGTTGCCGGAGAAGCATATTTCGGAAATTTTCTTTTTCCAGCCTTTTAAATAAGCATTACAAAATAACGAGAGGGCTTATTTAAACTTTAATAAAAAGGCTTTACTAATCTTAAATATCAAAGAATTAATTTATCTAACAGTAAAGTCCTATCTTTAGTTTTTAGACTTTATGATCAGTAAATTATGTAATATAAGCACAAAAAACAATGATGACCATTTCATTGAAATTTAGTAAAATAAATCACTTGAAGAACTAGGAAAACAATTTGATCATGATGACCATAACAGCATCAAAAGAGCACTGATAAAAACAGCTTGGACTGATGCTAAATCAAAAAATTAGAACTGAATTCAACTTTGTATACATAGAATATATTTAGAATATATTGTATAGAACACCTGCCTCCAACAGATTATTCCAGATATTTCAGAAAGCAATACAATTATGTACATAAAAAGTGACTTCAGTGTGTAACAAAGTTATTTTATTTTTAATTATTTGCGTAAGCTTATCATCTATTGTAATCTATAGCAGCTCGGATAAAACGCTGACTCAAGTAAAGCATTCCATCCCTTGGCGTATATCTTGCGTACTCCTATCTTTTCCCCCACGCTCCAAAACCAGTTCACAGTAAAAAATTCTTTTGAGCCAGTAAAATATAATCATTTTTTTCAAAAAACCACAAAAATAACCGTTTATATAACAAGAGGTAATTATTAATTAACGCTACAAAAGAAGGTTTCTTACTTTTCTAGTAAAAGTGCGATTATGAGTGGCTAAAAATAAAAAATAAATAAATCTATGGTTATATTCATAGAGATGACAATATATTATTTTAAGTAAAAAACTAAATTTCGACTAAACTCGACGTTGTTTGCTTTTTACGGAGAACGGAAGAACGCCTTGTGATCCCTTTTGTCAGAAGCGGTCACATATTAGTAAACCAAATAAAAACTATATTTAACGAATGACGTATAAAATTTACAAGATACTAAATGCATAATAATAACCACATACATAAAAATAAACCCAGAATATTAACAATTCCATAATAAGAAATAAAATACAATTAAAATGTTATGTTGTTCAAAGTTCAATTTGAACTTAAAAAAAGTTGAACAAATTTTGTTTTAAATTTTAAATTTTACTAATATAAATTTTACCAAAACGGAAGATTGCAGAAAGATACATCAGAGAGGACATGTCACGAACCTTTTTAAAGAAAAAAGTTAAATAATGATAGAAGTTGTTTGTCGAACTTAGCCATATTTGGTGAAACTCCATAATTATGAAATAAATAAAACTGATACTAAAAGTTTAACAAATTTATTATAATCTACCTGGCAATTGTTTCGACAGCTAAGCTGCCATTATCAATGGTAATATAAATATAAACCAGAGATCAGGAACCCGGTGCCCCGCAACCCCGTGGTGCGAACCGAGCACCATAAGTTATTTAGTAAAGAGGTTGCCGACCACAAAAACACGTTGCTAAGCTAAAGTAAAATTCAAAAAATAGATAATTATTTATTAGTTATTATTATTAGTTATTTATTTTTGTACTTACTTTAGCGACGTGTTTGTTTATATTTATACAATGACATCTTAACTGTCGAAAGAATAATCAGGTAGATTATAATAAATTTGTAAAACTTTTAGCTAATCAGTTTTATTTATTTAATAATAGAAGTTGATTATAAGGCCTGAAATGGGATACTCCTTATTAACTTTATCATACAAGTATCTCAGAAATGTAGATGTATGACCTCCACTACATGCTTCTTATAACCAGACTACTGCTGATTAATTCTAATTAACTAACTCGATTACATTTTGTAAATTGCAATGTACAGTACAGTACAGTATGTACGGTATGAATGTACTCGAGTTTATCTTTTTTTATATAAATATCAATTCTCAACATTCTGTGTCTCAGCAATAGTCATAAATACCAAAATATTCGACATGTGTTATATATGAGTAGTATGGATAAGAGGATATATATTAGAGGTTGACTTAGGCTACCCGGAAAAGTTACATAAAATATATAATGATTTACCCTCTTAGCCTAAAACGTGTGACAATGATTTTACCTTTTCAGGATTATATCAGTCTTATATTTGCAAAGTATGTTTTTACAATAAAATATAACGTATACGAACATAGTCGACCTAACCATATCAACAGAGAATTTGAGAAAAGGTTAAGATTAGAAGGCACCGCTCAGCAAGAAGGGAAAAGATCTCTCTAGTTAATTTCGAATTTGAAGTGTAAAATATTTACTCATGTATATGTAAATTAGAAAGAATGTTCAAAGCTTTCAGAGGCTATTTATATTTTCTATACCTTAGTTATTGTGTAAATAAAAACAATGCGATTTTTCAATTCGTGATTTATGACGAAAATATAATAATACCAAGGAAGAAATATATTAATACCGTTAGATGATGTTCTTTGTATTTTCTTTCCAATAAACTTCACCCATTCAAGTTAGTTTTGTGTATAATATAATGTGTGATTGCTTGTATTTAAATAAACGTTTTTAGTTATGGTAATTTAACTTAGATTTGATAAGAGTATCTAGTAGAAAATATTGTTTAAAAAATTGTGCGTTTTTTATTTATTTATTAGCGTTGCTAATTGGTCAACTTTTGGGAAAAGAGAAAAAGAATACCACCTACCATATGGAAGCGTACAATCTTCAACAAGATACAATTAGAAAAATTATGGAAATAAGTAAAGGCCATGGCACGAAACAAACAAAAATAGAAATGCCTCGTCAGCAATATTATCCATTTACAAGATAAATTATCATAACTATTAGATTTAATATGAAGGCCTATCTTTCTTAAAGTTGAAAAGATTATGATAATACTTAGTTTCAGTATTACTACTGTTTGTGCAACAGGCCAGATATTATTTATTGTTTTGAAATATTTTGATTTACCGCGCTTTTGTGATGCATTTCATACTGCTGCGCCCTAGCGCTAAAAAAAAGAGACTCTCGTTTACAACAATAAGAAGCGCGCACGTCAAAAATAAAAGTGCGAGTTTTCTGAATTTTCACAACTAGTGCAATTCTATTTTATCATTGGAGACGTGCAGTTTGGAATATAGAGGTGACGATCTCAATAGAAGGGAAGCAAAAGAAAACTAATCGAGAAATAACGGTGGACAGTTTCAAAAGGTAGGTGGTATGTGAATGCATTACACGGAAAAAATTAAATAAAGAATTTCAGCGCTCATTTATGCACGAGTTTGTGCAAACAACTACTGTTGTGAATGATGCTACACATATCTCCTATTGTGAGATTTTACTTCGTAGACTTCAGAAGCAAACAGGCAAAATAGCGTCGGACATCAGATAGATGTACCGACAAGTTTTAGTTTATTACCAATATCCATTTTACAAAAATCCTTTACTGAAAAAGTTTGCAACTACGGTTGGAATTATTTCAAATATTCAATTTTAAAAGGTTTTTTGCTTGTACACTTTTTCCAAATAAATGCCATCAAAAGTATCAAGTTTTTTTTTTTACTTTTTTAATAATTCAGTTTTTGGCACACCAACGAGTTATTTTATTTTTACCCATTGCAAAAACAAACATGAATTGTTTATTTATTAGCAACCACCACCAGAATCATTTTTCACTACTTAATCACTTTTATATACAATTTATCTTCACAACAGAAAAGAATAAACATATTAACTTAATAAGTTAACTTAAACACATAGCCATAGATATTATTCTATTAAGACCTCCAATTTATTATAGCTGCAACTAGTGTTGGGAACTTGGGTGTCGAGTGTCGTGATACTATTCGTGGTCGTGACACTTGAAGTGTCACGACTTTTAGTGTCGAACAGCATCGCTCTTATTAGAGTGTAATTCGAAGTTGCTTGATCATTCTTACAAAGAAATTAAAGGCAGATTTGTTAAACTGGCCAACAATCATTGAATGAGACGTACATATAATTGAATAGATATAATTGAATAGACAGACGTACATTGTTG
Source organism: Agrypnus murinus (assembly GCA_929113105.1). NCBI lineage: Eukaryota > Metazoa > Arthropoda > Insecta > Coleoptera > Elateridae > Agrypnus > Agrypnus murinus. The sequence continues at coordinate 6,113,856 of OV816024.1, forward strand.
TGGATTTTTTTCTTTTGTATTAGTATAATATTGACGGTGATAATTTTATCTTGGGTTTTCAGCAAAATAAATTAAAATCAATAATTGAAGTTGAATAAGTTCCTCATGTACCTAATTATTATTTCAGCTTTTAATATTTATACCTCATAATGTATTTTGAAGAAAGACTGGCGAAACACGTGTAAATAAAATTAATGATCATTAATTTTAATTAATTCAATTTATTTTGCTGAAAACTCAAAATAAAAGTATCATCTTCAATCTTAACAAAAACACGTTCTCGACTAAAGACCAACGTCATCAGCGAAATTACATTTTTAAATAGTTTTTATAATAAATCCAATGAATAGACTTGAATTACAAGTTATTTATAGAATTTGTTTCTTTTCTTTTAAATTTCTGTTTCATAATATAAAATACAATATGTCCACCGTTCCAAATATAAACATAAATTATATACGGTGGATTAAAATGAGAATACACCACAGATATTTTTCTTTATTCCTCTCAGCTAGCTCAGGTTTGCTCAGTAAAGCATAAATTATTTGAATTACGAGACTCTTATTTACTTTTATGCCTGGAAAGAAAGAAAAACTTATATCGTAAGCACTAAAGCTCCTGCAAGCTGGACAACTGCTACTAAACTCTGAATTTAAAAGAAAAGAACGCTGGATGCTTGTATTAAACACATATGCAAAATTGAAAACACATAAACTTTATTTAGCGAACAAAAATAAAAATCCAAATGGAACGTCAAAATAAAAAAAATGTTATTCAAGAAAATACAATTGGTAATTGAGAAATTAAATTCTCAGGTTTGCTCAAACATTATAAATAATTGTAGTGATCTGACATAGGATCAGTACGGTCATTCGTTTGAACAAACCAACACAAATGAAATTTTGAAAAAATATTTGTCAAATGAAAATACATTTTATATAAAGAAATTTAGTTGTTTTATTTACTTCAAATCAAATAAATTCTGAAAAGAACTTAATAAACTAAACTAAATAATTTTATATTTGAGAATGAACTTTACAAGTTAATTATTATTTATGAACTTAACAAGAATCATTTATTATAACCAACCTTGTATATTACAATATATTTTCCTTTTTAAAAATTAATCCTTATTATTGGTAACACTGTGATGAAATCAATCAGCTGACTTCTTGTTTATAAAATCGATACGTAGATCGATGTCAAAAAATAAATTCACTTGAATTTATTTAAATAATCACTTTCACTTTTAATAATTGTTGCACACTAATCAAATCTTCTTTTAATCCTTTTTTAAAAAATGTTCAGGTAACACTTTAATTTATTGTAAAACTTTATTTATACTGTGACATTTATATCAAAACATATGATTAACTATCTAACCTCAAATTAATTACAGAGATTTTATCCGGAGTCGAGCATAGGTTCTGCTTTCTACGTTTTATCGACTGATTTTGTTACAATTTGCCTTAGCTTATATAGTTTATGCCAGAACAAAAGAAAACTATGACACTTTTTCAAAACAACGGATCATAGAACAAGCTCGTGACGTCACTAATCCGGGACAGCTGATATTTTTTTTAATAATGTTAATTCTGTTATTATAGGATTATAGCCCTTGAAACAAAGATCAATAAAGTGATTTGATATCACCGCAATATGTATTTGCTTTTATAAATAATTTAATGTCTTTTAATGTACTTAATGCATAAATATATAACCATAACAGAATTTACTCATATAATTGTTTTTAATCCATAGTTTGCTTATGATTTATGTAGCTATGAATCTTGACTGCTTCTCGTTTCAATTGGATTACATTTACACTAGCGCATGCATGATGTAAAGGCGAAGTGTCGTTAAAGTATCATGAAGAGTCGACACTTCTCCCGCCATATTGTTTCGACTCTCAAGTGCCGCGACACGCGGGTAGTGTCGAGACTCCATCACTAGCTGCAACTCATGATAAGAAATTAAATACCATTTATTTATTTATTTACTGGGAATCCGGCTATCCAGAATGTGTACTGAAGACAACTGGCGCTCTTAGCTATAAATAGCTATAAATACACCGTCTTGTCTAGGCTTTGTTACTATTCTTTATACGTGCACTTAATTCATAGCGCAGTTCATATTAATTTTCGTAGAAAATATCGGCTCATATTAAATTGAAATTACAACACAATACATTTGTGGTTAATGTAAAACTGACTATTGAGAGTTTATTGAAATTCTATAATTCGACATTAATAAATTCAACTGTGAAAACTTTTAAAAACCATAGGAAGTCTATTGGATTATTTAAAATCAATATCAAGAAAAATAATGCACCCCTGTATGAGACTTTTCTTTAATCAAACTCATTTCGCTATGTATTGCTTTCATCGTATCTCAAAGAAAATTGAAGATTATATCTCGAAAATGAAACTCTGCCTGTGATGATACACATTTAATGTTATTTAAAGGTGCTGTCTAGGGAAATAACATCTGCAAGAAGCGTTAACTAAGTATGCTTTTAAAGAACCAAATAGAAAGTTGAGAAACAAAATAGTGAACTTAAAAACTTTGTAATAGCCGTGCTTACTCTGTTCGTTCGCATTGAAATTCTTGTGTATTAAGAATGGATTTTTGTTTTTAACTTTAAATAGTTGGTTAAAGAACGAATCAGTGTATTATCTTGTATTTTAAATATTACACATATGTTATTTACGAATGAGTAAAATTTTTCTATTTGATGTTTTTTGAAAGAATTCTAATTCAAGGATAGAGAATGTTGATGAATTTGTCAGAAGACTGCTTTGAAATATGTGCGCCTGTATTCGATATAACAACGCCATTTTTTAAACAATAAAAACAAAATAAAACATACACGGATCGTTACTTTGCTAGGTACTACAGGGAATTTATGTTGCGAATTGCTTTTATGTAGAGCAATTTGTTCTTTATCTTTTTTTAAAAGTAACAAACAGTAGTTGATGATTAGAAATAAACCTATACATACCGTAATGGCGAGTTATATAAAACATAAAAAAACATTTGTTTTCTTAATTACTATGAAATGTTACTACTGTCAAATTAATATTGATACGAGGGAAATTATCCGACAGAAATATGTAATGAGAAATGACGCTCATAGTACCATGTAATGATGCTCGTCAACTTTCCTATTTTTTAACTAAACAACAATCAAATACATACATAATTAACTGGCCACTATACTCTTTATGTGACCAATTGCTACACAGTGTGCAACGATACCACATCCTAGTATTTCGTAAAAATTCACCACAAGTGCAACATATTTAGTTTTTGTTTTGAAACCTGTAGCAAAACTTTCTTTACTAGAAAACCCACATTATTGTCCCACATTGGGCTAAAAGTGTAGCAAAAGCTTTTGTCACCTATACAATAATAACGTTGTTGCCCCACGTTTGGGCGCACCAAAATGTGTAACGAAAAAGAATTTATATTTGCGTTAGCGCTTCAATCACCAGGTTAAATTTGTTTTCCACGACAATTTAATACCAAAATGTGAAGCGGTCGTTTCTAAATATAAAACGAGGAAAAGCTTCAGAAAGTAGCCGTTTAATAGATAATAAATACATATATAATGAAACCATTAAAAAATAATTTTCGTTCATTCATTTGTTTCATATACTTATTAAAATTATAAAATATCAAAAACGTTTTTTAAAATGTCAAAGGAGCATATAATATATAATTTTTCAAGACAGCGTCGATTATCTTAATAAATAAAACAATGTCATCAAAAGGCCTTTTAATGTACTGTTACAAAAATTTAAACATAGTTTATTCTAAATTACAGCTTAATTTCAGCATTAAATAGATTTAATCAAGTTTATTTTGTCCCAATTTGTATTTAAAAACAGCTAGACGAAACTAGTTATGCAATGAAATCTGAATAAATTACAGGGATTAGGCAAGATTAATTAATAGTATTTTATCCAAAATCGTGAATAATTAGTGAATTACTATGGTGATTTGAAGCATGGAATGTTGAACATTACCCACTAGCGAGAGAAAAATTAAGACTCACGGAACAATTATCAAATTGTAATATTTTTAATAAAATAATGTAATCAACGCTAAAAACACTTCAAATTATTTATTTTTGTAACTGAACATTAACATTTATGTTAAAACATAATCCCACAGCTCTCTTGCAATACATTTTGGTCAAAAATTTATAAATTGTATTTTAATGTTTTTAATTTAATTACACGCGATTTTGGATAAAATATTATATTACACGCGTGTGGAATTGCTTCTTAGGCACTTAAGAAAATTAAACTTTTTCTTGCGTGCCTAATCTCGCACATTCCACACTTGTATAATAAATATCTATTATGCAACAAGTTTATAAAGCATGTCTCTTTTTTACGAGTGAGAAATTTACACACACGAGCGAAGCGAGTGTTGTAAACCCACGAGTAAAAAAAAGACGCTTTATAAACGAGTATCATACATAATTTTTTGCAACACCTCTTTGTTAATTAATAAAATTCACCACTTTGTATATATTTTAAATTTCGCGCCGGTTTTGACTTTCAATAGTTGGTAATGCTGTGCATGGTTGTCATGAGAACCTTGTAAAAAACATAAACAAACAAATGTGTTTAAAAATATGTGGCTATAAATTTGCAAAAATGAATGCAATTCCGTGTATTAACAGTGATGATGAAGAAATCATGGATATTCCATTAGAGATTAAGGAGAAAGCTGAAGCTGCAAGTTTGGGATTATTACCGGCTAAATCACGAAAAATGTATGAAGCCGAATATGAACTTTTCATGGGATGGTGTAGGAAAAACCAAGTAAGGACCATTAATGAAACGGGGCTCTTAGCCTATTTGGACGAATTATCAAAGAAATATAAAAATTCAAGTTTGTGGTCAAAATTTTCAATGATAAAAGCTGTTCTCTCTGTGAAAGAAAATATAGATGTAAACAAGTTTTTAAAATTGAAATCGTTTCTTAAGAGACACAGCACTGGATACAGGCCTAAGATATCAAAGGTTTTTGAAAGACCACAAATCGAAAATTTCATACAAGGAGCACCAAATTGACCAAATCTTAATGATGAAAGTTGCATTAATATTGGAGTTAGCAGGCGCTTGTCGCCGGGAAGAACTTTATCACTTGAAAATGAAAGACATCGAGAGAAGAGAGTCCATGTTGATCATCAAAATCCCTGATTTGAAGACACATATTGAAAGAATTTTCACAGTTATGGATGTCCCAATCAAAGGAATCAATCCTTTGGAAATTTATGACAAATATGCTGCTCTTCGTCCAGCTCATATGAATCATGATAGCTTTTTTGTTCAATACCGTAAAGTGCAGCAAAGTGCACTGAGCAGCGAGTGGGCATTAATCAATTTTCATTAATACCAAGTGTCATCGCTACATATCTTCAGCTTCCTAATCCGAAAAGTTATAGAGGACACGCATTTAGAAGATCTTCTGCTTCTCTCCTTGCCAGTACTGGAGCTGATATCTTGAGTGTCAAGCGTCACGGCGGATGGAAATCATCCGCCGTAGCAGAAAGTTATATCAATTGAAGAAAATATCAAGATGAAAGCAGGAACTTCTAGAAAAATCTTCAGTGGGACAAACATGAATGTAGAGTTTCCGAAGTCATCAATCTCATCGATCCTCTCTCACAATTCTACAGAACGTGAAGGGCAGGTAATTATTGAAAATATATCAGGGCGTGTACTTCCAACCATAAATATTAATAACATTAATAATAGTAACATCCAATTACATTTTCATTGATTTGTTGATGCTTTGAATTAAATATTAATAAAATATGTTTTTCTAGTGATTGTTTTATTTCATAGTTATTTTTTTATTTGATAGTTATATTTTTCACGACCTTCTAGATTTCACTAGACGACGTCTCTTATCCGGTCGCCTGGGCACTTTTACGATTTTCCATATAAACTTTGTTTCTGAGAAAACGCAAAATTTCGCCGTTTTGGCGCTAGCTGACACGCTGATGTTTATTTGTCACTTGATGATGTATAGGTTAGGTAACCCTTACAAATGTCAAGCGTTGCATGTTTACGTAAATATTTTGGGAATTAATTAAATAAATTTATATAATTAAATTAATTATGTTATTAAAATTAATTTACAAGTTGGTAAGTGGTTTAATAACATTATTAAAATTACAATTTTATAACTTTCCGTGAGCTGCGTTTAGGATATAGAGAAAGTGAGCAGTAAGTACATTATCTGTTCACGTTTTTGCGATGTTTCTGTTTGCCAAACAAGGTTTTAGCAATTTTTAAAGAATTATTTTACTAAGTTCCTCCTTGTGGTCGTGGCAAACATAGAACTGTGAAGAAGCAATTGGAGTTAGAAGTACCTAGTGATGTTAGAATATTAGACGGATTACATTCTCCAGGTAAATGTTCTACAATCTGTATTACAAGTTCGATTATTTGGTTGAATAAAAGTGTAAATCTTCTAGTGGAGTATTTTAATGCACCTCTGTCTTGAAGATTTACAAATCCTATCAGTGAATTTGAACAGGAGGCAGCTAACAGAGAATCTAACAGGCTATTGACATTCAATCCTTTCTTCAGTTTTTTTGCAATGAATCCTGCCAGAAGGGCTACAGATGCTGAAAGAATTCCGTAATCGAGATGCATAGATAAGGTTTGAAGTTCTTTTATTAATTTTGTTATATTTTTAGGAAGTTCGATGTTGAAATTTATTCTTTCAGGTATCTGTAATTGTTGATCTGTCGAAATAAGGAAGTATATATTATTTTGCTGTTGAGTGTTGGTGTCCATAACCCCAACGTAAGATTTTAAACCATTTTTATCGTAAGGTAAAATTTGAAGAAAATTCATGAAATGATATTGTTGGATCACTTCCTACTATTACACATTGCAATGCTGCATTTATACTTTTTTCTGCTAGTGCTTGCCATTACTAAAGTGAACGAGAAAACAGCAACAAAACTACGAAAATTTAAACAAATAACAAGGAAATAACGTAATTATATTAAAAAGTAAAGAAAACTGCCTTAGAAGATTAGGAAAGTATAATTTATTAACGATACGCGCAAAACCGACAAAAATATAAAAGCGCGCGAAGTTAGCGTAGTTTGAAATTGGCGTTTACGTGTTATATATCCGTTTCCGCCTTTTGCGTGTTTGGTGGCGCCAGCGGAGAAACACTTGAACTAATTGAGTGCGCAGGCCGGATAAGAGACTTCTAGTATATTCCGTAACTTAACCACAGTAACCGTAAGCTCGGTTTCGTGTTTCAAAATATACCAATTCCTGAAAAAAGTTAATTTATGGAACACGGTAGTAGTACAACAGTGGGGCAGCTGAGCCAATCGACGCCTAGCTTCGTTGGTAATTACGTCATGCGACGCTAATCATATATGTCTTATGCGTAATGAAAAGACGCATAATTTGCATTGTAGTATGATTTCAATAGTAAGTGCGTAAAAATGTAAATGTCGCATCTCACTTTTTCATTTAAAAGTGACAGGTAGATTATTAATGATCTAGTCCGAAATGGTAGAAATTCGATTAAAAAACTAATTAGATTTGAGAGAATTTGTAAGTCAATTAGTCATACTTTCGATACGGATGTGTTACGTAGTTAACCTTGTTATTTGTTTACGAAACAAAATCGGTTTAATTATATATTTTAGAGTTCGAACTGAAGAAGATCAAACCCATTAAGGTTTTAATTAACTTAAAAAAATGTATTCTTTATTGTAACAATATCGATCGAGTTAATTATTTGTCTTTTCTATTTATGAGATAGTTCTGCTTCAATTAACTTTTAAAATGAGTTTCTTTGCAAACTCTATTACAGTCTTAGTAAAATATTTAACACTAGATCTGCAGACGTTTTGAAGGTAAATACAGTGTTAACGTGCGAATTTTGTAAAATCGAAACTACTTCCACTAATAATCTTGATAATACTGAAGACATCTTTGAACTTAAAAGTTTAAAGTGAATTTAAAAGAACTAAAAAAGCAAAACACCAAACGTTTTGCTTTTTAGTAAAAAGATTCAATATATTAGTTCTTGGTACTTAGAACATGTTTGTATCAACCTACTATCAAAACTTGATCGTAAAGAACTATCTCGATCTGGATGGAGACTCTGTAAAATCGTTTCTATGACAGTTCATATAAACTCATGCGATGCCTTATTACATGCTAATCAACATATTAAATTACCTGATGTTATTATGAGAAAAAAAGCTGTATTAAACATCATTAATTCACATAATGCTTGTTTCTACTGGTCCGTTGTTGCTCACATTTACCCTACAAAAAATCATCCTCAACGTATGAGTTCGTATCCCCATTATTTAAATATTTTCAATATGACTGGTTTGCCGGTACCGATGACTTTAGACAAAATTGATCTTTTTGAAACTTTAAATAAAATTTCAGTAAACGTTTTTATGTAACATTATAAAAAAAAGCGATTTACAGCAGTACCAGCTTGGTTAACTCAAACCAAATTAGTAAGACATGCAAATTTGCTTCTAATTCAAGACGAATATCTTGAAGATGAAAATCGATAACGAAGATCTTAATAACGAAGTATGTTTGAATGATAACGAGAATTCTGTTAGATATCACTATTGTTTAATAAAGAATCTTTCACGATTAATTAAGAGTCAACTTTCCAAACATAAGTGTTCAATATATATTTGTGATCGGTGTTTACATTATTTCACCACACAAGTTCTTCTGGATAAGCATGAAGACATATGTTCTAAATTGAACGAATGTAGAATAACGGTACCTTCAGAACATGAAAAATGGCTTTATTTTAAAAATTTTAGAAATAGATTAAGTGTACCATTTTTAATTTATGCTGATATAGAGTGTATTTTACAAGAATTATGTGTTAATGATGAAATGAACGCAACTAAACAATACACTAAAAGTTTTATTTATCAGAACCACATCCCTTTTTCGATAGGTTATTATCTACATTGTAATTACGACAACACCCTTAGTTATTACAGAGATTACGTAGGTCAAGAACCTATACAATGGTTTGCCAAAGAACTTGAACAAATTGCCGAAACATTATCTCCTCTTTACTCTAAAGTTGTAGCTATAGAACCGTGTAGCAATGTAGAAAAATTGAAGAAACAAGCAACACATTGTTTCATTTGCAACATGCAGTTTTTAAACGATCAGTTGAAGGTATTAGACCACTATCACTTTACAGGTCTTATTAGAGGAATCGCACATCACCATTGCAGTCTTAATTATCAACAAAAAAACTAATTCCTATATTGTTTCATAATTTTACAAATTACGATTCAAATTTTTTAATTAGAGATGTTAGTAACGCGTTTGAGGGGAGAGTTTTTATACTACCTCTCAACATGAAAAAATATATAGGTTTAGTGAAAGTACATCAAGAAACCGGTATGCATTTTAGATTTGTAGATTCATATCGGTTTCTTAATCAATCACTAGACATATTAGCATCATATTTACCTGAAACTTCTTTCAAGATATTATCAGCTCAAAGTCCACATTTAAACTCTATTCAATTAAAATTACTTAAGAAAAAAGGTGTATTTCCCTATGATTACCTAAACAACTTTTCAAAGTTATCCGAAACTTCACTACCTTCGCAAAAGAATTTTTATGATCAATTAAACAACGAAGATATTTCAGATGAAGCGTATCAACATGCTGTAAAAGTATGGTCTGCTTTTAAAATAAAAAATTTAGAAGGGTACAGTCTATCGAAAATTTAAGAAAACGTAGAGACGTTAAGCTAGTTCAAAAATTTAAAGGATGATACGGTGCTCAAAGATATATTTCCCAACCTAATTTTCATAGATGTACGATTTTTGATGAAAATCTTGTTGCTATAGAGATGAAGAAGGTAGAAATTAAGTACAACAAACCATTGTATTTAGGTTTTGCAATTTTAGACATTTCAAAACTATGTATGTATAATTTTCATTATGAATTTATGAAGAAACATAGTAGTATAAAAGAACTTAATTTACTCTATATGGATACTGATTCCTTCCTATATGAAATATTTTGTTCAGACTTCTATCAAATTATAAAAGAGAATCTTCATATATTTGACACGAGCAACTACAACCCTCAAAACATTTATAACATACCTCTAGTAAATAAAAAAGTTATCGGATTATGGAAAGATGAATGTGGAGGAAACATATTAACAGATTTTATAAGTTTACGTCCAAAGATGTATGCTCTAAAGATCGTAGGATCAGACCCAGTTAAAAAGTTTAAGGGAACGAATAAAATCTGTTGTAAAGTCAATAACCTTTGATAATTACTACGAAACGTTATTCAGTCAGTATAGAGAAGGTAAAGATGATGTAGCATCTGCTGCTTCGTCATTTGAACGAGATTAGCATTAGATTAAGTCTAGCAAACATAAGGTTTATTCAATTATTTAGAAAAAAGTTGCTCTTAGTGCTACAGATGACAAACGATTTATTTTACCAGATAAGATAAATAGCTTACGATACGGACATTACTCTTTGTAATACATATTTATACATATGTATAGTTATTGTACTAAGCTGATTTTTAGGTTTTATTGGTTTACGACCAAAGATGTATGTTGTAAAGATCGCTGAATCAGAACATTAAAAAGTTTGAGAATAAGAAAAATAAATGTATGTAGTAAGTCTATAACATTACATTAGATTAAACATAAGATTTATTCAATAATTATTAGTAAATAAAGAAACATTGTTTAGTGTGTTACCTTATATAGGTCTAGATAGGTTTATAGGATTATATGTGTACGTTAGTTTGTAGGATAACTAAAGGATAAATGTAAGATAGACAAAATAAAACAGATATGTTGTATTATAATTTCTTTTTTCTACTCATGACATTGAAATCACTCATTTTGCAATCGATAACAATGGTTGAAATCGCATTTCAACCTCTAGAGGTTGAAATTATCGGACTACCGCGATTTTGAATTTCAAACTGTTCGACATTCAATTGCCGACAAGAGAAATGTCACTTTAATGTCATGTTTTGTCACTTAAATGTAATATTTTTTCTAAAGTGCATTAATTTACTAAAAATTCGAAGAAAAATAGTATATGGAACGCGTGGCTGATAAAATTTCAACGTCTCGAGTTACTTTCAAACTAACTTTACTAACCACTCTCAACGTTGAAATTTTATTTCAACCACTTGTCCCATAATATACTATTTTATTTCTTACTAATAAATTCAATAATAATAATATTTGATTTGTATTTTTTATTTATTTTTTTTACTTAACTATAAAAGTACAGAGTAAGCATTACATCATGATTAACTTATAACTAAAAAACTATAATAAAAGATCTTTCTTGTTGATCCATGATTTCTCATTCATACCAAGCCATTTGACATAAAGCATTTGGCGGCGTCGTTTTAAAATCGATTCCAAAAGATATACGGATGGATGTTTCGTTTTCAACAGCTCCAGTTCGTAGAAACAACCCTTGATGGGATTTCCTTTAAGATCTGCTAACAGGTAAGTTGTAACATAGGATTTGTAAGTTGAACTTTTTCAACTTTAAACAGCTCAGTGCTCCAATTAGGTGTAAAACCTTTTTCGAATACTCCTTTGTACTTGCTTATACGAACTATATCGTTAACATTCAGTTTATTACGATCAACAACTTTTAGATTATCGTACATAGAGAGTCGAGTTGTAGCTATGACGTCAGAAGGTTTCATTCGAATAGTTGAATGTATCGTATGGTTACATTCATGTATCACATCTTGTAGAATAGTATACCATCGATAATTACCTTGTAAACTGAACCTTTTATATAGTTTCTGCTTTATGGTTGTAATAACTCTTTCAACCATTGAAGCTTTGATAACACTGTATGTTGAATAATATTGATTGATTGATATTGTACTCTTGCATTAACTGTTTAAAGTGTCTATTGTAGAACCCTTTTCCTGCATCTGTTTGCGAATTGTTTGGTATAACAAAATTTTCAGCCTTAAACATGATGCGTACTTGTTTGGTGACTTCTTCTCCATTTTTAGTCGTCAAGGGACATGCATATAAGTATTTTGAAAAACAGTTTATAATTAATAGGATGTAACGATAACCTTTATTTACTTTCTCGTAAGGAATAAGTTCTGCCAAGTCCATTTGAAACAAGTCCCCATATCCTTTAATGAGGGTGCGACGTCTTTTAAAATTTTTTCTAGCACTTCTATGTATTTCATTAACAACCTCGAGCTTATCGCTGTTGATGTTGTTATTCATTTTAAAGAAAACTACTACGTTGAAATGTTACGATTAACTGTTAGTAAATTATTTATACGTTTCCATTATAAACTCTCTGTGTGTTATAAGAGTTTGTACGTGTAGCATACTCAACTGCTACTGCTTCAAGCGTCTCTCTCATAACTTTTTGACTATCCATAAGCAACGTTACCTTATTTAATAATTCTTCATAATTCCTATTTACTATATTATTATTGTCTTCTATCTTAGTTAGTACGGTGATATGATTAGTTTCCACCTCAGAATTTGTTACTGAAAGATTTCTCTCAGTTTCTTCTATCTTAGTTAGTAATGTATTAAGCTTAGTTTCAATATCAGCTTATGCAACCTTTTGTTTTACTTCTTTAACTAGGTTTTGGGTATCTGTAGTCATTGTAATGAAAGTTTGTACTGCAGAGTCGAATTGAGCATCTACATATCCTTTAGAAGCAACATCAGTATCATCTACGGGATAACTTATAGAAACTATGCGTTTACCCTTAGCATTAAACTGACCATATTCGTTTGTATGCATAGCTTTGGTATGAAAATACTGTTTAGAGATTACGTCTTTATCCGATAAAGGATCTCCTATATTACAAATCCTTCTATTTTTAGCATTATAGTACGATTCTTTCTCCTTATCTTCTCGTTTTAAACATTTACCTGCATTAAGGTCTACTGAATGCCATGATAAACTATCTTCATCATTGTTTGAAGTGTTAGGGTACTCTTTTTTCTTTACATTTGCAGTACTAGTTGAGTTAACTGAATGTTTCTTCTGTTTACTTGTATAAGGAATAAATCCTTGTAGAAATTGCTGTTGTTGAGGTATAGTTTGAGATTTGTGTTTATCGATAGTAGTAGCAATACCCTGTAAAGGATCTATAATCTGATAATGTTTAGTATGATACTCTAAATCTGTTTGAGCTTTATCATGTTTAAAGTATGCAAACTTTTTCTTCATATCCTTTATTGACTCTATCACTTTACGGTTCAACTTTTCTTTACTATCCTGTTGATCATTGTTCATCTTCTCTGATGCAACCTCAGCAGGGATCATTGTATACTACGCAAATGATAAATAACACACTGTTTTACAAACTTATATAGGAATCAAATCCTTTACGATATCTACCTTCATTTAGTGAACTGTTCTTGCTAATTACTAGAAACCCGTATTCATCGTCCCAACATAAGTTGCATAGATCCTTGAAACAATGAAACGATAGGTCTACTGAAACATGATCTTCGTACGCGTGTCGTAAGTTTAGACCATCTTGTTTAAAAAGAATAATTATGTTAACATTGTCTCTAATTAAATGTTTAGGCACCTTAGCGTACGTTTGACTTAGATAGAACACATCAATCTTTTTATGTCTGCCCATACTGTAATACTGCTTTATCTTATCCTGTTTATCACATGCTATATCATCGAAGATAAATACTGAATCTTCTAATGCTTCATTAGGACTAATAACATCATCGTTGTTTGTAAATTCAAAATATTTCATTCCTCTAATAGAAGTCATGATTTGTTTTAAAAACTGATATTTCGGTTGAAACAGAGACTTTGAGTATATATACAAATTTTTAAATCGTAGACTATTAGGATGTATTAACAGAGATATTACTGCATTTGTTTTACCACACGAACTAGCTCCTGCTACTGCTACTCTACACGAACTAGGAAACAGGAAATAGATCACCATGTCTTTTCTTATCGGTCACGTCACCAGTATCAATGTCCAGGTTTAGTATAGGCAGTGATTGTTTCTGTTTAACAATTTTCATGTTTCTAAGGTTGTCTAGAAGTTGTATTCGTTACATATATGTAATGAACCGAAAGGAGGAGGAGGAGGAGGAAGATGTAAACACCCAATGACTACATACGAATATGTTTAGTAACCATTTCTGAAAAGGGATTGTACTCCATTATCGCATCGTGTAAGATAAGACAGTATGCTTTAGTTGTTGCTGTAAAAGGATTGCTTGATTCCACTTCTAACCGAATATCAACAGATGCATCTTTCATAGACTCAAGCTGGCGGGTGCAATCAATCACAAACACCGAATGTCGTTTAAACTGTTTGTATGTAAGCAAACATTTATCTCTAGACAAAGAGCTTCGATCTCCGACTCTTCCTTCTCCTGCTCCTGAGTAATAGTTTTCTCGAAACCGTTTATAGTTTAGATATGCAGGTAGATAATCGTTATCTTCAAAGTCCAAATTCAATCTCTGATAGGGAAACACTTGCGAGTTCAAGTAAACTTTCAAGTCTACAATATTAGAATGTATTAGTTCACTAGCTGTACCTTGTCTCGTACCTTGAACATCTTTTTGCAACACAAACAGGATCCATCTAGGTTTCTCCAGCTCGTTAGAATTTTTTATACGCCACACTTGCGTCTTAGATGTACCAAATGAAGGTAATTCGTGTAACTCTCACTGTCTAAAGGGAAGAATAATATTAGAATTCAGTCGTAGCTTTTGCATTAAATTTAATTTCGATTCGTCTCCTAGACGTATCTGAGGCACCTCCCACGATATTCTATTTATCTTGAAATCTACATTAGTACCTTGAGCACCGCTCGCACTTTTATAACAGTAGAAATCATTCTTCGTTCGAATCAAAACTAGTTCGCATCGCATGTTGACAAGGACTTTCCTGTAATCATCTGCAAAACCGAAAATTTTATTTAACGGTATGCAGCAAGTAAAACGTGTAAGAGAAGCAATATGATCGTCTCGTTCTATTTCTATGCTCCTATGATTTGATTTGTGCCCAGTATCAATTGCATCTCGTCAAATAGAAAATATGGAAAATTATGACCTATTTCATACTGGTGACCCTCTTATTTAGGGGTGATAGTCCCCTTAATGTAAATGAAACTATCATATAATGCTATAATATTGTCAGAACTCTGAAGTTCTATACGAATAGTGTCCGAGTTGTTATAATTTTGTGTAAACGGTAAATATGTGTAGTAGTCTTCTTTTATTATAGACTCGTCAAAATTAGGTTTGTTAAATACATCTAATTTATCATCAAATGATATTGTTGTAGAATATCGTGATATTCATATCTTGAAGATCTTTTATATCTTTTAGCATCAAGTTCCATTATTACTGATATTCTCGTCTTTTTCTTACGTATTAAAATCTTATTTTAACTCTATGTTTGATTAAGACTTTAAATCCTAGAGATTCGAGAAACAGAATGTCACTTATCGAAAGCTGTATGTCTGCACTAGTACAATTACTACGAAGACTAGTATATCTAGGTGATAGTAATGCTCTTTTATACCTTTCGTTCAAGATTAATACAGGATCTTGTTTAAGTTCTACAGTTATGCTGGTATATGTGTCTTCAGAAAGATTTACAAGCTTTCCTGTAGAATCTACAAGTCTGATGGTTTTATTATCAAATTCGTTAACGTTTAGAGAAAGTAGCATACGTGTGAAGGTTCTTTCACGATTATATAACCTGGAGGTACAGATATACCGAATTCGAAGATCGAATGACACAATTGATTATTCCTATAAGCTCCTGTAGTAATATTAGTATCTACAAAAATGTTAGGTGTTGAAAGAATGTTAATATCCTGATCAGACACGTGCTTCGTATTAACCTCTAGGTTAAGCGAATCCTAGTATAGGTCCTATGTTATCACTTTTGCTAAAGTCTACAATTTCTTCTAAAGTTTCAATTTCACACCGTCCCGTATTCGTGTTAGCTTTTATTTTCAATACCTTTTCTACCTCCTGTGGATTTTCGCTATTAATTTGACGTTTTATAAATGAGTAAATCTCGTCTAATTCGTAACTACCTGAATCGATAGTTATTACTTTGTCTCCGTAATAAAATTTATTGAATCCCTCGAAAATATTTCCTACCGTGTGACTTGTATACAATCCTACTAAACCTAATGAGTATCGATGATTTCGATCTAGTTTGATTGGAGGATAAATCGGACCTGTTGATATTATGTTTCCTCTACCATACACTGTGCACGATCGAATAATGGTTGATTAGTAGAGACTTAATCATGATGTTTTATAATGTGTGTATGTGAGAATGAGAGGTGAGAAGAAATCTTAAACAGAGATGGCCACAAATGTATGTATTGAATTGTTGTTCTTGCTCGTAACTGTATTATATTTCACATCCTCGAAAGTATCTGATTAATTCCTGAGGAGGTCTTAGATCACCGAACGGATCGTAGTACAACACCGTGTTATGTTCTTTGATGTATGCAACCCAGTGCGTACCAGGTCTGCTCATATCATCTAAATTTACGATACCTCGTTCTTTTCTAATCCGAGGTCCACTAACAGGTAGATGATCTCATAAACACTCCACGAAAATGTGATATCTTTTTGTCCTTTGCATACTTTCTTAAATCGATATCGGTAAGTAGTCTCTGAGGTAGTTTACTAATCATTAATGATTTTTTTTATTAGTCGATACTCTACAACGTTTAGAAAGTGTAGAGGAAGCAAACGGTCGTACGAATAGTGCTGAACCTGTTTTGTATGGTTTCAAGAATATTGCGCTACCGCTTTTACCTAGAGCTATAGCTTCCATTGATTGATTATGTCGTTTACCTTCTTCTAAACGTCTTTTAGCATCTTTAGCTTGATTAACTGCCTTAGCCAATTGGGCACTACCTCCAATTAATACTCCTAATGCAGAAAGACTAGCCAAAATTGGCAGAAGAGGTAGAATACCTCCTTCTTTTGGAACAGGAATTACCCTTGGAACAGGAACTTTCTTTTTTCCTCCT
Source organism: Agrypnus murinus (assembly GCA_929113105.1). Classification (NCBI taxonomy): domain Eukaryota; kingdom Metazoa; phylum Arthropoda; class Insecta; order Coleoptera; family Elateridae; genus Agrypnus; species Agrypnus murinus. The sequence continues at coordinate 6,130,959 of OV816024.1, forward strand.
ATCCGATGAATTATTTTCTTAGCAGCGTTAACAGCAAATTTTACTAGCTCCTTACCTACACTTCCTGTACGGTTTGCTAATAAAACCTTCTTTGAGAGTTCTTTTAACAGACCACCCTTAAATGTTACACGTTTTTTCTTAAGACATCTTCTGTTACCTTTTCTTATAGAGGAAGACAGTAAGGGTGATGTAGCACCCATTCCTAGTTTACGTTTTGTTTTCATCATATTAGTAACAAACCAAGCCGAGGATTTTTCTGACAATGAAGTGTCTCTAGCTTTAACCCGTTACCAAGCAGCTTCTTCTAGCACCTTATCAGCTTTATGTCTGTGCGCTAGATCTTCAGATTGATCGTATGCGATGTCGTGTTCTCTGCACGCTCTATCTAAAAGATTAATACCTTGATCACCTCGAAGTAGTCTTTTTTGAAGTTTAGTTCCAGGTCCGCAAAACTGATACGAAGGAAGATGTAGTTCAAAAGGTAGCTTATTAATTATTCTGTTGACAAGACCTTCTCCTCTATGAACAATCATTTAAATGAGATACTTGTGTATACATCATCTTATATACACTTTTCTCTCTCAGTCTATTTTCCTCTTTTTCTTTTTATAGATTACTTACTATAATTAGAATAAAAACTCGGAATATATAAATGTACATTCGTTTATTTATGTCTCACTAGTATCTAACATCATTACAAATCTAAAAAGTTAGTATTAAAGCTTATCTAAAATTATCATCTATTGACAATAGAGTAAAATGTTTACATAACACATTATTTAACTGATTGTAATTGATCAAGTCAGTTTTCAATTTCTTAAGATTTGCTATAAACTCACTAAGTCTACTTCTCAATATGATATGTTTTAAGTCACTTTTCATCACTTTTTTTGAATTAACTTTTTTCAGAACACGATTATTGTTTGTTTTGCTGAAGATGTTGTTATTGTTATCCATGTTGCTTCTACTTAGTATAGGAAAGTTCTTACATTTTATTCTCGAACAAGATCTGAAAAGGTTTTAGTCTAGCATATACATCATCGAATATACGTTTTGGATGATGTTTTACAAGTTCAAGCAACAACTGGTAATACGTTATGTGTTGAGTATACTGGTTCATCGTAGAGTATACACACATCATTTCAGCATTAAATAAAATTGAAGAGTCTGTTATTGTAGATGATGAAGATCTTCTGTTATAATGTTGCTCGCGTTTTAAGTTTTCTGCTAACACTGTTACAGTGTTATAATAGTACTCGTAGAAATCTATGTTAAGATGATTTCGAATGTTGTAGTTTATTAAGGGAACCAAATGCAGCATACGTGCGAATTCGTAATCTTTCAAACAGATAGCTGATTTATTATAAATGATAATTACTTGGTTTCCATATCTTTTATACTTATCTATTTGAACTTCAAGGTTAAAATGAAAAATATCGTGTTTCTACTCATTTTATAGATCTACAATCTTCATCCTCAACAGCTTCTGATTGGTTTGTTGGTGTAGTTGCAGCAGAGTTGTTTATAAAAAAAATACGAAACTTATGTTCAACATCTATATTGTACAATTCGTCCCAATGAAATGTTTCTAGAATTATTTCACTATTAACACAATATATATTCACGCACTCTAATTTAACAACGACTTTAAAGTTTAAGTCATGAGGATGCAATCCTACATGAATATAATGCACATGATCACTGCGACCCTCTTCGTTAAGATCTACCAAAGGATATGACGTGTTAACTAATAATTGAAGATTGGCAGGTGATGTAAGATCATTATCTTCTTCGGATACGTTTATGAATAATGATGCTGATGATGACGACGCCAATACACATACATTTATTAGAAAGACGCTTTTCAATCTCTTTTAAAACTAAACTAACTTTTTGAAAGGGAATTCTTTAGAGTGTTTCATTTAATTGTATATGTATTTTTCTTATCTAAATAGAAGAAACAGCTTATCTATTTTATTGAATGTTTTATTTTTATCTAGATTTCAATTATACTAATTACGTGTATAAGGCTGTGCTTTCGTTCTTTTATTTCTAAATCGTTTAAGCCTTACTGCTACCTAATTTTAAAGATTTATGCTGGCAGTTGAAAGTTTTTAAAGTGCATACATATTAAATCATGCATGTAAAACTTGATGAATATTTCATGACCTAACCTTCTGAGACAAATATCTAGGTACTTGAAAAAAGCAGAATAAAAACTTCGCTCTTTTCAACGCGAGTCATTAATTTTTATTTTTCTTGAAATGCCAAGCACTATCCTTTTATAACAACTTGATAGGTTTATAGGCTACAATTTCTGAATAAAAAATAGTTCCTAAAATGCTAATAGTTTGAGTTGTGTTAATTTTTTTAGAGGAACTCGTTACAGATTTGGCTTTTTTAACTAAAAAAACTCTGAAAACAGTAAATTCTTAAAACCATATACTAAAGGACTTTACACGTGTAAACACTATAAAAAGGATGGAAAATCCTGAAATAAATTTTATTCACAATCATATTGCAATATGCACATTTCATATGTTGTAAAAACCTTGGAAAGTAAGCTATTGCTATAGCAACACCAAAGTGGTTAACAATTTCCTTTACATGTCTGTAAAACTGACATGTAAAGTTATAAGTTAAAAACAAGTTGGCCTGTTTTTCTGAATAATTTAAAACAGGACGTTTTATCCGATTTAAATTTGAGTTTTTATAAATATATTTAACGCTAAAAACATATTTTTTATTTAATATTAGTTTTATTTTTATTTTTCCGTATTTTATATTTAATAATTACAATGGAATTAATTAATTTCTAATTTTAAAATACTGAGCGCATACATCGCCATCTAGCGGTGAAGAATGAAACCTTACTTAAAATTTCTTTTGGTCGATAGATGGCTTTGATTGAAATTATGACAGTTTATAAAAAATTTATTTTAAAATTTAAAATTACTTTTTATTTTGATTATCTTAAATCTAATTATTGTGAATAAAATAGTATACATGTTTCGTTGGTAAAGTTTCCACGCCTCGCGATAATTGTTTGACCTCGACGTACCGTCTCGGTCAAACAATTATCGCTTGGCTTGTAAAGATATCCTTTACCAACTCAACATGTAATATACTATTACTTAGCTGTGAAAAGTGAAACAACAAGCATTTATTTGAGTTACGTTTGGGAATTTGGGGGTACGGCTTATGTTAGTGCCGTGCTTTTGGACAAATTAAAAGCCATTTTAATACATCTAAGGATATTAGATATTTCGAATGGTTGCTTATATAAGCGAAACGTTAATATAAGGGAATTTGAAAAATTAAAAATTTTCACGTTTCTTTTTGTGATGTTCAGTGCTAATAAATATTTATAACCTCTGAGTTGTTTTTATCATCCTTACCTTTTATTGCTTGTCGAGCTTTCTTTGGGCTCTTCAAAGCTTCACTTACTAGCTTAAATACTAAAATGTAGCTTACTTATCATCTAGTTATTTATTATAGGTTACGTAAGCGATGGAAATAGGCGCTTGAAATATTAATCATAGCACAGTAAACCACTAAAATTGAGAAAAATTGCCAAACTAAATGTTTATTTATTATTTATTTAAATTAAAAAAAAAACTTCCAAGAAGCAAAAACTAACTGCTTACATATCCTGGATTTACTGACACCATAAATAAATCATGATGCAATTTATATATTTCACTTGTTTTGGTTCTAAAAGAGCTTCATCATAACTTTTAAGCGAAATCTACAGATATTCACCGAACCTAACTGGTTAATTAAAACTAAAGTTTATAACCAAAACTGAAATCTAACGAGCTGATCTGAGTCAAAGCGTTAAATTTAAAGTAAACAATTTCCTATAACACCAAAAGAATACATTATAGTAAAAGTCTCGCTAGTTCAATACTCTTGAAGAAATAAATTAGCTATTAAGGGGTCAAGGTAAGACTCTTATAATTTACAATATTTCTTCCCTGGGGTATTCAGTTAGTTGTACGTATAAGCACAATTACAATACACAGTAGTACTGAATATAACTGCAATTAATATAAACGTAATAAATCGGATAGGTTCTTTCAAAAATAGTTTCCAATTTTAAAGCCATGTTCGTAATAAGACGTCTAACATTCAAACAATGAATTTCCCATAGTTTAATGATATTAAAATACCGATGGGCCAAAATTATATACAGTGTGAAAATATAGTAGCGGATAAATTCGATAACTTCGCTAAAAAAATCTCGAAGGGGTATAGGGATTTTAATTACTTGACGCTCTACTGTACCATTTTCAACTTGTTACGTCATTTGTTTTTAAAGTTATGACGTCATCGATATTTCTTTTGACCGACAACCTATATTCGACGAACAAAAAGTTCGTCTCTGAATTCGCGAGGTCTGGTCTGTCTGTCGCCTTTTTCCCTGTTGATTTTTTTGAATTTTTCCTTTTGGAATCATATAGTACATCAGATTCTAAGAAACTTTTGGTTGAAACATTTTTTTGTATCTCTTCGGGAAAGTGGTCAAAATGACCACCGAAAATTTCGGTAAATTTTTAAAAAATACAAAATTTTTCATTTTTCAAAAATTTACCGAAATTTTCGGTGGTCATTTTGACCACTTTCCCGAAGAGATACAAAAAAATGTTTCAACCAAAAGTTTCTTAGAATTCGATGTACTATAAGATTCCAAAAAGTCAACATGGAAAAAGGCGACAGACCGACAGACCGACAGACCGACAGACCGACAGACAGACAGACTTCACGAATTCAGAGACGAACTTTTTGTTCGTCGGAAATGGCGCAATTAAGCGAGAAACAGCGAATTGAAGTGTTAATGATGATTGGTTATGGCGACAGAATTCGAACACATCAAGAAGTGTGTCAGCTTTTTAGAGAAACGTACCCGGATCAACCCATAAGTCAATCAACGGTTAGTAGGATTGAAAAGAAATTTCGAGAACTTGGCGTTGTAAAGGATCTTCCAAAAAGTGATGTGCTACTAGAAATTGAAAACAATCCACATGGAACTAGTAGAAGCATTGCTTTGGACCGCGACCTAAGTCACACTTCAGTTTTAAAACTTTAAAAGTTCAAAAATTTCACCCATATAAGCTTCAATTGGTTCGTGAGTTGGCAGAAGATGACTTTGATCGTAGACAAGAATTCTGTGACCAGATGAAAGAATTTTTAATATTCGAACTTTATGGCAGTTTTTCTCAATTTTTTCAAAATTGTATACAGTTGAAAAGAGAGTAAAAAGTACTACTGATATTTGACAATAAAAAAAAATATAGGTTGCCATTTAAAAAAATATCGATGACTTCATAACTAAGTTGAAAATGGTACAGTAGAGTACCTATAATCTAATAGTTTCTAATGTTGTTTGGTAAACTATATGTTTCTAGCAGAGTAATTTCTGAAACGCACACCTAGAGAATGTGTAATAGACTGATTGTAGAATTAAATGTTAAACACATCTGAAAATGCGTTCGAAATAAATCATCAAATCAAGTGTAAGCTAAGGATGATAACAATATCTATTTGCTGCGTCTCGTGTTATCTCATACGCGACTTACGAATATTATGCAACTGCAAAAAGTGCGACTTGTAGAAAATCAGGTTAGTGAATTTGGAAGCTCCAAATTGTGTTAATATTTGAATTCTTTAAGTCGAAACTTTTTGAAATTTAATTACAAAACTTTTATTAGAGTTTCAACAGATTTAATCTCCGATGCAAACATCTACTTTGTAGTGCAAAATATTTGAAAAGAGGCTAATATTTACCAAAAAAAATAGCACCAAAAAACGATTGAACTGAAAAGTATCGTCACCTACAAAGAACATGAAAGTTCTTTTTCAAATTCTCTAAATCTCAATTTAGTTATTTGCTGTAAAGTCTGATATTTCCAAAAGCTTTGCAATTATAAATCCTTATTACGAAAGAGTAAAGGGAGCGGAATGAAACACGACTATTATTAATTAAATAGGATTCTTCTTTGGTAGTAATATCAATTTTATCTTTAGATAAAGCTGATACTGCTTGCAAAACAAATCATTTTTCAAACAAACCTGCTATAAGAAACAACACAAAAGCAACAGGAAAAACCCAACCACTTTTATGTAGCTGTTAACTTTTGCCAGTTATGGAATTAGGTTTCTAATTTGAAATTGCACTTAATGCTCGGAAAACCGATGTGACAACTCTTAAAATTAAAATCATTTCCAAAAGTGAAAACCGCACGTTTAGCGAAAATGGAACGCAAGGAAATTAAAGAATAATTTAAGAATAAATTGAAACAAAACTAAATTATACTTAACCGTAAAACATGAAAGAAAGAAATTGTGAAAATTGCAGTAGATGCTTAATTGTAAAAAGTTTTCCATTATAATCCCGTCTTCTTCTAGACCTCAATTTCAGTAATTTCCATTTTAATTTAATTATAAAATCTTATGTTGCCTTGAAAATATTACCTTTCTAAAAGTAATAAAAAGATCTCTTGAAAATGAGACTTTTATAGCAGCATTTATTGCGGATAACTTTGAAAGGAGTTTCAGTAAATTGAAAAATCGACTGTTTGAAGTGTAGTAAATTATTAATGTGATAATTTACTTTTTATTAGTTTGTACAACCAAGGATATTACCTATACTTAGCTTTTTGGTGTTTTTAATATATTAAAGTACAGGAACATGATTTACAGTCTAGTGGTTTTATTTCGTCTCTTTTTCTTTACATGTGGAAAATCCAAAGCAACTACGAAAGCTAAAGGAAATTTCCGATACATCAAAGGAACTTCAAAGATACGTTGTCTGACAAACCGATTTTAGTGGGTTGAAATTAACCACATTATTGCAAGAGAGATGCTTTTTTGTTAATATCTACAATACTTTATTTTTTGGTAACACACTGTTTTCTCTAACCTAAAAGGGTACGGTGGTACGAGCAAAATTCGACATGCTCGTACATTAACAAAATTCAGTCAAAAATGTATGTAGTTTTAAATTTTCATCATCTTATGTACTCAGGAAACTAAGGTCAAATCCAGTATGTTATAACAATTCTTAAAAGAATTCAGTTTTTATAATAATGTGAGTGCTAAACTTTCTAGGACAGTTGTTCTAAGTGTTGTGGATGCAGTAGCTATTATTTGTAACCTTAATAACTTATAATTTCGAACATGCCTCTGCCAAGAAATATTATTTTTGGGAAATATTCTCAATGAAATTATACAAGGAGTAAATATTAAATATTAGTGATTCCCATAAAGAAGGTAAAGGCCTATATTACTTTTACACGACAAAAAATATAAATTAATAAAAACATGCATTAATTAATTAGATTCAAGTTACACTCAGTTGGAGGAGCTATAGGTATTATAATACCCAAACAAGACTTTTTAAACAACCTTTTTTCCAAAATACAGCAAAGAAGTTTTTGTTAAAACCTGTGTTCGTTTATAAAATCGCGTTTTAACACAAAAACAGTAGAAAAGAAAACCAACCCAATGCAGATTTCTAGATACTTTTAGATAAACTTTTCAGTATAACTCATCTAACTATAGTATATTTAAAACACAAGGCTTATTTTTGTTTTAGTTCGTTTTACCGGTCGATTTACGTGATTCCTTTTTTTATATTGAAGCTTTCGTTGTGTAGATTAGTCAACACTACTTAATTTCTGTATTTCTTTAAGTTATATATTTTTAAATAAATCTAAAACATTTATTTGGATACGCACGAGAATGACCATCCACTTGCAGCGGCATTTCAATTTCTAGCGTTAGTAACTTTTGGAACTATTCACGATTACAAAAGTTTGCTGCAACCACCGCTTGCGCTTAACGTTTGATTTGTTATTAGGGCTACATTAGTTGGTAACCATGGAAAGCAAACAAATTGTCCAAATATTAGGTAATGGCAATTGCTTATTTATAGCAGTTTTATATTGTTTTATATACGTTTAAAAATTGTTACACAAGTTCTAAATGACTGAGGCGTTTATTATAAAGGTTTCATTATTGGCAATCAAACTTATCGTGTACCCATTAACACTGCCACAGGCGCCCGCAGTAATTTGTCCAGGGGGGGGGCAATCCTATAATGAACGGATGCTAGGGGGGCAAGCCTACAATAATCGACATGCTAGGGGGGGCAAGCCTAGAAAAAAACGGCATATTATACAAAATTTTCAATAAAATTCAAATTGTTCAACTTCCAGGGGGGGGCAAGTGCCCCTCCTTGCCCCCCTGCTTATTTTTTATTATTATTTTTTATATTAAAGTTTTGACTACAAAAATGAAAACTTATTAGTAAATGATAAGAGACAAATAAATATGTACATTTGTAGATTTGTACATGCGGGACAGACGCGGTATGATTCAGCAAGATGTACCTACGGTTGGTGGCACATCACGGTGGGAATGATGTCTTACATTTAATTACACATCTTGATTAATATTTATTTAAAATCAAGGACCATCGTAATTGCGAAAACCGTGGTTACAATTTCACACGAATATATTTTTTTGTTAAATGCTACCTTTCCCGAGATAAAACGGTGTAAAGTAAAAACTAGTCGAATTTAATTAGATTTGTGCGGTGCTTGAAACGAGAAATTTGCAGAAATGTGATTCTTCTCAATTTTCGTGTATGGGATTTACGTGCATTTCCATTTGCATTTCCAACTTAAGATTTTAAAATCAATAAGAATCTGTACAAAAATGTACATAATTTTTTATTACAGAGGTAGCTTATATCTTTCTTTCTTTCCATCTACGTACTTAACTCGAAATTTTTAAATAGTGCCCTTTTGCACCATAGAATTTTTTGACAAGTTGCAGTTTTAGAATATACAGAACCAAAGCTACAAATCTATGTAATTTATACATTTTTACCTTGAAATCCCACAAAAGTCATGATTTGATGCAAATTGCACTCTACTAGTATATAAGAAAATCCTTCAATAGATTAGCCTCTTGACAGTCATGTTTTAACGAAGTTTCCCTAGTTACAATTAAAAACCAAAATAAACACCATTCTGGCGCCAAGAATGTTAGTTCAAACATAAAACAGCAATAACTAAAGAATTATATCTGCACGTGCGAGGTGATGATGGTCGCGCAGGTATAAGCGGAAACTAGCGTGTTATTCTAATATGGGGACGGACCTAAATCAGAAAGTAATTTTATAAAAACTGTATCTGTATCAGACAACAGGGATCGCTACAAGGTTCCAACATTTTTCGGTTATCATCTGTTAGTTCATCGATTATTATTTAAACTGAGTGTTTGAATATTGTACACCTTAGGTGTGGAAACACAAAAAGGTATAAGAAGCATTTCTTGAAGCATATTCTAGCTCGACATCTTCGCTGATTATTCTCGTGTTCGTTCAGTATTATACGCAGTAGCTCTATTGAGAAGTTTTCCAGTTGAAATTCATTGTCATGTAGCTGATGAAACACTTTGAAAATTGTCCTTGTATCTACATATATACAATCACGACATCTTTGCAAAATATAGATTTTACGCCATACAGCTAACCATAAACCAATTTCCAATAACTACTCTTAAAGAAAAATATGAAGATGTAGACTAGTGTATTGTGGACAACATGTATGAGCAATACAAAAATTTAAAAGTTGTCCTTAATTATTATTCTTCAGCTGACTTAATCGTTAAATATAAATTTTTTTATAATAAAATTGAACAAAATGGTTACTGTATTACACAAGGTAAGAAAAGGCTAATTTATTACAAAAAGTAATTTAAAACTGCAGATGTAGTACACAATATGGAACATACAATAAAATTAATTCCGTAACTATTACGCTCGGGAAATTTTATTCAAAATGTAGGTCGGAATCGGATTAATTTACTGAAATTATAACAGAGTTGGTAGCGTTGGTGACAGTAATAGAATTTTAGGCCGTGTAAGTGGCTTCCTCGCAGAGTGAAAAACCTAGTAAGCATTCTCGCTTAGGAGTTTGGTAAACGGGCAATAAATAATTACCGTTTGATATTTAATTAAACTGAAGCAGACATTTAAACATTAAAGTGGGCAGAGAAATGTAAGAAATTTGAAATTGAGAAAAAAAATTGATGAAAGAGGAGATTGCTTACTAGAAGAGACTCGAGCTGTCAATCAAGTTACAAAAAATTAAATTATTACAATACATGAGAGATAAATAAAAACGCCATGAAACAGATAATCGTCAACTTAATATAAACTATAAATTCAATTTGATTTTCGTAGAAATAAAATCTTACGGTAACTTAATTTTAAAGGTGTAGGTGTACCAAATTTAATATCAATACATCTTTAAATCAAAATCAGTATACAGTTTCAGATTGAAGACTAGAGGTACACTTGCAACAGCTCGGTTTAAAACAAGTAAGTTTTATATACATGCTTAGTCAGCTATTTTTTATGTGTAGGTGCTGGAATGATTTCCTATATTGCATGCATCCTATATAGCTTTATTTTGACGGCGCACGTGGTTATTTGGATGTATTATCGTATTATAATTATTATTAATTAGTAGAGTTTGCGTTAGAGGTTACCAGCAGATCATTCAAATTGCATTATCATCGTCTCAGCTGCATTCCATGCCCTTTAATCATTTAATAATTTACATAAATCGAATATCAGTTCATAATAATATTTTATGTCCGGTCGGGCGATTATGACCTATTTAGTGGCCTGTTTTTAGAGCGTAAGTTGCTAAATTAGAGCGCTAGGGCTCTGAAACTTTTTAGAGCCCGCTAGAAAAATAGTTACCCTTGTTTACGCCGTCACCATAGTAACAACAGTAATTATATACCACTGCACCTACCTACTTGAAGTTTTGCACTTTTTAAATTATGTTTATTTTAAAATTAAATATTAATTTAAACTTAGGCCGGACATAAACTAACGTATGCATTTCGGGCTTAATTAGTGTTTTAGAGCCCTTTATCGTCTTGGCTGACTTAACTGACTCTGTGAGCTCTAACACACTCAATTAAGCCCTTAATACATAATATACTATAACATGCACTCGCCTAGTACTGTCATGCAAATAATTCTAATTAATTTTGTTAATTGGTAACAGTAACGCAAACAGAAATACAAAGGAAATTTTAGAGCAATTTCGGACAAATTTTAAAGCTTAAAAGCTTTGTCCTTTCTGTTAATTTACCTTTAAACAAGGAATTATAATTAATTCATTAAAACTCTTATTAGGTTGTAAAGAAACGCAGAAAAAAAGTAGCGAAGCGAAGTATGACTGACCTAGATTTTGTTGATAAAAAATTAATTTTTAATTAAAAAGTTCGCAACAGCAGAAAATCATCAATTACGTTCTTTAGAAAATGGGATAAGTTGTCACTTCTTGTATAAGCACCGTAATCCTGAATTCAGGTGGAATTGGGAATTAGTGCTTTGTTGATTAAATTAACGATCGAATATTATATTGATGAGGAAAAATGTTTTCTTTAGATTCGGTTTCGAAAAGAGGTGGTTAGGTAGAAATATTTAACATAATCTAGAATGAAAAATAATCTAAATGTTTTAGTCTAATTCTAAGGTTGTTTTAAACTAGTTTTCCTAATGTTAATTTTTGTTCATCTTGCTAGGGCCTAATAGCAAATAATTACCTAAAAATAACAAAAGAATACCATCAAATAGGTCGCTTCGCACATGAGGAACGAATTACTTACTATAAACAAGCAAAGATTACCTATAAAGTCTATTATATGTATTATGTTAATATACAGGGTTGTTGATATGTATGGAAACGGTCGACTATCTTCTAAAGATAGATAGCGAAAATACAAAAGTTTTAGGGTTTTTTTAAAATCTATTACAATAAAGACAAATTAAGTATACAGGATCAGTTAAAAAGTCATGACGAAACAAAGTAGCTTTTTTTAATAGAACACCCTGTATATTATTCCATATTTCAATTTATCTCGAGATTCTAAACAAAATTGTATAGCACATCATTATACCTAAACTTAACCGTTTAATTGAACTTTGAAAATCACTTTTTACTACCTTCAAATTTATTAAAGAAAAAGCCCGAAATGATGGATATTTATTATGAAAATTACACAAGGTATACGAGGGTAGATTGAAAAGTTTCCGGAATGGGCAAGAGATGGCGCGCGTATCGTGAAATTGTTATGATGGTTGTCAAGGCTAACCTATTTTAGGAAAGCTGTCAAATTTTCAGACACGTGCGTCGTTCCGTTTATGTTTACTAGGATATCTTGTGAAGCAATTCAGGCACTTTTGCAAAAATGGATAAAAACGAATTTCGTGCAGTCATCAAACATTTCTGGATGGACGGGAAAACGGCGACGGAGATACGAGATATTTTGCAGAAAGTTCATGGCACATCCACACCTTCATTTTCGACTATTAGTTTCTGGGTGAGCGAGTTCAAACGTGGCCGTACGAGCACCAAGGATGAACCACGCAGTGGACGTCCAAAAACGGCCACAAATGAAGAAATGGTCGATAAAGTCCATGATCTCGTGTTAGCCGATCGACGAGTGAAGTTGCGCGAAATAGTAGAGACCACGGGCATCTCATATGAACGTGTGCAAAATATCGTGCACGAACATTTGGGCATGAGGAAGCTCTCGGCGCGATGGGTGCCGCGTTTGCTGACTATGGACAACAAGCGAAATCGTGTGACCACTTCGAAAGAGTGTTTGGCCTTGTTAAATCGTAATCCAACGGATTTTTTTCGCCGATTCGTGACCGTGGACGAAACATGGATCCACCACTACACACCAGAAACCAAGCAGCAGTCGAAACAGTGGATTTCTCCAGGCGAATCTGCTCCGAAGAAGGCAAAGACTGTCCCATCTGCTGGAAAGGTCATGGCCACCGTTTTTTGGGATTCGCAAGGTGTGATACACATCGACTTTTTGCAGAAGGGAAGAACTATCACGGGACAATACTACAGCGATTTATTGGATCAATTCAACGGCATTTTGAAGGAGAAACGGCCTCATTTGCAGCGAAAAAAAGTGCTCTTCCACCACGACAACGCGCCGGCCCATTCATCCCGAATCGCCAATGCTAAATTGGTTGAATTGGGCTACGAGGTGGTGCCGCATCCCCCGTACTCTCCAGACCTGGCCCCGTGCGACTTCTTTTTGTTCACAAACATGAAGACTTGGCTCGGAGGCAAGCGCTTTACGTCAAATGAGGAGGTCATCGCCGCCACTAAAGCTTATTTTGCAGAGTTCCCGAAATCATATTTTTCTGAAGGCTTAAAAAAGTTGGAGCACCGCTGGGAAAAGTGTATCGCCCTGCAAGGATATTATGTTGAAAAATAAAAACAAAAACCTGTTCAATTACTGCGTTTTCTTGCCCATTCCGGAAACTTTTCAATCTACCCTCGTATAGGTATATGATAAAAATGTATTTTTTAATGAATGTCCTGGATATTTAACATTTTATGAAAATAATAGTTATGTCAAAAAAACAAATATTTTCTTTGGAATTCTATTTTATAGGGTTCTCAAAGTGTTCATCATTTACTTCCTGGCAGTCATGAATTCGCTGAACAAAATTTTGTAGTGAATTTAAGAAATATTGGAAATTTCTTGCGTTATCCTTTCTTCCAACTCTTCGATATTTTGCGGCTTATTTTTGTAGACGAAATTTTTTATATGACCCCACAGAAAAAAGTCAAGCGGGGTCATATCGCAAGACCTACCAGGCCATTCAACTGCCCCCCTACACCCAATCATTTTTCGGGAAAAGTTTCATCTAGATATCCCCGTACCGCAAGTCCAAAATGAGGAGGAGCCCTATCTTGTTGAAACCATATTTGTTCTGTCGGTAAATTGGGATTGTTATTGTTCGGGAATAATCGTCTAAGCTCTGGAATAATATGCTCTTGCAAAAGTAATAAATATCGCCAAACATTTACTTTTTGTGGTCGTTGGGTGTGAACTTCTTCCATCCAATGTGGATTTTGGTCTGACCAATACCTACAGTTGTGTCGGTTTACATGCCCGTTTAAACAAAATGTAGCTTCGTCAGAAAATAATATGTGGGTGATAAAGTTGGCATTTTGATCTAATTTATCCATAATAACTGTGCAGAACTCTATTCTACGATCAAAATCGTCTTCACTTAATTCTTGTAACAAATGCATTTTATATGGACAGACTTTTTCCCATTTACAAATCTTTTGAATGGAATATCGACTCATGTTATGATTTAAAGCCCTCTGTTGTGTCGAATTTATTGGATTTTCCACCACATCTAACATTATATTCAAAGAATTTTCTTTATTTGTAATGCTTACGGGTCTTCCACTTTTTGGTCATCTGTGACACCTCCAGTTTCATGAAAACTCTGCAATGTTTTTGAAACGGTTGATTTAGAAGGACATTCCCGATCGGGATGCAATTCATGAAAAATACCCACTACTTCGTCACAACTTCTTCGGCTATCATCATATTCTATGATCATTAAAATTTCAATATGCTCGGTTTCACTTAAACGTGCCATTTTTGCGCGAAAACTGTTCACACTAAATAATGTATTTTTGACGTGTGTTGTCAAGATAATCACTGCTAGACAAAAGAACGGCGCTGCGTTGTTATGGAGCTAGAAACTTTCAAAGGTACCTTGATGGACTAAAATATTTTTGTATAATTTATAAGAAAGTCATTTTCAAAGTTCGATATCTCGAAAACGGTTAAGCTTAGGTATAATCATATGCTATACAATTTTGATTAGAATTTCGAGGTAAATTGAAATATGCAATAATATACAGGGTGTTCATTAAAAAAAGCAACTTTGTTTCGTCATGACTTTTTGACTGATCCTGTATACTTAATTTGTATTTATTGTAATAGATTTTTAAAAACTTATGTATTTAACATTTTTCGCTAGCTATCTTACTTTAGAAGATAATCGACCGTTTCCATACATATCAGCGACCCTGTATATAACGAATCGAATGCAAAAATCGCATTAAAAGGTGCCAGTAAAAAACTTCGCCATTCTCTACCTTCTACGGCTTGCTTAGCTCGTCTTTTCCAAAGCGCTTTCATGTAAAACAAAATTACAAAAAATATATTTTTTAAATAATAATGCTAGTTTTTTAATGCAACATAAAGCACTTCGAAATTAACAGATAATAATAATAAATTATTATTGCATTCATACTTCTGGCGTGGGTACTACTACTACTACATTTCTTTGGTGTTTCTAGTACAAAGGCAAGAAAACTGAAGCCGCCCACTGCCCGCCGAGCCGGCCAATCAGAACATGAAAACAGATGGACAAAAAGTAGAATCTAATATCTTAGATTTACTGATTGACACAAGCTAGTGTTTCTAAATAATCTTAATTTTATTAAAGTAAAATAAAAGAGTCGGGATAATTCACTCTCATTCTTTTTCTCTAACAGATATTGATCTGTTAGAGAAAAAGAAGAAAGATCGTGTTCGTTGATCGCAGACCATCTATTTTGTATTAATTTCCAATTTTAAAGTAATTGATAAACAAGAAGCCTGATCGTGGGTGACCTATTCGATTTCCTGTCTTAGATAATCTTTTCCCTTGTTTGACCCTTTGTTATAAATACCCTGTATAAATGCAACCAATCTGAGAATCTAGCGTACTGACAGTCTGTTCATTCACAAATGGTCATGCAAAATCTTCAGAACAGTTGTTTCCAGCAGTTTTAATGATAATAACCTTTAATCTTCGATCCGTGAGTATTTAAGCCTGTGATAATATTTTTAATTCCGCTTCAACAGAACTTCCATGCTTTGTGTAATCTGGAGTCAAGTAGCTCCCATCGAAGCTGCTTAGACTAAAATTTCTCTAAGAAATATAACGACGTGTTTTCTGTACAAGCTTATCATTCTTTCGTAGATATTTTGTTGGTCCATTGCTCTCACGTGTCAATACTTCGCTTAATTTCACTAATTCTCTATCGTTAACATCTACCAAATTTTTATTTATTTTTGAAATCACTACATGTTTCTCATCGGAAGCGGTTACATAATGGAATTTTCGAATTTTACATATTAAAGTGATAGGTGTTTATATAGAAGTTTCTAAGATACTTTATCTTGACTGATTACAAATCTGGAAACGACATTTCAGTAACTTGAATATTTTTCCAAATTTGGACTAAAAATTAAAATTAAAGCTCCTTCTAAAGCTATGCACATTTCTAAGATATTCATATCCACTTCTAAAATATAACATGTATATTTCTAGTTATTATAACTTTTTATAGAATTTTGGCGACTTTTTCCTTCAGGAAATTTCAAACAATCAAAATACTGGAATTATTTTCGAATTTTGTCCAATGAGTTGCGAATTACGTCATAATTGTCTCCCATCAGTATTATCGCGATAAGTTTTGATATAATATCCCTGTATGTTAGATTTTAGGGAATTTAAGGAATACCTGATTTCTAACTTTATTAAACAAATCGTTTATTGATTCTCAATGTTTAGTATGCAATTAATATATAAAATACTGGTGTTGGAATTTTCGTTGAGATCTTACTATTGAAAATTTGGAGACTGCTCTCAACGATTGTTCAATAATTGTGAGTCCAACAGTGCCGGTTTTATGAATTTATGACAATTTGTGTAGTGATCATACAGCAAATGACCAAATTAGGTCAAATTAAAATTTGTTATAATAGGGTAATTCTTCAGAAATATTAAATCTACTGTTCCTGTTTAATTAATATTATATTATGAATACCTTTTTACCTGTTAGTTCAGTACAGTGAAGATGTAATAGCAGTCTATTTAGCCAAGTATATATTAACAACTGACCTGTTTTTTTAACCATAAAAAGTAAACTTTATTGTCATATATCATTCACGTGGCATGTCCCTAGTATGTATTCTCAAAGTAAAAAGCAGTTTTTCTAAGGCATCAGTTAATCATTATTGTTCTAATTAAGGAGAATTGTAAAACAAGTATAGGGCTCTCATCCAGAGTCAATTAATATATAAAATATTAAGCATCGACTACTACATAATCAATTAAATGTTGTCCCTGATAGTTTGGCATTTGCGTGGATCTAACTAAGAGAGGGGAACATTATTAAATTTCACGTATAGTATCAGTATTTCTACAATATCAGCATTACACATGTATTGCTTGCATATGTAATTTTAATGAAATCAACATCTTGTTCAGAGTCTTGTTCAGTTGATCTATAAACTTTATAGAGGTAGTTTATATGGTTTGATGTAAGAGTACATTTATTTCGCATCATTCATGTGGTTATCATAATTTCTTACTGGTGTTGAATTTAGAAATGAATTTTTCGTAAGTTGATACACTACTTGTGTTGTTTCATTATAGCTAGTATGAAGCCTCCAAAGAAAATAGTCTAGGCGCTATGTTATATTAATGCTCTAATAGTCATTAGCGTGGAATTTTCATTGCATCATTTGCGTGGATTTATAATTCCACGTAATACAATTTGTTTACGCAAATGACAACTCCTACATACATTCATGTTCTTACATTATGAGGTGCAAAGAAAATGTGGAAAAGAAGAGAAAAAATTAAAAATGATCCAAAAATAGTTATTTGTGCAACAAGTGCAAAAAGTGTATTTTTATTGCACGCAACGTGAAAATTGTCCCACAAGGCCGTAGGCCGAGTGGGACAACACGTTAAGTGCAATAACACTTTTGCACGCGTTGCACACAACATTTTTTTTTACGATCGTGCAAAAAATAAGTAAAATTCCTGCCAGTTGACACTAGAAATAGACAAGAAATTAAACATTTTTGAAATACATATATAAATGTCGAGATAAACGTATCTTCTTACATATTATAAAAATTTGCTAAAATGTTAGTTTCTACATCAGTGAACTTATCGTCACCAAAGTCTTTCTTGACCCCACCCCGTGATAGTTTCCACAATGGATCTTAAATCAAATTGTCTTGTCATGATTACTATAACAACAAGTGAAAAATTACAAACAAAGTAAAAAATTCAGACGCCACATTTCTTTCCGGGTTTATCTACTAGAAATCCTAGAAATATTGTGAAAATGTCTGAAAAAAGTGATTGTGAAGAGGAATCTTGTACACCACCTGAAGTAGCAGATATTGCAAAAACAGCCACATTAAATTTGTTACCCGAATAATCCAGAAAACAATATCAAATAGCATACAATCGTTTTCAAGAATGGTGTGCGGATAAAAAAGTGGTAAATTTTACGGAAAACGCCCTGCTTGCCTATTTCTCTGATAGAGCAAGCAAAATAAAGCCCTCATCGCTTTGGTCTGAGTATTCAATGGTAAGGGCTTCGCTCTCTGTGAATGAAAATTTAGACATAAGAAAATTTGCGAAATTGACTGCATTCTTGAAACGGAACTCCACTGGTTTTCGAGCTAAAAAATCAAATATTTTTAGCAGGGAACAGATATATACATTCCTTAAGGATGCACCAGATGGGCAATATTTGATGAAAAAGGTAAGTGCACGTTGAGTTTAAATTTTATATTAGATTCCACTAACCTTGTATAATGCATTGTAGGTTATTGCAATTTTTGGTATCGCAGGGGCATGCCGAAGAGATGAACTTCAAAAAATGACAACTGACGACATACAAAAAGTTGGTCCCATTTTAATTGTTAAGGTACCACGGTCAAAAACTGACGAAGAAAGAAGTTTTGTTGTTAAAGGTGAAGTAGAAGAAGGATTAAATTTGCTAGACATATACCATAAATATGCTAAACTTCGTCCAGCTCATACTGCTCATAACCGCTTTTTTGTACATTATAACACCGGAATATGTACGGTCCAGCCCGTTGGAGTAAACACTTTTGCTAAAGTTCCATGCGAAATTGCTAGATATTTAGGTCTAGAGAAACCAGAACTGTATACGGGACACAGTTTTAGAAGGTCATCTGCAACGCTCCTTGCAGATACAGGGGCAGATGTATTAAGCCTCAAACGCCACGGTGGTTGGAAATCGGCCACCGTAGCAGAAGGTTACGTAGAGGAGTCTTTGTCCAATAAGATAAGTACTGCAGAGAAAATTCTACAAGGAGAAAAAGCTGCTGTTACAACTGACAGTAAAAACGAAATGAATGATGAAGAAGATGAATATACGGCAACTGATACAACGAGTCTTACTACTTTACCGGGAATCCACATTCACCACTGTAGTGACACAACAGTTAATGTTAACATTTATAATAATGCGTAATTTAAATTTAATTGTTGTGTTACTACAGTGCACTCCTGTTATAAATTGCAATAATAAGTTATAATGTATCATAATATATAATAAATTATGAGTTAAAGTTTGATCTTCATTGTAAACGTATTTGTGCGTGGGCGTTTGTACCGCTCCCGATTAGCGTTAATCGGAGTTTAATTTCTTTGGACATAATTGTGACAGCGATTATTTCCGTGGCGCTAAACCTCGGTTTAAAGTTAATCGGTAACCATGCAAACGAGGAATAAATGGAGTGCAATAAAATTTTATTGCACGGTGCAATAAAATTTTATTGCACTCTGCAACAATATTTTATTGCACTCTGCAACAAAGGCATACTTTTTGCACTAAAAATAGTTAATTAACTGGTCATTTTTTGCACGGTCGTAGAAAAAGAAACAAATGGAGAAGCTAAAACATGACTGTCATATCACGTAAAATAAAAATTACTAATTTTTATTTTTCTTGTTATCCATTACTAAGTCATTATTAAGCATTATCGTGTTGGAAATATCTTTTTATTAAAATATTAAATTTCAGTTTTTTTATTAAATATAATCTTTTCTGTCATTTGCATGTTATTTGGATCATTTACGTGGATTTTAACACTGTAAAGGTCGAAAATGACCAGATTAAGCTCTACTAATCAACAGTATGTGCTATATACAATCAATTAATCATACTATTTCTTAGAAAAACAGATTTCAACAATTTTCTTTTCCAAGAATTTTTCACATCCAAATTGTGGTTTTCGGGAGAAACACCCAATAATGCTAGCATTCTCAGAGTGCCCATGAAAATGTCACCTAGTATAGTATGCTGTGATTAGAAAAAGAGGATAAATGTAGTATGGTACTGTACATTAAAAAAAACAGCACAAAGGTGGTTCTCATAGCAATCAGATAACAGATTAAAAAAAGCAAGGTCATCATTATTCTTACGCCAAAGAAATAAATAAAAAAAAAAACGTTTAACCAAACATATCATACTTACAAATACTCAGGTGCGTTATTCGATACATTTGCCGGTTTTTATATATATTTGCTAAAAAAGAAGCAATTATTGTTTCTATTCATTTTCATTGCTAGGTAGATTCCATAAAAATCTTTCCTTATATTATAGTATATACAATTACTTATACAATTAAAATCAAGCCATATAAAGACACAACACTTTCAGAACGGGATTAAGACGCAGAAAATATGTACACAAATATATTTAAATGACCTAAACTGATTAAGAGGCAAAGTTAGTTTAAGCAATTTCGATGTAAAATAGGGGTCGTGTTTAAGGAGAAACTTATTTAACCTACAACCTTAATCTCACCTAAACTTTGCTTAATCTAATACTATTAACAGAATTTACGCATTTACCGGAAGTTTCCTATGGGCAACGGCCTCTAAATCGTATTTGGATGGAAGCAAATTTACCAAAAACAGTTTGATATTTCGCTTGAGTTTGCTTTAAAAACGATTGTAGATTTAAGTGACCGAGGACGTAATTAAATTACAGTTTTGTAGTTCTTCCTTCCAGAAATCTGAATCAGATTAATTTGTAGAAAAACGGGTGACATGGTAAAGATATACCAATAAAATAATTTATTTAAATTAACCCAAAATAAATAATCCAAGTAGAGGATGTTAAACAATGCGAGGCTTAAGAACCTTTAATCAAAGTGAATATGAGGAATGTGCTTTTATGATGGATTTAGGAAGTGGAAACAATAATAGAAGGTTGGATAAGTATATGCTGGAAATAGTTCGCTTTTGGTATTATGGGCTTTCTCTCTTGTTTTATCATTTATGACTTTTCCAGTGTCGTAAAAGACTATTAGGTTGAGACATTGTAAATATTTAACATGCGGTTAAATTGAAGCAGTCTAATCTGAAACTTTAAATAAACAAAATAAAGCAAATAAAATTTATTATGAATGATAAAGAAATTTGCAGTGATCTTAATGTTGGGCAGGTTTCGTTATAATGTACGTTGTTTAATTATATATCGATATAATTAAAGTTTACTACACTAACTTTTTAATTTGTTTGTTTTAATTTTTTAAGTTCAAAAGATTATCGGAATACTTGCTTAGATTTACAATTACTTTTGTTATTACATAATAGCATCTTTTATAAGATCTTCCTTCGTACACTCCATCAAACTATATTTACACGTTGTTCTATAATGATAATTCATAAACAAGCAAACAGGCAAAACGACGTCTAACCACAAAGATACACCAATAGGTTTTATTTTTTTACCAATATCTATTTTACAAAAATTCTTTATTGTAAAAGTTTGAGACCAGAAATTATTCCTAATATTAAATTATATAAGTTTTTATGCTTCTACACTTCCTTCAAATCACCAAAAGTATTAAAATTTTTATTAAATTAATTTAAAAATGAAATAGTATATTTCATTCATTGGCTGAATTTTATAGCGTATTATCTTGTTCGATATGTGCCCTTCGTAATGAATGTTCCAATATGTTATCTAGTATTAGCTGTCTTTATTTTAAAAATCAATATATTTTAGGGCGTCCCAAGAGAGTGTGTAGTTGATCCGTTAATAGCGAAAATGTACATGAAATTATGATTTCATGGATAAAATAAATGCGGAAAATAAAATATTATTTTTCTTCTGCCCCTTGCTTAAGTCAAGTTTACTATTTTGACCAGACAACTGCAACCGAAAGTGAAAGTGTGATGATCACCGGTGCCTTGGATAATCTGTAGTATCCAAGGCAACAGAAACGTAAACAAGAGTCTTAACAATAAAAAATAAAGCTTTTATTAACCACAAACCATATTTTACTCACCCAAACACAGAAGATATTACATGTGGTGACCCCGACGTGATCTGAACACACAACCTTCTGATCTGGAATCACTCAATTTGATAGAGACTTTTTTTACTAGAAAAGTTCTAAACAACAAGGATAAGTTGTAGTAATAAGTAATAAGCTTTGGATAAGTTGTAGTATCCAAGGCAACGAAAATGTAAACAAGAGTCAGAAATAATGCAGAAACCAAATAGCTAAAGCATCCATTCTCTCATCTTAACACTAAAAGAATAAAGCTTTTATTAACCACAAACCGTCTTTTATTTACCCAAACACAGAAGATATTACTTTATCTCTGAAGATAGCATCTGTCGAAGGAGATGCATATAGATTTTGTATAAAGGATGCATCAAGCTATAGCATTCTATAACTTTGCATGACGTAGGTCTTTAAAGTCGCTATAGATCTCCAAGCTTAGAAATACATAGGTGTTTTGATTTAACTGTACCTAAATACGTTACGTACCCCAATGTGGTATGCCATGAATGAATATGTTACAGCCGAAAACCTGATTATTGAGTGACAAAGAAGTAAAACATCAAAAGCGAATCAAACCAAACCAAGCGTTCTAAAGTATAACACACAGTATAATCTCAAGTTGCTGTGACGTAATACCTAATTTTCGTACATTCTCAAACGTGACGACGCATGAAAAACCTATAAATCCATAGCACGATCGTCTTTTGCTTTTTATCAAAAATATGTTCTCAAGAGAGCATGAGTAGATACCACAGCTAAATAGATAATACGCCGTATTCCACAAACTCCGTCCCCGTGGGATCCATAGCTCTGAGCTACAGTAATTTTAAATTTGAAATTGCTCCCCTCCCTATACCTACTCCACTGCAAAATGAAAGATATTTTTGGTGCATCTGTAAATAGACCCCCTCCATCTAACCAGACACCGGTTTTCATGACGATATCTCGCAAAAATCCCCGGCGTGCGATCTCCCTGTCCAACTTTATGGAACGAAACCAAATCTTATCGGGGGTGTAAATGACAAGTTTACTATAAAATTCCTGCAACTTGACAAGTAAACAAAAATACAATTGCGAATGGAAGCTAAAGTCGCTTTCTTACCTAAAAATGTCTCTAAATATTTAAAGCCTACATCTTACGTTTACTTTTTATCAAGGGAGAGTGAAATTGATTAACACATACACAACGTACAATGCTTTAGTAATCGTCTCGTAAAAGCACAAAAGGGAATAACAAAACTTGATTATGTGCGAGGTCAACTGGCGAAAATTTCATTTCAAGAAGAAACATATTCAGAAAAATCATAGATGAACGCTATATTTTAAGGAATGGTCATTAACAGCACAAATGGAAATACATAAAATAAAATAACTTGTAATTTTTAAATGCAAGTACCATGCTGGTCTTTCCAAAGTTTTTTCTGAATATTTAAAAGAATTATCTGATTTATAATAAATGTAAAAGAAATAAAAGCAGCTTCTATAACATATCGTTTTATTCATGTTTTACTTTTGCTACTTTCGGAGATTAATGTTATTTTGCGGTTAATATATTAATATACATCAATAATTAAATACATGTGATTTGGGTTGCTTAACTTCCAGGCGATATATTTAAATCTATTTAAGATCTAAGATTTAATTTAAATATGTTTCTATTATGATAAAGAAACGCTCTAAAACATAATAAATAGAAAAATTATAAATTTTAACTTGATTTTTTTCTTAATTTTTGTTTGGCAAAGTCAACGATCTTCTGTCAATTTGCACATAAATACATAATGTAGCCATTTCAAGGCTTCTTTTTACCTGAAACATATTAAAGGTATAGTTGTGAAAATGTACACCAGTATTTATAAATTTTGGACTTATTGGATTTGGGAATGGAAATACAAGATTCAATCATGAATAAAAATTAAGATGGACTTACACCATAAAAGAAAACAGCTATTTTTTATAACTATAAATATTATCCTGTATTATAAATTGCTTTATTCACAAAAGATGGTATTTGGGAACATTTCGTCCATGTTGATATTTAAGCAGATAATCATACCAACATTTACAGTCAACTACTAATTCAAATATAATTTAGTTGGTGCCCTAATTAAAGTGACCAGCCTGAGAAGTCTCTTATCTTTGGATCGTGCTTTCCAAATTGCAATTGTAACCAGTGCTTTTTTATTCGTTGGTAAAGGTAAGTGGTTTGTATTTCGTGTATGTTTTCACATTACTTTTGCCAGAATCTATTTTATGTGTTATTGATTATCAATAATGATAAATCAAATTTTGAAATTTATCCATTTCCTTTTTTCATCGATTTAAATGGGATGTTCCCAATTATTTATTTTTATAACCCTATACACACACATTTGGAAAAGCTATGGGTTAATATCGTAGAAATATGTATATAATAATATGTAACACCGCTAATGAGGGGCGTAAGATTTCTAACAAAACCTCACTTTAATTCCTCGCGAATTCCCCATATTCTCCTTATTGAGGGTTTGTCTTGTTTTACAACTTTTGTAATTTTAATTATATTAGGTAAATATATAATTATATTTCAAAGCCTCCCTTACTGATGAGTTCAAGAGTAAAACGAAACAATTGTCTGGGGGGTGTATTGTTTGAAATTCTGTCTTTTTCATATATTCAATATATTTAAATTTTTCCACGAAAACTCCTTATAGTGACATGCTAGTTATGATTTCAAAAAACACAGTGCAGCTCTATTAGACATTAAACCGCAACACAATAGCTCTATTGTGGCACTGTTGTCTGTTTGAATAGGTGCCAATCAACAATGGACATTTATCCAATCGCTTTCGTATTTAAGAACTAGCTTGTAACTGAATTTTGGTGCTAGACGTGTGTAAGAGAATCATTTTTTGCACTTGAGAAAGAATCGCCATTCCTCAGAAAAAGTCAAACTGCTAAATTTTCTGGAAGTTCTCTTCAGAGAGCAGTTTTATCACTTTTTCAAGAAAAAGAATTTTCAACACTTTCATTTACAGCGGCTCAGTTTAACGTAGTTTTTAGTATATCAACTTAAAGAAAGATATTACCTTCAATTTTGATCAACGTAGGTATTGAAAACGAAAAGTTTCTTTAAATGCTCAGTATATAGGTTGTATTATTTTCATGCGAACACGGAAACTATTTTTCTCGTTTCATTTGTGTAACGAACAGCAAAACGGGTTCTAAAAGCGTAAAAGTAGCAAACTATTCCAAAGACGGGAAACTATAATTTCCCCGGAGTGAAAAACTCGTGAGTTATGGTAAACCCTCAGACACGCTAGGTTGCGGTCAGTGCATTTTGAGAGCAGGCAGCAAAGGCAAGTCAGGGGGCAGGCAGACAAGCAAATGAGCCAAGCAAACCAAGCGTTTCATTTATTAGGGACACGCCGGGCCCCAATTTATCACACCGAGACATCACCTTTAACGAGTCTGTGTGACAAAATCGATTAGCGACGATCCTGACATTTGTATCCGAACTTGTTTGCTTGTACGAGTGCAGTAGTAAATGGAGCAGAATCCCACTAAAATTGCTTTCTACCATTTTGATGGGCCTCCGGAGTCTATATTATCGATTGAACAAATATTTTCTGTTAAATGTGTTCTTTCATGGTTGTACAAAATAAAACAGTGACTATTTCGCATCAGCGGTTCTACTTTAGCTGATTGATTGATTGATGAAGCGTTACGGTTTTTGAACGGAGAATTTAGCGGCCCAATAGGAAAAATAACATGAGTAGGAGTTTTAGCACGATAAACAAATAATGACTAACTGGATTTTAATTCAGTTTTCGTGTAGGACTAATTTTAGATAAACTCTTTTCAATTAGTGGAAGGAAACATCGCATTTGCTCTATTTTTAGCTACAGCTTTATTATTATTTGTGTCAATGTAGATTTTTAAAACGTTTTAAAGCGCCAATTTCTAATAAATAAATATAGACATCGCCACGTTTTGTATGTAAAGACAATTGTGCAACTGCTGCTTTACTTAGGCATGCAACAGAATAACTAAGCTTTGTTGCGACGACTTTAAATATTAATATTATAATTTGAGGTCCTTGCAGCACATTCCAAATTCCAAAACAAAGGATTTTATAGTAATGATCTCATGTTTCAATCTAAGCTTAACAGAGCGATAATTTAAAATTTTCTTAAATTATACCAAGGTATCGTAAAACTGATCTTGATTTGAGATAATGGTACCAATTTTTCCTAATAACAATAAATCTTATTCAATTTTTTTAAACTGCAAGATGTAAAATATTAAAAGATGAAGACATTAGCATGAACATTTGCACGGGTCTACTTGAATGGTGCGGCGATAATTAGTTAAAATCATTTGGCGGCCGCATAAACCCACCCAACCGCATGCGGTATGAGGAGATTTATGTACATTTTAGTTATTTTTGCAATTACAGTATTGATTGTATCTATTACATAATTTATATAAAAAGCTAGCGGAGTATATTGATAAAGCTGGTGAGGTATTATCGAGTTAGCTGTACGTAGTATATCCGAGAGATACTGCCATAAAAATCTAAAATTTTTATTGGTTAATTTAATTCTGAATTTTAATAGTCATTTTGAAATTAGTTGAATATGAAAACGGCGGTAAACGAGTGGAAAAATTGGAGATTTCAGTTACCAAATTTCAACTAGGGGGTGTATGTGATGACATATAAGGAACAATATGGCCTTAGATGTTGCACCTTTCTAAGCGTAAATAAACAAAAATAAAGTCAATAAAAATGTAATCGAATCTGTTTTAATTACCTTCATAAATGCAGTACTGTCAACATGCAATTTTTTCTTTTGCATGCAATTTTATTGTTAAAACTTTATTCACGTTGCTTTTTTTATTTGTATACAGGGTATAAATTCATTGAAGGGCTTTGGCTGAACGGTAGATAGGTGGAATAGAGTAGAGCAAATTTTCCTTATAAAGTTATTCTTCAAATGAATAGTTTTCGAGAAAATAAATTTTAAAGTTACATTGATTTTCAAGTCCGACCCTGTAACACTAACCTACCTTAATGCGTACAAATGTAATTTAAAAACGTGATACCCTTTTAGATCTACGTGCCTTTTACAAATTGTTATTGTATGTCACATAAAAAAGTAATTTATCGATGTCTGAATGTCTTAAACGTAAATAAAGTAGTCAGAAGTTATTATTATCTTATTATTAGTAGATATTTTTTTAGAAATATGATCCTTTAGTATCAAAGGGATGCGTCTAGCAAAAATCTTTATTAAATATGCATCTATTTGTGTTGATATTAACAGATGTTCCCTTCTGCGATTTGATTGATTTTGTTGAAATAACTAATTTTTTATTTCAAAATTGCAGCTGTCGGAATATTAGCTGGGGCCCGTATATCTAACAAAATATCTTCTGAATGAATTAATTATTACGTCATATTAATTATTACGCTTTAATCACCAGAAATTATCGTATTACCAGAAACGTAATATTATTGTGTGTAAAATGAAATATTTTATACTTTTTAGTAGTTAAATTGCAGCTATGCAAATGAATAAATAATTCGGGGGTAAGGACATGGCCTGTTTTTTAATACTTATTTACTTATTTCTAACGATGTCTTGAGATTAAATACAATTTAAATTCATTGACGATTTTCAACCTTAATAATACGGATATGCACTATGAGTTCTATAAGAATAACAAAAAAACCGGTAGGTGTTGTCATTGTTTAGTATTTCTTTTAAACTGGCTGACACATTTATGTATTTATTACTATAACAGTTTAAATAGTAAACATCTTTTTGCTTTAAATAAATTAAATAGAACGATCAGCATAATATTTATTATGCCGATCAACTTTTACACAAACAACTTTTACTAGCGTTCTGCCAAACAAATCTCTCTCCCCGTTAGAGCACATTAGCACCCTGCCAAATAATGAGCTCTCTCCTAGTCAGAGCACACAAGCAATCTTCTCTGGCATCCTGCCAAACAAACTGCTCTCACATTTAAAGCACACTGGCATCCGGTCCACCAAGTTGTCTAGGACACAGCCTACCAAGTTAACCGATACCTCATTGGTACCCGGGAGGTTGTTACTGATATCAATGATAACTGGGACTACCATTCTTCTAAGGACATCCAAGAAAAGGAGGAACCATAATTCAAATAGACAGCGGAACATCTCTTATAGTAGCTTTACAATCTTATAAAATTCTTTTCATCTTAATCTTATAAGTCTTTTTACTCCAATATGTGAAGCTGATTCTACCACTCCGACAAATTATCTTGGACCACTGTACTAAATTTTAATTCACCACGGCGGCGTATGAAACTGTACGTTAGCAGATGGTTCGGAAACAGAACTTAACCAAGATCGCCATCTTCTACATCCGACTCGAAGGACCATGATAAAGACCACCACCATATAGGATGGCAATGTTTATTGTGTTTCTGGACTTTTGTCACATCAACGTTCTCTTTTGCTAAGAAGTTTTACATTATTAGCGGTATGGTCTCCTTGCTGGCCGTTTCTTGAAATTTTTATAACCAATCACTCCGCCTGATTATATGTGTTCATATAGCTCCTGAATCTACAAGACATTAATCATTATTTACTATTGCTGTTGACGGAGTTAACAACTATATGTTTACCCTTTTTATCCTTTGTGTGTACTTTTGGACTAAGTACTAAGTTTAAGTTCACCACACTTATTGCCTCTTTTGCTTAGTTTACGTTTCCATCATTGCCTATTTTCTTGCCTTTTATGACTGGTCATATCATCATCTCCTAGATAATTTCTTTCAACTTCTCGCTTACTGTAATCTTGAAGCAGTTTGCTGTTTATCAACTCATTTGTAATTCTTGCTCCCGATGGCTCTAGTGTCCTTACGATTGGGCCGTAGCAGACTGGTGCTAGTCCTGCTAACACGATTATGTCAATAAACTTGCAATCAATGGGATTGTTTGCATCCGTCAGCTTCTGTGCTAAAGACATCATTTCTGTAACATACTTTTCCATATCTTTAAATTATTCTAGATTCATCCGCAGCAAGCTCTTTAATAAGCAGTCGTCTAGTAAGTCCTTTGTTTTCGTAGGTCTTACTTAAATTTGCCCATGCTGCTGCGATACTGGAACCAATATGACAATAAGATTTAACATTAAGACACATTGTTGCTAATGTCGTTTGATTTGTCTTCTTGTCAGCTAAAGTTGGCTCTTCGGTAGTTAAAATTTCTAAATCTACGCAATCCCAGAAATCCATGACAAATTAAGCCATTTCCATTAAAAATCTCCAAGTACAATAATTGCTCATCATCTAGTTTTGGTTCCACTTCTGGTATATTTAGTTCCTGCGTGCATTGCAATGGTTGTAGTGAGGCTCGCAGTTTTACTAAGGTAACTTTAAGTTACTTGTATTCGTAGTCATGTCTCGAAACAGTAATTCTTAAGATGTATCACCAAACATGAGTTTATTCGACAGCACATCATGTGCTTTTAGATCAATAAGCAGCCCAACATAAAGAATACAGCTACATAGGTCGCGCAAACTAAACGAAAACTAAATTCTCAATTAAGGTTATGTTGATCAGATTACATCATTTAATTAATACAACAGGTATTTGCTTCAATAAATATAGTCGCTTCATGCTGGGTCCACCACCTCTAAGTAACTAACTATGCTAAGAAAATGGTTATTGTTAACCCAACAAGCAAAACGAATAAGAAATTTAAATAATTGACGAAAAATTGTTGCCGTTCAACTACACTGGCTTGCAAAAAAATTCGCATACACTTTAAAAATCAGGTAACCGAGTTTTTATGTAGTTTTTGCTATGTAAACGTGACCTTTCTGACTTTTAACATTACATTTTTGACGGATAAATCTGTCATTAGGAAAATAAAACAAAATAATTTTAACTGATTGACACTGACAACTTAAAAATTAAGACCGACTTAATACAATCAAAAATAGGTGTACGCGAATTTCTTGCAAGCCAGTGTACATTACAATCGATCAGAAGGTCTCATTAAAATTAATGCCATAAAAAGGCATTTTTGAATATTTTTTGAACCTATTATTTCTATAAACCTTCACTTTCTATATTAAAACAATCAATAAAGCTAGTTCTATGAAAAGTTTATTTCTTAAAGGTTTGTCTGAATTTAATTTTCTTCCTCATGAGATTAAATGTAGCTCTGGTCTTGCTGTTTTTAAATCTAAATTGAAAGATCAAATTAAAGATGATCAGATATTATTAAAAATTAAATACCTGTTAAGGTACATATCCTACGCAGGAGTAGCGACCCTGCTATCGACTACAATAAGCTTTTGAAACATCTAACTAGGATGCTCTATGCTCTGCAGGAGTATAAGGAAGAAGAAGGTACATATCCCTGACGAAATGTTTTGCACAAAATTAATTATAAGCAGAAATATCGTTGTACAATTGTACATGCAACAATACTTTCTTGTATATCACATACACTACATACGTACATAGTAT
This sequence comes from Agrypnus murinus, assembly GCA_929113105.1. NCBI lineage: Eukaryota > Metazoa > Arthropoda > Insecta > Coleoptera > Elateridae > Agrypnus > Agrypnus murinus. Next base: position 6,161,530 of record OV816024.1, read on the forward strand.
GTACGTAGTTTCATTGGAGAGCGAGATCAAAAAACATCTGGGCAGAGAAGCCCGAGTTTTAAATTTCTTGGGTGATCTTTGACCCTGAGAGAAATGGGGAAAATCATATGACCCGATAATAAGATAGAGGCGGACGATTTACTATATTTTAGAAAAGTTTACCCATCTATGTCATAAAATAAAGTTTTTACACCATATTTCATTTTTATAGAAAATGTAGGAAATATTTGGTGTTCATCATATACGGTTCTGGTCCCCAGAGTCTAGTATGGCTGGAGAAATAAATTGCTCCATCTATTATGTTATGTTCTAAATTAAAAAATATATATCTACAAAATGTAATTATATAGCTCAAAAAGCACTTCGATTTCAATGAGGTGGTGTATGTCCCAAGCGATAAGAATGTCACACACGTGAAACGCAAAAACATATCCTTCGAGATTTGTAACGCAGTTAACGCAAAGGTACTGAAATTAGATGCCGTAGCGCAGATGTTGTTAAGAAAAAGGAAAAATTTAAAAGCTTCTCTCATAATGTGCTACAAAACCATGACTTTTCAAAATTAATTGTAGCAAACTAAAATAAATTCATATCCTTTAAAAACCCTTTTTAGAGTAATTACTAACGGTTTATTTACTCTACTTTTTCAAAATTACCGTGCTGTGTTGCTGGGCGTTGTAGATTCCCTCCTATACTTGTATTGTCCGTTTCCAGTGATTACAAGTATAAAAGATCTACAGCTTAAAGTGGATTTCAAACCACCCCAAGTACTTGAACTTTTTAAATTAATTTTAGGTGGTTAAATACCTCGATGGTTTGCCATTACCTTTTGAGAGAGAAGTGATTTTTTTTAATTCGGTGATATATTGGCCTTATTTCTTGGCTTTATTTCTCTTCCCGAAAAATCAAACTAATTAATTATGATAATTGAGAATGATGGATATAACTTACTCCTTTTATCAACGTATTCATAGAGACTTTCTAGGTCAATTATTCAAAAGTTTTGAATAGCCTATTCCAACCCCGCCAATGTTATTGCTCAAAAAGGTAGTTCTTTTAATTTTACTTTCGTTGCAAACTTTGCTAAATTTGGTAGATTGTGTAGATGACATATAAGATAAGTATTTCCTTTTTCCGGCTTCGATTGTCGAAAACCTTTTTAAAATTCTCGATTTTAGAACATGTAATTGCATTGTTTGGGGCTTTATTAGGTTTACTTTAGTTTTTCCCCGTTTACGGTCTTGTTTGACGTCTTAGATTATTTAACCAAAAACTTAGTCGGATTTCGTTGAAGGGTGTTTGAGGAAAACAACTTCGCACTACAAACAACTACAATTCTGCAAGCAGTTTAAGATCTTGAGTGAGTAATTTATTTTCTATTTCGTTAATAGTTCATCAGTTAGCTTATTTTCAACGATTTTATGTTAATGTTATTTATCTTTCGGATTTTCGTTTTTTTGTGCATTTTCTTGTTTTGGTTTTTACGCTTTTCTTTATTTTGATTTATGATTATCTCCTGGGCATCTAACAAGATACGACGAATTCTTGCTCAAAAACTAGAAAAGCTGTTAATATTGTCATAAACAGTAAAACTATATCAAACTCATCATAAAACGTTTAAAACCCATTCGGAAAACGAAGAAAAGGGCTGGAAACCGGAAGGTCTTAGGGCGAGTTGTATAAATGTGGTTTAACTTTAAACTTGGCTCAGTTGCTGCAGTAACGACAATGTGTAAGAACAATCGTTGTCTAGGATATTGATCCTAGTTTAAAGTTAAGCCGTGTTTACACAACCTGCCCGTTGTAATCTATAAAACAATAAAACTGAAATGGTTTAGAAATAAACATGACTTGTAACAATTCTTGATTACTAAATGTTAAGAAAAACTTAAACGTCTAATTGTGAAGGCACGGACTCGTCTTAAAGAGATTATTTATCTTAATTTGAAAGTAAGTCTTTCCCTTCCTGTATCATTTTATCCAACCGGCGCGGCGATAGTAAAGTGAATAGAATCGTATTTTACATATTTACTCTGTTAGCTTTTTTCCAAATTGGATTAGCGTTTCCCTTCAAAATCCATGTAAAGCTGAAGGAGGATCAAACTTTAAGCTCCTCAATTTTGACGACAGGAAGTTTTTCTCAGAGGACATTCGTATTTTATTTTTTAAAGATTATTTACAGATTTGTCTTTTAGATTCCTCATGAATCTGTTTCCGCTTCATTTAGTTAAATCTGTATCTTTAGTTGTCTTTATTTTCTGGACTTATTGTCTTTAAACTTGTATACAGTAGAAGTATCAAGTTGAATGGCTGCCAAAAAGAAATGTTAGCCAGTCGAATAGAAACCAGCAGTTTCACCAGAATAATTTTCCACTACAAGCTTAAATAAAGATAACGCAGCTCCTTCCATCTAAAATGGTGTCAACATCGATCTGTATCTCAAGGGGGTGTAACTGAAGATATGAAAAGCGCCATTCACCTAATGACATTCAAACTCCTTTATAATCGTCGTAGACAGTCGTTCATTAACCATTATAAATTCTCGACAATTTAAACGTCAATGTGACTCGAGGATATTAAATTTTTAAAAGATTCCATTAAATACGATAACACGGAATTTCCGTACCTTCCGGAATTCCACGTTAAAGGTTTAATACCATTTTACGGAAAATCTATACGAATAGAGGAAAACATAAAGAAAGTACTTCAAAGCTGCAGAATTAATAGCTCTTCGTTTAAGATAAGTGAGACAAATTTACTTCTTTTACGCAGTGCCACCTTGACTTTGCAGTGCTATTAATAAGTGAATGTAAGGAACTTATTGGGCATCCGCCAAATATTGCTCTTCCTCCTTCCTTTTAAGCGCAAAGGGAATTCGGTTTTTAGGCGTCCTAAAGCTTGAATTTATCGCTGCAACCGTTTAGATGCCAGGGAGATTACATAGGCTCGTTTGTTGGATCTTGTAGGTCCCCAATTCATGTCGAGGTATTCATTAAACAAAAGCTAGTACAATGGTGGCCATTTATCAAAATTCAGTAGGATATATTGTAATAATTTATATATTATTGAGATGGGTATTATTAATACAGTATACCGGAAGCAGTATACAGGAAGTAACGAAGGTGAGTGGAACGAAACGCAACAACCGCGTGTGAAACTAATTTAGAGGAAAATGTAATAAAAAGGCTGTGAAAAATACAATTACTCTCGACAGACTTGCTTTAATGCCTCATAATACCGTTACCCATACAGGTTACTGAACATCAGTTTTAAACAGGAGAACGGTTACCTAAAAGCTTTAAAGAGAACCTAGTGAAACACAGTTCCACAACTTTATTTATTTGCTGTTTTCAATGTTTAAGAAAAACAACAAACAAAGCTGTCGAGCATATAACACCAAGCAAGATAACTCTTAAGCAAAACAAGAACGAATTATAAAAATCTCATACAATTTAGGATGTCACGAAATTAAATGGGTTGTTAAATGTTAAATAAAACCAGTTGACAATGCGCAAGCTTCTGGAACTTTTATAAACGTTTTTGCTTTTCTGCTGGTATACAGCGGCCATGATTAGAGTTCGGAGAATTTAGACCAATACAGACTCTCTCTTCTTTAATAAAAAGTAATGAAAGTTTAATGAAAAGTTTAAAGAAATTAAAATATAGCAGTGCTTACTAATTAATAAAAAATTAAGTTTTTAATCGAATTAATTAATTAATTGAATTAATTAATTCAAAATTATTTACAAAATGATTATAATATTACCTACCCATTAAAATTTATTATGCAACCAGTTTATCTCTGTTCTCAAAATGTATCCTAATACAGAAGGTGTCCACATCTTTTTGTAAAAGTCTTAAAGTAAAAATAAGAAAGTAAAAGCACGATATCATATAGGTAAGAATTTATCTGCATTATTCAAACTATGACCAGAGGCCTTTTAATTCTGCAATTGAAAATCAAGGCCAGAGCATCGTAATTGAATCTTCTAATCAAAAGCCTACCGTGATAATCTGCACCAAATGATGGCATCAAACCTCAACAATTTCAGACCAATCAGGAAAAGAAATTCAGTGTGTTAAAAGGCTTTATAATGCTCGTGATAGAGAAAAGACTTATTACGAAAAGAGATTTAATAGAATATTAAGTAGATCAAATAGCAAGCAGAGTGATATCAAATCAATTAAATGAATATTAAAGGTATTAAAAGAAAATTTTATAAAGAAAACCTACTTACCTTCGTAAAAACGAGAGTTTCTCAAAACAAGGATACAGCAAAATATTCAACGGAATATACTAGGAACCAACATTTCTAAAGCTGGAGACAATATAATTAATAGAAATCTTTTAAAACAATATAAAAGGATCCCTTGTATTGTTCTTTTTGAAAGTCCTTTTAAAAACCAAAAATACTTAGAACAAAGTCCGCTAGTTAATTATCTAACAAGAATGAATAAACAAAAACCCATCTAATTAACCAATCAAAATAAATTGATTTCATTTGCCAAAAATGTATAATGTTCATTTCAATAGAATAAAATACTTACAAGCGTTAGCTATTTCGCCATAGTAAATAAGTTCAAGTATATACTAGTGTTGTGTTATTATCTCGAGACAACCCAACATAGTAGTAGGTCATATAATGAATTACGTTAAAGGAAAGAGATAGCAAAATGACCTGAAAGCATCCGAGAAGTAGGAAACGAAAAAATAGCCATTTCCCTGAAAAAATGACAAAACTATATGAAATCCGGAAAAAGACAGCAACAACAAATAGGTTATGTAACAAAAGAGGACGAATAGAAGAAGCAAGCATGAGAATTAAGAATAGAAGAAAACAAGTAAGTTAATAAGAACAAATTAGTTAAAGTTATAACCTCTGTTGAGCACTGGGGCGATTAAAAAGGTTACTTTTTAATCACTTAATCGTGCATGGAATTTAATAAGATTTGACTGAGATCAAATTGATATTGTACAGAACACGTGAACATACTTAATTATGGATTAATTTAGTAAGTATTAATTAAAGTAATCCTAACATTTCTTAATTTAAAAATTTAATAAATAATCAATTACGCACTCCTAGGTCATTTTCTACACGACTATTCCTTAATAAAGAATTTAAAAATGCAAAATAATAATTTTTGCTATGCGAAAACCAATTAAGGGATTGATTATAATATTGTTAAATGTTCCAAATACATTAAAAATCAATTGCAAAAAGAAATAGTTAAATGCCGGGAGAATTTAATATTAAAAAAATAATACATTCATTCAGAAACGAAGTAAAATTAAACTAAATGAAAAAAATAGCATTCTAGATGAAACATAAGGTTTTTAACCAAACTTAATAAACAATAAAAAAATGCCCCGCGATTGGGCGACAATTGAAACATACGTTTTTCTGTACGATAAAATAACGATAATAAACAAAGCTTAAACTTCAAATGAAGAATTCAAATTACTTAAACTAAATTTAAGACACAAATTACAATACTTATTGTATATAAACATGCTCAAAATTGCCGGCTGAGATTTAGCTCTTTCTTACAAATTTAAATTTTCAGGTCGCAGGTGTTAACCCTAAAAGCTTCTAATTAAATAATGGATTCAGGAATAAATAATAATATGTTGGGCGCCACCAAAACTGAGGATGTTTTTCATAAAACATGAATAAAATTTAGAAAAAGCGAAGGTTATCAGCTAAGGAACTAACCTTCTTATTAATTTTGATGTTAATTTAATTAAAACATTAATCAAACAATAAAAGATCTTGATTAGCCAAAGAAAACAAAAACATCAGCAGTCCGTTTAGCCAAACTATGTCAAGTGGTCAATTAAATTTGAGATCTGTATATTAAAACAAAAGAAAATGGTACATACAATACAAATCAAAATAGTTACACATTAATGAAAATTTGTAAATTCAAAATATAAAACCATCAATTTAAATTAGTTATTGTTCCAAAAATGAATAAAATTTCGGGATCCCAAATTATTAAGTATTATCTAACAATACAATATTAATAAAATTAAATACCTTAACAGTTTTCCATCGTCCAAATTAGTGTTCATACCAAAATTCCTTTCACAAATTAAAGGATACGAACTCTTGACACATTAAATACCTTAAAAGCTTTAAACAAAGCTACAATAACAAACTGCTCGGCGTAACGATGCGGGAAGAAGTTTTGGATTTTGAACTAAATGTTATTAACGAGATTCATCAAACTTCAGCACAACTGTTTTGCAATATTGCAATAACTGCCTTCGATATTAAATTCTTTATTAGTCTTCTGACTGGAACGGTACTCAAAATTACTTGAATGTTGCTCAAAATAATTGTTGAAATTATTATAATTCGGCACGAACAATATAATGGTATGAAAATCCACTTTTCTTAAACATGGGAATTAACACTGAGTTCTAATGACAAATGTCCGGCAACTCAACCATTTTTCAATAAATGAAGAATCACCAAATAACTGTATTTAAACAATACTGTAGTTCTGTATTTTTATTCGAACGACTCGAAAAACTAAACGGCACTTTAAATAGTTAATTTGTATTTTATAATAAACAAATTGAACGGTACTAACAACATACTCAAACGGAAAATTACTAAATTCACTTAACGGGATGTATAATTGTACCTCGCCGAGGCACAAGGCACGCCGAACAAAAACTTTAGCCGGTCTATATGCAACTGTATTCTATAAAGATTGAAACTGAACTATATCGGAAGCTTACTTCACGGCAAGTGTGTTCTCTTTACCGCCACTCAGAAGCAAGTGTCGATTTTTCTAAAAGCTGCAGGTGGCATTATTATAGTTCGTAAGATGCAAATAGTATACCCAATCGCGTTTTGAAAACTGATTTGTATGTAGATTTTCCTGCTGAATCCGAATCCGGAGGGCGCCCGTTGATTTGGAATGGCCTTGACCCTTAAAATATCAGTTTTACGTAAAATTTTGAAAAACAAAAATGCGCTTCTTTTCTGTTTGCATCGTCATAACTTCGTCCTGGATGGAACTAGAAGGTTAATTCTTATTTCGAAAAATTCTCCCAGAGTTGTAGATTGCAACGTACTACTTAAAATTCAGCTGTGAAAAAAAAGAATCTGAGAAAATTACTATTTTCTTATACTGTCATATTTGTGCACTAAAATTTTTACCAATCGAAAAACTTTTTTATTACAAGAGATAGAGGCCTATATAATCGAGACTATAATTAGTAAAAAGCCTAAAAAAGTTTTTGGTGAAAAAATTATATTGCTGTCTGTAATATAGACAAAATTATTGCCATTACAATATCTTGCACGCGGGCGACTAGTGATATATAAATAGGTGCTATTGTTCCATCTGCATCCATAGCTCATCCAAATTCTAATATTTCGGGAAAATTAGCATTAACATTCACAGCAGTCTTATGAATAGATGTTTGATAATATGCCCTTCGAATGTGGTATAAAAAAGCATCTTCTGTTGGAGGCAAATGACGGTAAATATAAGTAAAATTGGTTATGAATGTTATGATGTTTATAAAAACGTAGATCAACATTCTTACCGAATGTCTGTTTTACAAGTCGGGAACAAATGAGCACGGAGTTCATCTGTGAACTAGTGAATTCTAAACGTCCGTATAAAGCCTTAAAGAATAGCCAACATGTCGAAAATATTTCGTCCCCATCTTCCAAACAGTATTTTCCACTAATAGGTTCTCCAAAATATTTCAGATTAGCCAGTTTTATCCTATTTTTCATTATAACTTTCAGGGCAGTTCTTTTTCCTTTTCGGAAAGGATAGCTGACACAGTCATTGCCAGAAAGGCAGTAAGCCGCTAAAAGAATGCAAGCAAGATCTTTTGCATCTTCCCGAATCTTGCCTGCCAGTTCTTCAATGTAGGTCTTACACGGAATTAAATATTTAATCATATGGGAATTAACAAAGCTATTGAATAATACATTGATAGTTGGAAAACATCAGTATCATTGGAATAAATCAGAACCATGCTATTTTCTCCTAAAAAAACTGAAGCAATGCAAACATTCTGGTGTCTGCTTCTTCATGTTCTGTAAAACGATGATTTTCCAAAATATCCACTTCGTTATTTGTGCATACCATTGTTTTATCTTCTACATGCTTGCCAGATAGAACTATTTTTATATCATCTTTTATAAAAGCACGTTACTCTTATATTTTGCAAACAATGAAATTAAGCAAGCTACGCTTATTAAGTAGATTATCAATAAATCATTACTATTCTGGTATTGTTAGCGTATCACTGACCTCGTCAATATTTTCAGTAAATCTGGATCATCTTTTCCGTTCCGCACCCTTAGCACTTTTAGGAAAATCGAACCTGTCCCCCACAAGAATAACGTAGGTGCAATTAGAAGGCTTCATTTGAAAAATCGAGTTAAAATATTTCTTAAATAATTCACTGAATGTGGTACAACCGTAGTTTTGAAACCGTTGTACAAAACACATCATATCAATGATGTAGATAGTATTGAAATTATCCCGCGGAAAAGTGTTACATTCTAAGATATTAAAATATATTTCTTTATTTATAGCACTGAAAAAAACACATTTATTTCCTTTTCTCATTATACATCCCCCAGGTGTTAATGGATCTGGTTCAAAAACTGATCATGGATAATCGGTCCATGCATACGAAAAGGCCCGGAATTTAGTTTGTTCATCCATCTCTCTTGTAAAACTCAAACTTCTTAAAACTCTTGTTTCATCTCTCAAGAGCCTTTGCGTCAATGGAACTGAGTTAATTTGTTTGCAGTTTCGTTTGTTGCCGAAAAACTGTAGTTTCACTGGTAAAATCTGATCTAATTTGTTTATTTTGGCATTTTCAATGGCTGCTACACCTTTGCTTCTTGCCAAGTGTAAATCTTTTGACTCAGATTTGGATCCGGAATAGATATCGATGTGTGTTGTATGTAAAAGATTTATTTTAGTTTTTATAATGTTCTTAAGCTGACATGCAACCTGAAAATATGACATAGTATAACGAAATTGTAATTGTCTCAGAATTCGTTTCTCAGAACTGTTAGAATTTATACAACTCTGTTAATGCTAATTTCTCCGAAATACTAGAATTTGGATAGGTTAAGAATGCAGATGGAACAATAGCGGTTAAGTATTACAACGTCATTAGCATCTCAACCAGATTTTCTTAAACTACAATGCAAATCAAGTATATGTACAAGAGCATGCAGATGTTAAGAATGATGTACACCGTACAATATCTTGCCTATGTGAATGCAAATGCCCTACAATAAAATAAAGAGGTTTACATATCACAGCTTATCTATTACACTTACATAATTACGCGTTTAGCTGCTTTGTTGAAGCGCGGGAGTCATAGTCGTCCGCGTATATATTGTAATTGCAGTAATTTCGTCTGTATAACAGACAGCGATATAATTTTTTCACCAAAAACTTTTTTGGGCTTCGATTATATAGGCGTCTATCTGTTGTAATAAAAAAGTTTTTCCATTGGTGAAAATTTTAATGCACAAATATGATACTATAACAAAATAGTAATTTTCTCAGATTCTTTTTTCTCAAGACTGAATTTTAAGTAGTACGTTGCAGTCTACAACTCTGGGAGAATTTTTCAAAATAAAAATTAACTTTCTAGCTCCATCCAGGACGAAGTTATGACGATGCAAACAGAAAAGAAGCGCGTTTTTGATTTTTCCAAATTTTACGTAAAAATGACTTTTAAAGGGTCAAACCTATTTCAAATCGACGGGCGCCCTCCGGATTCGGATTCAGCAGTAAAATCTACATACAAATCAGTTTTCAAAAAGCGTGTGTCATCGAGTCCGGACCAACTCTTTAAATAAGCGCTTTTTGAGATGCCTGCTCCCCGACTAATTGGTAGAATGTTCAAGAATTGATATTTCTCTGTTAATTTGCTGTATTTCTTATTTTGTTTGTTAGAAAGTAGGTTTTTAACAATTTTATTTTGTACTGTTTGTATGTGATTACGGTATTCGTTGTTGTCTTTAGCCCATGTTCTTATTTCGTATGCTAGGATTGATGCAGCTAAGGAGTAGTAAACTGTAGTTCTTATGTTTAATGGTATAGTATGTTTTAGTTTGTATAATATTGCATTAGTCGATCTTAGTTTTTTCTTCCTTGTGGCTTCCTTGTGGGACACCGTAGTTCCAGTTAATTGTATTGCATGTTATGTCGTTAATTTTTACAGTTGCCTGTCGGTCAGTTAAGTAGTCTTTAAACCAGTCCAGTTCTGTTCCAGTTAGTCCTATGTCCTGTAAGTTGTTTAATATTACATCCTGTTGCAGTACGTCAAACTCTTTGCTGAAGTCAACGAAAAGTACGAAATTTTGATTATTGTTATGTAACCCACGATTTATGTATCCAGCAAAATGTTCAAGGTACATTTCGGCACTTTTATTCTTTTGGAATCCGTATTGTTCATTGTTAATAAGTTTGTTTGTTTCTAAATACGATGTTAGTTGTTCGTTAATTACTTCTTTAAAATTTTTTCGGCTGAACTTAATATTTGAATAGGTCTGTAGTTATTGTATTCTGATTTTTCCCTTTTTTATACAGTGGTCTTATTACACCTGTTTTCATTAGATTAGGTAATTTTCCGGTCGTCATTGAGTCGTTTATTATTGATGTAATTATTTCTTTAAGTTTAAAATTTGTAATGTCTATTAATCGTATATTGTCTATACCGGGTGACTTTTTGTAGTCCATAGTATTAATTAAATTTTCTATTTGTTCTACGGTTATGTGTGTGAAACGGAATTGTGTATTGGAATGTGCTATTTCATTAATTGGTGTTATCCTTAAGTTACATTTTTGTGATAATTGTTCTATTTCGGTATAAAAAGTGTTTAGAAAATTGGTCGCTACCTGAGTCGTCGTTTCGTTTTTGTTGTCTATAAAGTGTTTCGTTACGTTTTCGTAATAATAATAATAATAATAGTAATAATAATATTTTTATTTAACTATGTTACACAATAGTGTTTATAGCAAGTCATAATAAAAAAAAGTAACAATATATAAGAACATATCAATGTATACATATAACAATCAATGAGAAAAATCAAAATAGTATTATCACATGAAATCTTGTACAATGAAAGCAGAGTTGCTATATTCATCAATACTATAAAAACAAAATTTGCTCAAGTATCTATCAATACTATCAATATCAAGTATGTTTTAAATTTCTTGAAATTTAGATTTTTTATTTCTTGTGGGATCTTGTTATATAGATCGATGTTGATTGTATTTTTGATAGATTTGTCAAAGCGTAATTGTGGTTTTCTAAGAAGACTAGCGAATCTTGTTCCATGTTTATGAACTTCTGATGCCATTTAAAATAGATTCCGATTTCTTTGTATTTCTAAAAGTGTGGCTTTTATGAATAGGCAAGGGACAGGTAAAATGCCCAGGTTTGTAAAGTGAGTTCTACATCATTCCCTGTTATCAGCATTAACTAAGGTACGGATGGCTTGTTTCTGAAGTATAAATATCTTATGAGCATTTGAAGAATTTCCCCATAGAATTACACCATAGTTGATGTGAGACTGAAATAGGGAGAAATAAGAAGTCATCAATGAATCAAAGTTTAGATATTTTTTTAGGTTTCTTAATAAAAATATGGAGCTAGCCAATTTTTTACTTACATGAGAGATATGTGATGCCCAATTTAGGCTATCATCCAGGATAATACCCAATAAAGTGGCATTTTCACCCTTTGAATATTTATGATTTGTTGAGAAGACAAGTTTCTTGGTTTTATTTTGGTTGCAGCTTAATTTATTAGCATTAAACCAGGACTCTGCTCGTTTGATTGTAGATGTTGATAGTTTAGCTAATTGGTCAATATCGGTGTGACTAACTATTATGCTGGTGTCGTCTGCAAATTGAATGGAACTGACTGGCAGCATAAAATGATGAAAATCATTTATGTACATAAATGTCCGTGTTTAATGTCCCTTGTAGTAGAATAACCTTTGATTATATACACGGTTTGTTTCCTATTGGTCAGGTATTATAACTTACAGAAACACAAAGGCTATTCCTATATAAATACGTACCTAACCTACCCAAAATATAGCTGTGCTGGAAGTATCAGCTTGATCCAAATAACACTGCTTTAGTCTTTGCCGGCTAACCCCCAATAAGTCGGAGAGGGGCGGGGTAATACAAGATATAAAAGATAAAAAAAACAAGAACCACTTCGTTTAAAAACAATGCTTATTACTAAAGCTTCAAGCTTATCAGACAAACGAAGAAATAGATCTTCTACTAAAATATGGGCAACTTCCACAATTTTGGTCGTACCGTACATATATACTTACAAATGACTAGCTGGAAGGCAATATTAAAGTCATACAAATAAATAAATAATAAATAAATAAAACACACGTAGTGAAATGTAAACTCTCTAAGTAGGGCTTTATTTTAATTGTCACTATTGTCTATTGTGCAGATCAAAAATTTTAATGTTTAATAAAAAAAACGGTGAATGGTGATTTGTATCACAGTTGGCTTAAAACTACTCTAAGACAACTCCACTACTCGAGATCTCGTGTTGCTCTTAAAATTAACATGCATGAATACATTGTACACACATTGTAAATTGTAAATATATATAAACATAAATAAAATGACACAGAATACATACAAGTTTAGACAAACATCCCACCATTCGAAGACCCACTGCTGTTTTATTTAAAGCCTTGCTTAGGGGTTTTCGCTTCACCCTTCGATATTTGGTTGTTTTGTTCCGACCCGGTACATGTATAGATGTAGGTACGGACCCAAAGGGGAAGGACCTTCTAAATGAACCCACGATCAGAGAGGCAGGAACAAGAATAAACGACAACGAACAACAAAACCCAAAACAAAAAGACCTACAAAGAAATCACCCTGTATATTGTATTAATTTTAAATATCTGAAGATTTTTACCTTTCTATAAACTGAAAGGTCTTTTACAATACAATTCCCTCAAGGTGACGGCTAGGGAAATAATATTACCTAAAATAAAAAGACATTTTGTAAGCTTTAGCGTATGGAAATGAAACGAAAAGAATTTACCTAAATGGTTGGCACCAGAACGTAATCCGTCTAATTTGACGATTGATCGCATATAACCAATCAAGCGATCATTCTGTTGAATGCGAGATTTATTCCGCTAAAGCGAATTATATCCAAAATCAATTTTCTAACATATCTCGAACATTCAACTTCTACTGCCAGACAGCCATTTTGTTACTCAACTCTACTATTGAGAAGGAAGCTTAACCGCGCAGGAGCGTCTTCACGATAACCAGAAAGAAAGGGAAAACCAGTGACAACCAAACAACGGAGAAGCTTGGTTTTAAACAGTGACCATCAAATATGACACAACAAACAATGGGTTGTGAATTTCAACGTTATATTTCCCCCCTCAACTCCCAGTCGCGAAAACCCTTTCGCGGCTTAGCATAACCTAGCCTTGCTAAAATCTAACTTGCCCAAAATAAATTGAAAGAACAACCCACCAGGATGAAAAATACCATGACAAAAGAACATGGCACCAACAATGGACACCAAAAGGGTGATCCAAAAATTAAAAAAAAACACAACAAAAAAAGGACAAACACAAATTGGAGGTGGAGGTAAGGAAAGAACAAAGGAACAAAAGGTTCCACCCCGAAGCATGAACAATGGTCGGGCAAGCAGGGTTCACTGCAAAGACGCGCTTCACACACGGTACTGGGCACAGTGGTATTCCACGTCGGGAAGGGACCACTGAGCAACTCCCAGTGCCCGAGGCTTGGCAACGACTCACAACAAAAGCTACCAGCACGAACCACAGAACATGGGCGGCAAAAGAACTGAACAGGGAGCCGCCGATATACTCTCTGCTCGCACCCAAGAGAGGGTAGTATAGAGGAAAAAAGAAGAAACAAAAGGTGAAAAAGAAGGGCTCGCCCGGACACATGTTATCTCGAACATTCAACTTCTACTGCCAGACAGCCATTTTGTTACTCCACTCTACTATTGAGAAGAAAGCTTAACCGCGCAGGAGCGACTGCACGATAACCAGAAAGAAAGGGAAAACCAGTGACAACCAAACAACGGAGAAGCTTGGTTTTAAACAGTGACCATCAAACAAACAATGGGTTGTGAATTTCAACGTTATAGTATGAGCCTAAAAGACAAATAGTTAAATTACTTAGTCCATAATATTTTAATTTCTCAATCAGGATGTTATGTGAGACACAATCGAAAGCCTTGGTAAGGTCACACATTGTAAGTTCCGCAATCTCACCATTTTCGAAGCTCTCGACTATGCTCCGCACAACCCCACTTACGGCTTGAATAGTATTATGGTTTTTTTAAACCGAATTGACTTGCATTAAGTAAAGAATTTTCTTCCAGATAATCTACTAATCTATTTTTTAGGATAATCTCCATAAGTTTTCCAAAGACTGGGATGATGGAAATAGGACGATAATTTGTTAGATTATTTGGGCCCCCTTTTTTAAAAAGAGAAAGTACTTTAGAAATCTTGAAAGCATCGGGAAATATTCCACAACTAAAAGCTAAGTTAAAGATCATTGTTAGAGGTGAAACTATTTCAGAAATAACCTCTTTAACGATTTTGCATTTATTATATAAATGTATGGTCACAAAGTAACTGTTGCAATGTCAATTATGATATAACTTTTGTTCAGTAGCTGTTCAGTAGTTGTTAGTAGTTTGTCAGTAGTACCCTTTTCTAGTTTATCTGTAACTTTACATGTTTGGCTCAATTTCACTTACTTTGATGTTTATGTCAATGAGAGATTTAAGTTTTATCTATTTATAAATACCTTTATAAACACACAACTGCATCAACTTGATAAATTGATTTATTGATCTGTATTGTTCATTGTAATAAAAAAATTCATTGCATTCAAACTAAATAATAATTTGATCACCTATTGAACTGGAAGCGTTGACGTATTTAAGCTGGGCTAGCGTATTTTTCAAGGAGGTTTTTACAGAACTAGCCTTTTTATTTGGTGTCAGTTTAAATCCGTCCCTCCTCGCTCAAGATTAAGAATAAATGAACAAAATAGTACAATCATATTTAAGTGTTGTTTTATTTGTGTGTATCTCTCTTCTTCCGTCCGTATGAAGTAGATCAATCTTTATCAACTATAGTTCAACCAAAACTACAAGAAATGAGTCATCACAAACACGTAGTCAAAAATGTAAAAAACTACGCGAAGGCCACGTTGTACTCTAAATGATAAAATAAAAAATAAATAAGCTAGGAAAATTCAGTAGTAGAACAAACTCCTTTTTAATTAAAAATAAATGTAAAATCAGCAATGAAAATCTGTGGGTTCTAGTGTACGTCACTGAAGTCTTAGCAACGTGAAATTTGCACTCTTATCTTATCTCACCCCGGGTCCTATTTGTTTATTCAGATGTGATTACGAAAATGACTCATTTCTTGTATTTACGGTTGAAGTTATGGTCACATGTTATAAAAAGTAATCACAACGTAGGACCTAGTTTGTTCGTTTTGTTATATTTACCATCATAAAATCTGTTATTTGTAAGATTGGTAGTGATCGTGGGTGGTAAGTGATAGGCCGTGATCGTCTAGTGGGTGGGACCTCGGTCATTACAACACGGCCAATTCCAGTAATACCAGACATGATAGACTTCATAAAAGTATAGAAATTTCCTATTCCGTTCTCTAGTCAAATCACTTGAACAGTTCCCGTTTTTGAATTTCAATTTGAATTCTTGAATATAAACGTAATGTCTACGTGTTCTTGGAACATCGATTGAAAAACACTGGACTATAAAATTCTAGATCAAAGACGCTTTGACAGCAATAAAGGACTGTTTATCTTATATAGATAACATTGTTTCGTATGTCACAAACTATCAAGTATAAAACGAGAAACTAGAATTAGGCCAAACCATTATAGCGGTTGTAAAGAGACTCAACTGCAAACAAATGAGGGTTACATCCAAACAGTATTTAAGATAGTATCTATCCGTTTACTGCTTAATTCTAAACTCAATTTTGCGATTGTTTACATAAATTTTATACAAATATTTAAGACAGATACATTATGAGAATATTAACTAAAAACCCTTTAAGTTAACTACCCTTTAGGGCTAGTTAGCAGTATTTAAGAAATTAACCGCACTGCATTATTAACTTCTTTGGCTCGATTCCAATAAGTATTCAAATACCTATTAAATTATTCTAAAGGATTAAAACTAAATAGCTAAAATATTATGTTGCTGCTCCACTAATTCATTCTACAAAGTTTTAACACTGTGAAGCAATTTTACAAAACTTCTCTACCTAAAAGCATATGTTAGTTACATGCATCAGCATTATGCTGATATCAATCGTAATAGTTCCGGAACTGCATTGAGAATTCAACAAATAACTTGGAACAGCACCAAATTCAAGATAGTGGAAGAACAGTGAATATACTGCATACCTAGTTACTACCGACAGTTTTAGTGTTTCCCGTCCAATCCAGATAGTTACTATGCCAAGAGAGCAGAATTGACTATTAAAATAATTCAATCCACTTGTCTGGAAAGTTTCTACAGTTTGAAAAACGTCAGATTCTCTATTTTACTCATTAAATTTTAAACACATTATTTATACCTAGACTAAAGTAAATGGAAATGCGAAAATGCAATTATTATTTTAATGAAAATTCGGCTTGGTACCATGCCAGAAGCGTTTAATTTTGAAACATCAATTGCTTGTAAATCATGTTTTAAATGTTGGAGTTTATTGAAAAAAAGGAAATGCCGCACCGAGGGTTAATGCAGATATGACGCGGTTTCAAAAAGTACCATATGAAATTTAAAAGTAATCAAAATTCTTTTAAAAACCGTTTGATAATTTAAAATGTGATTAATGATGCAAAATGTTAAAACCAATAATAAATTCTTCGTGCCTGCTTAACATTAATTATCTATAAAAACTAAGATTATGTTGTAATATAACTTGAACTACTTACACTGCTGTCAAATTTTGTTAGTTTCTCTCCAGTAAGTTGATTTTAAATTATCATATATTAATACTAGGGATTAATAGCAGGTTCTAAATGTTTTACACATCGAAATATATTTTGTCCACGACTATATTATAATATACTCATTATAATTGTGTTTCGTCAATTATACTACCAGGTTTCAATTTATTTTTAAATTTTATCGAGTAGACCGCTATGTGTCAAAACAACGGTTCATTGGGTATAAAATTCACTACATTTCTAAAAGTATTTTGAAGTATAAATCTGATCAAAAATATTTAATTGTCGTGGACAAAATATAGTATTCTACTTGCGTATAATGGCTATTATTTACATGGATGAAGTTTACACGTACTTTCGTGTCGTTAAACATCATTAAATATTGCTCGTTGAATAATATGCTATATGTTAAAGGATTAAAAGCTTCTAATTAAGTTTCCACGGGTAGAATTATTCCAAATATTCAGTTTTTAGTTTTTTTTTCTGCTGGTATACTCCCTCCAAATAAATATCAACAAAAGTATTAAAACTATTATTCAATTCAATTTTTGGTACTCTGGCTACTCTGGTACTCTGGCGTCTGGTTGTTTTCTCTATTTCTCCTAGAAACATTCTTTAAACGACTTGTTATCTCTTTATAGTCATAATATACCCTCTCTCTGTGACTATCTCTTCCATATTCTTCGTGGCCTATCTCTGTGGCGTTTTCCTTCCACCCTCATCTCAGTTGTCAACATTGGCAGCCTACATACTCCCATTCTGCCATTTCCAGTTGAAATTTAAAATATAGAAAGATGCTTCTGAACTAACATTAGTAATTATTATTTTTACGGATTGCCATGCTTAGATTAATAGGATTCTTTAGGCATTGAAAGGAGTTTGGAAACGCCCTTCCTTGATTTGTTTCCTTTCCATATAGAACTTCTCATCTTAGTTCATCTCTTCCATCGTTAGTTGTTTGGCAGTTGTAACAGACAGTTTTTCTGTCTATTTTTTAATTTTAAGAGCACCTTGTATATTGATAAAAATGTTATTGGGTTATTCTTTACAAGACACCCTGTATATTCGAGTTTCAGTGTTTATTTGCAATGTTTATTTCTTCGTGATAACTTAATTCTTATTGTATTTGTCTCTTCTGTTAATTAAATTTAACATTTTATTTATTAACAATCAATTTTTCAATTCACTTTGGTTGTCCGTTTTCGTTAATCAATAATAAATTTTAAGGGCAAGATAGGACCAGACTGACACCTGCGTTTAACCAATTAAAAGGCAGCTTGTTGGTCACGAGACCTACGCTTGTTGTTCGTTAAAAAGCTTTGGCTTCTTTCTCTCTCTTCTTGGGCGAGCCTAAAAGAAGTTGGCACGTAATTATTGTGCTCTGTTTAACTTTGCAAATTCCCTTTTGATGGGTCAGTTATGGTATAATTAGTACATAAAATGGTTTTGTGATTTATTAAAAGTATTAAATCGTTTGAAAGTTGGAGTATACCGAAATTATAGTTTTCTTCGCACTACGAAGTTACGCTTTAGATCGTCCATCTTCAAAATACAACCCTTTCAGAATTTGAAAATGTAATAAAATAATCTTTATTTTAATTAAAGTTTCTTCTTGTTTTATTGATTCATCAATAAACTTTTGTTTACAATATCAATCATAATTTATCGGGAAAGTCGATGTAGACTAGTTCGAGAATATTGATCCAGACCTGCAATCAAGTTGGCGTTTTACGAAAATCAACAGATTTTAAAACCTAGCTTGCGGTATGACCTCCATAGTTGAAACTGCGAGTTTTCTCCATTAGTTGCTAATAAATTTTAAAGATTCGTTGGTTATATTGATTCGGAAATTCGGAAGCTGCATTTGGATGTGAGGCCCTAATATTGGTCTTGTAAGCAGTAGCATTTTGGATCTGCACAAGTGACAATTGGAAGCCTTCTCCAAAAAGGTCCTTAGTAACCTGGTGATCATCTTCAACGAGTTATTTGAAGTAAAGTTTAAAAACCAAATTAACTTTATACGGTGCCTGCCATAAAGTTGGATCCATATGGGAAATTCCTTATGTGCTGTTTTGTGTAATAACAGAGTGCTGAAATTCTATCCTTGCATAATTGAGGCTGATTCATTTTAAGATCTAGAGCTTCGTATTATGGGGCATTAACGCTACTCTTTTATTAATTTAAATTAATTATACTGGCGCTCATAACGCTTGCAGTAATCGTTCAAATACTTAAACATTTCTAAATATCTTTCTTTCTGTGGAACAAGGCTTCACCTCTTGGACGTCTTTATTTTTGCTTGTTGTTGTGAAACTGATGTCTTTTCGATGTCAAATTTACACGGTGCATACCCAGATGAGGGGGGGCATTCCCAACGAATAATAGCATTTTCTCAATGGTTTATTATTTGTTGCAACCACAATCCGAACTTTTACAGACTAATCTTATAGAGTGATGAGTCCAATTTTTCGAATTTTGATATGTTTAACCGTACAAACTCCCAATATCAGTTGATTTTATGGACAACCTTAATATTCATAACAGATATGAGAAATCTACTTTCAGCAGGACGGAGCTCGTGCAGCACAGAATTTCCTTACAGAAACGCGTTCTTCTGATACAACGCCTCTTGATTTTTATTTTTGGGGGTACCTTAAAGATGAAGTTTACACGCAAGCATACGAGAACGTAAATGAGTTACAAAACAGAATTACCGACATTATTAATAATATTAATGGTAGGACAATTTTAAAAGCGGCGTTCCATGTTAAAATACCCAAACTAGAAGATGTATCCTGCAAGAAGGAGTTTTCGAGCACCTATTATAAAAGAATGACATTTAATTATTCTGTAACTATTATTTTAGATTCTTTTATACATTAATATTTATTTTCTATCATTATTTACTACTATATAATAAATGCTTCAGCTTTGGTTAAATAAATTTTGTTATTTTTTCCCATCACCTATAATGGCTGCTACCAAGATTAAACCAAAAAAATAAATTAGATAAAAATAAGAAACAATGGCCCGTAACTTCTTTATTTTACATTTTCAAGGGGTAATGAACATAAACTTTTATATTTCTAATGTCGCTGTTCATCTATCCCTATAATAATATATAGGGTGTCCTATTTGAAAAACCTACTTAATGCGATTAATTAATAAGCGATTAAAATAACTCCAAAATGCGACGTTCAATTGTTTTTTGTCTTCGCCATGTTAATTAGCAGAAAAAATATTGCTAATTTGCTAATTTAACTGACTTCTTAGCTTCAATAATAACGGGTATAGCAATTGTGCGTCAATAACTGTGAACATCCAGTATAGTTGTTTACATCGAAATTTATAAAATTGCTTTGATCTTTATATATAAATTCGAGTAGAATTATAAGCTGATTACGTATGTTACGACTTAAATTTAAAAACTAAAGGGAGATTATTATATCTATGCACACTTTTAGGAAATTCATATCTACTTCTAAAATATATCAGGTCACTTCTAATCATAACTCTGATCAGAGATCAGATTTTGTCGAAAACTTGAAAACGGTCATCAATGACCAAATCAAATCCTTGGAAAATCTCACTTACCCACATGCAGAAAACTGTAATAATTACAAAACTAAATAAAAATATATATTATTACTAAAAACTAAAGTTGATTATCATAGCAACAAGAGAAAAACAG
Source organism: Agrypnus murinus (assembly GCA_929113105.1). NCBI lineage: Eukaryota > Metazoa > Arthropoda > Insecta > Coleoptera > Elateridae > Agrypnus > Agrypnus murinus. Next base: position 6,182,282 of record OV816024.1, read on the forward strand.
GTAAAAAATTAAGATCATGAAATTATGACAAAAAAATTGAATTTACAAAGTTACAGGCGTTATTCCATACATTTGGAAATAGTTTGCATGTTGTAATATACTATGAATAAGGCACACACTTTTTATAGAGGTACATGTTGTACAGAAAATATTTTATTTGGGTTAAATATAAACTCAACATACATACATCCATAACAACTAAGATTAATTACAAGCGAACAATTTTAAATTACTTCATTAACATCTCAAACAAAATGTTTGTCTACAAAGACTAAAGTGTTAATTAGCAAATGTTATTATTATTCCCGCACGAATATTGGACGGCTGAACCCTAAAGCTGAATTTTATACCTTTTGCTTATCATTGGGCCTAGTAATACAGTCTTATATGGATAATATACCTGCTGAATATTTTAGGCGAGAGGTAACTTTAAAAAGCTGTGACCTGAATTTTATAACGTTTTTTTTCTGACACGTTTTCTATATGCAAGTTTAACTTCGAATAACCCAGGGTAACCTCAAAACTCGATGGGTTTAAAGCGCTATGAAACGTTTAATAATACAGTAACAGCGTATGTAACGCCGGCCGGCTTTGATATTTAATTACCGCTTGGAATTTTCGTTTAATTTCTCGGTGTAGCAGCTTACCCAAGAGTTATATTTTACCATGTTATATAAAAGAGTCAACGAGGTAAAATAAGAGGGAGGCCCTAGTGTATGTAAATTTGCTGCGAAAACATTGTAATGTAGATTTTCATATAAGCACTGCGAACCAGCTCTCGTAGCTAATTTTCGTCACGGAAAATTGTCACGTGTAAGTTTGCAAACTAAATTATTTATTTTTACTTTCATCATCTGTAGACGCTAGCGCGCTTTTAGACACGGAACGTGCTATATTGCTCAAGTTTAACATTATTAAAAAAAACACCGAAATGCAAATGAATAAAAAAAGTACAATTTATATTTAAGTTAGGGCACGAACAATTCATTCATTGAACAGCATAAATAGCTGGAAGCCGTTTTGGTCCTGTGTAACGAACATTCTTGTTCGTTATAAAATATTTTGGTTGGTATGGACGAGCTTCTGCAATAAAGAGTACACGAAAAGAGAGGAATGAGAAAACTTATATTGAAAAGATGACAGTGAGGCTATCCTTCGAAGCCTTGAGAAAATTTTATTTGCCTTTCAATAATACACAGAAATGAAAGTTAGTCATGACATTCGGGTATTTTAATATAAAAAATTTCATTAGCTATCTAAAATTTAATTTAGATGGCTGTTCAGTATTTACTAAGTTTATAAAAGTATCGACAAATATATAGAATAATGCCCGTAACTTTTTAAATATCTATCAAATTAAAAGAGTTTTAATTAAAAGTTCATTTACTTTTTTTTCATTATAATTTGATCACCTTGATTGTTTTTTACTTGTTATGTCTCGTTGCTATGACAACCAGCTATGTTTTTTAATTAGCGCCATACGTATTTTTATACATTTTTGGTAACAGCACATATTTTTGCATACGACTAGATAAGATTTTCAAGGAGGTAACATATTAAATTTACAAAAAAAATTAGTTTTACGTTGATGACGACCGTCTCTAAATTTTCGACAAAATTCATAAGTCATAATTAATTAGAAGTGGATATGAATATCCTAGAGATGTGCATAGCTTGATAATGATTTCCCTTTAATTATTAAATTTAAGAGGAATATTTCGAGAAATATTTAGTATATTAAATATTTGGTATATCGAATTCATATACAAATAAAATTCTTTTATTTATGTATTATGGTTTGATATTTGTCTGTGCGTTATTGAATTTTGGTTTTCTTTTTAATAGGAATTCGATGTATACAATAAATATAAAACATATTTTATTTTAAATGATCTAACAAACATTATTTACTACTAATATTCCAAATTCTTATTAGGAATCGGACTAAACAAAATGAGAAATCACAGAACAAATTATTGTAAATAAAGTAAAAACAATTAAACTGATAAAAAGATAATTAACATTTTTGTTGTCTACTTGTTTGCTACTAATTTATCTAAGTATTTTGGTTTTATGGCTCCGCTGCCTCGTCTCACACCCACATATCTACTCTGTAGCTCGATGCGTCCGGCACCTCGACACCGAAAAGTATAAGGGGTTAAAAATTATGTATGTATATGTAAATTACAGTTTCGTATACTATTTAATTGATTAGTTTCTTCTAATGTGATGCATAAACGTGATGATTTCAACTCTTAATAAATTATGTAAAAACATGGTCCACTGTTTTACGACAATAAATATTGTAAAGCTATCTTGGCGTAAATATTTAAAGCGATTAATAAAGTATCTTTAGTATGAAAAAGGTCAGCAAAGTGTTTACATTACTATTTAAAAAACTTATTAAAACTGCTGAACTAGTCACCCGTTCATTCTATTTCTAGCACCCACTTCTTCAAACTTGACTTCATCCTCCCTAGATTTCGAAAATATTTAGTCTTTATACATGAACTGATTTGCATTGAATTTTCAACGACTGATTTTAGTAAACAAGCATGTCTTTATTAATAGAATTATAGCAATTGGTACTTACTCGTTATTATTGATAATTGTCTGTTAGTGGATGATCCTGCAAAAGAAAGAAGTATTAGAATTTATTTTCCGAAAAACTTAATATATGCTAAAATTCAAAGTTATCGATGTGACAGACGAAGACCTTACTGAACCAGTAAGAAGTATATTTAAAAATTGTTGTAACAAATAATGGATACTAAAAGATGTAACATTCCCGTTTAAGTGAAGACACTTACCCTAAACCTAATTCGACCTTTAGCTGCAAGCATTATCTAAAATGTTTGTTCCCCACACAAGCTAATACGTATTCTTTTCACTATTGCGTTCAACTTCTTGGTATCAGCAGCGATCAACAGGAACTTGCAAGCCATTACGCATTCCTTCTTTGTTATTGAATGATATATGTATAAGAACAGTTGCACAGTGCCAAACATCATAAAGAGGAAAACACACGGGGTAGAAAACGAGTTCAAAAACCAAACCTCTTTACCTAATGTAGGGTGGGGTAGTCGATAAAGCTTAAAAATTTTAACCTTAAATTGTAATTGAACCCGGACAGGGAAGAGAGGATGGCCCGGGAGGTAGAGAAGCAAAGAAGGGAAAGTATGTTTGCTCAGAATCATTATTAGGAAAAAATCTAGGGTTTTGATAATAATTGTCCACTTATAATTTTACCCAGTTTGTGACTAAAATTCTCTGCTGGACTTATTTATATTAATAGAAATGTAGAAAACAGCCCAGTCGTGCATACAAATCCGGTCTCGTATTTCTGTATTATTTTTAATCAATCCCTTATACAGTATTGGAAAAACTTCGTCTAGGGATTGGATTTTCATGTGTGAGAAAATGAAAAATAGCGAATTGCAATACATTTGAGATTGATATTTGGCATGCTTGCCAAGTCTTAAAATATAGTAACTCTTTTGTAAGGTTGGTGCAATTGCTAAAATTTTTTTAAATATTGATGTTTGTCATTTTGACGCAATAATCTGAATTGTTTGAAACTTTTGAAAAAGTCAACAATACTTGTACGTTTAGTAACTTAAGATACACAACTTATAATTCCGCTGTGGTATTAAAAATACTTTATTCTTTAAACAAAATGAACAATTAATTTAAAAAGTAGAATGAATTTGACTATTTAATAAAATTAACAGTTTAGGTTTTTGCGTCAAAATGACAAAAGTCAATTATATTTAAAAAGTCTTAGCTATAGCACCAACCTTACAAAAAAGTTACTATATTTTAAGACTTGGCAAGCATGCCATAATATAATCTTTCTCAGATGTATTGGTATTCGCTATTTTGCCTTTGCTCACACATGGAAATGCAATCACTAGACGAAGTTTTTTCAACACTGTTATTTATAGAACAAATCTATCTTATATTTCTATTCTTATAATATTTGAATAATACTCGTAATTCCTCGTTTAATTTATAGAAGCTATTGTTACAACTTTTCTGTTGGTTAAATATATATATATATATATATATATATATATATATATATATATATATATATATATATACAACATTCCCAAAGTCTTTAGAAGGTACTAAAACTGTATTAAGTTCCACATCGCTATATAAGGTAATATACTGATCAGATGCGCAATGATGGGTAAATCGATTGTTAAAATTGACGCGTACGTTGTATGGCGGCAAAATTTATTCAAATTTCAACTTCCGTTCTTCGAACTGTTCCGCTAAAAGATGTACACACTTCTCGGCACACGACCATTTTGTGAATTGTAGTAGAAGTGTTTTCGTGGATTTTTCAATTATTAAATGTGTTTTAACGCAAAGTAAGTCATAACTGTAATTCTATTTTGCGTAAATAATAATATTTTAACCAATTCAGAATAACCTTTGTAATACTCCCAGCGGAGTAAAGTAAATCTTTTTAAATTTTGTTTGGTTTTAAAACACTAAAGAATTTAATAGTAGTTAAGTTTGATCATTGAATATTTCTTCCGAAGGCCTTCGAAGCTTTTGTTATTTCCATCCTTTTATCAAATCTAGTTGCTTAACAAATCACAATTGATTAACCAATCTGTATCACTAATAATATTTAAACAAAAAGTTCTGATTGATGATTTATCCCAAATCTTTTTATATGAAATAAATATCTGAAAACTATTGTTACTAAAGGTTGCGTTTGATGTTTTTTTTGTTCAACTTAAAATCAAAATTACGTTTTCAGTTGGAAAGAAAGAAAAAAGATTCAACGATAAATTACAGAACTGTTAATACTATTTCCAAACAAGCAGGTGCTCATAGTCAACCACAGTTCTATTCGGATTAGCCAATCTTTCAATTTTTCCATGCCAGAAAAGAATTTTAATAAAAACTTGTCTCTTTACTTACTTTGATTATTTAAGCCGTGGTGATTAATTCTAAAACTAACGTAAGCATTGACGCTTTTATTCTAAGTTGCGGGGCTTTAATTTACCTATTGTATTATATAAGTATAATTTGATCGATACGCTTTGAAGCCTAGTCGTGGGGAATAAATTTTGTAAGTAATACTGTCGAGCATCAACATTCTACAGGGTTAGCTTTTTATATACGAGTATGTACATAAGTTGCCCATTAAATTCCAAGTCATGACGATTTTCTAAAGGTGTGTAATAAACTTTATAACCTCTGGACGTTTGTTTGTGACACACGTTAAATTAAACTAGCTTTTGGATAATTTAATACAAAAAAAAACTAATATATCCTAGGCGTAGCCAGGTGAGGTAGCACAGGATAGTCTACTGGCGTGGTGTTAGATGATAATCATTATTAAATTTTAGGGTCCTATTTTTAATTGTTTTTTGGTAGATGAGGGAGCTTTGGTAGATGTAGATCACAACATAGATTTACGATTTTGTATACATACAAAGAAAGGAAAATATATTACGATTTTAACCATTACATTTACTTTTAGTTTACTCTGTGATTTTTGGTAGGTTACTTACTAGAATTTCAGGGTCTTTTTCATAATTTTTTATTTTTAAATTTTAAAATAGAGATGTTTGAGAAGATACAAAATTTATATCTATTTTTTGTGCGCATAAAAGGTTGTGCTAATGTAAACATAACTATTACAATTTTTTTAAATTTTGCTCTTAATTGACAACTTTTAGTAGGTGTTTGTTGGTTCCACCATATTTATCTTTATAACCCCGATAGGACCCAAAAAGACTCGAAATATAGGTTTTAATTAAATCAAAATAGTTTAAATTGCTTATATTCTGTGAGCAGATTGTCTATTACAATGTGATTTTTTACTAGAATATATTGAAGGAGGTGACCATTTTTATTCTACCAAGTTCTAAAGTTCTGAAGAAACTTGCTAAAAAAACTATGTGTACCTAAGGTAACCAACTGCTTTTTATACATCGCACAGTGTAAAATTAAAAATTTATAATTTTAACGCCGCAGAGTTCTAAGGTACAAGCGAGACTTGTTCCCAAACAAATAACCAATTAAGTTTCGCAAAGACGAGCTTAGCATTATTAGCTTTGTAGTTTTCCCTTTGAAGTATAGTTAAGCTCTTAACGATTGCAGAAATTGGAAAGATTCGTAATGTAAATAAAAGAAATTTGTTCAAAAGCTTTCAAATCCTCTCCATCCCGTTAAAATAACTTCAATTTGAATGAGGCTTATAAGATTAACATTCTTAAATAAATTCAAAAGTAATTTTTGTTATGCAGCCTATAAATATTCATAACAATTAACTTTACAAACATTGTCTTGCTATTCTCCGTAATAATCACTTGGTCAGTTTACAGCTACAGTAAGCATCTCAAATATACGGTTTACAAAGTAAAAATCAAGCACCAGAACAAAAAAAAGGTCGGCGTAAAGAATGAAAATGAAAACCGCACTTTTCTAGTGATAGTAGTTTCGTAGATATCGGTTTCTAAAGTATAGGGAGTCTAGTGTGTGACGTCATACCGACACGACTGTGTCAACTACTATCCATTTTTTCTAGAGTCCTCTGACTTTGATACCTTATTGCTCTAGAACCACTGAACCAAATTAAATATTTTAAAAACGACCAAATAGTAAATTTATTTCTACATGCAACAGTAAAATATTATATTTCTAACTGATATACTTTTATTTTTATCGGACGATACATAATAAAAGGTACCCATTTGTAGGGATAATTTCATTGAAAGTTAAGTATTTTTTTCTCAGAAAGTATATCTCTTATATCTATGAGACTTTTGTAGGGGTTAGAAAGAAGCCTTACGGTTGTTATCCTATTAATTTTCAGACAAAAAAAATGTTTTATTTAAGATTTATATGAAGAAATAGTGAACTATGCGTTCTTGTTTATTAATGGAGATAGCGTCAAATTTTTTTCGTTAAATTAACACTTTTCGTATATAGACATTATTTTCTTTAAACAATGTTCCGAATTTTAACAATAAAAGTGCAATAACAAAAAAAAAACGTTTTTTGTCGAAATCGCTCGTCATCAAAAATCGTTTTTTGTTTCCGCATTTTTATTATTAAAATTAGGAACATTTTCAGTGATAAATGACGTTTGGCATTTCAAAAACAAATATGAAAATAAATCGTACAACTGAAATCCAACTAAAACAATTAAGCAAAAGAAAAGCATTTGTTAAGATTTGGTTGCAACAGACAAAATTGCGACAAAAGCTAAATGCCGCAATAATTATAGTATCGTTGTCTTTCTTCTTCCGTTTTACACTTTAAAAGTAAGCTGTGCCTTATCATATTTAAACTAAGTGTAAAACTACATTTACAAATGATTCGTGAAGAATAATGCACGTTTTCTTTACTTACTCCATCTTCAAGAGCATTTTCCTTGCAATGCATCCTCTTACAGTTGACATAAGCATACAATTATTGAATTTGCACCAATTTAGATTGTTTAATCTTGTAATATTCGACTGATTTCCATCTTCTCTTTTTTTGTATTCCTTTATTTGCCTTAATTCAGCCTGTGTATATTTTGGTTCAACCCTAAACGCCATTGTTAAAGAAATATGATTAACGCGAAGAGAGCCTGCATCTAAAATGCATGTAATACTATTGCGGTTTCACGGCTCCGTGTCGGTGTGACGTCACGAACGAATTCTGACAACCTTCTAGCGGCCTCTATCTCGAGTATTAGTTATCTTAAAAATGTGCGGTTTTCACTGTTGTTCTTAGATTTTTTTATTTTAGAATTTATTTTTTGCACTACACCCCCTTTAATATTCTGCTTGAAAAAAACTTTGTAGGACAATCATTTCTGCTTCCGGAAATACTTGGAATACGTCACGTCAAGGTTAACAGGGAACATTAGGTATTTGTCAAATTCGCCATTCTTTTCTAAAATCGACGAAAAATGGCCTTATTTGTTTTAAAATATTGAGATGATATGGAATCATCATATTGAGAATTTACTTGACGATTTGAAATTTCGAAGTATTTTAAGACTACGACTTTATCATAATGATTTCTTGTACAGGTATAGTTGGAGTTAATGAGAGTAGGTATTGGGACAGTTGGGCCCATCCCCTCCCTTTTTATGCAAATGACCCGCGATCTAATTAATATTCAAATGCGGCGTGGTCTAATTAAATGCGCGAATTAAATTAATTGATCTAATTTAATTAAATTAAATTAATTCACGATATCATTTGCATATCTCATCTCTCATTTACCTAGCTCATTTTTTATATGCATACGCGAATTAAATTAATTCACGGTATCATTTGCATATCTCATTTACATATCTCATATCTCATTTGTCATCTCACCTCTCTCCTCTCTCATTTGTCATCTCTCATTTCTCATTAGTCATATCTCATCTCTCATTTACATATATCATCTCTCACATCCAAACGCGAATTAAATTAATTCACGGTATTATTTGCATATCTCATCTCTCATTTGCCTAGCTCATTTTTTTATATGCATGCGCGAATTAAATTAATTCACGATATCGTTTGCATATCTCATTTCTCATTTACATAACTCATATCTCATTTGTACACCTCATTTTTATATATCATTTGCATCTGTCATCTCTCTCTCTCATAAATTTATTTTAAAATAAATCTTATGTTGTCATTCCTAATTGATATTTAAATATAGATCTATACGTAATTAACATGTAGAAACATCCAGGGTAATAATACGAGAAAAAATTATTTTCATATATACAAAGTATCTCTAAAGGTTACTAAAGGTTACTGAAGGTCTAAATAATCACCAGTCGGATTATCTCTGTTGCATTTTGACCTGTTTAAATATACGTCATAAACATTTAAAATATGGTTTACAAGTAAAGCAAATTCTATTTGAAAGAAAACAAATAGGGTCGTTCGTTATGATTTCTTAAAAATTTATTTATATGAAAATTTTAAGAATACTGTACAGCATTATTTTTAAAATTCAAAAACATTCTCTGTAGCTAAAATTGTTTAAGAAGTTACTTTCAAACTAAATGTTTTTGCATGAAAATACGTACAAGCTAATTAGTCACGTTGTTTTTTCCAACATTCTTTAAAACTACTTTCAACCATAAATAAACAAACGTTCTTACGGATGACTGAACATTTCAAAGGAATTTAGATTTTCTAAAAAATTTGTTAAGAGATCATCATCTTAAAAGCGGCATAAATTATTGTTTTAAATGACAATTACTCACCCTTGTGTTAATCCACATAAGTTAGATGTGTAGAAAATTTGAATATGGAAATAATTTGAAAGAGACACAACCTTATAACGTACTATATATGTTTAATTGTATTATTTCAGAGCTCTGAATCATACAGATTTGATGTACGCTTCATTAACTTTTTTTAACCGAGAAACATGTTTATTATTTTTAAGTTTGCTGCTACTCAAACGTTAAAGCATAACTAGTACACTTTTCTTCATATTTCTACTATATTTATTATAAATAATATGTTTAAATATTTTTAATATTATGGTTTCGTAACAATTCCTGTCTTGTTTAAGTTATTATGTAAAAGAATACAACACATAAATATAGGTATTAGACCATCAAATTTTAAAAGTTGAACAATTATAAAGATGAAAACGTATATTGGAATAAGGCTAACAAACTAATCGATAGACTTCAGCAGCATGTTCCTTCACTTCTAGCATTTAAGCTATACATATTATAACATATCGATCGACATCGTTCAAGTCTAGCTTACGTTTAGTAGCAATTTACTTTTATTTAATATATCATTCAGATATGTCGTGCTATGTGTCTAAATACGAAATATAAAACATGTATAAATCTATGTAAAGCTTAGGTTATGTAGGGTTAGCAAAAGACATGAAAATTGAATAATATATCCATATCGCAATACGAATAATACAAGCTCACCACTAGGTTTATGATAAACCACTGCAATTGTTTGAAAAGAAGCTGACGAGAAAGGTGATCAGTCGTGTAAATATTTAGGATGTGATAAAATAAAATTATTTTTAATATTTTAATAATGTTTTATTTTAATGATATATAGTTATATTTTATAAGGAAATTGAAAAACATATTAAGAACATATTTTGATGTACTAATTACATATTAATTAAACATATATAGAAGTAAACAAGGGTTAGTTTAAACGATAAATTACATTATTAAATTTTCAAATCAAATCGTCAATTCGACACAACAGTACAAACTTTCATTGTAATGACTACAGATACATAGAATCAGGTAAAGGATCTAAAGAACAGCATTTTAGTAACAGTTGCCAAAGTAGAAGCTAACAATATGAATTTACGAAAGAAGGTAGAAGAAACGGGTGTCTTAGTAATCGACAATTCTAAAACTTCATAGAGAGTTTTAAGGATTTTACTGTAGACATTAGATTAGAGCTCCGATTTGTAAGCAATATTTGATCAGATTAACTATAATTTAGTCAAAAGTGGAAATTAAAAGGTTAAGCTAGTGACAGATCGAATTCAATAGTCATCATTAATAAACGTAACTTTTTTCAGTCAGTCATGTATTTAGCTACTATACTATGTAACGTTTATAAATAAATAATACATCATTATAGAATAGTCTTTGATTAATCCTCATAAACTGTTAACAATCTAACATTTCCTTTATATGAGCTGTTGATAGTATTAAACCTATGCATTGCCGTTACGAATTTTTGATATTCGAGTAATGTTTAAAGAAATTCAGAACCGACTTATAACATGCCCTTTTTCTTCATGTACCCTCTCGTAATCTTACATCGTAGTTATATCGTGTGTATAAGGTATTCATGAATTTAGAGATTAGAGCTTGAATCGGTCAACTCACTTTCTGATACAACTAAACCATACAGCTTAATTTTACACGATTCGTTGATAGAATACAATGCGTTTTCTGAAACTGAGACTAGACATATACACATACCATAATGAAAATTATTAAGCAAAAGAAGTCGCTAAATATATTTAACTTAGACGATCATGTTTCTCGATAATATTTCTCGAGAAAGGGAATACATAAATACAGTATGTTTTGTGTGATAAGGTGTCGTCAGTTTAAAAGAAATGAGTTTAATGTTGCACGTATTACATCAATTGTATCTGTACATAACAAAGGTATACATCCCTCTTATTAGATTGTCACGAACGTATGTAGTATACTTCTAAATTCATGAATACCCTATACAAGTATTCTAACTAGACAATAAAGGTTTACTGAGATTATATAGCTTATAATACAGCAATAAAATTTTTCTAAATTTTATTCTTTAAGTTTTATTTAATAATTTTCTAGTTTCTAGACATAATGTAGTTTTGAACAGATTTTAGCCTTTTCGTTATATCTACTACCTTGTAAGCTGTTTCTACATATGTGTTCTTATTGTTTATGCATCATATAGATATTCGTCGCCATATTTAAACGTTATTTTACAATATATCATACATTTTCAATAGCTTCGAAATACGCAGATATGTAATAATATACTATATACTCTTGTAGGATATTCATCGTTTCTATAGTAAACTCGTATGATTAATAATAATCTCTAACCATTTTCGATACCTTCGAAATATAAGTCTATAACATATGTTTATAATACGTCTTTATAACTTTGAAACACAGGGTAGTTACCTCCTGCAATATCTACAGTTATGAGAACCCTGAAGACTTAACCTGGAGAAATAAATCAGATAAATATTTTACTTTTTATTGAAACGACAACTTTGCATACTAATATATGAAAATAATATAATGTATATCGCCTGATAAATAAAATTGAAATTATTCTTATTCTTTTACAATGAAATATGTTTTGGAAAAACACGATGAAACGTTATGTATATTAATGCAGGAGTTCTGTTAACGCATTCGTTATTTAGAGATTCACTTATAAGTACACTATCTATTTAGCTGATTCAATAAAAATTTCGTTATTTTTAAAATTCCTAACAAGGGTTCAGGGTTCTTTATCTGTTTTAGAATATTCAAAGACAATATATGTATAAATTATCGTGAGACTCCTGCTCTATATAAAACGCCATATATAAAATTAGAGATAAAAATTTATCCTGTGTATTGGTGAAAACTCAAATATTCACGGAAATATAACATCCGGTACATGTGACGATACTAATCAGTCTGACGCGGAATATATATATATTTTATATTATACAAACGGAGAAAAAAGAATAGGTACAATAGGATTATGTTCATACCAGTTTAGAGAATTAGAGTCTACACCATCGCAAGATGATATCAATAATTATATGCAGATAATAGCCCTTACTAATGCGCATAAGAAATCCTATAGACCACACGGTAAACTAACAGCTGTTAAACATTGGAAGTATGATTATATAATTAAACCGAACTTATCCAAAATCAAAGGTTTAGGCATTAGACTATCATCATTATCGTTAAATTTTAAAAAATTAAGTAATTGCAAAGTCGAATACGTCTACTGGAATAAGGCTAACGAGCTAGTCGACCGGCTACGTTTGTTATATGCTGTAAAAGAAGCCGGTAACAGTATTTCTCTGAATGAAAACGAAATAATTTCAATTATTTCCGAGTTAAAAGAAGAAGGTATTATAGAATAAAAGATTTCATCACGGTTGTAAGTAGTCAGTTCGTTACCATTATCATTCGCAGTATGAATGCTACTATAGATTTGTTCGGACGTTCAATAGTTGGAGATGCTGTAACAGTTCCAGGTCTTCCCGGGGTAGGATTTAAGCTAACAGAAGATCAGAATTTCGATTTAGAAAACAAAAGAATTACAAACGCAGGCCACGCTATTAATGATTCAGATCTGGTAACAAAGAAACTTGCTTTAATACTAGAAAATAAAACTATTGATTGTAAGAAACAAAGATTAATCAATTTAACGGACCCCGTAGATGCAGAGGATGCAGTTACAAAATGGTATATGGATAGCAAGATATCTAACAACAGTCACGACACGCTACGTGATAGTATTAAAACTTTGACCTCGCTTTGTATAGAACTGTCTAAGGCAACATTATGGCTTCTTGCTAAAGCAGATTCCAGGTCTAAAAATTTTGATAGATCACAGCTCGTAGACCTACAAAATTTGTTAATTACTCAAAGAACCTCACAATAGTCGCAGGATATATTACTTTACATTCTATTTAAAGGAAGATCTACTCACTCAGTATACTAATAATAATACTATAAAGGAGCTAGCTTTATAGTATTATTATTAGTATACTTATGTATTATTTTAGGTATAATTTAGTATTATATATCAATATAAAATATATTTTCTTCTAGATATAATTTAGTATTATATATCAATATGAAATGTATTTTCTTCTTTCAATAAAAGTTCTTGTATAAAATATTTGTTTTTTATTTTTACCTTAAATTACAGAAATAAAAAGACAAGAAATAAATCATATTACATCTATTATTTACGAATAATATAATACATGTTATAATACTACAAAATAATTGATAACACAGTGAAACGTGTAAAAGATATAAGAATTTGAAAACTATATACAGGCATTATTTAAACTATTACATCTATTACATACGATTAATATAAATACATGGTGAAAAATATACAAACATTATTAAACTATATAAAGAAAAAATTATTTTGAAAACTATATACAGATATTATTACTACAAGAGGCCCGTAACATCAGTCGATCCTGAAGGGTGAAGGGTGAAGGGAGAAGGGTGAAGGGTGACTAGCCAGGGTTAATTAAGTTAAACGGAACGTGATATATAAATAGGAGTTCATGTTCAATCATTAGTCAAGATGGAACGGCGACGTGAGTGTGATGTGTGTCGTACGAGCGTTTACGATCAGGGTTTGCACGTCATATGAATATACAGCGTGGACACAAAGTTCAGTGTTCTATTTGTTTAAAGTATTTTACACGTCTCGATAACTACAGAAATCATTTGAAAATTGTTCATAGTACCCTAGATGATGATGATAATAAGACTTCACCTAGCAATAATGTAATATTTAAAGACGCGAGTCTGAGACGTATGCATACCAATGAACCCCGCGACACAAATAAAGAAATAAGACTCAATGATGTTGCTGAAATAATAAACGCTCGTAATGCTATACGTAATAAATTAGCCTACTTTCACCGTGATAAAGCTGAACCTCGACCGGGGACCGTTAATCTCTCACCGAAACTTGAACACTCATCTCCAGTTACATCTGTTGAAGAAGAAGGAGAAGAATGCGATTCTGACTTAAAGATTTATCAAGAATTCTCTAACTATTATAGAGCATTATTAGCTAGCGGAGAAAACAAAAACGTAGACAAAACTAGGTACGCTCTATATAACGACATCGATGAGTGGCGATTTGGTTGTTCGCGAGTACAGTTTCAGGGAAAAGATATTTTAATTAAAAACAAACTTTTCAATGGAACATCCGGCCTGTTTACTTTACTAACGCTTAAACGAATAAGCTCTCCTAGTCCAACAGAGGAAGATATCGACAACTATATAAAAATAATCTCACTTACTAATGCTCATAAGAAAGACTATAGGCGCAACGCTCGACTAATAAGCGTTAAACATTGGAAATACGAAAATGTAATCAGATCAAATTTATACAGAATAACAGACTTTGGGATTAGTCTTCCCAAAAAGTTAAACAAGATGAAACCGGATTGTATACGTCAGAGTACGCATGATCAAATAGTGGGCCGACTTCGTCTGTTGTATGCTGTAAAGAAAGCTCTTAGCAGCAGTCTCGAAAACGAAAACGAAAATGAAATAATTTCAGTCATCGCAGAGCTTAAAGCGAGAAAAATCATAGAATAAGTAATAGATATTATATATAAGTTATGTATTATGTTTTAAGTAGCGTCGAAACTACTCGTATCAATAAACGTTCTTGTATGAAAGTATGTTGTTTTGTACTTACTCTGCTCCCTACGTTCTATCCTAAAAATGTATTAGTAGGCTCTCACCTAATCTAACCTAAATTATATTCGTATGCTCTAACCTGTGATGTAATAAAAAAAACAATAAGTTTTAAAGACATTTATTATATTATATTTATTATACATTATATCCAGATGTAATAAATCTAAGTCTACCATCTAAATCAAGGTCGTTCTGCAAATCTACAATAGTTTTCTTAGTAAACTTATAAACTAATTCATTCAAAAATAAATCATCCTTATATCTACAAGAAGAATTTAACACACTTAATAAAATATTATTGTCTACAAGCGTTGTTCTAACTTTTATAACCTCGTCCAGGACTTCTTCGGCGAAACATTCGTAATTGCAATGCATAGTTTTAATACTATCAATCTTTTTCCATAAAAAGGTTTTCATCGTGTATAATCTCCCTAGACTTAATTCGGAAATGTAAAGTTCAAAACTTTGATTATTTTTTGAAACAAATTTGAGATACTTGTTTGCTACACTATGAAGCGTATAATCGGTCAATACGTATCCATCAAGTTCGTTGTGTTTCAGACATCCTAATATGTACGAAGCATACTCTATAAAATCTTTAAATGAGTCTTCGTTAAACTGCACACCTAGATCAGTTCCTTTCTTCAAGATTTTTATACACACATCAAAATTCTTGAAAGGATCCAGTCCAAGATGTAAATATTTCGACCCGCTGTTGTTTAACGGCAGCTGTATTTCACAAAGAAGTCTTGATTTTTCGTAGTTTAGAATTTTTCATCATCATCCTGAACTTGTATATCGTATGTTTCTTTAGCAAACTTTTTAAAAGTTTTGATATCATCGCTATTCGGTTGAAATCGAGGTGAATCACACTTCCTAGGCACACTATATGGTTCACATCTACTATTATGTTGAATGCGCTCAGCTTTGTAGAATGACATTTTAACTATGAATAAACAGCAACATCGATAAACCGTGACTAAATAAGTAGGTCTGCTGTTTCTGTTATTTATTACCGTCTAAAGAGGAAGGGAGGTGTCACTAAAACGTTTACATTTCCCCTATACCTAAACATTTAATACAACGGTTCTCCTACTAACCGATTTCTGCTTGTCTCAACTCGTTGGATCCTGTTTGATACGGTCTGTAGATTCCTAAATCCCTCACTGATGCTGTTTTCCGCATACTCTATTCGAAATATGCATAGTATTCGTCAGCGCTTGAAGTATAACTTCATGTTTATACTTAGGCTCGTAATCGTATGTAGCGTATTGATGCTTGCATAGTATAGTTATTTTCTCAACGCAGGATATATATATCGTTATTTTTCTAGTTTGATTAAATCCTATAAGTTATATTCATATCATCCTTTTTATTCTGTTAAGATGTTTATAATAATCATGGTGAGCCTGGTATGAACATAATCCGATTGTACCTACTCTTTTCTCTCCGTTTGTATAATATAAAATATATATTCCGCGTTAGACTGATTAGTATCGTCATATGTACCGATTGTTATATTTCCGTGAATATTTGAGTTTTCACCAATACACTGGATAAATTTTTATCTCTAATTTAATATATGGCGTTTTATATAGAGCAGGAGTCTCACGATAATTTATACATATATTGTCTTTGAATATTCTAAAACAGATAAAGAACCCTGAACCCTTGTTAGGAATTTTAAAAATAACGAAATTTTTATTGAATCAACTAAATAGATAGTTTACTTATAAGTGAATCTCTAAATAACGAATGCGTTAACAGAACTCCTGCATTAATATACATAACTATTAGCTATGTTAAACTACATTAGAGAAATCTTTTGATTTATTTTTTATTACAGAATCATGGTTGAATGACAATATAAAGGATGCTGAATTATTTTCACCAAAATACACTATCTATAGACTAGTCCGAAATCTTGCAATAACCGGCAAGCAGAACGGTGGTGGCATCATAATTGGTGTCAAAAAGGAAATTTCATCTACATTTCAAGAACATTGGTCTGTACCAGGTATCTGTGAAGAATTGTGGGTGAGCATTTTGCTTGAGTGTGGAAAGAAAGTTTTTTTGTGTTGTGTTTATGTACCACCTTATGCTACAATAAATAACCTAAATGTTCATTTAAATAGAATCGAAGAAATTGTATCTAATTATCCTAATGATTACTTTATTATTATAGGTGATTACAATGTACCAAATATTCAATGGGATTTTGATAATTATTCCAGTTGTTTCTTATCGCAGCCTTTAGGATATAATGCTGATATAGTCGTTGATAAATTCAGCTTTCTAAACTTTAAGCAATTTAATGGTATAAAGAATGTAAATAATAAAATTCTCGACCTCTGTTATTCTAATATAAATAGCATTACAGTTTATTCAAGTAATACACCGTTTGTTCCATTAGATAGTAATCATCCAGCTTTAGAGATTTATATTGATACATCATCCGTTCATTTTAATAAAAAAACAAATTTTAAAAAACTTCAGTTTTGGAAGGCTAATTACAATACAATTAATGAAAAACTAAACAACATTAAGTGGAATAGAGAATTTCAACATCTTAGCGTAACTGAGATGGTGGATAGATTCTACCTCTTATTGTACAAAATTATAGATGAAAATGTTGCAACTAAGAATGTAAATAATAAATTCCCCTGTTGGTTTTCTGAGACTACTAAAAGATTAATCAATAGTAAAATTACGTATCACAAAAAATGGAAAAAATACAAAAACCAGTTAGATTACTTAAATTTTTCATTATTACGTAAACAAGTTAAATCTAGAATTCATTTAGATCATTTATCTTACACTTCAAAAATAGAGTCTAATTTAAAAATCGATACGAAACAATTTTGGTCTTACATCTCTAATAAATTCCCTCTACAATGACTTATCATGATAAAGTGTTTTCAGGTGATGGAAATATTAGCAACGCTTTTGCAAACTTTTTTGCATCAGTTTATACACCTGGTCATATGCCAACGAATGTTAAACTAGAAGAGTCCTTTGACAATTTTCAAATAAATAATGTTACTAGAGAGCAGATCTTATCTCAGTTACAAAACCTGAATGTCAATAAAGGCAGCGGGCCAGATAATATTCCTCCGGTGTTTGTAAAATCCTGTCACAGTGCTCTGATTGAACCGCTCTTTCTTATTTATAATGGGTCATTAGCGGAGTGAATTTTCCCAGATAAGTGGAAGAAAGCCAATATTGTTCCGATATTTAAGAATGGTAAAAAGGATAATATTGAAAACTACAGAGGTATATCCATGTTGTGCATTTTCGGTAAAATCGTTGAAGCTATAATAACAAAAAAATTATTTTTTCTAGTAAAGCATAAATTAACTCCTAATCAACATGTTGTTTTTCAGAATCGTTCCACTCTTACCAATCCCATGCCTTTTGTTCAGGTGGTAATTGGGGCAATGGAGGAGAAGAATCAAGTCGATGCGGTTTACACTGACCTCCAAGGCTTTTGATAATTTCCATCACGGTACTTTGATGATAAATGTGGAGAATTTTGGTGTTCATGGCAGCTTGCTAAGATGGATTAAATCTTACATAGAAAACAGAACACAAGTGGTTAGAATTAATAATTGCATATCAAGAAGGATCTATGTAACCTCAGGTGTGCCGTAAGGCTCTCACTTAGGACCTCTGCTATTTTCTATTTTCGTAAATAATATCAGTAGTTGTTTTGAACACTCAGACATTCTTCTTTACGCTGATGACTTAAAAATATATAAGATAATAAATAACATTAATGATCAAAAATTGTTGCAAGAGGACTTAAACACTTTCTATGCTTTCTGTGTAAGTAATAATCTTCACTTAAACTTTGGTAAGTGTTATTCCATTACATTTTCAAGAAAACTCTCATCTCTTGCCTCTGGCTATCACCTGAACGACACTCCTTTACAAAGGGTAGTGCAGGTAAGAGATTTAGGTATAATACTGGATGAAAAATTGTCATTTACAAACCATTTAGATGTGATAGTTCAGAAAGCGCTGGAAAAATTGGGATTTTTAATAAGAATTACAAAATCTTTTGTTAATGTAAACTCGTGTATAATTTTGTATAATGCCTTGGTAAGAAGCAACTTGGACTATTTGTCAGTTATCTGGAATCCATACTATGACAGACATATTGATAGATTAGAAAGAGTCCAAAAGAAATTTATTGCTCATTTAAATTACAAATTTAATCGTGACCGTTTTTATTACACGTATGAAGAGAATTTGCGTTTTTACGGTATTGATTCCCTATAAAATAGGAGAAAACTTTCCTATGTTACAACATTACACAAAATAATAAATACTTTAGATTGCCAATATCTAACAATTAATCTGTATTTTAGGACTAACTTTGATTGCTGTCGAGATTTTAAGTTATTTCATTTAAAAAATAGTTTAATAAACTACGGTCTTAATGCACCATTAACCAGATTATTGGATACTTACAATAAATTCTTTTTGGATATCGATTTATTTTCAAATTCTTTGCAACTTGTCAAAAAAGCAGCTAGATATAAAATTAATGTCATTAACTAAAAGTTAAACATATTAATATTCTTTCCTCAGTTTACTTATCGTTGTGTTACTTAATACTAATAATAGTATATAAACTGTATAATTTAATTTGTAACTTATTTAAAATTTATAATTTAAAATTAATATATTTACTGATCCATTTGTTACATGATATTATATAAATTGAACAGTATAATCTAACCTATTTAAAGATTATAATCTATTGATGATACCTACATTTTCATTTCATAATTTCATTACTAAAATGTAAAATATATATGTAATTATGTGGACGACACTTAAGAAAAATTTTTTTTTTCTTTTTCTGTTTCTACTAATAATTACCTTTCGTAAATATTAAAGTTAAATTTTTTTCCTTTTAAACTATAAATAATTTTGTTATATAACAATATATAATTTGCATTGTTTAGCTTTAATTTATTTATGTTATAATTCTGAGGCTGTTACTTTTCCATTTCATTACTTAAATGTAATAATTATTTTGTAATTATGTGGAGTACACTGTATAGATCGATGTTAAGGGTTTTTCTGTTAAAGGGAGTTGAACCATCCTGTTGAATGACACATAATTTGTAAATAAAATAAATAAAAAAAATAACGTTTCATCGTGTTTTTCAAAACACATTTCATTGTAAAAGAATAAGAATAATTTCAATTTTATTTATCAGGCGATATACATTATATTATTTTCATATATTAGTATGCAAAGTTGTCGTTTCAATAAAAAGTAAAATATTTATCTGATTTATTTCTCCAGGTTAAGTCTTCAGGGTTCTCATAACTGTAGATATTGCAAGAGGTAACTACCCTGTGTTTCAAAGTTATAAAGACGTATTACAAACATATGTTATAGACTTATATTTCGAAGGTATCGAAAATGGTTACAGATTATTATTAATCATACGAGTTTACTATAGATACGACGAATATCCTACAAGAGTATATAGTATATTATTACATATCTGCGTATATTGAAGCTATTGAAAATGTATGATATATTGTAAAATAACGTTTAAATATGGCGACGAATATCTACATAATGCATAAACAATAAGAACACATATGTAGAAACAGTTTACAAGGTAGTAGATATAACGAAAAAGGCTAAAATCTGTTCAAAACTACATTATGTCTAGAAACTAGAAAATTATTAAATAAAACTTAAAGAATAATATTTAGAAAAATTCTATTGCTATATTATAAGGTATATAATCTCAGTAAACCTTTATTGTCTAGGAATACTTGTATACGGTATTCATGAATTGAGAAGTATACTACATACGTTCGTGACAATCTAACAAGAGGGATGTATACCTTCTGTTATGTACAGATACAATTGATGTAATACGTGCAACATTAAACTCATTTCTTTTAAACTGACGACACCTCATCATACAAAACATACTGTATTTATTTATTCCCTTTCTCTGCTGATATGTTTTTTACAGTGTGTTTTAAATATTATACCCCGTTCTCTCAAGAATGCATAAAATTTTCGAAATATCTGTTTATTATTTTACTTAGCACACATAAAAGTAGAAAAATTAATTTCTATTTTAACCTGTTAACTTTTATGTACTTTATTTTGCTATTCAACTTGACCCTAATTATGATTAAATGAGAAAGCATGTTATCAATCTGTTCAAAATTCGAATGTCTAGAAAAAATGGGTAGCTTTTACTGAATATACGAAGAATACGTTTTAGGTATGTATTGAGATACATAACATTTCTCTAAGAGTGGCGTATAGGTAGATATTTTCAAATTTTAATTTGTTTTCATTAATTAGTAGACCTAACAAGGCATTAGTTTTACCACAAGAAGGTCCACTCAAAATTGCTCAACAGGAAACAGGTGAAAGCTTACCATGCTTTCTATCACCATCGGAATATTATCGAGAAACATGATCGTCTAAGTTAAATATATTTAGCGACTTCTTTTGCTTAATAATTTTCATTATGGTATGTGTATATGTCTAGTCTCAGTTTCAGCAAACGCATTGTATTCTATCAACGAATCATGTAAAATTAAGCAGTATGGTTTAGTTGTATCAGAAAGTGAGTTGACCGATTCAAGCTCTAATCTCTAAATTCATGAATACCTTATACACACGATATAACTACGATGTAAGATTACGAGAGGGTACGTGAAGAAAAAGGGTATGTTATAAGTCGGTTCTGAATTTCTTAAAACATTACTCGAATATCTCAAAATTCGTAACGGCAATGCATAGGTTTAATACTATCAACAGTTCATATAAAGGAAATTTTAGATTGTTAACAGTTTATGAGCATTAATCAAAGACTATTCTATAATGATGTATTATTTATTTATAAACGTTACATAGTATAGTAAGCTAAATACATGACTGACTGAAAAAAGTTACTTTTATTAATGATGACTATTGAATTCGATCTGTCACTAGCTTAACCTTTTAACTTCCACTTTTGACTAAATTATAGTTAATCTGATCAAATATTGCTTACAAATCGGAGCTCTAATCTAATGTCTACAGTAGAATCCTTAAAACTCTCTATGAAGTTTTAGAATTGTCGATTACTAAGACACCCGTTTCTTCTACCTTCTTTAGTAAATTCATATTGTTAGCTTCTACTTTGCCAACTGTTACTAAAATGCTGTTCTTTAGATCCCTTGCCTGACTCTATGTATCTGTAGTCATTACAATGAAAGTTTGTACTGTTGTGTCGAATTGACGATTTGATTTGAAAATTTAATAATGCAATTTATCGTTTAAACTAACCCTTGTTTACTTCTATATATGTTTAATTAATATGTAATTAGTACATCAAAATATGTTCTTAATATGTTTTTCAATTTCCTTATAAAATATAACTATATATCATTGAAAGAAAACATTATTAAAATATTAAAAATAATTTTATTTTATAACATCCTAAATATTTACACGACTGATCACCTTTCTCGTCAGCTTCTTTTCAAACAATTGCAGTCGTTTATCATAAACCTAGTGGTGAGCTTGTATTATTCGTATTGCGATATGGATATATTATTCAATTTTCATGTCTTTTGCTAACCCTACATAACCTAAGCTATACATAGATTTAGACATGTTTTATATTTCGTATTTAGACACATAGCACGACATATCTGAATGATATATTAAATAAAAATAAATTGCTACTAAACGTAAGCTAGACTTGAACGATGTCGATCATATGTTATAATATGTATAGCTTAAATGCTAGATTAGTGAAGGAACATGCTGCTGAAGTCTATCGTTAGTTTGTTAGCCTTATTCCAATATACGTTTTCATCTTTATAATTGTTCAACTTTTAAAATTTGATGGTCTAATGCCTATATTTATGTGTTGTATTCTTTTACATAATAACTTAAACAAGACAGGAATTGTTACGAAACCATAATATTAAAAATATTTAAACATATTATTTATAATAAATATAGTAGAAATATGAAGAAAAGAGTACTAATTATGCTTCAACGTTCGAGTAGCAGCAAACTTAAAAATAATAAACATGTTTCTCGGTTCTCGGTTAAAAAAAGTTAATGAAGCGTACATCAAATCTGTATGATTCAGAGCTCTGAAATAATACAATTAAACATATATAGTACGTTATAAGGTTGTGTCTCTTTCAAATTATTTCCATATTCAAATTTTCAACACATCTAACTTATACGGATTAACACAAGGGTGAGTAATTGTCATTTAAAACAATAATTTATGCCGCTTTTAAGATGATGATCTCTTAACAAATTTTTTAGAAAATCTAAATTCCTTTGAAATGTTCAGTCATCCGTAAGAACGTTTGTTTATTTATGGTTGAAAACAGTTTTAAAGAATGTTGGAAAAAACAACGTGACTAATTAGCTTGTACGTATTTTCATGCAAAAACATTTAGTTTGAAAGTAACTTCTTAAACACTTTTAGCTACAGAGAATGTTTTTGAATTTTAAAAATAATGCTGTACAGTATTTTGAAAAGTTTTATTTAATGGTCACAATGCAACAGAGATAATCCGACTGGTGATTGACAGTAACCTTTAGAGATACTTTGTATATATGAAAATAACTTTTTCTTGTATTATTACCCTAGATGTTTCTACATGTTAATTACGTATAGATCTATATTTAAATATCTATTAAGAATGACAACATAAGATTTATTTTAAAATAAATTTATGAGATAGAGAGATGACAGATGCAAATGATATATAAAAATATGAGTTGATATGATATATATATATATATATATATATATATATATATATATATATATATATATATATATATATATATATATATATGATGATATGAGAATGATATGAGTTATGTAAATGAGAGATGAGATATGCAAACGATACCGTGAATTAATTTAATTCGCGCATGCATATAAAAAATGAGCTAGGCAAATGAGAGATGAGATATGCAAATGATACCGTGAATTAAATTAATTCGCTTATGCATGTGAGAGATGATACATGTAAATGATAGATGACTAATGAGAAATGAGAGATGACAAATGAGAGAGGAGAGAGGTGAGATGACAAATGAGATATGAGATATGCAAATGAGAGATGAGATATGCAAATGATACCGTAAATTAATTTAATTCGCGTATGCATATAAAAAATGAGCTAAGCAAATAAGAGATGAGATATGCAAGTGATATCGTGAATTAATTTAATTTAATTAAATTAGATCAATTAATTTAATTCGCGCATTTAATTAGATCAATTAATTTAATTCGCGAATTTAATTAAACCACGCCTCATGTGAATATTAATTAGATCGCGGGTCATTTGCGTAAAAAGGGAGGGGCTGGGCCCAGCTGTCCCAATACCTATTAATGAGTTTTCTTTGTAATTAAGTTTTAATGAGATTTTTGACCGTTAGTCGTTTTTGTTAATTTTCTCAGTTAATGATTATAGACTATAAGTGTCTTATGTTGTTTTAATCGTTATTTTGCCAGCTATATTTCTGTCTTTTTAGAATTTAGTTTAGTGTCATTTTTTAACACATGTTTTCTGTTAGTGACGTTATGACATTTGTAATGTGCCGTTGTTAGTGAAATTTCGCTGTTTCTTCAACTGTTTTGGAGGAAACATATAAAAAGGCTTCAAAAAATTAACAATTTCAGCCGTCAAAACATATTTGAAAGATCCACGTCGGCTCGTATAAGAATTTTCTGTAATAAAAGTAAGGTTATTGTCAATCATTTGATATTTGCGTTGGAAGTCAAACGTCAAATTTTAACAAAGTGTTAATGTTATTGAATTGTTACCTGAGACAAATTTAAAGAAGATTTATTTTCGTTATTCAACAATTATATGGAATTGCGGGCGATTTATTTAAATAAAATCAAGAAGATTTTTTTTGTTTCCATTATTGATTTGGATAATCGACTTGTATGAATTTTTTTAAAGTCAGCTGTTTGGATCAATGCTGTAGTACCAATTGTAAACGATTTGAAATGTATTCGTTGACGTTTATATACAAGGTAAATCAAAATTAAAAGGATTTGGTTCACTTTAGAACAACAAAAGCATAAAGACATTTTTATTCAAATTCAGAATTTATTTATTCTTGTTTGAAAATTTTTTTTTAAATAACAAGGTCGTAATATTTAGACAATTTCAACTTGTTTATTCACAAGAATAATTCATTTCCGTTAGATAAATTGATTTAGTAAAATATTTTTTATCTGATAAATTTATTTGATGTCAATTTGTTCAAATGGAGATCCGTTGCAACTTTCATGTCAGGTGGCAATCATAACAAAAACATTTGAGCCAGCTCAAGGAAGATTTCCTTTCTATTTATAATTTTTTTAATTTAAAGAATTGTTTTTAAGTTAAGTTAAAGAATTTTTCTTTTTTGACAAATATTCTATCTATTGTTAATAAAAATAAAATATCCATGTTTCAATTTATCTATGTGTTTATTTGTGTTGGTGTTTATGCAAGCATACATGTATTTTCTTCACATACAGAATTTAAGATTGCTGTTTGTCCAGCTGCAGAATTCCAAGTGCAGTGGTAGTAAGTTTCTTTCCTTCCAGGTGCAAGAATCAAAAAGATTTTTATAGTTTGTTTATCTCATGCTCATGCAAAATTTTAAACCTGAGTTAGTCTATTGGGAGAAGGAAAAACTATTTGAGGTGTTACATTTTTATTAAAGCTAGCCATTTCAATTCAACCCTATATTCATATTTTTTTTATTTAGGTAACACCTCAATATAGAAAAGTTTTATTAAGAAAAAATGTTTCTAATAACAATTTACGTTCATAGCGCGAGTTTGAACGAGATATTCCGACAAGATGAAAATTTGGTTTTCTTAATTTTTTTGAAATGCCCCGTAACTGATTATTTTGAAATCATTAAAAACGCTTTAAGGGAGTGGAAAGACAAGAATTTATACAAATATTAAAATTATCAAAAAAAAGAAAATAAAAAAACGTTGTGGATTATTTTTCAATTTCCAAGAAAATAACTCATAATCTTATTAAACGTTTTTTATTAAACCAAGTTTCAATAATACAAGAATTGTAATTATAATTTAAACACTTAACACGAAACTACTACTTAAAAACTTTATAAAAAGAGATTAATAAAATTGTTAGTTATTTTCTTAGAAATTGAAAAATAATCCAGAACCTTGCATCTTTAATAATTACAAAATAATCAGTTACGAGGGTGTACCAAAAAATGTAAAAAACAAAATTTTCCTTATGTCGGAATATCTCGTTCAAACTCGGTTTATGAACGTAAAATGTCATTAGAAAAATTTTTTCTTTGTAAGTTTTTTCTATATTTTAACAAATAGGGTCATTAAGTGATTCAATATTTCCTACGGTATGTATCAATAAAATATTTTAATTGTTTATATAATTCTTTGAAACTGCTGTGTTTTGTGGTCCCTACTTATTTACAGCCTCTGGCATTCAATATGAATCCATTTGCTTAGCGTATTTATAATGAATGTATTGAATAAAATTACCGAAATAATTTATATTAGTAAATTTTGACTATTAGATCTTAATGTAGTTTTTATTAATCAATCTTACTTACAAGTCATAAATTGTTGTATCAAAAGTCGTCAGAAGCGTAACAATATTAATTAGGAATTCAATATTTAACTTTCTTAAGTTATTAAGAATGACACTAATACTGTAGTGATCTTGCTGTATACTATATTGCTCACCATGTACTATATCACTATATTCCCAACTTGCATCAGGAAAGCATTGAGGCGTATGGATTGCTATAACAACATAATAAATAAATAACCAGTAATAAATAAAGATTCAATAAGTATACACGCTTTTTTTATTGAGATTGAGCAATTTTTACAAAAATCTTAAAATAACGTATTGGTGACGTGGTGACCCCGACGTGATTAGAAGATTGCGTATCCGAATCATCGTGTATTATGTTGTTATGGCAATCTATATGCTTCAATGCCTTCCTGATGAAAGTTGAGAATGTAGTGATATACATGGTGAGCAATATATACAGCAAGATCACTACAGTACTATTTAAGTGTTTTTCTTCAATTAAAAGACAGACAGTTTACATGGGCCTCTTATTTTGACAGCAATTATAATTAAAAATATCTAATTTGGACTAGTCTGGTTGTTTTAAGATATTGACCTTTAAAAGCAACATAACCAAATTCTGATTTTATAAATTCTAATTAAATACAAAACTAAAAAAACAGAAATGTAGGCCTTATTTCCCTGATTCTTAAAATGTATAACACTTAGTTGTTATTTGAAATTTTAACCACCGACGCTTAGAGGGGCAGAAGGAGTTGCGACAAGAAGAACAACATCCCTTTTAAATGTCAAAGAGAAATCGCTAATCAGATAACACTAATTACCTTAATATACTTTGAAACACACTGTTCTATATCATTAAACACCTTCATAACGCGTTTAACTAAATCATTTAAATACTTTTAATTGCATTTCAACTTTATTTACAACCCAAATTTTATAAATCCTTATGACAATGAAAAACCGCAAGCCTACAAATATGTTTTCCAGTAATTATAACAAAGAGATTCAACCTTTCCACATAAACTTTACCAAAGCATGTGCTTAAGAGGAGATTACACAAAATTCGAATCCGAATACATCCTATCACAAAGTTATAAAATTGAAAATAAATTAACAAATCCATATTACATTGATAACGTTCTAATGAAATTCAACAGCTAACAACAATTCCTTCAGGTAAGTCGGTTTACTTATGTATACACCTTAATAATAACCTGTTTTATCTATACTAGATAAAATTTTACCAGAATACAAGCCATTATATCTCTACATTGAGAAATACATGTACGAAATACTAATCGTAATACTAATGAATAAAAATTATCTCTTTCAAAGGAAATTTGACAGCTACAGTATCCGTTGTCGGTATTAAATGTTTTTGTGTGTACGAGGATGGTCTGAAAAGTTTCCGACCTTAACGTGAAGATGGCAGCACTCGTCAATAAAAGCTACGGAATGTAGTTGTGCATCTTTTGACAGGTACTCACCAAAATCTCAGCAATGTTGGACGCGCAGTTGTTATTTGACAATCGTTGAGTGAGTCGATGTGAGTGTTTTTGTGAAAATGATAAAATCGAGTATCGAGCTGTCATTAAATATTTGTTTTTGAAAGGCAATACGCCTACGCAAATCAAAGATGAGTTGGACTCTGTGTATGGGGACTTTGCCCCGTCATTTACCACAATGAAATTTTGGGCAGCTGAATTTAAACGTGGCCGTACCAGCTTGGGAGACAATGAACGTTCGGGACGTCCAAAAACTGCAACCACTGACGATAACATGGCTGAAGTTCACCAAATGGTGCTAAACGACCGTCGAATTAAAGTGAGAGAGATAGCAGAGGCTATGAATATGTCCAAAGAACGTGTTTGTCACATATTGAATCAAGATTTAGGCATGAGAAAGCTGTCCGCGCGTTGGGTGCCGCGTTTGCTCACGTTAGACCAAAAACGTGTTCGAATGAACATTTCCAACGCTCTGTTGTCGCAGTTTAGGCGCAATAAATCAGAGTTTTGGCGCTGATTAATTACTGTAGATGAAACTTGGATACACCATTATACGCCCGAAACAAAAATACAGTCAAAACAGTGGACTGCGAAGGGGGAATCGGCTCCAAAAAAAGCAAAAACTGTTATGTCGGCTGGGAAAGTGATGGCGACTGTTTTTTGAGATAGTCATGGAGTTATCTTAATCGATTATCTTCAAACAGGAAAAACCATTACAGGAGCATACTACGCATCATTACTTGACAAGCTGAAGGCAGAAATTGCGGAAAAACGGCCACATTTTCAGAAAAAGAAAATCCTGTTTCACCAAGACAATGCGCCGCGCCGTCTCACACAGCCGCGGTTGCCATGGAGAAAATCCACGAATTACGGTTTGAACTGCTTGACCATCCTCCTTACTCACCAGATCTAGCCCCAAGCGACTTCTTTTTGTTCCCTCATCTAAAAACTGCGCTCGGAGGACAGAGATTTTCGTCGAATGAGGAGGCAATCCCCTTCGTGAACAATTATTTTGCAGAGAAAAACGCCGAGTACCTACTATTTGGACGGGTTAAAGAGATGGGAGCATCGCTGGGAGAAGTGTGTAGACTTACAAGGAGACTATGTAGAAAAATAAAAATAAATTTAAAGATAAAATGTCTTGTATCTTTGTTAGGTCGGAAACTTTTCAGACCACCCTCGTATGTTACTTTTAATTGTTGAATATAATTTAACTAAAGCAACCTTTTTTAAGATTTCTAGATCGTAGACCTGCAATTATGCATGATATTTCCTAGTAAATCTTAATAAATGTATCATATCTTCTAAGTAACATCTAAATATCATGACAAAATGAATTAGTGAATTATTTTTATATTACTATATTTGTTGTTCATTATGTTAGCATGAGATTAAGTATTATCGAGATATAAGTGGAAATTCTCGTTCGTAAAAACTAAAAACAAATTCAGATTGTAACGGTATAACCTTTGGAGATTAAATCATTCCTTTTTATTTGTCACAATAATTATAACCTTATTCTGCATTTTATTCCGTACCAACTCTCATTTCTATCAAAAGCATATTGTTATTTCCTCTAATCAAAGGTGTATAAATATTGTTTATTCGAATAATTCTTCACTGCACTTGGCAGTTATTAGTTAGCTATTATTTTTTTTGTAAGATAATCTGATACATTTGTATTCTTTTCTAATGGTTAAACAATCCTCTTCTGAAATAATTTGAATCAGCGAACGTTTTATTATTTGATTAACATTTAATTAGTTTGTCGCTGTTTCATTCTAAAATAGCGTTGGTGCTTAATAAAGATTTGTTAAATTTTTTTTATATTATTTTATTTATTTAAATATTTTTTATTTAATCTTTCCTATCTTTGACAATATTAACTACGAGTATTATAATTTCGAATGATAAATTATTATCATTATTATTTGTTTTATTCCATTTTTTACATCAATTTCTCTGAATTTAATTTATTAAATAATGCAATTATTATTTTTTTAGTTTATTAAAGTTTTTTTGCTAATATATTTCAATGAATGTCAGTTTTTCATCTGGATGTCTTTACCCTAATCGTAATATAAACCAATTGACACTAATGTATTCTTGTAAGGTAAGTTTTAAGTAAACATCTGATCCTTATCTGTAACTTGTGCAGTTTCTGAACAGCCTACTTACCAGTAAATTGAATTATCTCCCATGACATCTATGTTATAAATTGATATTTAACGGAACTCTAATACCTATTTCATTAGTCTAGAATAAAAATTGTATTTTTATTTTTTAATTTAAAGTTATCTTTACTGTTCAGAGGTCAAAATTATATATTTAAAATTAATAAGAATCTCCCACGTGGCTTTAAATCATTTTATCTCGACATTTTTCATTTTGCTTTTCCTTATTTTGTAAATACTTCAACATTATATAACAACTTATTTCTTTGTTAATTTAATAAATTTTGAATTTTCGCTAGTTATAAATTTGAGTCTTTTTATCATATTTTTAGTTTTATTGGTGAAGCTTCTGTTGCAGATTATTGAATGTCAAATGATTTTTTGATAAATCACCAAAATGTTAGAGGATTACGTACAAAATTGAAGGACATATATACTCAATCAAGCGTAAGTGAATATAGTATAATAACATTAACTGAAGCAAATCTAAATGATGCTATATATGATGCAGAGGTAATTGATTTAAATAAATACCAGATATTTCGTTGCGATAGAGATCAAGATGTGACTAATAAAACCAGGGGTGGGGGTGTTTTGACAGCAGTGGTCAATAAGTTCAGGGTGACTAAGTCATGTGTTAGCACAGGCCATTATGAATTGTTAATAGCGAAAATAAGTTATAAAGGTAGCTGTTATAATTTTATTTCGGTACATGTACCACCAAATTCTAACAATATTATTTATACACAAGTATTCAATTTTATCTCACAAAACGTAAATGCTAATGAAAAACATTATTTGGCGATTTTAATATTCCTATAATGCAAGGGATAAAAGCAAACAGTCTTAGATTTCATCAATGATTTTAATTTAGTTTCAATTAATAATATAAATAATGCCTTTGGAAATAAGTTAGACTTAGTAATTTGTACAATAGAAGATGATATCACATGCACCTTGAAGAAATGTGAACTACCACTCTTACCAGAGGATCCTTATCATCCTGCACTAGTGTGTTCACTTCAAACAAAACAAAATTGTGCATTATCATTTATTCACAATAATCTTCAGTTGAACAATCAATTTAACTTTAAAAGTATGTAACTTTCTAAGTCTCTATAATGAAATACTAAATATAAATTGGGATTCAGTTCTACACACCAGTAATGTTAATAACGCTACAATAATGAAATTATTGAACAAGCTGAGGTCGCATATACATTTGCTAAATATTTTCAATCTATATATGCTGACCAACCTGCCAGCTATAATACTGAGGAACACAATACAAATTCTTTAACTAATGATTGTTTTAAAATAGATGAAATTTCTCATGATGACTATGTCAATGCCATTAATAAATTAAAACCTAAACGTGCAACTGGTCCAGACAAAATACCACCGTATATTGTGAAAGCATGTGCTCCCTTATTAGAAGTTCCTTTGTTACATATTTATAGGTTAGCCATAACATGTAATACGTTTCCTGACATATGGAAAGAAACGTATGTGTGTCCTGTTCATAAAAAGGGAGAGAAGATTCGCATTGAAAATTACAGACCCATATCTATTTTATCGGCTCCAGCTAAAGTATTTGAGCAAATCTTATTTACAAAATTATTTAACTATATAGGCAAGTACATATATGTTAATCAACACGGTTTTATGCCTAACAGATCAACTGCTACAAATCTGTTAGTATTCACTAATGAAATATATAATGCTTTTGAGGAAGGTACGCAAGTAGATGCAATTTACACAGATTTTGCAAAGGCATTTGACAGTTTTGATCATGATATACTACTGGGCAAACTGTCAAACTATGGTGTTCTTAGCCCCACTCTACTGTTATTATCATATCTAAAAAATCGATCTTTTTATGTGAAGATTAACAATAGTGTATCAAAACGATGTAACTCCAACTCAGATGTCCCACAAGGTTCCAACCTTGGGCCCCTGTTTTTTAAATATTTATTAATGATATTGCACATGTGTTTAAAAATGTTCAGTATTTATTATTTGCTGATGACATAAAGATCTACACTGCAGTGAATACACCTGATGATGCTATCGCATTGCAAAATGATGTAAATAATATGTATGAATGGAGTTTAATGAACAAAGTATATTTTAATACAAGTAAATGCTCTACAATCACGTTTACAAATAGCCTAAATCCAATCAAAAGTGACTATATCATGAACAATGTAAAGTTAAAAAAATTAAGTACAATTGATGACCTCGGTGTTAATTTAGACACTAAAGTAACTTTTAATGATCATATACAGAAAATTACCGCCGCTGCTAGAATGGCACTGGGTTATGTCATACTAAATTAATTTAATTTTAAGCATATTACAACTATTAAAACATTGTATTTTGCATTAGTTCGATCAAAGCTTGAGTATTGTTCTATTATTTGGAATCCGCATACTAATAAAAACATCGAGTTTATTGAAAAAATACAAAATAGATTCTTAAGGTATCTCTACTTTAAGCAGTTTGGGACATATCCTGATTATAACATAGTAAGATCTAATCATCTTAGGAACTCTTATAAAATTATGACTTTATATAACCGAAGGCAATTCCTAACGATTGGATTTAAAATATTAAATGGATTGACAGATTACCCAGACATCCTTTGCCTTTTTAGATTTAAAGTCCTGGGACGGTTCTTAGAAATCCTGTATTATTTATGGTGCCTCCTGCTGTTCGAACACTTCATTCGCCGCTAATTACTATGCTGAAATTAATCAATTACATTCTGTCTCTGTTAAATTTTGATATTTTTTAAATAAAATTTAGTAATTATAAAAACCTTGTATATGAATACTTTCAAAATCATTAACATCCTCAAATATTTTGGTAATATTATATAAGTACAAAGTAACCTAAAATTTTAGTAATTAACAAACTCAATGTAAATTTCATACATTTATATATGAAATTTAAATTTATTGTATACCACTTCATACGATTCTTCATTCGAATTCTTTATTCTTTATTTTTTACTTTATTTTCTACTTTATTTCTTATTTTTTATGATACTTCAATTTAGATAATTAACTTTTAAGTT
This sequence comes from Agrypnus murinus, assembly GCA_929113105.1. NCBI lineage: Eukaryota > Metazoa > Arthropoda > Insecta > Coleoptera > Elateridae > Agrypnus > Agrypnus murinus. The sequence goes on from OV816024.1 coordinate 6,215,624, forward strand.
TATTATATTTCATATTATAATTAAATTCCATGTAATTAGGCATTTTGCCTGTTTGGAATAAATAAATAAATTATGTTATTCAAGCAGGGTGGAAGTTGATATGCTGTAAAAACGATAACAAGAAATCTAAAAGTCAATATAAGATCGTATATCAGAAACTTGCAGGCAAAAAATGTTATTTGAGGACAATCGAGCAGAAAATCCTATTTTTGTGGTAGAGTTTGGTGTGAAATAAAGCGAGTCCGGAGATTCTACGGTGTTATGTTGACTTCAAGTTTCAAGTGTGATTTGGGAAAGTTGCAGAAATCTTAATTGCTTGAAACGGACTTCATGTTATGGAAGTTGGTAGTATTTTAAGGACAGAATGTCGCCTTCATTATATCAAGCCAAATTATATCAAGTCAGAAAAGCTGTTGCTAATCATTTGTTAATCATGAAGCACAGATATGGAAAGTTTAATTGCTTTAAAAAATACTTAATACAAACAGGAAATGCACTGAAACAGTGAAAGCAGAAATAAAGCGAAGTGATCGATAGAGAAGTCTTTTATAAATTCTCGGTTTATATTATATCGTTTCAAGTGACATGTTACATTGAAAATGCATTATTTTAATAAACCAAATTTGATTATCAATGTTCAAAGGCTTTTTACGGTATTCGTGTGTAAAATATCGACGTGTTGTGGCTAATACTGCAATAGAGATTGGGGTTCTGCATTGACGCTAGTGTGATTACCGATGGACTCGGAATAATTTATAATTATCAGCATTATACAGGATTATGATATCAACATATATTACCTTTGTTTCTGCCGTAACCATTAATATTAATTTGATATATTACATAACGTAATATAAAATAATCAAGGCTTTCGAAGAGATGGTCTTTTTTGCTGGATTAAAAAATCTCTACTCTCTAATAATAATATTTATTTTCAGTTAATATATTATTTAAACAAGTCTGGTAGTAGTTGTTAATTAAAAACAATGGGAGTTCCAAAAATTGAATTAATTTGATAAAACTTTTAATACTTTTAGTGATATTTATTTGGATGCACTGTACAAGGATTCAGGGCGAACGGACAAGCAGTTAATGGAGATGTAGGACTTCATTACTAGTATCCGAGACTAGCCCGAAGATAGAGGGAGGGCAGTCATTAGAGGTGTCGGGAAGCACTAGGATTCAAGACTAGCTTGTGGGCAGACCACACGGTGTTCACCCTTAGAACTGGTCGTTGTCTACCCAATCCCAGGCTTGTCTGGGTAACGGATAACGCGATCAGAATTAAATGTGTGGTAGAGTTATGCCGAGGTGTTTCGTTTACGTTTCACCGAAGTATTTCTCGACGATGACCCTAAAACGTTGCGGAGGAAGCTCTGCTAACAAGGGGGTCCGGTGTGGGTGGATTGGATCTTACCTGACATCAGGGTCTTTTATGGAGCTAAGTATCCCGCTGTCTAACCTAGACGAATGGAGGAGATTCAAGTGAGGTTTATCTCGGTTGGGGAGTTCGCTCGCCAACCCATGACAAACTGCAAGCCACTAGGTAGCGTTTCGGAGGTGACAGTACGGGGGTCTGGCATATGCTGTCAGTTCTAGCGCCGGATTCCCAGAAATCGTCTAGAGACCTACACTTAAAGAACGTTGACGCGAAGATACATAGCCTCTCACGTTCAAGACAACTTCACCTTAACGGGTACACACCGGGATGCTACTTTGATGGGCCCTTAAAGTAGCCTCGAAACGAAGCTCTGTCGGGGGCACACCAGACCTAGAACTGGGAGATCGGGGTGACAGAACCATTTAAAAACCAAGTCCCACCACATTTGAGGTTGGATTCGATCGGGCAGTGGCCCCAACTCTGGCTCGGTGTACTGAACTGATCTAAGTTGGGGGAATAGTCCTGATGCTGGACGAGGCACTTGACTCCGTATGAAAGAGGACGGGGAGGGTGCCGGCGGGTGAGCACGTGTTAAGTCAATCGCTCCGGTACTAACCTGGTTAGCTAGTAGAGGGTGGATAGGCAACTTCGCTCCGACCAGTGAGTAACTATACCTAAACCAAAAAATGAAGGATCTAAACCGAGTGAATCTAGCAGGCGCAGACTAGCAGTCGGAGTTGATTGTGAATGAGCCTTGCTCCCAAATTGTCAAATTTAGACAGTTTGAAATTAAAAATTGTCATTGCAATCTGTCAAGGTTTTAAAAGGTTTCTCACAACTCCAATTGTTAATTATTAAACTGCTATTAATAAATATTAATTGGAGTTGTGAAAAATCTTTTAAGCAGCAACTAATGTCGTGCACACTTTTGCTATGAGAATGTTATTTATTAATAGTAGTTTAATAATTAACAATTGGAGTTGTGAAAAACCTTTTAAAACTTTGACAGGTTGCAATGACAATTTTTAATTTCAAACTGTCTAAATCTGACAATTTGGGAGCAAGGCTCATTCACAATCAACTCCGACTGCTAGTCTGCGCCTGCTAGATTCACTCGGTTTAGATCCTTCATTTTTTGGTTTAGGTATAGGCACAATTGCTGTGCAATTGCGCGCTGATTGAGCGTATCTCAATTACTACCTCCCAAGGGAAGGAACGTGGGGGTATGTTAACACGGGAATCCCACGTAAAACAGTCATTGTATATGTACAAGGATAAACACTTACAAAATTGAATATTGAGCTCAAATTCTCCCTCCACTATGACAATGAAGCTTCTATACTTCCCTATTTCCAAAAAATGATGGACGTTTCTAATGTTTAAATTCATAAATTTAGATATTATCTAAATTATTGCTTATAGGGTTGCATGCAGCTCAATATATTTTATTTGTTCTAAAAAAACATTTTATTAACTTCAAGCCTTTTCTCCAATAAGAAAATACTGCAGTTATTTTGTTTTTGTTGCCAGAGCCTACCCCATATACAGACATCCATAATAAAATTACATTGTAATGGCAAATAATATTTATAGCGTAATATCTAAGCCATTCAGAAATTATACTTTAATTTGATTACTATGTTCCCTTTGCTGGTGCTATTCCACTTATTAAATCTGCTTACTACGTCTACACAACTAAAATGAAACTCAATTGCTTTACGTTATATTCCTGAGTTGTTTAAATCGAATTTAAAATGGTCATAATTTAGATCTGCAAAATCTTCTAAGTGGAAATGCTTTGACGAAAGAATATTCCGCTTGCTTCTAAAATATCATTATTGATATACCGGCTACAAAACACTAGATATATCATGTTATTTAGCACACATTCAAATATTGGCTTACTTTTTTTAACGAAAAAATGTTACTTGAGTTTTTTGAAGCTTTGTATCCAATGAGTCCATTCTATCGAACAGCATGCGGAAATACCCCACGTATTGTAGTTGATTATAGTCGAAAGCATTAGTAGCTAGGTTAATAATTAATAACACCGGGCTGCCGGTAATATAAGCACGGAAGTTAATGGTAAACTTGTACGTGTATGTTTCTGTGATCTGTATTTACGTATAGTGTCTTGTTTTTTATCGTTGTAGAATTACCTAAATTCAATGTGAATTTCGTTGGTATAATTTTGCTTTTTGTCAATAAAATTAAAATTTTTGATCAGTGTAAATAATAAAACTGCAGTAATATATTTATTTCTAGTCGACGTTTTTTATTGCTTAATATTTTTGCCCGATTAGCAATCCGATTAGCAACAAATAATCATTGAGGATTTGCTACTTTTCTCCAAAAATACATTACCCGCCTCGTATACTGATATACAACTAGTATGTTATCAGATTTAATTGTTTTTACCATTTTGTTATAGCACATCAGTGTATTGAGTTAAAATCTATACACTTAGTTCACTTGGGAAATATTAGATATCCAAATAGATTTTCGGCTATTATTTCTCATTTTCATTTCTGCTTATGAAATATAATAACATATAGTAGTCATTATATTTGACATGCCAAAAAGGTAACCACCAATATTATAATTTTAAATGAACATATGTATGAAACTTCAAAGCGATTCGTTAGATTGACTGTATAACCTCAATTTTCAAGATAATAATTTTCAGTAATTTGTCTTTACTAAAGTAATATATGGTTATTCATGATTAACATGCACACTAGTACACTATAAGTAGTCAGATAAAGGATATCTGGAAAACTGATTTTTCTATAGAATTTAAATAATTTATCCATTAACGATGCGGGAGACGATTATCTAATTTTTCAATTTAATGAAGTTTAGGCCAATTTTATGTAAGATTTAACGTAAAACAGACAAGCTGTATTATAATGGGGGAGGTATACAAGTATTTACTATCTAACCTTATCAATTAATAGTGAAAAATGTGTTTTGATGTTATCGAGATTCCTCAGTTGCATAACTTTCTTGTACTTCAAAATTATACAGTTCTTGGTTAAATAATTGTTACAATCTTAAATGTAGGGGGTGCTTTTTATTAATGACATCAGATAAACAACATATACTTATGTTGCTCCTTTGGGACGTTCATTGAAATCCTGTAATTGGATTATTATTTGAATTTGTTGTTGTCTAAAAACATGTAAAACATCAAAGTGTTTAATTAACAAGTGCTTCAAGTTAAACAAGTGTTTAATTTAATGTATTCTTCGATGAAAATATATTACTAGAAAGAAAAACTTAATGAAAAATTTGACTGGAGTATAAATAGATTTGAACTTAATATACTTACCACTATTCTTCCCTGTTAAGGATAAAGGTCGTATCTGCATAACTGTAAATCTTGAGAAATCAATAAAAAACTAATTGTTATTGAGGCACCAAAAATGTTTTTTGTTTTATATTAAAGTTGTTATTTTATATAAAGTTGTTATGTAAAATAACAACTTTAATACAAAACAAAAAACGCTTTGGATGGGACAATAACAATTTTAGTTTTTTATTGATTTCGCAAAACTTACAGTTATGCAGATACGACCTTTATCCATCACAGGGCAGTATTGTACAACTAAATGGATTTAGAATTCCTATTAGTAAAACCCTTTATTTGGAAATATTTGAAATAGGTCGTTCACGCAGCTCCTGTCCCAGCCATAAATAAAGTTGGCAATCTTGTGCCGTCAAATATTTAAAAAGGAATTAAAATGAAAACGTGAGTTTTTAATAGTATTTTGATTTTTAGTAATTAAGAAATATGATGATAAAGCATTAATCTCCAAATAAAGAAAACTGAACTATTTTGGGATTAATTCTAAATTAAAGATAGAACTAAAAAGATAGAATTTAGTAATTGAACTTTTCTGTTGTTGCATATAAATATTTAAAGATAAATTCATAATTAAGAAGTATTTTTATCTTTTTTACTTCACATAAAAGAAAATCTATCTTTGTTATCTATTTTTATTTTGTTTTGTTTGTTGTTCTTTGGGATATGTTAATTAAAAATAAAGTTGTGTCGTTATCATTTTAAAAATTACTTGTTTTTATACTAATAACTATTGTGTTCCTAAATATAAGGAGCATTTATTTCAATTAAAGGTAAGCAAGTAGTGAGTTGTGTATTTCATCTTTGTTACGATAGCATCTATGTCTGTGTCTAATAGCATTTAAAAAAATAATAAATAATAATTATTGTATTTGTAATTATTAAAAACTTAAATTAAATTAAATTAAAAATTTAAAAGAATATTTAATTACAATTCCACCATTTCAATCTTAGTTTTCAATTGGACAAAAGCTACTATAAAGGAGGTTGCTGTTGTAGTGGTCAGACCTACAGTCAACTAAAAATACATCGAAGCATCTCTGTAGCAAGTCATTTAGTCAGAAAGCAAAACGCATAATAATCAATTTATTTAGTTGTGTACATACAGGTACAGTGAAAAGACATGAATGATCTTTAATAATCTTTAGAATAACAACGATTTGGTTTGAATATAAAATTTTTAGGGATGTTTATTACAGTTTTTTTTTAAGTTGGTAATTTGATTTTGTGTAATTAGGGACGCTGCATTTTTGTGTTGGAGAATATGAAATATAAAAAAAAGAAGATAGCTATTTCGTCGTTGTTTCTAACAGTATTTTGTTTCATGTATGTTTTACGGAATGGGACGTTTCGGCGCGGCCGATTCGGCGCGACCAATTCGGCGCAGGCGGTTCGGCGCAAGGACGTTTCAGCGCGAAGACGACTCGGCGCAAGCCGGTTCGGTGCGAGGACATCTCGGCGCAAAATACTCAATCATAAACTTGACTTTGCTTTAACATAAACCCTCGGAAGAAACTGTAATCCGGTTTATGATAAGTGTTTAAGACAAAAATTAGAATTGTTTCAACGTCTTTTTGCAAACTGTAATTTTGTTTTCACCGACTGAAATCCGTTTATAAATACATAACAATAACTAAAACAAAGATTTGGGAAGATTTTGTTAAATATTTTATTTCCTGATCGTAATCTGACAAACAGATGATTTGGTCACACAAACAGACTTCTTTGAAAATTTGAACAATTCTGCATATTTTTGTGCATGATACGATACGAAAAATAAATAAATCAACCCCCACTTACAAGAGGTGCCTAAACAAATAAACAATTATGCCTTGTCGGAAGGGATTACTGATTTACAGAGAAATATTCCAATATTTCTCTGTAAATCAGTAATCCCTTCCGACAAAGAAGGGATATATAATATTTCTAATAATATTTCCTACTTAATCTTGAAGATTTTCTAGTAAACACCTGTGTGAATGCAATTATTATTTTCGCATTTTTAAGTAATATTATATAACCTTCCGATATTTTTAGTCGTATTAAAAATGTTGTTTAAAAGATAAAATACTCCAACGTGTTGTGTTCTGATGCACAGGTTACAGATTTCTAGTAACTTCAATTTATGTGAAGGTTAAATTATCCGCTACTAGTCTAGATCGAATACATGTATTAGAAAGAGTACAGAAAAACCTAGACAATATGTATAAACGCGTCGAAACGGCCTCGTGCCGAAGAGTCCTCGCGCCAAAGCGTCTCCGCGCCGAAACGTCTTCGCGCTGAAACGGTCGCGCCGAATCAACAGCGCCGAAATGTCCTAGACTGTATGTTTTACGTTTATTTCTCTCCTTTTATGTTGATTTAAGTTGGGTAGTTTTGAATTCGATTCTCTAATTAATCTGAAACCGAAATCTCTTGATTGAAAACTTTAGATAAGTCAAATAGCCAATGATAATTAAATCAACAAAGCGTTGTGTTGACATGTCATTGTAAATTGGAATTTTATTTAATCTGATTTGGGAAATATTACAAGAAATTAACATTTATTAATGTTTGTAGTATATTTATGACTACAGTTTATTGTCAATTGGACATTTTATACGTGCCTTAAATGCAACTACTTTTTCTTGTATTTCACAGTCAGTGCATAATGATTATTGGTTGATTTAACAACCTACTGTAAATAACGAACTTTGGGACCCACAAGTTCAATGTGAAATCCTGCTGGTCCGGAGCAGTGGTTATTTTCCATGGGTACATCCATAAAGCGTGTACACCATGGTGGCAATAAAACATATATAGGCCGTGTTGTGGTCCCTCCAGAACTATATTCTTTGACAGCGTGTAACTGTACGGTGGTTATAAACCATATATAGGGCGTGTAAGAGGCACCTCTCAACATGATTTGTGTACACATGTTTGATTTATGTTATTTTGTATGTGACATATGTATGTCCTTCTGTTCGGACGGGAAGATAAGCGTCCTGCAAAGAGACGTTTGAAATTTTTTATGTGGACCTTACATACGTGTTTGGTCACAAAGTATACGAGTAGCAGCTTTGCATTATTTTATTAATATGAATTGTTTAGTTTAATCAAAAAAATCATTGTTATCGAACTAAATCATAATTTAATTACTGATTGAACTTAAAGCGTATATAGTTAGAATACAGTCAAGATTGTAGTGCAGTAAATAACGAAATAGGAGTATCCGTCTAATATCAGTTTCATTGCGTTCAAATGCATGGTCTTCGTTTAAGCGTATGACGCTTTTGCGCATACCACATTGCACAAATCTTTCCAAAATCAATTTTTAAGTTAGTTTACTTAATCAAATAATCTACGTACATATGTCTTGCTATGTGTGCACTGAGAAAACTGTGAATTTCCTATTACATTATTGTGTTGGGTTATTCTATTTCTCAGCTTTTATTCACTCTGGTCGGGTCTGAACAGTACTCTACATTATAGTAGTATAAGTAGTCAGCCTGTAGACAGTCAAGAGCACACTAAAATTAAGTTTATACTTTATGTATGTGTCCAATTGCGTTTCCCAGGTTAATCTTGCCACTGTTCGTATTCTAACCCCAGATTCTAGGGCCCTATCCTAGAACAATAATAAGATACACTGCTTTCTGACTAATGATTATTTGGACGACCTATGATTAATATGGAACAAGATGCCTATGCCATGTGTAAACAATGGTAATGTCGGATAGGGTATAAGCCTCCAATCTAGTGTTAGGTGCTTTGTGATAGGGGTACCCCTAGAACACCTACTAATTCATTAGGTCGAGTGCTTCGCTACTTTTGTGACATCTGAATCGGTTGTTGAATTTATGCAAATAGTATGTTGTTAACTTACGCATATCAATTTAATAAGGTTAGGTGTGCTAACATTAGGAAAAATGTTTCTTCTCTTTTTTCACCGCGTTATTCAGAAGATTGGCGTTGTGCCCCCATTCTAATATCAGGTACTTTTCTTCATCAAGAGTACTTGCTTGAATCTTGAAGTTGTTCCGATTTTACTTTTTATTGCTGGATTAGCCCGCTGGAAAGATAAGTGTATCCCTCTGGAGTAATTATTCATTTATGAGAGAGTACTTGACACTCTTTTTAAACACCCAATAAAACATTTTTAATAGGTGCCTTTCTCTCCTCGAGTTCATAGGGGGGCGAAATTTCTTTAAATTAGGATAAGGTTTTTGCAAATCGTGTTCGCTGTCTGACACCCTACTTCAAAGTAAAGTATTTGCTGTTATGTATTTAAAAAGAAACTTTAAAAAGAAATGTAGATACTGTGTTCTGTTTCAAAATGGCGGTTACAACATAATATTAAGAATTTAGCTAGATAGATTCGGTTCTTAATTAACTAATTGCAATAATTAAAATTGGAATAATACTTCATGTTTGGCTTTCCTATTACGACATGTATAGCTGTACTACATCAAAACAACTAGTAAAATTCGGCAGCAGCGTAATTAGTTCAAGCAGTTAATAACGTTTATTACATACTTAATCATTAGTTATGATCTGCAAATACAAATAAACAAGAGGTATGTAAGATTTTCCTGATATGAAATAGCCAGTAAGTCAGAATGTCTAATATTCTAAGATACAAACAAACCAATCTCTTTTTAACATTTTGGACTTTTTACTTTAAAATATGTCTTTCTTCGCTACTTTCTAATTAAAATCCGGCCAGTAATTAAGGAAGAGTGATTAAAGCATTTCCAGAGAACAAATTCTCGAAGTATAATCATCAGTTTACCCAAGGCATATGTAAGATACAATCTTGTCATAATTTTAATGAACTGAGCTATGTTGTCTTTGCTCGTTAAAAGCACAACGCCTTCTCCAAGTTCTTTAATTAGAGGGTGCGATATACGGCTCACTAATTTAATTTCTTACGCAAAGTTGCACTGCCGGAATATAATTTTCAGAAGGATTTTCCAATTGGTTAGGTTTTGAAATAAAGGGATTTACTAATACGTTTGTGTCTAGTTTTGCCTCATTTAAGGAACCAGTTTGGAAAGATTCAGACGAAAGGAAATAGGTTTATATTTCTTCTTGTAAATAGACAGAATTATGCCTTATTATAAGTTTTTTGTGTAATACCTGATGTAATATTGAGTTCTTTCATGTAAGAATTATGTAAACTAGACTTACAAAAAAAGAATACCCAAAAAGGATTTTGTTTGTTAAAATATTTTGTAATTTATCAAGAAGAATCCTAATACAAAGTGTACCTTCATTGGAATAACAAACAACTAGTATTACTTCTTTCTCCACTTCTACATCTCTTCTAGATAAATTACATTAGAGATATTCGAGTTATTACTATTCTAAGTTTGCTCAAAGTTGAATGTCTAATTTAATCTCATTAAGTCGAAGAAAATTGGAAATGGGGAAAACCGGTTTGTTCATCACTTGACACAGTTTGTGTTTGACATTCTTCTCTGATAAGCCATCAAAGAAAACAGTAGTCAGACCCTTGCTGTCCGCTGATTTCCAGCAGCAATAGACTTGCCTACGCTTCAGTTTTGTTTGAATCGTGTAGATAAGGTTACTGTTATGAAAAGACATACTTAACGGGATACGACAGATAAATGTGTACAAAAGAAGTTACCTTCACCAAATTAACGCTTAAACGATATACAGTGTGAGTTTCTAACATGGAATAAATTCAGTATACTACGTATACATCTTTTTTCTTTTCGAGAAAACGCTTGGACATGTAAACTAATTTATATATTTTTGGACACACTAAGATTCTGTGACGTTTAACTTAATTTCTTTCTTAAGTTTTTATGCTTGTACATCCCTTTGAAACAAATATCAATCACCAAAAGTATTAAGAGGCTGTCTCCGAGAAACTGCACAAAATTGTTAACAGAAAAAATGTTATGTTCTGCAATTTGCTTCAATTTTTCAGGTAGGATTCTACACCATGGGATACAAAGGCATGATGGTTTTTAGATTTTGCCATAATATGGTAACTAGTGGTGGAAAACTTTTTTTGATATAATATGACTGGCAACTATACTTTAATCCCAAGGTTAAGCATGACATATTATACATTTACAGAATCCTCACGTTGATTTTAAGATGGCGGACGGTGATATTGTTAGTGAACCTGCTCTCTGCAAAATTTGCAATAACAACGATGTTATGAAAAGAGTTAATTGTATTAACTGTGATAGTTACTACCATAACAGCTGCGTTTTCAAATTAAAAACAAAACCAGTAATCCTGGACAGTTTTAAAATAAAATGTTGTGGTGAAACTGCAAATACTGCCAATAAAGGTAACGAACTCAACTTAGATGGAATGACTAAAGATAACCAAGTTGCTATTTTAAAAGAACTACTCGGCACTAAAGATCAATTAATCAAACAGCTAATGTCTAATAATAACCTGCTTGAAGAAAAAGTTAAATTTTTAGAAGGAAAATTAAAATATCCCAAAAACGATGTACAATCTGCAGTGAGTGTTGATAGCGGAACAATACACCGAGGTCGCCGTCCTTCTAAAGTGCAAAATGTAAATGCAAATGATAAAGTGATAGCGCCTATAAACATGAAACCAATGAACCAGCAAATCCTTGATGACAAAATGGTAAATGTTGCAGTACATGAAGCTATGGCAAAATCAGTATTTAATGAAGTAATTGGTCTCACTAAGATAAATTCAAATGATGTGAATATTAAGAAAGCTGAAGGAAGAAAAGAACTGGTGCTGGGATCGAATGTGGATTCTGATATGAGGGGTGGAGAAATTAAAATTTATTTTTATAACTAGGGTACAACCGCAATTTAAAGCGAAAGATATTCTACAATATCTGATTAAAAATAATGTCGATACAAAAACTTGTATTAAATTAGAATCAAAGTGGGATTCTTATAGTTCTTTTAAGGTAGGGGTTACGACTGAAGAAGAAAGAAAATTATATAATTCTAACCTTTGGGGTAATAACATATTAGTCAAGCCCTTTATTAATAAGCGCCGTAGGAATTTTCAAATCGAAAAGACAACGTAATCACAACTGCTGCTAGTCTCTATTCATCTAATAATACTTGTGTAAATGACTCTACAAGTAAAAATTGTAATGATAACTGTAAGTACGTCAGAACTAAATCTGTTTGTACAGGGGCTTTAAATACTGTAAGTAATGATTTTCAAATTTTTCATTTAAACGTACAATCATTAAGAAACAAAATTGACTTAATTGATGCTTTTTTTTATCGATAATTGCATAATTGTGATCTTTGTCCTCATGTATTATGTTTTTCAGAACACTGGATGACTGTTGATGAGCTGGAGTATTGTCAAATTCAAAACTATAAATTAACTTCAAGTTTCTGCAGAAAAAATGGCTATGGTGGAGTTGCAATGTTTGTGAAGCCTAATCTGGACGTCATACTCGTTGATAGAGTAAATAATTTATCTGTTGAAGGTATTTGTGAAATGGCTTGTATTTTTGTCAAAATGATCGATGCCTATATTTCAACTATTTATAACGTACCGGCTAACAATGGAGATAATTTCTTTGGCATACTCTCTGGTGCCCTTCAAATGCTTTTAGTTAAAAGCAAAACCATTATAGTAGCAGGCGATTTTAACATCAATGTACTAAGTAATAGCGGATCAACTGTAAAGTTTTTAAATCTATTAAAAACCTTTAACCTACACTGTACTATTGATACACCTACTAGGGGTAGCAGTTGTATCGATAACATTTTGACAAACATCAAGTCATGTAATTATATCAGTGAGAATATCGCCCCTAACATCTCTGATCATGATCATGCTCAAGTACTTTATATAAAGAACAATAATAATGATCGATCGATAATTAATAAAAGTTGCACTAGGCCAGTTACTCGTTTTGGTCTGTACCAATTCTATTCTCTAACAAGTCAAGTTGACTTCTCATTTATTAATGATAATAATATCAATACTTCTACTAAATGGAACATGTTTATCTCAATATTATATAAAAACCTAAATAACACAATGCCATTAAAATGTTCGGCAACTAAAAACGTGCGCCATGTTGTATGGTTTAATAGCAATTTAAGAAACATGAGAGCCAACTTACACTTGCTTAATGAACTCAAGGATACCAATTCTAGTACTGAATTTCTTGAGTATATAAAATCTTATAAAACTAAATATCGGTGCGCAAAGAAGGATGCTAACGATAGATATATAAGTTCATCTACAAATAAGATGAAAGCCAGTTGGAACATAATTAACTATTATAGTAAAAACTGTCAAAATAAAAATAGATCTACTTCTGATGCTCTATCTCCTACCGACTTTAACAATTTTTTTGCTAACATTGCTGAAGAAACTATTAAGTCTCATAATAATATGCACAGATTGTCTCCTTCGCTTTATCTGAAAAATACCATCACTAATACTAATCGTCCTAAATCTAAATTTAACTTTAATTTTGTTTCTGAAGCAAGTGTCAGATTAGCTATTTCTAAACTTAATAATTCAAATGTTAATGATTATTATGGTTTTAACTCTAAGACTTTCAAATCAATTGTGGATATAATTATCACACCATTAACTAGATTGATTAATGAATCAATTCAGTCTGGCATATTTCCAGATAAATTGAAATTTACTATAATTACACCTGTCTACAAAAAAGGCGATAACAAAATTCCAGACAATTACAGACCCATATCTATTACCCCAATATTTTCTAAGATTGTGGAAACTTTGCTCGCCTCTCAGATATATGAATATTTTGAAGACAATAAACTATTTAATGACAATCAATTTGGCTTCCGCCAGGATAAATCTACTATTTCTGCCTTAATAAATTATACTTCTTTAGTTTCATCAGCATTTGAAGAAAATGATTTTGCTAAATCAATTCTCTGGGACTTTACCAAAGCTTTTGATTGCTTATCACATGAAATCTTACTTAAAAAACTAAATGATTATAATTTTGATCAAGTTTCTGTAAACCTAATAGCATCCTTCTTATCAAACCGAACTCAAATAACCAAATTCGATAACAAGTATTCAAAACCATTAGTTGTAAATGCAGGAGTGCCGCAAGGGTCTGTCCTTGGACCATAGCTATTTATTATATTTATTAACGATATATTTGACAATGTTTTAACTTCAAACTTAATTCTGTATGCAGATGACACAATGTATTGGTAATAATATACAAACTATTAATGAAACTATTTCTTATACCGAACAATTTATGAAGAACTGGTGAGATGCTAACTGTCTCTGTATTAACCACACAAAAACAAATATATTAACCCATAGCTTAAAAAGTGTCTCCAACGAACCAACATCTAGCATTAAACTCTTGGGTGTTATGATAGATAAAAACTTAACCTGGCATGATCATGTTGACATGTTGGCAACTAAGTTGTCTAAAGCTATATACCTTATAAGAAGACTTATTGTATGGGGTCATGCAAGTTGTGCAGATAAAATATTTAGTTTACAAAGGAAAGTTATTAGAATTATGGATGGCCTGGGATATAGAGATGATTGCAGAAATTCTTTTATTAAATTTCAAATTCTAACTTTTCCATCTGCTTTTATACTTAGAACTCATGTTTATATACACAAAAATTCAACTGCTCTTTTTGATACTCATGCAAATTTCCATAATTATAATACTAGAAATAACCAGAACTTGCGTTTGCCATATCACCGTCTACATCGCTCCAGATTGGGTTTTAATTACATTGGATTGACGCTTTATAACCATTTATCACTTCAATCTAGATCTAAAAATCTTAAGCAATTTCAGGTAACAGTTTCCGGCTTTCTGGAAAACAAAGCTTATTACTCTGTGTATGAATTTATTAATGATAATAGTGTAAAACTTTTATTATAGTACTATTACTAATTAGTGAAATTAACTACTATTTATTTACTTGTACCTAGTATTTAATCTTGACAAATGTAAGCAGAGCACCTGTACACAACATGATAATAAATATCTTATCTTATCTTATCTTATCTAGTTGAATAACTTTCTCTTTGCACCATCTTGATCCAAACATTCCCTGGAAAGTTCAACGGCGTTTGTAGAGACTTGATTTCCAGATATGCTTGGAGAGGGAAATAGACGTAACAGGAGAAATTATAAATATGTACAACAATAGAGAAAATATGTATACAATTATACAACAATTATACAATAAATTATACTTCTACGCAAAGTTAACATTTAAACCTTTACCGCCCTGCTATGCCCAGCTTATCAATATAAAAGTGATGTCTTCTTCGGTCAGTAAGGCCTTTATGGGTTAATGAGTCATCCTTGAAAGTTTGAACAAAATTGGACACAATTTTTTTTCTGTTTCCATTCAAGGCAAATTTATTTCAATTTCCCGGAGACACTCTCTTAAAATCTTCGCTAATTAATTAATTACATTATTAGTACATTAGCAAAATATTTCATTTTTATTAATTCCTACAATAAACATAAATTGTATATTTATTAACAACCACTACCAAAATTGTTTTTCACTACTTGATGTTTTATAGGCATCTACGATGAATCTTAATGAATGCTTGCTAAGGTAAACTTGATTTAATTATTAAATGAGACTACAAAAAAATTGTTATCTTTAAACACATTTATGTTTCACTTACAAATTATTTGTTGTTGATAACTGTGATACAAACTACATAAACAAATCCATAACAACCAGGACATTATAGTCGGGCGTTATAATCTATAACGCCTATTATCGTTTACTTTGCAATCGGAGCCGGCATTACGTTCAATATTAATTTGGATCATTTGATCATTAGGCCAGAAACTGTATGTTTGCTTACGAGTGAGTTGCGACACAACAAATAACGAGTATTTGGAACGTAATTTCTCGGCGCGTGATCCATGAATTTTTTTGTGTCGAATTTCTTAGATAAAATTAATCATTTATTATTTAGATGGCATGTGCTGTTAGGACTTGGCTACTACTATTTATTATTACTTTTAATTGTTAAAGTTCTTTCTGGTAAATAAGATTTTATTAAATCAACAGCACTAACTTCGAAACCATACCAACGTAATTTGGCACAAGCGAGGTCATGATTAATAGTATCAAATGCTTTAGAGAAATCGAGTGGTATTAAAGCAGTAACCTGTTTCTTATAAGTTGCATTGATTATATCGTTCATGACAGTAGCTAGAGCATTAACAGTACCTTATCCACCCCTGAAGCCAATCAGGTAATAACGAGTGCTCGTTGAAAAATAATAGATCTGTTTGTATAAAATTTTTTCAAATATTTTGGAAATACAGGGTAGTATACTAATTATACGTAAATCAGATAATGATATAGGATTTGTAGTTTTAGGCAAGGGAAGGCCTATAGCACCTTTCCAAGCTAAAGGGAAATAATTTGATTCTAAGCAACAGTTAATTATATGCGTTATAAATTTATCAATAAACGGACTACAGTACTTTAACATAACTAGAGAAATATTATCAGCACCAAGTGCATTCGATTTTAAACTGTATAGTATTTTATGTACAACTGTAGTTAAAAAAAACTTGAAGGTTTGCGATGTTTAATTTTTGATTATTTAAATAATATTGAATTTTGTATTGCAATTGTTTGATGTAGACTGAACAAATGAATTAAAATAATTCCCAATTAAATTTGGATCAGATAAAGTATTAGGAATGTCACGACTATTATTAAATCTTATATTAAGATCAGTCAAAGCACTCCATAATCCCTGAGTATCTTTATTCTTCGTAATGGTAGTAAGCCCTACTTGGAAAATAATCTAGAGTCAAATCATGCTTTTTGGTGAAACTTCTGCTTAAGCAAGTAGATAATAACACAACGTAGGTAAGTGAATTATAATTCATTTTTATTTACTTAGATTTACATGCCAGAAAACATAGTTTAACTGAAACCTGATTTACTTAAAATAAATATCACGATACCCTCTCCTCTCGCCTTGCTTCACCACAAACTAAAAGCAGTTGCAATTTACTTAAATAAAATTTATACAGTTAGTAGTAGAAGACACATATTATAAAATCCTCCAGGCTGGAAGTTAATACGAAGCATGGTTATCAACTGGTCTTATTTGCCACTAACAACACTTTATATGCAAAAGTTTTCCAGAAGCGTTATTTGCAATTTTCCGGTCTTTCTTAGCAAAATACCGGTACAGGTTTTAATCTTTGTTGTTAAATTTGAAAGATCTGGTTTTGAACTGCCTTTCTTAATAATTTGTAATTTCTCTCCAAAACTGTATGCGGAAAATTCCTTATTAATAATTTACAAACTGAACAAAAAATCGTCCCGATTCGGCTATATCGAAGGTACTCGAACCTTTCACCGAAGCAGTTGAATTTGCAGTCGTGACGATAATGCAATTTTAAATTTGCATACAGGCAAACTAAATAGAACTATTTGTCTTTAAAAAAATACAACTTATAAATTAAAATAATAAAATGCGACAAAATACAGTCTCATTCGCAGATTTACATTACTTAAGTAACACTAAATCGAACAAATAACCAAATTATAATAAATAAACATTTGGGAACGAAACACAATAAAAATAACGACCAAACAATGTTAACAGCATCCGTCTACTATAACACCCCACGCTCGCTGATTCACGCCAAGGTTAAGAGAAGAGCATTTGTAAGCAGTACTTATATGAAGTGTATGTATCACATTTGAATCGGTATTACCTTTCCGTGCAAGTTTAATGAGCCTAATTTAAAATAGTACTCTAAATAATTATACTTTTCGCTGTACAGAGTTGATATTGAGCTTTAATTTGATAAATATTTCAATTTAAATAAACGATAACCATAATTTTACAAAAGTATTTTTGTTAGCATTGTTTTTATTTTTAATAAATTCTCAAGGAAAGCATTGCTTCCATTGCTTCCATGGACCGCACGCCACTGATGTCAAGGCTGTTGGATAAAAGCCAGATAGGAAACGGAAACTTGATATGTATCTATTTATGATAAATACTTTTAATAAAATAAGGAAAAAGAAACAAAGAAGTTATCCGGTTTTCGAGAACACTATATGAAATGAGAACACTAACTGCAAAAAAAGCGCCTTGTTTCAGTTATCGGTGTATTGTCAAAACAGAGTTTTAAGACATTGCGAAATGGTTTTGTAATAATTATTGAAAACTGATTCAAACTGAAAATAAACCTTAATCGGAAAATATTTTGTAGATATTGTTTAACTGAGTATAATTTCATATTGAAATCTGAAATCGATCTTATGCATAATATAATGATTTAATAAATAATTAAAAAAGGCTTCATTCTTAATTTTTGATGGTTTTCAAAAAGAAGTCTTTTGAAAATTTCATTTCTATTTCAGTTCAGATAAATTAATTCCATGTTCAAGAATTGTTTAAGAGTTGAGCGCCACCACATTTTTGACAAAGATTTTCAAATTTTCTTTTATTGTTAATATTTATATTTAAAAAGCAGCATTGATATCATTCAATAGAAAGCCCAGTGTTCCACTTTTACATGCCAGTGGTTCATATTTTCGTTACAAGGGTATGTAATCTTGGTATAAATAATGCCAGGGGACCAGTACAATAAAATCTACATCTTTTGACTGCCTAAATATTAACTGAGAAATAACCTTTCACCTGGCAAAATTGAAAGGAAAAATCCTATTTAAATAGTTTTTATTAATTCTTTAAGTTTTTTTTGAGCTAGTTAAATTCTACGACAAAACGGTTTCTGTCAACAGACCAAACAGAACAGCTCACCTAATAACTCATAAAAAATATGGCAATACGAATATCACCCTTTTCTAAAGTCATTAACTTTACCAAATAATGTTATACTTAATCCTTTTTAGATTTTAAATTTTTGAATGGTTGATTTAATGGAAGAAACGAGATTTAATGAACGTATTATAGAAACGAGATTGTAAAATGACTTATAGTAATCACTACTAATCTATCAACTTATCATTCATTATTATTATTATTATGATTATCTGTCATTATCAACATTCAATAATCTCAGGCCCGAAAACTTTTTTCCCGAATTCAGACTCGATCTCATGCAGCCTTTGCTTAGGCAGATTTGAATGAATTTTGGCCCGATTACATTTTATAGCTTATTTACCCATCATAAAGCGATATAAGCAAAATCATACATAGTGTTATGATTTATAAAAGGTCAATAAAAAAAGAAATATTTATTGTTGTGAAAAATAAACCCTCCAACACTTGATGGAAGATGAAAGGTTATAAATTCCAAAACAAATCTGTTATTGTTGAAATTCATAAACACCAAATCATGGTAAAATAGTCTGAAAATATACACAACTAAATATCACTTACTTTAAAAAAATAATAATTTTTCGGTTATAATTTCTAAATTGGAAAACAAGTTCCAGATATGCATGAGACAAAATCAGGCGGGTCGCTAATTAATTAGGAAGCTATTTAAATTATATTTGTAAAACGTTGTTAATGGACCAGACACAAATAAATACACAAATAAATCTCTTTTTAAACATTTAAATGAATAATTTTATTTATATACACTGAAAAGAAATAGAAATTTAAAATTCCATGAAGAGAAAAGAAAACAACTATTAAAATTCAAAATTAAAATTAAAGAAAATCAAATTAAATCTCGGTGTCAAGTAAATTTAACAAAATAAGAATTAAGACACGTTCTATTCTCTTTGTCCTTTTTAATTACTATTTAATTAATCCCAAGATCCTATCAAACAAAAATTACATAAATTCTGACACCAAAATCATGAATATAAACTAACATTTAACATTTTAGCAGAATGCTTTTTTTTCACGACGTAAAGAAGCTACAATAAAATTTCTCAATTCCTTATACCGGATCCAGTCAGAGGCGGATTTAGTACGTTTGTATTTTCTAAGGCACTGTCACGCTCCCTCATAATTACCTTTAGGTTATCGGTACCCAGGTTTAGGGGCATTCAAGTGAAAAACCGATAAAAAAAGGACATGAGAATGGAGATTTTGTTATCAACATCGGATTCTCGAAGCAAAATATATCTCAAAATTGAGAACAACAATTTGCCATTTATGAAAGTTTCTCATTTTTTTCATCGAAAATGGCGCCAGATAGAAAAAAAATCCTTAGTTTTACTCGATGAATACGAAAAAACATTACAGACCGATTTAAAGCGATTTTGAAAATTTTCATCATTTTAGGTTATAATTAATATTGTTATTAACCCATATATAGGCAACACCTATAACAGTAATTTTCAAAATCGCTTTAAATCCGTCTGTAATTCATTCATGTAATTTTTTTCATATTCATTGAGTAAAAATAAGCATTTTTTACTCTATCATTTTTTTGACCGGCCTTTCTAAGTTGCGCCAATTTTTGGATCTAGCCGGTGGTTGAGTTCAGAAAGAATGACCCATATATATTTTGATTATTTCTTTTATTTGATGCCTTACAAAAAAACCCAATTAAATTATTAGCTATTTTAATGGATGTAATAAAGGTTTTAAGATAAAATGGCTATAGTATAGCATTCCAATACAAACAATATTTAAATAGCTATAAGTAATCGTGCAAAATAAATTTCTGTTCATCACATTACGGATTAAGCAAATAAGAAAGGGGTAAAAAAGTCTAATAACTTTCTAAAATTTAATAAAACATACACATGTGAAAGAAACTTAAACTATAATACTCGTAACAGTCACGCAATCAAGTCTTACCATTTTACAACACGACATTTGATTTGCATGCATGAATTTATGAACCATTCCGTTTCATAGTAAAGTTCTAAGATTTCCTGTAATTTCGTATCTTCTATCTTGATAAGTATTATTTTGTTGTCAGATTGTCATAACTACTAGTTTTCGTCTTGAATAATATCCCAACTCCGTTGGTACCGAATTACGACATTACGTTTTTATGCTGACAATGTCCCGACAAAAAAAGTAGTACTGTAATATTTTTAATATAATTTTTCTATTTAATAATAGATAACTAAATAAAAACTAAAAAGAAGCAAAATTACAGTAGGTATAACTATGTCGAAAAATTTATTACACAAAATTGTTTCAAAAATGAGATACAAGTTGCCTATTTAAAGAAAGATTTTAAATTGTACGTATACCTTGTCTCAAAATTAGGAGGAGTAGTTGAGACAGTTTACACAGCTCAATAGGAAACATTTAACGGGAAATTTGATCACATTACTACATACAATACACGTTATAAACATTACAGATTACATACAGTGAAAACAGAGTCAAAGATTGTTGGCAGCCCTTCCAAAAAGTGACCAATAAAAATTCATTGGCCTCACTAATAGTCCGGTCAAAATAGACGAAAAAATAGTGGTAAGTTTACATTAATTCGCATAGAGCTGAAAATTGGTACAGGTCTTAGGTACACTATTACAAATAAAATTTTAAAAATCCCACCGATCCTACGTCTACTAAAAAATTTATTCAAGGTCAAAGTCAAAAGTATCGGTTTTTGCATTTTTTTCGTGAACAGTAAGTGTTATTATAAAAATATGTCAGACAAAAGTTGTAGATCATGCAATTATCTACAAAAATCGGTCTTATACTTTTTGTCCTACGAATCACCATTCCTGACATATCGCGATTCTAAAAGTTGAAGAAGTCGTATTCTACATAATCTGCACACATTTCCGCACCACCTGTGAGATAGTGAACTTGACGCATTTTTTTAACGTGGTTTCCCCGGTAGGCATACTCCACGATCTATTGTGAATCAGTTTTATTAAATAATATTCAAAAATATTCTATTATGTAACTAAAAAATGGTACTATTGGAAATGATTAAAGTGGCACGAATTATTGTTGATTTCGGGTAAATTTAAGTCAGACTGATAATCTTCAAATGCTACTTCAACAGTAATGCCTTCTTCGCTTTCTTCTTCTTCTTGCTGGATATCTGTTAATTGTTCTACAGTAACATTTTTGGCTAAGTCATCAGAACGAGACCGAGCTATCTTCAGAATAGATTCTTTAAATTCAAGTGTAGCAGCTTTATAAATTTTACGACGAACATTCTGCGCTTTTTTTTCAACCTCTTCATTCACTTCATCGCCACAAAATAAGCATTATTTGTTAAAACAAGAATCTGATTCATTTATACGCGCTCTAGTATGAGGTGGACTAATTGTAGATGTACTGGCTTGTTCCATCTCGTGCTGTCTTTAAACTGCAGGAATAGTACTCTTCCGAGTGTACATTTTACGACACTGCACATTAATTGTCACAGATTTCTTGTCTTTCAGGTATTCAAGAAACCCATCATTTCTTTCAACACTTGAATCAATCAAAGTCTTCATTCCACGGTTAACAACAACAATTTCACTTTCAGTCAAAGGTTTACTACAAATAAAGCAAAATTGCGACATTTTTGAAAAAGTATTAAACGGTACAAATTGAAATAAGAAATATTATCAATAAGCACGTGTATTCACTGCAAAGGAACGTTCAACACTAAAAGTACTTCGAGACGGCGTAAACGTGCATATTGCAACATTCTTTTTAAAATAATAACCAAAAATGCTGTTTAAAATCGTCTATTAATAAAGCTTAGTTCAGCTTCATTTCGTTACAAAGTGCAACGTCTTGCTGGTAGATGGCGTTGCCAAGTGTACACTGAAAGTTAAAGGAAGTCACTATCTTTAAGGAGATTTGGTGGCTTTGGTAATTAATGATGGCACTTGTTCTCCAAATTTGACTAATTTCTCCTAGTTGAATTATTGGTTTCGTTTTTGGTATAAATTAGATCTAGTGATCTGTGCTTTCACAAGACTATACGTTGGTCTCACAGCTTTATTCTAAATGAATTAAACGCCAGTAGACCCTATTTGGTCACTGTAACAACCATTGTATCTTCTCTTAATACGTGAAGAGTCGAGTGTAACCTTCGTTTAATTATAGTCCATTTAAGTGTATTTAGTTTTCTCTTTGTAAAAGTTTATCGGTTCTATAAAATGCATTAATAGAACTTTTGTTCTTTTATTTATAAATTATAGGATACTGTCCATTAAGAAATAACCAAAGATGAACTACCAATATTTAAGAAAATGGCTAGCAAATAGTGAAACACCGGGAAAGTAATCAATGAAAATTTGAATTAATTGTAGTTTGGAACATTTATTTGACTTATTCGTTTTATATTTAATTCAATTGGCATCCAAGAACATCTTCAACCTAACTTTAGAATTTGTACCCCATTTATAAGTTCGGTGGCAAAATATGTACTACGTTAAAAATGAATTATAGAAAACGAAGCAAGTAGTCTAATTTATTGTTTAATATTAAAAATAAAAAATAATCGACATACTATCTGCCATACTATCAAAAAATATAAGGAAATCTTTTACATTTGTAATCTAATTTAATCATTTTTCTATTTACATCAGAAATAATTTCTATTTTGCAGTGGTTTGTTTCTGGTTAATATTAAATTTGTGACTGCTATGACTAGTGTAAGTTCATGTAAAACAAATCTTTGAATTTCCGGTTGAACGACTTTTTTGTTTTAGGTTCTTTAGTATATTTCTTAATCAGGAAAGAAGCTTTCGATTATGCTATTTGGGTTATCTTGCAACTATAAAAAAGATGTTTTTTAAAGAAAGGTACGTAAATGATTTTAATAAATTTCAAAATGCTGGAAATATTGTTATCGATGTACGAAATGTGACTTGTGAAAGACATTTTATAAAAATTAAAAGGTAAAAGTTTTAATT
Source organism: Agrypnus murinus (assembly GCA_929113105.1). NCBI lineage: Eukaryota > Metazoa > Arthropoda > Insecta > Coleoptera > Elateridae > Agrypnus > Agrypnus murinus. Next base: position 6,239,136 of record OV816024.1, read on the forward strand.
TAAAAAAATATATTTATATTTGTATTTTATGATTTAATTTATCAAACAAGAATTTTTATCCAATATTTTTTGCTTTGAATAATTTGATAATCTATTATCAGATTGCCTTTATATTTAAATTTTTCAATCTGATTAGTATTCTAAATACTACACGTTTCAAAATCAGTCCCTTTACTTTTTCGTTTGTTTGGTATAAAAGAGATTAGCCTAATGCGTTTATAAAACATTTACCGCGCGCATTAAACGAAATCTCATAAATTTTTTTCAGCGCGATACATAAATAACCCTTGCATATTAGTTTTCCATACTTTTACAAAATGAACGTAGACGTATAGTTTAAAATCCAGGTTGCAACTGGCTTGAATGTGATGTTGCAATTTTAGTCTGAAAGTCAATTTCCTGCTTCCTCTGCTTAAGCCAAACCCACCATAATTTCGTGTCAGGGAGAAGTCAGTGATGTCAGAATCAAGCCGCTGTTGCTGTTTCCCCTTACGGGCCGTAGCTCCTACCATGCCCACCCGGCGGGCTATCTTCGGCCGCACTCGACCGACGGCGACAGCGTTCGTTGAAGTACATGCATTATCTTATCTCTCCAAGCTATTTTAAAAATTATTATTTACTCAGCGAATTATTTATAATACAATGTTGAAAAGAAATTGAAAAATTTAATAAAATATCCACATTGCATATTAATCGTTAATTTTAATATGAAAACAATGGTCACTCAAAGTCGATATAACAAATTAATTTTTAATTATTAATATGTATTTCATATCGATAAACGAATTGTTATAAATCTAATAAAATGTTATTGTTCAATGGAAACCGTGAGAAAGTGGTGATTTCTTCCATCAGGAGAAAAACGTAAAGAATGTTTCTCTTTACGTTTAGTTAGTTAATAGAATGTAAACCAGGAATTAATTAAGAAAGTTAACCTCCAATAAAATAATTGCGGACAACTAATTTTGGCAAAATAAGGCAGAACATTTCTTTACACTTCCAAAGGGTATGGGATAAGATACACATTACCCACGGAAACAAGAAAAATGGAAATTTTGCTGGTTTCTCGGAAAACGTCAACTTTCTTTTCTCTATAATTATGACAACTGAAAACTCTTACTTTCAAATGAAAAACATATCGTATTTACAAAATAAATCTATACAATATTGAATGCGTTAAATAATAAAATTAACCAACTAAACGAACAGAACTACTTTTAAATGCAGCATTTTTAAATGCTTTATGTTGATAGTTCACAATTTAAATAATTCAGAGAAAATTGTACGTACTACTTAGGCAATTTGAAGCATTTGTTAATTAACTACCATAAGATGCATAAGATTAGCATATCAAAATTTAATATCAGAATTTAAATGTATCAACTGGAAACCCAAAAATATTAGAACACAACAAACCGAGTAGTATGCGCGCAAATGTTAAATCAAACGATATTCAATGAGGCATCTAATAAATCGAATTCTTCTAATTCATCAACACTACAAAGACGTAGCTCACTTTTTTCTGAAGTCTCATACTTGTACAAGTATTTAGATGACATACGAGTCAAGTGCTTTTCTTCAATGGCCATGGTCAATGCAGTTTCGTTCTTAGCTTTCAATGCTGACTTAACAACGCATATTGCATTGACCGTTGAAGGATCAAGTCTCTTGCGTTTTTTGGTGACAATGTCAGTTAACATGGAAAACACTCTTTCTGCATCGGAATTTGAGTTAGGAAAAGATCTTACGGTGTTAACAAATTTCAACAAATTGGGATACCTGGGCACTTCGTTTGGTTCATTTTGCGAAAGAACACTTTTCCAAAAGTTATCAAATTTTAAATTAATAAGTCTTGCTTTCTCTTTTTCTGAAAAATCTAAAGGTAACGAAGACCATTCTTTTTTCAGACCATGAATGTCGAGATTACCAATCTTTGTTGCTACAAATTCAATGCTTTCGAGGGAAAGAGTCCTGTTTGACGAAGATAGTGCCGTAGTTGGTTGAAGGGCACTCAACTTAGCATAAAACTCGTCATCGAAAGGTAACCTTTTACAAATACCCTCTGCGGCAGCAATACAAAAGTTGAGACAGTTTTTTCTAATGATTTCAACGATCTCAGATTGAGTTCCCAAGTTGTTTAAATACAAATTGCATTTTGGCCCACAATCAATTTCATAAAGAGGTAAGTGATTTTCGTGTGAAGAAAAGCACACCTTCCGAATCGAAGTTATGTCCTTAGAAAGGTCTGGCTTTAAGAAATGTCTCAGCACCCCTTGTAACAATTTAGCCGATTCCATTTGAAGTGCACGAATTCGTGTTTCTTCGCTTTGAAATTGCAGATTAAATCTATCGAACTGCTCCAAAACATAGTCGAGAAAGTAAAGATAGGCTTTCATGTCTGGTTTTTGCATCATAGATAGCAGATGTTCACCCGATTTCTTTTTATCATTCTGAATATTTACTAACAGGAAATGGAGCAACGCATCCCAATTTTCCAATATTCGTTCTATGCAAGCACGACGAGATAACCACCGCGTTTCACATAGTCTAACAATCTTCCGATGAAATTCCGAGAAGCACTCTTGAAATTCTTGAAATATTGCAGTCCGTTTGCTGCTGGTGTTAAAAAACTCGCGATTTTTCGAATGAGTTTTTCGCATTCGTCCGGAATCGCATCACAAGCGCCGTTAGCAATTAATGCACAAGAATGGCAAGGACAAGGCATAGTAATCAATCGCGGACATTTTTCTCGTAGCAACCTACTGAACACCGACCTCATGACGCTTGCATTATCGCACGCAAAAGCAACAACGTTAAGCATGGGAATTTGGAGTTTGTTCATCTCATTCCTCAACGCTGCAAACAGATTCTCAGCACTAGTGTTCGTTGCGTTGAGATTGATTAATTTCACTAATTCCGTCTTGACATCTAAAGACTGAGGATCAATGTATCGGACAAGAAAAGTCATCCATTTTTTAAGAGTTAAATCTGACGATTCATCTATAAAAATGGAGAATGACGCGTTTTGCAAAATGCTAACAACACGATCAGTCGCAACGGGGCTCAAGACGTTCGTTATGATGGCTTTGGTTTCATTTCGGCCCATTTTCATACTTTGCACAACGTTGGGATCTTGATCGACTTTCTGAAAAAAATCGAGGAATTGTTCAGCAACTTGAAGAGGAATGTTATGTTGAGCAATTAAAGCTGCGTATCGAATCTCAGCGATATGTACCTTATCGTCGAACGAAAATGATGAATCTTCGTCCGATAAATTATTTAGAAAATGTTCAACTGCAATGCCTTGTTTTTTACACTCAGCTAAGTGAGTTACAGAGATGGCATGGCGTTCTAATTTGGAAATTCCTCAACTTAATGATATGCCACAAACAGCACATTTACACGAATAAGGATCTTCTGCAACCTCTCGAAGCCAAAACTGAAACCTACTATCGCTCAACCATTTTTTAAGAAATTTTTGTTTATACGAATCTTTAGCCTGTGTACTGACCGCCGAATCGCCACTTTTCGCATGGAATTTAGCGTGACTGGTCACATGACCACTACCACAAGAAAATTCTTTGTTGCATATAATACACCCTAATCGATATATATTGCCCTCGACTTCGCGAATCCATCATTTCGACTGCTCGTCAGTAAGCCACTTTTGCACAAAAGATTGTGGTTTGCGTTTTTTCTTTGGAATTTCACACAAAGAATCGGCCATTCTAGCGATAATAATAATTCTAGCCTAATATTGACCTTTTCTTTAATAGAAAATGTATACTAATATACATATATGTGTACCATTAAGAATATTATATACCATGACTTGACGTAGATTCGAAACTTAATCTAAATGTAAGTATATACAAGAAAATTAATTAACAGTAGTAAATAAACTAAAATAAAAGAACTCTTAAAAAATGGATGACTTTTCTTGTCCGATACATTGATCCTCAGTCTTTAGATGTCAAGACGGAATTAGTGAAATTAATCAATCTCAACGCAACGAACACTAGTGCTGAGAATCTGTTTGCAGCGTTGAGGAATGAGATGAACAAACTCCAAATTCCCATGCTTAACGTTGTTGCTTTTGCGTGCGATAATGCAAGCGTCATGAGGTCGGTGTTCAGTAGGTTGCTACGAGAAAAATGTCCGCGATTGATTACTATGCCTTGTCCTTGCCATTCTTGTGCATTAATTGCTAACGGCGCTTGTGATGCGATTCCGGACGAATGCGAAAAACTCATTCGAAAAATCGCGAGTTTTTTAACACCAGCAGCAAACGGACTGCAATATTTCAAGAATTTCAAGAGTGCTTCTCGGAATTTCATCGGAAGATTGTTAGACTATGTGAAACGCGGTGGTTATCTCGTCGTGCTTGCATAGAACGAATATTGGAAAATTGGGATGCGTTGCTCCATTTCCTGTTAGTAAATATTCAGAATGATAAAAAGAAATCGGGTGAACATCTGCTATCTATGATGCAAAAACCAGACATGAAAGCCTATCTTTACTTTCTCGACTATGTTTTGGAGCAGTTCGATAGATTTAATCTGCAATTTCAAAGCGAAGAAACACGAATTCGTGCACTTCAAATGGAATCGGCTAAATTGTTACAAGGGGTGCTGAGACATTTCTTAAAGCCAGACCTTTCTAAGGACATAACTTCGATTCGGAAGGTGTGCTTTTCTTCACACGAAAATCACTTACCTCTTTATGAAATTGATTGTGGGCCAAAATGCAATTTGTATTTAAACAACTTGGGAACTCAATCTGAGATCGTTGAAATCATTAGAAAAAACTGTCTCAACTTTTGTATTGCTGCCGCAGAGGGTATTTGTAAAAGGTTACCTTTCGATGACGAGTTTTATGCTAAGTTGAGTGCCCTTCAACCAACTACGGCACTATCTTCGTCAAACAGGACTCTTTCCCTCGAAAGCATTGAATTTGTAGCAACAAAGATTGGTAATCTCGACATTCATGGTCTGAAAAAAGAATGGTCTTCGTTACCTTTAGATTTTTCAGAAAAAGAGAAAGCAAGACTTATTAATTTAAAATTTGATAACTTTTGGAAAAGTGTTCTTTCGCAAAATGAACCAAACGAAGTGCCCAGGTATCCCAATTTGTTGAAATTTGTTAACACCGTAAGATCTTTTCCTAACTCAAATTCCGATGCAGAAAGAGTGTTTTCCATGTTAACTGACATTGTCACCAAAAAACGCAAGAGACTTGATCCTTCAACGGTCAATGCAATATGCGTTGTTAAGTCAGCATTGAAAGCTAAGAACGAAACTGCATTGACCATGGCCATTGAAGAAAAGCACTTGACTCGTATGTCATCTAAATACTTGTACAAGTATGAGACTTCAGAAAAAAGTGAGCTACGTCTTTGTAGTGTTGATGAATTAGAAGAATTCGATTTATTAGATGCCTCATTGAATATCGTTTGATTTAACATTTGCGCGCATACTACTCGGTTTGTTGTGTTCTAATATTTTTGGGTTTCCAGTTGATACATTTAAATTCTGATATTAAATTTTGATATGCTAATCTTATGCATCTTATGGTAGTTAATTAACAAATGCTTCAAATTGCCTAAGTAGTACGTACAATTTTCTCTGAATTATTTAAATTGTGAACTATCAACATAAAGCATTTAAAAATGCTGCATTTAAAAGTAGTTCTGTTCGTTTAGTTGGTTAATTTTATTATTTAACGCATTCAATATTGTATAGATTTATTTTGTAAATACGATATGTTTTTCATTTGAAAGTAAGAGTTTTCAGTTGTCATAATTATAGAGAAAAGAAAGTTGACGTTTTCCGAGAAACCAGCAAAATTTCCATTTTTCTTGTTTCCGTGGGTAATGTGTATCTTATCCCATACCCTTTGGAAGTGTAAAGAAATGTTCTGCCTTATTTTGCCAAAATTAGTTGTCCGCAATTATTTTATTGGAGGTTAACTTTCTTAATTAATTCCTGGTTTACATTCTATTAACTAACTAAACGTAAAGAGAAACATTCTTTACGTTTTTCTCCTGATGGAAGAAATCACCACTTTCTCACGGTTTCCATTGAACAATAACATTTTATTAGATTTATAACAATTCGTTTATCGATATGAAATACATATTAATAATTAAAAATTAATTTGTTATATCGACTTTGAGTGACCATTGTTTTCATATTAAAATTAACGATTAATATGCAATGTGGATATTTTATTAAATTTTTCAATTTCTTTTCAACATTGTATTATAAATAATTCGCTGAGTAAATAATAATTTTTAAAATAGCTTGGAGAGATAAGATAATGCATGTACTTCAACGAACGCTGTCGCCGTCGGTCGAGTGCGGCCGAAGATAGCCCGCCGGGTGGGCATGGTAGGAGCTACGGCCCGTAAGGGGAAACAGCAACAGCGGCTTGATTCTGACATCACTGTTCTCCTGTAATATCTCATGGGTAATGTGTAAAGAGCGGAAAATATGCAATGTGCATTTTATGATGTTGATGAAATAAGAATTATTTGTAGATTCAATTAAAATGCCTAAAACCTAAAATTTAAGGCTTTAATATTATTGTTTATTGTATATTTTATATCAATAAATGCGAAACTCCGTGTAATGCCATGTAATAATAATAATGCAACAATGTAACATAACTGTATACATCGGTGTATACATAAAATAAACTTGATGTTGATGAAATAAATAATAGAAACAAAATTTAATTTATGATTTGATTTATTGAAATTTCCTTATTCTTATAACAAATAAGTTTTTACTAATAATATTTAGTTATTACTAGTTAGTTAATAGTATATTATATACATATTTGTTGCATTTTTTTTGTCGAAACCCATGCGTTTTTGTCAAATTTCGTTGCATTTAAATGTGCATATGTTTTCTTTTTGCCTTGCATTTTTCCGCTCTTTAGTAATGTGTATTGTGGTTACAAAATTCACTTGGTATTGTTATGTCTGTTTGTGTTGGTGAATATTTCACCATTTACAACATAATCATGAATAAAGTGGTTGGTGTATTTTTGCATACGAAACAATGGAACATTTATTTACGTTTAAATTTAGGCGATTAGCTTTACACCAATCACATAGAAAGTTAATGTTAGACTGCAAATATAAGCAATCATTGATATCTCGTACTTGATGATATATTTTTAAATCGTCAGCAAATAATAGTTTCTCGCAGTGTATAGATTGATGATGATGATGAATACCACGTAGACACGTCCATTCGTGACGGGTATCTTGGAATACGTTCTGCTTGGTTCGGACATCTTGTATCCCTACCCTCTGGCGTTTAATGTCATGCGTACCTTGCTATCTCTCTCTCTCTCTCTCTCTCTCTCGCTCTCTCCTTCTCACTCTCTCCTTATCATCTATTAGAGAGGACGCATTAAAGAGTCTTCTCTCTCTCAATATCTCCTCTCTCACTCTCTTGCTCTTTCGTTCTCTCCTTATCACCTATTAGAGGACGCATTAAAGAACCTTCTCTCCCTCTCTCACTCTCTCGCTCTCACGCTCTCTCACTCTCACGCTCTCTCACTCTCTCTCTCCCTTCATCCTAATGCTAGTAAATGAAACAGTATTGGATAGAGGTAACCGTTAGGTCTACTGTTCTGGGATTGGTTCGGACGGTTTTGTTATTTTATACGTAAAAATAAAAAAAAAATCGATAAATGTTTTACTGTTTTTATTATTTTTCTTATAGTTACACAATATTACTAATATTCTATTGTAAATCAGCTTAAACTAGGTGATTATAGTTTTATATAGTATATTACTTTATTACTCAATATAAACTAGATATGTTATATCAGAATGTTACAAATTAATTTTCTAACAAAATAACTTAGATCGGCTTATAAATATATATATATTCTAACACTTAACATTTACTTAATAGAATATTAACTATATATTATACTTAAACCTCAACAACAACATACTTTATTTAATCTAGTAATATAAACTTTATATAGGTAAGAACTGTCATTTAACAACATCTTCCGCCTTTATCCAGGACTTTTCATTCAAGCCGAGCCATTTGACGTACATGTCACCATTGCTGCGGCGTTTAAGTACTTTTTCAACTAAGTAAACGTCTGGCTGATTGGTTTTCTGCAGCTCGAACTCGTAGAAAGCTCCTCGAACAGCAACCCCATGAAGATCTTCCAGCAGATATGTGACAGGTTTTGTAAATTGAACTTTAACTATTTTGAATAATTCAGTTGACCAGCTGGGCGTGTATCCCTTAGAAAAGACCCCCTTGAACTTACTAATACGTACGAGGTCATTCAAGTCTAGTTTACGTTTACTTCCTGCAGCGACATCTGCTTTTACATTAGTGTCATAAACGGTTAGTTTGGTGGTAGGTGTAACAGTAGCAGGAGCTCGACCTATCGTTCTATGTCTGGTGTTGTTATAGCTGTCAACTACCCTCTGTAATATATCTATCCATTTAAATGATCCTCGGTAGCTAAACTCTTTATACAACTTTTGCTTAATTGTACGGATAACGCGTTCAACTATCGAAGCCTTAATTATGGAATATGTAGAGTAATGATTTATAGTGTGCTCTTTCATTAATCGTTTAAAATGTTTATTGTAAAACTCTTTCCCGAGATCCGTCTGAAGATTCTTGGGTATGACTGAACTCTTAAAGATGCTGCGGACCTGCTTTGTCACCTCTTCTCCGGATTTAGTTTTCAATGGTCGTGCATACAGATATTTCGAATAACAGTTTATCATCAGCAGTATGTAACGATACCCCTTATTTACTTTAGCATAGGGCATAAACTCGGCTAAGTCAGCCTGGAACAAGTCCTGGAAATCTTTTATTATAGTGCGACGTCTTTGAAAGTTTTTTCTAGCAGCCCTGTGTATTTCATCAACAACGGTTTGTTTAGCACTAGTCATTATCATACAATTAATCTCAACGACACCGAGAGAGCAACGTCTCAAATAATTATATTGGCAGCAGCCGTGTTTGATGAATACTGAACAATGTTAAAGCAATATATCATTATATACTCCCGAAATATTCTATTCTATGATGCCTTCCTCCTTAAGTTCGCTTATAATTGATATTATTTCGTTTTCATTCTGTGGACTAGTGTTGCCGGCACTCTTTACAGCATATAACAAACGAAGCCGGTCGACTAGCTCGTTAGCCTTATTCCAGCAGACGTATTCGACTTTGCAATCGCTTAATTTTTTAAAATTTGACGATGATGATGATGATAGTCTAATGCCTAAACCTTTGATTCTGGGTAAGTTCGGTTTAATTATATAATCATACTTCCAATGTTTAACAGCTGTTAGTTTACCCTGTGGTCTATATGATTTCTTATGCGCATTAGTAAGGGCTATTATCTGCATATAATTATTGATATCAGCTTGCGTTGGTATAGACTCTAATTCACTAAACGTGAGTAAGTCAAACAGACCGGGTGTTGCTTTGAAAACGTTGTTTTTAATTATGATGTTTGTATCACGCATAGTCACAGGGGAAGATGCAAATGTCCACGCGTCTCGATCAATTTTATATCTAATACCGAATCTAGTTCTATCTATATTTTTGTTTCCGACAGCGTTAGCTATCAGCATACCGTAATGAGTAGGGAGATCAAGAGTTTTATTAGATTCTTCTTCTTCTTCTTCGTCTGCTTCCGAAGATGATGATGTAGCAGGTTGTTTTTTAACTTTCAACTGGGGAATGTAACTAGCAGTAGTAGTAATAGTAGTAGCAGCAGATGGTTGTGTTTTAACTTTCAATAGGGGTACGTTAGAGGTGTTAACTGATTTAGCAATGGTTTCCAGTGGCGATATAACTGGATTGTGCGTGACGCGATACATACGTTCTGCTTCTGCTCTATCACGACGAAAGTATGCAAATTTCTTACGTATAGCATTACGAGCGTGTATTATTTTACGCTTTAAACTCAGATCATACGTGTTGGACATGTCGGCTATGCAGAGACTACTAAACGAATCGACTCTAATTATAAACTTATATATGAATCAAAACCCTTCCGATATCTGCCACGGTCTAGAGAGCTGTCTTTATTAATTACCAGGAAATCATGAGGCTCCTTCCAACACAGAGAGCAAATGTTTTTGAACTGATCATAGCTAATACCGTCTGCTACAACATGATCGCTAAACACGTGTTTTAAGTTCAACTCGTCTTGTCTAAAGAGAATAATTAGGTTTGCATTGTCCCTAATCAGATGTTTCGGTATCTTGGCGTACGTTTGGCCTAGATAAAAACAGTCGACACCCTTATGCCTACCCATGCTAAAATATTCTCTAATCTTTTCCTGCTTGCTGCAAATTATATCATCAAAAATGAACACTGAATTAGGTTTAACATCACCGGGGCTGATTACGTCATCGTTTTCGCTAAATTCATGATATCCCATACCCGTAAGTGGTTTCATAACACGTCTTAAGAATTCATATTTAGGTTGAAATAAAGACTTGGCGTATAGGTAGATATTTTCAAATTTTAATCCGTTTTCGCTAATAAGTAAACCTAACATAGCATTAGTTTTACCGCAGGAAGATGGACCGCTCAATATTGCTCTACATGATACAGGTAACAGATCGCCATGTTTCCTAACATCCTCGCCTGATCGTCGTTGTAAAGATGTATCATCGCAGTCGTCTAGGTTACATATGTTTAGTGACTTATTTTGTTTAACGAACTTCATTACGGTATGCGTACGTGTCTAGTCACGGTCTCGTTAAACGGATTATACTCGATTAATGCGTCGTGAAGGATCAAACAATACGCCTTAGTTGTGTTCGTAAATGCGGCTGAAAACTCGAGCTCTAGTCTAATATCGACAGTGGAATCCTTAAAACTCTCTACCTGTCTTGAACAGTCAATAACAAAAATGGGATACGTTTCAAACGATTTGTAGCTGAGTAAACAGCTCTCAGCCGCACCTCTACCTATACCGTCATAGTAGTTCTCGCGAAAACGAGTATAATTCAGATACGCAGGAATGTAGTCCTTACGGTCGAAATCGAGATTTAAACGCTGATGCGGGAACACTTGCGAATTTAAATACAGCTTAACGTCGACCAAGTTCGAATGAGTAAATGTAGTCGGGTTACCCGTTCTTATACCCAGCTGACGCTCGTCTTGTAAAACTACAAAGACCCAGCGCGGTTTCTCTAGATCATTGGAGTTCTTTACGCGCCAAACCTGGTTTCTAGTAGTTCCCAACGAGGGTAACTCGTGTAATTCCCAACGTCTAAACGGAGCGATAATAGAAGAATTATCTCTTAAACTCTCCACCAGGTTCACTTTGCTTTCATCTGATAACAGTATATGCGGAACTTCCCACGAAAGCTTATCAATCTTGATATCTACGTCGGTACCTGCATCACCTGCTTCGCTTTTATAGCAATTAAAATCGTTCTTGGCGCGAATTAAAACTAGCTGACAACTCATATGAGGTATTACTTTTTTATAATCGTCTGCAAATCCAAAGATATCTTTTAATGGTATTCTACACGTGAAATGAAAGACGTTATTCCCTTGGTTATGTAACAAATCATTATCGGTAGTAATCCTTAAGTTCCATGCTGTGCTGGTTAAAGCTCTATCCTCGGCGCCATGTGAAACGAGACCTTTTATAGTGCTTGTAATGCCGGGCTGTTTACAGATATCTATGAGCTGGTTTGTGCCTAATATTAGTTGAATTTCATCAAACAGAAAGTGGGCAAAATTGTTTACCAGAAGGAATTGCTTGTTTTCTGCACGCGTTATGCTACCTTTAACAAGTACATAGCTGTCATACAAAGCTAAAACGTTATCGGAATTTTGTATGCTGATTCTAATGGTGTCGGAATGATTGGCATTTAGCGTAAACGGCAGATAGGTATAAAAATCCTCTTTTATTATATCTGTATCGACGCGAGGCTTCCCAAATATGTTTAATTTATCAATGGTAAAGGTGTCGGTGTTAATATGCATTTTACTTCGTTTTGACATGCTGCTGCTGCTGCTGCTGTTATCGTACTTTAAAGCCTAAAGATTCAAGAAAAAGGCGACGAGCTTTAGTTAGTTTTAATCGAAGGTCTGCACGTGCCGACGTTCGACGGTGAATGACCTTTGATGGACATATGCTGATGTTTTTATAGCTAAAGTTTATTCCCATTTTTCACGTTTAAGTTCTAGCCTGATGCTCGTGAAAGTGTCTTCAGACAAATTTATCAACTCTCCTCTCGCGTCTACCAGTCTAATGGTAATGTTGTCGATCTCGGTGACAGTGATGGGAAAGTAAATCACATGCGATGGCTCCTTTTCAATCAGATAACCGGGTGGTACGCAAACACCAAATTCGAAGATTGTATGACCTGCTTGATTGTTTCTATATGAGCCGCCTGTAATATTCGTGTCTACAAAGATGTTTGGAGTTGAAAGTATATCGACAACTCGATCTGATACGTGTCTACTACCGGGTTCTAGCACGCGCTTCTTAAATCCTAGTAGTGATCCTATGTTATCGGGTTTGGTAAAATCAATCAACTCGGTAGCTGATTCAATCTCACACTTTCCCGTATTAGTGTTAGCTTTGATTTGTAGTAGTAGTAGATCTCCCTCTTCGGGATCGCCACTAATTTGATTGTTTATATAGTTAACGATTTCAGACAACTCGTAGCTACCCGGTTCAATAGTTATCGCCTTTTCTCCGTAATAAAATTTATTTTTGCCTGGGTATATATTCCGTATCGTGTGACTTGTATATAAGCCGACTAAACCTAGTGAGTATTCGTAACGCACGTGATCTAGTGTTATAGGTGGATAAATACGATCCGTAGAAAGCCTGTTTCCTGTACCGTACACCGTGATGGTCCTAGCCATACTTAACCGATTTACACTTTCACCTCTCTTTTATACAAAAATCGTAGACACAGATGTCCGCAGTTGTATGTATTGAACTTTTGTTCTTGGGCTACGTTGTAGTATACGGCGCAGCGAGGCCCTAAATATTTCACAAGTTCAGATGGTGGTCTCAGGTCTCCGAAGGGGTCATAGTACAAAACCACGTTTCGATCCTTTCTATAGGCAACCCAATGAGTACCCGGTCCTCCAGCGTCGTCAAGATTAACAATAGCTCTTTCGAATTGCAAAGGTTTCGTTGCAGGTAGACTTGTTCTCATATAGACACCTCTAAAATAGGGAATGTCTTTAGCATGTTTTATTATATCTAGGTCTGTAAGTGGTCTCCGAGGCAAGTTATTCAGTTTTTTGACCGCCTGACATATGGTTTTAAGTACAATGCAGCTCCGCCAGCTCTATACGGCTTCAGGTAAAGGGCGTTCCCGTTCTTACCGCCTAAAGCGATAGCTTCCATACTTTTATTATGCCGTGTAGTTTCTTCTAGCTGTCTCTTATTACTATTAGCAGTGTTAACAGCTTTTGCTACCCCTGAGGCGCCTCCTATAATTGCACCGAGAGCCGAGAGGCCAGCAAAAATTGGTATGAGTGGTAAAATACCCCCTGTAGCTGTAGGCACAGGAATTATTCGGGGTACTTTAACGTTTTTTCGACCGCCTACGTTTTGAATGATTCTTCTGGCAGCGCTCAGGGCATGATGTATTAAATCTTTACCCGTGAGTCTCTTGCTTGCACGATTCACTACACCAACAAGCTTCTTTAAAACGCCACCTTTGAAAGTGACAGTTTTCTTCATCATCTTTTTAGCGAGACCCTTTTTCGCCGACAGTTTGTTTGTCTTTACGCCCATTCCCAACTTTCTTTTAGCCTTCATTATACCGGTTACAAACAGAGCTGATGCTTTTTCCCCTAATTTAGAGTCTTTAGCCTTAACACGCTTCCAAGCGGCTTCTTCTAATACACGATCTGCCTGGTGTCTAATGTTCAAATCGGAGGTTTGAGCGTACGAGATGTCGTGCTGCATACACGCCTGGTCCAAAGGATTTATACCTTTATCGCCACGTTGTAATCTTTTAGATAATTTAGTACCAGGTCCACAGTACTGATATGAAGGAAGATGTAGTTCAATAGGCAGCTTGTCTATGAGCTTGTTAACAAACCCGTTACCTTCGTGAACTAACATCTGGTACTGAGAGAAGAGACTGCTTGTACCTGTATTTATACTCGGTCACCGCTGCAGCCGGACTAATCTGTGTTCTGAAATCTCTGCGTATAGATAAAGTCTCTATGATCAGCTTGTAGAATTTCACACAGATGCTTTTCAACATTATGTATTCTTGTTTGAAAACGGTATCTGTCCAGAGCTAATGTTTGCCAGTCTCCCTTTCTTGCCTGTCTGTATGCATACTCCCATACTATCATATGATGTATATTATTCATGCTTGCGTCGGCGAAACTTACTTTCTTTACCATATCGATGTGTTGCTGCTGCTGTTGCTACAAATCGCTATGTTTGGAGAGTTATTGACATTAGTAAAACTAAAAACTTTGTTTAAATACATTTTTATTTCTTCAACGATACATTTAGGCTAAGATAGAAAAAAAAATAACTGATTAGCGTAGATATAAGCAAACTAAGCATTTGCGCAGCATCCCCGTAAGGCTCACCACATTTCCTATCTGCGCTAATCAGGCATTTGATATAATACACTTAAAACTAGAATAAAAAGAAATGGTGTAAATATGATTAGGTCTACCGATAGTAGTAGTAAATTCCGTTATTAGTCGGTATTGTACACTCTCTTTATGTTGTAAGAGTTCGTACGTGTTGCAGATTCGGCTATTAGGGCATCAAACGATGATCGCATAACTTTTTGAGTATCCTCGAGCACTTGTACTTTATCTAATAATTTTTTATAATTACTATCTAGGGTATTATTCGTTTCTTCTATCTTTGTCAACACACTCGAATGATTAGTTTCCATCTCATCATTCGCTATTAGGTGATTTCTCTTTGTTTCTTTTTCCAACGTTGTTAGCAAACTGTTAAGTTTACTAGTTTCAATGTCAACCTTTGTTACCTTTTGCTTTAGATCTTTAATAGTGTTCTGAGTGTCGGTAGTCATTGTAATGAAGGTTTGTACAGCAGAGTCGAATTGAGCATCTACATAAGCTTTAGAAGTGACATCCGTGCCATCTATAGGGTAACTTACTGAAACAATACGTTTACCATCTGCATTAAACTGCATTTGATCGTTTGTATGCATAGCCCGATTGTTAAAATACTGCCTAGAGATTACATCTTTATCCTCTAGAGGCTCCCCCATATTACAAATTCTTCCATCTTTAGCATCATAGTACGACCCCTGTCCTTTATCCTCTCGTCGTAGTCTCAAACAATTAGAGAGTAATTTTCTTTCAACATCGTCCACCAGCTCGTCGGTATACTTTTTCGTACAAACATCGTGGTTGTCAAGCGGTTCTTTAACGTGTACTAACCTTCTTTTCTTAACATCAATTACACCTTCATCGTTATCTGATAACATTAGTACAGAACGCTTCGTGACAAGATCGTTATCGTTGATAGGAGCGCCTACATTAGTTATACGACGGTTCTCAACATCGAAATTACCCTCTGGTGTTAATTTGAAACCATAACCTCTCGGTCCACGTTTTGTTGCAGCCATTGCTTCATCTGTCATACTCATCATAGCTCTACCGAAGAGATCTATTGTGTTCATGATGACGTATGACAAATAACTGTCACGCATGAACAGAATACACAGTATTTATAGCTGAGATCTTCATAGCGCAATGATGTACATATTTCAATACGTCATGAGATTTATACAGTTCGTCGGATGTTCTCAGACATAATCGTAGACGGTACTGAGACTTCTCGTAATCAGCCCGCATTTAATTTAGTAAACATCGTATGCTTTTACGCTTTTTTGAATAATTATCGTCCGAACCAATCCCAGAACAGTAGACCTAACGGTTACCTCTATCCAATACTGTTTCATTTACTAGCATTAGGATGAAGGGAGAGAGAGAGAGAGAGAGAGAGTGAGAGAGCGTGAGAGTGAGAGAGCGTGCGAGCGAGAGAGTGAGAGAGGGAGAGAAGGTTCTTTAATGCGTCCTCTAATAGGTGATAAGGAGAGAGCGAAAGAGCAAGAGAGTGAGAGAGGAGACATTGAGAGAGAGAGAAGGCTCTTTAATGCGTCCTCTCTAATAGATGATAAGGAGAGAGTGAGAAGGAGAGAGCGAGAGAGAGAGAGAGAGAGAGAGAGAGAGAGAGAGAGATAGCAAGGTAAGCATGACATTAAACGCCAGAGGGTTGGGATACAAGATGTCCGAACCAAGCAGAACGTATTCCAAGATACCCGTCACGAATGGACGTGTCTACGTGGTATTCATCATCATCATCAATCTATACACTGCGAGAAACTATTATTTGCTGACGATTTAAAAATATATCATCAAGTACGAGATATCAATGATTGCTTATATTTGCAGTCTAACATTAACTTTCTATGTGATTGGTGTAAAGCTAATCGCCTAAATTTAAACGTAAATAAATGTTCCATTGTTTCGTATGCAAAAATACACCAACCACTTTATTCATGATTATGTTGTAAATGGTGAAATATTCACCAACACAAACAGACATAACAATACCAAGTGAATTTTGTCACCACAATACACATTACTAAAGAGCGGAAAAATGCACGGCAAAAAGAAAACATATGCACATTTAAATGCAACGAAATTTGACAAAAAATGCATGGGTTTCGACAAAAAAAAAAAAATGCAACAAATATGTATATAATATACTATTAACTAACTAGTAATAACTAAATATTATTAGTAAAAACTTATTTGTTATAAGAATAAGGAAATTTCAATAAATCAAATCATAAATTAAATTTTGTTTCTATTATTTATTTCATCAACATCAAGTTTATTTTATGTATACACCGATGTATACAGTTATGTTACATTGTTGCATTATTATTATTACATGGCATTACACGGAGTTTCGCATTTATTGATATAAAATATACAATAAACAATAATATTAAAGCCTTAAATTTTAGGTTTTAGGCATTTTAATTGAATCTACAAATAATTCTTATTTCATCAACATCATAAAATGCACATTGCATATTTTCCGCTCTTTACACATTACCCATGAGATATTACAGGAGAATAGCATAAACGATGAAAACATTTGTAAATTCATATTTTTCCCTATTTGGGTGTAAGCCTGTAAGGGAAATAAAGACATTATTATTATAATTATTGTTATTATTATTATTATCCGTAAATTGTTCCGTGATTTTCGTTTAAAATTTTAATGCTGAATTAATTATCTTAAATTATTATATGTAATTAAAGTATTAATGACGACGATAATTATTTTAAGAAATCGGTAAAATTTATTAATATAAAATGATAAACCTTGGCTCCTCCTATTAACAATCAGTAGAACGCCCGTAATCGGTAATACAGCTTTCTTCATGATGACGAACCAAATGCCGATAATACAGAATGTCGGTACAAAAATCACGTAAAACGACACTGGCGCCCTTTGTTTTCCCCTAGTAACACTAACTCCATTTAGCCATGTGACGAACCAAATGCCGATAATACAGAATGTCGGTACAAAAATCACGTAAAACGACACCGGCGCCATCTGCTTTCCCCTAGCAACGACGCTACCATTTAGCCGAGTGACGAACCAAATGCCGGTAATACAGAATGTCGGTAATGCAGATTCCGTACTTAACGACGACTGCATCCCCGCAAAAATGTCTGGGCCAGGTGGCCCAATACCTACTAAATAGCGTTCCCAATTTATGTCCTTAATGTGTATTTTTAACTGCTTATGATTTACAGTCTTCCCATATTTTAAAGAAGTATTGGAATTACATAAAACTTTATTACTATATAGGTTTTTTACAGAAATAGGTAATAAGACCGAGAAATGATCAGTAGGGCTTTAAATATAACAGCTGATTTAATGTCATTAAGATTCTTTTTCGTTTTCAAAAATATATGATCAACACATGGTGTATTTATTGATCATGTAAACAAAGCCAAATTCTGCCACTATATTTATTTTCGGACATAAAGTCGATGTCTCCAATAATACTAATATTATAATCATTCTTTTCTTTTCTAATAGAATTTAAATAAATATTTAAATCTGTTAAAAATGATTCCACTCTTGTAGAGGGTGATCTATAAATAACTGTAATTAGTATATGTTTATTCTGACTTTTTATTTTGATTTGAAATAATACGGTTATGTTTTAAATGTATGACTGAACATTTATAATTAATAAAATTTTGTATGGGTACTACAACCCCATCGTCTTGATTAAAATCCCTTTCATTATAAATTATATCATATTCTTTCAGACAAAAGAATTCTAGATTATGTATTTTCCACGTTTCCGTTAAAATTAAACAATCTAATTCTGTTTGTAATTGACTTAAATATATTTTTAATTCGTCGAAATTTTTATTTATGCTACGAATATTCATATGATATAAATTAAATTTCCCAATATTTGGAAATATATTATTAATTGCTAATGGACCATAGATCTCAATTGCTTCAATTGATACCAAGTTTACATCCGTAATAAATTGATTCATGGACCTATTTAAAAGAATTGTATATTTTATTTTATTTGAGTAAGTAAATTAAATCACTGAAGAAAATTTGATTGCAATTCAAGAATTTGTTTAACTTATTTCTCCTTTAATCAAAACAAGGAAAAAATGTAATTTAAATTTAAAACTAAAGATGAGTAATGTACATAAGTAATAAACGGTATATTATAAATTAAACTATGGTAAGACTATTTAAACTAGTCCTTTTTTCTCTCTATTATTTAATATTAAATAACCAAGTAAGTACAAATTAATTCAAACACAATTCATATAATTTTAAAATGTTTGCTTGCAATAAAACTTATTTTAGATTGGAAGGTAGGTATATGAATTGTTTAACGTGTAAATGACATAAAATTTCATACAAAACTAAAATAATTATTGATTACATCTTAGTAAGAAACAGAAATTTACTATACTTTTAGTAAACATAATAGCAACATAATTAAGTATTATTTTATGCTTATAATATAAAACAACAGTCCCTAATATAATAAAAAGTCAAAAATCAAATGCCATTAATATTTTCATGGTTCAAATAGTTCTTTATAATACTTAACGAGAAAAGGCGGGTAAAATTGAAAGGAACAACTACTGTTTAGAGGTCAGAACAAATATAAACCCTCGTAATCGTTTTACAACCTTTCTGACATGTATTTATTACCTTTCACACATTTCTTCAAGCGAACTTTTAGAATTTTAAAATAAATCACATTTTATAATATTATCACATAATAATAATATCATCTAATAATCAGAGCTAATAACAAAATCAGTACATTAATAATACTATTTTTTTCAGGGTTCACTATAAGCAGTACTTCAGATTACACTTGAACTTTTCGAAGCCGAATCTCATTTAGTATATTATTATGCTATTACTCGTATCCACCGTCCAGAGACTCTACAGCTCCACGTTTTCCAGAATTCTTCTCTGATTTCCTCCTAATTTCTTTGATTGTCCTAGTTTGAAAAGGACTGCTTGTTGTTGTTGAAAGTGTGAGTTTACCTTTTCCTAATCCAAAAACTTTTGGCATTGTATCACATACTAACAGTGCATTGTCAAGAACAATGTGAAAACAAACTTATTCACCAAATTCTTGTTTAATTTTCTTGGCGCCCTCGAGCGGTCTAGACAGTCTCGTTTGTGGACCCCCTTTGGCTCTAAGTAGAGAAAAATGTTATAGAAGAAATTGATGATGCACTAAAAGAATCTACATAATGCGCAGGAATGGAATTTCTAATTAGCCCAGTAACATTAGCATTTTACTTCCGAGAGATTTGCACCAATGTAAATTTTCGCGCACACCTTTATATAGGTTTTATAAGTAACGTGCAAAAAGTCGCCATCGATATCATGTTGGGTTCGAAAGTAATACAAGGTCAAAGGTCACGAAAACTGATTTCTATTGGTCGAACGATAATTACGGTTATTATGAAAGTCGTATATTCAAAATTACAGGAGTTATACAAAATCGCATTTCCTAACGTGTATCCTACAAGATTTGTTTCTAATTTTGTTAAAAAATGGGTTTTAAACTTTAAACCAATTTAATCATTAGTTTCATTAATTGTATTAAACATCAAGTAGGTACGTTTATTTTGCGTTAACTCTCTAGGAAAAAGTGTTTTTTCCATTCACGAAGTGTTTTTGATCTGGGCTCCGCCACTCTCTCGATCTCGTCCAGAATGGAAAATATCCCAATTTCTTAGCTTGTTGCACAAATAGCTATTTTGGTTTTAATCAGTAGTCTGTTATGTTATACTATGTTACTCTTACTGCGGCGACATGATAAAAAGTAGATCCGCAACAAAACTCAAACGCCGTGCTTTGATAAGGACATATCACATACAATTGTATTGTATTTTAACAACCGTCATATGCATTCTATAAAATATTGTTCGCATCTCGCGAATAAGGAATTTTACGTAAAGGAATCTACGTAACATATGAAATATGGGTATATTCCTACAAGTCAGAACGTGAGCTTGTGTCCCTCGCCAGGCGGTGTATTCCAATTTAATGTTTCGGATAAATCGTATTGAAATCGCAAAACTTTTAAAACTGTTTAGAAAGTCAGTATAGGTGGATCCATATAAAATAAGAATGAAAGCTAATAATTTTATAAAAGCTCTAGAGGAAAGTGCCCAACAAGAAAAAACATCAACAAAACTAACAACAGACAAAATAGCTTTTAGATGCAAGTATAAAAATATCTAGCATGAAAAGCTAAACTTAGGGAAGACAGGATAAGCGATGAAACAAAGAAATTAATGTATAAAAGATGAGAACTTACTAGTAAACGGAATCTGTTGATGCGGAAAGCAGAATAGAATTATAAAGAAAAATATCAGAGAAGACATAAGGAAATATAAGAAGTAAAGATTGGAGATGAAGAAGTAATCGAAAATAATAGAGGTATGAAGTGCCTTAGATGAACGTCAGGAAGAACTAGCATAATTTCCATAAAAAATGAAAACGGAAAGGAAGAAAGAGATAAAAGTAAAATATCGGAGATAGTTATACACAACTACAAAAAAATTGTATGCATCCAAAAAGCACCAGGAGCTTAATATACAGGAAACAACTCACAAGAAACAGAAACGTAAATTCCAAAGAAATACCGACATAGAAATCTAGGAAATATCTATAACACAAATAAAAAACAACAAAGCACCCGCCCTAGATGGGATTCTAGAAACTCAGACAAAAATTTTATATTAAAGATCCTTATTGTTTATGTTTAATAATTAATTATTATTATGTTTAATTATGTTTAATAAATGTCTCCATAAAGCTGAGTGATTGACATGAAAGTATAGATGTTTTATTAAACAAGAAGGGAAATAGCGACGAATTAAAAAACTATCGAGGTATTTCTTTGCTATCTTAAATCGACAAGTTTTTCATAAAAATCATCAATAACCGATTAACACCTAAAATGGTTTCGTATCAACCGTCAAACAAGCTGGATTTAGGAAGTAATATAGGACGTCAAATCGTCTCCTATGCATCTTAAATCTACATGTTCTTTTATAAAAGTGAATAAATAACAGATTAATAGCTAAAGTAGATTCGTATCAACCGGTCGAACGAGCTGGATTCTAGAAGTAATATAGCACGTCAAATCCTCTCCTTAAAGGCATTCTACTGCGTTGAAGTTTGGGTTGTGGAACAAGCCATGAATAACTGTAAAATAGATTCTCAACACAAACAATTAATCCGTAACATCTATGGAAGACCCGCAATGAAAATACAATTGGCACTAAAGACTAGTAGTAACCAATTAAAAAGTGTAAAACGAAAAACGACTGCATCTTAGAGTGGGTGAATGAATACGTATATCTAAATCCTGAAAATCCTGAAGCCTTGAATAAAGAAAACAATCAACCGAAATAACTAGAAGAACACGATTGGAATGGGTAATGTTTAGCAAACTAAAATTGATTTTTAGAAATCCCAAAATGTCACAATATTTAAAGGTTGAATGTTCAACTCCTCTATTTATTTGTGTATGTATTTTATTGTCACAGTCATTAATGTTAACATGGATAAAATCATTACAACGCAAAGATTCGTGAAAAGATTAGTTTTAGGAATAAAGTTAACTGAAAGGAAAATAAACACATGGATCAGAAACAGTACAAGAGTTCAGGAAGCTGAAGAAAACATCACAACATTAAAATGAAACAGAACACAACACAATGCATGACAACAAAATGAAACGTGGAACACTATTATTCACAGACACCTAACGAGTGGACGACCACAAATTCAAAACAGGGCAAAACATAAACCATTGGCGAGAATTCGGAGAAGCATAAGCTTCTTACATAAGTCCAAAGTTGGATCATTGACAATTAAAAAAGGTCAGCAGGCTAGTGGCTATGAGATTATTTATTTTGTTCAACTGTTAAATTTTTATATTATCCTCTTTACGAAAGTAATAGTAAAGTTGTGTATCATATGCATATAAACGACAATTACAAAATCCTATCTAAAGAAAATTATTGTGTTAATGCTGAATAAAATGGGTTCGAGAAATGAGCCCTGCGGCACACCACAATTTACTTGTAATTGATTTGAACTCCACGATTTATTGAACGAGTGAAACATTTGTAGTAATAATTTGGAACCTTTTTTAAGATAGTTATCTTTAATACATTCTGTTACCGATTAAAGATATAGATAATGCACCAAAACAAATGAAGTAGCAATATCGATAGCACTATATTTTGGTTAGTAGTGTTAAACGCTTCTGTAAATGCTAAAAGAATAAGAAACACAGATTTATTTTTATTTAAACCATTAAAAAACATCATTTGTTATTTTTGATAAAGTAGTTTCACAACGATAATGTTTACAAAACCCTGATTGAAATTCTCGAAAAACATTGTTTTTATTAATATTTTTCTGTGTATAACTGTTTAGTTATTCAAAATACACATGCGAATAATAATCTTTGCTTTTGTTTATCAACATAGTGTTAATTAAACTTCAGACTAAAAAGTAATTAATAGCAATGCAAGAAACAAATAAGCTGTATGGCTTGAAAATCGAAAAGCTATTGACTTCAGGATGTAAGATAATTCTTCGAAAACCCAAAAACAAAAATTAAATCTAAATTTGTAGTCCAGATATTTTCTGTATTTAGATAAAATTTACGTTTCTATTGCAATCTTACTTTTTACCTCTTCGTACTACGTTTAACGGCAAAGTAAATATTTCAAAACATGTGTTAACAGTTAGGTCACCAG
This sequence comes from Agrypnus murinus, assembly GCA_929113105.1. Lineage (NCBI taxonomy): Eukaryota > Metazoa > Arthropoda > Insecta > Coleoptera > Elateridae > Agrypnus > Agrypnus murinus. The sequence goes on from OV816024.1 coordinate 6,262,517, forward strand.
TATTCTGTTACCGAGACAAAGAGACGTCAAATGCACGAATAATGCCAAAGTTATCCTGAAATATACAAAAGCGATGTTGCCAGCAAGAATGTAGGTCTCGTGATGGACACGGACGTCTTATACACGTAGATCCTTCCGTTTACAATATACTTAGCTGTATATATTTGTCGAATTTAGCGCATCTAGCGGAATTCGCTCGAACTACGATATACACAATCTCCGGCAAAAATCAGTAATTTGACGTCTAAAACAAATTTTCACCAAACGATAGAGGATGCTTTAGTAATCCCAAAAAAATTCAAAGAACAGGTGATACAATCGGACGTCCGATATACGGACGTCCAATTACAACGGACGTCCAACTGATGGTAAATGCGTAATGTACGGACGTCCATTTGTTAGAATGATGTAAATATATATATATATATATATATATATATATATATATATATATATATATATATACATATATATATATATATATATATATATATATATATATATATATATATATATATATTTGTCAAACCGCTTATACACACCCGTTTCGCTATATTCTACCGACTTGTCGGACCATTTTCGACGCTCTCAGACCCGGGCTTGGGTCTGGCAACGTTCTCCTATGTTTTCGAGGTCTACAGGATAAGGTTTACCAAAAACTGCAATAAAAAAATATACAATTTGGGTTTGGAAAAGTAGGGTCTGTAAAAAGTTTTATACAACCGTAGTTCATCACAATGATCTATAGGGGGCGTCGCGCCTTTTTCAAGTGTATATCGTATATTTTTATACAAGACGCTACCAAACCCGCTATGTTCTTCAGACTTCCTAAGCCCTGGATCTGGCAACATTGCCATGACGCATATGTTAAGCTTTGTTTAATAAACGTTTGGTTATAATAGCTCGCATTTAATATTTGATGGAGAAAAGTGACGTAAGAATTACATCAGCTCGTATGCGAGTTCTTTTCACATTTGCAAATAATTCTCTATTAATAATAATAGTATACTTTATTTATAGCATATAACTAGATAAATTCCATATAATACATTCTAATTTCTTAAATATTAATGTAATTTATTACATATTTTTTACACTGTTTCTTAAATAATGTTAAAGATGTACAGTTTTTTACATTAGCTGGAAGTGAATTATATTCAACTAAACCTTTATGAAACAGATTATTTTGTCCTATATTTGTTGTTACTGTAGGAACATAAAAATTATTTCTATTTCTAGTATTATGATCATGAACATCTTCTACGAATAGTAATTCATTTAAAATGTGCTCTGGATATATTCGATTTTTTATTTTAAATATTATTATCATCGTATTATAAAATATATTTTGCTTAACACTTAACAAAGATGTAACTTCCAACATTCTTCTTATGCTAGTATACCTACTACATTTTAATATTATTCTTAACGCACAATTTTGTTTTTTTTTGAAGATTGTTAATTTCAGTATTATTTAGAAGGTAAAGTATACTAGCACAATAATTAAAATGGGGAAGTATTATTGTTTTATATAGTAATAATTTAGACCACTTGCTAAGATTTATATATATATATATATATATATATATATATATATATATATATATATATATATATATATATATATATATATATATATATATATATATATATCATAACTTAACGACAACGTCAGCTGCAAATTTACCACACCGTCCGTTTTTAGTTTGTATATACAGGTCGTAATTAGAATTTTTAGCATAGATCATCTAGTGATACTTTCTCAATTATCCATAGTAGAAGCTGAATTATTTTCTATTATATGCTTTAACTGTATGTTTTTAAATTCCCCGACAAATTCAGAATATATGCTAAATTCTTTCTATATTAAACGGGTATGTTTAAATGGGATATTTTTCTCAGTTAGAAAGGTCCCTTTTTAACTACTTGCAGTGTTGTTTCTAAGGAACGTATATAGCTTAAGGCTAATATTATGAAGATATTTCAATACGATATGAGCTTTATAAGGAGAAAACTCGACTGCAGTGGGCAACCATTTTGTACAAGGGCTAATGATAAACAAAGTAGGAAATAATATGACTTCGATCTTTTTAATTTATACATTTATTACTACACTTTATTTTTCTAGATTTCTTAACAAACCCCGTTACATAAGCCTTAATTATCGAATATATTTTCGTATTTTGTATATATTTAGTAAATGCTTGGGTAGGTGCTGGGGTAGGATTTAAGATGCCTCGAAAATATGAATTATACAAGATATCGTAATAAGATTTTTTATTAGGGTTAAATTAACCGTAAACATGTAGTCAGTTTCAAAATTTAAATTCAACGACAGCGGCAATAATAATAGCCGATAATTTAACTTTAAAGTAAAATGTTTCTGTTTATTAATAAATATCATGGAACAATTTTACATTTTATCTAATTCCCTTTCTTTTTGGGTTAAAAGAAGGTATATATTTTTATTGTCAACATTAGTGTTAAACTTTTAAAGAAAATATCACAACCTACATATATACCTGCTAAGGGTTTTAATAATTTCTAATTTTAATAAACTCCTCAGGTGAAAACGTACTTGCGCTCTAGTTTCAATAATTTTAATGAACTGAGGCTACTACCAGCTTATAAGCTTTATCGTTTTGAAATATCAACTTTACCCTTAAATGTTTCTTACGCACTATGTATTCAGGTAGAAGATTACTTGTTATCGAGCGATCTTCAACTTTAACGAAAATGAACCCTTTCATTATGCTTTCTCTCTGGGCAATAAATCTAGATATTATCTTTAAAAGGTATGGTTTTTATTTTCTCAGGTACCTAGAAAAAGTTTATCTGTATTGTTAATTAACAGAAGAGACATTGTTACGCTACACTTCGCAATATATCTCGTAAATCTCTGATATCATCTAACAAGCAATTTCTAAGAACAGCAGCCGTGAATGTTTGAAATGTGTATTATACAATGATCGAGGGGAAACTATAAAATTTATTAGCCTCGTTATGCCTCTAGTGACAGGTTGTCTCTTTTACAGGCTAAAACACCGCTGATTTAACGAAGATGAACCCTTTCATTATGCTCTTTCTCTCAGGGCAATAAATCTAGATGTTATCTTTTAGCAGATGTTAAGAACAGCTGCATTTGGGTCTCCGGGCATACAAGTTTATTCCTGCAGATTGAGCTGACTATAAAAACCGAGTTTCACCCTACACTAACTTCAGTTTTATTCTTGTTGACTGCGGATTGGTGATAATTATTTCTAACGCTCCGGTGATATTATTTTTATTTATTAGTTTTTACTCATTAGTGCTTGCTTCATCATTAAAAACAGGTATGTTAAAACTAATTATTTTTATTATTAACGTGTACGTGTTTACGCATAAAATTTTAAATGAAATGCTACTATTTAAATTCTAACATGTGTGTGTCTTTGTTTTTACGTAGAAAAATGGACTTGTTACAACAATTGAACAAACCTTCAGGCAACAGCGGCGGTCTGAAACCTATCAAGAAATTATGCGACTACGGGGTCAAAGAGGTCGTCGAAATACTAGAGTTCAAAAAAGTCGTTTGCCGTGATAAACGTCAAAGTGTGATTATTGTTGGTGAAAACTACGTTACATTTCTACCTAAGCGAATCAGCGATAAGCTGACGTACGAGAGGGTTAAGGATCTTAACGAAAAGATTGAGGTTAAAACTATTTCTCTGGGCCTGCTGTACCTGGGGAAAACAAGTGGACGTTTGCCATATGACGACTGCATGTCTGTGGAAACAAATAAGGTACATTTACACGCATCATCATCATTGAGTTCTCTTTTAATGCTCTATTTTGTGTTTCTAGACCCTGGAACCGCAAATAGAAAACCGAGGCCAACGGTAAATACAAAATGTACGACGGCGATCCCTCTGCAATATTGCATCATCTGATGATATTGTAAAATTAATTGTAATAATAATAATTCCTAGCTAAATGAATATTCTATTTAAACATTATAAAGTTGTTGTTTCATTTACTAGCATTAGGATGAAAAGAGATAGCAAGAAGGAGAGAGTGAGAAGGAGAGAGCGAGAAGGAAAGAGTGAGAAGGAGAGAGCGAGAGAGCGAAAAGGAGAGAGTGAGAGAGCGAAAGAGGAGGCTCTTTAATGCGACCTCTAATAGCATCAGTACATAGGTAATACAGATTTCTTTATGACTACGTCTAGTAGTAGTACATAGGTCGTCGATAATACAGATTTCTTCATGACGCCCTCTGTTGACAGTATGACAGATTCAGTACAGTTTCAAATTTAGCGCCACATGTTGTGATATAAAATGGCTGCAGACTCTAATTGATGGGTATCTAATACAGTTCTCTTTTTACGCGATCTCTACATACCGGTAATACAGATTTCTTCATGACGCTCTCTAGTAGTAGTACACAGTCTGGCGGTAATACAGATCCCTTCATGACGCCCTCTATTAACAACTAGCAGAACGTCCGTAATCAGTTAGAGCGTGAAGGAAATAAATAAACACTAGCGCCCTCTGTTTTTTTCTAGCAACACTAACACCATTTAGCCGAGCGCCGAACCAAAATGCCGGTAATATACAAGACCCGTAATACAGATTCCGTCCTTCGAAACAAAAATCCCTAGATTAGAGAGAGATCGACATAAAAAGTCCCGAGATTCGAAGTAAAACGACACTGGCGCCATCTGTTTTCTCCTAGCAACAACGCTACCATTTAGCCAAGTGACGAACCAAATGCCGGTAATACAGAATGTCGGTAATACAGATTCCGTACTTAACCACGACTGCATCCCCCTCAAAAACGTCTGCCTCAGGTGTCCAATACCTACTAGTGTTTTTTTAAATTAAACATGTTTTTTTTATCGAAATTAGTTTAAAACGCCCCACATAAACACACGTTTAAAACATAATTTAAACCTTTTTAAACTAATAAATAGAGATTTTATAATATTTTAATGAAAGTTTCCAATAAATATATTCTTATTAAATTTGGATACAAATTCCCATCATGAATAATAATTATGCATGCCTGAAACAATAATAAAAAAGTTCTTATTAATTATCACTTTTTTTAATTTTACGACTTCCTAGTAAAGAGTAACACAAGAAAACAGTAATAAAAAAACCTTCCGCAAAACAAAAGTATTATATATATTGTTAAGTCAACACCTTACAAATTGTAATTTATAAATAAAAAGGATAAAATAAAATAATAATAAATAAAAGGATCATTATATTCATTATTATGTTTAAATGCCTCTTCAAACCTATAAAAAGAATAAAGAATTAGTAAATAGAAAACCTGTCGAATATTATATGTTGGGATGTTATATTAATAAATAAATAAAACAAATTAATTCGATTTTATAAAAAAGCCCCACGTTAGAGCGAACATTTAATTTTGAGGTGATAATTTATATGAATAATTTCTATTAATTAAATCAATTTGAAAACCCTTCACTAAAAGTTTTAATAGAATACTGGTAATGAAATAAATTTCGGCTAGCTTTAATAATTGTAAGTTATAACATCCCAATAATTTTTCCTTGGCCCAGTACGCTAACTAAGTTTTAATTCGGTTGAGCATGAGATTAACACAAACGATTAAAATTGATTTTACTAATCTCTGTAGCTTGAAAAAGAAACTACAAACCACATCTGGAATTCGGCTTCTGGACGAAAAAATATCTTAAACTATGTATATATAAAAAAATATATGGATACTTGTATCCCTCATCAACAATAAATAAACACTTTTAAAAATTATAAACACAGATTTTATTTTATTTATAAAAAGAAAATTTATTAAAAAAAAGGGAATGAATTCAAAAATAGAAATCATAGAGGAAAACCTTTCCTGAGTTTGTTCGAATGAATTATTGTTTGTTGACAGCCTGACATGTGGATTGCAACTGATTTAATTTGAACAGACCAACATAAAAACAAACTTATCAACGAAACTTATTTACTGCTAAAAATAAAAACAAATAAATTTTGTTCTTAACGACCTTCTGATCCACAAAACACTGATCCAAATAAGCTGTACTCGATAATTCGACGAAAAATCTTGGTTTATTCAAATCAAATAATATAAATTAATCACCAAACTGTGAGATTGTTTAAAAATTGAAGACAATTCTTCTTTGTTCCCTTTTAAATTGAAGGTAAATGTTCTTTTTAAATAAGATTGACGTTGTTGTTTACAAACAAAACACGTGGGTTACCGTAACCCTATTTTATTTTACAGATTTTGATCTGGAGCCGAGCATAGTTTCACCCTTTGGCATTTATCGACTGAAGTTGTTCTTTTTCGAAGGCCCTTTTATACGTTTAGCCAAAACAACGAAACTCAAGAAAAAATTTGAACAACGCAAATGTCATGTCGTCACAAATAAAAACATGTGTTAAAAATTAACATTAATCTTAATTCTAAATAAATGAAAAGATAAAATTAGCATTTACAGGGAAAATCAATAAAAACGATCGGCTGTCACAAAACTCATTAAAACTTAATTACAATGAAAATTCACAAACTGTTGCTATTTCTGTACATAGAATATTTACATTGTTATTCAAGGTAACCTACTCATATGGAGTTCACAAAATTATCGTTAAATACAAAAGAAAAACTTAACTTAAACATCCGATCATCACGATCCAAAGCAAAAAGAATGCTTATGCAAGTACTGGATAAATAAAAACATAAATTGATCAGAACTTCAGCCATTCTCGTCCAGGATACCGTACTCCAGGTGAATGAATCAAAGCAATGGTGCAAAACAATTAAATTTTGCAAAAAATCGATGAATATGCCATGAACATGACCGCTATCTTCATTCAAATGACATGATATTAAACAGATCTAAAGATCAGTAAGTTAATTGTAACCTTATATACATACATCAAGATAATGATCTGTTTTAACTATTTCCAGTGAGATATCTACCCGAACCTGGCTTGGCTTTGTGGGAAAAGGAGAAATACCATCTAAGTTAACAAACGTCACACTCAAATCTCAAGTGCGGATAAAACATTCAAGAAAAGCGGATAAACTATCCCAAACTTGTAACCTATGTTACATAAAGCATGTTTTATTATAAAACAACAAAATTGACTCATATGCCTTTTTTTTAACTTAAAACCTTTTTATAAAAGTAAGGTTATGTCTTACTCCTATATTCTGTTTTATACTAATAATTCTACACGTAACTTAGCATGTAACGTTTTAAATAAATAAAACTAGTATCCTAGCATGTCTATCTTTCTTTTATTTACCGCGCGACATTTTATCAATATAAATGTAATTTTCATCTCTTCCGAAAATATTTGCAGTTCGAAACATTTAGTTGGAATCGGTAAGAAAAAACAAATATAAAATTCTAACAAAAAAATTACTTTGAAATTAAAGAAAATTATAAAAAAGGAATAAAATAAAATAAATTCGACAAAAATTCTTACAAAATAGCGTTTAAATAAGGTTTTTTTAAGGTACTAAACTATTGTATAAAAAATAACTCCGGTTGTATCAAGATGGACAGAGTGATAAACTGTGGGCAGCACCAGAAAAGCACAAACAGTTTACACAGATTCGGATTATTATCGGAGAGTCCCTACTACCTCAGCATGGCCTGTGTTAAGCCGACGCCACACATGCGGTATTTGCCGATTTTCGAATGTTTGCTACTTGCCGAGGGTGTTTTATAGCCCCGCACTAAACTTGGGCAGTGCATATCTGATGGCGTTTGGAACAAAAAATCTTAATCAAGTTTTTTGATTAGAAAAAGTCAAAACTTTTAGTAATTTTGGCCGACGTTTTAAGAAAAGTACATATAAAATTATAAACGCGTTTATGGTAATATCATTGATAACTGTAAGTGCCAGCTTTGTCAATAAAGCACGAGTTTGCTTATGCTGTATAATATTAAGAATGGACTTGAACTTGAAATAAATTCAAGGTCTAATAACAGCTTAAAGATAAATCTGATTTATAAGAGAATATCTGAATACCTTATATGACTTTTAAAGAGAACATTTGGTTTCTTAATAAGTTATTTCTAGTAGGTAGGTAGGTAGGCTTTCTTAGTATATACGGCTTTAAATTTAATTTAAAAACATGAAAACCATTGGCTCTATAAGAAATTTACATTACGAATTCTAATATATGCGACGCAATGTGGGGATCCTTGTTTTGACTACGTTAATTAATCATTTTAATAATGACAACGACAGGTTCAATGTGCGGCGAATTTTACGTCGTTGATGTCATCGTTTACAAAGACTTGATCTACACCAATAATCCTTTTCCTAATTATCGGCGTTCTAGGAGTTATCATCTCGCTGACAAATCTCATAAAATTGTATTATAAAATAGATCAGGTTGCAGGATCAACAACGTGAACATAAAGAAATTTTTTTTAATGATTTCCTGTTTCCACTTCAAGGTTTTCAGACTGTGGTTATAGTAGTACTAGAAGATTTTTATTACTTTATTACTATTGTAGTATTAACAGGTTACTTCACGGTTCAAACAAAAGTTGAACTAAATAAAGATTAGTACTCACCGATTTGATTTCCTTTCCTTGACTCGACTCAGTTGTAACCAAGACACTGTAATAATAAAATTTCTAGTTAGAAAATAATATACAATGAAGTTGAATTAGATATTGAAATTATAAAACTTAAAAATCGACTTTATTTTATATATATACAGCAGTCAAAAAACGTTTATATTTGCAAAACTGTTTGCTTTTTGCAAGAAATCGGAGCTGCGCAACATCTCTTGTACCTTATGACACCGATTACTTTGATCATATGACCAACCCTACTAGAATTTAGCCGAATCTGGGGGAATTCCTCCCCCGGTAGTAAGTAAGGCATGTTTGATAATGCATCGTTTATTTTATTTAGTGTTGCTTTCTTTCATCCTCTACCCTATCAAATTCTGTTTGTTTTTCTACCGGAGTTTTGTTCTTCGGTATCGTCGGCACTTCTTCGTTAGAAACTATACTCATCGAGGGTAACTAGATTACATTTCATTGAGTCACTTGCGTTTACTAAATTGAATGGTGTCTGCAAACGCGCCGCATCAGGACTATTAATGGCTATTAATAAATAGTGGCCATGTTCCAAAAATCTTAAACGCAATATACGGTCCCTTATATCGCGGAAGTAACTTCTTAAAAATGATCGGTTAGTGCAAATTTGCGCTTCATCAACACTAAGGGTCGGCCGGGACGATTCATAAAGCATAGTTAGCCGGGTTGTAAAATTGATCACACTGTTAAGCAACCTGATTGGATAAAACTTAACAACGGGTTTAAAAGAACCAATCGCTCTGCAACACTTGCTTTGAATTGAATCTACTTGCTATTCGGCAATTCTTCTTACCTCTTCATCTCGCATTTCATTCAAACCTACTTCTGAGCCTTACAGGCCATGTAGAGTCAGCACCAGTTGACTTTGTAGGCCGTTTCTGAAAAGAAAATCAAACATTATTGCATTTAAAACATTTTGTTCCTTTTGAAGCATTTTGGTCATCTCGATTGAAACAGCGTATCTTGGATCAATCTCTTGGATGAATCAAGGTTTCGTTATTTATGGGTCCTGTACCTGCCAATTCTATTATTGATACACCTATATTTCTCAACTGTCTCATCTTTTGTTAATCGTGTTGCACGTAATTGTCTATATAGATCTGCGTTATTTAATTTCGTCGAAAATTCGGACTTTGGTTTTTTAAGTGTGATCTATAAAGGTTGTACAAAGAACTTTGCGTACCTTCAGGAACATTTTTTTCATGGCTGTGTTATCGTCTTTTGTTCGTCTTGTAATAACAGCTTTATATTCGTCTTTCTGGATGTTATTGTATTTTATTGTCATCCTTAGTTGATCTTTCTTCAGTCTCGGTTACTTTTTTTGTGTTGTCTATACGAACTTAGCTTCCCCTTCATTACTGTCGTCGTTATCCGCTTCAAGATTTTCTTAGTTTTTACTTTTGCAAGGTTAGTTGTACAAAGAGGCAATGAAAAATAAAACGGTTGATTAAATAACCGACTTGCTGCGCAAACGAACACTTTCCATGGGCGGATTACTCGTCCCTTGATGTTATATAACCACTGTGAATCAAAACATATTCGGCACGTCGCCGAATCCCAGAAGCAGCTCCTCCAAGAAGGAGAATATTGATAAGATATCACTCACTCATTCACCACTCAACGAATGCTATATGTTTTATTCTAGAGTAACTAAAAAATAACAACTTACAGGGATGTCTGATATTGCTCATAAAATAATAAAATCCCAGAGAATAATACAATCAGCAAAATAGTGTCTCATGTCAGTCTAAATTAAGTAAATACATATAGCATCACATTTTAGGTTGAGTAGGATAAACACTGAACGGTGCCTTTTCGAACAAATTAACGTCGACTCCTGACAAACAGTCCCAGGAGAACACTCAATGTTGCCTTTTCGAACAGATAAAGTCTGAGCTACGCATGCTCTCCAGAAAAGCACTGAACGCCGCCTTTTCGAATAGATAAATTCTGGGTCTAAACAAAGTAAAAAAGAAAGATATCAATTAGAGGAGATTTATAAGTCTTATCTAACCAAAAGAGCTTGGCCTTCAATAAAATAGACGTTACAACTCACGTTCTTATTAAACCAAAGAACTCACTCTACAGTCACTCCCTAAAAGATGAACAAAATACTCGTTAGCTAACTCACTCTACAGTCACTCCTCAAAGGATGAACAAAACGCTCGTGTGCGAACTCATTCTATAGTCAGTCCTTAAAAGCTGAACGTGAGTAAACTCACTTTACAATCATTCCCTAAAAGATGAACAAAATACTCGTGAGCGAACTCACTCTACAGTCAATCCTTAAAAGATGAACAAAATACTCGAGAGCGAACTCACTCGCCAGTCACTCCCTAAAAGGTGAACAAAATACTCGTGAGCCAATTAACCCCTCAGTCTCTCCTTAAAAGATGAACGTGAACAAACTCACTCTACAGTTACTCCTCAAAAGATGAACAAAATACTAGTGAGCCAATTCACCCCTCAGTCTCTCCTTAAAAGATGAACGTGAACAAACTCACTCTACAGTCACTCATCAAAAAATGAATAAAATACTCGTGAGCGAACTCACTCTACAGTCAATTCTCAAAAGATGAACAAAATACTCGTGAGTGAACTCACCTCTTAATCATTCCTTAAAAAATGATCGTGAGCACACTTATTCTACCGTCACTCCTTAAAAGATGAACAAAATACTCGTTAGCGAACTCACTCTACAGTCACTCCTCAAAAGATGAACAAAACACTCGTGAGCGAACTTACTCTACAGTCACTCTTTAAAAGATGAACGTGAGCGAACTCACTCTACAGTCACTCCCTAAAAGATGAACAAAATACTCGTGAGCAAACTCACTCTACCGTGACTCCTTAAATGATGAACAAAATACTCCTTAGCGAACTCACTCTACAGTCAATTCTCAAAAGATGAACAAAATACTCGTGAGTGAACTCACCTCTCAATCATTCCTTAAAAAATGATCGTGAGCAAACTTCTTCTACCGTCACTCCTTAAAAGATGAACAAAATACTCGTGAGTGAACTCACCTCTCAATCATTCCTTAAAAAATGATTGTGAGCAAACTTATTCTACCGTCACTCCTTAAAAGTTGAACAAAATACTTGTGAGCGAAGAACTCACTCTACAGTCACTCCTTAAAAGATGAACAAAATACTCGTTAGCGAACTCACTCTACAGTCACTCCTCAAAAGATGAACAAAACACTCGTGAGCGAACCTACTCTACAGTCACTCCTTAAAAAATGATCGTGAGCAAACTTATTCTACCGTCACTCCTTAAAAGATGAACAAAATACTCGTGAGCGAAATCACTCTACAGTCACTCCTTAAAAGATAAACAAAATACTTGTTAGCGAACTCACTCTACAGACACTCCTCAAAAAATGAACAAAATACTCGTGAGTGAACTCACCTCTCAATCATTCCTTAAAAAATGATTGTGAGCAAACTTATTCTACCGTCACTCCTTAAAAGTTGAACAAAATACTTGTGAGCGAACTCACTCTACAGTCACTCCTTAAAAGATGAACAAAATACTCGTTAGCGAACTCACTCTACAGTCACTCCTCAAAAGATGAACAAAACACTCGTGAGCGAACCTACTCTACAGTCACTCCTTAAAAAATGATCGTGAGCAAACTTATTCTACCGTCACTCCTTAAAAGATGAACAAAATACTCGTGAGCGAAATCACTCTACAGTCACTCCTTAAAAGATAAACAAAATACTTGTTAGCGAACTCACTCTACAGACACTCCTCAAAAAATGAACAAAATACTCGTGAGTGAACTCACCTCTCAATCATTCCTTAAAAAATGATTGTGAGCAAACTTATTCTACCGTCACTCCTTAAAAGTTGAACAAAATACTTGTGAGCGAACTCACTCTACAGTCACTCCTTAAAAGATGAACAAAATACTCGTTAGCGAACTCACTCTACAGTCACTCCTCAAAAGATGAACAAAACACTCGTGAGCGAACCTACTCTACAGTCACTCCTTAAAAAATGATCGTGAGCAAACTTATTCTACCGTCACTCCTTAAAAGATGAACAAAATAATAATAATAATAATAATTTATTTTTGTTAATATCACAGCAGTGCTTACAAACGTCAAGAGTACAAAAAAATACAATAATGTATACTATATATATAAATATTATGTATGACAGACACAATAGAATAATCAAGACAATTAAAATATATGTAGTACCTGTTATTAATCAGATTATCAGTCAATCTTATGTCACAGTTCATTCACATCACAATTCATAAACTCATCAAGCGAGTAGAATGCTCTTTCTATTAACATAGTTTTTACTCCATTTTAAACTTGTTGGCAGGCAACAATTTTATATGTGAAGGAAGCTTATTATAGAATTTAAAAGATAAAAAGTTTGGACCATTTTGACATTTTTTTATTCGATGCAAAGGTGTATGTAGATCATCTCTATTTCTCGTGTTATAGGAATGCACATCTTTATTATGTATACAAGAATTAATATTATTTTTAAGATACATTAGACTTTGTAAGATAAAGAGAGATGGAAAGGTAAGTATGTTATGTGTTCTGTAGGTTTCTCTACAATCACCTCTGTAAGTAAGGTTACCCACAATGCGCACTGCCTTCCTTTGAAGAGCAAAAACTCTGCAACTGTTTGCAGCATGACCCCATAACAGAATACCGTAGGATATCAGTGACTGACATAAGGAGAAGTAGGCACATTTTAACACTTTGACCGATACATTGACAGATAGGTTGCGAAGCACATATATGTTTTTGCGAAGCTTGTTACATACATGATCAATATGGTTATCCCATTTTAGAGTTGCATCTAAGTAAATACCCAGAAATTTCAGTTTGCCATTATTACTACAACCGGGAGTTTCATTAAAACTTTTTAATGAAAATATCATACTGACAGTTTTTTGTTGGTTAAGAGTTAATTTGTTAGCGTTAAACCAAGATTTGGCCCTTGATTGTGCATCGCACAACTGTTGCAAATTAGTACTTAGATCAGGTCCTATAGTAAAGATGGTAGTATCATCAGCAAATAGTAGGCACCTTTCAGATTTGGCAATTTGTGGCAAATCATTTACATATATTAAAAATAACAAGGGTCCTAATACAGATCCCTGCGGTATTCCAATATCTATTTGCCCTTTAGAAGATAGACGATTACCAAGTTTCACCCTTTGGTATCTGTTAGATAGATAACTTTTTATAAGATTAGTACTATTCGTGGAAAATTTGTAATTGTTTAATTTGGCGATAAGAATACTATGCGATACACAATCAAAGGCCTTGCTTAGGTCACAAAAAGTAGAGCATAAGTAGTTCCGATTGTCAAAGCTATTTAAAATATTTGTTACCAGTTCTATGATAGCAGAAGTGGTGTTTCTGTTTTTGCGAAACCCGTGTTGGCAATTAGTAAACAAGTTATTTTGCTCAAAGTAATTAGTAATTCTCACAGCTATACATTTTTCAACTATCTTTGCTATAACAGGTAATAAAGAGATAGGTCTATAATTAGATATATCATCTATATCTCCTTTTTTGTGGATTGGAATAACCAAGGCCTCCTTAAGAGAATCAGGAAAAATACTTTCAGCAAAGCAACAGTTTACTAATTTTGTTAGGGGGATAATTATTAAGTCTGAAATAGTTTCTATTATTTCAATATTAAGTCCATATATATCAGAAGATCTATTATTTTTAAAGGAATTTACAATTTCCCGCACTTCAATAAAGGTTACTTCCTCAAAGCAAAATGGTAAATATGACCTGCTATTATTATTATTATAGTTTGTAGCAATTAAATCAGAACTATCCAATTTTTCAAGAAGGTTTTTTGCAATTGAGACGAAATAATTATTAAATTCACACGGTGAAATGTTAGGATTAACAGTTTTGATGTTATTATTCGCCCTACTATTATTTATAATATTCCACATAGATCTTATCGAATTACTTGACTGAGAGATGATAAAATCATTACATGATATTTTAGCATTTTTTATACATAATCTATACCTATTCCTTAATGAGTTACGTGCCTTTATTAAATTAGTATCATTAGTTTGCCTGCATATTTGATTTAATAAGTATAAATGATTACGCATATGTTTAAGTTGTGTGTTAAACCATTTACAGTCATAATGTTTGTTTTTACTACCCGCATATGTTTTTTCCGGGAAGGCCCTCAAAAACTGTTCTTGAATATTTTCAATGAATATTTTAAATTTAGTGTTAACATCCAAATCCACCTTGTCAATAAATTCCCAAGATAACAATTCAATTAAACTATAGAAAGTAAACTTTCCCTGAGAGGTAATAGGCCTACATGTTTTTCTAATTTTTTTATCAGGTTTACACGTAATAATAGTGGGTATTTGAGCTTCTTGACCGTAATGATCAGATAGGTAACAAAAAACAGTACTTGCCGTTATATCGTTACTATTGAAGTTTACAAACATATTATCAATACAGTTTTTTCCTCTAGTTGCAGTAGTTATTAATTTTTTGAAACCATGTGTTCCTAAAAAATCACACAAAGCGGTAGCCATTTTATCATTCTCATTCTGGTTAGCCATTTGCAGCTGCAGAGTCCTCTATTTCAAAGTGAACATTATAATCTCCCAGAAACTCGTGAGCGAAATCACTCTACAGTCACTCCTTAAAAGATGAACAAAATACTCGTTAGCGAACTCACTCTACAGTCACTCCTCAAAAGATGAACAAAATACTCGTGAGCGAACCTACTCTACAGTCACTCTTTAAAAGATGAACGTGAGCGAACTCACTCTACAGTCACTCCCTAAAAGAGGAACAAAATACTCGTGAGCAAACTCACTCTACCGTGACTCCTTAAATGATGAACAAAATACTCGTTAGCGAACTCACTCTACAGTCAATTCTCAAATGATTAACAAAATACTCGTGAGTGAACTCACCTCTCAATCATTCCTTAGAAAAATCGTGAGCAAACTTATTCTACCGTCACTCCTTAAAAGATGAACAAAATACTCGTGAGCGAACTCACTCTACAGACACTCCTCAAAAGATGAACAAAATACTGGTGTGCGAACTCACTCTACAGTCACTCCTTAAAGAATGAAAGTGAGCGAAGTAACTCTACAGTCACTCTCTAAAAGATGAGCAAACTCACTGTACCATCACTCCTTAAAAGATGAAAAAATACTCGTGACCAAACTCACTCTCCAGTCACTCCCTAAAACACGAACAAAATACTTGTTAGCGAATCCACCAATTAAGTTGTCCTGCTAATTATTAATAAACACCTAGATAATCGCCAACTAAAGCGCTTTTAATATTTCAACAAACTACACTCTTCGAAGTAAAACTAATTACTGAATATTATATGGAGAATTACAGAAACCAAGTAATAACAATAACAAAATAAGTTATTATTACCCCCAATACATCACCCAAAATACAACAAACAGGGGAAAAACGTGTATTTTTAAAAGGAAAATAAATTGTTACTGTACTATTATCTAACACTTTCGCGTTAATTTTGATTTTCGTTAAATGTCAATTCGTCGTCATCTTCATTGACATGCTTCCCCTCATTCATCATTAGTAACTTATAAATTTAAAACCATTAACCAGGAACAAATTAATTGTGTTAATGTGTTTAAAGCAAAATCATTTAATTCTAAATCTTTCAAAAGAACGTATATTTGTAAAATTATTTTAATTTTACGATAATTAGTTACAGTGATATTAAGTAATAAAACAATAATTTAATACATGTCTTCAACGCAAAGAAATGCCTGTCACCCTTCTTTGCTTACCGTTGTTTCCTTTCATTTTACAAGCTGCCCCGTGTTTGTTTTAAAATTATATTAATGACCATTAAAAAATTGTTTCAAAATTATTAAGGATGTTAAAATAATTAAATTCAGTACTTATCATTCAACATACTAATGCTACTTTCAGCATCTACGTGATTACACTTCTGCTTTTTTATGAGCATCTCATAATGAGACGAAGAGTAAAAGCAGTTTTCCCCGGTTTGTTACAGTTACAAACTTTGAAACGACATATGCTTGTTGCACAAACTTGTACTATACTATTTAATTTATTTTTTGTTTTATTTAAATCTGCCCCAATTTGGTTTATTATGTATAATTAGAAAGATAATTGAATTAAATTAGTTTCAGCTGTGCTTATGGACTTGACGTTTATTTTAAAACTTGTATTTTAGCTAAACTGTTTTTAATTGAGCATTTCATAAAAATAAAAGAGTTTTACAAAATCTCATTAATACTATTATTGGTCATCTCAAAATAACTAAAGTAGATTTATAGGCTGGCAGGTTGTCTTCGTAGATATAAGTAAGAAACATTTTTCATAAACAGAGGAATTACACATTATATAATGCACAAAACTAACGTGGAATAATAAAAGGATCTTAAGATTTATTTAAAAAATGATTAAGGAGTATATTTAATAAATCTTTAGTAATAAATTTTCTATTGCAGTTGTCTCAGTTTGTATAGAGCATGCCAGATAAATCAGTTAATTTAAAAACTCCAATTAAGCAAAAGAGCAGGAGTGAAAAGTGAAGAGTGAAGTAAATCGTGTATGTACCGATTTTAATTTAGAATTTATACAGGATAGAGTTAGCTGTGCAACTGGAGGAGGTAAAACGTAAAAAAAAGTTTGAAAACGAGGAAAAGCCAAAAATAAAAATACAAAAGACCGTCAAGATGATTTTCCCATGATATATCTTACCAACACTATATTCTGCAGTGCTGGCACCAAATTTGTTGTCTATAAACCAGCAAGTTTTATAATCTGTAACTGGATTGCCAACGACAAAGACAATCTAGATACCATTAACAAACTTTTGGTGGTCTAGGTTATCAGGTCGGAGTGATAACCCAGACGACCAAAAGTTTTAAAAACATGCCGAAGAGACAACATAGCGAATTTTAGGAGTGTTTTGGAAGCCGATAGACTTGAAACAAAATTTCATAAAAAATTTTGCCACACTTACTGCGCCAGTCTGACTCAGTGACCAACTGGCGAGACTTTCAAAAATTCTTACTTTAATTGTGGTATTAAAACGACTTTATATACATTTTTTTGTGTGGAATTTCCTGGTCTTTCTATTGGTGACTTTAATTTCCCAAACAGATGTTAAATTGAAGACTTAGTTGTAAAAACCTTACTTTCGCAGTTATTTTGTTAAATAACAAAAGGCTGAATATTTTTTTATCTTCGGATATGTTTACGAAGAGAACTCCATTAAATTTACTTTTCGGAAAATCTTTCCGAAGTCAAAATTTCAAAGGAAACTCTACTAAATGGTAAGGTTCTAGATGTTTTGAATACCGAAATATCGTGGTATCAGTTTAAAGAAAAATGTAGTTTTGTAATTTATGACAGCTGACATTAAGAGGTTAACCTTAAAGAGCAATGTATCTGTTAGAAGATAAACTATCAAAATTAATTTAATACAAACAGTCAATAGTTACAACAGCACTAAGAAATTTTTAAGCGCAGAAATTTTTCTAAACACTTGTTCCTGTACACTTCTTCCAAATAAATGTCATTAAAATTCTTATTAAATTCAGATCGTCAGTAAGATATTTTATTATTTTAGTATCATTCTTATTCAATTCAAAACCAAACATGAATGAATCTATTTATTAACAACCACAACCGAAATTGTTTTCACTACCTACTTGTTCGTTTTTATATACAATTTATTTTATTAAGGTTGCCAGGGAATTATTAATTAATTTTCATTTATAATATGATTTAATGTAAAACTTTTATTGAAAATTAGTATTTATTTAACATAAATTAAAATTAATTTTCTTATAGGATTATTAAAAAAATCTAGATTGGTTTTGATAGTTGATGTGTTGTGAAATGCCGATCCAGCAAAACTTGATGAAACAATTATATCTAGTACACTTTGTATGCTTGCAATTATCTCGTTCGTATAGAATTATCGTATAAAAATTATCATCCTATTGTAGGTCGCCTTGGTAGCTCACTGGGTAGAGTGTCCGCCCTGAAAGCGGGAGACCTGGATTCGCTCCCTAAAATAATTTGAGTACGGACTAATCTTGAAAGCAAAATTTTAATTGTAGGAAACTACTTTCATTAAATGTCGGGTTATGTCTTTAGAGGCAGGACGGTGATTTATCTGACATAAATTCACTTTCTGGCTGCACTATCCACGGTTTTCTTACTAAAAACTTTTGTCGAAGATTAAAATCGTTAAGAATTACTAAGCGTTCACAAGCCGTATTTAATTCTTCGATGGCCTGCAATCGATAAGAAAAATAATTGTGTTAAGATTAGTTGTTCCACATGGTTAAGGATAAAATCATTCTCGGTAGTATTTTATTATAGATCAGTAAGCGCGAGATGCTGTTAGTGGTTGCATATACAAAAGCATTTCCACTTTATGAGAAATGAAAATCTTTACGTGCTATAAAATGCATCACGTGGGGATACCATTACGTAATCTATCCGTATCCATTCAATATAGTACTTCACTGACCGGATTGGTAAAGCATATTTCAGCTTGAAGCTTTACATCTACGCGACGGAGTAAATCAAATACAGCAAATATTTTGTATTATTTACTATTTATATACTTACTATTTGGTCTTCCTTTTAGATTTTTATAGGATAATACGAAGAGGAGGGAATGATTGACACTGTCACTATATAGGCATGGTGGCATAAATTTAAAATCGATGGCTATATCTAAAATTTAAGAAAGATCAAACTGTTGCAGGTATGTGTTTTAAGAACAGTTAAAGTTGAAATATTTACAGATTTCTAGTGCTACCCACAACGAAAAAGCCTGTAATGCAAAGAATTTATCTATATTTGCCTTTTCTTGTACAAAAAACACGCAACGCCACATCAAGTTCAATACTTAATAAGAAATACGGCAAATCCCTGCATTTTATGAGAAAAACAATATTCCAGAGATGTATATACCATACGGAAGCGCCTTATAAACAAAAAACCCTACTAATAAATTGTCTGTAGTAGTAGCCGTAATATAATTTTGCAGAAGGCATCTAAAAGGCGATGACCTTTTCCACATCCTCGAGGGGTGAGCACTACTTTCCCTCTTTCCATTTTGCGTGAGCGTGCGTGAACTTTTGATATTGAAAATCTTGAAACCGAGCTTACGTTGTTATACACTACGGTGAAGTATTTTTATTTATTATTTATGTATAAACAGTCAGCGAGTTCTTTTATAGTAAGTTTTTTTTATTGTTTTATTCGCTGTGAAAAAGCTTTCATAGACTATCTAAGCAATATAGTGTTCACTTCTTCCAAGAAGTAAAAAGTAACTCAATAATGAAAGATACATATTTTTTTTAATAACAGAGTTATGGGGTTATGCTACAGCAAAATGTGTGAAATAGTTAGAAACAGATGGAAGCCTTTAACAAGCGTGACAAAAAACAAGATCTGCATACATAAGAAACGAGGTATTACGTAGAATTTCCAACTTTGTCGTAAGTATTTCAGAAATACGTGGAAGTCAGCTGTGTAAGAGGTTTTTTATGTTAGTTGCTTCAAATATCCATGGATGATATTTTTAATGTTATGCCACATACTTTTCACATTTGGTTTTATCTCGTTCGCGAATAAAATGTGTAACTCTAAAGTTATACCATCATCAGGAGAAATAGAATAATGAAGACTAATTAGAGGTTCAGGGATGACATCATTAGAGATGAAATTGCACTCCCATTTAATAAAATACACATAATATATAATATATTAAATATATAATACATAAGTCAGTGTGAAGTGCTACAGACTTTTAATTATTGTTAAAAGGAAAATTTATTTTTGATTTTCTATTCTACAAACCTACATAAACAATACTACGTATATCACAGGTTGACTGATTGTTTATAAATTAGTCTATAATATTTTACCTATTTTACTCTTTTATGAAACTTTAATACTGTTCAATGAATCCTTAATTGGGTTCTTTTGAAAATTCACGGATTTATAAAAAAAGGATTTGATCCAATGGTATATTACTTGTCTTTTTATCTTTTAGATATTTGAATAATTGGGAATCTCTATTTACCTTGAAAGTTTAAGTTTGAAATTTGATTCTTAACCTAACCTTACAATACCAATAACAGAAGTGAAGCTATTAAATTCAAGTAAGTTTTGATGTTACTATTGAGAATATTTATATTGAACCTTTTTATTATTCAAGGTTAAAAAAATGATGACTCACAGTCTTATACAGGATCTTTAAGAATTTATTTAATTTAAGTTAACCTTGCCCAAAATCGCTCTTATAGAGTAGTAGGTATTCCGTCCATTGTGCTGACCCCTACCACATTTATGCAAATGACCCGCGATCTAATTAATATTCAAATGAGGCGTGGTCTAATTAAATGCGCGAATTAAATTAATTGATCTAATTAAATTAATTCACGGTATCATTTACATATCTCATCTCTCATTTACATATATCATTTCTCATATGCATGCGCGAATTAAATTAATTGATCTAATTAAATTAAATAAAATTAATTCACGGTATCATTTGCATATCTCATCTCTCATTTACATAACTCATCTCTCATTTGTACATCTCACCTCTCTCATCTCTCACATGCATTCGCGAATTAAATTAATTCACGGTATTATTAGCATATCTCATCTCTCATTTACATATATCATTTCTCATATGCATGCGCGAATTAAATTAATTCACGGTACCATTTGCATATCTCATCTCTCATTTACATAACTCATCTCTCATTTGTACATCTCACCTCTCTCATTTCTCATATGCATGCTCGAATTAAATTAATTCACGGTATCATTTACATATCTCATCTCTCATTTACATATCTTATCTCTCATATGCATTCACGAATTAAACTAATTCATGGTATCGTTTGCATATCTAATCTCTCATTTACATAACTCATATCTCATTTTGTACATCTCATTTTTATATATTATTTGTCATCTCTCATCTCTCTCATAAATTTATTTTAAAATAAATCTTATGTTTTCATTCCTATTTGATATTTAAATATAGATCTATAGGTCATCATGTAATTCTGCGAAAACGATTTAACATGTAGAAACATGTCATTTCTCGATATTGTTTTTTACCTCAGTCCCCAGAATCTGTTTTACAGGGATTAACTCTGAGTCATAGGGTTGTTCGTTATGATTCAACTTGATTGAAGATGTGTATTCATGCGCATGTGTAGAAATCGCTATAAAATGTATTTCGGTGAAAGGCTATCAGTCATTAGAGTGCAACAGTTGATCGTGTAACAGTACCATGATGAGTTTAGGCAGTCCTGATTATTATTATCATCGATATGGAGACACGTTTACAAGCAGTACTGAAATGGGTAAGAAAGAAAACGGTTTGTGTGTGTGTATACATTTGAATAATTTATTTCATTTTAGATCAACATCATGATGAACCGGATCAATCTGCAAACTTATCAATTCCGGAACCAAGCAGTTATTTCCCGGGTCAAGACTACGAAGTGTTGCATGAAGAAATAGGTATGTTTTAAAAGAACGCAATCCTTTGAATGTTACTGAATAATTATTTCTTGTTTAGGTCCGAACGAACCATAGTATACAGACGATGAATCAAACTTACAGGTACAAAGTACAGATAATGTAGCAACACCAGCATCGTCGTTGATTACCGTCTATCCGGGTGAACACATGCAGTTGTTAGGATCTGTACAATACCCTCTATTTGTCACGAGACCAAGAGAAGACTATTCATTTACATGATAGCCTAGTAGGAATTATCTCGCCTGAACAACCTAATGAATTTGACGTGACTGTTAAAATGGAATGTATCAACAACGTATGTGAGCATGGTGAAATTATGTTAACGGAAAGTATATGGTCCGAATTGTATGATGTCCGAGTCGAAGTAATGTTCAAAGACTTCTTTTCCACGAAAATATGGAACGATGAAAAGCTGAAATTCCATTTATGTACAGATTTTTACATAGAGTTTAATCATAATGTTTTTTATGGCAACACGGTGATGATATGTTATGACCAGCGGAAGATAACGGTAAAAGACCACGAATTTCAAAGGATCATGCATCTAGCGGCACTTATTAACCAGCATGCTCGCGTATTACGTCACCTTAATTTCTCGTACTTCTACTACGCCAGTGTAGAGAACACAGCTGAAGGAGTAAGACGTCAGAAGAACGTGTCAAACGAGTCGATTTTATTCTCAGCCGAATTGTCGTGCGGTAACTACTTGACATTAAATTTAAAAGATCGCGGTGGATTGAACTCGCTCATTTTATTAAAGATAATAAAACTTTATCCATCAAAATTTATCAATGTCGTACACAGTCAGCTGCAACCCAATCAGCAAGCACCGGCAGCGTCATGGTCAGCAATTCACGAGACATCAACAGATGTACCATAAGAAGCTGAGGATAATTGAATATAGAAATAGGTTAGAAAATTAACGCTTTATATGTATTACGAAATGAAATAAAATCGTATTGTGTATTGAATAAATTATATAAGAAATTTTCACGAATGTCTATTACAAATGTATTTAATAAAGAATAAACGTATAAAAAATTATTTATGTTTTACTACCACTAGCAATAGTATGAGACAGTAAGTTTTTGCAGAGTATAAATAGAGATGCATCTGATCTCTGATCTCAGTACGTGA
Source organism: Agrypnus murinus (assembly GCA_929113105.1). Lineage (NCBI taxonomy): Eukaryota > Metazoa > Arthropoda > Insecta > Coleoptera > Elateridae > Agrypnus > Agrypnus murinus. The sequence goes on from OV816024.1 coordinate 6,285,853, forward strand.
TGTTGACTCACCAGGATAACAGTGTTGTTAACAAGCTCATTGACAGGCTCCCTATCGAAGTACACCTGCCTTCTTACCAATATTGCGGACCCGGTACTAAATTATCTAAAAGATTACAACGCGGTGATAAAGGTATAAACCCCTTGGATCAGGCGTGTACGCAGCACGATATTTCGTACGCTTAAAGTTCAGACTTGGATAGTAGACATAAGGCAAATCGTGTTTTAGAAGAAGCTGTAGACGTGTTAAAGCTAAAGACTCTAAGTTAGGGGAAAAGGCTTCAGCTCTGCTTGTAACTGGTATAATGAAGGTTAAACGAAAGTTAGGAATGGGTGTGAATAGAAAGACTAGTAGGAGAAACACGAAGAAGATTGCAAATACAAAGAAAATTGTCACTTTTAAAGGAGGTATTTTAAAGAAGCTTGTAAGTACGGTAAATCGAGCAAGTAAGACCCTCACGGGGAAGAATTTAATACACCATGCGTTGAGCGCCGCTAGAAGAATCATTAAAAACGTGGGAGGTAGGAAAAATGTTAAAGTACCTCGAATTATTTCGGTACCTACAGCTACAGGGGGTATTTTACCTCTCATACCAATTTTTGCTGGCCTCTCGGCTCTTGGAGCAATTATAGGAGGCGCTTCGGGCGTAGCAAAAGCTGTTAACACTGCTAATAGTAATAAGAGACAGCTAGAAGAAACTAAACGACATAATAAAAGTATGGAAGCTATCGCAATAGATAGAAAGAGCGGAAACGCTCTTTACCTGAAACCTTATAAAGCAGGCGGTACAGCATTGTATTTGAAACCGTACAGGTCAAAAAACTGAATAACCTGCCTCGGAGAGCACTTACAAACCTAGATCTAATAAAGCATGCTAAAGACATACCCTTTTTCAGAGGTGTCTATATGAGAACAAGTCTACCAAATAAACCTTTACGATTTGAAAGAGCTATTGTTAATCTCGATGATGCTAGAGGACCCGGTACGCATTGGGTAGCTTATAGAAAGGATCGAAATGTTGTTTTGTATTTTGACTCCTTCGGAGACCTAAGACCACCGGCTGAACTTGTGAAATATTTCGGTGCTCGTTGCAGTGTATACTATAATGTTGCTCGAGAACAAAAGTTCAATACATACAACTGTGGACACTTGTGTCTGAGATTTTTGTATAAAAGAGAAGTGTATGTATAATTCGAACAAGTACGGCTAGAACCATCACCGTGTACGGTAATGGAAATATCCTCTCTACCGGTAGTATTTATCCGAATATACAACTAGATCGTGAGCAATACAGATATTCCATAGGATTAGTTGGTCTATATACAAGTCATACGATACGGAATATATTTCCAGGGAAAAATAAATTTTATTACGGAGATCAAGAGATAACTATCACAACCGGTAGTTACGAATTGTCAGAAATCGCTAACTATATAAAGAATCAAATTAATACGAGCGATCCTGAAGAAGGAGATTTACTACTACAAATCAAGGCTAACACTAATACAGGAAAGTGTGAGATTCAATCTGAAATTGAATCAATAAAAGTTGCACCTTGCTATAATGGTATCAGTGTAAAACATTAATCCCTACTTATATATTTCCTGTTAGTGATTCGTAGATAATCGAACTTTGTCTAATTAGGGGAAATCTACTAGCTATATAATAATATAAGATTTTTATATTACATAATCAGGTTTCAATACGGAATATATTCATTTATGATATTTAGTTAATGGGGGTATATTGCGTTAAAGAGATAATGAGATAAGAATGTAATCCGCCTTCATTCCTAAGAAATATGTAATATTAAACATGTGACTATATTGAAAGTAATTATATTTGCTTTCATAATGAGATCATGTCGGGTTAATAGCTTCTCGAGAATTAACATAGATGCTTAAATAATTCACTATAGATTTTTTTTTATACTGCATCATCCTACTACATATAACCATATAAGGTTTTCATTAAATCAATTAACAATCGCGTATAAATATTCATAATCACTTTTACACTATTATTCCAGTACACGTATCAAGCTAGCAAATAAGTTTTTTAATTTAAACATTAATGATAAATATATGTTTTCATCCAAGTTAAAACTGACTCAGGGTTAATCCGTGTAGAACCTAACGGCGATGGTGTAGACTCTAATCTTTTTTGTATTTTAACTATGAAAATTTAGAAACTAGTTAAGTGTTTATGTATAACTTGTATTGTATAAGTCTGTATATAAACCCTCTACCTATGTAGTTGTTCTTTGAAACTAATTAGTCTATAATAAATTGTATATGTAATATGTATAAATACCTTAGCTTGGGGAAATTACAGGATTTATAACGATGATAATTTAGAAACTAGTTAAGTGCTCATGTATAACTTGTATTGTATAAGTCTGTATATATGATATCTAGTTAATGATATATGTTGCGATCCTGATTGAATGTAATCTTTTTTCCTGTAAGATGCTATAAAAGCCGTAATTAATATTTATTAATATATAGTTTAGTTTAATCCGTGTATGATAGCAATTAGATGATAACCGTTTCTTGTAAAACGCTAGATTTGATATAATTTCAATATGGCTACTATCTTTTTAATAGCTTACACTAACAACGCGTTTATGATATATAAAGCAATAAAAGTTGATTTGCTTTCATAATGATCATGTCGGGTTAATAGCTTCTCGAGAATTAATATAGATGTTTAAATAATTCACTATAGATTTTTTTTATACCGCATCATCCTACTACATATAACCATATAAGGTTTTCATTAAATCAATTAAACAATCGCATATAAATATTTATAAACACTTTTTACATTATTATTCCAGTACACGTATCAAGCTAGCAATGTTTTAAGAAATCTGCTGCTTCCCTTGCTGTAAATTTTAAATAATTTTTAACTAAACAAGTGACTATATTGAAAGTAATTATATTTGCATTGTTTTTGAACATAATGGTATGTTATGATAAGAAATATTTGATGAAACAATACATTTTATTTGAGGTTTCTTGTTGGCGTACAGATAATCCTTATAGATCCGGTTCTGAGAACTGAGGTGAAATCAATAATGAAAAATGACAAGTTTCTACATATTAATTATGTTACACATTTTAAATGTTATGACTAATAGATTTTATTTTAGTAATGTCTGTAGTTGAAATGTTATATGCAAATGAGATATAGAAAATGAAATGCTCGATATGAACAGTCATATGATGTGATCCTGATTGATTCTTTACTATAAGATATTACAAAAGTTAGAGTGTACAACAAGTAGTTAAACCTAAAAAGAGAAAAAATAGCGGTTAAATGCGGGCCTTGATAGTCGTATTCTATTTAGAGTGTCTTCAGGAATTTATTTGAATTCATTATCAATATAAATGTTAATTAATTATTATTGAGATGAGTTATGCAAATGATACCGTGAATTAATTTAATTAGCAAAAATGAGATGTACAAATAGGAGATGAGTTATGTAAATGAGAGATGAGATATGCAAATGATTATAATCGCTATGATCCCCCCCGGATGACTGCATCAATCATAATGTAATATGTAGAGTTGATCTGTATATGTGGTATACCCGCAGAGGTGTAGATTAGCAAAGGTGATAATTAAAAAAAATTTGATATGGTTAGAGGGGGTGAGGTAGCATGTGATCTAATTAAATTGATATGATTAGAAGGGATGATCTAATTAAAGAATTTGATATGATTATAAGGGTTGAGGTAAAATGGCGCCCAAAGTTCCAATATGGCGCTCGTCCAATCAGAGAACAGCAGGCGTGTCATCCAAATTGGCGCTCGTCCAATCAGAGAACAGCAGGCGTGTCATCCAAAATGGCACTTGTCCAATCAGAGAACAGCAGGCGTGGCCAAAAAAAAGTAGTAGGGGTCAGCTCAATAGACGGAATACCTACATAGAGTAACGAAGTTACTAGATTTTAGTTAATTATTTTGGGTATAAGAGTGAATATGCTTATCTTCCGTGCAATCTACAACCGCTCGGATAAGCCGCCGACTCAAGCAAGAACACGCGTCCCTCCCTAACCGATTTGTGAAGTGCGCCACTCCATTTCATTCCTACCATTTCCCCCACGTTCCGAGAGCACCTATATAAGCAGGTGGGCGAGCCGATTTATTCAGTCCGCGCCCATGACTCGAAGACAGCAGGACCAACTTTTAGCTTTTAGGTAGTATAAGAGTACGTTCTCTTAACTGCAATTACAATTCCCTTTCCGCCCCGATCTCATCCGTTCGCCCTTTACCGTTTGTTGTCCGAGACCTCACTGCGAGTACGTATTCCGGGCGGTCTCCTTCCATATATCCTGTCCGAGGCTTTACTTGAAGTATTCCGGGAAGTCTCATGCAGTAAATCCCGTCCACCCTGTCAGAGACTTCACTGCGAGTATTCCGGGAAGTCTCATCCAACACACCCATTCCGAGACCTCACTGCAAGTATTCCGGGAGGTCTCATTTCGTACACCTGTCCGTCCGTTACTATCCGACTCCGTATTCTGATACCGTACCCGAACGCTTGGTTTCCTTTTTGCTACGCTGTATTGCACCCCACTTACCGGGAACGCAGTTATTAACCGTAAGCTCATTAGGGTAGAAGTAAAGCTTATAGGAGCTAGTGGTAGTAATAAATTGTTATCTGTTTGGTATCTTGATAGTGCGTTTTATTTACTGATAACACCTTTACCTTCTCTAAGTGTCTTAGCCAAAACAGGTGGAGATCCATGGAGCCATCCAAACTGTGTTGTCCTCTGCGATCCCAGCAGTTTCCAGGAATACTTCCACTGTGTAGTTCCACTAGTAGTTACCCCTGGTTAACTAGCGCCCGAGACGTGAACCGAAAACCATCCAGCGCCACTTCGTAAGCGAGTTGGTGCCCAAGGTCGAGACACCTACAATTTGGGCCCGAACAAGGACGCTCAATGAGGTAAACGCTCGAGCCAAGCAAAGCCGCTTACAATAGAATTGATTTATTTTTAGAATGACACTAATGTTGCCTTTGTTATCACTTTTTGATTTGTCACAAACCTGGTATCTTGATGCACGTTACAGTGTGCTTTCTGGGAAGATCACCACGACGGAATCTGCCTACTACTTATGGGGCTACTTAACTTCCTCCGGGATATGATGCTCTGGCGAAGCTAAAATGTTGAGGTAAATTGTACTTAAATACTTTTACTTTTTTATTATTAGCTCTTGAATAACATTCAAGACTAAAATTTGTTTTTTCCTTCTTTTTTTATGTCGGGACCAACTGGATACGTCTTTGGAACACAGCTCTCTTTGATGTGACTCTCTGTGCCTGTACTGCATTCTGGACTGTTGGTGCGTCTTAATTTTCCTACTCTTAACTACCTCTTAGTAACGAAACATCCTTTTAGATCGTAATTATTTCTCATTTTCTCTTATTGTTTATATTTCAATCCAAATTAACCAGCCTTTGGTCATTATTTATTATCATGATTATTATCAACTATGTAATTGCATTTTAAGACAGATATTGGTTTGTTAATAACCGTAGTCAAGGTAATTTTTGTATTAAATTCGAATTATGTTATATCACTGTCAGTAAAACAATATGTAATGTTTTATAATTTTACTAAAATAATACATTTTTTTAAGAAGTAATGTAATTGTGCAAGTACCAAATCATTAAAATCAACTTAAACTTGAATCGTTATGATAAATTCTTTATAAATGTTCGATTGGGATGATTTCGATTCACATGTTGGGAAAACTAAACGATAACTTAAAGAATTGTTAACAATATTTTCAAACAAGTTGACGCTTATAGGCAGCCACAATCCAATTCAAAAAGTTAAGCTTTCAATCTTCCCATACTCAAAAAGAATTTTAATTAGACCTTATCTCTTGCCGACTTGGATTAGCACAACCGTGGTAATCAATTTTGAGTTTAAGTATTAAACGTATATGCCCAGTTGTAGGGGTTTTAACTATATGTAACTTTTGCTAAATTGTGTATTTTATAAAATTTTATTATTATTTGAGCTTGAAGACTGCATAAAGTTTATTTACTTTAGCGTTAAACAAAAATTATTTTATAAATAAAAGTTACTCAACACTCTTCTTGTTATTCTTTTGAAATTTGTTTAACTCTCACCGAAGACTTTTTCTTTAACATTCTTTACTCTGTACTCTTTCTTGTTTTTTACTCTCTTCCATAAATTCACTTTTTTCCACAAATTATAGCATATGAGAGATAACTAATGAAACAATGCCCAACAAAACTTGCTTCAAAATTTTTTTGTTGAAATCTATACATTACATCGATGAGTCGGCAAAACTGTTGTCTTTTTACATACCATCAAATTGGTTGAAATCAACACAAAATACTTTATAATCAAGCTCGAACGTCTTTAAATAACCAAGGATAAGAAAAACTTGGTTACCAATAGAACTTGCTAGACAGCAGCGGATGGTGATAATAAAGTTTTTTTTGCTTATTGCTGATGGAAGAATATACCAACTAAAGAGTAGCTTTAAAATTATTTCGTCAGTCGCAAACAACAGAAGTCGTTACAAGGTTGTGATTGATTGATAATCGTATGTGTCAAATCTTATTTTTAAACTAATATCTACCTCTAGATGACAAAGCGTGCTCTACGGAAACTTTATGATAAGCAAACTGAAAATCAATTTTTTGAAGGACCTTAACAAAAACAAATATGCTAGACTCAGGTTAGATTGTGTTGTAGTAAGGCTTAAGCATTCAACTCATAAAAACAAGTCACTATTATAATTAGTAGTCCCTTGACTCATCTTTACTTTCTTTAATTTATTTTCCGGAATTTTCCAAAATACTGCTCAGACCTGTAACAACATTTGCTAGTTGTAAACCGGCGACAGCTGCACGATGTTAATTTCTACATATTTCAGTGGATTAAATTCTGAATTATTTGGTAATAGTTTTTTAAAAAGGTCGAGGAATTTATTGGTGAGATAAGGATCTCACTGGTTTCAGATATCGAATGTGAATTTCTTTTTGTTGTTTTAAAATATTTTGAATTACCTCGTCCCGGCGTTAAGAATTTTGATTTTTGGTATATTCCGGTGAATATTTTTCTTTATCGCCATTTTGAGAAACCTTCATTTTTACGAAGGTAAGATTTTTATGTGGTCATCTTATAAAACTTTCCTCAATTCTTTTAACACTTATTTAATCGATTTTTATAATTAATCTACTGCCTTAATATTATGTTGGACATTTTCTTTTTTAACAGAATTTTTCTTTACCTTGGAACATTATAAAACATTTTAACACGCTACATTTCTTCTTCCGATTGTGATGATCTGATCTCTGAAATCGCTGAGATTCGATGTGAACATGTAGTTCACATAATTAAGGAAGCTTTTTAACTAAAAAAATTGCAGAATCCTGGCCTTTGTTCTAAGTTGCAGTTTAAAGAGCTTCTATTCATATTTTGAAGAAGATTCTTGAATAACACAGCTACATGATATATTTGTTTCACTTCCATTTCTTTACTTTAAAACTTTTACGTAAGATATAAATATTAAACTTAGATTTTTGCAAAACCATGAGTATTACTTAACAGAACTTACAATTTTATTTAAAGTTTTTTTTACTCTAATGTCTAATTCTTTCATATAATTAATCACTGATGGAAATATGCTGGTTGCATAATAACTTTAATTGACAGTATTCGAATTATTAAAATACTTATTTAAATAAATTTTAGTTTATTAAAATCCCGTTGCTTAGGGAGTAGTGCTCAATTTCTAAGTGTGTATATTATTATTAATGCCCGCTTTGCATTTAGACTCTGTATATAAATGTGCAGAGAACAAGATTACGGTATTTAATATTTATCAGGCGATAATGAAAATTGGAAATTTAAAATAATTTAATATTGTAATTAATTGAATAATTATAACATAGATTTATAAATAGCTGCGTACAGTCGAAAATTTGGTCGAAACGAACGGTATAGATAAACTGATTAAATTCACGCTACATTCATTTATGTTAATTTAATGTTGTGATAACCTAGAAATAAACAAAAAGCTGTTTATGGGGGAAATACAATCGATATTTTGTTTGTTTTTAATTTACTACACAATGCTTTAGCTAATATGGTTTTCCGAATAATTATTAAGGTCCAAAAAGAAGCAATATCATTATTTCTATGGTAAATAGGTAAAAAATGCTATAATAATTCAACTATATAATTAATTTCTTAACCCTATCATAATTATAGAAACTACACATGCGCTTATAAACTTAACAAAACTGTAAAATAGAAGTGCTTATGTAAAAGGCCCTCTTGCGACGGCCAGATACATTTATTGCATATTTTTTGATTTTCACATTCAAAATATCCATATGTCATGATAGCGTATTTTTGTAACTCTAAATACTAGTACTGTCGTGTGTGCGACGTGTTGTGAAGGAATAGCTGACCAGACAGAGGACAATCCAGTGCCCGTCGCCCGTCCCTTTTGGCACCACTGCTGCCTAGTGCCTATTCGAGACCTATTCGAAAATGCAATAATACATAAGGTGGCCCATTAAAAAAGTAACATATATATTTTTTTTATTTCACGCCTACACTACGGGGGAACCAACATCTGTCCCCCATCTCCAACATGCAACACGAATACACACATACATAGTTGAGGTGGCGGAATTTTTAAATTAGAAAAATTCCGCCGCCCCAAGTGGGATTCGAACCCACGACCCTTGGAACACGAGTGATGCACTGACACCACTCGTCCACCGCCGGCCCCAAGTAACATACTATATTAAACATCACGTTACCTAATACACGCAATTGTTTTTTGATTTAAAAAACATAGGTATAATAATGTAACAAATAGGGGAATCCTTATACGAAGGAGAACACGGACACCCGCGAGAACATACTCGAAGATTCGACACGGGCCGCGTATATGACGCATCAGGCGGTTAGACGAGATACAATACACGGGGTATGTTCGAGCGTTTGCTGGAACGTTTACATGGAAGTTATAAAACGATCGTCTCGTATAGAAGGGAATTCAATTAGTGTTTAGCCGGCGTATCGAAGTGTGCTCTGTGTAATTAGTAATCAAATAAATAAATAAATAAATAAATAAATGTTTAATACTTGTTATAGTAATACATAAATAGTTCTTTTATAATTTGCTTTAAGTTTATAAATATCTAGCATTTAAGTTCGTTAAATAGTTTATAATTATAGTTTTAATTAGTGTATGTAAATAATATCTCTCTTGTGAATAGACAATTAAACAGCATTTTTGTTATTATTTTAAAAAGAACGTTACAATAATATAATTTTTATAGCGAACTTTCTTTTACCTCTAATAATAACAAAGATAAAGCGGCTGGTCAAAATATAATGAATGACACTGTACGCTAATCATTGTGCTAATTCTTATTTTATTCAAATTTCGAAATTTGAAATTAGGACTTTTGTTTTACTTTACAAAAACTGCTTCATATTAAATTTCTAATCATCTCCTCTCCAAAGAAGCTGCAATGTGTTACAGATCCCTGGGACACTATTCAACCATTTGTTTGGCTATTTTCATTTTTACAAATAACTTTCAAACACTTTAAACAAAAAGTTAAAATTTAAGGTACTTTTGGAAACGAAAACAACATACACTCTCTGTTTTTAAGTCAAGTTATTAAGTCTAAAAAGCGCAATGGGTAATGGACCAATAAAGTTGCATAGAACTTTAACGGCCGTAGACGAAGCAAAAGAAACAGATGGTGGCATATTTAAAGTGTTGGAATCGTCCTGCATTGCCAAATAAACGCGATAATGAAGATCTACAAATTCTTCAAGAAAGCGAGAACCATAAAAGCCCTTTCAAAAATTGTATGAAGATCTAAAACTGCTGACCACAACCCTGCAAATTTAACGATTAAGAAGAACGTCTTTTATAGGCTTTAATAAGAGTGCACAAGACGGCTACTTCAAGAGGACACATCATTGTTAATCAATAAAGCTTGCTGAAAAGAACATGTAGGTTATAGCGGATGAAGGTAAACATTAGGAGGTGCATGAAATTAAGCAACACAACATAAACCAACGTTAGAAAATTTAGGTAATAGTGCAATTCTTATAAACCCAATAAGCCTAATAAAACAAATTTTATACATAATAATAATATATGTCAAAAATGTGGTAAAATCCATATTAACAAGCCATATTTAGATAGAGGGAAAACTTGTTTAAAATGCAACAAGCAAAATCATTTTGCCCATATGTGTAAGCCCAAAATATCACCAAACAGTCAAAAAGTAGGTAATCTTGAAGAAAAAGAATCATGTAACGATAGCTGCTTTAATGTTAACACTTTTAGCAATGCAAACAATTTTCAGATTTATTAGTTCCCAATCTTTCAGATTCAAACCCTTAAAGAATTAGTTCGTAATGGGCCTACAAAAAGTTCTTTTGTGCCTTCGACCTCAGAAAGAGGATTTTACCAAATACAACTTGACGAAGAATCCAGCAAGCTCTGAACATTTAGTACACCGGTAGGCTGTTTTAAATCTTTTAGGGCACCATACAGTCATTCCAGTCCAATTCTAGAAATTCTTTGAATATTTCAGTGACAAAGGTGTTATAATGTACAGTTGCGATCATTCGCTAAAGAACGATGTAAAAATTATAACTGCCGATTTTTCAGTGTTTTGTACAATGTAAATGCAAGTTTAGTATATGGTATGCAAGAATATTTCATTTTTTAACATTATAATTACCCAGTTCATAAATCAGGCCGAGTTACAGCGTACATTGTACAAAAAACTGAAAAACCAAAACTCACTATTTTTTCATCGTTCCTTAGCGAATGATCGCAACTGTACTACTTAGATGATATACTGTGTGCTGCCGCACCAAAAAAGAGTTATTTGAAATTATTCAAAATGCCTTCGATGGAGCCAGAACCAATAATGATAAATTCAAACGAGTTCTCTCAGAATTTCTTTCCCAAATCAAAAACAACAAGCTTGTCTAATTTCCATTTCAAAATTATTTGACCCAGCTAAGCAAACCGAATTAATTGCAATGCGATATGACAAAAAGAATTGTTATCATTACATTGGTCTGTAAACATTTCCACAACCTTAAATATATACGTTCATAAAGTTAAAAATTTTAATAACCATTTGATAATCTCTAACTTCAATGATACAAAAATGCAGCTAAAAACAAACACAATAGATTAACAAGTCTTAGAGTATCCTTACAATAGATAAACATAAAAACAGTAATTAACTTAAATCCATTGATTTTTTTTGCAAGCGATTGAAAAACAGAGTAAATGCAAAATACCTTTTCAGCTTTCAAGTTAATCCCGTTCAAGTGTTTTATTTGCAGTTGAATTACAAAACCCAGTTGACAGAATCAATGTAGGAACTGTGGTATCCCGTAGATTTATTGAAATTGACTGGTGCTCAATGCTCATCCCTTTCGAGCTAAGAATTATATTTCAAGCGAAAGGGGAATAATTGTAAATTACAGTAAAACATAAAGGCGTGCGTTATGTACTACATTTCTTGTTTTTTATATGCATTAAATTCGTTCTCAACTTATTCATTTTTATTTACTATAGATGAAATCGCGTTTTTCTTTACACTGCAGCTATCTCCATGAGAAATGACAGAAGCTTAGTTTTGAGGGCAAGTATAAACTTACTTTAGAAAATTAATAAAGTTAGTACAAACTCTAATAAGACTGATAATTGAGGTAAAGGAAAGCACTAACCCAAAAGTATTAAGTAAACTAAATCAATAACAAGCGTTAAATTAGTAGAAACAGACTAATCTAAACAACAAACTGTAAACACTTGAACATGACTAACTATGTCTAGAGGTGTCTCATCATCTAATGTTTAAAGTTTCGCAGATGCCAGATACAGTGTGTTTATTGAAAACCTCAAATATCTCTTAAACTATACAGAATATTAATTTCGGCAGCAAAACGTCAACGTCGATTGATTTTTGCATCCACCCTCTCGTACTCAGCAACACTAACTTTTGACTGACAAATGACAATTCGACCTTGTTTTAACGACCCCTGTTACACCTTGTTTTAAGAATGTAAAAAAATTGAAATTGGGTTTTAATAAGTGACTAGAAGTGCCTAGACTATTTGAGATTCAACATCAGACTGTTATCAAATCTTTTTAATTCAACTCTTTATCCACAGCCGCCTTTATTTTACTACATACGAGGTGTGTAAATTAAGTAATGAGACTGGCAACGGAGCGTTCGATCTGGCGACACGGCAGGTGAACATGTGATACGCCTTCAGTACGAGTTTGAACTCGCTAAAGTCATTTGGTTGTCCGTAGCGATTTTTTTCGTGAAACAGTTTTTTCTAGTGCGTTCTAAAAATGAGTGACATCAATTTCGAGCAACGGTGTGCTATCAGGTTTTGCTTCAGACTTGAGCACAGTGCAACGGAAACTTTTGCAAAACTTCAGCAGGCCTACGGAGACAGTGTTTTGTCAAGGGCCCAGGTTTTTCAGTAGTTTAAGGCATTTTCATAAGGAAGAGAGTCGATTGAAGATAAACCACGAAGCGGAAGGCCTTCATCTTCAAGAACCGATAAAAATGTCAACAGAATTCGGGATCTTGTGCGTTCTGATCGTCGGTTGACAGTCAGAATGATCGGGGAAGAGTTGAATTTGACTCACACCACCGTACATCAGATTTTGACCAATGAATTGGTCGTGTGAGACCAAACATCAAGAACAACTGGGTGTTGCATCACGATAATGCGACTTGTCACACAACAATTTCAATAAACGAGTTTTTGGCCAGTAAAAACATTCCTGTGGCTCCTCAGCCTCCTTATTCACCAGACTTGAGTCCTTGTGACTTTTTCCTCTTCCAGAGATTGAAAAATAACCTCCAGGGAACTCATTTTTTAAATAATAGTAATAATCTTTATTTAGCATTCGCTATAACTTTACATATAGGTACTACAGTGGTCCCTTTCATTACACTTTCTTACAATAATTACCAACAGCACAAGTTACAATAACAGATAAATATAAAAAGTATACAAATAAATCATATAAATGACTATATGTATAAATTATATGACTAGATGCTAGATATAAAGAATTCTTTGACTTTTCTTTTGGGACACTCGAAAACATTCAATCGGCTGTACTCCACCAGCTGAAGGCTATTCCAGTATCCGAGTTCCAGCACTGCTATGAGGATTGGAAGAACCGTCTCCAGCGCGGTGTGGCTTCCCAAGGAAGTTATTTTGAGGGAGACAATATTGAATTCTAATTGTATTGGAATAAAAAATTGAAAAAAATCAGTCTCATTACTTAATTTACACACCTCATATATAATTTTACCTCAATTTCATTATTTTAAATACCAATGCAAGATATTTTAATGGGTAAGAACAATACAATTATCGTTGATTAAGGGGTGACTGCTATAAAACTGTAGAAAAGGTTTCATAATGATACTTTTGATTATGATGATTATACATTTGTGAGTATTTCTTAATGATATTAATTCTTAATATTCAAATTGCCACATTTTACACATACAGTGAAGTTAGCTAATTCGGACTAATTAAAACAGGGGCAATCCGAATCATCGAGGTTTTCGGATTACCGTGTCTGTAGAGTTACAATGTTTTATTTGTAAATAAATGCATTTAAAACATTCTGCAAAACATTTATTTAAAAAAACTACAAAAATATTTACGCAAAAACTGTTTTAAAATCACAAGAAATAATATTCTGCATTAATATATCGTTAACCAAAAAAGGCGGTGATTTTTACTTGTTTCCTGTTTTTTGAACTTAATACGTTAGATAGATTTTTCTTTTAAACCTTCCGGCATCACAATTGTTTCAAATTTTCTACTACCCATTGCAAAGCCACTGCTTTGCAACTATTTCTTAAAGGGCTTCACTGCGTGCGAATCATTGAACAGCTTTTCTTCCGCGATTTTTAACACAGGCAAATTGTCTTTTTAAAATTAAGTATCCAATCTTTACTCGCCCTGACGTCATCGTTTTGAAACCATCTTTAATAAAGTCGCAGTAGCGTGCAGAGTATACGAATCAGTGGAACCATAGCGTACGAACGTGATAGCGCATACGTTGCATCGCGACTGCTTCCACTGTTTGGTATGCACCGCACGCTGCTGGATAATGATGCTTTGCCTTTTCGTCCAAAATTTCGGAGGATATCGGTGACATTTCAAAAACCATCCAAACAACTTTTCTTCCATCTCCGGATATTCCGCAGGTTTTAAAGTTTTTTTTAACGTTGTTATATGATCCTGCAGATTTTGTAACAAATCTGGAAATGTATAATATTTAAAGTTACAATGTGGTCTTTAATCATTTAACAATTTTTAAATTTACCAGAAAATCTTTTTATGTATGGCGGAGATACATAAAGTGGTAATTCGTAAAAGAAGTATCAATTCATTTTTAACTTATAAGCCTTTGTAACTAATACGAATTGTGAAGTTGCAATGTAACCGCTTCTAAAAAATACGTGTCTTTTTATGATAAGAATTTGCCAGACAAATATAACGTAAACATAAATAAAATAATAGCTATTTATGTAACAAGTACATAATGTAGGACTTTATAGACAAGCCCAGTTTATAGCCCTTATAAAAAGGGCGAGTCTATAAGGTCCGATTATGTAAGAGTTGCATACAAAGCTTTATGTTCGATTCCTAAAATTGGCTAATTATCACTTGTAATTACACGAGTGCTTCGAAATTATCGATTTGTAATACGAACGTTGATTAGCAACCACGAGTGTCATTTTTTGACGTTTTAATTTCCCGACGTGCAACGGAGGGAAATTTGTCAAAAAATGACACGAGTGTTGCGTTTTAATCAACTTGAGTATTACAACAGATAATTTCAGAAGCACGAGCATGTAATTCGGTAAGATTATTTCATGATACAGTTGTTTATTTAAGCATCTACTTATTAACATAAAGATTAGTATTTGACATGAAAGTAAAAAATGGGACACATGTGACACTAGTTTTCAGCGTTGTCACGAAGATAAAAACAATCGAAAAGGACAATAAAAAATTATCGAATTATCGCTGTAATCCAAAAAATAAAGCCTTGCGATTGGTCAAAAACGAAGTAGAATGAAATAATAAAAAAAAATCAGTCTATAAATTTGACATCTATTCTTGACAGAAGAAAATTTGACATGTAATATACAGTTGTCATACTTTATTTCACTACTATATACTTTATTTTACTACTACCACTTTATTTTACGAGTACAATAATAAGCCAGTTCACTGCCGCAAAACAATACAATAAACAGTACTTTATAATGCAATCGGACATAAAATCATTTATTTTATCTACAACGGTAGTTTTGTATCAAATTACACATCTGAATATCCATTGCATTCGTTACTATAAACAAAACTTGAGGAGTAAAAACAATTAATTTTAAAGTTCGGATTATCAAAACCTTTAAATCCGGATTACAATAAACGCAATGTAAATAAATTGCTGGTCCGGATTATAGTGGTATTCGGATTAACGTAGATTCGGATCAACAAGGCTTCACTGCATTAGAATGGCAGAAATAAAAAGTAGTTTAACAACATGTTTTTTATCTAAACAGTCCTCTCACGGAGTTTGCTAGTTAGAAATAAGCAGTTGGAGAAAAAATGATATGTTTAATTCGTACAAAAAATGCTTTTTGGGACTCATAAGGTTGCCAGACTCGACGACGACGCTAACGAGTCGTCCGGAAACTTTCTTATTCGTCTCAAAAACGCAAAATGCATTTTTTATACTAATTAAACAAATAACTATATACGATATACACAAGGGTTTATTAAAGATGTTTATTCTGAAGTCGAAAGAAGTTATTTGATAAATAACATTTTTGAGTATTTTTAGTCTATGATAGGATGACTCACTATTTACCTATACATAATGAAAAAAAAACAAGATCGTGTTCGTACAAAAAATAATATGAAAGATTTTAGTTTAAAGTGTCTTTATATGGAATATGATGAAAATTCAAGGACAATATTAAATAAAGAAATCAAAAACATTTAAAATAAATTGATAATATATGTTTACATTCAAATACTTCTACACATTAAAAAATCAGCCCCGTGAACAATTTTTAGATTACTGGGTAAAGATTTATTTTATATTAATAATTAACTCTATATAGATTGAATATTCAATCTAATAGTATTCTACTTTAAAAGTATAACAAAATCCACTCTAATTTTAATTGTTTTAAGAGAAAAGGTGATCTAAATTTGTTAAAGATGTTTGTTAGTGGTGATGTTACTCTAGTTAGAATAAATAAAAGGAATTGACTCCAATACACCCTTGAAAGTGTATTTGGTAAGAGAAGCATGTGCGCATTAACGACACTAACAAAAAATGACGATAATCAGCTGTCTGCTGTATTTGACTTTGACTAGTTATAACTGCAGAAACTTTGCAATTTTAAAAGTTACTAAAATTAGTGGGAATTTCAGAATTTTATAAATCTTTCACTAACTTAATGTAGCTGTACAATGTAAATGGACAACTAAACAAAATTTAGAGATCAAAATTATATTTATTAAACCAAAAACAGGTATCTATACATAAAAATAGTACCTACATTAAGTTTAGATTAGAAAGATTTTGAAATTCCCGCTAATTCTAGTAACTTTTCAACTTTGAAAGTGTTCGCGTCTTTTTACTGCGTGTGAATGTGAAACTTCGCAATTTGTTTTAATCTATATATATAAAAGGGAAAGATTGTCTGTCTGTCTGTATATATGTATGTATGCGATTTTCTCCGCAACCACTGGACCGATTTGGATGAATTGGTAGCATGGAATTGGTAGCATTGGAAAAGTCTTGGCCCAGAATAGAAAATAAGACCAAATTGGACTCTGTCGGCCATCGTGGTCCGAAATAACAGCGAAAAACCCATATATGGAAGTTAAAAATGGGTACTGAGATTGATGTGAATAGATATGTTGTCAATTGTCAAATTTGGTAATTTGACAATTACAAAAAGTAAAAACATGTAATTTCAATAAAGCGTAGCAAAGCGCGCCGGGTATTTGCTAGTAATCAATATAAGGTAACTTAAAACAATTTTACTTTTTAAACATTTTATTAATACATGTATTATTTTATAACTTTAGTAATTAATATTACTTATAATGAGTAAGACGGGAGCACTTGGGAACTTGACAACAGTAAACAATTTAATATTGATATCCAACGGAGTTGTACTTTTTTTTAAATAATTCATATTCAGTGTTTTATTTCCAAATTATAGAGAGAGATATTAAGAAATTAGCTAAGTAAAAACAATAATTATAATTGTATTTAATTCGCAGAACACAAGAGTAATTGCATCATAATTGTAGTAATTTTGAACTTTGGCTCAGTTCACGGAGTGCTCCTAATAGAAATTTCATGACACTTGGCAGGGAGCACTAACAGTAGTTCAGTTCAGCAACAATTAACAACCATACCATGGATCAAGAAAAACAATTTCGAAGAAAAGGTCCCGGGGTGTCCTTTAACCAAAACAAAAGTGTCGAAACTGGACTCGTATACATTTGTTTCAATACGTTCTTATGTTTTAATTGTATATATAATAAGGTAGGGCGGGGCAAAAATAGATACGTTTGCAATTTTTAATTTAAAAAAAAAATCATAAAGCTACCTACAAAAATTGCTAATATCTCCTATCTATAGGACATTAGAATGTAGTATTCTTACATTTTTCTACATAGCTGTTACGTCCCAATTTTCAATTATTTCTCTCTTTAATTTAATAATTATTATTTAGGTTGAATTTCTATTTATGCGTATGTGAACGCGCCTCAATTTTGATTTTATTTGAAATTTGTCTGGTGTGTTTTCAATTTTGTTCGAGATTCGAAAGACGTTATCACGTGTATTTTCACTCTGCAATTTATTGTAAATTCCCTTCGAGAATTATGTTTTAATTATTATTAATTATTGGTGGATTATTATCGGTCGATTATTATTATTATTATTATTACCGTTTGTCGGAGTATTTTTGCAGTAGTGTTTGTAGAAGATTTTATTCTTCTTTTCAACGAGTTTGGAGCATAAAATTCACGTGTGTCGTCGTACCTGAAGGCCACCTTAGATCTTTGGGAAATATTTTGCGTTTAGCGTAATTTGTTCGCATTTCTTGAATTATTTTATTTTGGAATTTTGTGGAAACTGTCGGGGTTTTGTTTTTTTAGGCCTTTTTCTTTTCAACACTCTCTCGTTCTTATGGGAATTCCCGAAGATAATTAAATTAGTATTTAATTACTATTCTGAAGACTACCTAATGTGGATCCCAATATTATCGTTTTATGCGACCGTTGGTGTTAGATTGCGTCTCGTATCTACAAATATCGAAGGATTTCAGCCATCTGCATCGCGAAAGGAACCAACCCACAGATAAGCCTTTCTTTAAATTTCGATTGTCAATTCATTTAAAGTATTGATATTCCTTTAAATATTATTATTTTATTTGTAAGATCACGTACCAGTAGCCGAGTTCTTTTATTAGTGGTACTGTGTTTATGATTAATTTCTAATGCAGAAGAATTTTAACGTAATTAATGATTTTTGATTACGCAAGAAATTTGAATTAAATTTATACGTAATTGTTATTTGTGCTGCAAAGTTTAACGTAATTTTTGAGTTATAATTACTAATTAAGATTGTTGGCTATAATTTAGTTTAATTTTGAAAGAGCAGATAATTCTCAAATAAACTGATTATAATTCTGTTAGTTTTGAATCGGTTGGGTTTTGAATAACTTGTTACCATTTTTATGTTTCATTGTATTAATTATTTGAACTGTTGATTAATCTCATTATTTATTTTGGGTATTGCTATACATACTTTGCTACATATTTATTTGTATTTCAATTGTTTTGTTAATACCATCTCCGTTATTGGATTGGCTTACCAACGTAAAAGTATTTATTCCGAATTACAATTATAACTTGCATCTAGTGTGCGTTCCTGGTCGACCATAGCGAACTCCCACCTAGCGTGAATTCTAGCCTTTGTCTTATTTAGGGTCTACTAATTTGAGTCACTTGCTTTGTGACTTTCCTTTTTTACGCCTAACTCAGGTGGTTAGTTAATTAATTATTGAGTTATTGTAATTATTGGGAATGTGGGATATTGACAATTGGTTAAGTAACGTATACCCTACCCGCTTTTGTTATTTTAAAATTTATCTTTGTCAGATTATTACTACCTCTTAATATAATTTCAATATATGCTAATTTAACCATTAGTTTGTTTTATTTGTATTTGGTGTTAATGTACTTGAGCAATCTGGGGAGCCTCAATATCTTTTTGTTTGTTACTGCTACGGGGTCACAATTCGAGCTTGTTGGTCGGCTCGAAGAAATACTGAAATTATTCTTGGACCAACTGGCGCCTTGGGATTCAATTTATTTATTAGTACTTTGTTGTGGTAAGTATTGCTACACAATTTTGAGACCGCACGACCGTCTCCACTGTATAAAAGTTAGCCGCGGACAACTGACCCTATTATATGTAGCAGGAACATTGGGTTGACGTAGCATAGCCTATTAGAAACTCCTTACTAAAAAATAATAATGTGTAATAAAAAGGTAAATAAAAGGTAAAGGGTAATAAAAAGACATGTTAATATCTTACATGTTATGTATAATTTGCTATTTCTCAGGTTATAGGCAGCCATGTACGGCAACTTGTCCGGAAGTACAAAATTTTAGATGACTTACAGTAATAGCTCGGAAGAAAATAAAACAATACTACTTGGTTTGCTTTTAAATATTCTTCCACAGTTTTTGACATTGTTTCTTCAGAATACGGTTTTAACTGGTGTTTATAATGGCACACCATAGTTATAATAACGTAACCTGCACTAATTTCGAAAAATGAAAGGGTTATGTGGTGGCGTGGTGCAATACATATAGACGGTTTTTTGAAATAAGAACGTAAGTGGTAATCGACTGGTAATTAACGTGTTTAAATCATTTGCTATCGCAGATAATTTAAAAAGTAAAGGGTTGCTAGCGATGAGTTAACTATGAATCAATCGAGTGCAGAATTTTCTATTTGTTGCTACAAAAAACTCAATTGGTACCATTAGGAATTACGTCCTTCTGTTAGATCATCATTGATATGTTTATCTAATATTCATTTTACCTTTATTCGTTAAAAACTAAAAACATCCACTTAATGTACCTCACAATACAAGTACAAAATGAATAAACGCTTCAAAATAAAAGTACAAAATGGACCATAGATGAACCCTTATACACTTGCTTTGATATTATTTTGTCTACGTTTTGCCCCATCTTTAGCACAAGAAAAACAAATGCCTGCAAAATAGACAGCGAAATTCAAAATAGTTTAATATTTGCACCATCAGCTCGTGTTACTGGCTAGTATATCACCTAGCAGAATTCCAAAATAAAAATCCAATTTATGTAAGCCATACATCAGTACAAAAAACCATTGTAGTACATACCATTTCCTAATTTTTAACAGATACAATTCTACAGGAATAAATAATTTATTTTATATCCTTGAGAGGAACGCCTTTTTCATTGTTCTAAACTTTTAGTTATAGTTACTACCAATACCAAAATGTACCATTTTTTGTTATTCGTCTAGAGGTCTAGACTTAGTTTAGGAGGTGTATTTATAATTGTCTTTTTTACCCCTTCGTTTATGCTGTCTATAGTTCAACCAAAACTACAAGAAATGATTCATCACAAACACGTGGGAGAAAATGTAAAAAGCATCTAGAATTACGCGAAGGGCACGCTATAATCTAAATGATAAAATAAACAATAAATGAGCTAGAAAGATTCAGTAGCGAAACAAACCCCTTTTTAATTAAAAATAAATATGAATGAAGTAATGAAAATCTGTTGGTTCTAGCGTGAAATTTGCACTCTTATCTTATCTCATTCCGGGTCGTATTTGTTTATTCAGGTGTGATTACGAAAATGACTCGGTTGAAGTATAGTTTTTACACCGCCCGACCCTATACTTTTTATGTATGTTTGCATTGCAATAAATAAATTAATCACTTATTTGATTATTCACGTCGACCTTGAAAAAGTACACTATTTTCACTTTAAAATTTAAATCTAAATAGGAAACAAATTATACAAAAGTTTATAACAATCCATATAGTAATGAGTAGAATATAGAGTCCTGAAAGATTTAAATACCTTACCTTCTATTTTAAATAATAATTAAAAACTTTAATAGCTGATTTTAAAACGTCTACAATTACAAACGCATATGTTATGCAGTTTTGTAAATCAAGAAGACTGTGTCTTTTTAATATGATATGATTATGAATAGAGTTGTAGTTCAATAATATTAATCGATGAGCGCCAGCTTATCCTGTAACACTTTAATTCTGTCTTACATGACACTTAACGTATTAATATTTCTTGATATAAAAATGTGACAACTTAAAGAAAGTTGCAAATATTGTATTTCATAGTTTTGGTAAATTTAAAGGTGTAGATTTTGCTGAAATAGGGTTCGTATATATTTGTATTTCAAAATAATTAATAGTACTTTAACTAATTCTAAAAAAAAATATAAAGTATGAAAAATAATTATTTAAATATTGAATTATTAATATAAGTATACAGCGTGTAAGAGGTTACTATGCATTATTTTTAAAAAATGATAGAAGACATGAAAAGGAACAAAAAAATCTTATGCAACTTTGTTCTAGGACGTAGCACTTTTTTAATAAAAAAAAAATAATAAAGTTGTAAACCTTAATATCATCTTGCCGTGTTAATAATAGCAGTTTGATTATGGGGCTGTGTCAGAAGATGCATATCATCTAACACAACAAAAAAAACCTTAATTTTTCACATTTTTTTGTATGATCAAGTGGTTACTCGTAAAATCGGATTCTTTTTACATTTAAAAATTAATTTTACTCAATTAAAAATCGTGGCAACCCGTGCAACGTCTGTAATACAATCTGCTCGACATTCTCCTTATGTCGCATAATGCTGAGGATTGTAGTTTGTTGAATTTGAAATAATTTGTTAATAAAGCACGATTTTGTCTATGCTGCTATTACTATACCTTACAATTTAATAAAATATCTGAGTCAACGCCTGTGTAAATAATACCGTTTTAGGGCTAGATGAGGGTAAGAATTTAAGAGTGCAAGTTACCCGTTGTCAGTGGCATATGCTATAATAATGCACAGATTTTCAATACTGACCTCTAACCTAATGTTGTACTAAATTAATTAATGTTTTTAAAGGAAAATCATTAACAAATTGCAGTACGGTAGCCTATTTTCTGCAATGACATCCGGTACATAGCTATACCTATGCACTTAATACATGCAATTGTTTTTAAGCAAGTTTGCCAGATATCGCAAGGTATTTTCTAAATTTTCGAGAGCTAATTAAGATATAAAAAACTTATTAAGAAGGTTTTGTTCTTTTTCGTGTCTATCACCTTTTAAAATTAACGCGTCGTAAATCCTTACACCCTGTATATTAACATGAATTTAAAAGATATTTCCTTTTAAATAGAGTTGCATATCTCTGTTCCATTATTTACAAATATATGAAACCATCTGCAATGCATTCGGCATTTTTTAGAATAATAATATTTTCTAATTTTGTACGACATATTTTTGAGTACCTTTTTAAAAAAAACAATAACGATAACAATAAACGATAACTAAAAAGAATCATAAAAATAGTGACCTTTGAAGATTTTTTCTCGCTAGGAAACAATATAATGTTGTTGGGGTTTTTGGGATTATCTGACGTCATTTGACGGTGGTCACGGCATCTGATAGAGTTGATAAAAGAAGCGGCTAACTAAAAAAATATGACCAATTTTGGCCGACCATTTAAAATAATGTGTAGCTCTTAGTAGGGGGGATAGGGGGATTCTGGCGCCTCACTTCCTCACTTCTGAAATAACCTTGAACTGGTATGCTATCTCTCTCTAACCCATTAGTTTTGTATGCGACTATCTCCCTCACACAGCAGTATTGCCAACTATTCATAGGCGTGCAAGACAAATTTTCATAGGGGGCTATCATTTTAACCATTTTTCTACCCACAGTGGCGTACAGGATCGGATAAAAAGGGGTCGAGAAATAGCCATTACGGGAATCTGTATTACCGACAAGAAATAGCTATTACGGGAATCTGTATTACCGACAACCAACATATCGTCAATAGAGGGCGTCATGAAGAAATCTGTATTATCGATTATGTATATTAATAAATCTCACCGACTTCTCAAAATAATTACCGTTAGTAATAAGTTAATTACATATAATAATAGTAATTTAAGATAACTGATCCAGCATTAAAAATTTTTTAATTCAGCTTTAAACACAAACCGCGGACCTGCGCGATATAAACGAATTTATCCCAACTACTACTCGGCGCTCATCTTGAAACCCCTACCCCTAGCGTTTAATGGCTTGCGTACCTAGCTATCTCTCCCTTTTTCTCGCTACTATTACTTACAAGTTCTGCTGCTACCTTTCTCTCTCACGCACACACTGTACTCTTTCTACCTTTTCTAGAAGAAGAAATAATAATGCTAAATAGGAATTAAATTATGTTTCTACTTTTCATGTACCCTCTCTCGCAGATAACGAACCACCTTTTATATAGTTGCCCTTCTCCCCCTTAATCATGCTAATAAATGAGACATCAATGTTTAAATATATTATTTATTTAGCTATCTCTCTCTCTCTCGGTAACTTTTTCGTATATATCCCTCTCTATTCTAGTAACTTTGGCTATCGACAGGGATCGAAGCCCGTCACGCGGTTTCAATTAACCCAACAAAGGTCCTTACAACGACGACGACGACGACGACAGCTCGATAAAACGTTTAAAATTTTGAATTTGTCATTCTTGAAGTCACCATCATGGGGATTTCCCGCTCTGAATTTTATATTTCACATCTGACTAACCACCACGTGATCAAGACCGCTGTATTCTAATGAAGCTTTCTACCCAAAGAGATCATGAAATTTAAAGGAACCAACAGTCCTTGATACAACAGCGAGTTTTGCAGGCTCGTCTAACCATCATATCTATGTCAGTAGCTGCCCTTCGTGAAGGGCTTTCGGATCTCCATGTTAAGAAAATTACGTTAATAAATACACAGGCTCTTGAATCACGTTCAGGGATCGGGATGGTTTCTAACACTAATATGTATCAACGGTTGAATTAACTACATGAAAAGAGAAAAACCTAATTCTAATGCAGAAAAATGTATAGACTTACCCTTGGCGTATCATTTTTATATTAAAAACGGAAGAAAAACAATAAATATTTACACTTTTAATCACCTCTCACCAAGAAGAAGAATATTGAATATTCAGTGTAAACAGACACTTTTTTTTTAATTTAAAACCAGTTATTATTAATCTTTCAAGCCACTGTTATATACCACCCGCATACAGCGTATCGAAAGGACTGACGTGAAAAATATTATTTAGCAAATATTTAGCTCTCTCTACGAGACAAAAGGGAAACATTTCATTGGTCGCTTAAAATATAATGCCTTAGGCTATATACATTCCTTTAGACATTTCGAGGGTGAAAATCAAGATTCTACTTGTCCGTTGCCGTCATCAGGTTTTATCAGCTGAGGGATCTCTCTACCTGCCCCAGAACCCAAAACCAGGTATAATTGTTTTACCCTTTTTCTTAATTTGGTTCTTTCTGTAAAAAATATCTTTTTATAAAGATAAAAATATTACATTTAATTTATATTAAAATCAACATCAAATGACGTCAAATTGCTTTGCAAAACTGCCAGCAGACATCATCGCTAGAAAGATGCATCAGTAAAGGTAAAACAGAGAATGAATTGAATTTTGTATCATTTAAGTCAGGTATATATATATTTTAAAAAGCTATTATTATTATTTTTACATGTAGATTTTACTGTAATACACTATAAACGTTATCTTTCATGAATTTTAATTCGTTATTAATAAAAATTATATCAATTATCTTAAATTATTATTGGTAGAACATTAGGTAATTACTTTTATCAATAAAATTCCGTAGTTACTAAGTCGACTCATGTCATGTAACAGCGTGAAGTTAGCAGCGTTAATTCACATGCCGTTCTACTTTGTTTCTAGTAGGATATGACGGCAATGTCGCATAATCTAGGTTTTTCTTCTTCTTCTTCAGAAAAATAAACATTCACTATTATAGTAATTGGGATTGGTATAATTCAAAACTATCTACCTGTTTAAATATTAACATCCATGAAGGTGTCGCCCATTAAAACAGATGTTGTAACACTATACTAGCATTACACTATAAACGTTATCTTATTTATTCTCATATATTATATTTTGAGTTTATATAGTCGAAATGCATTAACTGCGTTCGTTATTCTACCTAAAACAGACGATTATCTATTCCAGGTAAAAAACACCCTTTTCTAAAGGCCAAAACTGAATGCAAGATTTTAACTAAAGAAAATTATACCCTTGCAAATAACATTGATATAATATTTTAAAACATTCCAATAGACTGATTCGGACTGATTCAAAAAGGGATACAATGTTTATATTAAATTTTCCGTATTCTGTTAAAACAATAATTTACCGTACCCCTTCTTTTACTACTTAAAATAAAACTTTTTTTTTATAAAATACTTCTGAGATTATGAACCGTGTTAATAATGTGTTTTTCTGATTCCTCAATATTGGTTTAAAGGTCAATTAATAGTTTATTATAGTGTGGTTGGGAAACATGCGGATCCTTCTACCTGCTGATCGTTATAGGTATATGGATGTTGAATTATGTTCGACTGTTTTCATGCATTTTTAATTCGTTATTAATAAAAATTATATCAATTATCTTAAATTATTATTGGTGGAACATTAGGTACATAATTACTTTTATCAATAAAATAGGTTCTACAAGTCAACCTCAATTAATTAACCCTGGGGGCTATATACTTACAAACAGTCTTGAAACAAAAATGGTAGAGCTCACCCTGTTAGGTATGAAGCCAGAGTATGGTTGTGATAAATAAAACATCAATGTTTATACATACTAGAAAATAGTGTAAAATTACTCTTTATAACTAATTATTGTTATGATGATGAAACCTGTGTGATTGATTTATTGCCCCATGGAAATATATTATGCTATGTATACTAAATAAATGTTTGTAAAATAACTTTATATGTTTAGGATTTCCCGCCCTTAGATTCAAATTTTTAGTACTACTACTGCCATCTATCGGTGACGTCATATGATCAATTGGAATGTATGTGTAGGAGAGAGACATCCTTCTTAAATGAAACAACATACTATATTACAATTCAATATGGTTTATTCAACTATTTTCTCAATACATAGCATATGCAATTTTAGATCTAGATAATTACACATATACAGATTTATATCATATAATTAACATATCACATATGCAATTTATAGACTAAATAAAATAATTACATAGGTAGAGGGTTTATATACAGACTTATATAATACAAGTTATACATGTAAACTTAACTAGTTTCTAAATTATCATCGTTAGAAATCCTATAATTTCCCCCGAGCTGAGGTATTAATACATATCACATATACAATTTGTAGACTAATTACTTTCAAAGAATAATTACATAGGTAGAGGGTTTATATACACACTTATACAATACAAGTTATACATGAACACTTGAAATCCTGTAATTTCCCCAAGCTAAGGTATCTCCGTTCCCGCCAGCAATAATGTATCGTTTATCATCTTTCCATGATAACGCTACTTTATTTTTTAATTCTGTATAAAGTTGGTGGTTGTATGATCGGAAAGATTGAACATGTTTATAAATATCTATATTGCGTAATACCACGTTTCTATAGTCTTCCAAAGTCAGTTCTTTTTTGATAACAGCCTTCTGGATACCTTTAGCTGTTTTGGTAAGATTGCCCTCTACATCTACAGCATATGCTTTTGCCCCTGTTCCCAGAAATTCCCAGAGAATTCTACCCGCATATTCGTCCTTCATTCTACCAATTATGGATTCATTCTGCGGGATTCCAAATTGATTATCAGCCTTAAAGTTTGATGTATCATACTTGTACAAATATTTCTTCATGTCTTCATAAAAATCGTCTGTATACGTCAGTAGAATTAATGAGTCGGTGTTTTTCTGGCCACGCCTGCTGCGCTCTGATTGGCTATCCCCTCTCCTCTAGCTCCTCCCCTTGCTTCTGATTGGTCGACGCCATCTTGGATGACACGCCTACTATTCTGTGATTGGCTGAAGGCGGCCATTTTGAAAACGCCTACTATTCTCTGATTGGATGACGGCCATTTTGGAACTTCGGGCGCCATTTTACCACGCCCTATGAATCCATGACTGGAAACTGTATTACCGGCAACATGCATGCTTCTAAGAGATGGCGCTATGAAGGGATACCGACAAACTATGTACTTTTACTACTAGGCGGCGCGTCATGAAGAAATCTGTATTACCGATCATCATTTTATATTAATAAATTTCACCGTTTTCTCAAATAATTATCGTCGTCGTCGTCGTCATTAATAAGATAATAATTACACATAGTAATAATTAATTCAGCATTAAAAATTTGAAATTCAGGAGGGCGCGTCATGAAGAAATCTGTATTATCCTACGCATTGAGGCTATTAGAGGTCTCATTAAAGAATCTCCTCTCTCACTCTCTCCTATTAGAGGTCGCATTAAAGAACCTTCCGTATAAATCATTCGCGATTTAAATAACAACGCAGGTTTATTATAATATTTACGCTAAGATGTAGTTTTATTAATATACAGAGAACTACAATTCTTCATCTAACGTGATCTCTTTTAAAATATTGTTATTTAAATTTATTAACAATAGGTTATTTATCGTTTCTTTCGACAGTTTCGACCTGTGTTCAGGCAACCATGCATACACGCGAGCATACGGGCTAATATACGGTTATCGTTCTCATACAGGAGCGTACAAGAGAAAAATATGAAAGGGGCTTGAATTAAATGCTATAAATCAGGTCAGGGGTAAATATATCTTAATACTCACCCTGCTTCTACGTTTATGAATCGTTTTCATTCCCTTTCTTTATTATTAACATATTACTTTTACTCTCGTTAAATTGGAATGTATGTGTAGGAGAGAGACATCCTTCTTAAATGAAACAACATAGTATATTACAATTCAATATGGTTTATTCAACTATTTTCTCAATACATAGCATATGCAATTTTAGATCTGGATAATTATACATATACAGATTTATATCATATAATTAACATATCACATATGCAATTTATAGACTAAATAAAATAATTCTGTATTACCGGCAATCTGTGTGCTACCAATAGAGGGCGTAATGCTACAATTAGTGTGTATTGCTAAGAGAGGGCGTGGTCAAAATGGCGCCCAAAGTTCCAAAATGGCGCACGTCCAATCAGAGAGCAGTAGGCGGGGAAATTAGTCAATGTTTATTTAAATTAACAACATATAAGCAAATTAATAAAACCTTTTAATCGATATCACACTTTTTAACAACAATCTAATTTAAACAAATATAGAGTTTAAATTGTTACTAAATCCCTTTGATAGATTATTATTATAAAAAATAAATAAGGAACGGCTAAAAGACTTTATTAATTTGCATTAAAATTGATCTTTATAATTAATTTATAATATTTAATAGTCTGCAGCGCATTTAAACTTTAATAATAATTAGTCAATGTTTATTTAAATTAACAGCATATAATCTTTGTTGTTTTTAGCCGTTCCTTATTTATTTTTTATAATAATAATCTATCAAAGGGATTTAGTAACAATTTAAACTCTATATTTGTTTAAATTAGATTTAAACAAATAGAACACTGAACTTTATACCCCTGGTGTATCTTAAACCTTTTAATCGATATTACACTTTTTAACAACAATCTAATTTAAACAAATATAGAGTTTAAATTGTTACTAAATCCCTTTGATAGATTATTATTATAAAAAATAAATAAGGAACGGCTAAAAACAACAAAGATTATATGCTGTTAATTTAAATAAACATTGACTAATTATTATTAAAGTTTAAATGCGCTGCAGACTATTAAATATTATAAATTAATTATAAAGATCAATTTTAATGCAAATTAATAAAGTCTTTTAGCCGTTCCTTATTTATTTTTATAATAATAATCTATCAAAGGGATTTAGTAACAATTTAAACTCTATATTTGTTTAAATTAGATTGTTGTTAAAAAGTGTAATATCGATTAAAGGTTTTATTAATTTGCTTATATGTTGTTAATTTAAATAAACATTGACTAATTTCCCCGCCTACTGTTCTCTGATTGGACGTGCGCCATTTTGGAACTTTGGGCGCCATTTTGACCACACCCTCTCTTAGCAATACACACTAATTGTAGCATTACGCCCTCTATTGGTAGCACACAGATTGCCGGTAATACAGAATTATTTTATTTAGTCTATAAATTGCATATGTGATATGTTAATTATATGATATAAATCTGTATATGTGTAATTATCCAGATCTAAAATTGCATATGCTATGTATTGAGAAAATAGTTGAATAAACCATATTGAATTGTAATATACTATGTTGTTTCATTTAAGAAGGATGTCTCTCTCCTACACATACATTCCAATTTAACGAGAGTAAAAGTAATATGTTAATAATAAAGAAAGGGAATGAAAACGATTCATAAACGTAGAAGCAGGGTGAGTATTAAGATATATTTACCCCTGACCTGATTTATAGCATTTAATTCAAGCCCCTTTCATATTTTTCTCTTGTACGCTCCTGAATGAGAACGATAACCGTATATTAGCCCATATGCTCGCGTGTATGCATGGTTGCCTGAACACAGGTCGAAACTGTCGAAAGAAACTATAAATAACCTATTGTTAATAAATTTAAATAACAATATTTTAAAAGAGATCACGTTAGATGAAGAATTGTAGTTCTCTGTATATTAATAAAACTACATCTTAGCGTAAATATTATAATAAACCTGCGTTGTTATTTAAATCGCGAATGATTTATACGAAAGGTTCTTTAATGCGACCTCTAATAGGAGAGAGTGAGAGAGGAGATTCTTTAATGAGACCTCTAATAGCCTCAATGCGTAGGATAATACAGATTTCTTCATGACGCGCCCTCCTGAATTTCAAATTTTTAATGCTGAATTAATTATTACTATGTGTAATTATTATCTTATTAATGACGACGACGACGACGATAATTATTTGAGAAAACGGTGAAATTTATTAATATAAAATGATGATCGGTAATACAGATTTCTTCATGACGCGCCGCCTAGTAGTAAAAGTACATAGTTTGTCGGTATCCCTTCATAGCGCCATCTCTTAGAAGCATGCATGTTGCCGGTAATACAGTTTCCAGTCATGGATTCATAGGGCGTGGTAAAATGGCGCCCGAAGTTCCAAAATAGCCGTCATCCAATCAGAGAATAGTAGGCGTTTTCAAAATGGCCGCCTTCAGCCAATCACAGAATAGTAGGCGTGTCATCCAAGATGGCGTCGACCAATCAGAAGCAAGGGGAGGAGCTAGAGGAGAGGGGATAGCCAATCAGAGCGCAGCAGGCGTGGCCAGAAAAACACCGACTCATTAATTCTACTGACGTATACAGACGATTTTTATGAAGACATGAAGAAATATTTGTACAAGTATGATACATCAAACTTTAAGGCTGATAATCAATTTGGAATCCCGCAGAATGAATCCATAATTGGTAGAATGAAGGACGAATATGCGGGTAGAATTCTCTGGGAATTTCTGGGAACAGGGGCAAAAGCATATGCTGTAGATGTAGAGGGCAATCTTACCAAAACAGCTAAAGGTATCCAGAAGGCTGTTATCAAAAAAGAACTGACTTTGGAAGACTATAGAAACGTGGTATTACGCAATATAGATATTTATAAACATGTTCAATCTTTCCGATCATACAACCACCAACTTTATACAGAATTAAAAAATAAAGTAGCGTTATCATGGAAAGATGATAAACGATACATTATTGCTGGCGGGAACGGAGATACCTTAGCTTGGGGAAATTACAGGATTTCAAGTGTTCATGTATAACTTGTATTGTATAAGTGTGTATATAAACCCTCTACCTATGTAATTATTCTTTGAAAGTAATTAGTCTACAAATTGTATATGTGATATGTATTAATACCTCAGCTCGGGGGAAATTATAGGATTTCTAACGATGATAATTTAGAAACTAGTTAAGTTTACATGTATAACTTGTATTATATAAGTCTGTATATAAACCCTCTACCTATGTAATTATTTTATTTAGTCTATAAATTGCATATGTGATATGTTAATTATATGATATAAATCTGTATATGTGTAATTATCTAGATCTAAAATTGCATATGCTATGTATTGAGAAAATAGTTGAATAAACCATATTGAATTGTAATATAGTATGTTGTTTCATTTAAGAAGGATGTCTCTCTCCTACACATACATTCCAATTGATCATATGACGTCACCGATAGATGGCAGTAGTAGTACTAAAAATTTGAATCTAAGGGCGGGAAATCCTAAACATATAAAGTTATTTTACAAACATTTATTTAGTATACATAGCATAATATATTTCCATGGGGCAATAAATCAATCACACAGGTTTCATCATCATAACAATAATTAGTTATAAAGAGTAATTTTACACTATTTTCTAGTATGTATAAACATTGATGTTTTATTTATCACAACCATACTCTGGCTTCATACCTAACAGGGTGAGCTCTACCATTTTTGTTTCAAGACTGTTTGTAAGTATATAGCCCCCAGGGTTAATTAATTGAGGTTGACTTGTAGAACCTATTTTATTGATAAAAGTAATTATGTACCTAATGTTCCACCAATAATAATTTAAGATAATTGATATAATTTTTATTAATAACGAATTAAAAATGCATGAAAACAGTCGAACATAATTCAACATCCATATACCTATAACGATCAGCAGGTAGAAGGATCCGCATGTTTCCCAACCACACTATAATAAACTATTAATTGACCTTTAAACCAATATTGAGGAATCAGAAAAACACATTATTAACACGGTTCATAATCTCAGAAGTATTTTATAAAAAAAAGTTTTATTTTAAGTAGTAAAAGAAGGGGTACGGTAAATTATTGTTTTAACAGAATACGGAAAATTTAATATAAACATTGTATCCCTTTTTGAATCAGTCCGAATCAGTCTATTGGAATGTTTTAAAATATTATATCAATGTTATTTGCAAGGGTATAATTTTCTTTAGTTAAAATCTCGCATTCAGTTTTGGCCTTTAGAAAAGGGTGTTTTTTACCTGGAATAGATAATCGTCTGTTTTAGGTAGAATAACGAACGCAGTTAATGCATTTCGACTATATAAACTCAAAATATAATATATGAGAATAAATAAGATAACGTTTATAGTGTAATGCTAGTATAGTGTTACAACATCTGTTTTAATGGGCGACACCTTCATGGATGTTAATATTTAAACAGGTAGATAGTTTTGAATTATACCAATCCCAATTACTATAATAGTGAATGTTTATTTTTCTGAAGAAGAAGAAGAAAAACCTAGATTATGCGACATTGTCGTCATATCCTACTAGAAACAAAGTAGAACGGCATGTGAATTAACGCTGCTAACTTCACGCTGTTACATGACATGAGTCGACTTAGTAACTACGGAATTTTATTGATAAAAGTAATTACCTAATGTTCTACCAATAATAATTTAAGATAATTGATATAATTTTTATTAATAACGAATTAAAATTCATGAAAGATAACGTTTATAGTGTATTACAGTAAAATCTACATGTAAAAATAATAATAATAGCTTTTTAAAATATATATATACCTGACTTAAATGATACAAAATTCAATTCATTCTCTGTTTTACCTTTACTGATGCATCTTTCTAGCGATGATGTCTGCTGGCAGTTTTGCAAAGCAATTTGACGTCATTTGATGTTGATTTTAATATAAATTAAATGTAATATTTTTATCTTTATAAAAAGATATTTTTTACAGAAAGAACCAAATTAAGAAAAAGGGTAAAACAATTATACCTGGTTTTGGGTTCTGGGGCAGGTAGAGAGATCCCTCAGCTGATAAAACCTGATGACGGCAACGGACAAGTAGAATCTTGATTTTCACCCTCGAAATGTCTAAAGGAATGTATATAGCCTAAGGCATTATATTTTAAGCGACCAATGAAATGTTTCCCTTTTGTCTCGTAGAGAGAGCTAAATATTTGCTAAATAATATTTTTCACGTCAGTCCTTTCGATACGCTGTATGCGGGTGGTATATAACAGTGGCTTGAAAGATTAATAATAACTGGTTTTAAATTAAAAAAAAAGTGTCTGTTTACACTGAATATTCAATATTCTTCTTCTTGGTGAGAGGTGATTAAAAGTGTAAATATTTATTGTTTTTCTTCCGTTTTTAATATAAAAATGATACGCCAAGGGTAAGTCTATACATTTTTCTGCATTAGAATTAGGTTTTTCTCTTTTTATGTAGTTAATTCAACCGTTGATACATATTAGTGTTAGAAACCATCCCGATCCCTGAACGTGATTCAAGAGCCTGTGTATTTATTAACGTAATTTTCTTAACATGGAGATCCGAAAGCCCTTCACGAAGGGCAGCTACTGACATAGATATGATGGTTAGACGAGCCTGCAAAACTCGCTGTTGTATCAAGGACTGTTGGTTCCTTTAAATTTCATGATCTCTTTGGGTAGAAAGCTTCATTAGAATACAGCGGTCTTGATCACGTGGTGGTTAGTCAGATGTGAAATATAAAATTCAGAGCGGAAAATCCCCATGATGGTGACTTCAAGAATGACAAATTCAAAATTTTAAACGTTTTATCGAGCTGTCGTCGTCGTCGTCGTTGTAAGGACCTTTGTTGGGTTAATTGAAACCGCGTGACGGGCTTCGATCCCTGTCGATAGCCAAAGTTACTAGAATAGAGAGGGATATATACGAAAAAGTGACCGAGAGAGAGAGAGATAGCTAAATAAATAATATATTTAAACATTGATGTCTCATTTATTAGCATGATTAAGGGGGAGAAGGGCAACTATATAAAAGGTGGTTCGTTATCTGCGAGAGAGGGTACATGAAAAGTAGAAACATAATTTAATTCCTATTTAGCATTATTATTTCTTCTTCTAGAAAAGGTAGAAAGAGTACAGTGTGTGCGTGAGAGAGAAAGGTAGCAGCAGAACTTGTAAGTAATAGTAGCGAGAAAGAGGGAGAGATAGCTAGGTACGCAAGCCATTAAACGCTAGGGGTAGGGGTTTCAAGATGAGCGCCGAGTAGTAGTTGGGATAAATTCGTTTATATCGCGCAGGTCCGCGGTTTGTGTTTAAAGCTGAATTAAAAAATTTTTAATGCTGGATCAGTTATCTTAAATTACTATTATTATATGTAATTAACTTATTACTAACGGTAATTATTTTGAGAAGTCGGTGAGATTTATTAATATACATAATCGATAATACAGATTTCTTCATGACGCCCTCTATTGACGATATGTTGGTTGTCGGTAATACAGATTCCCGTAATAGCTATTTCTTGTCGGTAATACAGATTCCCGTAATGGCTATTTCTCGACCCCTTTTTATCCGATCCTGTACGCCACTGTGGGTAGAAAAATGGTTAAAATGATAGCCCCCTATGAAAATTTGTCTTGCACGCCTATGAATAGTTGGCAATACTGCTGTGTGAGGGAGATAGTCGCATACAAAACTAATGGGTTAGAGAGAGATAGCATACCAGTTCAAGGTTATTTCAGAAGTGAGGAAGTGAGGCGCCAGAATCCCCCTATCCCCCCTACTGCTCTTAAAGAAGCCATCGAAAAATGTTATTAGATTTTAACTCTATTTTCATTGGAGAATTTTATAGTTATTGGTTTAGTGGCTATATGAACATAATGAAACAACTTTTCTAGATGAAATTACAGTTACACGAAAAATTAAACACTAGAAAATTAATAGTTCGAATGCTGAAAGATTCAAAGTTCACAAAACAATATTTGATCAAAAGACTTCAATGATTTCAGGAAAAGAAAAAGGTATTCCAAAAACAGTCTACTTATGCAAAACAACACAAGAAAGGACACATTACAAACAACACGGAGAGTAATTTTAGGCCAGGAAAATAAAAAATAATAAGCTGAGCATTTAGTTTTTAAATTTTTATATTACTTTATGAATATTTTTAAAATATTGCAGATAAAACATTTATTCGATCTCTTAACATATATTTTTTACTGTTAAGAATATCTTGAAAGTTAAAAAGTTTTCCGTGACCTACTAAAGTCTATTTCGTAAGGTACTTATATAAAGAAAGGAGATTTTCTTAGGACAGCATTATTGAACACCTCTCTAGAACAACATGATAAAAGGGATGTTAAACTAACGTGAAACTTTGAGTGGCTTCTAGCTAAGCTTTCTAGTTCTGTTGTAGCTTCCTAAGCTACAACACTAAAACAAAGAAAAACAACCGCGTTTGCAGAAAAATTAAGATTGATGAAAAAAGCAGATAGATAAATAAATAGGGAAGAAATCTAGGCTCTTCTTTTTTCTCCCTCTTTAATTATTTCCTTTTTACGTGTCGTTTCGGTTGCTATAGGTGTCTTTAAAGAAGTAAAGTGCGAGAGGATGATTTACTGTTAATTAGCGCTTCCTTATCACAACAAAAGGTCTATTGTGCCTCTGGGATCAATTCTAAGCTCATTAACACAACAAAGCACTTACGAGATTCAGCGTAAATATAACTAAGTCTGTAGATACAAATGTTCGAGCATAGCTGAAATCATGATCGCATTAAGTTGCTTTCGGTGATTAGGCGATTCTGGTTGGCTGACTTTTAATTATTTATGCATTGTACAAATCATTAATCAACTTGAAAGTTATAGAAAATGTGACAGGATCAAAGCATGTTTTTGATACTATAGAGCACCTATTTATGCAAGCCCGCAAATATTGAATACGTAAGCAACACAGATAAAGTACACTGTTTTGCAGTAGTAATGACGTAAACAATTTAAGAAATAGATTGCTCAAAAATATCTAAAAGGCGTTTACTATTCTAAAATCTAGTTTTATTGAATGCTCTTCTGCATGCACAGAAGCTCATCCAATTAAAAGAAAGTACAACGGCAGCATCAGGTGTGGATACGTGCTTATGTTTGCACATCCGTGTGTACGTTTGCAGCTGCCTAGTTGCAAGAACTTCTCAGTAGAGCTTGTGTTTTCAGGTGTGTCAGCTAGATATTACTGTGGCAAAAAACTGTACCTATACATATCAGATATATGTGTTCTTAAAAGTTGATATATTTCAGCCTATTACCATTACAAAGTTTTACTTTAATGCTATAACATTTTAAAAATTATTTTATAAAATTTCTCGCATCACTTTTAACGGTTAAATGTTTTATGGAAAATACACCTTTAGAATTTAGAACTGATACTTCTAGAGGTTTTTGTTTTGCTTTTTATGTTCTAAAAATTTAAACGCGCTCGGTAACAATGCAAAAGGGTTTGTAGAATAAGCTATCGTAAACTGGATAGCTTTAAAAGCCCAAGAGAAAAATTGCCCTGCAGCCGTCTGGAATAACTCGTCGAATGTTCATGCATCATTGTTGAAATGCACTTTATACTAATTGGAAAAGAACTTTTTTTATCTCTTTTATTCACTGGTAATTTACAAAGTCTACTTCTGAAATAGGTAAACGAAATAAGTAGAGGTAACAGTCTAAAGGTTTCGAAATTGAATTATTGGTTATTAATGTTCCATTTGCTGACGTGGAGTAATGGATCGCTTTGTTTTACTGTCAATTTCTAATTTAAAAATATTCTACGACAAACGGACAAACCAACTCTCGGCAGTTATACATATCTAACTATGTCGTCTTAAAGTTACCATCTTAACCTTTAATGCCGGTGTCAAGTAGGCTTCACGGGTATCACGTCTATTTCATTAATTGCAAGTGGGGGAGGATCCCCAGGTTGACTTCCAAATTCACAGACTAACGCAATTACATTCATTGTTACTACTCGTATATGCAGGTAAATATGCAGATATTCTTCTTTACAAGGATAATGGCTGCTAGTGAACCATAAGTCTTTGGTAGATATTTTTGCTTTTACTTAAGTATTAAAACTATAGTATAGGTATTTAACATATTCCATTGTTTCATTATCGTACGCTTTCTGTAATTGACACGCGCGAATAAAACCCTTTTGTGTAAATTTGATTTAAACAACAAGCTACTCATAAATTCTAGACTCACCTAATCTGGATATCTTCTAATCACTTATCTCGATCTGGTTTCCTGAAACAATAATTTCAATTTAAAAACAACAGAAATAAATTTGTAAAATGGAATGAAATAAAAACAAATGTTGCAATTTTAAACAATATACAGGCAGTTTCAAAATAAATTGGACCTATTTATAAAGTTGATTTCTTGCATACAATTAAGAAAAAAATTTCATAATAATAGGTTCATAAAAATTTATTTAAGTGAGAACGCGTAAGTGACTTTGAAACTCAAGAAAATACCATTATAATTGTAGTAACAAAAATGCAAAATATATTTAATTAATAAATGTAGTTAAACATTTTCTGAAATAATCTTTAAAATGATTGAATTTAAAGCAAACGCAGCTGTAGGTTAAAAGTAAAAGTGTTCTTGAATTTATAAATGATCTCTTCTGCTCAAAAAAGTGCCCGAAGAACATATCAGTTTCAGTGTGCGGTTTAAGATCGTTTAGTTTCGGTTTTATTTTCAATTTTTAATGTTCTTGTTTATGCTCGTTTCTGCTCTATTATTCTGAGAATTCTTGAGAATTATTATGAGAACGTTCGCAAACGTGCTTGATTATATTCTCGAAGAGATACTTTTGATATGGTTTTATAATGCGCGAACTTCTCTTCAGTATATTCAGAACGTTCCTTCATTTACAACACTCGTCACAACCAACTATGATTTTTATTTAAACAAAAAGGATACGAAAAACCATTTTTAACAAGTTT
Organism: Agrypnus murinus; assembly: GCA_929113105.1. Taxonomy (NCBI): domain Eukaryota; kingdom Metazoa; phylum Arthropoda; class Insecta; order Coleoptera; family Elateridae; genus Agrypnus; species Agrypnus murinus. The sequence continues at coordinate 6,324,069 of OV816024.1, forward strand.
TTAAAAGCTAGTATGTAGTAATAATTAAACTTAAAAACTCGAAGTCTCCTCCATAAATTTATTAAATTAAATAAATAAATTACTATTGTTCCGCCAAAACTAAATCAATAAATTAATTGTAGGCCATCCTCAGATTAAACCATATTAACAAAAAACCTAAAATATATGTCTCTAATTGTAAAATATTTTTAAAAAATAGACATTTCAGAAACCTTTGAGATATACTGCGATGTATTTAACTAATAAGAAATGCCCCACATTCGGGACAAGCCATTAAATATTTGCGGTGATCTATAAAAATAATAGTATATTATATACCAAGGTTGTGAAGAGTTTTTTCTAGAGCCGAGCATTATTAGATCCCGAGATGCGCAGCATCGAGGGATATAAGATGAGAGGCTCTAGAAAACACTTCACAACCGTGGTGTATATATTATTTTTTTCACTACTAGTACTTTTATTCCTTTTATTCTTCTCACATAAAAAACGTACTATCGCGATCACGGATTTTTTCCTGGATGCCAGTGTATAATGGGATGAATTTTTGCCCCGTGTTACACTAAAATCTGGATTATTGACTAGTAGTCAATAATAAAAAATTATTTACCACTAGGCAAGAAGGCTAACTTCACAAGGTGACAACAGACTAGATAATAGTATGTTTTAAAGCTAGTAGTGAAAAAAATAAAATATATACACCGTTCCAAATAAAAAAACATAAATTATATACGGTAGATTAAAATAAACATACACCACAGATATTTTTCTTTTTCCCAATCGGCTAGCTCAGGGTTACTCGGTAAAGCATAAATTATTTGAATTACGAGACTTATTGACTCTTATGCCTGGAAAGGAAGAAAAACTTATGTTGTGAAAGTTAAAGCTCCTGCAAGCTAGACAACCACTGCTAAACTCTAAATTCAAAAGAAAAGAAAACTGGATACTTGTATTTGCATCAATTAAACACATAAGTAAATTTAAAAACACATAAACTTTATTTAAAGAACGAAATAAAAATTCTAATGAAAAAAATCAAAAGCAAGAAATATTGTTCAATTATACATCAATTATTGTTCAATATTATACAATTAATAATTGAGAAATAAATTCCCAGGCTTGCTCAAATGTTGTTAATAGTTGTAATGGCCTGATATAGGGCCAATACGGTCATTCATTTGAACAGACCAACACAAATAAAAAATTATTTATAAATAACTGTTTATCTAGTAAAAATAAATTTTAATAAAAGAAATTAAATTGTTTTATTTACTCGAAAGCAGATAAGTTCTCAAAAGAAACTTTGTAAATTAAACAAAATAAATTTGTATTATTGAGGATAACTTTATAAGTCAATTGTTATTAATGAGATTAAAGAGCCCATTTATTATAACCAACCTGGTATATTTTATTAAAATAAATTCCTTTATATAAATCCACAATTGGTAACATTGCTGTCGTATTCATCAGTTGATTTCCTGTCTTCAAAAACATCAATACGTAGATCGATGTCAAAAAATAAATTCAACCAGAATTTATTTAAACAATCACGTTCACTTTATATAATTGTGGCACAATAATTAAATCTTCTTTCAACTTTTTTAAGAATGTTCAGGTAACACTTTAATTTAATTCAAACTTTATTTATATATGACGTTTACGTCAAACACATATGGTTGAAATATCTAAACTCAAATTAAATTACAGATATTTTATCCGGAGTCGGGCATAGGTTTTGCCTTGAACGTTTTGTCGACTGATTTTGCTAAAATTTGCTCCAGCTTAAATAGTTTATGTCAAAACAAAAACCGGCGATGACATATTTTCAAAACAAACGCACATCATGTAAGCTTGATTACGTCACTAATCCGCACAGTTATTATTAATCATCACTAATCTTAATTCTATGATTACAGGATTGTAGCCCTTAAAACAAGGATCAAAAAAGTATCCCATGTCCAAAAATCTATCGTAACGAAGGTATAAGAGAAAAACGATTGACAATATACAAATCTCGTTACGACCTAAATACATATAGAATTCAACAAATCAAGGTTTATCCTTTGCAAACTAGTTACATGAATACACAATACAAGTAATACAAATAAATTCTCCATAGGAGCATCTTTACAATTTACAACAAACATAATTTTCACAGTACAATACACAATGAATAGACTAATTAATGCATTTGCAAGTTCCAGCTTAAATATGGATTCAGAATTAATCAATTTATGATCAAACTATCCAACATACAGTACTCCAAGCACTTACATAAAAACAATGGTGAGAAAAAATAGGATAAGAGTCAATAAGCGTCCCAATGAAGCAAAACGACAAGATTAAAACCTTCGATAATAAAAATGGTCAGAAACGTTATAAACCAATTCAAAATTAATTGTATTATATAAGTCATAACAAGATTGACCTAATTTATCTTTTTTCAGTTAACTAACAGCGCGAAACTGTGCTGGTTTCCTGGAAAGTAGAAAAATTTACCTAACGTTAAAAATCGTAAACTCCAAAATTAAATAAGAAAAATTAAAAAATAAAAAAATACTTCTTCCTTACAAGTTGAGAACTCATCCCAATGTGATAAAAAAATACTTCTTCCTTACAAGTTGAGAACTCATCCCAATGTGTAACTTGGGTTGCATAAACATATTTATGATCAAGCAATCTAACTGAATTATATCCTTTTTTTAAAAAATGAAACGTATTCATTATGTATAAAAAAAACTTAGGTTATGTTTGCATGAAATCTTTATTCTTAATTTTTAATTTAAATATTAATGAACCTAACTGTGGTCCTATATATAGCCTTTATATTAAGTATGGCTATGACGTAGCATGTCTCTCTTTTGATTTAAATCTGATATATAAAATGTTTGTTTTAACGTTTCCGTTCTGTCGTTAATAAAATTTTCAATAAGGTGAGTTGATATCACCGCAATACAAACACAAACTCAGAGTACCTTTAATGAATGAATAGATTGAGCTCAGTAATTCTCCGTTACTGGATGTGTTACATATTTAATTCTGATTATTTTTTATCTAGTTACCTATTTTTTGTATCTATCTTAGCGACGTGTTTGTTTATATTTATATTACCTTTAATAATGACAGCTTAGCTATCGAAACTATTGTCAGGTTATAATTTAATAAATACTGTGAAACCTTTTACTAATCTTTATTTATTTCATGATTATGGAGTTTCACAAAGTAAGGCTGGAAACAAATAAAAAAAAGTAAAAATATTTGTTAGATATTTTTATATGTTCATGTAGATATGTTCATGTTACTCTAGTTAGAGTAAATAAAACGAATTGGCACCAATATACACTTGACAGTGTATTTGACAAGAGAAGCATGTGCGCAATAACGACACTAATAAAAAAATGTCGATAACTAGCTGCTGTCGTATTCGACTTCGACTAGATATAACTGTTCAAACTTTGCAATTTCAAAAGTTACTAAAATTGGTGGGAATTTCATTTTATAAGTCCTAAGTCTGTAAGGGAGTTTTACAAATCTTTAAATAACTTAATGTAGCTTAACAATTTAAAACGTAATGAACAACTAAGCAAAATTTAGAGATCAAAATTATATTGACTAGACCAAAAACAGGTATCTGTACATAAATAATAGTACCTACATTAAGTTTAGATTTATAGGATTTTGAAATTCCCGTTAATTTTAGTAACTTTTCAAATTGCAAAAGTTATAACTAGACACATACAATAATTTTAGTAATTAGTGTTACTCATGACGAGTAAGACGGAAGGAAGCACTTGGAACTTACATATAAGACATGTTCAACAGCAAACTATTTAATATCGATATTCAGCGGAGTAGTACTTCTTTCAATAATTCATATTCAGTGTTTTATTTATAAACAATAAACAAAGATATTGAGAAATTAGGTAATTAAAACCAAAAATTATAATTAAATCTAATTCGTAGAACAAAAGACTAATTACATCATAATTGTAAAATTGTGTTTTTCGTAAACCAAATTTTTGTTGAAATTTTTCAACAAACTTTTGGTAAAGAAACTTTGACGTTTATGATAATAGCTGTTTTACACATAACAATAAGATTATTTTCAAATTTATGATCATACGCACGCGTGTTTGCGAAGCAGCTGGGCGTTTATTATAAACAAAGAATGACGTCGTATAAAAATAGTTGGTCTATTCAGAGAAGTTTTGTTTACTATACTTTGTAATAAAAATATTGTTAGTAAATATGCGTGATATTTTCATGCCATTTGTGTTAAGAGATTTAAATATATTTAATATACAATTATCAATGGTTAATTAATCTTTATTTGTGTTAAGATTTTTAAATATATTTTATATACAATTATAAATGGTTAATTAACCTTTATTTTAGTATACAGTACAATTTAACATTAACTTATAACATACAATAACAAATTTAGCAAATTCCGGACCTGTTACTGTAAAAGCAATATGGCCGTTCGCATTTTGTCCACTTCAATAAATAAAATAAAACTAAAGACATTATTTCCACTACTAGCTATGAAGTTAACAATTATTGCGTCTCCTAGTCAAGTGAAAAGTTGAATTTCTCTAGTAGTGGTTAATAATTTTTTCTATTATTAACCTAGGTTAATAATGGATAAATTCAAATGTTTTGAGAATCCAGGGATAGTTGTTTAACAAAAACTTTTGCAACATAATTTTGTATACCCAGGAGATTGTCTTTAACGTATTTGCTGCTTGAAATTACCTAACACGATAAAATTATTTGAATAGTTTTATTAGTGAAATGTCAATCTGCATCAGACTACTTGATTTTTGTTTTATTAGTGGAAAGGGGAATTTGCATTCCTGTGCTACTTGATTTTTACAAGAAAAATTTTAATTTTTAATTTTTGCCTTAAATTTGGCTAGTAGTGGAAAAAATAGTATATACACCACGGTGGTGAAGACATTAATAGGCCTCGCACCTTATTCCGCTCGGGGCAAAGCCCCTCGCGAAATAATCTTGGTGCTCGGTCAATAATAACAGTCTTCACCACCTTGGTGTATAATATACTATTGTGCACCTAGCGATTAAATGTTACTTGATTTTTTAGCTTTATTATCATTGCATGGTCGTTTTAATAATATTTTACAAAGCAAATAACCATTTTTAAAAACAAAATAAACCGATGTGTTGCATGTCAACTAGGAGTGTTTTGTGCGCACTTTTTCGCGTTGATTACTCGCAAATTTTTAAATTTTTTAAGAATTGTTCCAAAGCTTTATTGTGAAATTATTCACAATAAATTTCAGAATAAAAATGCCGTATTACACATCAACGTTTCTTTACCAAAATTTTGTTGAAAAATTTCAGCAAAAATTAAGGTAAGAATTTCGCATAAATTCTCGTAAGTGTAAAACAGCTCTTACGGAGTGCTGCAAGGAAATCTCCTAATAAAAATTTCATGAGAGTTGGCATGGAGCAAGAGCAGTAGCAGCAATTGACTCTAGCAACAATTAACAACCATACCATGGATCAAGAAAAACAATTTCGAAGCAAAGGTCCCGTGGTGTCCTTTAAGAAAAATAAAAGTGTCCTTCCAACTGGGCTCGTATATATCTTTTTAATACATTCTTATGTATTAATTGTAAGATATATACTTTTTATGTCTGGTTGCAGTGCAATAAATAAATAAATCACTTATTTCATTATTGACCTTGACCTTGAAAAACTATACTACTTTCACTCTAAGATTTCAACCTAAATAGAAAACAAATTATACAAAAGTTTTATAACAAACCACTCTAAATAGGAAATAGTTTTCTTTTGTAATGTAAAATATTGAAAAGTCAAGAGCAAAATATTACTCCAAAACGATTAGAAATTTGACTATTTTAGTGTAAAAAGTTACCATAAATGATTAAAAATATAATTATTTTAGAGTGTGATAAATTTACATTACAATACATTGAAGCTAACTATATGGTCTACACGAAGGTACTGATTAGATATTTTACTCTACATCTATTGGACCTAAACACACACTTTTTAGAGTGGTCTAGTCTTCGGTTTTTACACTAACAGCTGTACTTATAGATTAATTTTAGAACAGAAGTATCACTTATTATATTATAGTCAATAATAGGAAGAAAAACAATATTAAGTTAAGAATTTTCAAAAACATGCTTAAAGTAAGAACAATGAGGGAAATGGAATTACATAAAGAAAATGAAGGTTGAAAGAAACTAATGACAAAAATCCCAAAAGTAAATTTATCTTAAACATTTAAAGTAAACATTTCAGAGTAGGAAATCTTTACGAAGAACGACAAAATTAGAATTAAACTGATTTAAACTGAAACACTTCAGAAACTTTCTTTCGGAACTTAGGGGAGGATTTTAATTAAATTACAGGTTCTATTTGCGTGCAGTCTCAAGGAGAGCAGTTAAAAAATAACAATTCTTAGCAAATGTAAAACATTAATTTATCGCATTAGCATAGTTGAAAGATGATTATTTATTTCGTTTACAGGGCCATTCTATGTGAAATCCACACAATTCACCCTAAGATTTAAAGCGATTGTAGTTCATTATTTGAAAAAATATTATTTTCAAATCTTACTTTTAAAAAATAATTCTAAAATTTTACTATTAAATTAATGATATCAGATGTAAAAAACAAGCTCTGTAACACCTACCATTTCAGAGTTTAAAAAGCGGCTTTGTAAATCGGAAACCTCAAATTCTACGTTCTTTGCGCAAAAGTTAGCAAAACGAAAAGCCGTGCGTGAAAAGATCTGAAAAATAGTTAATTCTTTAATTAGTATAAAATATGCAGGTTTTTTGAACGAAGAAGAAAGTTGCCTGACAATGCAGTTTGTATGAAATGTTTTTGTATGAATTAACATATTATTTTTTTCTCCAACCGCTTGTCTATCAGCAGCCTTGCACTTGGAAAAAAATACATCTGATTGTTACTAGCTATTATTTTATTGTAGCTTCAAAGAAAAAAGTGATTTACTTTTCAGTTTTTGGTAACCCAGAAGAGGCTTAAATCTGAATCTGCCCCCCTCCTATTTAAAAGTCTCTATTACAGTCTAGATGTCAAGAAGGATGTCCGAGTTTTATCGTACAGTTTTTGATAGTAATGTGAATTTTCAATGGACCACATGCGCATCTATTTTAAAAATCTATATTATACAGGTACATGAGATCATATGCTTTGTCAACTACATTATTGTGAAAACGTTAGTGAGTTCCCTTTAAATAACAATCTGGGGTAATGATTCCTGGTACATTTGGAGCTTACAACAGTGCATTTGTGGATCTTCTGGAAGAAGAGTATAACAAAATTTTCCACTTAAATCTGATTGTGCAAATAGCTTTTTTACTGAATTGTTGCTTCTTTGCAGACAACACTTCTTTCATGCCATTTCGGTTCGACGACAAGGTCTTCTTGTTCCATAATTTCGAATAAATTGAATCTACATATATTAACATATCTCAATAAATTCGTTCTACTAATACAAATAAATAAGCATTATGTATTAAAATATGAAGACCTCAAGTAAAGCAATTTAATGAAGACGATGACAAGCTAAAAGCAACCCTATTCGAGCAGTACGTAATAACTAACCTCTAAATTACTACCAATCTATAGCTAATCGCAGTTAGCCGTACACGATTGCAATTAACTGTAATCGCTTTACAGTTATTAAAGAAATCACAGAAATAAATAAGTTACACCAACTCATTTTAAACAAGAAAAAGCTAGATTTATGAATTTATAGATTATATATGGTGCGTAATATGAACAGGCCTAAGAAAACTTTCTAAGCAGTTATTAAATATCTTCATTATTTACGTACACGTGTTATTAAAATATGAGATATTAACATGGAGGAGAAACTAAATATCTAGTGATATAATGAAATAAGAGGACTCACAATGTCATAATTATCATTTACAAATTTTACCAACCTCATAATATACCTACACAATATACTGGGTTTATAGTTGCGTTGATGTTTATTTTATCTATTTAAAATAAAACAGTTTATAAAGTTTATTAAATATTAAAGGCTAAATTACATTAAACTTAAGAAGAAATGAGTTTAAAGCTACAGATTATTTTAGCAGTCTCATTTAATAATTAAATCAAATTTAGGTTAGCAAGTGTAATAAAATTATATTTAATTGTGCTTTAGAAGGATTAAGTAGTGTAACATAATTTTGGTGCTGGTTTATTCCTAGATAAAAATTTGTGTTTGAAATTGACAAAAGTTTTTGCCGGTGTGTCAAAAAATTAATTAATTTAATAAAGATTTTAATACTTTTGATGATATTTATTTGGAAGAAGTGTAGAAGCATAAAAACTTACAAATTTAAATCTTTGGTAATTTCACCTGTGGCCACAAACTTTTACAATAAATGATTCTTGTAAAATTGATATTGGTAAAGAAATAAAGCCTATAGGTACATATCTATCTGGTATTTGACTCCAGTTTGTCTGTTTGCTTTGTTATGAATATCGTTTACAGCAACGAGTAGAAATAGTTCGAAAGAGTCTACGAAGTAATTTCATAGTAGGGAAGATGATACAACAATTGAAGTAAAAGTTAAACTAAGCAAGTATTTCGATAATCCTTTGAACTTAAAAATTAGAATAAACTCTAATCTTATCTCACTACTGACGGTTTGGTATTAAATTTAATAATTATAAACATTTGTCTTTCAAATGAATAATACTGCTGTTTAACATTAACCTAATAATATCCGACATAATTTACGAATAATTTTCTTTAATCAATATTAAGATATTTTTATATGCAAAGCATCTAGAACCTACTATGAATCCCTGAGAAAATCTAATTTCTGTTAACAAGATTTTCCTTTGCGGTACTTAACTTTATAAATACCTATTCATTTTTTGTTTATAACAACATATATACAATATCTGATTACTAATCCCATGAAATTCTTCAAATTTTAAAAATTATTGAAATTGGAACATCAACGCCATTTACACGTTAAATATAGATAAAAAAAAGAGAATTTATGCAATCAAATCAAATAATTCCATTCTGGATAACTAACGCAATAAATTAGTAATTATTTAAATGAAAAATAAAACGTATAATAAAACAGGCAAATACCAGATCCTTAAATCACGAATCAGTAAACTTAGACGCAGTAAAAAATAACCAGATCTTATTTAACATTAAAATTTAAAAGCTTTAGAATAAATAGGTTATTTCTAAGTAAGTATACCGGGTGGGGCAATAGTGTGGGGAAGTCCGATAGCTCCTAAACGGTAACAGCTAGAAAAATCGTTCTAATACGGATGTAAACAGATTATTTTCAAATATACAGGGTGTTGCAGAAAAGTGTGGCACGCTTAAGGTAATTTTTTTTAAATAGAATGCCCCAAATATTTTTGCATATTTAACACCTCTCTTGGCAGGTTTATTCATATCTACAATTCTAGCGCCATCTAATGACCGGTTTAGAAGTCATAAATTTTCTTTCAAAAGAATTGAGTTTTACATTATTCCACTTAACAGTTTACCGCTTTCACGGCCGCCACTGTGAAGACGAATTTAAGTAGGGTTTTTGTTGCAGGGGCTTGTAGGGTGCTCTTCTTTAAAAGAAAATGGACCCACCATGTACAGGGTGTTCAAAATTAATTTCTAAATTTAGAGAACTTCAAAGCTAAAATTCACAACTTTTTCAAATGGAACACCCTGTATATTTTGTAATTTTGTTATGCAGAATTAAATAACGAACATTTTTTGTATGTACGTCCCTCTAGCTATCTGTAACCACTTTTGATTTATTGAGAAAATACTGCAAAAAGTACACAATTAAAAAATTATTTATTTAAAAAATCAAGGTTTTTCAAATAAAACAAAAGAAAAAAACTATAACAAATGCTCCATATGTTGCCCATTTGCATGGACACACATTTCGATGCGCCTTTGGAACGATCTTGTACGTTTCTTAACATTGCCGGCGTGATACTTCTAAAAGCATGTATTATTCTATCCTTCATATTTTGGATTGTGGTTGGTGTCTCTGCATAAACAGTTTCTTTCACATATCCCCATAAAAAAATCCATTTTTAGAAGATCAGAAGATCTCGCAGGCCATTTAGTGGGTCCATTCCTTCCAATCCATTGATGTGGGTAGATATTATTTAGGTGGTCTCTTACTGCATGTAAATAATGCGGTGGAGCACCGTCTTGCTGAAGCGACATCCCATTTCGGATCCTTTGAGGAAGGTTCGCCAATAATTGTGGAAGATAGTTCTTCAAAAACTGAAGATAAATAGCTCCAGTTAATGTACCATCAAAAAATGTGCCCCTATTACATGTTCTCTAATAATTCCCCCCCAAACGTTTACGGACCATATGTGCTGGTTATCAAGTTGTCTGAAAAAGTGGGGATTTTCTGTAGCATAATAATGGAAATAGTGCCTGTTAACAAATCCATTTTTATGAAACGTTGCCTTGTCAGTGAACAAAACATTGTTGAAGAATGTAGCATCGTCTTGCATTTTACCTATGGCCCAATTACAAAACTGATGTAAACGTTTTAGAAAATCGTCAACAGTTAATTTCTGGTGCATTTGAATGTGATATGCATGAAACTGATTTTTCTTTAAGATTCGAACAACAGAACGTCTACTTATTCCTACAGATGAACTCACTTCTCTCTGACTAACATGGGGATTCTCAATCGTTGCCAGCACAACAGATAACTCATTTTCTTCGTTCACAACATTGTTAATTCGTTCACTTTTTTCATACTGTACATTGCCGGTCCTCACAAATCTATCGAGCAGGTTTTGAAAGCTGTGAACTTTAGGGAGCCTCCGTTCAGGATACCGTTGGTTGTAAATTCTGCGGACAAGCAACCAATTTCTTTCCGACTCGCCCAAAACGAAAGTCATGTCTACAAGTTCTTCATTACTAAAATTCATTTTGAAAAACTAAAACACCTACTAGAACTAAACACTGATGGTCGATAACTGCGAGAAATGTACGTTTTGCACAACAATTGCTAGATGCTTTAATGTTTTGTTGAACAAAAACAACCAACACACTTGACAACTAAATAAATAATTGTTTTTAATTGTGTACTTCTTGCAGTTTTTTCTCAATAAATCAAAAGTGGCTACAGATAGCTATAGGGACGTACATACAAAAAATGTTCGTTATTTAATTCTGCATCACAAAATTACAAGATATACAGGGTGTTCCATTTGAAAAAGTTATGAATTTTAGCTTTGAAGTTCTCTAAATTTAAAAATTAATTTTGAACACCCTGTGCATGGTGGGCCCATTTTCTTTTAAAGTAGAGCACCCTACAAGCCCCTGCAACAAAATCCCTACTTAAATTCGTGTTCACAGTTGCGGCCGTGAAAGCGGTAAACTGTGTAAAGCGGAATAATGTAAAACTCAATTCGTTTGAAAAAAATTTATAACTTCTATGTTGGTCATTAGATGGCGCTAAAATTTTAGATATGGATAAACCTGCCAAGAGAGGTGTTAAATATGCAAAAATATTTGGGGCATTCTATTTAAAGAAAATTACCTTAAGCGTGCCACACGTTTCTGCAGCACCCTGTATATTTGAAAATAATTTCTCTAGATGCGCCTCTATGCACTGTTTACATCCGTATTAGAACTATTTTTCTAGCTGTTACCGTTTAGGAGCTATCGGACTTCCCCACACTATTGCCCCACCCGGTATGTGTTAATAAATCAATTATTATCTTATAAATCTTCCGGAGGTTAATGGGTTTGAACTTCAAAAGGTGAAAGTTAATTAGTTGATTACTTAATTCGCTAACTGTCTTAAAATACAATGTCTCCAAAGTTTACAAGATGAATCGTTTTTCTTATTCATTTGTGAACCACAATTCCCCGTCCTAATCTAATATAACTAGCATAACTAAACCGATATCCCATTTATTGAGTAGTAAAGGAATAATTTTAAACAGGCTATTGACAAGAACCGAATTTCAAGTGAAATTCAGAGTTTTTAGAGTATTTGTTTCAGTTATGAATGGCAAACAGCAATTTTTTGTATGTTGGGTACTAATAAACCTATACATTTCCAGAAGTTACCTATGTTGTTTTCTATATATGTTTTTCCTATATTGGGCTTATATTTCAGCCCACTATATGATTAATTCATTAGTAGATATTTAATATTATATATCTAATTAATATTGATGTTACATTGGTTCAAGATTGGTGTCCAATATACGTAACCAATATTTCTTCCACAAAAGTCATTATACACATATACAAATTAATCATATTGTATTATTCTGTACTGGTCTTATATTGGACATATAGTGCAGTTAATAGTACACCTTTATAGTTCCCACACTGGATAAGTAGCATTTAAACAAGATTACTTGATTATTCAAGGAATCAAAATAGCAATACATAGGCGGGTGCTTTATATACGTGAAAATGTTGTACAAATGTGTACCGCGTCGAGAAAAATGAAAGATGGTTACAAATTACCATAACTCACACGGTTTTATCAAACACTGAATACTAATAATACCTAGTAGTCAATAATGATCGCATTTCAAATTTCGCGCCCAATAACGCACAAGCAGCCGTGTATTGCAGAGTAGAAACATTCTTGATTTTACCGCCACTGATACTTGATGCATCAGTTTTAGTGTTGTGATATCTGCTGCTGATCGTTTCTCGTTGAAAAATTTATATTTTCTGTTTGTAACTGTGTCAGTTACTTATATTCATTATATACTGTAAGTACTCACTATATTATCCATAGATTCTAATTGCTATAACCGGCTAGTTTAGTCAGCGTTTTGTTTAAACTTGAATAATATTGTGTAAACAATATGTCTGAGATTCATTTTCAGAACGTGTAAATACGATAATAGTAGGTACCCAATTATGTAATTTTAAATTTATTAAAAATAGCATTATCTCGCCTTTAATACATTTTTACAAACTTTTATTGAAGTGAATGAAATATCAAACTTAAGCTACACATTTTAACAAATACTCTTAGTATGTATTATTGGTCCAATATGTTGCCAATGTATGTTTGATATATTTAATTTTATTAGTTATCTGGTTTACGTTGATACAATTTACTTAGCTTTTTAACTATAAATCCAATATATAAAAGTCCAATTAACAGAATTTAATCCGTTTGTGTTTTTATCTACAGTTTTCGCAATGACGCAAATGAATTATTGTGCTAAGTACAGTCATCTAAAACGAGTTCTATATAGAAGATATATCGATAGTTTTAAGTGTAAATGGTCAGAATAAAAGAGTTGAATGAAAAAGAAATGAATCCGATAAATGTTTATCGGATAATAGTGCTTGAAATTACGATCTTACCCTCTCCCCTCCAATTTCATCTACAGTTGAACATTTATTTAACGATAAGGACTGTCGGTTTCTTATTATTATTATCGTCGTCGGCTATTAATATGATTGGGTTGAATGAACAGAAAATATACAAAGTGATTTGTGACAAATATTACCTGTTGAGGGAGACATTAATCGAAATAAACGAAAATGTAGATATCAAGCATATCACATTATCACATCAACATATTGTGTCAAGACTAGTACAAGTATACTGCATCAATATTACATTTGAACAGTGGATGAATATCCTGTGAATGTTGAAAGAATATTGAACCATTAAATGTTTCAACGTTGGACCAATATTACCATGTTGGAGACATATTCTATGCACATATTGTACCAATACTATAAACGTATATTGAACCAATATAATGTTCCAATGTATGGCCAATATCAAACTGCAGTACTAGAGATATATTGCTTCGGCATATTGTGCCAATGCCGTCAGTGTCTGTCATTTACAATGTTTGGCCAATATGTGGAAGCAATATTTTTCCAACATGTGTGTGCGCAGTGGTTTTTGCACACTTTTAGAATACAAATTTAGTAGTTTTTAGGATATGTTTAAAAAAATTTAGTCTCAAATTATTTGATACTAAATTTAGTTCGAAATCCTGTATGACACTATCCTAAATCTTGTATCTAATTTTATGTACAAAATTCACAATAAAATTTAGCATCGTGTCAGACGGCCTTAACTTTACATTCTAGACTATTCAAAATAAGTATATTAGACTTTATATTATGAATGTAAAAAGTTTTTAGTAAATTTTTCATCTTCGCTGTTTATGCCATCTTTTTACAATTTTAACGGCAACAAAGTAACAAAATTGTATGTTCAATGTTCAACTAAGACTCAAAAACTTTTTCCTTTCCAGGCAAAGTGAATACTTTTTTCCTAAGGGAGAAAAAGTCAACAAAGTGGACTTGTGTTACTCTCCTAGAAAAGCAAAGTACTATTTTTGAAGTTTCTGCTAAAATAATAAATTTTTTATGATTTAGCTGTAACTGATCACATTATTTTGAATTTACAAAATAAGCTCCGTTCTAAATATTCAATCAATATAAGCTATAAAACTAAAAAAATACTACACACGTAACCAACAAATCCCTTATAAAAATGAAAATGCAATGCTGTTTACAAACGCAACGAAAATACATAAAGTATTGTTCAATCCGGATCTTAAATTTGTGTTAATTCGTTAAAAAAAAGTTCTAAATGACTTAATAATTAATAAGTACAAAAAAACGAATGTTTTGATATTGTATAAAGTTTTCAATGGCAACAGTGAGGAAAGTTTTACAAAAATACTATATTCAAAATTAACATTAAATAATGCCTTTCAAGTCTTTCTACGATAAAGAATTTTTAGATTAGATTTAATACTCGATAAACTGAATTTGAACATTCAAAAGTCTGAAAGATCTGAAAGTCGGAAAATATGAAAGATTAATTTAATTAAGGTTAATATAATAAGGAATTATGTGATTAAAGAAAAGTTTGAGATGAGTGTTGTTTGTTATTATATATTTAGTTTTACAATTTAAAAAAGTGAGTCAAGGTTACGTTATACTAAAGAAACTCGCCTCTAAAATGCAATAATAATAATAATAATACATAAATAGTATATTAAAGTATTAGTTTCATAAGACGCGTTTTTAGCGCACGCGTCCGAGTTTAGAAAACGACCCGCGAAGCGGGGAGTTTTCTAACGGACAAGTGCGCTAAAACGCCTTATGAAACGAATACTTTATACTATTTTTTATACTTGCGTCGTTATTTCGTTAATTATTAAAAAATAAATTAGTTTTAAATAAGATTTGTTAGTGAAATTTTGTTAAGTACTTTTGACAGTTGGCTACACTGAAAATTCAACTTCAGCATTTGTTATTTAAATGGTTTTGTTTTTATAAAATTAATTTAGTTTCTGTGACAAGAAGGTATTCTCTCCCTCCATCTTATTAAAAAGAATTTAAAAATCCCACTACTGAAAATAAACTTGGTAATACATATGTAAGTGCAAATATATCTTTACTAAATTAAAAGATTAGAATCACTAATTTTCACGTAAATACAACCAACTTTTTACTAACTGTAACCTAACATCATCACATTCTAACCTCAAAATAGCGATTTTAGCATTGTTTTTCTTATTAATTTAATACTTTATTAATTTGGCATTTTATCACATAACAACATAACCGCACTTTTAAATATAATAAGTTTGACATTTAAGAACAGCTGTTAGGTGCTACCAACTTTAAAAAACAAAATTTTACTGTTTCCAGTACTCTAATAAATCTCATTAGGACACGCAAATGCGTGTCCTAATGGAGTTCATTAGGACACGCAAGTATAAAAACAGTATTAAATGAAGGTAAACATCTTTCTCAATACGTAGAGTAAAATCACAAACAAAATGAAATCTGTCAATGAGTATAATTACCCAAATATTGTTTTTAAACCTACCCTTTCGTTGGTTAAACAAGGTATTTGATCTTATATGTGAGGTGGGTCGTGATTCCGTTTCAGCAGTTCCCAAAAGTTTGCCGTTTTCGCAAGTTTTTCTTTGATGTGCGTAAAATCAAAAATGGCATAAGGAGTTTTTGTTCCTATTGACGAGTACTGTCACACAATTGAATTTATACGAGGATATATATTTAGGATTTATATTGAATTTATATTTAAGTTAAGTGAAATACCATGTAAAGAAATAAGTTTAAGAATTAATTAAATTTTAATTTAAAGTAAAGAAGTAAATCTTAACATATATAGTAAATATATTCAACTCATTCAAAAGCAAGTCAGTAAGTTAAAATGAATTATTTACATCACAGGTACTGGTAGTGGGCGCACGGCTGGATGTTAGTTAATATAAATGAAGGTGCAAATGTTTCCGAGGCCGAGTGTGGATGGAGATATATCACAATACCCACTAAAAATAAAACGAATTGGAAGAAAATAAATCGTTTGACAGAGACATATTGCGAATGAATATGAGAGCTTCACATACATAAATCTTAAATATACTTATGTCATAATTCCGACCTGACCGAAAATTCCGAGTGTCCGTCCTATCCTTTTCAAACAAAAAAAGGGGGGATTACTCTAGCGCTGACGTATTTAATTTAGGAAATCTTTATTACTTACATACTTGATACAAAATATCTTAAATTCTTTTGTCTTTTCAAATAAACTTCAATTTACTCTAATAAAAATAAATTTTCTCGGAAATAAAACAGGAGATGTTTTTCAAATGCCCTTAATCAAGAAACTGAAATAGGAATATATATTACAAGTCGAGAAATGGCAGTAACAGTAATTTATATCTAGGATGTGTGATGTGGGTCAAGTTCCTCGACAATCTTCAGATTGATCGCGTCCGTATAAGGATCTTCCAGCTTAAATTCCATGGTATTACGATATTACAACATGGCTTTTTAGAGATTGCCCAAAAGTTATTTTGTTGTGAGGGAATTACTTTTGTAATAGGATTCTAAAATTGCTTCCTTTATCGAAAAATTTGTTTATTTTTTAAAGATTGACAAGATTGATTGATACGGGCTATTATAGTTCAAGTCTTAAAGAGGTGCAGTTATCTGGAAAAAAAGCATATAAACAAGCAGAAACGTCTAAACCTGGCTGTGCAGAGATGCTGTTTGTTACTTTAATACCAAAATTCTAAGACATGTGAAAATTAAACTACCCTTTAATATAACAGGGCATTCCTTTGAGTACAAAGGCTCTTTAATTAACAATTTTCTTAAACTATAACTTTGTACTTGATTTACTCTTGATATGAAATCCAAGTAGAATTTTCCTGTTAAAGCTGTTATTAGATTATTTCTTCGAAGAATTATTGATTCTAATTAAATTGAATTTTTTATTAATGCAAAATATCTCGTTTACGCCCGTGGTGTCAGCCTGTATAATTTTTTAATTTAAAGACATTTTAGCAGTTTTGCTTACCAACCTGTACTAGTGTGAAAGAAATGCTGTGCACAAACAACATTAAGAGAAGTCAAGATACAGTAACCTTAGAGTTGTTTTACACATCCGAGATTTGATGCGAAATTCTTATCCAAATTTTTGCTGAAATTCTTGTTACCCACATTTGCGACTACTACCAATGTGGTCGACTTTTCCCAATATTGGCTCTACGGTAGCTGAAAATATATACCCCAAATACCAAACATATAAATAATAAGTCGTCAAGTAAGGAATGTACAGTGCTTTATTAACTAAACAAATCATCAGGTAGATCAATTAAAATAAATCAATCAAGTATGGTTATATTTAATCAAGGACACATAGCCTTGGTAAAAATTAAATGCAAGTTATTGATTTCTATATATAAATTTGAACGGAGTGTGGATTAATGCAAGCGAGGCTATTTACTCTAAATCTGACTTAACTTCAAGTCTTAAAAATGTAACTGAAACGGTACATTATCGCGAATACCTGTGTAGATATTGCGCAATCATTAATCGTCAGATTTGAATTGTTTATCGTATACGGAGCAAAGATTATACGTATACACACTCTCAAATATTTCTAACAAGATAAACTGATAATATAATATAGGCAATATAGTATATGCAATAGATACATAGATCTAAGTGCTACATGCACTTTGGGGAAAAACTATTTAACACATAAAATTATAATATACAAATATACAGTAATGCTTTATATACAATAAGGGTTGTCAAATGTTATTGTTGTTGTAAATAGTCGCTACAATATAACGGACACACGACACGGGTACGTGTTCTTCGAAACGAAGAGGAACGTTACCAACCAGGTCGAACGTAGCATGATCCAACGAGACAACAGCAACCAAATAAATGTACGTCAGCCAAATAATAACCCAGATATACGACAAAGTGTATGAAGTGGAGGTAAAATAAGATAATTATATAAAATAGAAAAAACAAAAAGGTCTGTAACAAACAAAATCAATTACCAGAATTCACCAAGCAAACATAGAATAAATGCCTCAGATAAAAAGTGACCTTCAGAAAGAGTTATACCGCTCCCAAATGCGGCTAACGTCGATTTTATATCGAATCCTGTCAAAGAATTACAGTATAAGAGGCTGAAAGTAAAGAAAAGCTAATCTACAAACATACGAGAACGTGTTCCTAACCTTCAAAAAAGAACTGGCGGCAAATCCCTTACGGTACCAATAAAATTGGAAAATACCGCCAAAAATTAATCATAGATCTGCACAAATGCAATTCCCACTTCATAACATAAAGGGAAAATTAATCTAACGGTGATGCCACGAAAATATGCTTTTTAAAGAAGTAGCTCCACAATCGAACGAAGACGAAGCAACTAAACAGAGAGAGAATGCGAAAATCCCTAAACGCTATTGTGAATAATTTCATAATAAAACTGTAGAACAATTTCTAAGAATTTTAGAAATTTGCGAGTAATCAACGCGGAAAAGTGCGCACAAAACACTTGTAGTTGACATGCAACACATCGGTTTATTTTCTTTTTAAAAATTGTTAAAAACCTGTTTTTAATAAAGTGAGTTTTAAATGAATATAAAAGTTACAAATTTATTGTTAATGCACGACTATTATACTCACAATTTTAAAGTGATATGTGTATAAACCACAGACAGCACCCTAAGACAGCTGTTTCGAGCTTTTGGTTCTCCTCAGTTGGAGGCAGCCGTCTGCGATTTCTACACATATCACTCGAGCTTATATACTAGCTCGGAAATAACATTAACACCATCCAATAACTTTGGTGCCTCCTGTAGGTATGATACCTACAGTAAAAAGTAGATTGAATTTTAGCAGACACAACTGTCAAGTCTCTCTACCACAAATTTCTTGGAGGGGAAAATCCTTTTGCCATAAATTGGGAACCTTAATTTTATTTTTGTATTTGCGTGTCCAAAATAACACTGGGAAGAGTAACATTTTATTTTTTAAAATTGATATTACTGTTGAACAGTTGTTTTTTAAACATTAAACTTATTTACACTGTAAATTTGAAAACAAATGAAGAATTAAAACTTTCAGTGTCACCAACTCTCAAAAAACTTAACAAAGTTTTTCTAACAAATTTTATTTTAACTAAGTTTGTTATTTTTAAAATGATTATAAAATAACGCAAATAGAAAAAATAGTATTAAGTATTCGCTTCATAAGACATTTTAGCGCACTTGTCTGTTGGAAAACGTCCCGCTACGTGGATCGTTTTTTAAACTTGAACGAGTGCGCTAAAACGTCTCTTATAAAACTAATACTTTAATATACTACTACCTGTTATCGTCTCGTTGCTATAACCAACTTTGTTTTTCATACTTTTACATACGACTAGGTACAATTATTAAGCTATTACACAATGCAATTTCCATTAAAAATATAATTTTCCATATGCAAGTTTATTAGTTACCCTTCATCTTTATATATGAATTCGATATAAAACTCCAATTTCAAATCTGAGAACAGTACCTTGAATTGATACCTTTCATATTTTTCCAAATTACGACCTAATTAAAAAGCTAAAGGGAGATTATTATCGAGCTATGCACATATGTAGGATATTCATATCTACTTCTAAAATATATCATGTTTACTTCTAACAATAACTTTTATCGAAATTTGTTGACACTTTGGAGACGGCCATCAACGACTCTATGTTTAATTGTCAGTGCAATGGTACCGATTTTATAAATTTATGACAATCTGTTTAGGACATAGCATTCACAGAAATTAGTGAAATTGAAGTTCATTGTGGTAATGGTTGCATTTTCAACGGAAACTTATTTTCTTTTGTAAATTTCACTATGTAACCTATTGAGAATTTTACTCTTATACAAAAAAATGTACTGATTCAAAAAACAAAAATACATATAGTACTAGTTAAAAAACAAAATTGGTTATCATAGCCACGATACCATACCAACGGATAATTCTATATTGAAATCCAATTAAGGGTATTAAAAGCAAACGCAAAAATGTTTTATATCTTTTTAATTTGTGCTGACCAACATATTATAAAATTCTCAATATATCAAAATTGACTACCCATGTAGGAACTGCCAGTCTTGACAATAGGCCCCAGCTTGGCTGAATATTGGATAACCAAATGTCGTTATTTCAACATTGGTCGAAGCCTAGGCCAACCTTCACATCCCACGCCTCGGCTGCTTTGTCGTGGCCCAAGGGTCAACCAATGCCTATGTACCAATGCTGGGCTCTCTAATCTCTGCCCAAGTCAGAGCCAACATTCAGCGCCCTAGTCTCGGTTTCTTACTGTTTGCCCAAGCCCCAACCAATGCTAGTGTGTTTAGACTTGGTTTCTTACCCTTGAACCAAGTTTGGGCCAATCTTCACATATTCTACCAAATCAAGCTTGTGAAGTTTTCTGTCTTTATTATATCAGCTAGTAATTAATTAAGAGAAAAATATGAGAAAAGTTAAACTAAAATACCTACATAGATTATAATTATTATTACTAAATATAAATTCAGCTTTCAAATTTTTGCGCGCTTCGTTTGTTCGAAACAAGCACAGACATGAAAAGTCAGTAACGCGGCAGCTACAAGGGGAAGCCTTTACCGACGTATTAGTCAGTGTTCATCCGCCTACCATGAGTGATGTTACGTTTAACCGTTTTGTAATATTATTAATAAAATAATGTATATGAAATAAAAAGTGTTTATTTAAAAACAAAGCTACGCTAATAAGAATAAATACAATTTTTAGTAGTAAAAATTAAACTTGTATGCTTGAAAACAATTTTTTGTAATTTTTTTTTAATTTATTTGTTAAACACCTAAAATATTATTAATTTCGTATAAAATCAGTCTCAGCCTTGTTCTTGTGTCACAATTTTTTTAAGTTACGTTGTTATGTTACTAATAATTGAACGAATTAAAATAATTGGTAATAATTTAGAATGTTTGTGTTACTTTGTTTTCTTCATCAAGGTTATTTCATACAAGTCTTAATAAGCTATAGTACAATATTAAATATTAGGTTGATCTCATACTCAAAGATCAGTAATAACCCGGAGCTACCGTTGGATTCCGAACCTACACTATCAATGATTATCAGCCATGATACCACATTAATATTAAGAGTGGCCCAATATTGGTTATATACCTTGGGCCAAGACTCAGTATTAGCGTCGGCACTATATTGGTTTTCACTATTGGGCCAAGATGTATCACCAATCTAGGGCCATGACTGATTAACAAGCTTGGCACGAAGTTATCATCCCGATTTTAGACCAGTCATGGGCCAGTCTTGGATTTCAGGCTTGTACCAGAGTTGATAAGCATCGTCCCAAGCCTGAGCCAAGCGCGGGCCCTTTGTTATTTCCTATATGGGTATTCTTAAGACGCCCTTTGGTCTTAGGACGGCAGTATTATGTACAAATAGTCTGTTATGTATATAATATTCGATTTCTGATCTAATCAGTTATTAATTACTCGATCGCGAAAATCTCACAAATAAATTTTCGAGAAATTCTTAACTTACCTAATCTGGATAACTTCTATAGCGTCTATCTTTGCTCTCCTGTAACAATAATAGTTAAAATTAAAACAATAAACCTATAATTTAATTAAAATATATAAAAAAGGTAACGAAGAAGAGGTAGTTCTGAGTCTGGGAAGCCACCAGGCTGTTTAAACAATGTCTAGCATGTATAGTTGGGCATTGGGCTTGGTATGTATATTTAACATTTTCACCTTTGGCATGTCCCTTCTGCTCCCTACTAATCCATACTTTCGTATTAGTACGTATAATTTATTATAATACTACTAGATTGGACCTAGATTTTTATTTGTCTCCCTACTGCGACTAACGCATAGTAATATTAAACTCATCATGTCACAATATCTCTAAAAACAGAGAACTTCCCCACCCTACTTCATCCCCAGATTATTCCGTCCTATGAGATCGTGGTCACTGTCAAACTGTCGCTCTTTTCTTTTCATTTCATAACTGTGTATATCGACAATTAACTGTCATGTTCGGAAGTAAGGGTCATTTTCTCATTTATGACAAAAGCACGGAGCGCGTTATTAAGGACCCAAGCACAAGCAGACCAAAATTTATTGATTGATCAAAATCTTTCTGCTGGTTTTATATTTTATTAAAATTTGAATATAACATTTGATAGACAGTAATGAGAAACATTCATGTTATACTATTCTTTAAAATGTATTTTATGCAAGGTAGCTGTAAGTTGCAGTTTAATATACAAAATTTATAAATTTAAATTCAACAAGAAATGACGTGAGGCGAGCTATATTCGTTCCAGTTTATCGATGGAAATTTTCTTTGAGCTTCATCTTGTAATATCGTCACTTCCTAATTAGCAAGTTTCATTAGACGCGCTGCTAATTTAGGTTCTCCGATAAGCTCCGTAACCCCCGCAGTGGTTCTAGTTTTCATAGTAGAATTGCCTTACCACCCGCCTTTGTTGAATGTTCAAAGCTATCTTTTAATTTGAAGTTAAAGCTCAGTTTGTGCTCTGGCTTTTCCTTTTTCTTTTTTTACACGTTCGGTGGGTAACTATCGACTACAAACACCGTTCTCCATATTTTATCATAAATTTATCTCCTGGACGCAATTGACTGCACCTCATTTTCCTTCTATAGAATTCTCCCTTCTAACAATTTCCCTCCTACGAATACTTAACTACCGCTATCAGTAACTGCACGATGGCGTCGAATGCCCGATTTCAATTTACCTTTTGGGATTTGTAACTGTACCAGAAGTGAATTATTCAGGAAGGCGCATTCATAGCCTAACACAGGCAGAAAGAGCAGGCAATGAAATATTTAAACTAGTGATATCCGTGTTCAAAACGCTTTCAGATGCAAAACGTTTCAGCGTGTTTGTGAGACGTTCAGCTGGATAAGCGACACAGTAACGAGTTAAAATGTTGGAAAAGCACTAGCCGGCTTTATTAAAATTTGAAAATCCCGTTGGAAAAGCAAAGTATGCGACACGTAGATGAGATACTCCCAGAAACGCGCCCTTGCCACTCACAAAGTCTGCTTAATGGCGCGTGAGAAAAGTTATGGATGAGGAGATTACGCCCAGAAACATGTCATTGAGAGTTCATATATTACCCGATATTTAAGTAAAATATTTTTATCATTTCGGTTCGACTAATTTATTTCTGATACTTTGGAAAGTTTAATGTAAACTGTAAAAAAGAGGAAAATGATTGCAAAGATAAAAGTAAAATTTTAACTTTTCTTTTTTTTAATGAGAAAAATATGTTCCTACCGGGCTCCACGGTAATGAACAAGAATGTTAAAAATTTAATTAAACGGAGAACTAGGGGTTTGTGGGAATGCAGTTGTTTAAAATAGAAGTTATGTTGTGTTGTAGAATTTTAGGAAGTTAAATTATAAAACTTTGATGCATAAGCAAAACTCTCTTGGCAGCTTTGCACATTTGTTAAATTAACACGGGATTAAACATAATGTAACTAAACTACGTAACGCACTTTTTAAATATAGGAATAGTTTAATTTTCTTCGAAAATTTGGGAGATTACTTAAGTAATGTGTGAAATGCTCCTACGAAGTGATAGCTAGCTCACAATGAGTGGATGGTCTTAAGGTTTCTAACCTACCAGAAAACTCCAAGTTGTTTCGATATCTCCAAAAAATACAAATAAAGCGTCACTGTACCTACCGGGAAACAAAAACAGACTTTTAACGGATTCATTCTCCGCAGTTAGACAGTACTAATAGTTACTGAGTTATGTTTCAAATCTCGAATGGACATGGCATACCACTGCTTTAGCTTTTGTATAAACCAGGTAACCGATGTTTAAATAATAATAAAAAGATGTAGGAAACCCACAAACAGATAAGGGCAAACAATAATAAATGCCATGCTTACATGCAACCCATATTAAAAACTAATTCATTCCCAAAATACATACTTCAATCATATCTGATTTATCTTGACTACATCAATTAATGGAAATATTTGAAACACTTTTGGATAACCATCAGTTGTACAATTAGAAAAAAAAACCTTGTATTAAAATTAATTTCTATTTCAACAATGTATAATAATTCATTATTTATGAAGCAGATACACATAAATGAATGCCTAATTAAATTATAATTTGGTTGTAATAAATATTAAAATGAATAAATATAACTTTGACCTGATAAATAATATGATTTAATTTGATAACTGATTTGCTGTACGAAAACAATCTGATCTTAATGCTAGTTCACTTGGTTTGTAATTACTTTACGCAAGGTTTTAACGTCCCGGCTGGTTAGATTAATGACGTCTTAGTCTTCTTGGTGAATAACCCATAGAAGCAGACGAGTAGTCCAACCAACACGCTCCAAGATCAAGCCTCCAAAAAGCTGACAGTATTGTAATACAGAAACAAAAAAGTGAAAAATGGCAGTAGAAACAAAAAATAAAACAGACATTTCTAAAAAAGAATAGATTAGGTTATCAAAAAACTTCTACAATATGCTAACTAATGATTTACAAATGAGATGAAAAAACTCACTTACTGGGGGTCTTAAACGGCTTGCAGAATTGTAATTGTGACGTAAAAAGTTTTGCTAAAAATCCAGCGAAAAGTCTCGACTAATATAACCCCAACTAATGCGGTCGAATTTCGCCAATTAAAAAATTTCAAAAGGAGTTTTACACACCCTCAGATCTACGTCGTAGAACGTAAAGAAATCTTATCAAAGACGAAAAACTGAAAAAAGGAGGGACTTATCTCATCTATAATATCCGGAAAAATTAACGAACTACATTAGCGGAATCGTAAAAAGTTACAGAAGGCTATTGAGTAACCAAGGTCTCCAAAGATACGTTAATAAAAACATGAACTGGCCGTCGTCCTACATCACCATATTTATTTAAATTGCTTAAGGTCCTATACTAATAGACTAATAAACATGATTTCGAAATAATCTTCGGTAATATGGATGGATTCGTTTGCTAAGACTACACGCCCATATTGAGTAGTAGGAATCATTCATCTCTTTTCAACACATATCACCTCTTTGTTATAAAATTCCAATAAAAAGATTTTGAAAGCATTTTTTTGCATGCGTAGATGAAGTAATATTAATTGTTGATTAGTTAATATTAATCATTTGATAAGTAAATTAATAATATTGTAATTAGTAATATTGTATAAACGAATTAAAAAGTAATTAATAACAAAAACAAAACAAATAAAAAAGTACGATAAATGACATTTATTAAAACAGAAATGTATCACAACAGCTACGTACTATAGTCGAATGCTGAACGTGCTAGATTTCGAGTTCAAAAACCCGAGTTTTAACCGCAATAGGTAATTATTTTATAAATATTTAATATTTTATAAATAAACAATTTTTTTATAAATATAATATTTATAAAAAAGGACAATGACAAGATTATCCTTTAATTTTTATACTTTTACATTTTTTTATTAAACAAATAAATAATTACCAAATATAGAAATATAAACAGATATTGAACAGAAATAAATATGAACTATAGAATGAAATTAACATTTTTATAAATATTTAGTGATTAATTGTATATTGTTTCTTTTTCTCTTGAGCAAACAATTAAAATAGTTTGATTTATTTAACAACCTATATTTGGATCGTTTTAGGATCTGCTGTAGGGTACAAAAATAAATTATGATAAAACTTATGTGTAACACTGTTTAGTATTATCAATCTTTTCATCAGTTTTTTTTAAATAAGCGTAATCTACGTAATGTTTGTTTGAAGTGCAATAATAAATAAAATAAAATGTTTATAAAATCTTATAACAAAATACATTTTATTTTTTTAATCAAAAACACAATACTGATGCATACTATTAATGATTTCTACTTTGAATTTAACTTTAATTAAGTATAAATTTCTCTTTCCATTTACATTTATTTACAGGTCGCAGCAATATTTTTATTAACGTTATAAAAACAATTATGGTTTTAAAAACACGTGTTTTCTGCTATAATATGTTACGATCGGCAACAGACATACTAAGATAATTTTTGTATCTGTGTGTTTGTGCAGTTACCAAGTACTTTTCTCTTTTTTCCCTCACAGCACTTCCTCACCTCAAGATTGTACCGACCGCCCTTAAACTACGCACATTTATGTCAACTGAAAATAAAACTTGAAAATATATAATTATAATATATTTATAAAAAAATTGTTTATTTATAAAACTATTTATTTATAAAATTACCGAAACCGCATTATATCTACGTGTGAAGCACACTTCTAGAGTAAGCGGAACCAAATTTGGTATTCAGCAAATGTAGTGGCCGCAGTGACCTCTTTTGACACCAATAATAACTAAAAATTCAAAGAAAACTGATTTTCAATTATTCGTCTTCTGATCTTATTAATACATCTATTTTCTATGTTTTTCTGTAAACTTCTTTCTATGAAATATGCTTTTTCCTCAAATCCGAAAAAGCACGAAAATAGAATGGACGCTCCTCTTTGTTTTGGTTCTAGCAGAATGTGAAGATTTTAAGAAATAACTGAATGAGAAATCAATTCTTACATTGTGTAGACCCTTAACAGAAAAGAAAAAACAAAATTATCAGCAGGCACCTGGAATTTCAGTATGCCCTAACAATTTAATAGGTGAAAGACCTAACAGATACAGCAAAGTCGCAAAATAATAATATTTTGAAATTATATCTTGCCATTTTTTAAGCGCATAAAAACTGGCCTATTCTGTGGCAAGATATGCAACAGAGGAACTTTCTATTATTATCACTAAGCCATTGGCATCGGCTCGAAATTGGCTATCAAAGTTAAAATTTACAGATGTCTACTTAGCAATATAGAGCAACCCTAACAGTTTGTTGGTATAATTTAGAATTTGTAATTGCTGCCTCAATAAGGCAATTTATCAAGCCGATACACACGTCGTTACCATCAGTGTTGCAAAAACTGTCAATGCTAAATTAATAACATCTTAAATATAGGCACTTTCTCCAGTTTAAGAACAACAAATAATAAAATAATTTTTAGTTTAATTCATTGATAGTGTCTACCTTCTGTATTTCAGCAAAGATTTAAAAATCAAAAAACATTAATATTATACCGTATATCTCATTTGGAAGTCGAATATAGGGACTACCCTTTGCTTTTAAAAAATCATTTATAGAATCTCTAGGAAAAAAACATTTAAGTCCCTTTCTTTAAAGAAAAGCCACTTGAATTAGTACAATATATTTTTAAACTAAGATCTCATAACTCAGTTAACCAGAGCGGGGTAATAATAATCTCAAGTCGCTGCTGACCCAGGATCGATATCAGCTGGCACATAACTTCTTTTTTTATTAATTAATTTTTTTACAAAACACTAACTTTTAAATCGCAGTTTTTCACTTTTAATAAATTGCATTTCAATTTAAATTGTAATTTATTCTAATCCACAATATTAACCAAGACTAACAACAAACGGATTAAGTAGAAATTTACATGCACATCACTTTATTTAGTTAATTGTTGCTATATTTGTAAAAATAATTTATTGTTTCTACTTTGTTTATTTCTTTATATGTTCTTTTGTTTTACTAAATGTTTATGTTTTTACTTATTAAAAGTTTTCGCATTCTTTCTTGCATGTTAGTTATTGTTCTGATTAATTAGCTCAAAGTTACGACGTAAAGATGTATACCATTCTCCTGGGAACAGGAAATTCAAATAATTTAAATAACTTTTTCTAATTAATAAGTATTTATTCAGATTGTTAAAGCTAAAGAATCGGTTTTACGTAACCTATTTTTAGTGGTGTGCAATATTGTGGATCAGAATTACAATCTTGAAATACAATAATTAAACTTATGAAAAATTTTCGATACGAGAAATTACAATTTTAAATTTTATGTTTTGTAAAAAAAATTAAAAGCTATCAGCTGGAACCGAACCTGGGAAGGCAGCAAGTTGGGGTTATTTCCACCCCGCTGTGGTTAACTGAGCTATAGAATTATGTCGCTCGAGCGTACAACACTTATCTTAAAAGCAGGTTGTGTCAGATTAAATCTTTGTTTTTAATGACGTAAAAAATTACTTTTTTGCCATTTTCAGGCTATGAGTACTGTTTAAACTAATAAAAACAATGATGAAAAGAAATAGTAACTTTATTTACTTGGAGAGTTTTTACAAACGGATCTTTAAAAGCACAGGTTAAGTTCTATACTCGAGTTTCAAATGAAACATACGGTAGGTATCTGTAGGTATATTTGTCATTGAAATTGATTGAAGCAAGAACGTTGGTAGTAGGTACATGTTACTTTATTTAATAATAAGCAATGGTAAACCATTCAAAATACCCTTAATTTGATAGGCAGGTATTGAATAATGATTTATTTAAATTAAAGTTTTATTAAAAAATAGACAAGCGCACGCGAATTTAAGCGTAAATGACAAACCAGCATGCCACCAAAGAGGTAAAAGTTTTATTTTCAATTTTATGCTGTTTCTGCACTAAATAAAATCTAAAATGGAAAAGAAATATGATAGATTCCTTTCACGTTTAGCTGTTATTTCTACAATAAAAAAATCTGGTCTTTTTCAAAAGCCTATAAGATGTTTTAAGTAGTAAAAGTTGTTATGTAGTAAAAGCCTTTAAATAATGCTCGACGAATATTAAAATCTTACATCAATGGAAAAGTATTATAGTAATAATACTAAATAAAAGTAATATTATATAGGCTCTATATAATATTTATATATTATTTACGTATAAACGTACATTTATATTATAAATTTATAGTTTAAGTGGTTTAATGCAATTGATACTATATAATTTCACTTTTTAAAATATTTTGTTTGCTACTTAATACAGATTACGACAACTCTGTTTACCAAAAGGATATGTACTCAAACGATGTTTGCAACCATACATTTTTATTTGTCTACATGCAACATCTATTTCGATAACGAAGTTATGTCGTTCACAGCAAAAACACGATTTTTACAATTTTTATTACAAGGTATCTTAAGAAAACATACTGGGAAGTGATATTGAGAGATAGAGCTCTATTTCTAAATTATCTTAGTTACCCTAGAGCGACTGTGGCTCGGTTAGTTACGTGCGAGACTACCGACCAAGGGATCCGGGTTCGAACCACGGCCCATATATCACCGGATTCTTAAAAATCGCATCTCCCTCGGAAGGCAACGGCAAATCACCGAGGTATACTTTGCCCAGAAAATTTCCCTGAAATTAATAAAAAATCCAAGTACTTAAGCTGTAGGTCCCCTATACTTGTGATCACTGAACACGCACAACACAAGTATAGGAGGGAAATGCCAACTCTCTGCAACAGAGCACGGCACGCAGAAGAAACCCAAGGTTAGCTCTCAAAACCTATTTTGGAGGACTTTTTAAAACCTTTGGTGGTTCTCTTCATAGTAGCGTACCCAAATCGCTCGAAGAAGCTTTCATCTATGTTAAAGAAAAATTAAACCCACGTTATTTTCAAAACAAACAACATATCCACTCAAATAAAAGTTCAAGCTTTAATGAGTTTTAATAAAAAATACCTTAACAAACCCCAGCTAATTCCACAGCGCTACTATAACAGATAACAACAATCCCGATAATTTAAGCCAAAATCTTACTTATCACTTACCAATTTAAATCTAATCCAATGTTTTAACAATAATTAGGAAAGTGATATATTTCCTTAGGCAATCGACCCAGGCGACCAATTAATGTTTTTTCCCTAAAAAAGCCCCTATAATTTCCTAATGTGGATTGTTCCCAAAAAACTTGATGCTTTAAACAAGCGGAAATGGCGTATGGTTATTGATTGTATAAAAATTGCACGAAAATACGATCGATAATAAATTTGAAATGAAATTGAACTTGGAGAAATAGAAAGAGAAAGAATGGAGAAAAAACAACTTTTTCCACCGAAGAAGGTCACTATCAATTTAAAAGTACGCCATTTGGACTTACAAATTCTTGTTTACCTAGATGGCGTAACTTCTTTAGATGCGCATACTTCTCGACTAAGCTGCAAATTTGAAGATCCAACTAGATAAATCGAATACTTACATAAATTAGTAGAATACCTCGGACATATCAGTACGCCTGTACAGAATTTGACTACACTTTGCACTAATAACATCAAATAATTAATTGTGGTTTACACTTCGAACTAGAAACATTTTAATAGTAAAGAGGATAATTATTATTGTAATAATCGCCAATAAATTATTTATTTGTAGACTGGATCTTTTTTTCGTGTTTTTAATGAAGTAATATTTTTTAAAAACACCTTTCTACGATAAGAATTGCTTAAGATTATATACTTAATTAATTGTTCAATTTATTGTTATGCATTGTAGATTTACATTTTTCATTGTAGTTAATTATTTTGCACGAAAAAATCTAACAATGGTTAGAACTTCATAAATACAAACTGAATAATTATGCGAATTTCAGTTTTATTAACATTTTAAATTTTAATTATTATTTTGTTTTAAAACGAAATGTGACTTAACATAACGAATTTTAAAACTCAGGAACGATAGTTCACTCTTATAAATCACAATGTTTCGAACGGAACTTCATTAGAAACATTAAATTGTATTCCCAAGATAATATAAACGAATATAAAAATTATATTGTGTTTTTTGGAAGATTAAAATATTTAGGTAATAACGTTCAAGAATAAATTCAATTGCGAAAAGTTGATGAATCAAATTCCTTTTATCAATAACTAGGTTAAATAAGGTTAATGACATAATATAATAAAAGAGACGACGGCAGAGTTTCGAAGCGTGCACATGTAAAAACGTATCAAATTTCTATTTTATAACAATTAAGAAATAAAATTAATTAATTATGGGATACAAGTTGTGTATTATTTAAACAAACCTCTACAATCAATAAACCAAATATAACCGATAAATAAGAGGTTTATCACATGGCGACCCTGCCAATTAAGAACTTTAACAATTGGGAAGCGAATTAAGAAAAAGAAAACGAAAGTGAAAAGGTTGGTAAAAATGGTTAATGGTTGCAAATCAGAATAAAATTACAAATGGAAAAATAAAAATGGGATCAAGCCAATCAAATGAAGAAGTTGTAACAGCATAAACCGGAAACAATGGTGCAAATGTATCGAAAGAGGGTTATTCTATTGCAGAAATACTAGGCGTGGTTTCTTTTGGTATGATGGTTATTGCATTATTTATATTTTTAGCGTGTCTAGTACAAAAAAGATTGGAACGAAAAATAAAGAAGGAATTACGGCGTGCCGTAATTCCTTCTTTATTTATTATATAAGAAATAAAACACTAGTGTAAGTAAATACTTGTTAGAATTTAAATAATTGTAGGTATTATTTTTAGTATTATTTCAAGTGTATATATGTACTCGTATAGAATTTATGTAACTGTAGCATTTATTTGATTAACATGTTTTTAAGTTTACATTAATGAAGGCGATAGAACCGCTTAGGTTTGTGTATGAAGAATTAAAGGTATTTTTCAGGAACATTAATAAAGATAGCCGAGAACGTCGCTCAAATGTGGATTTATTAAGAAAAAGCTAGATAAGTTACATAGAATAGAAACCGAATTTACCACAGCTAGACAGCAATTCAACGAACTCGGTAATACTGACACTGTTATTATAGCGAAAGCGAAAAAATATGTTGATGCAACAGAAAAATTAATAAAAGAGGTTAGTAGTACTTTGTTGGATAGGTTAGGGCAGGCTGTAGAAATAAGTTCACCTGAGATAGTGACTAATATTATAAAGACAATGGATAAATTTGATTTAAAAACAGCAACATGTCTGTTGCCAGTTATGGACGATTCAGAAAATAATACTATACAACTTATTGAAGCAATCCAGTTGTACGATTCGATGAGATAAGATTAGAGAAAGCATATGCGTGTAATGACGATTTAATTAAAGATATGAAATTCATTTACTTACTAAAAAGTCAGCTGCAAGTCTCTCTTTATCTTTGCACACTGTAAAGCAAAATCAAAAATCGATTGATAAGTTTGGCAAAAAATATCGAGGAACTGATGCAAAATTTAACTTTGGTGCAAGCGGGAAGTAACGAGGAGTCAATAAAAATCTTAGCTTTAACGAAAAGCTTGCTATAGCTACATTTGCCAATGTATTACGGGATTCTAATCTTACAGCAATTATCAAGGCAAGAAATTATTCTAAACTAAATGAGGCAATTACCGGAGCAAAGGACGAAGAAAATTTAGTACAAGGTTCCCAAATCTATATTTTTAAAAATATTTTCTTTTCAAAAGGTCGAGGACAGGTGGTACGTAGGCAGCAACATTTTAGGCATAATTTCAGATCTAACAATAGTTACGGTAATAATGAAAGACGTTCATTTATTCAACAGCCACAGATAGTCAATAAAAACCAAAATCATGCTTTTTCTAAACGAGGTCAGTTTGGTCCTACAAGAGTTTGGAAAAAGAGAAATAATCATTCCCAAAGAAGCTACTTGTGAGATGCTGAAAACACAGGTAGTAATAATAACAATGAATCAAGTAGAAATACAGAAGATTTTACCACTAGGAATGATAGGTTTTTTCGAGCTTTCTCACAATGACAATACAGTAGATAACAGTTTAAATTTAGGAATGCATGGTATAAATTATGTAAGAGTAAAATATGGCAAGGAGTTAGATTTTTTGATAGATACTGGAGCATCTGTGAGTGTTATTTTTTCTTCTGAATTATCTCAGACACAATATGTAAATAATAAGGAAAGAATAAAACTATCCGGAATTGTTGGATCAGTATTTTCATTAGGAAGTACCAAGTTACAATTTAAGTTAGGTCATACCCAACTTGACCATAAGTTTGTAGTAGTAAACAAGTTCAGTAAAAAATTTCGTGGGATTATAGAGTCTGATTTCTTTACTGCTAGTGTAGTAGCTAAGCCTAACAGTAATTCTATACCCCTTAGGATACTAAATGTTAATGATAAGGAAGTTAGTATTAGGAATTATAGACCGAAAACAGAAAAACTTTCAAATTTTTGTTCATATAAATTAGACAATATACCACCATCCGTGGAACGACTCGACACGGTTTTAGATCTAGTTAATTTGAAATCTTTAAATAGGGAAGAGAGGAATTCCATAGAAAAATATGTGCAAAATTTGCGGATGTATTTTATTTAGAAAATGATCCCTTAACTGTAATAACGTTTACCAGCAAAAAATCTATTTGCGACAAGGCATATCTCCGACATGCATCAAGCCGTATCGATTACCGCATTCTCAAAAGGTCGAGGTAAATAAGCAGATTGATAAGATGCTTGCCGATGGTATAATTGAGCCTTCACGTTCTGAATGGTCACCTCTTTTAATAGTACCGAGAAAATCTGATAGTAAAGGAAATAAGAAATGGAGTGTAGTTGTAGATTACAGGCACTTAAATCAACGTATCGAGAATGACAAATTTCCTCTTCCGTGTATCGACGAAATTTTAGACGCTTTATCTGGTGCAATCTATTTCAGCCATTTAGACCTCTACCAAGTCTATTTTCAGCTAGATCTTGATTCAAGTTCTAGGCCATGCACAGCTTTCACCACAGATAAAGGACAATTTCAGATGACGCGGTTACGAATGGGAGGCTTAAAGTTAGTCCTAATGCATTTTCGAGAGCAATGACGATTGCCCTCTCTGGTTTAAATTATGACAGATGTTTTGTATATTTGGACGACTTAATTATCTTTGGTCATAATCTGACTAACCATAATCAAAATCTTATACGCATTCTAAGTAGATTAAGAAAGGTAAATTTAAAATTAAATCCGATTTAATGTGAAGTTTTAAAAAAGCAATTATTGTATCTCGGTCATGTCATTTCCGCAGAAGGTTTATACGGAAAAGCTGAAAGTGATGAAGGAATATCCAATACCAAAAGTTGGCAAAGAAACAAAACGGTTTGTTAAACCGAAAATTGTTATCGCAAATTTATTCCAAATTTTTCAGAAGTAGCCACACCATTAAATCACTTAACTAAAAAAGGAGTAATCTTTCAATGGACTTACAGTTGCCAGTCAGCGTTTGAGAAATTAAAAGCAGCATTAGTTAGCCCACCCATTCTACAATATCCTGACTTTTCGGAGAATCATCAGTTTATTGGAAGAACCGATGCCTCAGCATTTGCCGTGGGTGCAGTTTTATCAAATGCAAATGATAAACCTGTCTCCTATGCAAGTCGAAGTCTTAATACCGCAGAGAAAAATTAATGCGCAATTGAAAAAGACCTACTAGCTATTGTCTGGGCAGTTAAGAAATTTAGGGCGTATTTGTTCGGAAGAAAATTCACTATTCTCACCGACCATAGACCTTTAGTTTACTTATCTAGTGTAAAAAAAACCCGGCCAGTAGGTTAACTAAGTTTAAATTAATACTAGAAGAATATAGTTTTGAGATTCAGTACGTTCCTGGGAAGGAGAACCTAGCCGCCGATGCTTTATTGCGTATTTCGATACTTTCAGATGATCTGAAAACCATGAGTGAAAACATGGTTTGTGTTCTAACCAGAGCTCAAACAAAACGTAAGAAGGATCACCCTATGGGAGATTTGGAAAAATCACAAGATAGCGGGACTGATCACCCTGGTATCGTGGAGCTTCTAAAACCTCTAGAGTGCATTGATCTACAAAATCTAAGTAAAACCTGAACCTATTATCATCCACAAGTTGCGACTCTAATTTCTATAAATGAGGAAATATATGGTTGTATAGAAATATAAATATAATTTATTTAACAGATCGCACCACCTGTCTTGTGTGCAAATGCCAAATAATTTATTTAGTACAGGATACTCGATCAACGTTAGCCTTCGGAACGTCGTTGAGAGACTTGAAAAGTATATGCGAAAAGTTCAAAATTCCGGAATTATTAGTAATGAAAAGCAAATGTAATTCACAATTACTAGAAGAATTACGTAGGGCCCACAATAAAATCAAAAGTACCGGTATAAGAATATGTATTGTTAAAGATACACAACGTATAACCGATAGAGAAACGCAACAATTAATACTAAACGATTTCCACATGTTACTGACAAGAGGACATGCTGGTATTAACCGTATGTACCGTATTAACATTAAACGTTATTATTTTTGGTCAAGGTTACGTAAAGACATTGGACACTTTGTTAAACAATGTACGGAGTGTCAAACGTGTAAATATTCACCAAGTGTAAAACAACCTTTGGAAATCACAACAACAGCTACATCAGCATTTCAAAAGGTTTATCTCGATATAGTCGGACCTTTAGAATTAGATCAAAGCAATAATCGTTACATCTTAACGTTACAATGTGAATTGAGCAAATTTGTAGAGTGTTACCCATTCTTAATAAAGAAGAGGTCTCTGTTGCAAGATCATTTGCCGAGAATTTCATACTCCGATATGGAATCCCGAACGAAGTAGTTTCAGATCAGGGAACAGAATTTTTATCTTCTACTTTTCAAGAAACTTGCAAACTTTTGCAAATTAATCACTTACATTCTACTGCATATCATCACGAGACTCTCGGGGCACTTGAAAATTCTCACAAGAATTTAGGCGCTTACCTGAGAATTTACTCTTGGGTTCCTTACTGGTAGTTTGCTTACAATAATACGGTGCATACCGAAACTCACTACACTCCTTATGAGTTAGTGTTTGGAAAACTGAGTAGTTTACCAACTAATATATGCAAAACCGTAGATCCTTTGTATACTTTCGATAACTATCCGCACGAGCTAAGGTATCGACTACAAGTTGCTTGTAATGAAGCGAGAAACAATTTGATCGCATCAAAAGTTAAAAGAAAACAAACATATGATATCAATAGTAATTATGTTAATTTTAAAATAGGTGATAAAGTATTGTTAAGAAACACTTCTGGGTAAAATTTTTATAATTGGCCATTTGTTGTCCCGGACAGATAGCAACAAAATGAAACGCATTTTTAACAATGAAAATGTTATTTATTTTAGTTTTTGTTGTCTTTTTATCAAAAACAAACATAAAATGTAATTACCGAAAATTTCTCTTATTTATTTTTAATTTGAAACCGCGAATCGTTATTCCGGGAACTGTCCCCGGTTCAGAAATTAAGTATATCATTCAAGTTTATTTTGGTAATTTTGTCCAAGAGGCTATGTTCAGTGTTTTTCTTCTGCTATAACTATGAAGAGATCACTTTAATATCTATTTAAAAGGGAAGTAAAAAGTGACTTATTAGATATACAAGTGTGAAGTAATGTATTTTACATTTAGCATCATTCCGGGAACGTGCCATGTTTTGATAAGTGAGATCTTCATTTTTGCAGCTAAGAGCAGCACAGTGAATAAAATAGTACCAGCTTGATGTCAGTGCCAAGGTGAAAGCATGTTTCTATTTCATATTCTTGAGAAATAATTTATATTTAAATCTAATTTAGTAAAAATATCAAGTTAGGTTTAATAATAGTCATTTCGTGAACGCTGCTAATTTTTAAAACTTCATTTACATATTTTTCATTTGTTTCATCTTTCGCGGAAATTTGCTCGCTTTAACTTAACCTGTAATATTTTGCTTCTGATTTGTTATGTACATATGGTGCGAAATTAACTGATGTTTTGTCATTCCGGGAACGATTTAAAACTATCATTACGGGAACTCTTCAAGATTAATTATACGTTCCCGGAATGAGAAAATCGTTCCCGCTATGATTAAATCGCTCTGAAATAGTTGGAATATTTATGGATGTTGATTTTTTCAGTTTTTGAGAATGGATAGGTTACAGCAGTGGCGCATCGTGGCTTCCTAGGAAGGTTAGGCTCGAAAAAGAACTCCTGCTGCAAAATCCAATTTAATCTGTGGGCGGTGCAATGTGTAAATAATGCTAAATGTGCACCAGATCCAATTTCAGGCAGTTTAACTCTCCGGTCATAACGTTAGCATCATCGTAACATTGAGCAACTAATTTTTGTTTAAAATTAAAGGGTTATAAAACGTTAACTATTAGATCAAATAGAATCATTCAGGGGACGCTTGAATCATTCAGGGAATGCAAGTTATAACTTCAATTTTTACAAAAAATAAAGTGATAGGCAAGATTTCAAGCCTATATTTACGCTCTTGTAACGTCTATGAACTAATTTGTGATAGTTTTTATAACGATATTACCTAAGATTAGTTGCATTCTCAAATTAGACTCATATTTAAAAAAAATACTCGGATTGTCTCATTCAAAATGTGAATACATTCTTAAAAGGGTGATGATCCATTTTTGTAATATATAGGTTACCTTAATCTTACTATATAAACAAAAATACTCAAGATTTTCTTAATCCATAATTTGTGAGTGCATGTAATAAGAGCGTTCCCTAAATCATGCTCCTTCTCGGTTTAATATAAAAAAGTATCAAAAAGTGGCTCTTCCTACTGATATTTTGTATTGCAATTTCGGCAGTTTTTAGAAGTAAGTATAACAATGTGAAAAACGTTTAGATAGTTATGAAAGTAGAACTTTTATTTTTTTCCATGTTAGGTTTTCAAATAGCCAATTATAAAAATTTTACCCTTCTAATAATAAAGGGAAGTAATCTTTAAAGGTCCATATGATGTTATAGAAGACCAACATCCTAACGTAATCATAAGTATTAATAATAAATTAGTTATAGTACATAAAAATAGAGTTAAGTTATACGTAGAAAATATTATAATATTATTTTAATATTTTAGAAAAAAAAACAATTCCATAAAAAATTTTTTTTCTTTTATGCAGGGAAGGTGTTGTTGGAAGGGAAGTGTTAAATTGTATTCCCAAGATAATGTAAAGGAATATAAAAATTATTAAAAATTATATTATGTTTTTTGGAAGATTAAAATATTTAAGTAATAACGTTCAAGAATAGATTCAATTGCGAAAAGTTGATTAATCAAATTCTTTTTTGCAATAACTAGGTTAAGTAAAAATGCAATGTTTTTATAATAGTTGTAAGTTTAATGACTCAATATAATAAAAGAGACGACGACAGAGTTTCGAAGCGTACACATGTAAAAACGTATAAAATTTCTATTTTATAACAATTAAGAAATAAAACCAATTAATTATGGGATACAAGTTGTGTATTATTTAAACAAACCTCTACAATCAATAAACCAAATATAACCGATAAACAAGGGT
This sequence comes from Agrypnus murinus, assembly GCA_929113105.1. Taxonomy (NCBI): domain Eukaryota; kingdom Metazoa; phylum Arthropoda; class Insecta; order Coleoptera; family Elateridae; genus Agrypnus; species Agrypnus murinus. Next base: position 6,362,681 of record OV816024.1, read on the forward strand.
TTATCACAATAAATTCTAGACTTCTAATTAAATACAAATGAGATTTATAAGAATTGATTTGACATTAAATAATTACTTATCCTAAAACTTTGCTGACATGTAAATGGGAAATCAATATTATAAGATTATTTGAACATTAAAGCTTCAATATTTCCGGTAGCTAATTGATAATGTATAATAATGACTTTAGATTAAGGTACAAAGTTATCCTTTATTTATATTAAATTAAATGTTTAAAATTGAGAATATCAATTTATAGAAGACAATGTAATTATATAAAAATAATTAGTTTTGAATAATTTAAAAAAATATATTAAAATGTTAAATTGTACGATTGTTTTACTAATAGCAATATACATATACGTACTATTCCGGCAGGAAGATTCCGCACGATTTTTATCAAGGAGGATAATTTTTCATGGCATGGTTGCAATGTATTAAACTTTGGCACAATATCATCATCATAGGCGCATCAAAAATAAATATTGCAATAAATTAAATAATATTAGTTGATTTTATTATTAATATAAAAAAGTTTTATTTTGAAAAAGGAATTTATATCAAGATACATCAAAATCTACGTGCACAAACTAAAATTAACAAATAAAATAAAATATAATAAAAATAAAGTAAATGGTAGTATAACAATCTGGTTACAAAAATTGCCACCAAATCAAAATGACCGTGTAAACAATAATGTCAACGTTTAGTTTAACATGGAACAAATTATAAATAAACGTAATTTAATAAAACTATTCGTGTGGAAATATTAAAAGTAATTTATTAAATTGTAGGTATTCTGTATTTTTAATTGCAGTGGCTAGAAAAAGCTACCTTCACGTTTGTTATTTTCATCTCTACCAATATGAAGAATGAAAAATTTCAAGAAATTCACATTCAAATTTTGAACTAACTTCATGGCAAACAAATACGTCCTTGATTTGTCGAAAAAGATTAACTTTTAGTACTACATGCTACTGGATATAAGACCGCTTACAAATGGAAGAAAATCGTGCGAAATTTTCCCGTCGGATTAGTACATATAGAAGAATCACATAAAATGCACAACAAAGACTACTGTCGAATGCAAAAGTTCTGACCCCTGAATTTGAATGCGCGTAGCAAAACACTAACCGCTCAAATTAATTCAAAAAAGACAGTTAGATAGACAATTTAGTTTTGTATTAAATAGTAAACTTATCTGATTTTAGGTTTTTGAATTTTCACGAATTAGGTTATAAAAAGTCCGGTTTTTTGGGAGTTTGACGTAAAGCGTGTTTTTAAAAATTAATATTTTAATAACTACTCGACATAATCGAATGTATTTATATTCAAGTAGCTACTAGTGTTGTATGTATGTGGAAATTCTTGTTTGTTTTATATTCGCATTCTTTTTCAAGTTATTTTATCAAATAGAGGGTAATGCATTCTGGTGTTCTGGTGCCTTTTGTTGTTGGTTTTGGTAATACTTATTGTTTTACAAAAAATAAGTATTTTTTAATAAAACAACAAATACGTTAAGATATTGTGAAAATATTCACGAATTGATTAAGAAAGAATTCTTTAAAGAATTATTTGAATTCTTTAAAGAATTATTTATTAATTAATTTGTGAATATTTTTATTAATTAATTCGTGAATATTTTTAAGATTTCTTGTCGTATTTGTTATTTTATTAAAAATACTATCCATTTACATCCAATGTACATACAACACTATTAGCTACTTGTATATAAAATTATATGCAATTTTGTCGAGTAGTTATTGAAATATTAATTATTAAAGACATGCTACTTTTACAATCGCTAGTAAGGATGTTTGCATTATTAATTGACCCTTCTCTCTTTCTAAAGTAAAGCTGCCGAGCCAATATAAAACGTATTCCACCAACTATACGTTATACAACATCCAGTATTTTTTTAAATTTATACTGCCTACAAAGAAAATTGTTAGTCCGTTTGAAAACGATAAGGTGGGAGTTTCATTTTCAAGAGCTAACCGTTATGTAAAAGAACATTATAAAAATATTTGAATAAAAACTGAACATCGGCTTTTAATCCATTTTATTGCACCTTAGCTTCGTTACAAAGCTTTTTCATTGCATCCACTCGTTTGCTTTTAAAGAGGCTTAAAAATTATACCACCGCCTTTGTGATTCATAAGTTTCAGTTTTAATTTAAATTATGTATTCAACTTAGGTAAAATATTAAATAATGGAATATACAAATATCAATGCAGCTGTATAAAGCGACCTCATTCATATTCAGATATTAAGCCTGCACGTAATATTCTACGCTTTGGGACTGTATTGTTTCTGCAAAGCGTCGCATTAACTGCCGTGAAGATCTCCATATACACTACAGTGCTTGAGTAGTAGCACAATACATATAGCTGTACTATTACTAATATATAACATATATAACCCTGCACACTTTCACATACATCATCATATAGCGTTTGCAGTAGATTAGCAAACGGTACATAATTGTATTTGCAGCAGTTTAGTATGCTATAATCGCATTAAACTTCTATTAAACTGCAGAAATGCAAATCAGCAGGTTAAGAGATACCGCAATTTCTGTACAAATGAAGCGTTTTAAATTTAAACCACAAAAGGTTTTGTTGCATTACATTCTTTAAGCTGATTTTTCTCAGAAAAAAAGAGACCAAATTGAACCTGGATACACAGCCGTATAAAGGAAATAACTCGCAGTTATATCCCAACGCTAATGAATTCTTTTGCGCATGCGTAAATTTTCGCGTAATTTTTGAATTTTCTCTACAAATGTCTCGTACTCGGTTAGTACTGACAATAATAATTAATAATTAGTATTTTGCATGTTTTTTCTGCTTATAGCAAACATATGCAGAGTTATATTTCTACATGTTTAAGCCACATATGTCAATTTGAAAGTGCATATAAATGCATATTTAGTTTTTTTTTTATAATTGCATGCATATTTTAGCATTTTTGAACGAGTGTGCATATTTTACCACTTTTTGAGCGTTTTACATGCTTTAATTATAAAATTTCTAATATTTTTTAAATAATTTTAGCATTTTAGACAACCAACCAAGGGCGGCTTAGTTGAGTCTAGGGGAAACCCATAATTTAAGCTTATTGTTAAATACTAGGCTTTAAAATATTTTACTGCCTTAACCATCTGTGTACTTGTTAATATTTTCTAAAAGAAAGAAAAAGTTTCAACTAAAATTTAAATACTTACATCCTTCAGTATTGTGATAAATAGGTATTAGGAAATTCCAAAGACCCTTTGACAACTTCCTGTTCATAGAAAAGTTTGCCTGTACTTTTGTTTACTAATCTTGTAATCTTTCAATTAAGACAGTTCAGAAATTGCAAACTGCATTTCAGTTTGAAATTTTAGAGTGTAAAGATGGGTAAAAAAACGGTCTGTGATGTCTGTTACACTTCGAAGTTATGTTAAGGAATTCAGTGTTCTTACAACTGACGATAAGGTATGGTATTGTACAGTGTGCGACGATAAAGTGACTGCAACGAAACGGTTTCAAGTTACACAATATCTGAACACGGTTCGACATCAAAAGTGTGTTGCCCTGAAATCAAAAAAACAAACTTTGTTACCGGGGTACCTTAATAATTCGCGCGGTGAGTCCAGCAAATCGATCGAATTTAATAAAAAACTATGTAGTGCATTAGTGGCTGCAGATATCCCGTTAAGTAAAATTAATCACTCAGCATTTCGTAATTTTCTGGAAGAAATTTCAAAAATGCCAATACCCGACGAGTCTACACTCAGGAAAAATTATTTACCTCGTTTATACGAAGAGACCATAAAATCAATTAGAAAACATGTAGCGAATAACTACATATGGGTTTCCATTGACGAATCTACTGACACTACTGGAAGGTGCGTAGAAACTTCATTTCCTTCGTTTTGTTAGTAAAATTTAACTAATTAAAGACAGCAGAGCAATTTACGGATGTTTTATTTTCTATTTTGTTAGTTACATATTTAATCACAACACTATTTTTGCTTGATTAAAATATAATTTTTTTTAAATACATAACTGTTTTGCGCTAATTGTTTGTAACCGACTAATTATGTAGTTCGATAAAATAAAAATCAAATTTTTGTTTTCAGATACGTGGCTAACGTTATAATTGGCGTTTTAAATTCGAAGAACAATCCCAAATCCTATCTATTAGCAATGGACGTTTTCAAGAGCACCAATCATTGTTCTGTGGCAAAATTGTTTAATGATTCGATGGCTATTTTGTGGCCAGACGGCATACAGTACAACAAAGTACTCCTGTTCGTCACCGACGCGACACCGTACATGATCAAGGATGGAGCAGGCTTACAAGTTCTGTACGAAAAAATGATCCACTTAACTTGTCTTGCCCATGCAATGTAATGCCCAAAAATTGTTTGTAAAGCTCCATATCGCATACAAATATTTAGGGAAACTGCTCAAGAAGTGCCTCTGCCACCTGAGCCTGTAATAACAAGGTGGGGTACTTGGCTTTCTGCAGCAGAATATTATGCAACTTATTTTAATATTATTAAAGCATTTGTAAATAAACTTAATAAACACGATGCACTATGCATACAAAGCGCACAGGATGCTTTTAATACTAAGGAGGTGAGGGCAGAATTATTGTTTGTTTTGACAAATTTTGTGCGTTTACCTAAAGTAATTTAGAAATTAGAAAGTCAGGGAAATTCATTAGATGAATCTCTTGAGCATGTAAAATTGTTAGGTGTTTCTTTGAATAAAGTAAAAGGGCCAAAGGGTTTGACTATAAAACAAAAATTTAAATCCGTTATAGACAAAAATCCTGGTTTTCACTTAATTAAAAGCATAAACGATGCATTATCTGGCCAAGACATTTTAGACGAGCTAAAACATTATTCGCTTGTAGAATTAAACAATTTTAAGTATGCCCCAATTACGTCTTGATATGTGGAACGGAGTTTCTCAAAATATAAAACAATATTTAGGGATAATAGGCATATGTTTACTTTTGAAAATTTAAAAATGTACGTCATTGTGAACTGTAACGCTCTATGTTTAGAAAATATAATTAATTCAATTATTGCATAGGATGTCTAATTAAAATAATTTCTGTAAATAAAATGTAAATAACGCTAAACAGGTGTTTTTTTAAATAATGAAAGTGCATATATTTATTAGAAATTTCTAATAAACGCATATTAGTAGTGTACTACATATGTCTTGTGTAATTATCGATTTATATAAAACAATTTGCTACTTGCCGTTTGCGTGATGTCAAAATGGGAACCTACAATATATCTAGTACCTGCATAATTATTGTACAAATAAAATATGTAGAGGTAAATGAAACTAAAACTAATAATTTCCTTAAGATTTTATTGACTAAAAATAATAGTATATTAAAGAACGAGTTTCATAAGGCAAGATTTATTGCACGAGTCCAAAGGACAAGTGCAATAATGACTTATGAAACGAGTTTTTTATACTATTTTTTCTATTTTGCGTCCTTTATTCCCTTTTTAAATAAAAAAAATCGCAATTTCAAAATTTAGGGATTTTTGTGGTTGTTGACAACACTGATGTGACATAAAAATTCATTGATTGACACGAAAAATTGAGTGAAGTTTTTATCAATTTTCTGTTTTTTTCAATTATTTTTTCAATGCTACCAACTTCGAAAAAGTTGGGCTATTAAAGCAACCAAATGAGCTATTAACGCACTGTTTTGGGTGCTTTAACAGCTTTATTATAGACGCAAAATAGAAAAAATAAAATTATTAAATTATTTATATTAAAACATTTTTTTATAAAAATAAAAAAATTCTATCATTTCATTATTATTGCAGTGAAGAAATTTAATCAGTCATTATTTTGAATCTCATGAAGTAAATTAGGTGGCAATTTATTACATGACGATGTTTCAGCCTTCTTTTTTTTTTGTTTTTTCGTTTATGTAAGGGAGGCAACCAACGTGCCTGATGCTCTATTTTTTTTGTTATGTGGAATGGAAGTTCTTGTAACCAAAACCACAATCTATTTTATTTAGGAATTTTTGATTCGAGAACACGTGGTAACAAATAACGCACGCGTAAAAGGAATCATTACTGTTGGGATATAGATGCGAGTTGGCGTTCCTGGCGGCTTGGAATTGTAAAGTTCACCTCATTCCGTAAAAGAAGAGGTGGCAGCCAGCGCCTCGCGTGTGAAGTTCTGAAAGCTGCCGTTTTCTGCGAACAAAGGGATTTCCATACGTGCCTCTTCTTGTAGCTCGTAATGCTGACAGATATATAGAAAACCTTGGAAATGACATATTTTAAGAAATATAAAACGCCGAAAATTGCAGTGGAGTAATCTTAAAAAAGAAATGAGAGATAGTTAAAAGGAATCTATCATTAATTCTATTGTTTAGACGCATAAAAGTGTGAGTGGGGGATTCTGGAGTTGTGATTGTCGTGTTAACTTGACACTTATTACTATCTGGGAATGTTAGAAGCATCGTTAAATTCTTTCAGATATTACGCTTTTGATATTTTTACTCAGATGAAAGCTACTTTTTCATTAGATCCTGTAACATATTTAATTAAAAGGAAATACACCTTTATAATTCTACAACTGTGTTTTTTCGTGTTTTAATTTACGTGAATATAATAATAGTTCAAAAATAGCTTTTAGTCGGGATGAAAAACTATAAAAAGAAATAATCAATATAATAAATTTCATGCGAATATGTACAGTGAGATCCAAATTAAGTGAAGTCGGTTGGAATTTCGCGCCTTAGGTTTTAGTGTATTTCACGTTGTTAGTGTAACACTATTGAAATGTGTTGCGTCAGATTACAGGGTCAACTCGTCACTTTCTCGTTCACATCCTTGTGCTTCGTCACGTTGTTCTGTGGTTTCATTGAATTTTTGCTTTGTTACACTTGTTTTCTTATTTTACAAACCAGTTCTTTTCAGAACTACAGCTTGTTACACGATTTTATTATCAAGTAAGTTTATTATTTAAAATAATGACGTTTATAAGCTATATTATTTTTGAGACGCCACTGTAAAATGAATGCAAGATAAAAATGTCTAAAAAGTATTCATGTTGCCAACGCCACAATAATTTAACGTGGCGGTAAACTCAAACTGTCTTCAGTAATTTTGGATCACCCTGTATATGTTACATATTTTAGTTTTGGAGCATTCTCCTTATTACAGATTATAGTTGTGGAACATATTCTCTGAACGATGCAGTTAACTTCATAACAAAAACAAGGATACCGCGTCGCTTGTAAAATGATTAAATGTTTAATAAAATAATAGTAAGTTAAATGATATTTTAATAGTAATATTAATACAAAGAAACCAAAGTATAATAAAACAGTATACCTATTATGAAATGAGAATTTCATTTCAATTCAAAGAAGGAAATAATAAAAACTTGGTTTAGTTTAAAAGTTTAATTAATGTAGTAATCGTCAGCAAAATTACATTTCCACCAATACATCAGTCTGTATCCTGTTTTACCGTAACCAAGATATTTACCAACTTATCCAGGTCAAAAGACAACTGCAACACAATTAAACTCTGGCAATTAATTATGTAATTATTTGCCTACATTACCATATATTTACTACATTAATTAAACTTTTAAACTAAACTGAATTTCTATTATTTCCTTCTAATTCTCATTTCATAATAGGTTTACTGTTTTATTATACTTTGGCTTCTTTGTATTATTATTATTATTTGTAATAAGAAATTGAAATTAGACATTTTAGAAGCTTTCGAAAAACACAAACGTAAAATCAGGGTATCTTTAATGAATGAACAGATTGATCACTGGAAGTTTTAGATATTACATTTTTATTATTATTATCTAGTTATCTATTTTTTGAAGTTACCTTAGCGACGTGTTTGTTTATATTTATATTAACCTTCATAATAACAGCTTAGCAGTCGAAAAAATATTGTCAGGTAGATTAAAATAAATTTGCGAAACTTTTTACAAAGAAGTTTTATTTATTTCATGTCTTTTTATAGCTCTGAATATGAATGGGTTATTATCTACTTCTTATCCATTATCTATTTCTATTAGTAGTAATATATTCATTAACTAATTTGTAGATAATGTATTGTACTGTATAGTTTATGATACTATCATAATCTAGCAAATAATAGAAAGTCACGCCTTCTTTAATACTATTTAGTGACTTTTTAATAGAGAAGTTGATTTTGTTGTTAATTTTAATCTGAAACATTTTTTAAAGTATAAAATAAAAATCAAAAGATTAATTAAAAGTTTCCAAGTTTTATTAACTACTTAACCGGACAATTGTTTCAACATTAAATTAAATTAAAATTAAATTAACTTTTGTTTTTTATTGTATTTTATGATTATGAAGTTCAACAAAATAAGGCTGGAGACTGCATATTCTATTTTTTAAAGTGTAAAATCTTTAATGCATCTGTTATGTGTTACATTTATGACATATATAAATTTTGTTGTTTATGGTAACCTACTGGTGAATAACTACATAGTTGAATTTTTACGTATTTAAAAATGTAGGCGGCATAACAAGGTAAGCTTTTAACTTTACCTGGTATTTCCTCTATTTTAATGCAGGGCACCTTTAAGAAAACAATACCAACTTTTAAAGAAGCAAAATAGGTCGCTTAAACCCAATTTACTATTTTCATAAGTAAACCCTTAAGGGTTTACGACTTTCAGAGTTCGCTAGAACTCAAAAACTAATCATTTAATTTATTCAGAGACTACGCGGCCCGGGGGTGCTTGATATCAAGAAACACACTGGTTGTAATCTTGTTTATGATAACTGTTGTACGACCAACATTAGATATTTATTCTTAAGTATCGTTATGGCGTGGTGGTTAAAATTTTAATTTTTAAGATATAATGATTTTATTAAAAACTTAATTCAATATTTAAAAATCTTTTTGTTAGCGATACGTGTTAATTTCAAAGATAATATAGGTATCTTTTTTCTTCTTTTTGTGTTTTTATATCAGAGCAAACGTTCCAACAAAAATTGATTCGTTCTGTTTAGGCAAACAATTCGTAAACAAATAGGTAATGGTAGCGTCTATAGTTCCTTCTCTAATTGCAACGAGAGATCAGTAAATAGAATGGGTGACAATGATCATATGTTATACCGAATAATTTCTTTATTTTTCAACCGATTCTTATAAAATTTAGAATAGTGAATACAGACATTACAATTCCGGCTAAATTGGAAGTCTGAAGCTAAAGGTTGTATTAGAGAAAGATGCGTATTTATGTGTGTATTCAGCATTCCAACCTTGATAGGAATCGGTTAGAAAATTATTCGGTGTAACATGACCATTGTCACCCGGTATATTAGTTATAGCTGATTTATATAATGTTACGATACCGAGGTTATAGTTTTAAAAACCAGATGGCGGTGGCAATAATACAAATATATACAACACACCACTTTCTTAAATCTCATTAAAAATAATTGCTCCGGCTAAATAAAATTGTTGTGAAAAGTCTAACTTCCTACAAATTGAGATCTCAGGCGGGTTCGTTCAATAGGACACTAAATAATTATCTAAGAACACAGTAATATGAAAAAAGTATAAAGCAATTTTTCTTTTTTTTTCACAAATTTATTTAATAAACTTAACACAAACAAAGAAAAATAAAATAAAAAAGAAATTTAAACTTGGATATTAAAATTCTATGAAATATCAATCCCAAAATAGTCTAATTCTCTTTATCTGAGGGTTAATACTTCTAGTATCAACATAATTCTTACGTACTATAAATGATTAATTATAACTTTTGTTAAATAACTCACGTTAAATATTTAAATGTTTAGCGCCACCTGTTTCCCAACTGTATTGTTATAAATCCTGCAAGCCTCTGCTTTCATTCGGTTGAACAATAAAATGAAGAAAAAAAAAGTCGTTAGCCTCTTTCAAATATTTCCATATTAATGGCTTAAATTGAATTCCACGTCCAGTTGCTTGATTAATTGTGGTAAGTCAATTCACTTTATAATTATAGTTCATATCCATTTAGAAAGTCCAATCGTAACAAAAATTTGATAATTCTATTATCAAAATTAAAAAAATTCTATTTCTAAGTAAATTGTCAATCGAATACATTTAATGCACTTGTTATTAAAAGAAAATCACTTGGATTCACAGAACTTTGTTAAACATTTAAACACTTCAACCTTTTTCAAACATGATAACCTAGAAATTCTGACATATTTGTTTACATGTTTTTTAACTCAAAACATAACCTTAATATTACTTTAACAGGTGTGCACTTTTCTTAAGATGTAAAGTGGAAGAGAATTTGTTACAAAAAAGGCCGAGTTTTTATACGTCCAATTGAACTCTATTAGAAATTTTGAATGAAACAAAAGAACTCTGACATTTGATTTATAAAATAACTAAATTATTTTTTATAAATTAAAATAAAAAAATAAAAAACTAATCGTAAAACTGATTAATTATAATAAACTGATATATTATTACATTCCCTATATAATGGTATATAAGATTCATGTTTTCATTTCACAACAAAGCCTCTATTGAATGTCTTTGAAATCTCATCTTCACAACTATTTATTAACTTATTTACATAAACATACCTTTTCACACCTTCCTATCTTTACAATTTTAAACTTTATATGCTAACAAACATAATATACATAATTTCAGATATCAACAATATGAAGATTCAAGCCAATTATATTGTTTTAGTGTACGATGCATACTTTTATGTTGTCTTACTGTTATTATTTGTAAAAAGTAACCCCTACATTTAAGATAGATTCAATTATGTGGTAAAGAGACTTCACAATCCTCAATCAAAATTATTTACCCAAGAACTGTAATCTGTAAACTGTGAAATAGAAGAAATTTAATGAAATCAATAAACTCGTTAACTTGGAAACATATTTCTTTCTTATAAAATGCTCAGGTAAGGTAGTAAATACTTGTATACCTCCCCATTACAGCACACCTTGTCTGTTTTAGGTTAAACCTTGCATTAACTATGGCCTCTTAATCTAAATCCCATGTCAGATCTCTCACATCGTTAGTTGGATAAGGAAAATTACCTAGATTCTATGGAAAATCACAAATATCCTTTTTCTGACTATAGTGTACTAGTGTGCATATTACTTATAATAAACCATTTTTCAAACATTTTTTAAACATTAATTTAAAAAGTGAGGTTAGCCCATCTAATGTGTCGCTTCAAATTCCTTATTATCTAGATCAAAATAGCATGACAATATGTAAATTTAATTGTTTTTTTTGTAAAGTTCATCGACTTAAATTCTTCATTTAATAAAAATATTTGAAAAATCAAGTTTGTTTAGAGAAACTAGGGAAACCAAACACTGAAAACTAAAATGTCATTAACAAGACCACTGAAATATGAAAGAAACGATATGTATGTAGTTGCATTTACAATAAATCCAGTGGCCCCTAAACACACAGTCCATTTAATCTGAGCATAATGTTTGATTACCTATTTCCTTGATTTATTTGATTACCTAACAACAGATTGAACAGAGACAATAATATAGAGTTCAATTTGATAAATGACGTATCCAAATATTTAACTAACTCTTCAGCAATTCGCGCTGGTGACGTAAGCACACCTTTTCACCAACTAAATTATGAAATTCAATTGAATAATGCTATATACATATATTTATACAATTCAGGATATAACATTAAAAGAAAAGCTATCCAGGTACGTATTGGTTGAACTGTATAACATATACACAAGTGCTTCATGCTTGCAGTAATTTTTCAAATGGAATTTTTCTAATTTTACAAATGCTTTCATTTCATTAAAGAGACGCGACAGCGCATAATCTGATACTGCACGACGACGTTAAAGGAAATTCAACATTTCATTACGGATGTAACGGCAAGTCTTTCATTAAAATCTTCCTAACCAAACATTATTTCAAGAAAATTTAATTAGTGAACTAGAGTAATCTATCAGACTTGAATAATGTCAGGCTATCAGACGCGTTCTTTGTTTAATGAATATTAACAATGAGTACAAACATTTGTTTTGTTGCTTCCGAAAAGTTACGTCTGCCTTTCCATTATTTATGTAGATATCGAAATACACGAAACAACCATTCCGAACTTTACTAAATCAATTGATAAATAAATTACTAGTACGACGTCCTGAAACTATCACTCTGAATTGACGCTCAGTTTCCAACTTTTATCTTGTTTATTTTCTTTGAAACAAACCTATTTAATCATTACTTTTCTTTTAACTGTACCGTTGCATGCCGTGGTTTCTATAGTTTTAAACTATATAATAGCCTCTGAGAGTTCCAGTTTGAAAGCACACATCTAAAACTTTTTAGTGTTTAACTGTGATTTATGAGAGAGCTGAAATATCAATGTGAACATATATCAATATTAAAAAAAAGCCCTAAACATTTTTTTGGTATTGCCTGACCTCAACCGATATCAAATACGTCGCGGCATTTGTAAATCGATAAGAAATGGCCCATAAATCCAGTTGCCAAACGCAAATGACTCCAACATTTTCATGCAGTGTCGCTGTTGATTCCTGTCCTAACGACCCCATTGAATGATAGAAAATATCGTGAATTTCGATACTGCGCTGTATAAGAGAAAAAATGTGTAGACAGATTTATTTATTTATTTATTTATTTATTTATATCAAGAAACAAACAGGTTAATAAAAACCTCATTACATGTTTCTTACATATACTAAAAATTAAAACAATTCGCCAATAAGTAAAACAGACATTTCAAAATAAACACTTTTAATGAGATTACCAAAGTTGAATGAAAAATATTTTAAACATATTATTATAAAATTATATAAAAAAAAAAAAAATAAATAAAAATGAACTTAGTTCTATTTCTATTAAGAAAAATTTAAAATGAAAATATTATCTGGTATATACTAAGTTTCATGGTTATAACAGATTAAGTTGTTGTAATTCATTACGTATAATGATGCTATTTACCCCAAAGATACCAAACTTTAACAGGTGGTGAAAGTCATTAAAAGCTCTAGAAAGAGAATAAATTGGCGAGTGCAATCTCATATTAGTTTTAAAAATTGATATATACAAAGTACATTTGAACCTCAAACCATGACACGGAATATTAAACTTAAATTTAGATAATATTTCAGGCGAGTCAATGCAATTACTAAAAATTTTATTTAAACATAATAATTTAAAAGATAACCTCCGATTTTCTAGTTTGGGTAGATGGAATAAGTGCCTTATAGGATTATAAGATTCATACTCAGGATTACGTACAAATCTCTTAAAATATAAAAATTTTAAAAACTTATTTTGGACTCTTTCAATCTTATGAACATTAGATTGTGTAGAAGGATTCCAAATTAGTGAAGCATATTCTAGTTTTGTCCGGACAAGAGACTTATAAAGGAGAAGTAGTGACTGCGTATTATTAAAACCTTGGCAATTTCTTATTAAAAAACCAAGATTGCGAAGACTTTCATTCACTATTTTTTCCACATGAAAATTAAAAGAGAGTACGCTATCAAAGTGTACCCCAAGGTCTCTAATAGTAGCCACTTTGTTAAGAACAATGTTATCTATGTTATATGTTGTTATTAAGACCTGATTTTTTAATGAATACGTCATCGCTGAACATTTAGAGACATTGAACGATAATTTATTGTTTTTAGACCAGCGAAGCAATTCATCAATATCTTTTTGCAGTAAGTTAGCATCATCAATAGTTTTAATGTTTCTGAAAATTTTCAGATCATCTGCATATAACAAACATTTAGAATTCTTAACGCAGTTAGGTAGATCATTAATAAAAAGCACAAAAAGCAATGGACCTAGATTTGACCCTTGAGGTACACCAGACATTGCAAGATATGATGCTGATTTAGAGCCTGAATAATGTACATATTGTTTTCTGCTGTTTAGATAAGACGCAAACCAGTTAATAAGAAACTCAGAAAATCCATAAACAGATGACAATTTCTTTAATAAGATTAAGTGATCAACTTTATCGAAGGCTTTTGATAAGTCTGTATAAATAACATCCATTTGACCTCCATCATCTAAAGTTTTACAAATTTCTTCACAAAAACACATTAGATTGGTATCAGTAGAACGACGTTTAACAAAACCATGCTGTTCATTACAAATAAAACTTTTTATATGCATATAGATTTTGTTGTATACTACAGACTCAAATATTTTTGCAGGTACTGATAGTATTGAAATGGGCCGATAGTTGGATACATTGTTACGATTTCCAGATTTAAAAATAGGTACAACCTTAGTTTCTTTCCATTTGCTTGGAAATGTGAAAGTCTTAAGTGATATGTTGAATATTGTCAGCAAAGGTCTAGCTAAATACTCACAGCATCCCTTAAAAATATAACTAGGTATACCATCAACTCCCACACATTTACTAGATTTTAATTTGTTTATTGCATTTACTACATCAGACAATTCGAGTGATTGAATGTTTAAAACATCAGAAGTTACACAATTATAATCATAGGAAATAGCAGTGGAAGAAGATGGATTGTATACAGATGAGAAGTAATCTGCAAATGCTTGTGCTACTCCATTGCTGTTGACTAACTGTCCATCCAATTCAAAATTTACATCTGCTCCGCGGTTCTTTCGTTTTGTATTTATATAATTCCAAAAAGTGTTTAAGTCCCCATTACTAATATTATGTTCAATAGTCTGTAAATAGTTTTTGTGTGCAGTATTAATATTCCGTTTGATTAGAGCACGTAATCTTTTAAATTCAATAGAGTGAAACTGTGATCGGTTTCTATTCTTGTGATAATATTGTTTTAACTTTATGTCTCGGATTATTTCAGGTGTGAACCAAGAAGGATATTTACTAGCTTTAGGTTTACTTTTGGGAACACAAACTTCTAAAATGTTATTAATTTTATTGTAAAAAACATTCACCGCTTCATCTACATCAGTACACAAATCCAAGTCATTCCAGTTGCAATGTCTTATCATATCAGTAAGTAATTGAAAATTAGCTCTTCTGAAATTGTATGTTAATGCATTAGAATTTATGGAATTATTAGTTTTACTTACAGACTTAGCAGTCAACAACAAAGCTGGATGATGATTATCAAGTGGAACAAGCGTTAGATGTTCTCGTGAAACCGTTACATTGAAATTAGCAAATACAAGATCTAATGTTTTATTGTTAATATTAACAATATTATTCAGAGAAGAAAGGTTAAAGAAATTTATAAACTCTGCCATCGTTTTTGCATTAGAACTGCCGTTAGAAAAATCAAAATTTGAACCTTTAACTTCAGGAAGATTGAAATCACCCGCAATAAGAATATTACCAGTGTAAAGAATTTCAGCAAAAGCATCAATACTTTCCACATATTGTACATAACGATTTAAGGTAGACTGAGGTTCAATGTAGAATGCATTCAGAAAAAATAAATTACCGCAAATGTTAACTTTAACCCAAATTGATTGTAATTCATTAGAACAAAAAATTAAAGAAGATTTCAAAGATTTTTTTATTGCAATAAGAACACCACCTAGTTTTGATTTACCGGATATAATTTTATCTCTGTCAGCTCTATATATAACATACCGATCGTCAAATATTTCTTCCGAGAGCAAATCATCACTTAAACCAGTTTCCGTAAGGATAATAGCATCATATGATTCCGATAATACATTTTTATAAAAAACATCAACTTTGGTACGAAGACCTCGAACATTTTGGTAGTAAATGTTAAATGTCATATACTGAAATTTATAATTGAAGTAATTTAAATATAATTAACAAACAAAAGAAATTAATTAACACTAAATTCTAGTAGTAAATCTACTCTAGATAACCCCAAATTAGCCATGTTTTAGGTTACTTCCAGCAAAATAAATATACATAAAAATATAAATTCAAAAATATTGTAAATAAATAATATAACTTGAATAAGAAAGGTAAATAAATGTTTATGATTTGATAAATACTTGATTTTTACATTCCAATTCCCAGATCCTGCTCTGATCGAATGACACATTTCTTGTTATTGTCGTTAGCATATATCATACCATCCAACGACCAAACATGACCTCTGCCAAATTTTTGAACAGATAAACGCATCAGTTTCAAACGACTTTTTGTTAAATCCTCATGTATATAAATACCGGAATTTTTTAATTTGCTTTTATTGTCGAAAATTACTTTACGATATTTATAACTAGTAAATTTCACTATAATGGGCCGTGATTTGCGTACATCTCTAATTACTGGGCCGACACGGTGACACCGATCGATAAAATCTGATTTAAAATCAATACCCATCTTTTTTGTAAATATCTGAACTACTTCCCGTTCTGTATCTTCTCCATTTTTTTCTTCCACGCCAAAAACACGTAAACAGCTTCGCCGGGAATATTGCTCTAAACCATCAATTTTCAAATTTAGTTCTTCATTTTGTTTTTGTAGAGTGATTACAGTAGATTCCAATTGCGTACACTTAAGAGATATTTCGTCAAATTTTATATTTAATTTTTCCATGACCAAATTAGCAAGTTTATCAGCTACTTTGTCAAGAAATTCAACCTTGTTTATGCACTCCTCAATTACCACCTTTATATCAGTTTTCTGACCTTGAGTAAAAACCATTTTAAAACAGCTGTTACAATGAGATTGTAAAAGGTTAATACGATGAGAGATAGAGTGTATGAAAAGTGTATTAATATGTACTATTATCACTCACTAATATAAAATTGCTAACTAATAAGCCGGAATAACCAAGAAACACGTCTACTCACTACGGCGCATAACTAGTAAAAAAGTAAGATAAGGAATGTTTGGAAAAAGAGAGATGTTCAAATCTATTTTCTTTTAAACCGTTAATAAATTGCAGAGATTATATATTTAACTACCAGTTACGTATTTAGGTATAAAGAGGAGATCGTTAGATAAAGTGGCAATAATAAAAATGTAAAAGATACCCAACAAGTTACAAAAGGTATTCATATTACTACGATTAATATGAGCTGTATATTATTAGGAAAACCCCTATTCTCGGGTAACAAATTATAGCATTATATACCAGTACAAACTACACAGCAACAGACCTTTGCTTTTAAAACAAATGCTTCGGTTAATTACAATCGTGGTGAAGCTTCAAAGTCTCCACCATACTGAGCTTGTCATGTGGGTCGCTTCAATAGGGCACTTAATAAATATAGATCTAGAAACTCAAGTACACAAGATACACAAAAGAAATATAAACCAACTTTTTCTAAATTTAAAATGACAGATATTTAGTTAAACATGAACACAAATAAAAATTAAAATATCCATCATCAGAATCCTAACTTAATGAAATTTACTTAAAATTTTTTAAATACCTTAACCTTTAAATTAACCCAATATTTGGCACCAATAGTTTGCAAACTATTTTGTTCTAGATCTGCAATTAATCTTCTTTCATTATAGTTATAAAATAAAATTGATGGAAAAAGGTCAAACACCACCCATTCAATTATCCAAATAAATTGTTTTAATAAATCAAACTTAAAATCCATCTGCATATTCAAATTGTGGCAAGTCCATATTATAATTATACTTTAAAATTCCCAGCCAACATCCAAATTGTAACAAAGGTTGATAAAATGTATTATTAAATAAAAAAATTTCCATTTGTATTTAAAATTGTCTCATTCATAAATTTAAAGCACTGATTATTATTGTAATTATACGTTGCTATATTTAAAAACACTTGAATTCACTGAACTTTGATAAAAAATAAGCACTTTGACATTTCAACAAAATATAATCTAACATTTTGGACGTTTGGATTTGTTTACATTTTTTAAACTCACAACATAACCTTCAAATTTTAAATTTTGCTCTCAACATGTGTGCACTGTTTGGAAATTCTAAAATAACAGAGAGTCTTATAGTCTTTTATAGTCTTTTAAACTAAATACAACATAACCGCATAATTGTTTATAACTATTAATTATTCTTTAAGTAAATTCGATAAGTAAATAGTTAAAACACTCCTTATTCATACATTTATATTGACATAAACAGAGAATGTCGACCAAAACACATTTCCTACACAACTGTCAGATAACTAAAATTAACTTAATTACTTAGAATTACCTATTTACATCTTCCTATCTTGACAAAATTCAACCTTATATCCTAATAAATATTACATACTTTTAGATATCGATCAACTGAAAATACTAGCTAAATTACATTATTTCAGATTGTAATGAAAAAACGCACATACTTTTTATTTCAATGATATCTTCTACAAAAAGCAACCCCAACATTTGAGATAGTTTCAAAATTGTGCTTAAGAAACTGCTTGACAAAATGGTATCAAAACATTTTAGCCACAAGCTGTAAAATTCTGATTAAAGAAAAAAATTAACGATATCAATATCTAGTTAACTTGAAACATTATCTTCTCATATAAATAATTCAGGTAAGGTAGTAAATACTTTCATACATCACCAATACTAAAGACCTTGTCTGTTCTAGGTCAAAACTTGCCTTAATTTAGCCTCAGTTTTATTTTAATTACCTTATTAGGTCACTATCTCACATCGTTAGCTGAACAATGAAAAATTACCAAAATTCTCAGAAAAATCAACTTTAAAAATATCCGTTTACTGCCTAGTGTGTTCTAAAGTGCATGTTTATTAAAATAAAACCATTTTAGTTTCCTAAAAGCAAATTTTACTAAATAATAATTTTGACAGTGAGGTTCGGTAATCCATCTAACGTCTCGTTGGAAAGATCTTATTTAAACTCGGTAAAACCTACCTTCCTATATCTCAATTATCATGACAATATACATTATACATACATTGATGAGTTCCTAAACATCTATAAGTAGTCGTGTAATTTAAATAATTGATTAGTTGTAATCGTGTAAAAGTGAACAGAACCACCCAGATTCACTTGGGGGGGGGGGGCAATAATGTCGAAATCCAGCTTCTTTATTATAACCTTTTTTGTATGCCGTGAACAATATAAATTGAAAAATAAAAAACATGGTATAATGTTTAAATTAACAATAATGCAAGCGATAGAATTTACAAATCTACCGAAAAATTAAATGTGTCATCATTTGAACAGCCAGTAAATCAGCCTACAAAGCATTTAATTTAACTTGATAACTAGCTTTAACTTTTAAAAATTAAAGGTGAACAGTTGAAAATAACAAGACCATTATGTGAAAGATTAGCATGACTCAATTACAATTAAGAAAATGTAGTGAAACGGACAACTTTACAGCGCTAATTATGTAATCTACAATTCCAGTCATGTTGTAATCATTTTTTTTCTTTTGCTGTAATAATAAATAAACATTATTAAACATCTTTTATAAACTAATAACCAAGGATTTATGCCTAACATTATTTAAGGATTCTTATGATTCTGCTATAAACCTGTTTCCAGCTTACTGTAAAGTTTGAAAGTCACCTTATGTACATAATACAATGTTAGAAGTCGATGTGCCCGACAACCAGTAAGCACCACGCAACGTTTGATGATGTGATTTATTTCAATGAACTAATAATTATTTTTCGCCATATCTTATTTCTAGTAGTATTAAGTAAAATAAAATCAACGAAAATTTAAAACAATGTAATTTAAATAAAAACCAGAATTTTGATAACCTCAATTCAGATAAGGATCAAACCTGGGCTCCCTGTTATTTTTATTATTTATAAACGGCATTGCAAATGAAGTAAGAAATTCGGATTATTTAATCTACGCAGGGGCGTGCTGGGTCGAGTAGTCCAGGCCGGGACATTACGGCAACTTCGGGCCAATTAATAATAATAGTAATAATAATAATAATAGTAATAATAACAATAAAATAACAATAATAGCAATAACATAAAAAAAGTTGAAAAAAACGAGTAGTCACGTTACAAAACTTCCTCTCTTGACAACTTCTTGCGTAATAATTCGCTGTGTTCAGCTACTTTGTCAATAATATCATCACTATCTAATGTACTTAAAACACTCTTTTCCACTGACATCAACAAAAAAGCTTCTAGTTTATGATCAGATAGAGCATTTCTTATTCTGTTTTTTAGAAACTTCAACACTGAAAACGTTCTTTCGCAAGCCACTTGAGTTATTGGTAGGGTTAAAAGATATTTATATGCAAGTGTTAAATGTTTATAGGCTTTGCTATATAAATTATATTGCATTAATACACTGAAGCAACAAATTGCACAATTTTTACAGTTTGAACACTTAACGGCACTCTGATGTAATATATCTTCTGCTCTATCACAGTCATCATCGTCAGAATCACTGCTAAGGTCAAGTTCATCATTTTGAGTCGTTCTGTAGTATACATATTCTTCTTGAGTTGTTGTTTTTAATTTGTCCCAGCCATGAGCGAAACTAATTAATTCATTTTGTAGAATATTGATATCGATCGTTAGATCAATGTTTTTCAATTTTTCACAGAGGCTAGTTAGTGCGTTCTTGGGCATCTGTCCATTTTTAATTTCAGGAAAAGAAGCTGGTGCCAGGAAGTGTAAATCCATATATAATTCTCTATTATTTTCGAAACGTGTCCTCATGCTTTCAACTATGGTGTCCATAATCATGTTATATACTTCAACTTCAAATTTTCTTGTTTCGTCTTCAACTGGATTGTCACAAAGTAATTCACCTGACATTTTCTTAACTCTTCGTGTTCTTTTTGGTGGTAAACAATCTTCTACTTCCTCTTCAACGTTCTTTGCAACAAATTGTTCATTGGCCCATTCAACAAATTTATCCGACTGCAATTTAATTTTTCTAAAATCTCGTTGTATTATTTTTAGCTGATGAATAGCAACACTAACTAACTGCTGAGCTTTCAAAATGTCAAGCCCTTGAGTCTGCAAATAATTTGAAAGAGGCTCAGTGATACTGAAAATTTTTAAATAAATTTGTGAGAGTAAAATGGTTTCATACTTAAGGAAAGATTGTTTCAAATTTCTTGCCTTAGCTCTTATATCGGCACTAAAGCTCTCATTATCTTCTATATTGCAAAGGGTTACAATTAATTCAATGTAAAGTCCATTTTGATAGGATTCAAAGCATCCAAAAATTTTCGTTAAAGCCGCGTTTTTTGCCCACCATCTAGTTTCTCCAATTGCTTGAAGTTTTTTGTTTCCAGTAAGTCTCCAAATATCCATCCTTTTATGAGATTCTTTGAAAAAAATGGCAGCAGAATTTAAAATTTCGAAAAAAGTTGCAACGGAAATGGGTGATTTTGTGCAATCACTCAATACCAAATTTAAAATATGACTATAGCACCACACATGCACTTGTTCCGGAGAACTTTTGGTTAGCCATGTTGTAAATCCATTATACTGACCTCTCATGTTTGCTGCTCCATCAGTTGCATTTCCAATACAATTTTTAACGTCCAACTCGTTTTCGTTGAATACACTTTGTAACAAATCCATCAACCCTTTTCCAGTAGAATCGCTACAAGTTTTAAGAGCAAGCAGACTCTCTTTAATTTCGCCATTAAAAACATATCTTACTACAACAGAACACTGATCTTTCACAGAAATGTCTTGGGTAGTATCAATCTGAACCGAAAAGAATTTTGCAGATTTAATTTCATTTGCAATATGTTTTTTGATAAAGGAACTGATAGTATCAATAATCAGAGTGGCAGTATTATTCGACAAAAAGGTCATTAAGTTACCACGACCTCGTTTACCACTACTACTTTCATATTTAGCTTTAGCTTCGTTGCTTTTACTAATTACATTAGTCAAATGTTCTTTCAGGATTGCATCGTACTTACTCAATAAAATAATAAGCTCTAAGAAAGTACCGTGATCTAGACTAGAGTCATCCAAACTATATGCTGCTTCATTTCTTTTACCTCGAAAACTAAGTCCGCGTTTTCCAATTACCTTAATAATATCTATTATTCTTTCAAGTATTTGTCTTCTTTTTTTAACTTGTTCGTTTCTAAGTTTGGTTTGCCTGGACCAGACAAGACTTTTAATGTCTCTATTTTTCCCTCTCATAAAATAAGATTCCGTAGATCTCGAGTGTACAGTACTAGCTTCATGTTCAGAAATTCTTTGATGCACATGTCGCCAATCATTTACTCCGGTACAGAATGAGGTTTGATCAATTGATTTACAAAATACCAAACACACAGTACAAAACAGCCTTTGTGATTTGATGTCAAAGCTCAACCACATTCGTTGACTACCATCATCGCAAAAAAATACCTTACTTGGAGAAAAAGGGAGATTTTCAAATTTTTCGGATGGTTGCTGTGGGTGTTTTTTAAAAAATAAATCGATGTAACTTTCCTCGGGTTTTATAAATAAGTCAAATTCACTATCACTTTCAATCACTTGACTTTTGACTTGACTACTTGTTCTGGCACCTGGAATCGCAGTCACTGTTACATTTACATTTGGAACTTCTGCAATATTTTCCCCCTCACTCAAGTGTTCATCTCTGGCGTCACTACTCGTTGACGGCACTGATTCACTGGCACTTTTATGTACCGCGGAGTCTTTGAAATACTTATCTAATTTCACACATTTCTCAGCATCTTCTTTTAATAGTTTTTTTTTCTTTTCCCGTAATCTTTCGGCACCACCTTTGCGTTTTTTTTTATCCATTGCAGCTTGCAACGCGACGGAATAATAAGCAATTTGGAGGTGAAATCTCAAACAGCAGAAACCTAAATTCGAACACGCCGTACCCGTAATTGACGAAGATGTGACCGTGTCAACTCTACGTTCTTAACTAATTTTGTTTTACTTGCATGCTCCAAGATTTGTTATTGAAATTTGAGAGCCAAAGCTAAAAGAGTAAAAATATCTCTTCACACTTCTTTAAATGACTCAATTTCTTGAACCACTTCAACCACTTTAGATCAGCTACGTGATTTATCAGTTCTGGTGTACGATTACACTTTACCATTTCCTTCTACTTAAATAGCACATACACGGTGACTCCCCGACGACGTCGGCGAAAACGTCGTCGACGACGTCGGGGACAAGGTCGAAATAATGAGGTAATGTTTACATTTACTGTAATTTAATGCATGACTGTGTATAATAAAATTATTAATATCGTATTTCTTTTAAGACATCAAAATGAAAGAAAGTAGTTTTGAGCATAATAAAATGCGTACTGAATTTCTTTCTTTAAAGTATTTCGAAATAGCTTATGCAATTAACAAAACTTTTCATAAGCGGAATAATATTGATATCCATCGATAGAATTACAAGTAACCCTTTATTATAAAACGAAAACTCTTTGTTTTTTTTATTAATCTCATTCTTAATTTAGTTTAAAAATGGATATAATTAACGCAGGATTTAGGATTCTGAGTTTTGGTTCGCAAATAAGGATTTCCTATAAAGGACGACTTTTGATAAAATTTGGTAGTGATAATCGTCGGAAAAATATCATGTTTAAAAATGTAATGGTTTCACCGTCGCTTCCTTTTCCGTGTAGTTTTAAAATTTTATGCTGATGGTACATAACCTTATAATAAAAATCCTTCGGCTCATTTTGTCGCAATTCTTTTAACAAGGACATGTGTGAATATTGTTTGCGATCTAAAAACCATATTTTCTTTTTTTTCGTGGTGTTTCAGTTTCTTCTTCTTCGAAGCACAAGGCAACTGCCACACCAACTGCAATTTTTTTTCTCAAAGATAATTTATAAAAATCCATCTTATCACTTGAAAGTGTCACAGCATATTGAATTCATAATGTTTTCTTAAAAAGTATAATAAAGAAAGCATACATTTTTTAGTAATCCCAGATGTATATGTTTATTTTGCCTAATAATAATTTACAGTTGACAAGGGTTTTATTTTCACAGTTGTAAACAGTTGTTTGTAAACAAATGTAATAAAAATGAAATAATTCAAGTAAACCCGAAAAAGATAGATATAGTATAAGGTTATGTACCATCAGCATAAAATTTTAAAACTACACGGAAAAGGAAGCGACGGTGAAACCATTACATTTTTAAACATGATATTTTTCCGACGATTATCACTACCAAATTTTATCAAAAGTCCTTTATAGGAAATCCTTATTTGCGCACCAGAACTCCTAAATCCTAAATCCTGCGTTAATTATATCCATTTTTAAACTAAATTAAGAATGAGATTAATAAAAAAAACAAAGAGTTTTCGTTTTATAATAAAGGGTTACTTGTAATTCTATCGATGGATATCAATATTATTCCGCTTATGAAAAGTTTTGTTAATTGCATAAGCTATTTCGAAATACTTTAAAGAAATTCAGTACGCATTTTATTATGCTCAAAACTACTTTCTTTCATTTTGATGTCTTAAAAGAAATACGATATTCATAATTTTATTATTCACAGTCATGCATTAAATTACAGTAAATGTAAACATTACCTCATTATTTCGACCTTGTCCCCGACGTCGTCGACGACGTTTTCGCCGACGTCGTCGGGGAGACACCGTGAGTGGTGCCCATTAGAAATAATAAATACTGAAATCGCCCTTTAATTTAAACGACCATATCTTGATAACGGCGGCGGTCCACCGGGCAATTGCCCGGCGTCCCGCCGGGCCAGCACGCCCCTGAATCTACGCCGATGATTTTAAAATTTTCAAAGAAATAAAATCGATAGATGATTGTACTGGACTTCAAAATGATCTTCATTCAATTTATAATTGGTCCATTCGAAATAGATTATCTTTTAATATTAATAAATGTTTTGCAATAAATTTTACAAGAAAATATAACCCTTGTAGCTTTCAATATACAATTAATGGTACAGCGCTTGAAACTAAAACTGAAATAAAAGATCTCGGCGTAATCTATGATTGTCATATTTTTTATATATCATTTTTTTATATCATAGGCTTTTTAATTAGAATCACTAAAAACTTTCAAAACATACGTAGTCTAAATATTATATATAGCATTTTGGTAAGATCAAAGTTGGAATATATGTCTGTCGTATGGAACCCTTACTACACATACCAAATCTTAAAAATAGAAAAAGTCCAAAAGAAATTTTTAAAATATTGTTACTTTAAAAAAGAACTGAAAACGTTTGAAGGATCTTATCAAGAGTTACTGAATTATTGCAAAGTAGAGTCGTTGGAAAAAAGGAGGAAAGATTCACAACTTTGTCTTTTACATAAAATAATTAATGGTTTAATTGACGATCAGAAATTACTTTTAAAAATTAATTTTGGAGTACCATTTGCACAAACAAGACAGACTGCTACATTACAATACAATACGCCTAGAACAAATTATCAACTTAATTTCCCATTTATAGGTATGTGTAAACTGTATAAACAACGTATCTATGAATACTAACATTTTTGGACCAACGACACATCAATTTAAATACATAGCCACGTTTGAATGTTACGAATGTTATTCTTTTTTACTTTTGATAGTAATTTACTAATACATTTTTGTTTGTTTGTTATGTTAACTTATATATTGTTCATTATGTCATTTACACATGTAGTTTTTATACTTTTATCTTTACTAATAGATTTATATTACTGTTATTAATTCAGCGGCTGTTACTGTGATTTATTTAAAATATATAAAAGTTACCTGTGATATAGTACTCGTACTATTAACTTACTTGTTTGTAATACATATTGTTCATTAAGTCGCATAGTTATGTATAGAATTCTATTATTTTATGTTATGTATATATAGTATACCACGCTCAATATCAGGTCCATTATAATTTATATAATGGTATATATAATTTATATGGTAATTGTAGATACTTTACATAATTGGATGATTATCTGCGTAAAGGTTTTCCCTAAATAAATAAATAAATAACCAAGATTTTAGCCAATAATAACTAATGCTAACCCAACGAAGAATTTTTTAAATTAACCATTTTGAGACAAACATTCCAGCTTACATAATCTTATATAATCCAATTTGATGAATGTTAATAAATACTGGAACTACATTAATTTTAAATCTTAATGTTTTTAAATGTTTTTTTCTGATAATAACTTAAAATTCAAAATTAACACCAATTAAATTAATTGATTCTGAAGTTACCTCTCCATTCGGCACCTTTAGATTGTATACAAATCGATATAATAATAAAAATTATTGTACAAATCGAAAACTCAAAACAATTTATGTTTCAAATGCCACAGGAAAACTTGATATCATAAATCATGAAGAAACTGAAAAAAAGTATTTCCAAAATTTGTCGGGGCGACTCAGACTGAAATTAAAAAACAATAAAAAATTTAATTTAGAGATTTATAGACATAAAGGGATTGTATCAAAGAATTACATGAAAAGAAATGAAATGGATGAAAAGAAATAGAGGATAGTAGTCAACTACAAAAAACTAAACAAAAGTACTATAGAGAGCAACTATCCGCTTTCTAATATGCCATAAAATCAGGTAAATCAACTCTATCGTAACCTCCGAGAATAAAGAGGCCGCGACCAAGCAATCGTGACGTCACGAAAACCGGCTGGCAATTGCGAAACGTAAAATACCCAACATAAAGACACTTGTATATTTCTGAGTAAAACTGAATATTATTTCAAAAAAAGCACTTATATTATGATAAAAAACAATGAATAGGGTTTTCCACGTCACCGTTGAGGTACCCATGATAGACGCGTTGGCTCTTATGGAGGCCTCGCCAATAGCCCTATCTCTATGCGTTAATGTGTTTTATAACTTCTTAACCATTAAATTTAATCAGTTTTCTCTTTGATAGATCCATGTTTTGGGTGTTAATTTTGTCGTTGATTATTTTTGAATAGTTATTGAGAAATATATTGGCAAGAATATGACAATTTTTTAACAATATCGACTTCAACGTTTTGCTACATAAAATACATTTCTCATTGATTTCGTGTACATTTCCAATTTTAACATTGTCAATTCCCGTAAAATAATCCTTTGTTTACCTGTCTTTAGAAATTCAGTTTCATATTTATCATATTATTGTTATAACCGATGACTCTGAGAAATGTTTAATACATACTACTGAATGTTTTGTTGGATTAAATGAGTCTCTATGAATGCATTTAATCCACGTTTTCTTCAACTCTTCATCTTTTGGAAAAGAAAAAACGGACACATACGTATGGGTACTATCGTAATTGCTTGAGCAATTAGGCACGCAACATTTATCAGGCATTTTTAATGAAATAAACAAGACTCACCCAAGTATCTCGTCAAACTGTTGGCTTTTTTGATTAACTAATCAAAATATTTATGAAATTGTATTTTATATAGGTAAACGACACAATACACAATCATATTATGAACGACACCAACCGAAAGTTATTTTATAAGTAATAAAACAGCTTTCAAATACAAAATTTATCAGCGGCCATTTCTGCCAACGCCCACACTCGATACGGCAATTGAAAAACAGTCTCTTTTCACTGATTTTATAAATTGTCTTCACATAAATCAGGTAAATCTGAAATTCTACACCTTTAATTTAACACTTTAACTTATTTGAACTTATTTATGAGAGTTTTTGAAAGAAAAAGAGTCTAGTTCACACGACTACGATCACGGCAAATCTAAACTGCAATGGCGTTTGACTTGTACGCATCGCCTGTCCCCGCAAGTCGCCAGCCGGCATTCGTGACGTCAGATCACGTGACACAAGCCTTGTTCGTGGCCTCTTTATTCTCGGAGGTTACGACTCTATTGATAACCTTAGATCTTTCCAACGATTTCTTCCAAACTAAAATAAAACCCAAAGGTAAATTAGGAAATTGTGGCTTTTTTACATACATGACGTTATTATCTATGATAGTAGTTTGTAAGAACATTCTTAAATGTTTAAAGAATGCTAATCTAAACATCCAACTAAATAAAAGCAATAAAGTCTTAGGTAAGAAGACATGATTCTTACATCATACAGTTACCGAAAGGGAAATAAAAGCAGACTCTTTAAACAGAGAAGTTATACAAAATGTTAAATTACACACGACACAAAAACAAGTTTCTTTAGTATCACAGGTTACCATAAAAGGTTTATTATTGCAAAATTAGCAAAACTTCTAACTCAATGCTTGAAAAAAAAGTAATCTAAGTAAAACTACTCCTAAGTTTCGACACTAAAATGTTGCAGTATGTTAATTTTCTAAACCTTCAAGCATTTCAGTAGCTACTTCGAATTACCTAACCTTAGTTACAGAGCTACAGGTGATGATAAACCTACCGCTTTGCTAGTAGTGTACTAAATAGAGCCGAATGCAACTACTCAACA
Organism: Agrypnus murinus; assembly: GCA_929113105.1. Taxonomy (NCBI): domain Eukaryota; kingdom Metazoa; phylum Arthropoda; class Insecta; order Coleoptera; family Elateridae; genus Agrypnus; species Agrypnus murinus. The sequence goes on from OV816024.1 coordinate 6,391,000, forward strand.
ATAGAGAAAAAATGTTTGGCAATTGTATGGAGTGTAAACCAGTTCCAACTTTATATCTTTGATCGACGATTTAAATGAAATTTACTAACCTTCAAAAAACTATTCTGATTAACACAATTTAAATAATATTGAGGTCAATCATTAATGATGGCAATAGGCCTGTGTTTACACTACATTCTTAAAAATCGCATGTAAGATTCAGCAGCTATCAAATTACGAAAGAACCAAATAATAAATTTATTAGATAAATCGTCATACGGTTCAAACCACAATTACACTTATGGAAATTAATTACTACGAAATAATTTTTAAAGATCATCATAGAAAGAGTTAATGTTATTAATTTAATAAAATTAATATTTTGCAAAAATTTTATTTTTATGGAATAGTGTCTTTATATAATACAATTCAACATTTGCCTAATTGAAAAGAGTATTTCACTGTTATTACAGAAAACTTTAAATGATTTTATATATCTGTTAACATGTAGCAATTGCGAAAATACTAATTTTTAAATTGAACTAGTTTAAAATTATTAATAAAATTAAATTAATTATATAATTAAGTAAATATAAAATTATTAAATTGATTAAATTAAAATTTTGAAAAAGCTTGGTTTTATGAAACATATTTTTCTTTATAACAGAAAATTGTATTAATTAATCAAGCAAGATAAAATTTGTAACATTAATGTTGGCAATGAATTTCAAGTAGTATATCTAAAGCTATCTGACGGTAACATACGACGTTGTATTCATTTTGTTTTGCAAGAAAAAGTTTTAATATAGCTCTATCTTTAATATAGATTTAATACAGATTGTATGTTTTAAAAAGATTTAATAGTTATCACTTATAATATACCAAGTGCATTGATTATTGCCGGAAATTTTTTGAGTGACATTTCTGCAACGTCATAATTGCACTCCACTTCGTGTCGTGCAATTAGTTGCAGAAATGCACGAAAGTAAAATTTCCAGGCATAATCAATGCACGAGGATATATTCGGAAAAAAAATCGTGACGACACAAACCATTTCTACCTATTTTAAATTTTGATTATCACTGTCAAGTTGTAACATAACATAGTTAGCCGTGGTATCCAAAATTAAAATTGACAGGAAACGTTTATTACAATAGTTGTGTATTTAATTTCAATTGATTTGTTCTAGTTTTTTGTAATTTGTTCAGTTGTATAGTTTAAATAAATTTGACATTTTTGACAGAAAAATTTCCACTTATTAATTTCAGTTAGGTTGGTCTACTTACAAAAAATTTCCAAAAAATTTTTTAGTTGCCATGGTAACGGCTCCTGAGCTAGTTTTTTTATTGGTCACTACTGAGTGTCGTACGATTTTCATTAATAATTTTAAAAATTTAAATTTTTAGATTTACTTAAACATACCTGAGATTATTGTTTCAATTTCTTAATTGTTTTACTATTTAGGATAGAATTGTCAAATCGATTATAAGGTGTCAAGAGTATTAACAATTAACACTTTCATAATTATTACAATCTGATCAAATATTAAATTGTTAATTTATTTTAATTCTTAAATTCATAAAAATCATTTTTTTAGTTAAAATGCTAAATGAATCTTCTTTAAGCTTTAGGGAACAAATTACGTAGTCGAATTTGTTATAGTGTTAATCATGAATCATTACAGTATTTTTTTATTTATAAATATGTTAAAAAATAAAATAATTTTTTTATATAAACGAATAACTTTTTATTTAATTAAATTATGTTTAATAAAGTTTACATAAGAGGATCTAGCTAAGATATTCGACGAAGGAATTTTATTCACAAAATATATTTAGCACTTTCCAAATTCTCTGTAATATTAGGGTCATTCCAAGCCAAATCATCACAAAAAACTTAACTTTTCAACCCGACCATCTCAGATTTTTGTTTAAATTCGGTAGGATGGTAGAGGACATAAAGTAATTTACGTTTGTAAAGTTATAGCCCTCAGTGATACACGGTATTCATACAGCAAGGTTGCAAACATGGTAAAAAATGTAAAATTTACGCTTGCAAAGTGAAAAACAACTTTACTTCTAATTATAGTAGAGCTTTCATCTTAGGCTTGTTTTAAAGCTAAAAGAGCATAGTTTTCATAAAAAATTGTTTTATAGTAAATTAGATTTTTCATTCCAAGGTCACATGATGTGACCTTTGACTTTGAATATCTAAGAAAGTGTACCTTCGATTCTTTTAGGAATACAATATGTTGTACAGCTATATGCAGTCTCTCTTTGGTGTAAGTTTCATTTTGGGAAGCCTATGGGAACAGGAGTAAAAAAATTATTAAATGTGGTAATTACACATTTCTAACACGAATCATGCATCTGGCAGTTCAAACCAGAGTATTGTATCAGGAATTTAGTATGTATCTGTGCAGGTATCTGCACTTTTATCTACTAAGACAAGTATAGTTACGATGTTGTAGTTGTACCTGCAGATACAGGTAGCTATACAGCGTGTCCCAGCCAAAAGTGACACATTTTAACACCGACTACTGACTAAACAAAATATTTAAGATTGAATTATGTGATTTTCACTACTTTGCGCTAATTTTCTTCAGTTTATGTACTTATGTGCTAACGTACTTGTGTACTTATGTGCTTATGTGTTTATGTGCTTATTGCTTATGTACCTAAGCACATGTAACTATATACATACGTACTTTTGTATGTACGACTTTGTACTTCTAATCTAACTATTTAACTAACCTTTAACCTAACATAACCTAAGAAAAGGTAACTTATATTAAAATATTTAGTTTGACAAAAGATTTATTTGTGTTTCTACTTTTTTCAATTTAATATACATCTACCATTTCTTATAAATTTTAATGACTTCTCTAATCATAAAGAGCGAGGTAAGAATTTATACATGTTTGTAAAGTAGAAAAGTTTAACTTTGAAAATAGGCAATTATTTTATAACACCCTGTAGAAATGGGGGAAAACAAATCCGAAACAATAACACAAAATAAAACTTAATCGTGAAAATCGCATAATTTATTTTGTTGCCTGTCAAAGTTTAACTTTGAAAATAGGCAATTATTTTATAACACTCTGTAGAAATGGGGGAAAACAAAGCCGAAACAATAACACAAAATAAAACTTAATCGTGAAAATCGCATAATTTATTTTGTTGAGTCAGTTTTCGGCGTTAAAAATGTGTCATTTTTGTCTGGGACACCCTGTATAACTACCTGCATCTGCAGGTACAGGTACAACATCATACCTATACTTGTCTCAGTAGTTACGATTTGCAGGTTTCTGCACAGATATATACTAAATTCCTGATACAATACTCTTGACTTAAATTCCAGATGTATGTTTTGTGTAACTCCCATATTTAACAATTTTTTTACTCCTGTTTCCAAAGGCTTACCAGAATGAGACTTACACCAAGGTCAAAGGTCGCATCATGTGACCTTTAAATTAAAAAATTCAATATTTTATATTAAAACATTATTTTATGAAAATTTTATGTACATGGTTAGAGGTACAACGTCGTACATACAAAAATACGTTTGTATATAATTACATATGTGCTTAAGCACATAAACATATAAGCATATAAGTACATAAGTACACAAGTACGTAAGCACATAAGTACATAAACTGAAGAAAATTAGCGCAAAGTAGTGAAAATCACATAATTCCATCTTAAATATTTTGTTTAGTCAGTAGTCGGTGTTAAAATGGGACACCCTGTATAGTTACTTGTATCTGCAGATACAGCTACAACATCGTACCTATACTTGTCTTAGCAGATAAAAGTGCAGATATTTGCACAGATGTATACTAAATTCCTGATACAATACTCTGGTTTGAACTGCCAGATGCATGATTCGTGTAAGAAATGTGTAACTACCACATTTAATAATTTTTTTATCCTGTTCCCATAGGCTTCCCAAAATTAAACTTACACCAAAGGGAGACTGCATATAGCTGTACAACATATTGCATTCCTAAAAAAATTGAAGGTACACTTTCTTAGATATTCAAGGTCAGAGGTCACATCATGTGACCTTGGAATGAAAAGTTTAATATCTTACTATAAAACTGTTTTTTATGAAAACTATGCTCTTTTAGCTTTAAAACAAGCCTAAGATGAAAGCTCTACTATAGTTAGAAGTAAAAGTTATGAATAGTTTTTGTTCACCTTGCAAGCGTAAATTTTACATTTTTTACCATGTTTGCAACCCTGCTGTATGAATACCGTGTATCACTGAGGGCTATAACTTTATGAACGTAAGTTACTTTATGTCCTCTACCATTCTACCAAAATCTCACGAAAATCTGAGATGGTCGGGTTGTGAGCTGTGTCGATTTGGCATGGAATGACCCATTAATTAAAAAAAAAGCAAAAAATAATTTACATGTTACATTTAAAAACTATCACAAAATAATGTTACCAATATGTCCTATTGTTATTATATAAACAGGATGGGTGATATTTTAAAGTTTTTGAGAGATCAGATGTGGCATAAAGGTAGCTAAATCTAATTCTTGACTAATTAAATTAGGCCGAAACCGTCATTATAATTATTACGTTTTGTTTTTTCTACGCAACCATTTCTTTAGTATGAGAATGAAATAAGTAAACCCAGCATAATTTTACAATTTAACCATGAAGTCACCTCCAATTCAAAAATCTTTTCGACTGATGCATGGTCAAATTTTGTTATAATAATTAACAATTAAAAGTAAACGAGATATGTTTTTGTTCAACCCAACTAACTACGCGCTAATTAAGACTTTATTACCAGCTGGCTTCTATTATGAAAACGAAATGTTAATCTAGAGAATAGGATACGACAAACCCGTAAATGGGTATTTTATGATCAAATTTATATCTCAATTCTCGACCTCGCTTAAAGTTCCAACCTTAAAAACCGGAACACATCCTTAAACTACGCAGAATTCAAATTACCCCATAAAACAAAGAAAAAGTAATATTCTCATATCGATTTTTCCAACTTTTTATTTTTTACTTTGCTTATTTTTTATTTTATCCAACGTATTCTATTTAATAAAACTGTTAAAGTGGTTATTTCTAAAAATAATCGAATTAGCAGAAGAATAATAATAAATGCCACCGCTCAATAACCTAGCGCAATTAATCCTGTTTCGCTCCGAGTTTCAGCCGAAAGGAGTTTGTTATTAAACCGAACCAATTCCTCCGCCATAACCTAACACAACTTTATATTCGTACCCTGAGGATAACGGTCTCTCTTACAACAGTATTAAGCGACCTCCGCCATTTACTTTCAAGTAGGGAAAACCCTTTAGCGTTTGATTATAGAAGATCTGTCGAGATAGTTCTGTTTGTATGGAATACGTTTAGGATAAACAGAAGAGACAGTTTGTTTCCTCTCTGCGAAAGTGCTTTTTTATATGGCTTCCGGGAGTAGATTTGATTTCTCATCGAATTTGAAATTGGATTTTGTGAGCTATAAAAATCAGTATTACTGCTATCATGACGTTCTCCTGCGTTACATCAGTTTAAAAGGTTTTACTGATGTTTTTCAGAGGGTTCTTGTGTGAGCTTTTAAAATGAAAATTAAGTAGGTACTTACAACCTGAGGAACTCTAAAATGGAGTCGTCTGTTTAACTTTAATAAATAAATAAAAATAAACGTATTATAGCTATTAAAATAACTGCATTATATTGCCGGTTATGTGTAATGAATTTTTATTTTTGACAATCCAACTCGAAAATTTTTAACCAATCAAATTACAGAATTTTTCAAATTGGGACCAATGAAATTAGTTTTATAGTGAAAAAAACACTAGTGTTTTTTTCACTAAGAAAAAACCACTTGTCAAAATGAAATGTCAAATTTAATTAAATTAATATTAACTACACACACACGCTAAATAAAAATTTGCTCGGTGGATTGTCAAGCCGAATACAACTCGTGGTCTAATTTTTTCTTGCAAAATTTATCGTTTAAGACATTCGTAGCTTTTGCTTTTGGAAAATTACACTCGTCTCCTGCGTCGACTCGTGTAATTTTCGTTGCAAAGCTACTCATATCTGAAACGACAAATTTTGTCGCAAAATATCAGACCACTTGTGATATTATATATGATAAAATTAAGAAATTTACAAGGTAAGAAGATTTAAGATAATATTTTAAGTTATATCTGCTTAAATTCGAAACTGAGAACATTTTTTTATTTTGCACGAAACAAGCTTTGAACCAGGCATACAAATATTTTCCGACGGCGTATACTATAAGAACCATCCATGGAAAGAAATAAAGGTGTATTTGAGTTACAAACATTTGGCGATTTCAGTATCTATTGAGAAAGATTTGAATTTACAAAATAAAAATAAGCATTACGTTTTATAACAATTAAACATTAATGTACAAAAAAATAAGTAGTTGGTAGTTTTTATTGAATTAAGATAATTAAATTAAGATAATATTGCTTTTCAGACTACGATTCTAAGCAAACAAAGAAAAATCAAAATTACAAGTGTAACAGATGCAGCAGTTTATTGACAGTTTAGGTTTGTTAACTAAATTCTTTTATGATAATCAAACACTTAGGACAGACAGCCCAGAAACCCAAACATCGACTGACGCAACATGAAAATGTTATTAAACTGAAACTCAATCGTTCAGCTTTGAGCTTTAGATGCTTTGCAAATATTCTTTCGATAAATATATCATGGCGTATCTAGGGGCACATCTATTATTAAACTCAAATGTGCTCCATGCCCGACTTTCTATGGAATAAAACAAAACTGCACGCAGCGCAAAATAATGAGAAGGTGTCACCAAATGCGAATTTCACATTTTTCATCATTTTTCGGATTTTTTAGCCTCGAATGTCAGAATTAATCTTTGGTAATTTCTTCTCCCACCTTTATCTGTCAGATTCAGTGTGTGGTAGAGAAAAGCGTGAGAATTCTCGACGGTAACTCATACCGATCAGGGGGAGCCCTGGTATATGAGACCGGTGTGGGCGGATTCGGATCTCGCCTGGGACAAGGTCACTTATGGTCACCAACGGAACCCGCTGCTTGTCCGAGGTCATTTATGGTCACCAACGGAACCCGCTGTTTGACTGAATCTCAAGTGCGAAGAATCGAAGTGAGGTTTATCCCGCTTTTGGGCATATGGGAAACTGCAAGCCGCCAGGTAAATGTGCTTAGGAGCTATTCCGACCACCCTATGATCCAGACTGCAGCCGGGTACAGTGATTGGGAGACGCTCTGAAAGCCATTACACTTAAGGAGAGTTGAAGCGAATACATAGCCTCTCACTATCAAGACAACTTCACCAAATACGGGTACACACCGGTAGTCTATAACGTGTAGACTTAAACGAAGCTCTGTCGAGGGCCCACCAAGCCTATAATTGGTAGATCGGGGTGGCAAAACCATTAAAAAACCAAGTCCCGCCACAATTGAGGTTGGATTCGATCGGGCAGTGGTCCCACTTAATAACAGCGTTAAGCTGGGGAATAGTCCTATTGCTGGACGAGTTACTTCGCCCCGTATGAAAGAGGACGGGAGGGTGCCGGCGGGTGAGTAACGTGTTAAGTCAATTGCTCCGGCACTATGCCTGCGATAGCTAGTAGAGGGTCGATAGGCAACTTCGCTCCGACCAGTGAGCTGATCTGGTAGCAATTGCTGTACTGCCGGTTATGCAACCTACGCGCTGATTGGGCGTATCCCAATCACTTCCTTCTGGAAGGGAACGTGGGGGTATGTTCACACGGGTACCCCACGTAAAATAATCATGACAATCCCACCTTTATCAGAAAGGGTAGTGCAGGGAATAGGAACTTTAGGACTTTAAGAGTGACTATCTATCAAAAACAATCACAATCTGAGCTACGGTTGTCAAAGTATGAGCGCAACACGAGTCTCAAAAATCACACTTTATCCCTTTCATTCTCCGAACCTAGACGACACTAAATGAAACGGACGATACAAGTTGCCCTATCTAAATCGGAGGTAACATTTAAACCGCGCCAAAACACATATTTCACATTTTCATACAGTTTGTATCATTATTTCTGTTTTAGTTATAGCTTCATCTAATAGATACAGTTTTATAATAGCAATTTCTCATTTCAAGAATTTTTGAGGAAATTTGCCTGACTAGGCTATTGCATATACACAAGCAACCTTATATTAAATTTCATAATCTGAATATAGCACTTTCAGTTTCTAAATTGGTTTAGTATTTATCACTAATCCATTAATCTGATTCTTTTTTTCTAAACCACAGTATGCGCCGCTAATTAGAATCGAGTTCGTACAGGGCGTTTAAATGGAATTTAAAAGGAATATGTGTTAGAATAGTAGGCAGTATGTATCTATGATCGATATGCACAAAAAACAACTGACACTGACGTTCATGCACAACCTGTTTATCGTTTCGTAATTCAAATATCCCTAGTTTAAGCAGATTTTTCAAAACAAGATTCTTCCGAAAATAAATGAAAAGGGAGAAACATCCATTATAATCCTATAACCATTAAAAGCGGCACGTTCAAGTAATGTAGTTAAATGGAAAATCCCAACCACAATAATTACAATAGGTATTAAAAAAGCTATTACGTACGTAAGTACTATGTACTATGTACTAAGTAAAGTATTATGTACAAAAGAAGTTTTGTATGTTAGGAGTATTACCGTTTTTGGTTAATGATGCAAAAATTCAGCGTAGATAGAATTTAGTGATTCAAATAAACGGAAAAATTTGCATTTAATAATAGAGAAAGGATCTGGTTTTCATACTTTGATTCATATAAGCGGCTGATGCAATTAGTCAGTGACTCAAATAACCAGACTTACTAAATTTGGTAAGACTTGGGTGTTTGTTAAGATTTTTGATTTTTTTCAAACTTCGAAGCTATGATCTGCTAACGATTTTGTTATAAATGTTATTCAAGAATATTTACAAATCTGTGTTAATTATAATGGTAAATATGTTAATTTTAAAGGTAATATATCTTTTATACTGTTTTTGTGTTAAAAAGCGTTTTCGTAAATGAGCATGTTTTAATAAATAGTCCATTGTTCTATTTTAGCGAGTAAACTGTATAAAGATTCTAGTTTCTAATCGTGTGAACCATTTCCTCGTTCTTTAATCAACTTGTAAAGAGAAATAAGGGTGGATTTTGCTCCTAATACAGTCTTTGAGAGTTTATGGGTGAATTTAGATATAGATTTGACAAATATTGCTGCTTTTGGATTTAGTAAAATATTTCTAAGAAAATATTTTGATATCTCCATTAATTATCGACTTTACTGCACGTCTTATTAGTGAATTCCGGATGAGAGACTCCATAGTGACACAACATTTTTCATGTCGCCCATTTGACAGAGGCTAAAACATTGAGGACCGAAATTGCCTTACAATGTTTTAACAATTGCTTGCCCTTAGATATAGCCCTGCCATATATTAATACGCAAACCTTTTCCTTTGAACTTTAACTAGGCGATAGGATTTATTAAAAAATCAATCAATTGGATAGTTAAATAGTTATAAAATGTGTAAAATATGTTAAACTGAGCAAATTTGTAATAGTTGTGTAAATAAATTGCATTAAAGCAAAACTTCGCTGCTATATGTATTAAAACATTCAATTTCTAGACTAACTACATTTAATTAAACCGCATCAAGTATTTCCACTTAATCTATAAACATATAGGTAACTGCCTATATTTTTATTTTATGCAAATTTTGTTTAATTAAATAACAATAACGAAATTAAGGTAAAAAGCTGCATTCCCCATCTAAGTTCCCCCCCTTAAAATTTACAATCGTCCATATAAAGTGAAAATAATAACGTCGCTATTTTCTTATAATAAAATAGTTGGGCAGCTGATTATGTTTTTTCGTATCAATTTAGTGGCCGGCTTGCAGGATTCGGTTGCCGCCGTTACCGGTTGCAGCCGAGTGCCCTGTTTCTGTTCGATTAGGTAACGCACGGTAGGATAAACAAAGAGAAATCTATTTTTTACTATACATGTTTTTCTGAGAAGTAGAATAAGGAATACGTTAAGATAAATTAATTTAAAGTGTGATCGCGTATTATGCTCTTAAAATGAATTAAATTGAATGTAATTATGACCTATATTTTATTAAGTTATCATGTTAACTTGCTGTTTATGTCTACTACATATTCAAATTAAATGATATATAAATGATGTATTGGTAAACAGGAACACAGCAATCAACGGCTGGAAATATAACATTTGCTTTTAATGAAATTTCATTAAAATATATATTCCCTTTGTCGGAAACTGGAGATTTTGTGTATTCGCATTTTGCTGGAGTATGTAGTACAGTCAGCTAATATTTGTATTTCGCTATTATTAATGAAATGTTACCTCTTTAGAAACCACCAAACCCAAAAGGGGTAAAATAATGTAAGATTTAAAATTCCTCACACTCCAATTCTACGTCCTATGTACAACAATTTATTTTGCACTTTCTGACATTAAATGCGGGGATAACCGTACCTAATCCTTGTGATATTCAACAAAATTCAGCTAACAATAACACATCGTAGAAATATTTGCCATGATTTTATATAAATAATAATTATTATAGATACTCGAATGTTGCAAATTCAACATAAGGTTACCTACTAGTCTTAAAAGATTTCTGACGAGCTTTTCAGCTAGTAAATGTACTTTACTTTCCAAAACCCTTTAAATTAAATTCTTAAAAATAGTTATATTTAGGTTAATGGAAGAGCTTTATTAGTTCTGACATTATTACAACATAGCTGTGTAGTGGTCAGACCTACAGTCAACCAAGATATATATCAAAGTAGCTGTAGCAAGTCATTTAATCACAAATAAATTGCATTCTAATGAATTTACCTAGTTGTGATATTACATACAAGTACAGGCAAAATATACAGGGCGTAAATTAAGTATGGAAACGGTGGTATTATTTGAATACGGCCATAGATACAACTCTGAAATTTGGTATAGAAGTAAAACATACGGTTTTCTACTGCTATTCGTGGTTCTAATTTTTTTATCGATCGTTACGACTGCAGCACGGCCAACTTGATTATTTTTTTAAATTAAAATTGAGGTCGAAAGTACCATCATTAGAAAGCTGTTTTTGTGTAGAATCCAACGATGTAGCACTTGATATGGCAGTTTTGAAAAATAACTTCACTATACCAAATTAAAAGTTGTAAATAAAAATTTATTAAATAACTGAAACCGATAGTAAGCGCCGAAAACAAAAGAATGTCACTATTGTTCAACAAATATTGAATGTCAAAAATTATATAAGTGTTGTTTGAATTTGCGTGAGAAAGTACCATGGAAAATCTTACAGACAAGGAGAGAATAAAGATTCTCAGGATGATAGAGTATGGTGATAGAAGACGTAGTTATGCGGAAGTATGTAATTTATTTAATGCAACATACCCTAATCGAAATCCTATTAGTAAATCTACTAAATGGTAAATGCTGTAAATACTAAATGCTTTAGTATTAGCTAATTTAGAATAGCTGCAACTCGTGCAACACGCTAAACTGCGGCTTTTTCTAGCACTTGTAATTTATTGTAGCACTTCTAAATACTGCACGCGTATAAATTAAGAATAGAATATAAATTGGAATGACAAACGAACTTGCTTGAGAACACGTCTATCAGTATTTAAAAACATGTAACTTACAAAGCATATTTTTTTTCTGAAATTGGCAATAAAGTCCATCCATTATTGTACGTTCAATTTAAAACTATTATTTTAAATCAAAACTGTTTAATTACAATAAGTATTAACAATAGTATATTTCTAATAAAAAAAGAATAAATAATAAAAGCAAATGCTTTTTATAGATATATTTATTTTAGTTTTTATAGTTATTTACGTGAAGTGCACTCAGTTTAGTGCCTTTTTAGAAATAACTATTTTACGATTCTTATATTTTTTTGAACATTATAAACACTGAAATATAAAATCAACAGTTGAACAAAACTATGTTAAATTAAAACAAAAAGCAATCATATTGATTCGTTTTGTATTATGATCAGTACATGTTTTTGTCCATATACGAGTACCATTCAGTCTGTACAAATTTTAAGATTTACAGCCTTTACTAGGATAATGGGCCCTACGGGCCTAAGCACTTAAGTATGATAGAAATAGCATTTATCGATTTTTTTTAAAGTAGGTCAGTATTTACATGACCTACATAAATCTCCAATCGATTCTCTATCGATAGAGCATATATTAGTACCAAATAACACTCAATAGCACTAAATAGTACGATAGAATCAGCATTTATCGATTTTTTAAAACATAACCTAATTTAAAAAATTTTAAAACATAACCTAATTTAAAAAATTAGGTTATGTTTTAAGAGAATGAGGCTCGGACACTCAACTTTAGTAGTATTGGAGTCGAATGAGCCTAACCCATCTCTAACATGACCTACTTTAAAAATTTAAATTTAAACTTATAAAAATTAATCGGTCGTGCATTATCCTCGGCAAATTACGCGTCGAATGAGCCCAAGCCCATCTCTCCAGCCCTTATAGAACGCAAGAATGGGGCTCGGACACACATACAAATCAACTTTAGTAGTATTGGATGATACTTTTACATTAATATCACCCTATACATATCTATAGTGTAAACTGAGTAATCTCTGTTACATTATATTTATTCAAATTTGTTCATTTAGTATTAATCTGTCTTTCGTGTGACATATATATTAATTTAAAAACCGGAATTATTAGAAGTGTCTTGTTTGTAAAATACAATTTGTCAAATACACATCAAGGGTCTTGTGTCAATTTCATTAGATTTTGCAAGTTTATGCAAACTGACCTTCTGAACTATCTTACCCCAAAAACGACACACTGAGCTGTTTGACCTTCCGACGTCATCATTGATCATAAACGTAAGTATAAAAAATTCTATAGAATATCTTCAAACTTTGCAAACTTACAGAATTTGACCACCTAAACAATTTTCAAACTATTCTAAAAACGTGAAATATTATTTCAACAGCTAAGTTGTCATTATCAAAGGTAATATAATAATAATAATAATGACAGCTTAGCTGTGAAACTTTTTACTAATCTTTATTTATTTCATGATTATGGAGTTTCACAAAGTAAGGCTGGAAACAATAAACGATATTCTAAAAACGATCCGATTTAGCGTTTGATTTCAAAAGGTCATCAAGCATCATGTAATATAAAATTGTATCAATTTTCTTCAAACTTTGCAAACTTAGAGAACTTTATCTGTTGAACAATACCCAAATTGTTCTAAAAACGATCCGATAATATGTTTGATCTCAAGAGATCATCAAACACTACGTAATATAAAATTTCTTCAGACTTTGCAAAACTATACAAATTGATCACCTGAACAATCTTTAAATTATCCTAAAAACGATCCAATGAGCAAACAGAGGTTGATTCCTTAAAAATTTTCAAACTGTTAAAAAAATAAAATTTTATCAGACTTTGCAAACTTATAGAAATCGACCTCCTAGAAAATATTTAAATTACCCTAAGAACAAATCAATGAGCTGTTTTATAACCGTATAATAATTATTTTCTTGGTGGAAGGAATTTCTTTATCTGTGTTACCTTCCCTTTAGATATTTGGACTACTAGCTTTGTTTTCATAATTCATTGTAAATGCTTTCAATTTATTTAATTAAAATTTAGATAAATATTTAGTTTTTTATAAAATTGTATAGGTAAATTAGCTGCTTCTAGAAACAATTTCTCAATTATTGAAAATATTTGACAAAGATTTCAACTACTGATTGTATATTAACTCTGAATCGAACAGAACTTTCATTTTTGCAATTAAACTTTTAATTATTTTTAGTCCTTTCTAAGCTTGTTATTTCTCGCAACATCATCGTAAAAGGGAACAATCTTGTATAAACCAACCTACCAGGAAACACTTTCGGAAAAGTTTCCACCCGAAACAGCTTTCATTTTCATTTTCGACAATTTTCAGCGCTATGTACGTAATCCCGTGTTATCCACACTTAATTCGATACGATTATCTTGTCGAAACAAAAAGGTCTCCTTTTAGAGAAAAAGGGAATGCTAGAATTCTCCCAGTTGTTGCTGTTAACATGTCCAGCGTTTTTCTTTTTGCAACCACCGTGAGGTGGTAGGGGAGATTTTGCTTATCTGCGAATTTCTGGGGTTGAGATATAAATTTTTCGGCACACAACAACGTAACTCGTAAAGCACCAGAACGTGTATCGCAAACAAAGTTTTGCAGCGAATGAACTTTCGACTTTGAAGCTAAATTACGATGTTTTTTCGGAACTAAAGGTAAGTAGTGGTTCTGAATATTGAACCCGAACTTGGAAGTTTTCTTTATTAATTGGTGTTGGTTGGGATCACTGTTTAGTACTCAACTCTTAATACCTTTAGGTGCGTCTGGTCTAGAACAATACAGTTTTAATTAGTTAACATTAAGTTCTCTGTTTTTCATTTTCATCAAGTATTGTATAATCATATGTTTTTTGCAAAAGTGCCATACAATTAAAACTCGAGGATTCCTGTACCCGAAAAAGATTTGAAAACCATAACAACCATATTAAAAAGTTTTGAACCAAATAAGATATCATAAACACGTAATAGAACTTGCTTTCTGCGTAGGTTTGCGTATATAATTAAAATAAACAAACTTTAAATAGGATCTTCACGCTTGGTTAACCAAACACAAAATTACTTTAAAAACACCAAAAAGGTATTCACCAACTAATCTCAAAAGAAGCAACAAGGACTTGTACAGAATATTAATAGCTTAAACTGAAGGTTTTGCATGTTTAATGTACCTTATTTAAAAGATTTCAGAATACTCTTGTTAGATCGTTATCTGTGACAGTCGAACGTAATTAAGACAAAATTGAAAAGAAAGTCAGATTTGAAAACGAATAATCACACTTACATAAGACAAAATCTAACGCGGAATAACAACATTGTAGCTGTACCTGTAGCCAACTTCTAAAGTTCTTTTAAAAAATAATTTCTTGAAATTTCTGCCAAATTCGCGAAACTTACTTTCATCCACACCAGTCCACTCCATTCAATAAAAATTTGTCCTAGTCTATTCCAGTAAAAAAATTACTTGCGAGGAAAAGAATGTTGGAGATCTGTTTGCCGGATACAAAGGGAACTCTAAGCAGCTGTAAATAATACAGCCCAAATGCAACAAATCAGACCAACTTACACATACAGTCACAACGATATTCCGAACTAGGAACTCTGATCAAGTTGTAACGGTATTACTTGACTGACAAATTTAAAATGTCTAGGATTTATTAAATGAACGTCGCATTATAATTTTTTTTAATTTGTTTTCTACTAGCTAAAGTACACTAAATATATATAATATAGCTCGAATTTAATTCTCATGTTTTCTAATAAACTAAATACAAACGTTGTATAAAAAATACTTCGAACTTATTCTTTGTCATTTATAATAAATTAACGTTAAGCTGATTTTTAAATTTATTTATGACCCCATATAATAAATAAAGAATGCATTTCGACTCAGTTATCCTTCCGGCAATCATGAAATTTGATATCCTGAGGAAATAACAATTCCCCTGAAGGAAGAATTCATTTAAGTCGAGATAAGAATTACCGGAAACATTTCCAAATACCAAGCCATCTCGGAAAGAGTAATAACCATAGTACTAATGATTACACCAAAAATCTTCTTACAAATTATTCAGGTGTATGCACCTACCTCAACACATGAAGATCAGGAAGTGGAACAAATGTATGAACACATTAACGAGGCCATCAACAACAATAAAAGCAATTATATTATAATAATGGGAGACTTCAATGCGAAGCTAGGATGCAAACAAGAAGATCTGGAAAATAAGATTGGATATTATGGCTATGGAAAAAGAAACAACCGCGGCGAAATGCTAATGGGGTATTTAGAAGAGCAAATACTATACGCAATAAACTCATTTTTCCAGAAAAAAACCCCAGAGAAAATGGACATGGATTGCACCAAACGGTAGAACAAAAAATGAAATTGACTATATTCTCTTTAAAACGAAAAACATTGTTCAAGACGTTACAGTACTCAATAACTTTTCTACGGGGAGCGACCATAGATTAATAAGGGCCAAAGTGCTCATAAAACATAAGATGACGCGATATTTAAGCATGAAAAGAAGACTAAACCATATAAATATCGATATGCAAACGCTACACCAAAACAAAGAAGAATATCAAAAGGTGCTAAAAAACAAGATACAATATGACGTTCTGGAAAATATCACAATAAATGAGACAAACACGACAATAACAAATGCTCTGTTAGAAGCCGGGATAAAAGTTGCCAAGAGAAAAAGAACAACGAGGAAAGGGTTGAGTAGTAAATCACTGGAACTGCTGAAAGCACGAAGACAACTACTTAATGAGAATAAAAGACACACTATAGAATATGCAGAGCTCAACAAAACAATCAGAAAACAAATAAAAGAAGAACTAAGGAAAAAACAAGAAGAACGAATTGAAAAGATCATTGAACAAAACAAAAACTTAAAATGCCTAAGACAAGGAAAAGGCAGAAAGAAAATGATTGGGCTAAAAAAATAACACAGGAGAAATAATACGTGACACAAAAGAAATGATAACAGAAACCGAAAACTACTACAAAATACTTTATAAAACAAAGAATAAACCACCGGAAAATTCGAAAACCGTCTTAAAACGACAAGTCATGAACGTGAATTCCGAAGAACTACCCGAAATAACAGAAGAAGAAATTACTACAGCAATTGAAAAAATGAAGCGAAATAAAGCTCCGGGCAAAGATATATAATACTGGAACTCATTAAATATGGAGGAGAAGAAGTGGTCCACTGCCTAGAAGTTCTGTTGAACAAATGTTTATTTGAAGGAGACATACCCAAAGATTGGTATGACTCGTTAACAATACTAATATTTAAAAAAGGAGACATATACAACCTGGAAAATTATAGGCCAATCTCTCTATTGTCACAATTGTATAAGCTTTTAACGAAAATTATTACAGAACGACTAACAGACAAACTAGACGATTACCAACCAGTCGAACAAGCCGGATTCAGAAAAGGGTTTAGCACAACAGACCATCTCTTAACAATAAAAATACTTATCAAAAAAGCTAATGAATACAACGTCCCGCTATACTTTGCGTTTGTCGATTATGAAAAGGCGTTCGACAGTATTGAGTTTTGGGCAATAGAAGAGGGTCTAATAAACTGCAGAATTGATCACAGATACAGAACATTATTGACAAATATCTATGAAAAGGCAACAATGACAATAAGACTAGATCCATCTATAGAGACAAACCCGATTGAAATACCCAGAGGAGTCAGACAAGGCGATACGATATCGCCGAAATTATTTACACTAGCATTAGAAGACATATTTAAGCAGTTCGATTGGGACAATATAGGTATCAAAATAAATGGACAAAGACTCAATCACCTAAGATTTGCAGACGACGTTGTCTGAATAGCTGACACATTTGAAGATCTTCAAAAAATGTTGAATGACTTACACGCAGCATCAAAAATTAAAAGCCTCAAAGTAAACTTAAATAAAACAAAAACTATGACAAATACTAACGATGATAGACAGTTCTCAATAGAATCAATCCCTCTAGAAACAGTCGAAGAATATATATATATATATATATATATATATATATATATATATATATATATATATATATATATATATATATATATATATATATATATATTTACATTAAATAATATTTAGAATGCAAATTCATATAGAAAAATTTATCATCGACTCTGCTGGGACTCGAACCCAGGACCCTCCACTGTCTAGGTGGTATCTCTACCAACTGAGCTACAGAGCACGACTACCAGCATAGCGAGAAATTTTCCTTATGAATTAGATATTTAAGCAGACATACAAAGTAACTAGATATTTTTTTGAATATTATTAATGAAGATCAGCAAGTCGCATGACAACAACATCAATATTCAAAGTATCTAGATTATTTTTAATCATTCCGAAAGGAAATTAATTATATATAAATTTTAGTTGATATTAATTTTTGTTAAGTTGAATAATGATTTTACATTAAATAATATTTAGAATGCAAATTCATATAGAAAAATTTATCATCGACTCTGCTGGGACTCGAACCCAGGACCCTCCACTGTCTAGGTGGTATCTCTACCAACTGAGCTACAGAGCACGACTACCAGCATAGCGAGAAATTTTCCTTATGAATTAGATATTTAAGCAGACATACAAAGTAACTAGATATTTTTTTGAATATTATTAATGAAGATCAGCAAGTCGCATGACAACAACATCAATATTCAAAGTATCTAGATTATTTTTAATCATTCCGAAAGGAAATTAATTATATATAAATTTTAGTTGATATTAATTTTTGTTAAGTTGAATAATGATTTTACATTAAATAATATTTAGAATGCAAATTCATATAGAAAAATTTATCATCGACTCTGCTGGGACTCGAACCCAGGACCCTCCACTGTCTAGGTGGTATCTCTACCAACTGAGCTACAGAGCACGACTACCAGCATAGCGAGAAATTTTCCTTATGAATTAGATATTTAAGCAGACATACAAAGTAACTAGATATTTTTTTGAATATTATTAATGAAGATCAGCAAGTCGCATGACAACAACATCAATATTCAAAGTATCTAGATTATTTTTAATCATTCCGAAAGGAAATTAATTATATATAAATTTTAGTTGATATTAATTTTTGTTAAGTTGAATAATGATTTTACATTAAATAATATTTAGAATGCAAATTCATATAGAAAAATTTATCATCGACTCTGCTGGGACTCGAACCCAGGACCCTCCACTGTCTAGGTGGTATCTCTACCAACTGAGCTACAGAGCACGACTACCAGCATAGCGAGAAATTTTCCTTATGAATTAGATATTTAAGCAGACATACAAAGTAACTAGATATTTTTTTGAATATTATTAATGAAGATCAGCAAGTCGCATGACAACAACATCAATATTCAAAGTATCTAGATTATTTTTAATCATTCCGAAAGGAAATTAATTATATATAAATTTTAGTTGATATTAATTTTTGTTAAGTTGAATAATGATTTTACATTAAATAATATTTAGAATGCAAATTCATATAGAAAAATTTATCATCGACTCTGCTGGGACTCGAACCCAGGACCCTCCACTGTCTAGGTGGTATCTCTACCAACTGAGCTACAGAGCACGACTACCAGCATAGCGAGAAATTTTCCTTATGAATTAATTATTATAATTATTATAATTAATTATTCATAAGGAAAATTTCTCGCTATGCTGGTAGTCGTGCTCTGTAGCTCAGTTGGTAGAGATACCACCTAGTGGAGAGTCGATGATAAATTTTTCTATATGAATTTGCATTCTAAATATTATTTAATGTAAAATCATTATTCAACTTAACAAAAATTAATATCAACTAAAATTTATATATAATTAATTTCCTTTCGGAATGATTAAAAATAATCTAGATACTTTGAATATTGATGTTGTTGTCATGCGACTTGCTGATCTTCATTAATAATATTCAAAAAAATATCTAGTTACTTTGTATGTCTGCTTAAATATCTAATTCATAAGGAAAATTTCTCGCTATGCTGGTAGTCGTGCTCTGTAGCTCAGTTGGTAGAGATACCACCTAGACAGTGGAGGGTCCTGGGTTCGAGTCCCAGCAGAGTCGATGATAAATTTTTCTATATGAATTTGCATTCTAAATATTATTTAATGTAAAATCATTATTCAACTTAACAAAAATTAATATCAACTAAAATTTATATATAATTAATTTCCTTTCGGAATGATTAAAAATAATCTAGATACTTTGAATATTGATGTTGTTGTCATGCGACTTGCTGATCTTCATTAATAATATTCAAAAAAATATCTAGTTACTTTGTATGTCTGCTTAAATATCTAATTCATAAGGAAAATTTCTCGCTATGCTGGTAGTCGTGCTCTGTAGCTCAGTTGGTAGAGATACCACCTAGACAGTGGAGGGTCCTGGGTTCGAGTCCCAGCAGAGTCGATGATAAATTTTTCTATATGAATTTGCATTCTAAATATTATTTAATGTAAAATCATTATTCAACTTAACAAAAATTAATATCAACTAAAATTTATATATAATTAATTTCCTTTCGGAATGATTAAAAATAATCTAGATACTTTGAATATTGATGTTGTTGTCATGCGACTTGCTGATCTTCATTAATAATATTCAAAAAAATATCTAGTTACTTTGTATGTCTGCTTAAATATCTAATTCATAAGGAAAATTTCTCGCTATGCTGGTAGTCGTGCTCTGTAGCTCAGTTGGTAGAGATACCACCTAGACAGTGGAGGGTCCTGGGTTCGAGTCCCAGCAGAGTCGATGATAAATTTTTCTATATGAATTTGCATTCTAAATATTATTTAATGTAAAATCATTATTCAACTTAACAAAAATTAATATCAACTAAAATATATATATATATATATATATATATATATATATATATATATATACATGCAGAAAGCACTGATACGCCTCCGAATATATGTCTGTTCATAGCGATCGCCTCCGATTTTGGAGGCGAAGTGGAAAAAACGGAGGCGAAAACGAATCCCCGTGTATATGTGGTTTAAAATGTTGGTAATCATGTTTTACGCCGTTTCCCAAATTTTAGGTCGGAGTCGAAAAATACCTATTCACCCACTCATAGATACATTTTAGTACATCGTGTTATACCCTAGGCGGCGCTTTCGCTTTATACGAGATACGTCTTAGCCTAAGTAACAGCATTATACACCTCACTACATTTAACATGCATTTTTTGTTCATATTAGCGGCAACACAGCGTAGAGGCTAAACCTACCTATGTGTATCTTCAAGAAGTTGTTCTATTGTATACACTTCACCATGGGCTTTCAAATTTATTAAGAAACAGATTTTTCATAAGATCAACAAATTAAAATGAAACTAAGATTTTGTTACTAAAAGCTTTACAATTGGTTACTTGCATTATGTATGATTTGGGTAACTTATGTAAATATTAAAACATAGTTTTACACATAAAATTTGTAATCATATTCCAAAAATACTTGTTTAAATTTCTTTAAAATGTAGACTTCGACTAAAAGCTGGTTTCAGAAATTCGCAAAATTCTTAATTGTTATGAAATGACCCTGTTTATTCGTATGGTATACATTATTAAAATCGAATAAGAGGCCTAATAAATACATAAATTCTGTGAAATTATTTCAATCGACTGCCTACGTATTTACTTATAAAAAAATTATATAATATGATTTTTATTTCTTCCCTAGCACTTTAAACGTAATTTAAAAATAACCAAAATACTACTTTTGCATGGCAAATGCCCTCACACGTCCTGCTCGCCTTTGTTTATTATAATATACATAAAAATGAATTTAGGAAATCATTTTAAATACCTCATTGCCAAAAAAGTTTTGTTCGTTATTAAATAAAGTTTAATATTTATGTCTATTAAAATTGTAAGCATAATTAGGCTATATTAGACGTTTTCTTCTTATTTTATGATTAAATCCAAACAATCATTAACATTTTAGCACGATTTGAGAATGCTTTGTCACAAATTGTTTGTTGCAGCAACAGTTTGTAAAATGATACTGTCAAAACTGGAGAGGCGCAGTATTACGATGACTTCATAATTTTAAGAATAAGAACACAAACTCAGCAGTACGTATCACCTTATTACTGGCCATCGACGAATCAACGATTGTTGTATACAATAAAATGCTATTATGTGAATAATTTAACTTTCTACGTATTTTTAATTATTTTTATTATTTATAATTATCATAATTATATTATTTTCTAACGATAAAAAGTGCCATTCTTGGAGGCATACTGTCTTAATAAAACGCTGTTACATAAACCATTATTACTTCACAAGATTGAGAATGAATGTTTTTACTGACAAACCTTTAATTTATAAATAACCCACATTCTATGTAAGCAAGAATAACAAAAAATTCCGTTGTTAAAAGATTAAGCTATTATAGAAATTTAATGGTATCCTTTCAATTAAAATTACAATGAATAAATAAAGTAACACAATATTTACTATTTAAGATGTTATTAATTATTTGGTTTCACTCAATTCATCTACTTACATACATACATATGGTATACGCATAATTCCTTATGGACTCTTATGAGAAGACAACGTCGCGACGCGTCGTTGGAGGCATGCACAACTGATAGTTACATACAATATATACCAACAGGAGTTGACAGAGTACGTTATGTATTTATTTAAGTATACATGTCTCCGAGCATTTAACTTGCGTTTTTTGTTCATATTAGCAGAAACACTGCATGAAGGCTGATCATTCTAAAACGTTTCTTTAATAATTTATTGTATAATATCCAGGCACGGATTTACCATATTCGAGGCCCCAAGCTAAAATATTTTTGAGGCCCCCACCGTATTGTCAATAATAACATTTTAATTGCGAGAAATGGTTTCAGGGAATAATAACATTTTTGACTAAAGATTTCATATCTATATTCGAAATTTAACATTTTTAATAAAAAGTAACGTAAAAGTAAAGTAAGTAAAGTAAGTTTTAGAAAAAAGTGAAATATTTATTATTAAAAACGTTAATCATTGGAATAACACGTTTTGCTCATTACATAAACATATAACCATTTTTTCCATTGTAATTTAGCAAATCTATAATATCATTTAGTAATTTTTGAGACCCCCTGGCACCCAATAATTAATTTAATTAGATCTGAATGATCATTTAGAAGTCATTAGGAGACTTTAAATTGCACGACAATTTCTATAAATAATTTTTTTTATTATGTCCTAACTAGACTAAAATCTATTTAAAACATTGGTATAAATAAAATATATTAAGCGTAATATTCAACAGTGAGTGCAGTTGAGGAGCAGACTTTCAAAATGCATTTTGTCCAACAAACAAAATAGCTGATGTCCTCTTTAAGTTTTGGAGTTTTGAGCCAAATTTGAAACTGCTAATTTTGGAAAATATGGATTATTAGTTTATAAAAAGAATGAGCAATTTATTAGTCTTATTCTCAAAAATCAGCAGTTTAAAAGTTTAGTCAAAACTCTAAAACTTAAGAGGACATAAATTATTTTGTTTGTTGGATAAAATGCATTTTGAAAGTCTGCTCCTTAGTTGTCAGTTACGCATATCGGTCGATTATGGTAAAACTAATTTTGATTGCAATTTTATTTTTTGTCAAAATTATTGTCAAAGGTACATTCTGTTGACAGTAATACTTTTACTTTAGTTTTTTTATTTTGAATTAAGATATTCACATTTAAAATGTCCCACACAAATTTTCAAATATAAAAATTACTCGTCAACTTTAGCAAAAGATATCTCAAAAAAGGTAAAACCGTATATGAGATTTTTGTTGTCAACACTAAATTGACTATTATTCTATCCAAATAACTAATTTATATCTGCTAACGTTCGCAATTCTGATCTTTATAGAATATCTACAGGCATTCCATCAAAAATGAATAACAAAGATCTTTAGGAGAAGTGGATCTTTAGCGAACACTTCGACGGAGTATCAAATATTATCACCTACATTCTTGATCCTTTCGGTGTAGAAAATTGCTTTGAAAGTCTTAATAAAAGTTATATGTAAATAGGGATTCGACAGCAGTTTAGGGTACAAGATTTTTAAACAAAGATTTTCTGATACCAAAAACACTATTAATTTTTTTTTGTAATAGCTTTTTTACCTCTGAAGTTGGTTGATAATACTTCTGGGAAAGATTAGAGGATCAATCATTGCCCAGAATCAACAATTTTTCGGAGTAGCGATTACTTCTCCCTCGGAAAGTAATAGTAAACCACCGAGGTATACTTTTCCCAGAAAATCTTCCTAAAATTAATAAAAAATCCAATCCCAAAATCCTATGTACTTAGGGTGGTTTGAGGCGTACCTTAAGCTCTAGGTCTCCGATACTTGATATCACTGGACACGCACAACGCAAGTGTAGGAGGGAAACGATAAAACGCAACAGAGCCCAGCACTCGCAGAAAAAGAACTAGTGATTGTACAACTGGTTCTAAATTAAATTTTAGTTTTACGTATAATTTCATGCTTTGACATTAAGTTGTAGTTAATTTATTACATCATAATCTTTTTTGTTACAAATTGGTTTGATTTTAATTTCTTTATCTAATTTTGCAAAAATATTTACTGAAAAAATGTTACTGTTACTTATAAATCTAAGCGTAATCTACCAATTAATGTGAGAAATGGCACAGATCCTGTACAAAAAGACACACTTTTTATTTTTGACCAGATTTCCCATTTAAACAACGCACTGTGCGACGGTTTATAACCTGGTAGTCATCTCTTATCCTTTGTTAAACATCATGAAAACTATCTGGTTACTATGTTACTAACCGACTTAATCATTAGAAAACTGAACATTTCAAAAATTCAATAACATTCTTAAGGCGATAAGTCACGTTTATCCCACATGAAACGATCATTACAAGGTGCGTACTGCGTCGCGACTACTTCTACTCACGTCGATATACGAGACATCAGAAGGAAATAGACTGAGTTATTTGTATTTTTATAAACCTGTAAATGTAGCAAAAAGAAAATGTTTATTAGAAAAAACAATTAAGTCAGTTAGATAGTTAAAGGGTTATAGAATGCGTGAAACATGTTAAACTAAACAAATTTGTAATATTTGTGTAAATAAATGGTATTAAAAACAAAACTTCGTTACTGTACGTATTAAAACATTTAATCTCTAGACTAACTACATTTAATTAAATTAAATTAAAGTAAAAAGCTGCATTGCCCGTCTCAGTTCCCCTCAGTTATTAGGCTAATACACTATCTTTGTCGTATATTGTCGAATTCTAAATGTCTGTTACGATTTACAATCGCTCATATAAGATACAAATGCTAACGTCGCTCATTTCTCATAATAACATAGTTGGGCAACTGGTTAAACTTTTCGTATCTATTTCGTGGCCGGTGTGCGGGCTTCGGGCGCTCAGCTGCCGGTTGGAGTCGAGTGCCCTTCTCTGTTCGATTAGGTAACGCACGGTAGGATAAACAAAGAGAAATCTATTCTTTACTATAGGTGTTTTTCTGAGAAATAGAATATGGAATACGTTAAGATAAATTAATTTCAAGTGAGGTAGTGTCTTATGCTCTTAATAGTTACCCAGACTATGTCACATATATAAAAAGCATGTCACTATATAGAAAACCCCTAATAGTAGTTATTTATGTACCAAGGGCGTTAGGATAAGGATAATGACAGGAGGGGACGATGTTGCAGCCCGAAGGATGGAAGTCGCCCGATGGGCATTACCATCTAGTAACGCTCGTGGTGCATACAAAAATTTTTTTTCACGCGAATATATTGTACAAGTAGAAATAGTCATTTATGGTACAAGTGAGTTAAGTAAGATATTATCCACGAACGAAATTTTTCTGAGTGGATAATATCCTTAACTCACGTGTGCCATACTCAATTTTTTCCAACACCTCTTTACTTAAGTTTAAATATCGAATTTGCAATTTAATGTTAGTCTGTAGTTTTTGACAGTAATAAGTTTAATACTCTACCGCGATGACTGGATTTTAATAACATTATGCAATGTAGTCGGCAGTACGGAAGAGTGGTTATAGCGGATTTCTATCGCTTAACATAATTAAGTCGAGTTTGTGGCGGTCAGTAGTTGGATGGGTAAACCACGAGCGCAGTTTACTTGCCTATATGACTCCGCTGCCTCGTCTCACGTACACATATCCACTCTGCGGCTCGGTGTGTCCGGTACTTCGACACCGAAAGGTATAAGAGGTTAAAGATTATGTATGTATGTATGTATGTTATGCAATGTAAGCTGGTGATTGGTTGCTACGTATAATAGCAGCCAATCACCATTCTAATGTAAGTATATGTTTTTCCACCCACAAGTGAGTAAACATCAACTTTAATTGCTTGAAAACATCAAGTTTTAGCCCTCTTTATTTAGAGGTATTGGATAAATTAGCTGTTGATAATATTGTTGGCGTTGCCAAGGACGTTGTTTATATATTTATAAAGCTAGAAATTTTTTTGTTTGTCGGATGGTAACAACTTTTTACTAAATCTACAAAAGTAAAACAGACATATGACAATTTAAATTCAAATGTTTTGTTGTTACCAACATGAAAACAAAAAAGTCCTTATAGCACTCATGTCATCTAAGAACAAGTTAATTTTATTTAAGAAATTTGTGCAGAATTCGGCACAAAAGAATTCGCGGATCACGCGCCCAGAAACTACGTTGCAAATACTAATCTAACCTAGCCTAACCTGGGCTGACCTAGCCTGGCCTAGTCTAGCCTAGCCTGACCTACCCTAGCCTAACCTACCCTAATCTAATCTAACCTAACCTAACATAATCTAACATAACCTAACGTAACCTAACATAACCTGAAAATAACGTAGCCCAGCCCAACTCAACCCTATCTAATCCAACCTAACCTAACCTAATCTAACCTAGACCCATCTACAATTACATTAAATTCAATATGTTTTTTTTCTAAAAGTTACATAGTTATTTATTAGAGAGGAACCAGTACAAGAATTACCATATTACTGTCGAATAGCGTCCAATACACCTTCGACAATGCCGACGCCTCAAATATTCGCATATATCGCTGCACGTTACGCCCACGAAACCACTCCTTAGCCGGTGGCCAAGTTGACTCAATCCTCTGTGTATGTTTCTGTAGAATTAATATAACTTTTATGACTAGCTCGACGAGAAGGGTTCAACGATGTATAGCAGTGCCCACCAAGGGCATGTATGCTAAAATAAAGTCAAGCCTATTGAAGATTTGGGAAACAGTAGTGATGATTAGATAGACGTAATTTCACTAGGCTAGAGAACATACAGCCCCTCACGTCGAAGAGAACTTCTTGTAGAACCTGGGTCTCCATTAGGTAGACTCGAACGATACTCTGCCAAAGGCAGATAAGAGTTCAATGCACGCTTGGTTTCTATGTGGTTCGCGCTGGGAGCTGCACTCCGACGTGTGAGCTACGATTCTAGCTCCGGTACTGTCTTGGAAAGCTAGCAGAAGGTGGATGTTGCCTAGCTCCCATCAGTACGAACTAATAGTTCTGTGTATCTCAACTCTTCGCCCACGGACTGGGCTGAATAGATTCTGACACTCAGTTTGTAGAAAGCGGTAAATGTAAGCTAATAGCTAACTGTTCAGGGCCGGATTTAGACTTGATAAGGCCCTAAGCTATTTGAGATATGGGGCCCTTTAGTAAGGGACGTCCCGGACATGCCGCATTGGGACAAATAATACTGCAGTATTATTTAAGTATATACATATGACAATTGCTCACTTGGACAATTTTTTTTGGGGCCCCCCAAGAAAGCGGGGACCCTAAGCTATAGCTTGTGTAGCTTATACGTAAATCCTGCACTGTAACTGTTCTATTAAAAACAGTACACCATTTCGGCATTTTTGTTCTGTTTATTATCCTGCTTTTTGATTGTGAGGTTATAAATTTGAAATTATTTACTTAAATATTGTTTTCTTTTTGGAAAATTATGGAAGACATAATCATTGATGTTTTCAGGTAAAACAGCGAGAAATCATTTAAACGAATGTAATATTATTTATTTAATGATGATTTTGCGGTAAACGGCGTGTTGCAAATACCCAGCCAGCACACTGACGTCATAAACGACATCAAATTGTCGTAAAACTAACATCATTATGTCACAGCCCAAATACGTCAATATAAGACGTCATTAAAACCTATACGAGGACTAAGACGGGAATTATAAATAAAAAGTTGAATATTGGAAATAACATTTATTATATACTACAGTCAAAACATTTCTATATTGTGACCTCCTGCTTAATATGACCAATATTCCTGTTAAAATAATATCTTTGTAATGAAACTTGTACGTATTGTATTGTACGTCCAAAAGACGTCGTTTTGAAGACGTCTACGTACGTCCCATTATATGCAGTCTCATGGCCATCATTTATTAGTCATATGACGTCGTCGACCAATATTGACTTAAAAATAACGTCATTTTATAATAAATAAATAACCTCAGTGTGCTGGCTGGGTAGTGGTTGATAATATTGCTAAGGCTGTATTTTACGAGCTAATCATTCCCACCAACCGTGGATAACCAAAGTAAGCGAAAGTATTTTAAGATGGAAAGTTTCATCAGTTTCTGACTTTCTGTCGGAGGTGTTTATTAAAACAGTTGAGTGAGCAATTTAGCAACTGAACTTCCCTGAATGCGCCCAATGTCTTGTTTGGCCAATCAGCAGATCTCTGAACGACAATAATGATGATGCACACACATAGCTGTCAAGGCCATGAAAGGACTTATCTGGTTTTGAGCGAGTACCTAGATTAATTTGTTGTGTTGCAACACACTCGTACGCAAACATTGACTATTAGAAACAAATTACTACGAACAGAACACCGGGCCCAATTGCAAAGTATACGATGAGCGGGCGCTATAGACTATAACGCTCGTTTATAATGCCTTGGTTGTTATGGAGTTGTTTATATAGTTCGTATCACAGGTATAAACAAAGAATAATATGCAAATGAAACATAATAGTTATTTATGTGTTAAGGGCATAATGAAGCTTTTATGGCCAGAAGCGTTATTTCTAGCCCGAGGCGTCAGCCGAGGTCTAGGAAAAGGCTGTAGGGCCCTGAAAGCAAGTTATGCCCGCTATACATACACTATTTTATGCACATATTAAGATTTTCATGTCAAATCTATTATTGTGTAAAAATATAATTAAATGAGTACGTAGGTACATCAAGCAGCTATGCGTATACTTATGTGATTATATGAAGTTCGTTACTATAGTTACTATTCCAAAATATTTAATTTCAGTTTATTTTCATTGGTGATAAGTTTACAAATTATATTAAGAACCAATCAAGTTCTACAAAAAACTTCTGACATTTAATTGACTTTTCGTTATTGCCCGTCTGACCATAAAGAGGCCCTTGAGCCATAAAAAGACGTTTATGTTTAGATGAGTCTTGCAATAATAGTCTAATTATAATGCATCTGTGCATAAAAGATTTTTATTTTCAAAACAACTCGAGATTGAAAATTTACCCGACTTGGTCTAGAAATCTCATAAGGTGTATTTGAGGATAGCCGTAATTAGGAAAACCCGATCAAGTTCCTATGAGTACCCGATTACGTCAGCCCCAATTTAATTCAAGGATAAGTTACTTAGGGTAGCCTGATTAAGACCTCATGAAGACCCGATCGGGACAGCTACAGTTTTTTTCTGGATTAAACTACATAGGGGAACCACTTAAGATCGTTATGAAGTTTCAAAATGGGCAATCTGAGGTAATTTTACAATTAAATAACTTAAGAAAGCCCGATGAGGACCCCACTAAGGCCCCAAAGAGACAACCTCAGTCTTTGTAAGGTCCGGATAAGATGTCCTAATAAGTTTCTTATAAAAGGAAATTGCGTTACTTGGCTTCACAATGTCCTAACAACAAATATGATTGTTTTATTATAACAAAGGTTAAATAATTTGCACTTTCTCCGATATGAGTTACATTTTGTCCTATCTTACATCCAAAAATACTGCAAAATACGAACGAATTCAATTTTTCATATATAATTTAACAAGTGGTCTAATTTTTTCCGACAAAATTTGTCATTTCAGAAATGAGTATCTTTTGCAACTAAAAGCAAAGCTACGAATGTCTTAAATAACAAATTTTGCAAGAAAAAATTAGAACACGAGTCAAGACGAATTCAGCCTTGACAATCGATCGAGCAAATTTGACATTTCATTTTGACATATATCTTTTCACTGAGAAAAACCACTACTGGTTTTTTTCACTATAAACTAATTTCATTGGTCCTAATTTGAAAAATTCTGTAATTTGATTGGTTAAAAATTTTCGAGATGGATTGTCAAAATAATCTTAACTATAAAGCAAATATTTCCTCTATCATTCTAATATTTTCAAGGTATAATTGATTTCTGATCGTTCCAATGTTTCCAAGGCTTAGCTATTTTTGTAGTAACCAAAGGTATCATTCGATTCATATATATTTCTTTTCTTTATAACACTCCCGAATATTTTTACTGTAAAATAATTAGGGGAGATAGTATTAGGGTTTGAAATAAAATGCATATAAAACTGTATGGTGTGTGAAGCGATTCTACACTTTGTATGCTGCACTTGCTTAATTAGATCTTTTAAATTATTGGAAAATTAGACCTTTAGGCTTAAGGTAGTCATTTTTGAAGAATAAATAAGTGTACTTCTCTTACTGAATAAATGCAAAGTTAACTTCTAACAAAAATTCAACCTTTCAAATTAAATTAATTAAATTAAGTCTTTTAACCAATTCTTTTCACTCTAAATACGTGAAAGTACGTGGTAGAATGATATAATATTACACGCCAACGATACAAATATATTCAACCGTCCTTCTAAAATATGGCATATCTCTATTAAATTAAATATTATCATTAGTAAGCAGACACTTATAGACAACAATGCAAATAATTCTATTTATAACAGAGGTACTCAGCGAAGCTGTTAAACAACAAGGACAGAAGAACCGTGCGTGCTTTGGTAAAATGGTTATTAATATATAAGAGATTCAAATAATACATTTTCGACTCCGAAATAATAGCAACGCCGCTGGAGACGAACGCAACTGGTTGTCATATATTAAATATACAAATAGGAGTTAAAAGCGCATGCTAAAGATTCAGAGGCGAAATGGTAGGGTAATTTGTTCACTCTAAGTATAAAGAATTTACAAAAAAAAAATTCCCCTCTCCACGTGCTCATCATCAACAAAGCTGTATAGAGCAATAGCGATAACTGGTATGTCCGTATCTGTATATTTAAGGCCGGAGTCGCGGGCGCCTTATAGCCTGTCGGAGTCGAAAAAGATAGATAAGCACGTATATATATATATATATATATATATATATATATATATATATTTTTTTCTATATGAATTTGCATTCTAAATATTATTTAATGTAAAATCATTATTCAACTTAACAAAAATTAATTTCAACTAAAATTTATATATATATATATATATATATATATATATATATATATATATATATATATATATATATATCTGGGACAATCCGTCAAACTTAGTAAAGAAAATCAAACAACGGAGATAAGTAGGATACGCATGGCTTGGATGGCTTTCGGGAAAATGACATTTATTCTCACAAATAAAAACACACCAATGAAGTTCCGAACCAAAGTATTCAACACCTGCATTCTACCTGTTCTAACGTACGCGGCACAAACATGGACATTTACAAAAGCTAATCTCGACAGGCTGAAGAAAACACAGCGAAATATGGAAAGGAAAATGATCGGTATAACACTAAAAGATCATAAGAGAAACACTTGGATTAGAGAAACAACTAAAACCACTGATACGATAGAACATGCAGCGAAATTAAAATGGAAGTGGGCCGGACATAACGAAAGACACAAAGATAACCGCTGGAACCACCACATACAAAGCTGGCGTCCATAAGACGGTAAACGCAACAGAGGAAGACCACAGATTAGATGGGTAGACGACCTAAAGAAGCATGCAGGATTAGCATGGAGGCAAACTGCAAGAAACAGAACAAAATGGAGAGATTTAGAGGAGGCTTATATTCAGAAGTGGAAATCTGAATGAAAAATAAGCTAAGAAGAAGAAGAATATTCAGAATGTAGAAGATCAAGTGGTAGTAGGCAAAACGCCTAAGAGGGTGCACCCGAGAAAATGATAATATAGTCTTGCGTCCCGCTTAAGTCAATTGTGTGCTAGTGATTAAACTTTGCAGTTTACAGGTTTGTTAAGTTTATACAAAATCGAATTGAGTGAGGATTTCGACTAGATTTACCGTACCGTTCGGATATATGCGCTGTGGGTTATCAATCTAATTCAGTTGTGATCTTTTAAGGTATTTTTGAAAGTTAAATAGTGGATGAGTTGAACAATTTCAAGTAAGAGCCGACTATCTTTTAAACTTTTTTAGTGAAACTTAGTGGTGTTTATTAAATTTGAAGTTTAAATCCTGTACAATTTAAACCACTTCAAACTGTGTGCAGATTCTAATTAATTTATCTTCCATACTTTTCAAGTGTTCAAGCGCATCTTGAATCTCAACTCATTCACTCTTCAATCATACTAATACCAAACCCAGGCAAAGATTAATCTCAAGTGTCATCTCAAGGTGCAATCAACTTTCCAACACCTTCTAAAGTGTATGAGAAGCTCTTTAGAGGACATTTACAACTACAGAGATCCGCCACAGCTTTTACACACCTCTTATAAGCCTTCAACAAGGTGTGACATGAAGGCTTATTCTAGAAAATCAGGTTCAATTTACCAGACTCTTCTTTCAAGTGTTAATATCTTAATTAACAAATAGACATGTTATGAGTATATACAGCGAAGCTCAGAAGTCCGTAGTTTTGATACATTCAGGTGTGCCACAAAGTAGTGCCTTAGGTCCCATCATATAAGTACTTGTTGTATACCGCAGATTTGTCAATAACTAGCAAACGCAGGACAGAAATTGCTACTTTTGCCGTCTTACCAAAATTCGAATATAGCGTCCCGTTTCCTACAAGATCACTTAAATAAGATCAACATAACCAACCCATATCACTTTTATTTGTCGAATAGAAAAGGTCAAGCGTTTGCACGGTGGAATTTTGATCTCTCTCTCACAGAAACACGGCGTAAGATATTTAGGACTTCGCTTAAATAAAAAACTAAATTGGGAATATAAACATCTGGAATAATCGGTTTTAATTGGGTTTAAACTACCAAAAAATGTATATACTGGCTTATAGCTAACAAAATCAAATTGAAACCCATTTGAGACTATGGCATGCAGCTAATACAATTATGGATTTTCACTTGTGCCAAATGTTATCATCCATTGAGACCTTTAAATTGTAACTTAGACACAAGAGATCGCTACGCATGCTATATTTATAGCGCTATTTACTTACTATGCAATACATGTAAATCGTATAAAATATCGTGCTGTATAACTGGTTGCCAACTTGTGTGTATAATGCTTTTACTTGATCATTTTCAAATGCAACATAGAGAATATTGCACTTGTTTGCATTTTAATTTAACAGCACATCTAAATTCGGTTCTATCTATGTAAAGTGCGCGATAAAGCTGGAATATAACATAGCGCTTTATGTTTGAAAATACAGTGTGGGATTAAAGTGTGGAATATTAAAAAAAAAGCGAACTCAACCGGTTTTTTTAAAAACGCTGAAACACGTCGATTTTGTTTTTTAAAAATACACATTAATATGTGCGATTCACCTTCCGACTTTCATTTGTTTCTAAGTTATGACGTCATCACGAAAAAATTTAAATGACAATATAGATTTTTAATAGTGGAATCCGATAGTGATTTCTCTTCCCTTTATGATCATGCAAATAAATCATAAGGTTGCATAACAAATTCTGAGAAAAATCGATCTGATATATTGATATATTGATACCATAATATCAATAACATTAAATGTTCAGATCGATTTTTCTGAGAATTTTTGTTAGGCAACCTTATGATTTATTTGCATGATCATAAAGGGAAGATAAATCACTATCGGATTCCACTACCAAAAATCTATATTGTCATTTAAATTTTTTGTGATGACGTCATAACTAACAAACATTTACAATGTTCAGCACGATTTTTCTCAGAATTTTTGTTATGATTTTTTTGCATGATCATAAAGAGAACAAAACTCACTATCGGATTCCACTATTAAAAATCTATATTGTCAGTTAATTTTTTTTGTGATGACGTCATAACTTAGAAACAAATGAAGGTCGGAAGGTGAATCGCACATATTAATGTGTATTTTTAAAAAACAAAATCGACGTGTTTCAGCGTTTTTAAAAAAACCTGTTGAGTTCCCTTTTTTTTAATATTTCATACTTTAATCCTACCCTGTATATCTACGTATGTCGATTGATTCCATTATTACCGGATTATACTAGAGTAATTATACTATAAGTATCGTACTTACAAAAGCATCAGGCTCGCGTGATCTTACGTTGGAAACGGGTTGTGGCTTACCTGGAAAGAATAATATATTTTAGAATAATCATAACTAAAACTATTTCAATACCTATATTAAGCTAATGTAACAAGACAATTTTTATTGCTTCAATTATCTTATATCTTTAATTAATATATAATCTTATATTTGACATTGCCTAATTCACAATTACAAATCCATTGGTGGACCTATTTATACTTAGATATTGTAACATCTGAAGAAATGAAGCCCGGCGTTAGAGTGTCATTAAAACGTACTAAAAATTCTTTACAAAATAAACTATACGCCGCGCGATAGACGTCACTGAACCTCAATAAAATTCACAATAAAAACGATACTTACTGTACTAAAATGCTCGGGTTGTTAAGATCCCTTATTCTGCAAATTTAAATACAGGAGTGGGTGTTAATCCCAAAAGCTTCCAATTAAGTAATAGAGTCAGGAACAAATAAAAAAATAAAAAATAGTGGGCGCCACCCAATTAATGTTAACAATATCTATGTAGGAGTCCCAATTTGGAAAGATTCCTCATTTAAAATTGACGGTAATTTAATCAAACACATATCAATCGATACTAATGAATTTTAATTGACAAAGACATAGCAATTTGTTGAGCCAAGCTATATCATACGATAATTAAATTTGAAATCTATATATATTGAATAAGGTAAAACAAATGAAAAGACAATACACAAATGAAACATGTTAGAAAAGTTTTCTCTTTCAAAAAAATACATTAATAATTCATCATATTCTAAAAATTTCGGGATCCCAAATCAACTATTAATTTAAACCTAACTAAACTTACATAAACAGGTACATAATCCTAATACTAATCTCGTTAATATCTCTTCATTTTCATAAATTTCTTAACACAAAGGGAAGAATGAAAACATTTCACTACAACACAAAAAAATGACCATAACGCAAAATTATTACATAAGCTGCAAACTGAAGCTGGAACATTACGGGAACACTTATTAATTTTAAATTCTGAACTATTTTATCTTAACGAGGTTCATTGAACTTTTGCCAAAATTGCTATTAGTAATAAATTCTTTATTATTATTACTATTAATGGGAACGATAATTAGGTACTTGAGTGTTACTCGAAGATAATTAGCTTACTTGTTGAATAACAAATAGCGTATTCTTATTATTAATTTTTTATTAATTAAATGTTAATGTGTTTAATTCAAAATTCACTGATTAGCATTAAACAAATTCTATTTAGTCAATCAAAGGTCAAATAAGCGAGAATTAACACTGCACTCAAGCTAAAGTTGCGGAATAATCCTCCACTAGATTAATTTTCTAACAAAATCGGTACTGTATAACACTTAAAGTAGTGTTGTTCTAAACTGGACGATAATAATTTAACTGTAAAATCGTTTACACACGATAATAGCACGGGAAACAAAATGCTGGGGCAAACTCGCCAGCTTGGGGTAAGACACCCACCGTCCGACCGGAAGCTACTTTAGGGTACGAGACCCACTGCCCAACTGAACTTTAAAATGCAAATCTGTACTATGTACTTTAAATTTTTAAAAAGAGGGAAGATTTTAAACTAACCTATGGCGAATAGCGCGACTTTTTAATTCAATAAGGAACAAACATTTTTAAAAGCTTCAAAAGGATTCTAGAACAAGTTACTTGAATTCACGGGGGGGTTTAGCCATTTTAGAATCTGCATCTGTAAACAAAACCCGAAACCTAACATGTGGCCTTAGCCATTTTTTATGAGTCTGGATTTGAAGAATTTGTTTATACGAAGTTGACGATAAGCACGTTCAGGAAGTAATAATTTTAACTAAATGTCATTCAATTCTTTTGTTGAAAGGGCGGCAGCACTTTTGAATATTTATAAATGCAATTCTAGCTAAAGTTTCTCTTCGAAAAAACAATTTGTAACCGTGGGAAGGCTTTACAATAAGCTTTGATATTTGCAAAGACGTCAACTGCTTTGAGGCCAAGTCTGCAGATTATTTTAGAAGGGATTTTCATCTGTATAAAAACATATAAAGATGACCCCTGATATTTAAAAGAACATCAGATAAATCTTAATATCGTCGCACTCTTAACTCGACTAAAATATACTAATATGTGCAGGACCGCACTAAGGTTTTTTTTATCATTTATGCATACAAAATTATTTTTTATAAATCGAAAATATGATCATCATTCTGCACGTTTTTGTCAATGCATTATTTTTAATGAATTTTTATGTATTGAGCAATTAGAAGCTATTAGCGTATTATTATACATTTTTTTCAGCGTAAAATTTAAAGATCTATTTACAACGCCCCCTTAATCCTTAAAATATACTAAATGGTATTAGGTTTCACATCGTCATATAAGGTATGTACGATTTTGCTTATATCGCTTTATGATACGTAAATAAGCTATAAAATGTAATCGAGCCAAAATTCATTCAACTCTGCCTAACCTTTGGTACATGAAAAAAAACAATAAATTAAAAAAAATATATATTAGAATTATTTAAACTTATTTTCAGACGAGTAAGTGTAGCGTAAGTAATAAACTTTAATGCTCAATAGGGTTCTCGCATGATTTTCAGATTTATTCCCAACGAGTTTAGAATTGTATACTTTACTGTTATTCAAAGTATTTTTGTTAAGTAACTGTTATTATTGTAGTTATTAGGGAAATAAGTTTAAATAATTATTCAGGCCCGTGAAATGCATTTGCGTTGGCGCAGGCGGCGAAACGTCACCACGTGCAGACCCGTGTTACCACGTGTTTTGTTTTTGCTGTTTGTATTTAAAAAACAGTCTTTTTCAAGATTATAAAAAGGTAACTAACTAAATGTATGCTTATTATTCATAAAATAAAATAATAATACTCAAGTACCATTAAAAATATAAAAACGTTACATAAATATATGTTTCGGCATTCAAAGTAATAATATTGCCATCCTCAGACGATTACCAATAAAAAACTTAATTATAATACCTACCAATCCGGTAGACGAAACGGGTATATATCGGCTAATTTTTGAACGCCAGGTTCACGCCAACAGCTATACAATTTTCAAAAGTTTTCGGTGCATCGGTATCCGATACAATTTTCGAAAACCTCTATTGATTCAAACATTATGAATTGAATTCAGGCGAAAAATTATGTATTTTATTATTAAGTTTTTAAGTGTCCCGCAAAATGCTAAAGAAAATGTGACAACCCTGCCTCCGACGCTTATGTATCGGCACCAACTGTGGCGCGTGACTACAACAACCAAAATGACCATAACAGCCAACTTTTTTTTATGTGACAGGCCAGATGAGGAATGAGGCCACACATACAGTATTCCATCTACCCCATGGACAGAGCTGAAATACAGCAAAATGTCAAAGTTGTCAATGGTTATTAGAGCATACTATATACGGCTTAATTAACTAAGTATATAAAACAATTAAAAAAGATTGCTTGCAAATAATAAACAGTATTTTTTATGGATTATTATTAAGTTTTTGCTTTGCTTTTATAAGATCCTGATTTGATTAGCTTTCTTTATTAACCCCAAGTTGTTTGACATGCTGTCCAACTGGACATTTGGTAAAATTCTTTACAGGATAAGTATGACATAGTAGAGGTGTGCCCATTAGCACCCTCCTTTGTAATTAATATATTAATATATAATTAAATACAATACATATTATATTTAGACTTATTGGGAATTTATACTAATGCTAAAACCGTTCTAGTGGATTCAAAGGATTGAAACTTTAAGCCTGTGTGGCTGTGGACTGTCCGTATGTCGACTCAGGAGCAGATTTACCATTAAACTAAATAAGCTACAGCTTGGGGCTTTGGGTTCCAGGGGGCCTCAAAAATTGCTAAACGACAGTAGTGAGAGAAGGGGGGTTCTGGCACCACACCTCCGCACCTCCTCATGCAGATGAGCGAACGTATCTATCTCACTCTAGGATATATGTTAGCATATCTCATATGTATGTAAATATATGTAAATCAAGCGTTCTATCTAATTAACGTTTATTTATCTATTATTATTAACTGACGAGATCGCGAAATTAAAACCAACCACCAATGATCAATATACCAACGAGGTTTGCAAGCTCGAATAATAAGAATATCTATGCCGGTTTTAACCCTTCGTAAAGGGGGCCCCAATCTCAAGTCAGTATAACAATACTAATCACGTGACCATTATATAATTTCATTTAGCATATCATCTCATTGTAGTACATCAAAATAACTTTGCACATACACGGTTCGATTATGTATACACTTTCGTAAAAGTACCCCAACCTCAAGGTGATAAAAATCGAGTGGTATTTCAGCACGTACACGTCTATTACTAGCTATACCAAGTACGTTGTAAAGATAGTAAATAAAACACACATTCGTTATATATAATTACTCTATTTAACTTTCATATACGTATTACAAATAAACAATAACTTACAATAATATTCATACTGTGTAGTACATGTACTAGTTGAATTAAAATTACAGATGAATTACAGATTTGCTAAATTACAAGGGGAAAAATGGTTATATTTATGTAATAAGCAAAACGTGTTATTCCAATTTTTAACGTTTTTAATAATAAATATTTTACTCTTTTCTCAAGTTTTTTTTTGTTAAAAATGTTAAATTTGGAATAAAAATATGAAATCTTTAGTCGAAACTGTAATTATTTCCTGAAACCGTTTCTCTTAATTAAAATGTTATTATTGACAATAGGGACCCGGGGAGGCCGGGCATCAAAGAAATTTTAGCTTGGGGCCTCGAAAATGGCAAATCCACCGCTGTGTTGATTGCTAAGTTGTTTGGGTGGATTTTGATACGATCTTGAGATCTGGTACTATGTTCTTTGATGGTTTCTTAAATAGAAGACATATTGAAGTCACTGTGGATTACGTGGTTCGGCGCAAACCAAGGGACTTTGGTTACGAAACACAAAGTCTTGCACTGAAAGCGATGTATTTTGACAATGTTTGATTCTCTTGTTGCTCCCCATAATTGAATGCATAGCACCACATGGGCTTAATTGCTACTTGTACAGTTGCGGCGAGAAATTTTCAGTGGTCTATTACGGCTGCTTAATTTCGACATTTCAACTCTCATAAGAGACGCCACTTTTATTCATCCGAAATGTCATAAATGGCATACAATACAAGCCAGATTCAGGCGATGTAAATATCAGAAAAATATGCTAACTTGATAAATTACCGTTGAAGACTTTTCGGCCGTCATATTAGCCAGTATTTCCTGAGCGTTAAACCTAGTTGTAGTTTTTTATATCAAATATGTTTTAGCCATGTCAGACGTCCGTCTAGATGGATCCCTAGATATTTGACCTAATCTTTTTTGGAGCAGAGGGCAAGTAGTTTGTTTAGTAGTAAAGGTTGTCTGTGTTTTTTTTGTATACTTGTTTTAATGCGCTATGCTCCATCATCTTTCAAAAGGCTTAGGTGGTTTTGTATGTTTTTGAAAGCTATATCTGCATTAGTTTGGGAAGCATGTAGTCCGCGAAGATTGTTAGGGTCGTGTTTCTAGTTGTTGGTAAGTCCGCGGCGAAAATTAGGTATAAAATGAAACCAGTCCCGCGAGTCCAGTTATTGTGGGTGGAAGAGCTGAGGTGGAGTCTTGATATTTCACGAAAAAGTATCTTTCCTAATAGTCCCAACTTCTTAAAACTTATTTGTATTAATACCTGTACTCCTTTTTTCATTTTACAAAATATTATCTTCATTTTCATCTTATAATTAATAATAATCAAACTTTTCCTTCACGTTCCCACTGACGAGAAAAAAAACGAAGTCATGGATATTTATCCATAACTTCATGCAGCAGGCGGAATTATTCAAATCTTGCGAAAACTTCATTCTTGTATGTAAAGATTTTAAAGTATAACAACAAAAGAGTATAACGACAGATGTATCTAATATCTTCAAATACAAAATACATAAGCATTCAGTTTCTTTTTAATCATTTATTTAGACTGTCGAAATCAGTTGGTTTTCCACTGCATTCAAAAGTAAGACGGCCGGCCGTTGTCAAAACGAAGTCCGAGTTTTTAATAAACAAAACAACGTCTGCGTTTTCAAAACCATATACTGTTTTGAAACAATAAAAGGACGGCAGTTGTTAATTAACGTATGTAATAAATCGGCCTTTCTTGTGTTGATACTTTACGTTTCTTCTCGGCTTTCCTACTGCATGTAGCCTTGAAAAATGCCGTTTTTCTCTAAATGCAAAAGTAACTAGCAAACGAACATGTATCGATACAAAACGAAACAATTATAAACGCACCGTCAAAACAAGTAAACCACGTTGCAGGCACAGCTGATACAGGACTGTAAAAGCTATGTGACGTCATGCGATTTGCCCAGACTCGTAGGCGGTTTGCAAGTACTTTCGAATTTCATAATTTGATTAACTTTTAATTTAGTTTTAATTCACATACTATGTACATTTTTATGTCGCTCAAAAAATCGCGACACTTATTTCAGCTGTATAAATTTCATATTATATGTAATTTGGCAATATTTATTTTTTGTACAAGTACCCTATTGTGGGTATTCGGGAAAGGAGTTTTCGGATCTGAGATTGTTGAATGTTGATAATGACACATAATGATAATAACATGATAATAATACTAATGAATGATAAATTGATAGATTAGTAGTATTACTATATACTATATAATATAAATATTAACAATAAAAGAAAATTTGAAAATCTTTACCAAAAATGTGGTGGCGCTCAACTCTTAAACAATTCTTAGACATGGAATTAATTTATCTGGACCGAAATAGAAATGAAGTTTCTAAAAGACTTCTTTTTGAAAACCATCAAAAATTAAGAATGAAACCTTTTTTGAATTATTTATTGAATCATTATATATGGATAAGATCGATTTCAGATTTCAATATCAATTTATACTCAATTAAATAATACCTTCAAAAAAACTTTCCGATTGAGGTTTATTTTTAGCTTGAATCAGTTTTCAATAATTATTACGAAACCATTTCACAATGTCTTAAAACTCTGTTTTGACACTACACTGATGAAAACTGAAACAAGGCTTTTTTGCTATTATTGTTCTCATTTCATATAGTATTCTCGAAAACCGGATAACTTCTTTGTTTCTCTTTTTCCTTTTTCCTTATTTTATTAAAAGTATTTATTATAAATAGATACATATCAAGTTTCCGTTTCCTATCTGGCTTTTATCCAACAGCCTTGACATAAAAAAAGCTCCGTTTTATGTATCTAAACAATTCTTGTGGTTCTTTTTTAAGAATGTACCGGGTGATTTTTTAAATTTCTGATCTAGTAAGTCGTGATTTTTACGCCGTATCGAAGGTCACCGAAACGTAGGGCGTAGCGTTGATCACACTGCTATTCCAAATGTCATTTATGTGACAAATGAGGTTATGTTTATGTCAACATTTTTGAAATCTGACAGTTGTGACAAATCGAACGATTCAAACTACGCCCTACGTTTTCCGCATCTTTTGTTTTAAAATTATGTCATGGCTTTCTAGATCAGAAATTTAAAAAATCACCCAGTATCAATCTTACGTAAAAACTAAAATAAAAGTTTGAAATAGAAGTTTGTGATTAAATATGCAAATAACGCTTCTGGAAAACTTTTGCATATAAAGTGTTGTTACTTGTAAATAAGAACAGTTGATAACCATGCTTCGTATTAACTTCCAGCCTGGAGGATTTTATAATAAGTGTCTTCTACTACTAACTGTATAATTTTATTTAAGTAAATTGCAACTGCTTTTAGTTTGTGGTGAGACAAGGCGGGAGGAGGGGTATCGTGATATTAATTTTAAGAAATATAACAGTAAATCAGGTTTCAGTTAAACCATAAGTTTTCTGGCATGGCATGTACGTGATATAGCCCAGGCAGTATACGTTTTAACGCGGACATTTTAGGTGTAAAGCTGGATTTTGGTATATAGGTAGTACTTGATGTCCTTTATAACATATCAAAAGTCCCCATGCGTGGGACGCTTGCTTCCTTGGGGATAATGAAAAAACTACCCTTATGCCCGCATTTTAGGAAAAAGAGCGTAGTTCGCGAACTAATTGAGATAGCGATGTCATTTTTATATTAAAATATGCAGAATACTATACCAAATCGGATGCAATTATCATATATTTCATTATAAGAATATCACCGCAAGAGGGAGGAAAAAACTGCTCAATTTTGCAACTAAAAAATGAATTAAC
This sequence comes from Agrypnus murinus, assembly GCA_929113105.1. Classification (NCBI taxonomy): domain Eukaryota; kingdom Metazoa; phylum Arthropoda; class Insecta; order Coleoptera; family Elateridae; genus Agrypnus; species Agrypnus murinus. The sequence goes on from OV816024.1 coordinate 6,433,488, forward strand.
TATATGAAAATTTATTGCAATAACTTTTTTTATTGTGATTTATTGTGATTTAAGCGAGTTAGAATGCTAGTCTAAATAAAATGAAACAACTTCTCAAACAATTTATATACTGTAGTAAATAACTACAAATTTTATTACTATACCTTGCTGTTGATAATTCTAGAAATTCTTTTTTATAATATAAGTATGAAATTCTGGTATTTTCAAATCTACCCTGGCTATTTTATGATAGAGACTCCAGCCTCTTGTTATTTGAATCGTTTATGTATTTATAATTAGTAAATAAATAAATTTTATATTTCCACGATTTCTTTGTTACCGGCTGTTACAAGAATTAAGATATGAAACTCCTCCAGAAGGCCTCTTAGTTCCAACAGATCTGAAATAAACTTTACTAATCACTAATTTGAGAGAACTCTACCTACTTAAATAAGAATTATCGATTTTGTGAATTAGTTTATAAACTTGTTTGACAGGTAAGTGTTGGAATTCTATTGTTTTATTTATTTATAAATTTACTATGTTTTACGAAAATTATTAATTATGTAAAGGCCTGCAGCTTACCGAGCAAACCTTTAATATTACCAATCTACTAACTCCTAACTTCTAAAAGATTATGGAGTAAATGATTTCATATCCTGTTAAATTGGCATTTGAGGACTGCTTACACACTCACTTTGCTCTGCTATTTTAAACAATTTCACTACACTGAAATTCTCTGGTTCAGTTCTCAAAATACTTCAGTCTTGTTATATTCAATTTTAGTTATTTTTTTGTATTTCGTTTCCCCGACAAGAGGAACAATTATTAACTACCTATATTCGGAGATGGGCTATTATCGTCTTGAATTTTTTTAAAAGATAATTTTTATGTGTGGTTTGACATTTATGTCAATACATTTTTATAAATCATTCAACTCGTTGTACTCCGACAAAGTCTGGTGTCGACGATAGCGTGCAAAGCACAAAAATATTGATGGTTGTTAAAGATGATTGCGATGTAAATATAATTATTGTTGTTAATTATAGTGGCTGTTATTCCAGAGAGATATTCTTAGTCCATCGGTCTTCTGCTTCGTCAACGAGGACACAACCAGTCAAAAATACAAATAAGCAGCAACATACTATCTATGAATTTTTCATCTAATGAAAGATTTTACCTTTATAAAGATATCATCTGCCCGTCTAATTCCGTACATTCCTAATATACACACATATTGCGATGATATCTTGTTTCGTCCGTCGATAGAAGTCTACTTAAACCCTTCTCGTTTCGTGCGGAATAAAAATGATGGCGTTTATGACTTCTTATTTGGCGCGTTGTTTACATGCACATCTTTACCAATGTCAAGTACGATAGTACATTTAATATTCTACACTTCACCCAACAGAGAACTAGCTATACAGAGAGAAATGAAAACGTTGATTTAAAAATTCCTTGAATGTCAACCTGTTTGTTGTTGATCCAACAAAAAGACTGTTAAGTTGATTGCCAAAATTGCTTTGAATGAACTATTAAGGACAATTGTGAATGTTTGGTTTGATATTCACCTTTTGGTAAAACTTAAGAGAATAGGTGAAGGCGTTTATTGCAACATTAGAAATTAAGTCATATAAGCTCAATGTTAATCGTTTAAACAAAACCAAATATTTACATTATTTTGGTTTTTTGTTTTGAGTTAATTAGTAATTGTAACAACGATATCCTTACGTTACTATTGATTATAATTGATTTTATTATTATTGTTAATTGATTTTAATTAATTTTTGGAACTTTGACTTTAACGCTCACTATAAGTTTATTTTGGATATATTATAAGGGTATTTTTATGTTAATATCTAAACGATTTACAACAGTATTTTCATTGCCATCTTGTAGATGTCACGCTTTTACTGCTTCGTATAGAGACCCTTGAATCAGAGTCTGGCCAAGGCAGCCATTTTATATCACAACACGTGGCGCCAAATTTGAAAAGTACAGAAATAGTTACACGACCAAGTATTGGCACGCATGTAAACGGTATTTGCTTCAATTAAAAATCACGAAACAGTGGGTTGTATATAAAACATTATTTAACAGTAAAATTACATTAAAATTAGGATCTAAAAATCGAAATTGTATATCAAAAATATTGTGATATAAAATGTCGGTCACCGTGGCAACGCATTGGCCAGACTCTAATTGAAGGGTCTCTAGCTTCGTACGGTTAGCGCTCTATGGATGCCGCATTTGCCACCTCTCAGATTAATATTATTCATGGCTTGTTACATAAGCATGAAACAATTTTATTTTTATGTATTTCTTTTTAAAAAATAAAAGGTTTAGCACAAAATTCAAATTCAAAAGATCAGTAAAAATTTTATATTCAAAGAAATTATTATAAGTAAATTCTTTTTGTGATTTTTCAAACAACAAAATGAATCTTTTGAATAGATAACTTGAAACTTAATAGATATAGCATAGAATATTTAACTTAATAATAATCAAAGGCAGTATGTTAAACTGTTTGTTGCACTTTAAACACAGAATGCAAGATTGTTGAACTAATAAATTAAAATATGACATTATATTTTGTTTGATTTAACCTTTTAAACACATTTCTCACATTTACAGTCGCACTTATAGAGAGATTACACGCATGTAACATTAGGGTGGTTCTTATTTGGGTCATGTTGGAATTTCGGTTTTGCCGGGTGCCCATTTGATTCCAAAAAAAGAACTGAAAACTTTAAGACCAATACGAACTTCCTAGCTTTATTCTAATCATTCGCTGTAACAAGGAGAAGTTTCCCATTTAAAATACATGGGTTTTTTCAATTCTTATGCATATATTTGACCACTGGGACAAATTTTTGAAAAAATTTGAAAATTGATTTTATAGAATTAACGGACATCGATGCTACTTTTAGGTGAAAAAAAATTATATGGGACATTCTACTACATCACTTCAACCCTAATTGAACTGTGCATTATTTTAAATGTATTTTGTAAATCGTTGGAAAAAATCGAATGCTTCATATAATTTTTTTGTGCCTAAAAGTAGTACCGAACACTGTTAATTCCAGAAAAATTAATTTTCAACTTTTTTCTCAACAATTTGTCCCAGTGGACAAATATATTCATAAGAAGTGAAAAAAAGCGTGCATTTTAAATGGGAAACTTTAAAATTCCAAACATGACCCAAATAAGAACCACCCTAATGTAACATATTAATAAATATTATGTTACACTCGTGTAATTTCTCTATAAGTACGACTGTTAATGTTCAGAATATGTTGCTTAAACAGTTTATTTTTTGGTTTAACAGTTTTCTTCTTTCAGTGTAAAAATCACGTGACAATTTTGGACTTAGGATAGGTTAGGTTAATTAAACCAGTAAATCTTAGGTTAGGTAAATCTAGCTTAGGTTAAATCAAGTAGTCGAGCTGGTTTAAAAAATCACATAATTACTTAAAAAATCGTCCCTAAATAACCTACTTTAAGTTTGTTAATAGTTAATTTATAATTGTGTTTTTTAGTTAGTGTAAATAATATTTTTAAACTTTCAATCGCTACTCACCGCCAGTCACAAGGGGGTGTCTGAAAAAGTGTAGCGCATAAAAGCCTATTTCTTAAAGGCCAATATTAACCGTTCATTTGAATTTTAATATATGCTGCTTTTTTCGTAAAACTTTAGGCGCGGACACCCTGTATTTTATGACATGTGTCAATAGAGTATGGTTTTGTTGTTTTTTGAGAATGTAAAAATTAGAATAACAACAATGCATGTTATTTAGAGCATTGCAAGTTAATTTAAATAATCTTACAACTATTTGTTCGGTTACATAAAACAATTTAATTTATCTAGCAGGAATAATGTTTAGTTGCAGAACCTTTGAGTAGTTTAGTAAATATATCTAATTCATGTGAAGTAAGTATCCTTGGTATGAGTAAATATTTAATTTATACTTTTTTTTATTTTAGCGTTTTTTTCAATATATTTACTGTCTACTTCATGACAACTATACAATCAGCTATACAAAAAGCTACGTTCAAAAGTATGTGGAGTAAAAGTATCGGTACATACTGCTGATCTACTAGTGTTATAAAATTTAATTTTAGTGAGTGTGTAAGCAGTCCTCAAATTTAATTTTTTTAAATGAAAATAAATATGTTTTTAATAACTGCACATATACTGGTTGCGCCCCTTAATAAAGTATTTTTAAAAAAGATACTCGCGTTTAAATAGGTATACGAATATGTAGTATCAACTATCTTTTTATTATCATTTTTATTGTGTTTATCATTTTGCGCCAGTCGTTCTTGGTTGGTTTACTTGCGTGCTCGTAAGTTTCGTGCAGATAGACAGAATTCTGAAGACGCCAACTTCATCCTTCTATTCCTTATTTTTCCTTTCCCTTTTTGGTATTAAGAAGCTGTTCATACATAGACAAGAAGAATCGTCCCGGTAAGTTTTGTTTTTAAATCTTTAGTTGTACGTGAGAGATGCGCTAAGGTCGCTATCCACGCCGCTACACATATATACGACAATAAAAATATATCTCGGGCCAAATAATGGACGGTCAGTTGTGTTGTAACCTCTTGTTTATAGTTTTACCTTTTATAAGACTTAAAGGAAGCCTAGTGAATTTCCAAATTGGGTTCTTTTTGAAAATTCACAAATACACAAAATAAATTACTTTCTTATATTTGATCTTATGGTATTTTGATTCAATGAGAAACCTTTATTAATTGATGAAACGTAAACTTTGACATTTGTTATCATAACCCTAAAATGTATGTAGCAGAGCTAGTACGATTCAAGTAAGTTCTGATGTTTGACAAATTGAAGAATTATTATTATTGACTTTTAGGTTATGTGATGTTTTCACTTACAACTTTACAATGAATTACTTGTTTGTGGACACAAGCTGAGTTGTTTAACTCTAAGCATATCTAGTCTTGGAGAAATGATTTCACTTCTTGTAAAACAAAACACAAGCTCTAGTTTTATTTATACACTGGTTATGCTCAAACTTGGTGTCTTGAACTAATCATGTTTTCGTTCTGCATAGCCTGCTTTTTAAGACTTTGGGTTTTACTAAAACTGTCCCTGTATGGGATTAGTTGCACGCCGTAAACACCCATAGTCAAGGCTAGTTTGGATTGTTATTATAACCGTACAACAATTTTATTTTATTGTCACTAAGATGTTAAAATATTTTACATTTTTATTAATTCTATTTACATTTTCCTTTTCAAGTATAGCTGCTAGTGGAAACCTCTCACCTAAAATACATCTTTAAACTAAGTTCTAATTATGTGCAAAGAACAAATCAATAAAAAATCAACTGAAACTTGAATCATGTTGTTATAATTCATTGTTAAGTGTTTAAATAGCAATTATTAAATACTAAATAGCAAATAGCAAATATCTAATGGTTCTTGTGTGTATCAATAAGAATCCATGAACAATCATAAATCAAATAACTTTTAACTTTAACAACTGACGTAAATACTATTATAAGTGCTGATAAAAATAGCATGACACTACATAGGCACAGTATATATAACAATCAGTAGATTCACTTGCATGCTACACCATTAATTTTATTAATCCACCTTCGAATATCACGCAGAGCCGCATTCAATAAAATGTCTCGAACAAATATGTAAACAAAATCTCTTGTTATATAATAGTATAGTAAAATATGAAGTAGAATTATGTGTAGTGAACCATTTGATTGAAGTTGTTTTACTTATAGAATCTAATAAATAAAACGATAATCAATTTAGATATTTAAAACATTTATTAAACTAAGTTAGAAGAGTTGTTTCTTGTTACGTCGTTAATTACCAACTAAAGTTACATTATTCTTTCAAGACATTAACCATATTCTTGCTCTGCAATAGTCATTTCATTTTATTTAGAAATAATTACGAACAAATGCATAGCTGTATACAATTTGAATACCTCAACAAACAAATGGAGAATCTGCTACCTATTTTTTGTAACTGTGTGTGAATACTTAAAGATTGTATTACACGATCCAGGGTTTCGCTCTAGCTGGGCGTGGGTCCCAGTACGAGAAATTATGAAAAGATAAATAATTTGAGCACTGATAAAAATTTTGAAATAAGGGCGCCAGATCCTACTGAACACGATATAGCCGTTGGCCGGATCTTCCAACGGAAGCAATATTTAAGCAGTCACACTAAAGGATTATAAAATAAAAACACAGTTTGTTGACAGCGAAACCCCCGTGTTTAATTAGATTTAGAAAACAGTAAAACAACGATGAGAAAATAAAATAATAAGTATAGTTATATTAGAAAGGCTAGTGGTTAATAAGATTAAATAATTTACAAAAAAAATACAACTGAGTAAGTTACAAAAGATAAACTAGATTAATCATAATACTCACCAACAGGCAAGCCTGAATAAATAACATTTTCAGTGAATAAAAAAACAAAGCGGCTGACACTAAAAAAAATTCTCAATCGTGGTTAACCAGAAGGATCCCTACAGTATACCGATAACTCCCACGCAATTCGAAAATTGATAATAGAATCGTACCATAAATAAGTACGCTGAATCAAAATGTCAAACACCCTGTATATAACAACAATCTTACAAAATATTAACTATTAATCTACTGTTACACCAAAAGGTTGATATTATTGACCATAATACAGATAACGCACTAAGCAAAAAGCACAAAGAAAATATATGACAGGTGTCATAAAATTCAAAAGCTTATATAAAGTTTTTACTTAAATAATGAAATAAGAAAGACAAATTTATAAATCCTTTATAATTTAAATAAACTGTCCACTAACCTTTACACAACTAATACTAACTTGGGGTCCATTTCAAAAATTCGGACACTGTAATAACAAAGAAAAGTTCAAGGGCTTCTTCTCGGCAATCCAGTCGATATCTTCAAAATTTGAAGTTCATTAAAGAAATCCAAGGGCTTCCATTTAAATTAATAACCAATGGACATGTCGCATAATAGTGTGAACAAAAAAAGGTACTTCTTTACGTCATGGAGCAACCACATAAAAGGTTCCCATTTAACGTATTCTTAAATCATCGCACCCATTCTAAAAAGCCGTTGAGTATCGGCTTCGAGAGGAAATTTGAAAGACCGACACCGGGCCCACCAAAACATAATCCGGTATGGGAAGAATTTTCCTAATCCTCACAACAGACGTCTTTTCGCTAGCACCGCAAAACCTGCTCCCCCTCCTGTCACCTCGAGAAGCGTTCCAACAACCAAGCTCCCCTCGCTCGAGAATCAATCGACCGGCCCACCTAATCTCAAAACTTCCAACACGGAATTTCGAAAAATAAGAAAATCGTATGCGTATACTGGGTGTTTCAAAAGAAACAACTCACGGTGCTCAAACCGTGGAAATTTAAATGTTACAAATCTAGGTCACCGAAATCACATACGTACAAAATAGGGGAGATTAAATCAATTTACACTATAATAATAATAAAATTTATTTTCATTCATATTAAATTAAAAACACAATGACAAACGAAATGCTAAAAAGTACAATCCTAACGCACGCTTTGACTTTTTTTAACAGTTGAGAGTAACAAAAGACGCTGTAGTTCACACCTGTTGATAAGGCGTTGACCTAGATTCTTTATTGTTAAACTCTTTTAATAATAAATCAGCATAAGAAATTTTATTATGTAGGATTTCGTAATCGTTTATTTGTTCTATTACGTGTTAGTAATTCAATTTTAAGCAATTGGTAAATATATACAAAAGTGAATTCTTAAATACGGCATTGTTTTTACGAGCGTATTTATTAAAAAATAATAGTATGTAAGAAAAAATAACCTGAAATCGGAAACCTAAAAAAACTAATTGCAGTTCTTTCCGAGGTATTTTTACAGCATTTGGCGGCACAACGACTAACACTATGCATTGTTTACTGGCACTAATACTGCACGCCGGCTCTGGTAATTTCGATACGTTCTGTTGCGTGTTTGAAACAGAACTGCTGTCTGCATACTACCGACTGGCGCCAGCATGTAGTGTGGTGGATAGAAATTATTTGCGACAGTCACATTAGTGTATGTTATATATATACTGTGACATAGAACATAACTTCTTTCTTCGATTACTCAAAAAACACGACATATGATAAAATGTATCGAACTATTTTGCAAGAAATTATATAAACCTTATTTTACCTAATCACCGTCTTAATAAACATGATAAATTTTGAGAAAGACCATTTGGAAGAGGGTACATCACATTATTTTAAGGTAAGGTTAAGGCTTTTAAGGTAAGAAAGCCCATGCAAAACCTCAAAAACATAGTTTAACTTTCAGCTGTCTTTCCTTCTATAACCGTTTAAATTGAGATTTAAGTGGTGGTTTTGATAGTCGTGACATAGATTTATTAAAAAAAAAAATGAATTGACAAAAGATGCTATATCAGAAAAATATGTAGACCAAATTAACAAACTGTTAGAGTTTACAAAAAGGTAGACAAATTTTAATAAAATAATATTTAGTTGCTATGGAATTTAATAAGTTACAATAAATAGCATGTTTCAAGCTTTTTTTCTCTTTAGACTGAAACAGACTTTTTGCAGTAGTAGGGAGTTATGTAAATTTACGCATTAAAGGCCCTTGAAAAGTATGACACATCAAGAATTACGTGATGCTAATTTTACGAAACAAAGCCAAAAATGTATATCACTATAGTGAACTAACAAGCATTTAATATAAAGTGTTTATTTCAGTCGTCGTACCGTCAACACTGTAGTATTTATTATTACTCTATATTAGTATTTATTTCATTAATTAATTAATCAATATTTTCGATTTCATTTCTACTTTATTTTCTAATAAAGCAGCGGTGAGATTCTTCACGTTTTAATCAAACAAAGTAGTAAAATGTTAACAGTGAAAGTAGCTTCTGCACAGAAATGTGCTCTATTGTGTTATTTTGCGAACTAGCGTAGTAGCGTGACGAATTAACAATCGGGCAGAAGATTCAGTTGTTAGACTTATTAAACGAATACGAGATTGCTTTGCAATAAAAACCAGTGAGCTTGGAAAATGTACCGGAGTCAAAATAAAAACTTACAGTTGTGATAACCACAGTTACCTACAAACCATACAAAATGTTATTCTCAAAACGCGTACTGGTTAAAGGATACTCGGGAAAAACTAAGACAATTCCAGTAAAAGAAAGTCAAGGAAAATGCGTTTGTGCGTAGACTATCGTGGACTCAATTCAAATGCCAGTATACAAAAGTCCAACCATTCCAACGACGGACCGTGTCAAAACAACGACACATTCACGTTATTAAGTAAAACTAACTATTTGCAATATTTATAAACTCGATTTTTTTTTATATGCAATAGTTCAGCATACCTGCAGTTGTAACGTGCTCAAGTTCCCAATTTTAGAATAATGCAATTTTAAATGCATTAATGGTAAAAAAACCTTGGTACGGCCTTGCATATTTCAATACATTTTAGTTGGGTTAAGATTACAGACGATATTAAGAATTAAATGGTGTTCTCTTTAATATCAAAGGTCACCCCCCTGTGTTTTCAAACAGATGAAATTGTTTCTAGAATAAAAATGCAGTGACGTAAAAAGCAAATGACGTCTTCGTAAATATCAAAGTTCACTGCAAAGCATTCCCGCGTTACAAATTGTTTTTCGTTACAAAAATCCAGATGAGATTGAATTTACAAATATCCAGAAATATTATCACCCTTTTAACAAAAAAATCTACTGTCAGAAAATACATTTAGTTCAAATTTATAGTTCCTGTGCATGCTTATCTGCAATTTGTATGAATAAATTTTTCTGAACGCAGACAAATAAAAAACGGCTTGAGGCCACCTGCAAAATATCGAATTACACCCCAAGAAGCAGATTTTAATTGTGGTAAAGTCCCGTGACGCTTAATGGAAAGTTATAGAAACTTTGGGTGTTCGTTCTTCATTGGCTTAAGAACTGTTACCCTTATGTTTGATTGGGTATTTAATTACCCCCTTTAAAATTCAAGTTCAGTATAGGGTTGCTTCCAAAATTTTTAGTTAGTCAAGAGTCAGTCGGGCAGCGGGTCTCGTACCCCAAAGTTAGCGGGGTTTGTCCCTAACATTTTGCGTTTGGTGCTATCGTTGCGAGTAAGTGATTTTACGGTCACACATCTACAGTACAGTTAGAAAGTAACAAATTTTAATGTTATGTCATACCGAATTGCTTGTTGGGGACTTAATCTCCAGTGAAGAGAATTATTCCGAAATTTTAGTTTGGTGAATTTCCATTCACGTAACAATAGTATAGATGCCGAATATTTGCTACTAGAGTTCAGTGTTATATCCCGCGTATTTGAACGTTGTATTGACTTAAAAGAATCTGTTTAATGCTAATCAACAGTGAATTTTTATAATAACATATTAATGGAAAGTTAACAATAGGACTACGCTATTTGTTATACAAAAATTAAAACAAGCAATATTTATGTAATCTAAATACCGTTCCAGTTAAAGTAATAGAGAATTTATTATTAATGGCAATTATTGCAAAGTTCGACGAATTTCGTTAAAATGAAATAGTTCAAAATTTAAAAAGTGTTCCCGCAACGTTCCTGCTTCAGTTTGCAGTTTATGTGAAAGTTTGTGTTATGGTCAATAATGTGTTTCAGTGTAATGTTTTGAGCCTTCTGTTTGTGCCAAAAATTTAAGAGAATAAAGAAATATTATGGAGAACTATATTAGGACTATGTTCCTGTTCAAGTATGTTTAGGTATGTCTAAATTAATAGTTAGTTTGGGATCCCAAATTTTAATAATATGATGAATTTTATTACTATTGTATTTATGAAAGAGAAAGTTTATCTAACATGTTTCTTTTGAGTGCTGTCTTTCCAATTTTTCTACTTCATTCAATATACAGATTTTAAATTTAATTATCGTTTGATATAGTTAGGCTCAACGAACTACTGATGCTTTTGTCAATTAAGATTTTTATTAATGAGTAGTGTGTTTGATTAATTTAACGTCATTTTTAAATGGGAGGTTATTCCCAAACTGATGATTTCTCGCCTTCTAAGATATAAAAAAATAAAAACAAATAAATAAACATCACTCAGTTTGGTAACACCCACTACATTTTTATTTGTTCCTGACTCTATTACTTAATCAGAAGCTTTTGGGGTTGACACCCACACCTGTACTTGAATCTGCAGAATAAGAGATCTTTAGCCGGTGCAATGTAGTACAGTAAGTATAATTTTTATTGTAAAATAAGCGATTACAGTAAGTATTCAGTATTTTGAATGTTTTAGTGTGTTACAGTTGACGTCCATCGCGCGACGTATGTTTTATTTTTAGTTCAGTTAGAGTAAGAAAACGCGTAAGTTACACAGTATGGCGTCAAGCAAACAGTGCTAAGGACAATAATTAACATCCAGAGTTTTAATTATCAACATGCATGAAAATGACGAGAGCCCTAAAATAGTTATTTAGTTATAAGTCCTGGAAATGGAATCTTACAGTCGAGTAAGATGTTATTTTATTGTAGTTTTAATAAATTTTAAACATTAGTAACACTAGGTATAATTTATAATTATACATAATAAGATCAAATTAATTATGTCTTGTTTTACTTCGTTTTTATTACAGATAACGTACGTTACAATTACAAGTTATTTAATATTACTAGTGAAGTTTCTCACATTGCTATTTCAAATGTGTATTGCAGCTGGTAATAGCACTGAACAAGATCAGATTTAATTTAATAAATTATTATGCATCCATAAATTCTATGACAACTTGAGTGGTTAATCCAATCTTATTCAACAGGGAGTTCAAATCAGTAAATAAAATGTAATGTATTACGGTTCTCCCTCAGTTTTACTTTCAAGAATCCCCAAAATAAAAGTTATCCTCTGTCCATTTCATCAGTTCGAGTGTACATTATTTGAGCATATAACGATTCAGCTGTTTCGAAATTTTAAAAGTAATAAATTAGCCCCGCCAGCCACACGATATTTTTGGTAAAATCCTGTGTCAGTTTTAAATTCTGAAACAAGATAACGTAGTAATTTATACACATTCACATTAGCTCTGAATATAACATTCCCCTGCAATGCTGGTAAAATGCAAATATCAAAATTCAATCAGAAAGCTATGAATAATGTATTAATAAAGTATAAGTTTTTGATTAGTAAAATAACAACAGTCTAGAAAAACAAAAGCTGCCAATAAAAGCTTATGTAAACGATGTTAGCAGGAAATCCTGTTAGTATTATACGGCAGTGATGTCTACTAAGACTTGGTTTTACGCTGTTGAATACAGTACGATTGACAAAATATATTTAGTAGAAAATTAGGGATTGTTTTTGTTGAATTGTCTTGGCGAAACAATTGGGACATTAATAAGTCTAACTTTGACCTCGTTAGTTCAGTGCATGGCTTGGCTTTTAGACTTTATCGTACTATGTATTCTATACATGATTTTATGAGAAACAATAGGGTAAAGCAGAGATAAAATCACACACCTTCCAACTTGAACACAAGATACCCGTTAGGGCTTTTCCTCACGTAAATTATTTAATTTTCTTTAGAGAAATTACACCCACGATTAATGCTTACATATAATAATCTTTTATTGACATTACAGCTCCCAACTAGATATTTCTTTACTCACTGACAAAGTGATGAGTTGTACAGTATTAATAATAATTAGAAAATACAGGGAAATGAAAGTAAACTTAACAATACCTTTGCTTGCTAGTTGAAATATATCTAATAGAAATAGAGGGGCATCCTGAATACTAGTTAACCCTAATTTATTGCCATTTTCTAGTTCTGCGAATTATACTTTTCCAGAGCATATTGTGCTGACTCCTTCTAACTGCAATAAATGTAAATTAAGCTGCAATAAATATAAATTAAGCTGCAATCTTCTGTAGTAAAAAAACAATCTCTCAAAGTGGATGGCCTTTATTGGTTGTATTGGGCACAGTCGACGAATAATGTTAAACAATTACTGAGTGTATAAAGCTGCAGTAGCATCAAAACTACTAGTTTAATGTTCCCAAGTATACCCTCTATAAAACGCCTTTTTATAGCAACTATTACAATTTCTATCACTTATTGAAAAGTTTTTACTCTTGAGGATGTCACACCATTGCAAAAATGCAAAATAAAAAGGTTGGTTAAAATTAATTGAAATCTTATTAGTTGTCAATGGTACCAACGACTGTAAATTCAATGTAGCCATCATCAAGGATTGCATGCTTCAAAATGTAAATTTTCCATTAAAGATGAAGAGCGATGCAGTTCATGGCATGATATGATGATGACATGATGTGAAGTGGGTAGTCGAGCGGTAAAGAGCCCAACTCTTACTCAGGCGGCCCGGATTCGATCCCCGGAACCGGCGAGAGGATTTTCTCGTCGATGAAGCCTCAGTACACTTCGCCGTGCTGTCAGATGGGTACGTTAAGTAGTCGATCTCGACAATCACATAAACATCTTTTTCTGGTTGTCGTTAAAAATTTTACATACAAGTATGTATTTACTTCAGTGGTTTGGCAATGTTAAGTACAATTAACATTTATACAATACAATACAATATTATCAGACCGCCGAATTAGGTTAACATTTCTACGACACAGAAACAAAGACCTAAGAAGTTCCAAGTATAAAAGTCTGCTGGAAAAGTTCTTGCTATGAGGATCATTGCTTGGGATTGCTATAGAGTAATCATGAATGTTTTTCTGGAACAATAACTGGAAATTATTACTCGATGTTACTGACCTCTCTACGAGAAAATATTACGGAAAGAAGACGCGGAAAGTTGTCCAAAACTGTTTTGTTTTTACACGACAATGCCCTTGCACACAAATCGCATATCTCAATGGAAAAAATTCGTGATTTAGAGTTCAAATTACTCGAAATTTTTCACCGGATGCGGCTCCACTCGACTATCATTTCTTCCCTCAGCTAAAAAAAATTTGAAAGGGGGTAATTCTTTCCCAAGAGATTGTAGAAGCTGCAAAGACCTTGTTTGTAGAGCAAGATGTTTGTTAAAGGTCTAGAGGCGTTGCGGGTTCGCTGCAATAAATGTATTCAATGGAGAGGAGATTAAGTGGAATAATAAAATCTTTTGAGTTTCAAATTTTGTTTGCTTCTATAGTAGGTTACGAATTTTTTGATACTTCCTCGTAGTTCAAGGTAACTAAACATATCTGTAAATTATTTCTAAAAACAAAGAATTATGGATTCACGTTTAAACAGGTCCTAGACCTTCTTAATTTGTTTTAGTTTTGTTTAAGGGCAAAAATACAGGCTGTTTGTAGTTATCAGGGCATCATTGCTATCTCCGTTATTATTGGCCATGTTAATCAGTAGCAAAAATACTGCTAGTTTGCTAATGTAACCGACTTGACCGTAGCTTTAGTAGTTACGGAGATAACAATGGTGCGCCGACCACTGCGAACAACCAGTATAGTATAATTTACTGCAGTCTTACTTGTCATTGTTATTGCGACTTGAATATAGTCTTACAATCTCAACCATAAATTGTGATTGAATTTGGTAACCACTTAGGTACGTGGAGAATTAAAGTTTCTTTATTAAGGAGCATTAAGATTTTCATCAAAAGGACTTTCGCATCTGTAATAATAATCAATTATCTAGAGCTAGAGAGTATAATTATACTGATTACTTAATTGTAAATCTCTGTTTTCAACGAATCGATTTTTTTGGATTTCAAAATTTTAATTTTCGAAATTCTGATAGATCATTGAAAATATAGAAAACAAAAACATCAAATTTACTCTTATTAAAAATAAACGCACAAAATGGCGATCAAAATAAAAATATATGACGATTCATACCACTTTTTCTGTGTTGATTATGGACGGCTTAATGCAGTTTCCATTCTGCAGATTAACATTTAGTTTTGAAAATTGAAAAATGCATTACGTGAAAGAAATAGTGGATCTATTTGAAACCTTTAATTGTAATATTCAAAATAGTTGCTCCAAAATTATTGAAAGTCATGTTAGTTAAATGGTCTTAAGTTCATTCTGGTTTTATGTTATTTTTCTATTGGCGGTTTTCAACATTTTCTTTTTGATCCTTATTGTTTAATAAAGAAATAAAATTATTATTATTAATAATACGTGCTTGTTATTTAGAAAATGCTTTTCTTCAGCTTAAATCTAGGTGACACCCAGAAGAAATAAGTCAGTTAATTTTTTTTTGTTTTTGATCACCTTTGATTTAATACAGTTTAATTGGCATTAGCAAAATGTTTGACTGGGAATGGCAAAACTTTTGACTTCCAAATGTAGCACTGGAAATGTTTTTATTTAACATCTATATACTAACGGCTGTTACAGTCTTGGCGAGCCGTAATGTGGAGTTTTTTGAAGTACAAATTGTTAGTGTTGAAAAATACAAAAGAAAGATTAATAATTGAAGTTTCTAATTATTATTAAACCAGAAATGTAAAAGATTCATAGACAAACGTATAATTATATCAAAAGTTCAGAAACACATGAAAGTAAGACATCGGAATAATATAGGAATCAGCATTGTACTAACTAATTCTAAACCAATTTATACAAGTTAAACCTAAATTAATTATTATTCATTCGAACTAATCTAAATGCTAATGTCTAAAATAGAATGTTCTTGCACTGAACTAAATTGACCTAAACTAATGGATCTTTCACCCGAGATTTATAATACTAGCTCAAATATAAAAACTTATTATTAGTGTTATGCAGAATAGCAAAAACGAACATAATTTATATCTAATAGTTTTAAATAATTTGAATAAGTTTTTGATTCGTATAAATTTCTGTATCTTAGAAATCAAACGATAGCTTTAATTCATTAAGCATTAACTCGTTAAATCTCGAAAGTATCTTACGAAAAAAGTGTGTCCTATATAAGTTGTATAGGCGGTTGCACTTCTGGTGGGTTTTGAATTTTAAAGAACAATATATTGGTTACAAAGAAAAACAGAAAATAATAACAGTGCATCGTAAGAATAAAAGTGGCATAGCTATAGAACCCGTACGTCCTTAAAGACGTCTACCAGAGCAAACGAAGAATCACTCAATAAATCAAAAAAATTTCATAACCCATATTTCTTTTTCTAATTATTAAAAAATATATTTTAAGTTGAAATCTAATCGACAAAAATATTTTTATAAAGAATATCTTCTTTTGGTCACGTTTTAATTTGAAATTGAGAAGTAAATTACCTTTGGCTAATTTCATGCCAAATCACCTAGAGCTATTAGACGGAAAGCCAGCGACAAAAATAGTTACGTCATTTCATTAAGAAAGTTTTTGATGCCATTGTACTGTCTTAACATAGGTAAACTTTAATTGGAAGTTCTGCCACATATCAGTGGTGGAGAGAGTAGAGGGAGAGAGTGAAAGGATTAAAAAATATTAATACAAAAAATGATGTAAGTAAAGCTGATTTTTGGTGTGATGACGGTAAATAATATTGTATGTAATATATTACAATGGCAGACAGTTTGGTTAGTGGGGGGGGATGGAGACAGACAGCGAGGAAGGTTGAGAAAATATGTGGCCTATTACGTCATATCAGTTTGTACTTACTAGTAAACATATCCAATGAGAGACACCCAAAATGCGTCATATAATATATCATTTGAAAGGTAATTTTAAGTACTTTCCAACGATATATGATTCATCGGCAGACATTGCCTCTGAAAAGGTCAAAGGCCAAAGGTATAGTAAAATTTTATCAAAATTAAGTAAACAACGAAAAAAATGAATAGGAAACTAAAAATTGGCATAGATGTTGGTAAATACATACTGTTTAAGAAATTTTTATTTAAACCACCATCTTGGAAAAGATGGCGGCTCGAGCACATCTTATTCAACTTGGAACTTATCAATTTCGCAACAGTAACTATTCGCCATCATCTATACCAATTTTCAGCTTCCTATTATTTTTTTCCGTTATTTTCCATTTAAACCGGCATATTTTCTAAGATGGCGGACTGATCGCAAATTTTCGGTTAACGATTATTGTTGGCAACATTGGTTACTACCTAAAGCGTTTGTATACGAATTTTGTATACAAAAATACTGATGCAGTGTGTGTGATATATGTATCAACATTTCACGGGGTGTCTTAGAAATAAGGTAGGTACATATCAAAAACTTTAAATGAACCAGGACAGGTTCCTGAGGAATTCTCCTTGAACTAGCTTTCCAGTTTTCTGACCTGCGTGCTTACGAATACATTAACACCTATTATAAGTCAGGGACTCCCGAGACAAATTAACTGCAGAAGTAGTTAAACCTAAAATTATTTTTTGTGGCCGAAATTAAATAAGTTTGGATGTTCTTTTTAATCTGTGTAAATTGTTTAATTTTTGTTTAGATAACCGATAAGGAGAAATAATTATGCAGATTAAAAAAATCTTTTGTTCAGCATTACTCACAGAGCCTAGTTTACTTGTCTGTTACCATGTTTTTGTATTATGTGAGTAACAGGTTAGTGATTGGTATTTTATTTTTATTTCACGCCTACACTACGGGGGAACCAACAGCTAAGGTCACCTGTCCCCCATCTAACATGCAACAGTTGAGGTGACGGAATTTTCCAATTAGAAGAATCCCGTCGCCCCAAGTGGGATTCGAACCCACGACCCTTGGAACACGAATGATGCACTGACACCACTCGTCCACCGCCGGCCCAAATTGGTAATATTAAGTAAAATAATAGTATTTTGAAGTAGTTTAAATTATGTCTATTTCAGTTTCTAAGCAGAAAAAGACACTCAAGTATAAGTCTCATGCAGTCAAGTAAATTGTAATTTTAAACTATTATTTTCCAAGTTCCAATTTTTAACATATAAATAAAAAAATGTTTAATAATCGTTAATAAGCTAAATTCGATAATTTAAATTCAAATGCTTGTTTTTAATAAAAAGTTACTTCAAAATAAGAAATAAAGTTTGTTAAAGCTTTAATTCTAAGTTGAAAATATTTTTCTGAGTTTGGTTACACTTTTTAAGAATTCTTAATTAATTTGGCATTTAAACAATTTTGGCGTCCGTGTGTAATTTTATTTTTCTTGAAATTCAAATAACACGTCGCGTCAGGTTAAGCTTCTGCATTTACACTATTTACAGGCTGTAACCAGTACACTCCTAGGCCCACCAAGCCTAAAATTGGTAGTTCGGGGTGTCAAAACCATTAAAAAACCAAGTTCCGCCACAATTGAGGTTGGATTCGATCGGGCAGTGGTCCCACTTTGCAAGAGCGCATAGCTGGGGAATAGTCCTATTGCTGGACGAGGTACTTCGGTACCGGCGTGTGAGCACGTGACGTAAGTCAATCGCTCCGGTACTATGCCTACGATAGCTAGTAGAGGGTGGATAGGCAACCTCGCTCCGACCAGTGAGCTGATCTGGTAGCAATTGCTGTACTGCCGGTTATGCAACTTGCGCGCTGATTTGGCGTATCCCAATCACTTCCTTCTGGAAGGGAACGTGGGGGTAAGTTCACACAGGTACCCCACGTAAAACAATCATGACATTCAATGTAACCAGTAAACTACATTACTTCCATCAGCTTCCTTGGCTTACATAAATTACTGCAAGCTGCTCGTTGACTACATTAATCTTCGGTTGCATTAAGCATCGTTAATCGCAGGATTATTTTAATGCATTGCTAACTCCTGTTTTAGATTAATTTGAAACCAGCGCATTGGCTCATTCGCATTAATCGCATGGTTAATTTGAAAATTTAAAAATAAGATTAATTTAAACAAGATATTGATAATTCCATTTTTAACCTTCGCTAGTTCAAAGTCATGTATTTTTATGTACGTATTACATAGGTATATATTTATAACCTTAAAAATAAGATTACATTATTAAAAGAAGCATTAAAGTTCACAGAAGCCACTTATTTTTTTGTTATAATCGAAGCTTAACCTGGTTTCGTTGAATTTAGCAAATCCAACCCGATTTTCCTGCTCAGGTAACATAAAAATCCATAAAACGTGCTTTTATTGTCTTTGAAATGAATTCCGCTGCTCTTTACAGCGAGCAATCGGAATCGGAAGTTATTTATGGTCAAAATTTCAACTTTGAAACAAAAAACCCTTTTGTACCAATCGATTACAACGCGGTAAAGGCCAAGCGCGCAGTCTAGTACTTAATTTAAAACTACTCGCATTTATCATTTTGCATATTTCAAAGAATTATATCTCCTCAATTGTTACATTTGTATTTGTGTAGTGCATAAAGAAGAGAATGTTTTTCATTTTCACGAAAACCGCCTGTCTGTGAGTTTTCACGGACATCATTTGTTTGCGTGCGTAGTCCAATTTATTTATGTATATTTTGCTGTTTGTCGTTGTGTCTATCGCACCTGCTATACAAAAGGAAGATCCTTTTACATTCGTTTGGCTTTTCAAGGATTCCAAAAATATATTATTCATACCTGTGTGATACATATTGTATTGCGAATATGTCATATATACAACATTACAGAATAAACGAAAAATGTTAAAAGCAGCTGCTGGTAACAAAGCTTGAAATATAAAACTCATTTTAACTGTTGAAGAGTATACTTAAAAAAAAACTATTAGTTTATCTTTAAAATATAATCAGTATGTAGAAGGCTGGGAAATTATTTATGAAAAAAGTTATTTTGAACTCGTGTGCCAAGTGTAATTATTATTATTTTGTAAGCATGTAATTACCACTTGAAAACTTCGTAATTGCAAAAGTTTGAAATTTTCCAGAAGTGAATCTATAATAATTTTTAATTTTCTAAATTTTTATGCAGGTTGTGTACTAAGAATTATTTTATTACTTTTCACCAGCTTTAACTTATATTACTACATTGTATTTTCAACGTTCAATAGAAACGATGCATTTGTAGGTATCCATGTAACACCTTCATTAAATCAAGTACATTAATTTTCATAATTCTGTTAATCTGTTATCTGTCTAAAGTACTTCATTATGGCTTGATTTATTTTAACAGAAAATAGCTTCCTGTACGATAATATACTACCACATCTTTTTATAATAACAAATAGTTTTTGAAAAATACTCTTTTCTTTTATACTTCTACTCTGTAACATTCTTCTTGTAGCAAATCTTCCCAAAACTAGTACCAATTTGACTATTATGATAGTCTTATCGAAAGTGCTCAAACTTCTTGAAACATAAATTTAAATAATTCAAACTAACTATAAATAATACAATATAATATAATAATAATTGCTACTACCCATTACCTGACGAACCAGGCCCACGAAGCTATGAAGCTTGTACAGGTGGGAGGGGCAATTATTATTATTACGCAGGCTCAACTTGCGACTGCAGCCGACTTAACCGATGGTATTAGCACAAATTCCACATTTGTGTTACAGCTAAGAAAAACTGCAGAAAACCTTAACAAGATCTGCCGGAACCGGGAGTCGAACCGGGCCGCTTGGGTGAGAGAAGAGTACGCTAGTCCCTACACTTCCAAGACTGTTTAGTTGTATTTCACTTAATATTACCTATTCAGCAATCACAAATGTTGAGAAAATAAAATTTTTGACCTACCATTCGGTAAAAGTTTCGCTCAATTGTAATATTGATCCATTTTGGATTCTACTCAAATTCGCTTTAAATTCCACTACAATTTTACTTAAACTTGACTGAAATGCAAGTCAATCGCAGCTAAAGTTGGACTCAAATTCGACTCGCCTGGAATTAGCCATAAATTCAGCACATCATCGACTCTAATTCTGTTAACGCTCCACGCAAATTTAACTGAAATTCGATTCAAATCCGACTTGACTCAAATTGGCCTCAAACTCGACTTAAATTCAACTCAAATTCCCCTGAAATTGAACATAGATTTGCCTAAAATCCTTTCGAAAATTCGATTCAAACTCTACTTAAATTCGACTAGACTCGAATTAGGCTCAAATCCGACACAAGCTCCACTCTATTAAACAGTTAAAACTCGTCTCAAATTTTACGGAAATTTTAATCAAATTCGACTCAAATTAATTTAATATTCAACTCAAATTTTCATGAAATCCGACACAAATTTGTCGATGTAGAATTTTTCTCTACGCTCCCAGGTTTTTACTTCTTCAGTTAATCGTTTTAACGGCACTTCATCGTTTTATTCCAAAGGATAGCCTATAGTCGAAAGTCGTCGTTGTTCGATGTCAAACCCGCCGGTGCTTGTTAATGGGAACAAAGGACGTTGTTGTTGTTTGCCTCCCGAAGAAGAAGAAGAACTTCGATGAACCACCCGTCCAAATTTATCCACGGGCATCGTGAATGAATGAATTAATTTTTACTCATGTTCATGCTATATAACCATCTTCTCGCAATTCCTCAACAATACTCGTAATTTCATTTTGAACATTGGAATTTCCGGCATTCTGGGAAGCAATGAGCAATCTTAAACGTTGAACGAGCTCTGAGGGCGTATCCCAATACACATATTCGATGGGATTATCATTGACACGCTTCATACTGGAAAGTACACCTTTGCCCGTTGTTTCTCTCAATTCTTCTTCTTCTTCTAATGATTCAATGATCGGTTTAATGATCTCCGTATATTTATAGCCAACATAACGTTTCGATAGCGGTATTTTATCGACATTGGTGGCACGAAGTATAATTATGTAATTTCTAACGTCTAGCCTTGTATAGTTAGCGGGTCGTTTTAGAACTAAAAGTTCATACAACCCATGCGTTCCATCATACCTTTCGCCCTAAGTTCAGCTCAAATTTGTCTTACCTTCGACTCACACTCCACTTAAATTTGACTCAGACTAGACTCGAATTTGACTCTGAAATTCGTCTGTATTAAACAGCTAAAATTCGCCTCAAATGCTACGGAAATTTTATTTAAATTAGTTAAAGCTCAAATTTTACGTAAACTTTACTTAAATTAGTTTAATATTCGACTAAAGTTTGACTAAAATTCAAACAAGTTCCATTCTATTAAACAGTTAAGACTCGTCTAAAATTTTATGGAAATATTAATCAAATTCGACTCAAATTAATTTAACATTCAACTGAAATTTGACTCAAATTTTCATGAAATCCGACTCAAATTTTACACAAATTATCCTTAATTCGTCTTAAATTCCACTGACACTCTACTTAAACTCGACTCAGACTATACTCGAGTTTGACTCAAATTCGACTTTATTAAACAGCTAATATACGTCTCAAACTCTACGGAAATTTTACTTAAATTCGATTCAAGTTTAACTTTATTAAACATTTAAAACACAGAAATTAGGTAACTTTACTTAAATTAGTTTAATATTCGACTGAAATTTGTCTAAAATTCAAACAAGCGACACTCTATTAAGCAATTAAAGCTCGTCTCAAATTCTACGGAAATTCTAATCAAATTCGACTCAAATTAATTTAATATTCAACTGAAATTTGACTCAAATTTTCATGAAATCCGACTCAAATTTTACACAAATTAGCCTACAATTCAACTCAAGTTTGTCTTAAATTTGGCTCACACTCTACTTAAATTCGACTTAGACTAGACTCGAATTTGACTCAAATTCGACTTTGTTAAACAGCTAAAATACGTCTCAAATTCTACGGAAATTTTATTTAAATTCCACTCAAGTTTAACTCTATTAAACAGTTAAAACTCTTCTCAAATTTTACAGAAACTTTATTTAAATTAGTTTAATATTCGACTAAAGTTTGACTAAAATTCAAACAAGTTCCATTCTATTAAACAGTTAAAACTCGTCTCAAATTCTACGGAAATATTAATCAAATTCGACTCAAATTAATTTAATATACAACTGAAATTTGACTCAAATTTTCATGAAATCCGACTAAAATTTTACACAAATTAGCCTACAATTCAACTCAAGTTTGTCTTACATTCGACTCAGACTAGACTCGAATTTGATTCAAATTCGACTTTGTTAAACAGCTAAAATACATCTTATATTCTACGGAAATTTTATTTAAATTCCACTCAAGTTTAACTCTATTAAACAGTTAAAACTCGTCTTAAATTTTACGGAAACTTTACTTAAATTAGTTTAATATGCGACTGAAATTTGACTAAAATTCAAACAAGTTTCACTCTATTAAACAGTTAAGACTCGTCTAGAATTCTACGGAAATATTAATCAAATTCGACTCAAATTAATTTAATATTCAACTGAAATTTGACTCAAATTTTCATGAAATCCGACTCAAATTTTACACAAATTAGCCTACAATTCAACTCAAGTTTGTCTTAAATTCGACTCACACTCTACTTAAATTCGACTCAGAGTAGACTCGAATTTGACTCAAATTCGACTTTGTTAAACAGCTAAAATACGTCTCAAATTCTACGGAAATTCTCAAATTTTACGGAAACTTTACTTAAATTAGTTTAATATTCGACTGAAATTTGACTAAAATTCAAACAAGTTTCACTCTATTAAACAGTTAAAGCTCGTCTCAAATTCTACGGAAATATTAATCAAATTGGACTCAAATTAATTTAATATTCAACTGAAATCTGATTCAAGTTTTCATGAAATCCGACTCAAATTTTACACAAATTCGCCTACAATTCAACTCAAATTTGTCTTAAAATTCACCTCACACTCTACTTAAATTTGATTCAGACTAAACTCGAATTTGACTCAAATTCGACACAAGTTAAATTCTATTAAATAGTTGACAATTCATGTAATTTCACTCAAATTCCACCCACATTCGCCAGGAATTCAACTCAGATTAGACTACACTTTGGATTCTAAAATACTACTCATACTATACTGTGACCAAAGTGACAAGAAATGAGTCATCACAAACACGTCGACGAAATTATAAAATGCATCTACAATTACCCGAAGGTCAGGCTGTAATCTAAATGATAAAATAAACAATAAATGAGCTAGAAATACTCATTAGCAGAACAAACCCCATTTTAATTAAAAGTAAATGTGAACGAAGCAATGAAAATGTGTTGGTTCTAGCGTACGTCACTGAATTCTTAGCAACGTGAAATTTGCACTCTTATCTTATCTCACCTCGGGTCGAATTTCTTTATTCCGGTGTGATTACGAAAATTACTCATTTCATGCATTTTTGGCTGGGGTATAGTCATGCTCTACTTAAATTTGACTCACACTCGACTTGAATTTGACTCACGCATAATCAAAAGCGTAATCGTTTAAACACTGATAATTTTTTGTTGAACAATAAATATTAATTGCAGAAACATAGAGCTGAGACAGGTCCCGTAATCAACTCAGTTTCTTTCTCAATTACAACACACATAATAAGTAAATTCTTATCGAACATTACCGCAGGCAACCATTTATACTTTTTATAAAGTCAGTAAGTTCTGTAATCCAGTAAGAAAGCTCTGTAAACTTTGCAAGCCGCTTCTGATGCCACATTTCACAAGATCATATACGCGTTCATCGTAAAAGGTATCTGCCATGACGCAACGCTAGGAAGTTCCTACAAATCAATGTTTGTGAAAAGATGGTTAATGACATACATGGTAGTTGTGTCTTCCTTAAAATACATACAGCGCACATTTTATATCTCTAAACATGCATATTTCCTGCATATAAAACTTGTATGTTCAATTATTAAAATAACACGTCAAATGCATTGGCTGCTCTGATAGTAATGCAACCAACCAATCCTACTTATTTTGACAGCCGATAAAAAATTAATTATTTCTTAGGCAGAATTTAATAACTTCAATTATGCGCATTATCAGTTAAATAAATAAGTTTATTCAATAAAAATTAATACAAAAAACAAAGATTGGAAATTTTACACTAATATTGTGTTGAATATGGAGTAGGGAATTATTATTGTTAAAATACTTATTCATTTCCATTAATAAAACACTTAATTTTTATCGTTATGTAACATACATTAATTTCGCACATATGCACTCAACAATTCACATCCAATGAGCAAAACTTCAATTTGCATGTTCAGAGATAAAGAATTCTCACTCTATATCTACACCTTAACGATGATTCAGGATATCCAATAAATATGACAATGCTACAGACCATCATCTATAGCGATTTCCTAGATTGTTGGTAGGTGGCTGACAATTTGGAATTTTAACTTTATAATTTCACTGCGTTTTCACCAATCTATTGTAGTCCATATACTTTTTGTATAATTTGAAGTTCTAAAAAAGATCTTTCTTAAGTGCAGAATTTTCTATTAAACTATCTGAAATGACAGTATTTAGTTAGACGGATACTATACCGATAATATATCAAATATTATCTAGCAAAAGGTTACTTGAAATATCCTATAACGGTAATATAGTTTTGTTTCAAAGTGAGGTTTGCCCAGTCTGTAATTTTGTTAAAATCTTGTCTATCCTATATTCGAGCTATTACGCACATGAATTGGGCCAAGCAAGCCAACAAACTCTTTATTTATGTTTGATATGTTGTATTGGTTTATTTGTTGCTACTATCCTGCACAATCAACAACATAATCATTTAGTCATTGATAATTATTTGATAAATGATAAACTTTAGTTACAGGAAGCATACAGTGGTCCAATTCATGTGTGACAGGGCTCGTAAAATAGCGCAGTGTGGTATTATGTAGAATCAAACATTTTTATTCGAATTCGTTGAATTAGAAACATCATCATATGCCACAGTTCACAAGAAGTAACTTCTGTTTGCCTATCATTAAATCTAACCCATCTACACTAACTTTAAGATATTTTCAATGGATACTTATAGGATACGCTGTACCCTACGTTCGTAAATTACTATTAATACATACTAATTATCTATTTATTTAAAAAAACAAGTTTTTAATTTTAAAATACGGGCTGATATTACAAAAAAACTATCAAAGAAAATTCGTAATAAACCCGAAGAGAATATGTAAAAAAATTTCAAATTAAATCAAAAAATCATACAAAACACTGAATGATTCACATAGAATAAAAACCCATATTCTTACACACCATAAAAATGTTATCAAATATACAGAAAGTTACAAAAACTCTGTGAATAAATTTAAACACATGAAATAGACGTTTCTGAACCTTTAGACGGTTTTTAAAAATAACATTAAAAATTTGACCTAATTATTAATCTAAGCTAAGGTAAGAGTAATGTAAAGAACACACGGTCGTCCGCGACAACGTCGAGGACGTGGTCCGGATGACGACGAAATATTTACATTTACAGTAATTTATTACATAAACTTAGTCTTCGAGCTGGTGTGTATATCGTCGCATATATCGAAATGAAAGAAATAATTATTGAGTTCATAATAAATCTCTTTCTTTATTTAGAAATTATGCAGTCAATAATGTCTATCATTGTGATAAAAACGTTTTAACGAAATACGATACTTATAATTTTATTATACAAACCATCTCGAAGCCCAAGTTGTTTATGTAATATATTATAGCAAATGTAAATATTTCGTCATTATCCGAACCATGTCCTCGACGTGGTCGGGAATGTAGTCGCAGACGACCATGCGTGCCCTACATAAGAATTGAATACTGGGATGGAAGTAACATTTATCAACAATTTTAATCTAGTCACTATCAGTACTAGATTCCCGGCTGGTGATGATTAAAACATTAAGTACATCAATTGGAGATGTCGGCTTGCAGTCCCAGACAGATTCATAAAAATTATCTGACTATAATTGTTTTAGTCTTTTAGACTGAAAACTTTTGGAGTTACTTAACAAACAAAAATAAACCTAACAGTGTCACTCAAAACAGCACGAAGAACTGAAAAAAGAGGTAGTAGAGTTTACACTGATTCCAGAAGCTGCTAGGAAAGCAACCAACACCAACACAAAGTCAAATGAATAGGACAATGGACTGTCCACTAGTTTTAAAAAGAAACTTTAGACAAATCTGCAATCAAGACATCCAAAAAACAAGGCAAATTGTAATCACCCGGCAAGACAGCTGAAAGAGTTTCCGACATAACTCAAAACTGACTTCTTCAATCACTATCCGAGGACAAAGACTATACTCTGTAGAAATTCCCGACCGATCTCTGTCGGGCCAAGAAAAAACTACAAAATACAATGGCCAAAAGAAATCTGTTTGTTCACTTCAGTTTTCTAAGTAAATACTACCATTGAACAAGTAGATCAATTAATTGACGTCTTAAACAAAGCATATAGGGAAAAAGTTTTAACGCAGCGGTATTATAAGATATCTAGCGTTTTAAAAATGTTTGGCATCAAGGGCTATTTTATGAACTAAAGAATCTACCAGAGACAATATATACGATCCTTAAATCTTACTTGCAAGAAAGATTTTTCCGAGTAAACTATAAAACCAAAGTAACAGCTTTACATTCGATAACATCAGGCGTTCCACAGAATCTTGGAACCAATATTGTATCTGATCTAAAATCTTGCTTTATGAAACTTACTTATTCTTTAATATGCTATTGTCTTATTTTAACAGGCAGTCACTGTTAGTGAAAAATGATTTATTCTTAAATATCCTTAATATTCATTATTATTTGTAAGATTGGCTAATATTTTACAATTGCTTAGTTTTGTTATTATAGAACGCAGGAAATAGAATTACAATACCAAAACGAACGAAATTTAGATTGTGAAAGTATATTTTACATGCGTATATGAATTAATATTAATTGTTGATTAGTTAATATTAATCAATTGATAAGTTAATGCACTGCATATTAAAAAAGAAACAAAGAAAAAAGTATGATAAATGAACATTAATTCCAAAACCCAAATTCTAATCCCAATTTAGGTAATTTTTTTATAAATATAATATTTATAAAAAGAAGTAATTGCCTGAAATTACTGCTTAATTTTATAGTCAGTGTTTCAACTATGTATATTTATGTTAATTGAAAATAAAACTAAACGATTAAACATTACGATATTAATATTTAATTGTAAAGCATAAATAAAATCTAACATTAGCTCTAATAGCATACAATTTGCGTTGGCGCATCCAACAAATATGCCTCGATGTGTAAGATGCTTGCTTCGTAACGCGTCGTTTGCAGGATCGATCCCTGCTCGTTAGCTTATTTTATAATAATAATAAACAAATTATATTTAAAAATTACATTAAAAAATACCGGAGCAGGGAACCTGGCACACACGCCATACAAAGCAAGCACCTTACTTTGCTCTACAATTAATACTAAAATCATATGTTTAATCGTTTAGTTTTATTTTCAGCTTACATAAATATACATAGTTTAAACAAGAACCATAAAAGTAAGGAAACATTTTATGTAATTATTTTTTTTTTAAATATTACATTTACAAAAAAATGTTTATTTATAAAACATATTAAATATTTCATAATTTTATAAAAAATTACCCAAACTGGGATACGATCTTGCATTTTGTAATTACAAATCTAGAAGTGCCCCGCATTCGGCTATGGTTGTGGTACATTATGATTTGTATTTATTTCTAATTTTGTTGTAGATTATATGTTATGAAGTCATTTGTATACAAATCAGCACCGCAGAAAAAATGTTTTAAAATTGAAATGTTGAATTGAAAAAAATTGTTTATTTATAAAATATAATAAATATTAAATTATTTTATGTGGCCGCTTTTGACACCAATGAGAGTTATCTAAAAATCCAAAGAAAATTGATTTCCAATTATTCATCTCCTGATCTCATTAATTCATCTATTAAAATGAAACAAAAAGAAAAGTACGATTAATATGCTACTCCCGCGTTTTAACCTTCTCTTCAGAATTACAATTAGTTAATATTTTACGATTTTTTAAAAATTAATTTATTTTTCTTGCATATACTTTATCTATGAAAAAGAATTTTTCCTCAAATCGGAGAAATCATGTGGTAGAATGGACTTTCCTCTTTATTTTGGTTCAAGTAGGGTGTGAAAAAAATAACTAAGAAATAATAACTTATTTTAAGAAATAACTGAATAAGTCTAAACGTTTAAAGTATATAGTGATGGACTCGATCCCGTGCCAAGCTCGACTCGAAACTCGACTCGATTTCGAGCCGAGTTTCGAGTCGAGTTCGACAATTCTTTGTTCGAGTCGAGTCGAGCTTCACGTATGTCGAGCCCGAGTCGAGTCGAGTTTTTCGAGTTTCTCGAGCTTTTCGAGCCGGCTCGAGAAAATTGTACAGTTTACAGTATTTCCCCTATTTTGTACTTTAACGGATTATAACTAAGAATTTGCGCAATTACTTTTCTTGAAATGGCTTCATTACACTATAACACTTAAAACATAATGAAATTTTTAATTATTATATAATTATTTTATCCCGTTATTAAGATGTAATGTATTCATCAATAACAAACAAAATGTTAAAAAGTAAAACTCATAAAAAGTAACAAGAGTTGCTGCTTGCAATCTGATCTTATCTTTCATGTTCAAAACGTGTTGATAACGTCGCGGATTTATTAACTTATATTAAAAAAATTAGTAATTTTAGTTTGTTTTGTTTTTTTATTAAGATTAATGATGACTTTTAATTTATTAATATAATCAAACACTTCACTTTCAGTAAACTCTTAATTTTCAAAATATTGTTGCAATATAAGGATTGCATTGTTTGCTTCATTATTTGATGGTGGGATTCTGACTTCATCTTCTAATTCATCTTCAGACAATGAGTTTTTGTTAGTTGTTTTAACTTCTGAAACGATATTATTTTCGTCAAGTGTACCGCAAATAACAGCGTTATTGTCTATTTCTATGTATTCATTGAAGGAAATCTCAGAGTTTCTTGTATTCTACTTTACAAGCTCCTCATCAGAAAAACATTCTTCCAAATGATTTTCCTGAAATTCTGTGTAAAAACCCGATTTCTTAAAACAATTCTTAATTGTTTCTCGGTTTAATCTGACTCCATGACAAATGTATCAAACGCACAGCATCGAGAACATTTATTGCTTTAAGCTGTTGGTTGTTGTCCATTTGCTCTGTCATTTGCATTACAATTTGTTTACGGTAAAATTGTTTAAAATTGTGAATGATACATTGGTGTAAGTACACGGACAAGATCAAAGAAACAAACCGGATTCCAGAATCTTCTTTAACAACAAATCAATTAAACACTATCTAAAAAGGTTTGCCTGCTTATTTCGGGATTTTCTAAAAATTTGTTTAGGTAATGAAAAGGAGCCGCAATGAATCATCCCTTAATCCTTTCTTTGAAACCTGTTTACTATCACCGGCTACTTACTGAAGCATTTATTGTTTATTTAGGCACCTTAAATACATAATCACAAGAAAACTACCTAAAACTTGCTAAGAATTCACATTTTTGGTTTAAAGTGTAATAAAAAGAACCGACAAAAGTTTAAAAAGATATGTAGTAAATATCTGTAGCCAGTCTACAGATTTCTTTCAAGTTGTTAACAACGATTTGTTTTAACGTATAGACTTAGTGGTGAATCAGTGCAAACATTAATCTTTTTCTTGTTTACTGAGATTTTGATTTTTATGTTCAATATGGCAGATTTTGACAGTCACGACAGTTAGTCGCCGCAAGCGGCTCGTTTTGTGACTGAGAGGAGAAAAAAGTTTTCGCGACTGCTATATGAATTTGGA
Organism: Agrypnus murinus; assembly: GCA_929113105.1. Taxonomy (NCBI): domain Eukaryota; kingdom Metazoa; phylum Arthropoda; class Insecta; order Coleoptera; family Elateridae; genus Agrypnus; species Agrypnus murinus. Next base: position 6,464,109 of record OV816024.1, read on the forward strand.
AAATAACTATGATTCCAAAACGAGCCGGCTCGACTCTACTCGATTTCGAGCCGAGTTTCGAGTCGAGTTGAAACAATTATTTCGAGTCGAGCTTGGATATTTTTTTCGAGTCGAGTCAAGCTTTCTAGAAAAGCTCGGCTCGACTCGGCTCGAGTCCATCACTAAAAGTATAGAAAAAAAGCATTTTAGGGATCATAAATTTCTACGTACTGTAGACCATTAAGATGTAACCAGAAATAATAAAAATGGCTTTTGTTTGTTGTCCAATAAGTTGCACCCTAATTATACAAGAGTTTTAAAATTTTTGTTTTTGTAAATTCATTACAAGCACAACATAAAGGTCGTATGACTCCGTGAGATCGATCCTCCCGATCGATTTAATTTCATGAGTCGAAAAATCTTCCCGGATCGACCTCACGTCGATCTGGATGGCTTTGCTCAGTATTGCGTCACTGTACTCCAAGAAGCCGCGTTCGGTATTTCAAATCGTTTTATTGGAAGAGCTCGGTTTTTACAGTATCCATTGTTGTAAACAATTGTAACTATACAGGGTGTAAATTAATTGAAAGGTTTTGGCAGAATGGAATAGAGTAGAGCAAATTTTCCTTATAAAGTTTGTTCTTCAAATGAATAGTTTTCCAGAAAATGAATTTTAAAGTTTCATTGATTTTCAAGTCCGACCCTGTAACACTAACCTACCTTAATGCATATAAATATAATTTAAAAATGTGATACCCTTTTAGATCTACGTGCCTTTTAAAAAGTGTTATTGTATGTCACATAAAAAAGTAATATAGCGATGTCTGAATGTCTTAAACGTAAATAAAGTAGTCAGAAGTTGTTATTATTATCTTATTATTAGTAGATACTTTTTTAGAAATACGATCCGTTAGTATGAAATGGTGCGTTATTTGTGTTGATATTAACAGATGTCGCCCTCTTCTGCGAATTCTTAATATTTTGTTAGATTTGATTGATTTTGTTGAAATGACTAATTTTTTATTTCAAAATTGCAACTGTCGGAATATTTAGCTGTTACGGCTCATATATCTAACAAAAAAAACTTCTGAATGAATTAATTATTACGTCATATATGCTGTTTTAATCACCAGAAATTATCGTATTACCATTAACGAAATATTGTTGTATGTAAAATGAAATATTTTGTACTTTTTTAGTGGTTTAATTGCAGCTATGCAAACGAATAATTTAGAGGTAAGGACATAGCCTGTTTTTAATACATCGTTTTATAGTAATTTTAACTGTTAATTGATTTTATTACGCTACCCATTTACTGATTTCTAACGATGTCTTGAGATTAAATACAATTCAAATTCGTTGACGATTCTCAACCTATAAATAACACAGAAATATATCTTTTATACTTCCTGACACATTTATGTAGTTACTGCTATAACAGTTTAAATAGTAAACATCTTTTTGCTTGGAACAGACTAAATAGAATGATCAGCATAATATTTATTAATCTTCACTAGACACCAGGGCCGTCTTCAGTTTGCTAAGTTTTGCCGGTGCCCAAAAATTTTTAGTGAGAATTTATTTTGAGATAATGCGGAATTTTATGCATTTTTGCCTTCTTCCCTTATTCATATGTTGCCCATTAAGACAAAACCCTTTTTATATAAGACACCCTGTATAGCAATAGCGCATTCAGAGCAGAAAGAGTTGAAATGCCAAATGCAGCAAGAGAAGACTAGAGCGAAATAGATTTTCACCGCTAGGCAACCTAGCCAATTAAAACAAACTATCTATATTTTCGCACGTAAATTATTATTATTATTATTATATACCATAAAACTAACTAAAATGATAAAAGCATAGCTTCACGTTCACCTATCAGCCTCATGTGGCCCTGATATTTAGATGTGGTTAAAATATAATACACAGGCAATAAAAATCACAAATCAAGAAAAAAAGCAAAATTTCTTAATTGAAAGGTGGAAAATATAGTTAATCCCTTTGTTACTAATGAGTCGGAATTGTGTAATCAGTTTATATCCTTCCGGAGTAGTTCGACTAATTTCATTCTCAAGTATAGACCCAAACCAAGAAAAGTTAAGTAGTTTTCAATAGAGTTACGATACTACGCTTTTTTCGACCAGCTGACAGGCATATCAATCCCTTCCTCAAAGAACTTTTATAATGTTAGACGGATGAACATAAAAGAAGTCACAATGTGAAAAAACCGTTTTCTAAAGTTTCAGATATCCAATTTGTGGTAGTAGATTGGAATCCTACTTTATTATATAAACTTCTCTGTTTAACAAATATCTTCTTTTCGTTTAATTAGATATATGGATACTATTATTATATTCAGTAGTTGTAGGATCGTTACGAATAGATTATAAAATCCGTAATAACAAAGCTTAAATTATTTATAAATTTTTTATTTTAACCGAAATTAAATTTGTTGATTTTGCTTTTTTCTCAAACGGTCTTAAAATAGTAATCTCTAGAGACGAAGTAAACCTAAAAGCTGGTCTTTGATAATCCGCAACCATCAACTGTATTCCTTCAGAGGTTTTCTTACGTCTTATAAACTTCTCTTGGGAGAAATTGAATTTTTAAACTATTAAAAAGGTGAAATAATAGGACCACGGACCAGTGGGCATTATAAAACTAATCAATCAAACACATAATATGCACAGAAATTCCGTTTGAATAAATATTGCAAAAAAAATCTAATCAGAGCAGTAAAAAAGTAATTACCTTATTCAAATGTATCCATTAACATATAATACTGCACTGAGAAAAAGGTTTATTTCCAAATACAAAATGTATTTACTTAGGTACAATTGAGAGTTCTTTAATTAGAGCTAACAAATGTTTTTTAGTTTAATATTGCTGTTTTTAAAAGAACGAAACAAGATATTTTGCTTCAAGTTGGTACTTCATTTGAGTATAATTTATTTCAGTGTTGTAAATATTTTTTGACTTAACGCTATCAGTTTAGTTGACCAGCTCTTCATTTAAATAAAATGAATTATTATAATGGGACTGATTTAATGTGAAAGTTGCAACAAATGTTTAATAAAGTTCTCAGAACTAAATTATGAATTGCTGATATACTATCTTTATTTACTGCAAGCTTGCGTTCCGTGCAGAATATAAACTATTTATTTAAATGAATTGCAGTTAATTTAGTTTTACGATCTCTTTGTTCATCAAATGTACGTTAAGATGACGCGTCCAAAAAGATTGCATCACAACATTTCGACATTCACCAAGTTTGGAAGTTGCAGTTGTAATAAAAACCCACAAATACCTAAACTGTATGGATTAGTGAAGACCCACAAACAGAATATGCCAATAAGACCAGTTGTATCATACATCAATGCACCTAATCACATTTTATCCAAAAAACTGAACCAGATTATTAACACGATAGGTTACAAATCGAAATACTCTGTTAGAAATTCATTAGAATTAGTAGATAAGCTGCAAAACATACATCTTCCACCACATTCAAAACTTGTTAGTTTTGATATTTGCAACATGTTCTCCAGAATACCACCACAAGAATGTATTCCTTTATTAGATAGTTTCTTGATCAATAGTAATATAGAATTAGTTAAAAGGTTAGAGTTAATTCAATTATTTGACCTTTGTATAAGTCAAAATTATTTCACTTTTAATAACATAATTTATTTACAAAAGGATGGTTTACCTATGGGTAATTCTCTAAGTCCTCTATTAGCTAACATATTTATGGACAAGTTTGAAGATCGAATATTTGAATTAAACCTCTCTAAACACATTATCTTCTGGTTTCGTTATGTTGATGACATTTTAGCTTGTTTTGATAGTTCTTTTGAGGTTATCAATGAATTTTTAATTCTTATAAACAATATCCATCCTAATATAAAATTTACACTAGAAACAGAACAAAACAGGGCTATAAACTTTCTAGACTTAAATATCAAGATTAACGCAGACAATCTTTTTGAATTTGCCATATACAGAAAACCAACACAAACAGACATAACAATACCAAATGAATCTTGTCACCACAATACACATAAAATAGCAGCATACAGATCATTAGTACACAGAGCTTTAACTATTCCACTAACAAAATCAGATTTTAGCAAAGAGATATCAACCATTAAACAACTAGCACATGCAAATCATTATAATCCGAACATGATTGACACTTTAATTAAACAAAAAGATTATAGGTTAGCTATCAAAAGAATATATCCCATTGACAATCAAACAGAAGACACAAATTACATATCTATACCATATTTTGGCAAAATATCAGAAGAAATTGCACATATACTAAGAAAAACCAACAATTATAAAATAACATTTAAAACCAACACTAACACTTTTTCATTTTTATTTAATGCTAAAGACAGAACACATGATATCATGAAATCGGGCATTTACCGTTTAAATTGTTCTTTTTGTAGTTCGGTATATATTGGACAAACACTTCGAAATTTTGACATAAGATATAAAGAACACGTACGTCATTACAAAAATAAACATCCTGAAAAATCGAATTACGCCAAACACCTTTTAGAACAAAATCACACAATGACTCCTCAAAATAATATTAAATTCCTACATTTTTGTAATAACAAACGCAAATTAGACATTTTAGAAGCCTTTGAGATATACAAACACAAACTCAGGGTACCTTTAATGAATGAACAACTTGAGCTCAGTAATTCTCCGTTACTGGAAGTATTAGATGTTTAATTATGATTTTTATTATTAATTTTTATTATTATTATTATTATTTTATCTAGTTACCTATTTTGTATCTACCTTAGCGACGTGTTTGTTTATAATTATATTACCTTTGATAATGACAGCATAGCTGTCGAAACAATATTGTCAGGTATATTTTAATAAAACTGTGAAACTTTTAATAATCTTTATTTATTTCATGATTATGGAGTTCCACAAAATAAGGCTGGAAACAATAAACAACATTAAAGGTAAATCAGATGTTTTATTGTCTAAAAAGAATGGTGAAGTTTTGTGAACAAAACATGATTTCATTCAATTTTTATAAATAATTAAAAGAAGTAACAATCAATTCTATTAACAATTTGATTTAGTTGTGACATGCATACTTTAATTATGAATATTTTGCTTGCCTTGAGGTAAATAATAATTTAATTTCTTTTAAACTAGCCAACCTTGCAATAAAATTTTCATTAATGTAAACGAACAAAAAATTTGGTTGTTACAAATAATCTCGAATTATGAAGAAATAATCCGAAGAATGAAACAATTCTGAAGCATACTTACGGGAAGACGGCCTACATTTCCTACAACCTAAGATTTAGTTGATCTAAATAATTAGTTCTATGTTACAACTATTTTACTTATGTTATGGCAAATAAGCCATAGGTTGTAGGAATTATATTTAGTTCTGTGAAACAAACAATATATTTGACTTAACTTTCCGCTTTGTTTCTTTAGAAACACTTTTATTTCAGTTACATAATTCTTGACTCTACTAAATTATTGCTTAATTGTAATATCGAACTTAAGCCTTTGGTTCATATAACTGTATCTTTCTTTCGCCGTATTCAACTTTAGTATTTGTTTACCTCAAATAAATTTTAGTTACATCTAATAAACCTTTTTCTCAGTGTGTAAATTGTTGGAAATCCTCGTTTGGTTTAAAAAGAAAATTTTTACTTCCCGTGACGCTTTAGAAAAGGGAGTTTAACATGCTGCCAGTTAAACTGATCTCTAAGTGTGGTGAGTCCGTGAGAGTGGAAAATGTGAAAAATAAACCCAAAGTGACACTGATAAAATGTAAAACGGAAATTTCTACGTTACGAAAAAATGTACTTATCATGCCATCAAACAACCCAAAAATAATTATTTAACTTAACTAATCAGTTCTACACTCAATCATTCGGGCAAGCTACTGTGATTTTGAAGTTAATAAATGTTTAACAGATTACATTTGTTACTGACAATTTGTGACTTAATTTGTACATGTTTAAGTTCTTAAACGTAACACCTTAATAAATGTTTCCTTGAAGACACTTTTGTATTCATTTTAACCTAAGAATTTAACAATATCACTATTCTGTACAAACATAGTATAAACAAATTTTTGCTGCTATCATAGCATAAAACGTATTCAGAAAAAGTGGAAGTTCTGCCGGCGAGGTGTTTTTTTCGGAGTCTGGGGTTCAGTACAGACGAACGCTCCGCGAGAGTGCGCAATTCCAACAGTTATGACCATGCTGTGTGAAACTCGATTTTACTCTGAAAACGCGTTTGTGTGGGCGAGAAGAGAAGAAAAAAGTAACACTAGAAATCGATTAAAATTGAACGTGACTAGTCACTACAAATTACAATCACTTGTGCTACTAAGAAAAGACACATACCTATGCTTTTAATGTAGCATATGTCATTACACCATAAGCTTAAATTCGAAATATTTGCCTTTTTGTCAATTCGAATCGATTTTTTCATAAAATTTTGATCATAGTAAAAAGTTTGGCCTAGACTTATTGAGGTTCATAATCATTTTGTTCAGACGGTCTGGGGGGATTGAGCACTTTTGCTATTGAAGTCACACAGTGTTTTTGAGGTAAGTCCGTGGATTTTTGTATAGGCCTTTCTTGTGGGTTGTTAAATAACCCCTCAAAAGTCAACGCCTAGGTGGTGAGCTCGAAGAGATAATGAGGGATAACCACGCCCCCTAACGGGTTTTGTCGTTTTTCTCGGACACTATTAGGTTTATCGAAATGAAGGAGGAGGTTAGGTAAAATAAGGTTTATTTAATTCCATACCAAAGATGTTCGAACGTTTTCCCGTACCTCGCCTTCTTTTTGTGTTATCGAAGAAAGAAGACATGTCATACATATGGACGAGCAATTTGCAACAATAAATTTGCTCAAGAAACTTTCGGACGAAACTTTTTGTGGTCTCATATTCGTTATGAAGTAGCTAAGTAAGATTAGTTGAGAGCCGGACGCGATCGTGGTCCAATCACCTTTTACCTTAGCATCTCTTCGGCAAAATCCATCAGGCGATATTATCGTTATTCTTGGTGCCAGTTATGTGAAAGTTTTGAATTGGCAAGTTAATTCTTAAGAGAGTACACTGTACTAGGCAATTTTTTATGCAACTCAATACGTACAGTTGCAATCATTCGCTAAGGAACGATATAAATATAATAACCGCCGATTTTTCAGCTTTTTGTAAAATGTAAATGCAAGTTTAGTATATGGTATTCAAGAACATTTCATTTTTAACATTATAATTTCCCAGTTCATAAATTAGGTCGAGTTACAGCATACATTCTACAAAAAACTGAAAAACCACAAATCACTATTTTTTCATCGTTCCTTAGCGAATGATCGCAACTGTACATGATATTTCGCCTGTTGAAATTCTAATTTCCTTTATTTATAAGATCTTGGTTTTTTCTTAAATGATTTTTGCTGTAAAATTGAAATACAGGATTTAAGTTTTTACTTGCTAGGGGCACCACAAGGCAAGTTTAATTTTAAATTGCTTAAATTTCGATTTTACAGTAAAAATCACTCAGGAAACTCACTTACTTTGTTACCTTTTTTTTGTAACTGTGTGTGAATACTTAAAGATTGTATTACACGATCCACGGTTTCGCTCTAGCTGGGCGTGGGTCCCAGTACGAGAAATTATGAAAATATAAGTAATGGAGCACTGATAAAAATTTGAAATAAGGGCGCCAGATCCTACTGAACACGATATAGCCGTTGGCCGGATCTTCCAACGGAAGCAATATTTAAGCAGTCACACTAAAGGATTATTAAATAAAAACACAGTTTGTTGACAGCGAAATCCCCGCATTTAATTAGATATAATAAACAATAAAACAACGATGAGAAAATAAATAATAAGTTTGATAATATTAGAAAGGCTAGTGGTTAATGAGATTAAATAAGTTACAAAAACAATTGAGTAAATTACAAAAGATAAACTAGCTTAATCATAATAATCGCCAACAGGCAAGTCTGAATAAATAACATTTTCAGTGAATAAAAAAATAATAACAAAGTGGCTGACACTAAAAAAAATCCTTAATCGTGGTTAACCAGAGGGATCCCTACAGTATACCGATAACTGCGAAGCAATTCAAAAATTGATAATAAAATCATACCATAAAGAAGTACGCTGAATCAAAATGTCAAACACCCTGTATATAACAACAATTTTACAAAATATTAAATATTAATCTAATGTTACACCAAAAGGTTTATATTATTGACCATAATAAAGATAACGCACTAAGCGCGCAAAAAAATGACAGGTGTCATAAAATTCAAAAGCAAAATTAAAAAGTTTTACTTAATAAATGGAATAAGAAAGACAAATTTATAAATCCTTTATAAATTAAATAAACTGTCCACTAACCTTTACATAACTAATACTAACTTGGGGTCCATTTCAAAAATTCGGACACTGTAATAACAAAGAAAAGTTCAAGGGCCTCTTCTCGGCAATCCAGTCGATATCTTCAAAATTTGAAGTTCATTAATGAAATCCAAGGGCTTCCATTTAAATTAATAACCATTGGCCATGTCGCCAGAATACAAAAGAGGAAAAGTAACTTCATACTAAACCACCATTCCAAATTTAATTAAATTTACCATAATAATGAAAACAAAAAAGGTACTTCTTTACGTCATGGAGCAACCACATAAAAGGTTCCCATTTAACGTATACTTAAATTTTCGCACCCATTCTAAAAAGCTAAAAAAGAAAATCTTACAAAAAAGACAATCAGAGGAACCACCAATTGACTTACCCGTTACATAACGGCTTCGAGAGGAAATTTAAAAGACCGACACCGGGTCCACCAAAATATAATCCGGTACGGAAAGAATTTTCAAAATCCTCACAACAGACGTCTTTTCGCTAGCCTCGCAAAACCTGCTCTCTTTCTCGTCACCTCGAGAAGCGTTCAAACCACCAGGCTCCCCTCGCTCGAGAATCAATCGACCGGCCCACCTAATCTCAAAACTTCGTATGCGTATACGGGGTGTTTCAAAAGAAACAACACACGGTGCTCCAACCGTGGAAATTTAAATGTTACAACTTACTGGATACCAAGGCCTTATAAATAAAGGAAATTAAGATTTCAAAAAAAGCGAAACGCCCTGTACGTAATACGTTGGATAAAAAAATTGACTAGTACAGTATAATTCTTGTGTAAGAATTAGCTTGTCAATACGGAATTTTCATCCGATTGGCACCAAAAATAACGCTATCACCTGATGGATTTTGCCGAAGAGATGCTAAGGTAAAAGGTTATTGGACTACAATCGCGTTTGGTTCTCAACGAATTTCTCTTAGCTACTTCATGACTAGTGATGGACTCGACTCGAAAAAAAATAGTCAAGCTCGTCTTGAAACTCGACTCGAAATAATCTGTTTCAACTCGACTCGATTTCGAGCCGGCTCGTTTTGGAATCATAGTTATTTTCCGAATTCATATAGCAGTCGCGAAAACTTTTTTCTCCTCTTAGTCAGAAAACGAGCCCCTTGCGACGACTAACTGTCGTGACTGTCAAGATCTGCCATATTGAACATAAAAAGCAAAATCTCAGTAAACAAGAAAAAGATTAATGTTTGCACTGATTCACCACTAAGTCTATACGTTAAAACAAATCGTTGTTAACAACTTGAAAGAAATCTGTAGACTGGCTACAGATATTTACTACATATCTTTTTAAACTTTTGTCGGTTCTTTTTATTACACTTTAAACCAAAAATGTGAATTCTTAGCAAGTTTTAGGTAGTTTTCTTGTGATTATGTATTTAAGGTGCCTAAATAAACGATAAACGTGTCAGTAAGTAGCCGGTGATAGTAAACAGGTTTCAAAGAAAGGATTAAGGGATGATTCATTGCGGCTCCTTTTCATTACCCATCCAGTTTAAAGCCAAATGTTAAACAAATTTTTAGAAAATCCCGAAATAAGTAGGTAAACCTTTTTAGATAGTGTTTAATTGATTTGTTGTTGAAGAACATTCTGGCATCCGGTTTGTTTCTTTGATCTTGTCCGTATACTTACAGCAAGGTGTCATTCACAATTTTAAACAATTTTACCGTAAACAAATTGTAATGCAAATGATAGAGCAAATGGACAACAACCAACAGCTTAAAGCAATAAATGTTCTCGATGCTGTGCGTTTGATACGTTTGTCAGATTAAACCAGAAACAATTAAGAATTGTTTTAAGCAATCGGGTTTTTACACAGAATTTAAGGAAAATCATTTGGGAGAATGTTTTTCTGATGAGGAGCTTGCAAAGTGGAATACAATAAACTCTGAGATTTCCTTCATTGAATATATAGAAATAGACAATAACGCTGTTATTTGCGGTATACTTGACGAAAATGATATCGTTTCAGAAGTTAAAACAACTAACAAAAACTCATTGTCTGCAGATGAATTAGAAGATGAAGTCAGAATCCCACCATCAAATAATGAAGCAAACAATGCAATCCTTATATTGCAACAATATTTTGAAAATTAAGAGTCCACTGAAAATGAAGTGTTTGATTATATTATTAAATTAAAAGTCATCATTAATCTTAATAAAAAAACAAAACAAACTAAAATTACTAATTTTTTTAATATAAGTTAATAAATCCACGACGTTATCAACACGTTTTGAACATGAAAGATAAGATCAGATTGCAAGCATAAACTCTTGTTACTTCAGCTGTTAAAAATTTATAAAGTGGCGTGCATGAGTTTTACTTTTTAACATTTTGTTTGTCATTGATGAATACATTACACCCTAATAACGGAATAAAGAAATTATATAATAATTAAAAATTTCATTATGTTTTAAGTGTTATAGTGTAATGAAGTCATTTAAAGAAAAGTAATTGCGCAAATTCTTAGTTATATTCCGTTAAAGTACAAAATAGGGGAAATACTGTAAACTGTACAATTTTCTCGAACCGGCTCGAAAAGCTCGACTTTAAAAACTCGACTCGACTCGGGCTCGACATACGTGAAGCTCGACTCGACTCGAATAAAGAATTGTCGAACTCGACTCGAAACTCGGCTCGAAATCGAGTCGAGTCGAGCTTGGGTCGGGCTCGAGTCCATCACTTTTCATGACTAATATGAGACCACAAATAGTTTTATTTATTTATTTACTGGTGCAAATTGCTCATCCATGTATGACATATCTTCTTTCTTCGATAACACAAAAAAGGCAAGGTACGAAAAAATATGCGAACATTTTTGATAAGAAATTAAATAAACTTTATTTTATCTAACCTCCTTCATCTCGATAAACCCAATAGTTTCCGAGAAAAACGACAAAAACCATTAGGGGTTGTGGTTTACCCTCATTATCTCTTCGAGCTAAACACTTACAAGCGTTGACTTTTAGGGGATTATTTAACAACCCACAAGGAAGGCCTATACAAAAACCCACGGACTTACCTCAATTTTCCGCTATGTTTTCTAATTTGACTGGACTAATAATAATAATGCGGGAATCGGCAACAGGCACCCGAAATTAGTCTAGAAAAACGCTTAGGTCTGAAATGCGTTGGGCAATACATAAATCACCCCATTTGAAAAATAATAAAAAAAATTACTTACTACTTGGTACTTGAGTACCCGAATACGGTTAGTACCCCTATATGTTTTAGACCCTTGTCACCTTGATACCTAGATTATAGCCTATAGCCCTAAAGCTTAGGTGTACATCAATACTTTTTTTATTCAGAATTACACTTACTACACTACTACACCAGAAAATACAGGTTTCTTAACTAGAGGTATTTCAACCTCTAGTTTAACCTTTAAACAGCGTCGTTTTAATTTCATAACGGTAGTCAAAAACTTGTCCGAATCATTTAGTGTAGAACGTACTTGGGACCAAACCGTCAAGAACTTTTTATATTCGGATTAACACTTACTATCGATTGACATGTTTATACCCTAGTAGTTCAAGTTGATCAACAAACACACTAGGTAGAAAAGATTGACTTGTCTCTCTATCTTGATAAAATTTCATTGTTTAACTAATGATGTGCTATGATTACTCAATTTTCTACACAAATATAAATTTGAAGACATTTCAAGACATATTTGAGCTAAAACAAACGAGGTGCATGATTGTGAAGATATATGCAAATATTTATTACCTTACCGGCAGGTTTAATTTATAAAATATTTCTTACAAGTCAACGATTTGGGGGTGTCGTTATAATTTTGTTATTTATAAGGATTAAAAGACTTGTGGGCTGAAATATTTCATTAAGTTGTTGCTAAGCAGTTCCTTGAGCACAACTGAGAAATAAATGTAAATGTTGGGATTGTTTTTTTATAAAAGATGTATTGATGTATGTATAGATGTGATGAGAGTGAAACAAGTTCTGGAATATTTTGTAAAAGAAATTTTTGTAAAATTTGTAAATATTTCCCACCGGTCACATTTTCTTTAAAAGATAATGGTCTTATTATAGTACCTATTTCTGACAATGCCAGCCCACACGTTTATTTTTGATTGTATCGAGTATGCCCTTCCTTCATCCAATCCGGTATCATACCGGTACCGGTTATTTTGAGTAGTTACGTCACCGTGTAGGTAAAAAGTAGACTTGTTACATAACAATGTTTTGAACAAAATTTAGTTCTGCATGACACATACCTTGTAACCACTCACAAAATTCAAGACATCTGTCGAAATCGTCTTCGGAAAGCTCCTGAAGGACTTGCATTTTATATGGATAGAATTTATTTCTATGTAATATTTTTAAGGCTGTTATTTTCCAATGTGAACTACATATCGGAATTTCCATACTGCTATTTGCTGACTCGCCAAGTGTTGATTATCTTGAACAATTAATAAACCTTTACCTGTTTGTATTGATTAACTTGAGGACGACCACTTCTAGGGATATCTCTTAAGAGACCTCTCAAGTTGACGAGGTTTCTGGTTAATCTTGCATACAGTTGATTGACATCGACTGAAGATTGGGATATTTTTGATTAAACAACTCACAAACTTCTTGTGCTCTTACTCTATCGCCGTATCTTACCATCAAATACCATCATTAACACCTCTATTTTCTGTGTCCCAGTGAGAGAGAGATCATCATTGAAAGATTTAATAGTAACATTAGTTATTTTGTTTCCGCGTTGAAAGCTCCAAAGGCAACTCGAAAAATGTAATAAACTTTCCAGTGCTTATTATTAGTTTTCGTCTTATCGATTCAAAATATTAAGTGCTTTTGTTTTCTAATGTAGATAGATTGATTTTTCAGGCAACTATAGAATCGAGAAATGTAGAAATATTGGGTTACTTAATAAAATAATCTAAACTCATCATCATCATCATCAGGAAATCAATTTTAGAAAGGGTTTTAAAGATTTCTATCGTATTCCAAGACTTTAAATTATTTGTCACAGTTCAAGTGACAATAACTCAAAAGCAATTGGTTTTAAAGTATAGAGTAGGTATAATACATAAAAAATATTTCAAATTTTACAAGGAATTTGAAACTGCCAAATTGGTAGTTAACATAAGAAATTAAAGTTGATGTTAACTAACAGACGGGTCCCAGCGATTCCTTTAAAGGTATTAAACGTTTTTAAACTATTCAATATATTCCTTACTTTTCGACATCACTGTATGTAAATATCTGTTAAACGTTAAATTATTATTATCTGGAAGCGATGGCTTGGCTAATTAATTGGAAATTCAGAATAGTATATAGAAGTGCGGTTAATTAGTTTTGGCGGAATAATTTGTAAGGTTTTTGAATAGAATCGATAATTAATAGTCATTATTTATCCAACAAAGTGAAAATCAATGTTTAGAAAGTAATAAATATTGTTTCAGAAAATTTATAAGTTGTCTTTTAAAGTTAGAAATAAATTGAGATTATTATTTTAGAATATAGTTAAAACTGTAATAAATTTTAAGCAAAATACTGTTTGATAGCGCTAAAACGTTGAAAAAATAGTATAAGCATTGTATGGGTAGAATACACCAAAATAGCATTATGTACTGTATTATAAAGATATTGATAGATTGTAAGTTGTCTTTTTTTGTGACGACATAAAATACTAATTAATCGACTTATAATTAGTATTTTATAGTCATATACATACGACTCACCTAGTTAAATGTATTGTTTTCATTGTGAAGCTGTTATTTACACAGCCTGGAAGGTACATTTAACGTCGCAGCTGATTATTACGAATAATTAGTCCCTGTTTTAAAACCATAAAATTATAACCTTAAATCGCAACAACTCTAAGTTACTCATGGTAATGTGTCGATATAATAGTGGGATCGGATCTGAAAAATAACAATAATACCTGTGGTACAAAAATTACATCGATATTAAACTATAGATAAATTAAAACACTGCAATAACTTTTTGCTCAATACTATAAATATAACAGAAACAGTTGTTAAAGGCGTTACATAAATTGTTAGGCAAGCAGCTAACGCTAATTAACATTTGTTTCACTGTAACTAAATGCATGTTCAACTTGCATGGCTTCAAGATCAAGATGTTAGATACCGTATCTAATTAAGTTCACATTTTATTGGAACATTAATATAAAAAAACCTGGAAGCCACATAGCCATAAAAAAAGAGCTGATAAGAGAAATTAATTACATAAAAATTAGTATAGTTATAAAAACAATGAAAAACAAACAACATGATTTTATAAATCCTTCTTAAAGTTAAATTATTTCATAAATTAATTAGCAAAATTCCTGTTGTTCATCTCTCCAGAAAAACAAAACCATTGTGGGTGGTTTTTCAAAGATGTATAGTTCATTTCATATTTTAAGGTTTAAATTGTGGTTATGAAGATGAATTTTAGATAGCATTAGGCTATAACAAAAGCCGTTTCTGAGAAGAGTTCTTATGTCTTATTTAAAATTCATTAGAACACGTATACGAAAAAATACATTTCTGACAAATAAAATATTTAAAGAACTTTTTTACAAAACGTTGGATTTAGGTAATCAAACATGATTAATGATGTAGTACATACGCTCTACCCACTTTAGTGAAGCTTGCTAACTAAACTCAAAATATCGCGACATACTTTTTCACTACTCTTCTAAAATAACAAACTGAAAATAATTATACTACATTTTATTCATTAAGTTATATTAAAAAGTGAGCAAGTCTGCAGTCCCTTACGCTTAAATAAACCATAAATAAAATAATATACTCAGATGAAAATTTCTTGAAGAAAAAATACTACTGGGACTAGGTTATACTCTTATAAAATATTAATCTCCGCCTTTGAGATATTTTAAGGATTTAACGTAGATAAGACACAAGTCTGGACTAACTTAATTAGGTTTGTTTGAAGTTGCTCGTTTTTGTACAAAATGGAAACGCGAAACCTCACCTACATTTTACACAATGTATCTTCTTGTAACATCTTTTTTCATCAAAGGTACGTTGTCGTTAGAAAACCTATGAAAATCATAATTTAGAACTTTTTTGGCCTCGCGGAAAAAAATTCTAAACCAGAAAATAAACGAATGGTGTTAGCTCTAAATAAGGAAGAATCAGTAAATTTATTTTTGGTGAAAAAAAATATCGCCGCATTCCACACGTTTGTTTCTGTGGGAATAAATCTCAATTCACATAAACTCTTCGTATTTCTCTCTGGAGATATTTGTGGATTTAATACTGATTAGAAAAGTAACCTTTACATTTAATTGCTATTTCTTTTGAGGGATTTTCGATTTTATCAGTAGAAAACTAAACTCATGCTGGTAATAAGAAAATTAGAGATAAATTTGATGCGTTTATTATTTATAAAATAATCTAAAATCTTAAGCATAAACATAACCGTATTTAGGCAGAATCGGATTTCTTGTAATTTTATTTGTACAGTTGCAGCAAGAAAAATTATCTACGGCCTATTGGACATTTAAGAACATTCTAATCAAATCAACTCATTCTAGTCATTTAATATCATTCTAGTTATTTAAAGTTATTCTAGCCATTTACAGCCATTCTAGTCAATTAAGTTCATTCTAGTCATGTAGTCATTTTAAGTCATTCTAGTTACTTAAATCCGTTCTAAGCATCTAAAGACATTCTAATCATTTAAAGACATTCTAATCAAATTAAGTCATTCTAGTCATTTAATACCATTCCAACCATTTCAAGTCAGTCTAGTCATTTAAAATCATTCTAGTTATTAAAGGTCATTTTAGACATTTCATCCTCGGACTACGGAAATAATTTCGGCTAAGAGCACGTCGGAAATAGGTCTTTTGTGACCCTGCTAGAATTATGCTGTTTTTATATCATTTTTGAATAACATTTTACATCAAAAGCTCTTCCCTTTATAATCATGCAAATAAATCATAAGGTTGCATAATAAAAATTCTGAGAAAAATTGATCTGAACATTTAATGTTATTGATATTATGGTATCAATATATCAGATCGATTTTTCTCAGAAATTTTGTTATGCAAACTTATATTTATTTGCATGATCATAAAGAGAAGAAAAATCACTATCGGATTCCACTATTAAAAATCTATATTGTCATTTAAATTTTTTTGTGATGACGTCATAACTTAGAAACAAATGAAAGTCGGAAGGTGAATCAAACATATTAATGTGTATTTTTAAAAAACAAAATCGACGTGTTTCAGCGTTTTTAAAAAAACCGGTTGAGTTCAGTAGGTATACCAGCGCTTGAGTCGCCCCCTACTCCTTTTTTTGGCCACGCCTGCTGCGCTCTGATTGGCTATCCCCACTCCTGTAGCTCCTCCCCTTGCTTCTGATTGGTCGACGTCCACTTGGATAACACGCCTGCTGTTCTCTGATTGGACGAGCGCCATTTTGGATGACACGCCTGCTGTTCTCTGATTGGACGAGAGCCATTTTGGAACTTCGGGGCGCCATTTTACTACACCCTATGAATCCATGACAGGAATCTGTATTACCGACAACCAGCGTATCGTCAATAGAGGGCGTCATGAAGGAATACCGACAAATTGTGTACTGCTAGAGGGCGTCATGAAGAAATCTGTATTACTCGTATGTAGAGGCAGCCATTTTATATCACAGCATGTGGCGCGCTAAATTTGAATCTGTACTGAATCTGTCAATTTTGCAGCTGTCATTTATACGTCTGTCAATTTTAAATTTGTCATTTTTGCATCTGTCATTTTAAAGCTGTCATTTTAAATCTGTCAATTATGCATCTGTCATTTATGCATATGTCATTTTTGCATCTGTCATTTTAAAGCTGTCATTTTAAATCTGTCATTTTGCATCTGTCATTTTTGCATCTGTCATTTTTGCATCTGTCATTTTGAATCTGTCATTTTAAATATGTCATTCTTAAAGCAGCCATCTTGGATTTCCCCAGATTTGAATTTTTCTCCTTCTCGCTACGACCTACAAGTTCTGCTACCTTTCTCTCTCACGCACCCTGTACTCTTTCCACCTTTTCTAGAAGAAATAATAAAGCCAGATAGGAATTAAAATTATGTTTATTATTATTAATATATTGTTATGACTACATTTAATTTATAATAAAATGTTGATAGATAGATTGCTGGTGATGATAGCTTGAGGACTTCAGGACTGACCTCTGTTTTCTGTTTGCGGTTCCAGGGGCTGTAACAGCAACAACAATAGAACATTAAAAAAGGGGTTTATTGTAAACTTGATGTTTCCCCATCATACCTTATCTGTTTCCACAAACATGCAGTCATCATAGCATCCTGCTTTTCCCAAGTATACTAGGCCCAGAGAAATCGTTTTAGTTGCAATCTGCTCATTAACTTCATTAACCCTTTCATCTGTTAACCTGTCGCTGATCCGGTTGGGTAGAAACGTGACGTGAGCGTCTGTCTCAACAATCACACTTTGACGTTTATCACGGAAGAGGACTCTTTTGAACTGTAGTATTTCGACGACCTCTTTAACTGTATAATCGCACAATTTCTTGATATGTTTCCGGCTGCTGGTGTAGGGTTTGTTCAATTGTTGTAACAACAACACCGAGTCCATTTTTCTACGCAAAACACAGATTTTAAATAGTAGCAAAATTTTAACACGCACAAAAATAATAATAATAATTAGTTTTAACATACCTGTTTAGTTGAAGCAAACAATAATAATTATTATCACTATCACCGTAACGTAGCCGACAAGAACAAAACTAAAACTAAAAACGGAAGGGCTCGGCGCTTTTATAACTTTCTAATCTGCAGGAATGAACATGCATGCAGATGCAGCTGTTCGTAAGATAAAAATCTAAATTTACTACACCCCGAGCAGAAGGGTTCAACTTCGTTAACGGTCAAAAGGGGCCGACGGTACACCTGCGTTGTCAATTAACACTTATCTAAGAGACAAATCTAACCGACTATGTATTGCTGAGCCGTGAAAATCATGCAAGGACTTGCTCGAGGTTACCAAAATATGAGAATGCGTATAAACGACAGAAGCCATATCTTATTGTGTTATATATATTGAAACTAAAAAACGAATTGTTTGCTTATAACAGATTTAATTATAATTCATGCATCAGAGTTTGTAAATGTGATAGAAAAAACAAAGGTGCAAATGTGGGCCATTCTGACCAGTTCATAATATTAAAAATAACATCCATTTATTAGAATAAAAAATGTATTACATTTAGGGATGCATACGTGATTAGTAATTTAAATTAGATATAAAGGCCTGCTATAGAATCAACTTAATTATTATTTTGTTTGTTAAAATGCGTCCTGTGTAAAGCTTTATAGCTCGCGGTCAGGTTAACCCTTTTGTTTTATGACTTTCTTGATACATTATGTGATCGTCCCTTCTGCCGCAAGAAAGAATTTTTTTGAAGACCTAGAGATATTACGTACAAAAATGTTATATGTACAAAGTACTTATGACTAAATCTGTAAATTAAAATCTTTCGAAATGCAAGTATCTCTAAAAGAAATGTAAAAAAAGGTTACACAATATTGCGTAATTATATATAATCTTGATTGTACGAGTTCTAACAAGATACAAGGGGTTGACCGTCGTAAAAACTCTTTTATAATCATTTTGAAAGCAAAGATGAACAGGGTATATATGTATAATATACATTTATAATATGTATAATAGGTATATACATTGTAGTGGTAGAGATAACGACATTCTTACGTGTAATTAATAATAATATTTTATATTACTTAAAGTATTAATAGCTAACTGTTGTATCGGTCAGAAGGATAATAAATGCAATGAATTATCATAAAACGAGTCCTTAAAGTACCGTCACTTCTTCAAACAGAGAGAGATCATATAAAACAATCTTCCAAAAATAAAAAGCGAAACCTTAATTAAGATTTATTATTGCATATTTTATTCCCGAAGAAAAAATAACGGGATAGTTTTACCTGTGTTAAACGGTATCAAGGGGGTAGAGATAACGACATTCCTTTCCTATACTGAGTGTGAATAGGCAATTTCCAGGTAAAAACTCCTTTCTGTAAACTTTATTTCTAAATGCTAAAACTGAATGCGAGAATTTAATTAAATATCTCTTGCTACAAGTTTTCATTTTAACAATTTGATTTTTGAATTTGCGAAATGTTTTATGTTTTTATAACAAAGGGTCGATGAACTATTCAAATGTTAATACTTGCCAATTGTCAACTAATTTGTTACATATTTTTCACGTTATAAACGTGTATTATTAATTTATAAAATTTATGTCATATTAGCTTCTGGCATATGTTATTACATTAGAACAAAGCCAGTAATATGACAACCTTTACTGTATCAAGCCTTACTTCGTGAAGCTCCATTATCATGAAATAAAATATAAATACGTAGAATAATTACCAAAAGCTTCACAGGATTTATTGCAATTTATATATCTGCCAATAATAATTGTTTCTACATAGTTAAACCGTCATTACCAAATATAAATATTAGAAAGATAAACAATCACTTGTTTATCCTTTAGGCCCCTGAACACTATAACCGTTACGTCTACTGTTCTAGGATTGGTTCGGACAGCTTTGTTATTTTATAAGTGAAAATAAAAATCGATAAATGTTTTACTGTTTTTATTATTTTTTCGTAGTATAGCAGATAGAAAACCCAAGTATTCCAAACAACAAATAAGACTTTTTAAGAATTTAATATCACATCGAATTTTCTGTATACAGATTGAATAAGTTCCTTTCCTTCCTAACGAGACAATGGCAATTCTAATTGATATATACTATATATGGATTAAAAAAAGGAAAAGCTGTGGAATATTTTAATAATTTTATTTGAAAACAAATATTAGCCTATTGTATTAATTATAAACACTACCTTCTTTTGTCTTCAGCAGGTCTTATTTAGTTTGAAGATAAAAGAAAAGACGTGAAATATTTTAATAATTTATTATTATTAAAGAGACGTTTATCTCTTACAAAAGTAACAAAGCATCATCAATATATCGCAACATGTCATTATTCGTCAATATAATCTTTTCAAACTTCTTTAAAGACGGTTTGTAAACTTGGCAAAAATAAATATAAAAATGCTTGTTTTAAATGTGCTTTGAGTTATTATTTTTACATGTAGATTTTACTGTAATCTCACATCTCTGTAAATTATAAATTTATATTACATTTTTATTTACAAACTTTGCCTAGGTCGATTCATGCTCCTAATTTAAAAGCTAAATTATTATTACTTATTTTAAATTTTTAATACTTTACTTTTAAAATTCTTTTTTTTAATCTAAGAATATGTACTACTACAGGTAGTTGGTCAGACCCTTTCCCCCATCTGTACATAAATTTAAACATCTGCGCTGTCAATTAACACTTATCTAGGGTCAATCTAAACGACTATGTATGTCTGTACCATCAAATGCGGCGTAGTAAAGGGGAAAAAAGCGCGCAACGACACGCATAACATTTCAAATGGTTTATGACCCTTAGCGAGTATTCGATAGATATCATCGGGGGGCGCGCGGTTCCTTTATTGAACAAGTTGAATCCTGTTTATTTTATAGTCTTGCGTAATAATACGCAATACAGCTCGAGCCCTATAAAAGCAACCTCGAAGTTCAAAAACGTCACTTATGCGTGATTGCTCGATGCATTTATGCATTTTTACGTTAATTATTACTCATTACGTTTTGTGTTTGGAGTGCTCTGTATGTGTGTATGTTTGTGAATCGTATTTGTTATTAACAATTGCTGCCGTTTGCTGTTTGAAATCTACAATGTTAATCGACCAAAAGGTAGGATTTTGAGTATTAACTATGTACTACCCTTTTTGTGTTTTAATAATAATTGTACACTTTTCAAGCAAGATTAACTTTTTCTAAATTATAAATACGCTAATGCTAGAATTGGGGTTTATCTGTTATTTAAGCGTACAAGTGTGTATTTTTACGAATAATGCTGCTAACAATTTATTAACTTTGTTTTTTTTTCACATCATTGTTCTATTTTACGCTTTAATAATAATATAAAGTTTCAAGAAATTCGATATATCAGGGCTCTAATAATAATAATAATAAAGGGGGAACCTATATAGTCACACACACGTTTAGATTTCAACACTTAAGACAATCATTAATTTTGTAAACATTTTGTAAAAACAGTTTTCAAATTTGCTTTAACCCGTATTGTACAAAATTGTGTACAGTTATTTCCTTGTTTATTTAAAAATTAACAACATATGTTAAATTTATCAGCTAACTCCCTTAGCTTTATTCCTTTTTTTTTCTTTTCGGTTTTCGGCATTCAATATATATCAAAAACAACGTCGAATATAAGGAAACAGTAGTTACGTGTGTGTCTGTACGTACACTTGTTTAATTATTATTATTATCAACAAAAGAAAATATGGAGTTCTATGAAATATTAGACGAGACTTCTTCGTCCGTTAAGAAGTTTAATACACGTTAACGTCGAGTTGTTTTCAAGGTTAAACAAACTCCTGAAGGCGAAGACCACCTTTTGTTTTTCAAGACAGCTATCGATAAAATCATATCGCATGTACTTGATGCTGCAAACCCTACCGATAGAGTGGGTGCCTTGTTCGAATTTGACAGCTTCAAACAGAAATTACCCGGTTTTATGAGTTTTAGACCGGCTGCTGAGGTGACCTTTGATAACGTCTGGTCAATATTGGAAAGTATCTTCCAATCAGATCCCGATGCGATCAGCAACGATACATTTCGCATTGTGTTAACAATTGTAGAAATGCCAACGGGGTGTGGTCGTCAGCGCATTTACAACAGCTTCGAAGAGGAAAGTAAACAGAGACGTGGAATAATAGCCATCAACAATAAAGACAGCCTCTGTTGACCTCTGAGAGCTCTGGCTGTAGCGATGGCCCACGTAGATAAAGACCCTGACTATACAAAGATTAGGCTTCGAGAGGGTGTCCAAAAGAAAAAAGCCTACGCGTTAATGAAGAGTGCTGGTATTACAGCGATTCCAGCAGAGGGAGCCGGTGTCAACGAGCTGAAGTCGTTCCAGGAGTATTTGACAGATTATAAAATAACCGTGTACAGATATGGTACAAAAGGATGTGATGTGATCTTCGAAGGAGCCGATGAAACAGAGAAGAAGAAGAAGATTAATCTTTTACATCACGACAACCACTACAGTGTCATCACCTCGTTGACCGCGGCCTTTGTCTGCAACTATTTTTGCGAAAGCTGTCATGCCCCGTACGACCATAAGGGAGAGCACAGGTGCGAAAAGTCTTGCGTGGGCTGTGGCAACTCCCCGCCCTGTGAAAAAGAGGCTCTAATCATTAAATGCGAAGATTGCCGACGAGACTTTAAAAGTCGTCAATGTTATGAAAATCACAAGAGAAAGATGTGTCGGGAGGTCAAGAAATGCGAAAAATGTTTCAAGACCGTTAACACGAAGAACAGGAAAGAATCTCACGTGTGCGGGGAGATTTATTGCAAATCATGTCAATCCCACAAACCCGAGGGTCATTTTTGTTACATAAAACAGGCAGGGAAAAGGGCTGCCAAACAAGATACTCTGTTTGTGTTTTTTGTTCTAGAAACTAGACAAGAGAAAGAAATTTCCGAGGAAGTTAACCTACACGAGCCGAATTTATGTGTGTTTCAACAGACCTGCCCAGACGCCAGTGCCCAGTGGCGTTCAGGAGCAAGTGTAAAAGACAAATGTATTGAAGGATTTCTAACGAATCTGCTGGACGCCCGTAAGAAGTTTAGAAATGTTGTAGCTATAGCGCATAATGGGTAGGCGTATGATCACCAATTTATTCTCAATCATTTGATGATAAAGACCTCACTGAAGCCTGAGTTAATAATGCGGGGCAGTAAGGTCTTAATGTTAGAAGTCGGTGAGATTTATAGACTCTCTAAATTTTTCCCCAATGCCTCTAGTTGCTCTTCCGAAAGCGTTCGATCTACCGGCTACCAAAGGGTATTTTCCGCATCTCTTTAACACCGAGGCCAACGCCAACTATGTAGGTCCTCTGCCCGATATTACATACTACGGTCCAGACACCATGAAATCAGCGGCAAGAAAGGCATTTATTAAATGGTATAAAGACAACAAAGACAGCGAGTTCGATATGCAGAGAGACCTGCTTGAATATTGTAGAACCGACGTAGATATTCTAAAGAGAGCTTGCATTCACTTTAGAAATTTATTTTTAGAGGAATGCGATGTAGATCCCTTTACAGAGACCATCACCATTGCTGCAGCATGCAACCTTATGTTTCGGCGTAAATTCCTGAGACCCGAAACCATTCGAATACCTAAGGGCGGTTACTGTCGAACCGATAACCAATCGAAAATAGCTCTCCAATGGTTGATAAGGGAGGAAGAGCAGAGAGGTGTTGTGATTCAGCACGCCGGAAGACAGAAGGAAGGTGTTGTAGCCGGATTAAAAGTTGACGGTCTATACGAAAAACAGGTGTTCCAATTTCATGGCTGCTACTTCCACGGCTGTCCTAGCTGCTTTATAACTAGGCGTCAAGAACCGCTTCATGACGACCCGACCGATACCAGCGTATAGTAATAAGAAGTACGGACAGTTGCTACCGGCGTCTTTGATGTTCATGTACCCAATTTCAATGGCCTTCAAAGGCTTTGGCGTGTAGGTTCAGCTAGCAGTAAAAGATGTCGCTGTAACTTTTTTCTCGCTACTTTTTTCTATCAATTTAGTTTTCAGCAAATTTAAATTTTCAGCACGTAGAAATGTTTTTTTCGCGATTTATAATTTTTAAATAATTAAATTAATTAAATACTTTTTTATAATTTGTCATTATTTAAAGCTAAAAGTAAAATTTTGCTCTGCTTTTACGAATGATTTTTAATATTTTGCCTCCTTTTACAGCGACATCTTTTACTGCTAGCTGAACCTACACGCCAAAGCGTTTGAAGGCTATTGAAATTGGGTACATTAAAAACGAATAACTGTCCGTACTTCTTATTACTATACGCTGCCGATACCATGACCTTACGTTACGAGAGGACCCGGACATGTACGAAGAGACTCGCTTGGATACGAGGTTATAGAGCAGTGGGAATGTGCGTTCCGGAAGCAGTTAACACCTGAAAGCAAGCTGCAGTTAGACAATCACCCCATGCTGATTAATACACCGATGAAACCGCGTGATGCTTTTTACGGCGGTAGAACGGGAGCGGTTAAACTGAAATACAAAGTGAAACCTGGGGAAAAAATCAGATACGTTGATGTGTGTTCGCTGTATCCCTGGGCATGTAAATACGAAGTTTCCCATTGGTCACCCTGAGATATACACAGGTCAGGAGTATAACACGTTGGTCAACGAAAAAGGGTTAGATAATATCGACGGCGTTATTAAATGTACCGTGTTACCCCCTCAACAGCTGTTTCACCCCGTTCTACCGCTGAGACTACATAATAAATTACTATTCCCTCTCTGTTACTCCTGCGTTAAAGAATTAAACCAGGGAGAGTGCTCTCATTCGGAGACAGAAAGAGCCATAAGCGGTACCTGGGTTATTCACGAGGTTGTAAAAGCCGTGCAAAAGGGCTACAAGGTGTTAGAGATGCAGGTGATATGGCGGTATCAAGTTACACGATATGATAAGATATCGTCGTCGAAGAACGCCGGATTGTTTACGGGGTTCATCGACAAATTCTTAAAAATTAAACAGGAAGCCAGCGGCTGGCCTAGCGACTGTGCTTCGGATTTGGAAAAAACACAGTACATACAAGAGTACATGGCGAACGAAGGAGTCTCCTTGGACGAGGTCAAAATTATAAAGAATCCCGGGCTTAGATCGCTGGCCAAGTTGATGCTAAATTCATTTTGGGGTATGTCATACAATGACTTTTCGTATAGTCACTAACTAACTATTTCTTTGTTACAGGAAAATTTGGTCAGCGAGAAAATCAATCAAAGACCTCTATTATTCGAGAACCTAAAGAATTCTTCGATTTACTTACGAACCCTAGCATCGAAGTTAACCATCTTCAGGAAATTAACGATGAAGTTATAGCTGTAAACTGGCAGCACAAGGAAGGAGCAATCACCGTTAATGTGGTGATTGCATCTTATGTTACGAGGGAAACTAGATAAATTATCTACCTAAGCATGAAACAAAAGACGCATGATTTTTTAAACAATTTTATTTTTCAATATAATCTCCCCCAACTTCAACGCACTTTCGCCATTTGTCTTGCAATGAATTCATACCATTAAAAAAAATGATTCTTCCTGATTGCCAAAATAGTCATTGATGGTTCGTTTCAAATGGTCATCACTTTCAAAATGGCTGCCTCTCAAATGTTTTTTTTTTTCGGAATAAGTAGAAGTCCGAGGGTGCCAGATCTGGGTTGTAAGGTGGGTGGTCTACCTCGACAAAGTTACATTCGTTCAGAATTGGACGAACTTTGGCAGCTTTATGAACCGTCGCATTGTCATGAAGAAGGAGCACATTTTTATGCCTCAAGTGGGGACGTTTTTTGGTAATTTCCGAATGTAACTTTTTGAGCGTATTACCGTAAACCTCTGCATTTATTGTAGTGCCCTTAGGCATATATTCGATCAGAAGAACTCCATGCAAATCCCAGAAAATTGTTGCCATAAGTTTTCCGGCTGAGGGCTGTGTGCGAGCTTTCTTTGGGGGTGGAGAACCCTTATGAATCCATTGCATAGATTCCAGCTTTGTCTCAGGGTCCCAGTGATGTACCCAGGTCTCGTCTCCAGTCACTATCCTCATTAGGAATTCAGCATCAGCTTCCAAAAGATCTTAAATTGTTTTGACAAATTTGCTGTCTTCGCGTCTTTTGCTCTGGAGTCAACAACCTAGGAACCCACCTCGCTGAGACTTTATTCATGCCTAACTTTTTGTGCAATATGGTCAAAACGCTAGGTTCTGATATTCCCAGAGCAGTAGCAATGGTGGAGACCTTCATGCGGCGATCCTCAAGAACCATAGCTTCCACTTTGTCACACATTTCACTGTTGGTTGCCTCAAGTGGCCTTCCACTTCTATGGTCATCCTCTATGGATTCACGTCCCCAACGAAACTGTTTTGACCAAAACTTAATCATAAAATATGATGGGGCATCATCTCCATATACGGCAATCATACGTTCTCTTATAAATTTTGGACCATTGCCTTCTTTTGTGAGAAACTTAATCACACTCCTATGCTCCAATTTCAAAACACTCATTTTTTGTCAACTAATCGCGCACAAAACAAAAAGTAACAGGTCAATTTCACTGAAACTTCAGATACAATTATAAAAGACTTGCCACTATTTGACATTAAACGCTGAAGATTGTCAGTTGTTTCAGTCATGGCTAGGTAGATAATTATTCTAGTTCCCCTCGTACTACCCAGGCCCGCCTTAAACTTTACTCGTACCTAGAACAGCTGAAAGAAAGGGTTTTGTACTATGATACAGGTAAATGATTATTATTATTTTTCATCTTTTGTGTGTGTGTGTGCGCGCGTGTAATCTGATGTTACTTTTGCTGTTGTTGTTACAGCTTCTGTTATATATCTCAAGACCAGGGCAAAAAGATCTACCTACTGATCGCTTCTTGGGGGATCTAACTCACGAGCTGGAGGAATACGGCCCTGGTTCATATATTATAAAATTCGTCTCTGGCGGGCCTAAAAATTACGCTTATAAAGTGTATTCTCCGACCACTGGACTTCTACACACGGTCGTAAAGGTGAAAGGGGTCACCCTGAACCATAACAACAGTCAGTACATCAACTTCGACACCATGTTGACGCTGGTCGATGATATGGACAGAACGGTCGTGTTAGAGTCACGTAACATACGCCGAACCGAACATCATCAGGTGGTAACGAGGACCGAGACGAAGACGTACAGAATAAACTTTTTAAAACGTCGTCGTGTTGACGATTACGGTTCGATACCCTATGGCTATAAAACGCCTCGAATTTAAAATTATTATTTGTATATTTTTTAGTATAGTGTACGTGCATATAACAGTAATAGTAGTAGTAGTATGAGTGTACTTTTAGGATTTGTAAAGATTTATATATGTATTATATCATTTAAGTAGAATACTTGTATAGCATTATGTTTCAGCTGTAGTAGTAGTAGTAGTGGTAGTAGTAGTAATGCAATAAGTACATTGTCTGAAGATCTATGTTTAAAGATTACCATTATTATTAATGTATATATAATTGTAAAGTTCAATCGTAGTAGTAGTAGTAGTAGTAGTAGTAGTAGTAGTAGTAGTAGTAGTAGTCGTTGTTATAAACACATAATACGGGTATGAAAAAAATAAAGATTATTAAAAGTTTCACAGTTTTATTAAAATACAACCTGACAATATTGTCAGGTTGTATTTTAATACAACTGTGAGACTTTTAATAATCTTTATTTATTTCATGATTATGGAGTTCCACAAAATAAGGCTGGAAACAATAAACAACATAATACGGGGATGTTAATCGAAAAAGATCGACCTTCAGCATGGTGTAGTTACTATTATTACAATAAGTGATGCTGGCTAGGTTTATACTTTGTGTGTATTGTAACCGAAATTAATCATTTATCAAAAGATGAGGGCTTAACCCTAAAATTGTTCAATCATCTTTTGTCAGTATAGTGTAGTTATAATAATAATAAGAAGTGAATCTGACAAGGGTTATACTTTATGTACCGTAATTGTAATTATTTATCAAAAGATGGTAAAACTTGGGAGTGATTGAATGTAAATCACAGCCATCACGAGGATACTCGGGGAACATACTCATGAAATAGATCTCTTACCTGATAAACGCAATTTTGTTCTTTTCAATTGTGTCTGTTAAGTAGTAGTAGTAGAGGATGAAGACATTGTTGAAAAGAATATTTGGCATAACAAATCGTACAAGGCATTCCATTGCTCCGGCTAAACAACATTTTGACAATGAAAGAAAGGTCAAGTTTCAAACGTGTTATGAGTATGTCTTCATGGTTATCCGAAAACAGATTTTAACCTAATAATTGTTTAGTTATTTAATTATTGTTTTGTTGTTCAATAATTTCTGAGAAAGATGAATAAAAAATTAATGTTCTATATGTGTATTATTACTATTCTCCCCTCTGTACCATAGCATGAAAGTGATAGCTATAACTAGTTAGTATGAGAGAGAGAAGCAAGAATGAGGTAATTACCTACACACACACACCTGGCGATAATGATGATGACGTGTCATTAAACAAGATGAGACTTGTCTGTCAATGTCGACAACTTGTTTACCGTATGCGTGTTACTGAGCATGCGTTGGATCTAGGTAAGTATAAGTGACTATATAAAGTCGACAGTTGCGTGTACTAGTAGCAGACAGCACGTGTACAGCAGCAGCAGCAATTATGATGATGGCGAGTAGGTATAAGCAGTCCTAATTATTGTTATGATAACGAGACCTGTGAGAGCGAATTATTTCCCCTGGAAATAGGTAAGTTGTTGTTTATAAAACTTCACGTTTGTGTTTGTATGCTAATTTGTGTCTATTTTGCTGCTGCTTGTTTAGATGAAGGCCTGGATGTTGCAGATCATGCATCATCATCAACAGCAAGTACCGACAAGTACAACGGTCAAGCGTCGAACAATGAAGAACTAGGTAAGGTGTTTAAAACTTTTGTATGTTTATGCTTATATTAATCGATTATTGTATTATTATTGTTTTGTAGCATCAGCAAACTTTACCATCGTAGATATACCAGTAGCAGCAGTAGCTAAAGGTGAAGTACGTGTTCAACTGCCTGGGGCTGTCCAGTATCCGTTATATGTTACGAGACCTCCGGGTGAAGAAGAAGAACAAAACTACGACCATATACACAACATCCAAGTAGGACTTATTCCACCAGTCGACGACGACGACGCCTTGGGGTCTAAAGAATTTGCCGTGGTAGTGAAACTCGAATGCGTGAATAACGTATACCAGCATGGTGAAATAGTGTTGTCGGAAAGTGATTGGTTCGAGCTGTATGATATACGAGTCGAGGCAATGTTTAGAAATTTCTTTTATGGTTGCTGCTGCCGCAAGAACGACAGTGTACTACATCGTGATAAACATTTGAAAGTCCATCTATGTGAGAATTTATACATCGAAATTATTCACAACGAGTTTTTCGGCAACAGAGTGGCGATTCATCAGAATAATAAACAACGGACTATAACCTTAAAAAATTACGAGTTTCAGTCTATATTGCATTTAGCACCGCTGATCAATCATCAGGCTCGAACGTTACATCACCTGGACTTTTCGCGTTTCTACCACGCAAACATAGAGAACGTAGAACGCAGAAGGTCAACTGAGACGCCCTGAAGATGTCTATAAAACGCTTCCGGCTACAGACTCCATCTTATTCACGACCGAACTGTTATGCGGGTACTACTCAGCTACCAGTTTAATAGACAACGCAGCAACAACTGGTGGATTGAACTCGTTCATTTTATTAGAAATAATAAAACATTATCCGCAAAAGTTTATCGATGCCGTACGTACACGACTGCAATCATATCAGCAGCAGCAGTAGCCGAAAGCGTCAACGACGACAACGTTTGCACCGTCGTATTAAGAACACCATGGCGGAAATAAACTATCTTAGAAATAGGTTACAAAAATATTTGAACAATTTGCAAGTGTTACGTGATGATCTCAACTCATACTGTGTAATAAATAATTTGTCAAATAATATGTTACAATTGTCCATTAAATGTATAGCAAAATAAATAATATGCACACTGGCTTGCAAAAAATTCGCATACACCTATTTTTGATTGTATTAAGTCGGTCTTAATTTTTAAATTGTCAGTGTCAATCAGTTAAAATTATTTTGTTTTATTTTCCTAATGACAGATTTATCCGTCAAAAAGGTAATGTCAAAAGTCAGAAAGGTCACGTTTACATAGCAAAAACTACATAAAAACTCGGTTACTTGATTTTTAAAGTGTATGCGATTTTTTTGCAAGCCAGTGTATATTTAAACATTGATGTTTCATTTACTAGCATAACTAAGGGTGAAGGAGGGTGAAGAGACTAGCATGACTAAGGGTGAAGGGTGAAGAGACTAGCATGACTAAGGCAAGAAAAATCCAAGATGGCTCCTTCAAAATGACAAATTCAAAATGACAGATGCAAAAATAACATTAAAAATTGACAGACGTATAAATGACAGCTGCAAAACTGACAGATTCAAAATGACAGATGCACAATTGACAGATTTAAAATGACAGCTTTAAAATGACAGATGCAAAAATGACATATGCATAAATGACAGATGCATAATTGACAGATTAAAAATGACAGCTTTAAAATGACAGATGCAAAAATGACATATGCATAAATGACAGCTTTAAAATGACAGATGCAAAAAATGACATATGCATAAATGACAGATGCATAATTGACAGATTTAAAATGACAGCTTTAAAATGACAGATGCAAAAATGACAAATTTAAAATTGACAGATTCAGTACAGATTCAAATTTAGCGCGCCACATGCTGTGATATAAAATGGCTGCCTCTACATACGGGTAATACAGATTTCTTCATGACGCCCTCTAGCAGTACACAGTTTGTCGGTATTCCTTCATGACGCCCTCTATTGACGATACGCTGGTTGTCGGTAATATAGATTCCCGTCATGGATTCATAGGGTGTGGTAAAATGGCGCCCCGAAGTTCCAAAATGGCGCTCGTCCAATCAGAGAACAGCAGGCGTGTCATCCAAAATGGCGCTCGTCCAATCAGAGAACAGCAGGGGTGTCATCCAAGATGGCGTCGACCAATTAGAAGCAAGGGGAGGAGCTACAGGAATGGGGATAGCCAATCAGAGCGCAGCAGGCGTGGCCAGAAAAAAAAGAGTAGGGGGCGACTCAAGCGCTGGTATACCTACTGAGTTCGCTTTTTTTTTAATATTCCATACTTTAATCCCACACTGTATATTCATAATATTAATATGTTCCTACAACTATTTGCAATTATTGGAAAACAAACTATAAAAGGTGAAACATTCGACATCCAGAAGTAACCTGTTCATGTCTCCATCAAAAAAGTTTAAAACAACTATCAGGCTTATTACTACATTTGTTCCTGCATTCGAGAAACAGGGCATCAAGTCGCCCGAGCGGGTTTTTCAGGGTATACCAAGAGATTTTTTCACGAAACTTATTCTAAACCACCTCCATAACAACTTTGAGGAATACACAAACGCCTAAAGCGGTATTTTGAAAAACAGCAGAATTATTTAAAAAAATGAAAGTGCGGTCACTTTAGACCCGGTTTCGGTAGTCCGAGGACATTCTAATCATTGAAGGACATTCTAATCAAATCAAGTCATTCTAGTCATTTAAAGTTATTCTAATCAAATAAACTCATTTTAGCCATTTAAAGTCATTCTAGTTATTTGAAGTCATTTTAGTCATTCTAGTTATTTAAAGCCATTCTTGTCATTTAAAGTCATTCTAGTTATACTAGTCATTCTAATAATTCTAGTCAGTCTAGTTATTCTAGTCATTCTAGTCAATTAAAGTCATTCTAGTCATGTAAAGTCATTTTAGCCATTTAAAGTCGTTCTAGTTATTTAAAGTAAATCTAATCGAATAAAGTCATTCTAGTCATTTAGTATCAATTTAGTCATTGAAAGTCATTCCAGTATTCGAGTCATTTAAAGTCATTCTAATCAAATAAAGTCAATATAGACATTTAGTATCATTCTAGTCATTTAAAGTCATTCTAGTATTCTAGTCATTCTAGCCCACATTAACCATTCTAGTCATGTAAAATCATTTTAGTTATTTAAAGTCATGCTAGTAATGTAAAATAATTCTAACTGTTCTAACCATTTTAATCAATCTGGTCATCCTAGCCATTTTTGTCATTCTTGTTATTTTGTTTGTTGGTCGTGCTAGCCATTCTTGAAAAGACGCTCACTCGACTACATTATTAATTAATTAATTATAATCTGTAATATATTGTTTTAACATACATATCTTAAAATGTTTGGGTAGGTTCTTCTAAATATTTTAAGTAAATTACTAATTAATTTAATGAGACTACGTTAGAAGACCATTTTTCGGGGAAGACTCGCGTATTTTATTAAATTTTTTATTCGATCTATTGATTAAAATAATATTTCCGGATAAGCGAAATTTGTAAAAGCCCTCAAATCACTAGAAAAAATTAAATTTAAAAATTCTCTCAATTTAAACAGAATTTGATCTAGAACATACTTCCCTTAGACTAAACCATTTAATATAAAAAAGTAGGTACCGCCACGAGTGAGAAAGGCAAGATTAACGATCTACTCACCATTAGATGGCAATGATGAAAGCCAATGCGTATAGCCCCTTTAGTAACCATATAGTACCGACAATCTTTGAGCTTCCGACTAGGACAAAATTGGTTGCCAACATTGAAAAACAGTAGATAAGATTTTTGAAATTCGGAACGTCATTTTAGACTTCGCACGGGTCCTTATGGTTTTGTAAATATAATAACCGACTTTGATAGCGTTCAAAATAAAAATTTGTAGCGGCAAAAAACTAGGCCCCACGTTGGGCGCCAATTTGTAGCTACAAAAATCTGGCCCACGTTGGACCGTCAATTTGTAACGTCATAAACTGTAAGCGAAATAATGCCCCGCGATTGGGCGTCAATTTGTAACACTCAAAATCCACAAACTAAATAATAATTATAAAATTATCATACTTACGTTAGCAAAGAAGCTCAAGATTACCACGGCTTGAGATTTAGCTCTATCTTACAGATTTTTGTATTCAGGTCGCAGGTGTTGGTTCTGCAGTTGCCTTATTTTATGAAAAGGAGTAGATAAAGGTTTAGAACTCAAATAAAAACTCTAAAAGGGCGCCATCTGATTATGAAGCTTAATAATGATGTTTAATTAAGCCAGAATAGATATTAAATTCATTAATCAGAAAATGAATTAAATATATTAGGTTTTGAATAAAGATTTGGATATATTTAGAAAATTTTAAAATAAAAATTGAACAAAATATTCATAATTATATGGTTCCGTTTAGATCCTTGATATAAACTAAAAACATATTTATTGGATGGTAAGAAAGTAAAAAATAGTTAAACACATATATAGAAATAGTCAAAAACTTATAAAAACATAAACAATATAATTTTGTTAAACTTAAGATTAGTCATTCAGTAAATGATTATCAATTACTTCAGAATTATTAAACACAAAGCGATTCAAAAAGGTAATTTAAAATTTATTCAGAATGAAAGAAGTATTTAAATTTTAATGAGTATAAATTATCCAAAAACTCAATAAGATCCAGAGAGTATCCAGATTTATTG
This sequence comes from Agrypnus murinus, assembly GCA_929113105.1. NCBI lineage: Eukaryota > Metazoa > Arthropoda > Insecta > Coleoptera > Elateridae > Agrypnus > Agrypnus murinus. Next base: position 6,497,935 of record OV816024.1, read on the forward strand.
AACATAAGGTATTCCAAAATTATTTAAAATCAAGAAATTATTTAGGTAAGAAATCCTTTGAAAAATTTAACAAACAAATATCTATAATTTATTACTGAAGTAAGTCTATTTAAATATTACAGAAGTTAATGAATTTAAATTTCACTAACGACGAACTAAAATTAAATACTACTAGAGAGCTCTCTCCTTATAGAAAATAATAAAATTCACTTGTTCAAATAATCCATCAACAAAAAATACAATGATAAATAGTTCTTAAAGTACAGTACCTTAAATCTTATCCGATTAAACCTTTGTTTATTTGCCTTGCAAAGCAAGCCACGCTGGTCAGCTAGAAGTTGGAAAAGCCTCTCATAGAAAAACCGTAGCTGATTCCAGATGATTTTAAATTGTTTGAAAGTAGCGAGTCCAAAGAAATGCTTTTTGTTTCGAAAATAGTCAATCACCCATATGATTTCACCAACAATCTTTGTTAAACACAGTTTAAACAATACTGTTTCTGTTATTATTTATTGTTTATAATTTATTCACGAAGGATAATGGTAATGTCCTTTAAAAACTTAAACAGATTTAACCCAAGTAACACTTGCCACTCTTTAAAATTCCTCCCGTAATAAAATAGTTATTTGTCTTTGTCTGCAGATAAAACGGGAATTTATAGTTTAAACTATTGACCAATTTACGTAATTTTTAATAACAAAACTACACTATTTTTAAAGCGCGAACAGAAAGACGTAATTGTTTTTAATGGTTCATCACAATAAAACAAACCATAAATGATTATTAACGATACTGTATTAGTAAATCTTCTCAAACAAGATTTATTAAAAACTAAACAACTTCAAAAAAATTCACTTCACAGCAAATATCAACTAATCTGTACGGGAACTGTATTTAGAAATTGCATTAATTCTAAATAATTAACGCTAAATTGTAATTCGATAGAGTTGACCCCAGAGTCAACTGACTCTTTTCAAAGCTGGATCGAAAGTGAAGAAGTCTTTTTTTAAAATTTTGGACCCCTATTTTAGCGCGAAGTAACTATATTTTTTATACAATAAGGAGGTTTCTACTAACATTCACGCATAATTCTCGACCTAACGAACAGAAGTAGGGATCGGAAAATAACGCGGGAACCGCCACGTCACATGTGCCGGCTAGACTTGCTGATAGTGCAATTTTCGAGACAAATACGCAAAAAGCCAAGCTGAATTTCGAACACGTGTAGATGTCACCTTTTGAACAAAGAAGAAATTGATCTTTCACAAATACATTCCCGGAGTACAAACGAAAACATTTTCATAGAACGAGATGACTTGGGTACATTTTATATTTAATCAAGGTCTTTTAGTTTTTTCAGCAACGCAACCATTACTACGAGGGGACAAAGTTCTAAAAATATTATTTATTACCTCCACATCCATTAAATTTGTAGAAGTTTGAAAACAATCTTTTGAGATATTTGTCATAAGTGTGATTATACGACAAAATTTTAGCTAAGAATAAAATACAGTTTTACAGGACCGAACTTTAAGTTTTTTCAATAAGTATACATGCAAAATTCACGTACTTAAGGCCGATAGAAAATATACCGTTACAAACTTTAGTTTACTTTTAGGTTTTTAAAAGCATTCAAAGACAATTCGTTAATATGTCCAATACATTACATTTTTGACATTTTTATAAAGCTGTTAAAAAATAATGTTTCACATGTTCAGATTAGCCATGATCATATTAAAAAAGTTTAATAAAAAATTTTACAGCTTAATTTAAATTTGGAAGTTTGTGGGATTGTACAGTAAAATTGTTCAAAACATTGTAAATTTTTTCTTCGCGTAAGAGTTTATTTCGTAATTAAAAAAACGAACAAATAAATTGCAACAAAAAATATATATAAATAGTAGTTGTTCAATGAGTAAAAGAAATATAAGCTTACCTTATTTTAGTTTCATTTATCTAAAGATGGGAATAAAATTATAAAATGGCCGCCAAAATTTATTGTATTTTGACGTTTATGACAATAACCCCCCCCCCGGGTTGTTGGTAAATTTACAGTAACAGGGAAATGTTACATCAGTTTTATTATCGAAGTTAATTGCACAACAGCATAACGTACATTTTTCTACTCATGACATTGAAATCACTCATTTTGCAATTGATAATGATGGCTGAAATCGCATTTCAACCACTAGAGGTTGAAATTTTTGGACTACCGGGATTTCGAATTTCAAACTGTTCGACATTCAATTGCTGACAAGAGAAATGTCACTTTATGTATAATTTTTGTATAAGTGCATTAATTTACTAAAAATTCGGAGAAAAAATAGTATATGCAACGCGTGGCTGATAAGATTTCAACGTCTCGAGTTACTTTTAAAAAAAACCACTCTCAACGGTGAAATCTTATTTCAACCACTTGTCCCATAATATACTATATTAATTTAATATACCCGTTAATGGTATAGACGATGTTTAAACATTAATAAAGCATCTTCCAAACTGACATAAGGTGACGGGTAATGCTGGACCTTAACGTGGTCTTACACTAGCACCGACAGTTTCAGTACTTCATGTAATTACATTACATGAAAGTACTATTAAGGGTTTGTTTAACACACTAAATATTAAATTAAGTAAATTAAAGTCTGACAGCAAGAATTGTGCGTGAATGAATGGAAGGTTTAATTTTAAGATTTTCATTTTCTATTTTATTTTAAAGAAGCCTAAGAAAGTCTAAGAATAATATTGGTAAACGTTTAGATTTTCACAATCAAGTAATAAACTTAATGAACCCTATTTATGAAAAAAGTTTTTTCAAATAATAACATGGCAGCATAAACATATATAAAAATAATATACAGAAATTAAAAATATATATCTATATTAAGGGTATAAGTAAATAATATTTATTGCTGATATTCTATGAAATTATTTTGTGCTAAAACGTTGAAAATGTAAAGTTGTTTAATTTTTAATGTTTGTTCTAAATTCGTGGGACCACTTACAAACACCATGAGTTTGTACAGTTGCTATGGTAACGAGTAACAGTTCCTAAATGATCTACTTTTATACAAAATAAATTGATATAATAGTCATATTCGTGAGATTGGAGAAAAATATGTTTTCTACTTATATATGTATATGAAAGAAGGCTATTTCTCACTGTGTACAATTGCGGCCGAAAAATTTTCAACAGTAATTTATCAAGTTAGCACATCTTTCTGATATTCGCATCGAATGAATCTGGCTTATATGCCATTTATGACATTTCAGATGAATAACAGTCTGTTATGAAAATTGATAAGTTGAATGACGCAGTCGCAACAGACAGTTTAAGATTTTTCGGCCGCAACTCTGCATGAAGATTTCAGTTTCATCTCTAGAAGTGAAAGTTGGGTGTTGCTATGGAAACGATTAAACAATTAATGCTTTGCACACGGTAATTGGCGTTCAGTTCGGCATGATTATAAAAATAAATAAACATTTGTATTTTCTAACTTAATAAAAATTGTATTTATAAATTAAGATTCGATATTTTTTGGTTCGTGAGACTCTCCGTTATACGTCTCGTGAGCAAACTTTCACCTCACAAAACAGAACAAATGTTTCATCTCTAGTAGTAAAATATACTATTACAAAACAAGGATAATTTTCAATAGAAAATAAAATAATGATATAATTATCAATATTTAAAATATAAATGAAAAAATTGAGATTATTTGAGCTGCACCCTAACGACGTAATTTTAGTACAGCCAAAACACAACCGTATGTTTTAGTCTACAGAGTTGCAAAACTGTCCATGAGAAGTTAACACTGTTCAAATTATACACAACTTTAACAATTTATGTACCAAGAAGTAATAACGAAATTATTTTTATTCATGAATTCTTTAGTAATAGTTAGTACCTAATCGTCATGTTATAGGTTTTATTAAGATTAAAAAATTATGAAATATACATATTTATATTATGTGTATAAGTGTAAGTGTAGTATATCTATCACTGACATTTTCTGAAGAGTAATTCGTACGAACACTTGGAGTTGTTTTTTATTCGTTTCACATCAACTGATGACAATCACAATGCAGTGGAGCTCAACACTATTAATGGTAAATTGGTCTGATAGGTTGACGTCGCATATTCCGCCAATATATTGTCATGATGATTATTAGTTAATAGTAGTTCACCGAGTTTAACAATACCTACGAAAATGAATATGAACACCTAAATAATGCAAAATTACTTGTCGTATCTGTGATCTATGCTAAAAACGCTTAGCTATTAGCAAAAAGCTATTAAAAAACCTGAGAAAAATAAGAGGTTTTGTTCTTTTCTCATATAGATGAGTACTTTATTTATTTTAATCCTGATTTTATCACACATCAACATCTTCCTTCTAAAATGTGATACGTGAAAGCACCATGTTTAGAATATAAAATGAAAAAGCCCTTTTTTATTTTTTATTGATCACTGCTATACAAAGGCGTCATTTTTCATACGCGTCTACTTACAAAAGTATTTTACTTTAGTATCTTTTGTTTACAAAAGAAAGCAAAAGCTTTATTGTTGAATTTCGGACTTTTTCTGAACATGGCTTCCTTTTTGTCGAAAAAGTTCATTTTTCAGCATCGGTAGTACGTTTTGTAATTAAAATGATCGATATGCTTTTCGTGTAGATTTTTGGAAAATAAACACGTTACAGTTTTAAAACAATAACAAATCTGCATGCAAACATTTACTATGTACCTTCCATATTATTCATGGCATGCTTATTATAGAGACATCAACGTGAATTTGTGCGTTCCTTCAAACTATTCATAACTTTTAGAATTTGGTTTAGTTTCAAACTTGATTTTGTAACAATACATGACATGCATAATATAGATTCCTCTTAAAAGCATATGCCAACCTCAAGGTATATATATCATCAGGTTGTCAAAATCCTTATTTCGCACGACTGTTTCTTTCCGGCTACTAATTTAAAATGCATTACATAGCATTCAGAAGGCAATGCTAGATTTTTCTGCAGTCTCATGTAAACAAACTTAACTGTCAACCGCAACATGTAACCTTACACTAAATGCGCATCGGATTTTGAAATTAATTTATTCCCAACAAAAGTGAAAAACCATTTAAAAGGATTAAGGGTTTCCTACCTGATAACACTTCTTGATTAAATTTCTTCACAGCTGAGATGTCCGTAATCCTATGGATTTAGGCCTCCAAAAAGATTAGGTGTTCATGGATTGCTAACAACAGGTCGACTGCGACCGCCTGGTTTATTTGTAGACAGCGTCGCGACAACGGGCGTCTCTTACAGCAGCGCCTCCAAAGGCGTACAAGCGAACTTTCACCTAATTCAATCAATATTGTGTGATAATATACATGTAAAATTCGGTTATAACGTTTTATTTTATTTATATAACTAGAAATGTGTGTAACTGTATCAGAATTATCTCAATACTATGCAAGTGCTATGTTATTATTTTGCAATAATTATTTTCAGGAAATTTTATACTGAATGTAGCATTTCAGCTGCTGAAATGAAGTCAACAGTAGATATAGCTTGTATTAATATGTTTATTAAAGAGATTGTAATATCACAAACTACAACTGAGTTTTAATTAGATGTAATTTATTTCATCCTTAAGTTGGCACAAGGGAAACTGCGAAAATATTAAGACGAGGAAGAATGCTACCACATTAAGGGAGTAATATTGGGCTCTTCAGTGAAATTGTGCACTGTAATTAATGAGACACATACGGGAATGAAATTAGTTAAAATTTAAATAAATGCTGTTAAACAAAGCTTATTTTGTATGCAAGGAACATTAAGTGCGTGTAATTAGGTGTTAACTCCCTGTTGTTTAAACTTTAATTTTACAAAACAAATTTTTAATTGTGAAAAATATTATACTGTATATTTAATAAAACAATTTTACTTACACAAAGAAATTTGTTATTTAACCAAAAATATTAACTACCAGGAAATTTTGGTGTATTTCCGTCACAGTGACATACCGAAACTGACATAATTTGGAGGTTATCAATGCAAACTTTTTTTTGTATTTTTGTAGCAACATGCAACAATCAAAAGAAAATCATTCATCTACAGCGCCATCAAAATATTTATCACGTGCACTATTTAGGTATCCATTCGTTGTGGATTCTGTTTTATTGATCAAACAACATTAATCACCTACAGCTGATTCATGAATATTTAAATGAGCATGAATGGTTTATTTCTATCAAAAATACTGAAAACATTGAAACCAGCAAACATAAAACATTCATTTTTAGTGGTAATGAAAAATATTGATGATTTTTAGTATTGACGAAATATACACACATAATGGAGGAAACACATTTTTTATGTGACGGTCCTACTGTAAATAATTGATAAAAAATGTGCAACTTAGATGTGGTGTGATACCACTTATGAACATAAAAAGAATTAAAGAAAGCTGCTCCGGTTCGTTCAGAAGGAAGTGTTGTACATGAGTCGCCAACTTGGCTATGCCTAATCCGAACTTATAAAGAAGTCAAAAGGAAGTAAAGCAAATACTAGCCTATTGTAATGGCACGTTTGTTAGTTGACAAAATTAAACTGTCTTGTGACTTTTTGAATAAACCTCGTATCCTAATATTTCCAATTTATTTGTTGGTATGTTACAATATTTACATGAAAACCCAAACCCAAAGCAAAGCTCTACCAACTCTGCATACAATTTCATATGTTTAAGAACATACTGGGCGTTGTATTGGGAAACTCGCCATTTAGGGAACACAATGTAATATTCTAGATCTGGAATATTACCTTTCCAGTCGATTCCCGAAATTTATTTAATATTCTTGTAGAAGAGCAAAAGATTTTACGAATCATAACTATTTTTTCATTAAATTCTGAGAAAAACTAATCCCCACTTAAAATGAAAAATTTGACGATAGAATACTTGTCAATAATCGACAATTATTTTGTCTACTACAATTTCAAACAAGTTCAGATTTAGAATTACCTGAAAAGGTAATATTTCAACACTCACAAATTACCATGATATTCCCTATGGTGCATTGTTTCATGCAACATCAGGTTTAATTGAGAGTGGGTTAAGATGGCCGCCAGTGCAAACGGTTCTGTCAATGACTCCGTGTGTAAACGATGTAAAACAAAGGTTATAAAAGGAGTTAAATGTAAATTATGTTGTAACATTTATCATCCAAGTTGTGCCAAGTTGTATAATGTTGCATTCCTGGATAATAACACAATTAATTGTTGTTCTGTTGTTTCGGAAAGTGACACCGAGTTTTTTGACGCTATTAGTGAAATATCTGATGCAGATGGTAAAGTAGACTTTCGTATTTTTAAATATATAATTAGTCAAAAAGACGAAGTAATTAAAACTTTAACCGATAAAATTAACATTTTAAATAACCAAGTTCAACTTTTAAGTCAAAGTGAAACGAATAAAGTATTGATAAATGCAGAACATAAATATGATAATGAGAATATAATCTCGCAAGTGTGTGGAAACGTAAATAAAGTTACAGATAATGTAATCGGTAAAAATGATGCAAAGGTATCATCAATGACTGAAAAAAAAGAAAAATGAATGTTGTTAACAAAAAGATGGTATCGTCAGCTCTCTTGGAAGCGGAAACTCAATTAAAGTGTAATGAATACATTGATCTTGCCAAGAACTCGTCACCAGCTAAAGATTCGTGGTTCACGGTAACTAAAAGACCAGCTAAGAAACATAAAAATAAAATTCATTACGAAAAACTTATGTGTACCGGGGCTCGATGGGAAGCTCAAACTGTCCTACTACCCTAAACTAGCATTCTAACCATCAGGTCACGAACGGTCTAGGACATTTATGCGCCGCCATTTAGGCGCGGCCGTTTCGGCGCGAGAACAGTTCAGCGCAAGGACACTTCGGCGCAGGCACACTTCGGCGCCGGAACACTTCGACTAAAAACAGTTCGGGGCATGTACATTCTTTCGCGGTAAATTAGGGTAAAACTTTCTAAGATCTTTAAATAATACGTTTTCTTGGACCATTAGTCTAATTTTTTGAAACAAGCTACCCTATTATCAGAGTAACCTTTGTTATTTTTATGTACACACATACACCTTCTTAATTCCAGAATTTCGCTTGAATTGGTTAAATTGCGTTATTTCAGTGCTTTTTGTCTTTAAGCAATAAGCAGTATCCATTTATAAGTGTTACCTACTGAGACAAAATTCGTGAAGTTGGACACGTATTTATCAGTGGTACGATATTCAATGTTAATGTCAATTTTTTGACTAATAAACTGACCAACCACCACCAACAAATGCAGTCAAGTTCCTTCAACAACTAAAATATTTATATTTAGATCAAGCTAGATAATACTGGTAAGAGTAGGAACGACAGAAACTTTGCTCATAAATAAAACCAAATGTAAACAATATGCAATACTTGGAAGACAAATATAAAATAAGTAATAAGAGAAATTAAAATTTAGCAAATACGAATATTAACTTGTAGAAAAGTAACTAATACAGCAAATTGGCCTCGCGTTTACATTCATATTAGATCTACAGGTCTCTCTAAAGCCATATACATGGTATATAAACCAATAATCCTATTCACACTCATAATAAGGACTACAGTGACACACTAAACTAACTCTAGGAGTTAAACAATAATCCAACTCAACTTTACTGTCCTCTATTATAAAGCACCTTGCCAGTGTTAGCAATAACCCAAGGACACTAACAAAACTGACGAGCTAACAAATAGCGCTTAAATAATACACCCGGGATTTTAAGCAATTATTTACTAACAGCAAGCTAATCGATTCGTTGTTAAACATTCCAGGTCCAGATGTAACGTGTTAAAATTCTCGATTCAATTTTAATGTAATTTTAAATGCATTTATTGTAAATAATCTTAGTACGGCCCTGTATATTTCAATACATTCTTGTTGGTTTAAACTTGCAGACTTTATTTTGTGTTTTTCGTTAATGTGTAAGATCGACATATTATTTTGACGAAATAATATGTCTAAAAATGCATTAAATTCAAATTTATGTGTTTTCTACGTGCGTGTTTTCGTTTTCGATGAATAGATTCTCTGAAACTAAACATACAAAAAACAGTTTGCAACCACATTTAAAATATCAGGTTTCACGCTACAAAGCAAGTTCTGGCCACTGTACTTCCCCTGGATTATTCTGGAATAAACTTCCCATTGACCCCAACTGTGTCATCTTGATCCATGATAGGGCAATTGTATATTCCCCTTTCTTAAAATATTGTTTACTAGGGTTAATATTAGAAAACTTGAGCACTCTCTGTCATGTCTCCAAGCAGGATGCGTACAAGTCCGATACAATATGCCAAGCGAGATGCACTAGGGTCGAATATTATTCGTCACGTCGAACATATTTATATCGAGGGCATCAGATCAGAGAGGCGTATCCGCCACAATTTTGATCTTCAATTTTTATGTCGTATTGATTTCTGGTATCGACCTGCGTGTTGTCACAAACGGGCGAATGTTTTGTAAGGCCAGATTAATGCCTTACAAAACATACGCCCGTATGTAACAACATGCAGGTCAATACCAGAAATCAATACGACCTAATAAATTGAAGATCACACATTTGGCGGATACGCCCCTCTGATCTGATGCCCTCGATATAGTTTCCAGAGCCGTTTTTATCGTTCAGTTTATAAAAATACAGTTTAGCGCTTTGTGTAAACTAATTATGCTAATTAGTTATTATTTCAGTGTGCCGTTAGTTGAGTTTGTTTTACGGTTGTTTTCTCGTCTCGTTTAACGTAAAATTATATACTAATAGTTTATAATACTGAGTCGGTTCTTTGATTTAATTTAATAAGACATTATAGTACAGTATCGAAATTTAAAAGTTGAAAAGCAAAGCTTAATGTTTTGTTTTAGTAACGAATAAAATTAATTCGGTGTGCTATAATTTAAGATTTATGAAGCAAATTCAGTGTTAAGTAAATCTTGAAGTTCTACACAACTAAAGTTCTACAGTTTTAAAATGTGAGGTATTTTGTACCTGATGTAAAGTGAATTTAAGCGAATTATTGTGAAAGTGAAGTGATGAAAGTGGTGAAATTTAAAGGATTATAAAACTCCTCTCCTCTTGCGCGAAAGAAAATTCCAACGCAATTATTCCTTTGAAAGGAACCAATTTTTTCACATTGGGCATTCAAGCACGTGACAGTAACAAAAAAATACACAAAACATGTAGAAAGTGAACTATCTCGCCAAACAACTTTGGTTAGATGTTGCTAACTACAATTAATGTAATGAGTGGGTAAAGGATAAGGAATGTAAATCTGCTGATAATGACATCACTTTGAAAACTGATTTGCAGTTGATAGAAGGTTTTGTCTACTATGTTGCTTTCAAGTAACTAGGATAGTTGCGTGGTGTCGAGCTTTATTACGGATACCAGAGTGCATCCGTAAGGATCGATCGTTTCTTTTAAATATCTCTAACGAGAGTATGTAGAAGACTGTTTCGATTATTTATCAGTTTTTTATTAAATCAACGCCTGTACTATAAAAAGTAAATAGTTATTTATATTATGTGGCAAATTTTGTAAGTTAATCTTTACGGGCGAGCTGGAAAGTTTGTGAGGCGAGCGGCGAAAGAGCGAACCCAGTAAAGATTAGTTGGAAAGCATGTCGCGTAGAAAGTTTTATTTCCACCTTCACCGGCATGTTTCTAGTAATTTATTGTATATTTGTATAAAAAGACATTTTGTAATCAAAGACGGTAAGACAATTTATAGCTAGACGTTGTCATAGTGTTATGATTAAGCAACAGATTACTTTCCATTAGCTTTTTACTGATGAGCATTGTTAAGTTTCACAAGTCTCGCTAAGGGCCCGTAAGATTTTTCAGGGCTGTAGCTGTAACTGTTCATTTACTTGCAGTTAGTTAACATAAATGCCTATAAAGTGTCATTTACATAGAAACTGAAAATAAAAGTCTTTCTCTTCAGCTGTAATAAATAATGCATTTTTTACTTTACTTTTTCTACAACTTTATCTAAACTGTTAATAAATTGAACTATACACCAAAAAAATATTTGTAACAATATATTAAAGCTCTTTTAAGTTAATATTGATTTAATTTGAACATGTCGGGTTTGATGAGGGCCAAATATTTACCAATCTAATTACGTAAATTAATGGAAAGCATTTCAACTGCTCGAGCAATATGCATGTACTGGTAATGTAAAGTTTGTGCTCTGCTGAGCGTCAAAGACGAATTGAGAATTGAGTTGTCAAAACAGTAAGACCGCTACATACATGTGCTTTAATGCTACCGTAGAAATTCGCAGCTGCACATACATTCCAGTTCTAATTAAAATCGATCATTCCTAAAGCTCGTATACTTAGCATTTTGCTAATGTCTATAAAGCACACGTAACCAAATTTTATAGTGGAAATATATGAGCCTTATTGGCTGGCAAAGATTAAAGAATAAATAATAATAAACTTAATTGGCATAACAACTATTTCTTCCACAACTGTCTTAAAAGGCGTTTGTTTTAATACTATTACTTGTCATTAAAACGTTTTTGTTATTAATATAATATATGTATAGTGCGACTCATGTAACCCTATACTTTACGTTTATCTTAGAAACTTTAAGAGTTACGAAAAAAGTTAATACAAAAGTTGGTTGGTATAACTAAAAAGAATTTTAATTTTATATTTTTCCACATAGTGGCTTTTAGCTTTTAGTGAATTATACGGTTTATTTTAAGTATGATTGGTTAATACATACCGTATATCCATTTAGAAATCGATTACAGGGCTAATCTGTGCTTTTAAAGAATAGTTTGTAAAATCTCCACAAGTAAATAAAGTTATTAGTTTTTTATCCTTTTGTTTAACAATCTACAACAATTACGTTCAGTCTCTTTTTTTAAGAAAAATTATTTAAATTGGTGCAACTTACTTTTAAGATAGGTGTCGTATGCTCCAGCGTCGACATGATTCCATAGCTTGTAACAGTTTTTTCGCGATTTGCTTTCAGTTACTATACACCCCGTATTTTCGCTTTCATGCATTGTTATTGGCATTTATAATACACACAATATATTTTCGCTGTGGTTAAATTTGAATTCTAATTGTTTCTTTATAACGCCATCTAGGTTTGGCATTGATACTGTAAAATATCGGAGGCTTCCATGTTCGCCGATCGATAATAAAAACTAGTCTGTAATCTCGGTTACATGTCTAAATATCACAGTCATAATATTACACGGCAATATATCATGGTCAAAATACCACATGCTAATATATCACATGCAAAAATATCTTAAGGACAGAATATCTTATGAAAAAATATCCTAATACAAATATCACTATTATGTTTAAAATATAATAATAATAATAATTTACTTTACTCAGTAAAAAACGGCATTTAAATACTCATATACAAATAATTACATTTACGTTTTTATTTACAACTGTAATTATAGTATGCGTACAAACCATATTTCCTTAAGCCTAACCTAAAATTGTAATTCAATATATCCCTCGATATTAAATACAGTATCACCGTAGTTCTTACTAACTTTAAGATATTTTTTCATGTGATATTTCTTATTATATTAGTACATACTATAATATTTTATTAAAAATAAAATTTTCTCTTTTTGCTTTAAAATAAATTATTTAAACATATAAAATTAAATTTTGGGTATAGCAGCAAATTGAGAGCCACATAATTTCACACCCTAAAAAACACCCTTAGATAATTATTTCGCCCTCACTTTGGGCTCCTCAGTATGGGAGGCATTGTCTGAAACCCTGAACCTCTGTACCTGTTGCTTCTTTATATGTAAATCTCGAATTTACATTAATAGTAACAATTACGATTGGAGACATCTATATAATGTCATCTTAAAGCAAACTTCCATGTACACCCGGAAATAAATATTATTATGTAATTATTCGATATACCGACCCCTATCGTACATTCATACATACGGAAATACCAAGCGCTACGGGTTTTCGTTGGAAAGACGTCATTAAAACAGGTAAAAATTATAAAATCTACTTGTCATATGACACAAACACCATTTTTACGCCATTTTCACGTAAATACAGCAAACTTTTTTACTAACTGTAACCTAACATCATAACATTCTAACCGCAAAATATCGATTTTAACATTGTTTTCTTATTATTTTTATTTTCTTATTTGTTCTCTGAGTTATCCTCTACAACTCAGTATAATTGGTTTACTTGGGTTCAGAAGGGCCCGTATTTCGAATAATTAATTATTATTAAATATAAAATTTTACTAAAAATAAAATTTTATTAAAATTATTAGCATATCTCATTATGTGATATTTTGTTCTTGAGATATTTTTTATTATGATATTTTGTTCTTGGGATATTTTTTATTATGATATTTTGTTTCGTGATATTTTAACCGTGATATTTCTTCGGATGATATTACGTCTGTGATATTTAGGCGTGACACCGTAATCTCGCGCCAATTTTATTTCGATGGATGCTTTGCAGCCAATTATATAACAGTATACACGTCATATGACCTACGTTTTGTTTAACAACACTTTATCTTCTTGAGAATTCCTTGACAAAGCAAGATGTTAGATTTGGTGCTGTTTAGATTTTTTGTAGTTTTTTAGTGAAATCTCCCTTTTGATGGGATAATTTTTGTGTAATTAGTGCACAAAATGGTTTTGAGAAATACTGAAAGTATTAACTCATTGCTTGGAAGTTATGCAATCACTAAATTATATTTTTTGTATTGCGAAGTGACGGTTTAATTATAAAGAAGAATCGTAATTGTATTGATCTGAAATTTCTAAGGCTGCAATTGGATATAATCCATTAACAATGGTCTTGTCATCCGCAAAATTTTGAGTACCTACTCGTGACAACTGAAAGCCTTCTACAAAAGGTTCTTAACAACCTGGTGATCATCTACTACGAGTCACCGGAGGTAACGTTAGTACACAAAATTTATATTATTTGTAAAGTTCAATTTTAGACTTGACTAGACACAGCCCAAGCAGCATTTTTAGTCACCGCTACGTACCAGCAACCACCGGTGGAACTATAAAGTTTTTGCCGTTAGTCACAAGAACGTAATTGCTACGGTATTGTTACGTGCCTAGAACCAAAATGGGGAACAATTCTCGGGTAGCAGATACGTTGCAGTAACCTTTCCGGAACTTGTCCAGCTACCTTTAGGCTACTTAGCGAGAACGTGGCGGCGTAGTAATTGCTACTTTCGTAGAACTTTTTTTCTCTTTGACACATCGTGTCGCGTCGTTGTTCTCTCTTACTCTTGCGACTTAACAAATATTCTTTCACTTTCTCTACTAATGCCGCGGTCGTGTCACAAAATGGATTACTATTTTATTTGTAATACGTACACAATACATAAAGAGATGAAATGTTTCGTTATTTTATCAATCTAGCATACCAAAATTATAAACCATCGCAACTTTTCTGTTAAATGCGATGATGATAGATCGAAAAATAACAACGCGCCTTCTTTAAATATATTTTTTAATAAAAAATGTCTTGAATAAAATATGAGAAAAATACTTATAAATTGATAAACATGATAGAAACCATTTTTATTTTATTCCCAAGGCACAATTTGACATCGATTTGTTATCTTTATTGAGAGTTATAGTAAAAGACTTTTTAACAATTACAACAAATTGCAAATTGATTAATAGCCTTCAACATTTTACAAGTAAATATGGAGTTGTTTTGAAAATGTCACCTTAAAGTAGAATTAACTGTAAAATGTGTGTCTAAAGTTTGTGTCGCTTTATAAACAGTAACGGGAACTAAACAAATTCTACTTCTAGGTTGTTGTTACCACGAAGTTTAAAATACGGTTTCCGTAGCCACTTTCTAGCTCCTAATGTCACTGCAAGATTCCCATTGGAACTTAACCGCAAATTTAAACGTCAATCGTAAACAAACAACCAATATTTTTATACTGATTGCTACTTAATAACAATTATTATTTAATTATGGCTCATTTTAAAGTTGCAGCGACGAAAGAAAAAAGGGGAATATATTTCACCCTTGTTTACTACATGATAGTTTATCAGTGATCTCATCCCTATTTTTTTCTATTTTGTATTGTAAACAGTTGATTTTGTTTCCACTGATTTCACCTAACTGCTGTTCTAATTTTCTATAAAAGGTGGACGTATATCTAAAATTCTTTTTTTTTCTTATTGCATTTGCCTTTGACATTTTTATTAAAAACTTGCAAAACTACTACTACTGCGAAAACACAATTAACCTCCAAATTCCAAACTAAAATTACTTTCAAGTGATTCTCCTGGGTAGCATAAACGTAAGTTTTACTTTCAATGCTACTATATAGTTCAGTTACTTTAAAGGTTAAGCAATGGTTTCAGACCAGTGGCAGGAACTTTCGGTGCTACTTTAAAGTTTTAAAAACTTAAAAGTAGCTTCGGGCAAGTTGCTGCTACAATCATAATATCACTTGAAGTTGCAACAACATTAAGGTAATTATACTAAGTAGCAATACCGTTCCACATACTTTAAAAAGCTACTTAGAAGTAATGTAACTACATAGTTCTAATAAATAGTAGAAGTAACTACATAATTACTAAAATATTCCAAATTGAAGTAATTAAACCTATAAAGTCATAAATTTAGTTGTAGTTACGTAACAGCTACTCAATCAAAGTTCCGATCTCAGTTACCGCTACTTAGATGCTGCTTGGGAGTATACTGGTACTTATACTGTTGTAGTTTTTACTTGCTTAGGTAATGAATACCGCTTGGTATCAGATTCTAAAGGAAGTAATTGTATTTGATCAGCAGTCTTTTACTAATTTTTATTTGTAAAAATCCATTTCTTTATATACAATTTCAATTTATTTTCTAAAATCTGTGACGCCAAACATTTACATTATTATACATTAATTGAATAAGAAATTTTAATTTAACATTTTATTTTCTGGTTTGTCAATTTAGCTTTTTAAGTAGGTGATTATAATGGCATGATGGCATTTTTATTAACCTACTGTTTTTAGCTAGAAAGCATATCTTGCAACTGCTTAGAAAAAATGTGTTTATATTGCAAGAAAACATTATGTTTATATTTTGAAATATAATCTAGCCTGGAAATTATTAACCTTTTAAATTTATATTATTTTTTGAAAGAAATTAAATAAAATAAATTTTATGTTTAGTTTTAAACATTATTGAAATAACCAGGTGGGTTCATTATATTTTAGTTTTATATGGAAAGGTCACTTAGCTAGTTGTATTTAAATTTATTTGATTTATAAAAAATATAGTTTTCATAAAGTAGCAAGTTAACGAAGATCCTCAATGCGACAAAGATCATTTTTAATAAAGTTCATTTCTTGAGTAACTAAGAAGTTTAATAAAGATCAAGATTTGATTTTATAAGTATTTTTAAAGTAGTTATGAATCGTTTAGACTAATGTATAGAAGCATTAGGTGTTTAACAATTTATCTTTTTGTGTAACATTATTATTAACGATAGTAAACATTAATTAACAACTGAAGGTCTTACAGTTAATAATTAATCCGATGATTGGATATTGATTTCTATGTGTGAATAAATAAATAAATGAGATTATTGGTGTTATTTATTTCCGTTTATTTGTTGTGTGATATTTAGTGTTATAACGGAGTGAAGAAATTCGGTTCTTGCATCGTTAGAACGGATTCACTTTAAGATCTATAGCTTCGTTGTTGTGGAGAAGTACAGATAACAATTTATTTGTTTAAACTAATCATGCTGGCGAACATTCTCTATAGCTCTATTGTGAAGTTTGACCTATATGTTTCTACTTCTAGTATATTTTACAATTAATTTAAAAGCGCTATCAATACTACATATGGAGCTGGCGGTAGACGAGTACTTCCAGTGCATGACTCGTGTTTCAAAGGTCGTGGGTTTGACTTCCACTTGGGGTGCAAGATTTTTCTAAATTAGACAGTTCTACACCCACAACTATGTGTGTGTGTGATTGTGTTGCATGTTAGATGAGGGACATATGACCCTAGATGTTGGTTTTCAGATATGTAAGGTCACGTTTAAATGAAATTAAATAAATTCCCGTTAAAAACAGATGGTTTGTAAAAATTAAATACACAACTTTGTTTATTTATACGTGTTGTATGAATTACAATTGGTGTCATCATTTGAGACGGGCATTTTAGTAAAGCAAAAACCACTATGTCAACCAAGCAAAGCAATTTAATCTGCAATAGTTCAATGTAACACAAGTGGGCGTTTGAAAATCATGGGTTTGGAGTAGATAGGGAGCATTCATGATATTAATATCACCACTCGCGCGTTATAATTTTATACGTACTTTTTTAAATACGTCGGTCAAAATTACTAAAAATTTGGACTTTCCCTAATCAAAAAACTTTATTAAAATTTTTTGTTCCAAATGCCATCAGAAATGCGCTGGTAAGGTCTGGTACAGGGGCTATGACACACCCTATATACACAAACTAGATAAAAAAAATGATATTCCGAGTATTAGCAAAAATGCAACAATACTAACTAACACAAGTAAGATTTTTGTCAATATGACTCTTTTTCTGTTCTAAAATATAAATACAGGTTGGAAACGCATGGGCTTGGTATAGGTATACAAAAGCGTTCATAAAAAACGAGAGTGGGATAGTGAAATGTTTGCGGTAAAGGAGTACTTTCGACTATTTTCCCTACCATCAACACACCTATTAGTAACTAAGTAGCGGCATACAGCATATACTATTTGGCCGGTGTCACTAGGTAAAAATGTTCCTGGGCCCATTTTATAGCCCTTAAGTTTCTTAAAAAAACTTGTTGTAACTACATTTGAGATAGAACAAATAGCAGATGAGATATCTGCGTTCCCATATACCAAAACTCAAAAACCGTTTGCCGAAATAAATATGCCCGCCAAATAAAAACCAAAAATGATACAATAAAAATAATGGTCATCTTGAACTACCACCATAACGTAATTGTCAGTTAAAATCAGTTTTTTAAAAATTTATCAAATAACTGGTGCTAGACCACTTGATATGGATTGAACCTGCATTGAATTTTTGGTGCGTAAGAAAATTAATTGGTAGGCCCTATTTGAGCCAGTCCGACACTAGCTGTATTTACGTACAAGACGCAAGTATTAAGAAGAGCCATTCTTAAATTCATTGGGTGTGTTCGAAACCCGTAAAACGATACAGCCTGCTTGAGAAAATTGCGCATCGCTTGCTTCGGACAGTAAGACCAATGACAGCGTAAAAGCGCATTGCATTTTATTCAGTGTTTTATTTTAGGGTAAATTTTAACCGCTACATAAGGTAGAAAGTGTTTTAAGGTTAATTTGTAAACAAAGTGTGAGCCCACACGATTTATCATAAATTATATAACCAAAAAAAGAGTTGTATGTGTGGAAAATTGTGCTGGATGCAACAAAAGCAACAAAAATTCGTTCATGTTAAACGACTTAGAAGAACAAAATTTATAAAAAAGTTAGGTTAAACTCGAGCTAGCGAGTAACGACAGAACTACCAATTGAAGCGTCCAAAACAAATATGTATGTTGTAGCGCTACCAATATATCACTTTTTCGCTAAAGTACTTTCGAATACACCCATTGATGAAATGCTATGTGATGAGTGATGATGATGCTGATGATGACCTTCAACAAGTACCACTTATTACAGTTTTGTATAAGTGTCAACGTTTGTATTTGTTTTCTATCGGGGCCGTTTGAACTGACTTCTTTCATAATTACTTAGTAAAGGTAGACTCGGATGTATTACTCCTGGCATCTGCTTTGACACCAGATCTGTTTTGCTTTGAGCGGATAACCAATGAACTTCAGCCAGCTTCGGAGGATTAGCGGTTTGTAGGTTTGCTTCATAATCTAATAGTCGCAGGTTAGATCCCCGGCTGAGCTGGTAATTTTTCATAGCGGAGAAAAATTAAAACGTGCCTTTTTTTCAAATAGGAAGCAAAACTGTAGGGAACGAAATTCCCCCAGATTCGGCTAAATTCTAGTAGGGTCGGCCATATGAACAAAGTAATCGGTGCTATGAGGTACGAGGGATGCTCCGCCACCCCAATTTCTCTCCCAAAAATAAATGCAAGGTCCGTAAATGTCTAAGCAAGCTTAGAAAACTAGGTCGTTTCATACATTTCCACTATTGAATGGGTATGAAAATGGCGTAAAACATGTAACGATATTATTTTAACTCCCACGATGGGACTTGTAACATTCCTGAATTATAGAAACACAAAATACCGAACAGGTCCGTACAAATTGTAAAGGAATGAGGGTGTTAAAGTAATTAGAAATATGGGCACCGCTCATTTGTTACTTTAGGATGACAGTTTTAAAATCTACAAATGAGAATAGATTCTAAGTTTACTTAATTGAATTAAATAGATTAATTATAATTAGTCAGTTTGGCAATAAAATAAGTTAATGGGAATTGACAACTTCAATAAATGATTGGTCCAATATTACTACAGCCATGTTTAATTTAAATCTCATTTATTTACTGAGGAGAATATCGTATTTGGAATATATATAACATTGATGTAAACATTATATTCGGGATTCCTTTTAATAGAAATTTAATTTCATTTAAAACAATAAGTTTTCATAAAAAAAGAATACAGGGAAAGTTTATTTACAGACACCGTTAACTTACTTAAAAGATGCAAAATATCGGCTAGTCCTTGGTAATGCCTTTTTATCACCTTTAAACTAGAGACACTAAAGTACCTTACACATACAACGAATGAAGAACTTTGGAACACTGGTAAAGATGTTACACGATCAGAACTTTGATTGTGCACTAGAATTTTCTGTCTGCTAATATTTGCTTTAAATTTCTTATTACTTTCTCATCACGCAATTATCATTAGACGGCCACAAAATTATTAATTATTTAATTAGCACGAAGCGCTACTTTTTAACAAGAAGCGCTAAGCTTTTTTTACTGTAGACGGAACGGTAAAAACCATACGGAAAACTATTTGCCCTTAGCGAATAAAGCTTGGCTATAACCACCCGCTTCGATAAGCTGTGTTCGTCTTGGCGGGCTATAGCATACTCCCCGTAAAATTGCAATTTCTGCCCAACTTGTTAATATTTTTAAGAAAGGGAAGATCTAAACACCTTATTGAATGTCAAAGTGACGTATTTGCATCAATGGGAGAATACTGTCCAAAATATTCGTCGAATATTTTCTTAAAGTAGTAAAATGTTTTCTAGCGAGGAGTTTGGTATCACAAAAAATAGTATAGACTTGTTTTTATCTGTAAACCAACCCAATCATAGGCGCCCACAAAAATTTCTCCGGGGGGGGGGAGCCTAGAATGAACGTTATGCTATGGGGGCAAGTCTAGAATAAACGACATGCTAAGCCTAGAAAAAAACGGCATATTATACAAAATTTTAAATAAAATTCAAATTGTTCAACTTCTAGGGGGGCAAGCGCCCCTCCTTTCCTATCCTTCCGGGCGCCTATGAACCCAATCTCTTTATTTCGTTGCTACGAACAAATTTATAAGCGTGAGAATCCATTATAAACATTTTTGCAGCCGCCCTTAAGTTAACAAAAACACATTATTATAGTTAGAATAATATCTTCAATTTAAAGCAAACAAAATATATTCATACATACAGCACCGTACTAAGATTATTTTTATAAATGCATTTTCAACTATATAAAATTGAATCTTGAAATTTTAAGCATGTTACGATGGAAAATTTAAAATTGACATATAATTATAGTCAATGCTACAACTTTTTATTTTGTTAATTAAAAGCGAAAAAGTAAAATACTTCAATCAAAATAACTGTTAAGATACAGAATACTACACTATGATGTTTTTGTTTGTTTGTTTGTTTGTTTGTTTGTTTGTTTGTTTGTTTGTTTGTTTGTTTGTTTGTTTGTTTGTTTGTTTGTTTGTTTGTTTGTTTGTTTGTTTGTTTGTTTGTTTGTTTGTTTGTTTGTTTGTTTGTTTGTTTGTTTGTTTGTTTGTTTGTTTGTTTGTTTGTTTGTTTGTTTGTTTGTTTGTTTGTTTGTTTGTTTGTTTGTTTGTTTGTTTGTTTGTTTGTTTGTTTGTTTGTTTGTTTGTTTGTTTGTTTGTTTGTTTGTTTGTTTGTTTGTTTGTTTGTTTGTTTGTTTGTTTGTTTGTTTGTTTGTTTGTTTGTTTGTTTGTTTGTTTGTTTGTTTGTTTGTTTGTTTGTTTGTTTGTTTGTTTGTTTGTTTGTTTGTTTGTTTGTTTGTTTGTTTGTTTGTTTGTTTGTTTGTTTGTTTGTTTGTTTGTTTGTTTGTTTGTTTGTTTGTTTGTTTGTTTGTTTGTTTGTTTGTTTGTTTGTTTGTTTGTTTGTTTGTTTGTTTGTTTGTTTGTTTGTTTGTTTGTTTGTTTGTTTGTTTGTTTGTTTGTTTGTTTGTTTGTTTGTTTGTTTGTTTGTTTGTTTGTTTGTTTGTTTGTTTGTTTGTTTGTTTGTTTGTTTGTTTGTTTGGTTGTTGGTTTGTTCGTTCGTTTGTTTGTTTGTTTGTTTGTTGGTTCGTTCGTTCGTTCGTTCGTTCGTTCGTTCGTTCGTCGTTCGTTCGTTCGTTCGTTCGTTCGTTCGTTCGTTCGTCCGTTCGTTCGTTCGTTCGTTCGTTCGTTCGTTCGTTTGTTCGATTGTTCGATTGTTTGTTTGTTTGTTTGTTTGTTTGTTTGTTTGTTTGTTTGTTTGATGGTTTGTTTGTTTGTGTGTTTGTTTGTTTGTTTGTTTGTTTGTTTGTTAGTTTGGTTGTTTGTTTTATTAAGAAGTATACAAATATCGGAAGGTATTTACAAACTTTTTGAAAAACAAAAGTAATTTAAAGAACATCTAAACGCACTTCTTGAACGATGAAGTTTCTTTTTCTGCAAATGTATTTAGTGCTAAAACATTACAGAATTACACAGTATTGTAAATAAAGTAAGGAATAAAATTTATATTATTTGTATTATTGCTGTTTGAAAGAAAAGCTCGAACACGCCAATTTTATTTTTTTCGATTTCATGAACAAGTACATTTTAGTTCAAATGTACTTGTTTAGTTTAAATGTAGTATTTAGGTTAGATTACTTCAAATACACTTTTTAGTTCAAATGCACGTATTAGTTCGAATGCACTTTTTAGCTCAAATGTACTCTATAATTCAAACGTACATTTTAGTTAATATACTTGTTTAGTTTAAATGTAGGATTTAGGTTAGGTTAGACTAGATCAGGTTAGGTTAACTTAGGTTAGGTTAGATTAAGTGGGATTAGGTTAGGTCAGGTGAGGTTAGGTTATTTTAGGCCAGGTTAGGTCAGGTCAAGTTAGTTCAAAAGTTCAAACGAACTTTTTAGTTCGAATGTAGTATTTAGTTTAGGTTAGATCAGATTAGGTTAGGTTAGGTTAGAATAGCTTGGGATAGGTTATGTTAGGTCAGTTTTTTTTAATTTAAAATAAAATATTGTAATTCTTTAGATGTGTTTCGTTGCTTATTTAAGTGAGTATTCTGTATTTTAAAAAATACCTACCGTAATTCATAGTGGCATTACAATATTTATAAAACAAGAATCCTAGCAACTTGATACAGGATGGCCACATTACTAGTTTCAGCTCACAATCCCTAAATAGTTTTTTATCTCTCTGATACAATGGCGGTCCCTTATATTATGGTTCCTGAATGAAAACTGTAGCTGTGTTATTTTAGAGTTAGGACACGGATGTCAGAATCTGTCTTTTTCTAGGCCAAAACTAAGCTATCTGAAACAGAGATATTTTTTGTCTCTTTTTACTTTAGTGCCAATCTCCAGCAGCTGTCAATTGTACACATTATCATTTATTTACTGTTTGTAGAGAATTTTCAAAATAAATAATAAATAAATAAAATAAATAATAATTTATGACAGCTTTTACTAAAGTATTAACTCTGTACCCAATTTCAGATTTATATAATTGTCATATTGACAATTTAATTTATTTTTCATGATAAACAACCTTCTAATAAATAGTCTCGAAACATGAAATGTCACTAGGAAATTTTGACATGCGTGACTTAACTCTAAATAACACAGAGCTCAGTTTATATTTAGGAACTCTACCTTATATAAAGTAACATAACCTTATCAAAATTTCTCTATATGCAGTAGTTGATTGTAATAATATAGCCTCTATTATTAAACCGTTTTCAGTATCACAATGAGCCTATTGTGAACGAAAAGTATAAAAATGCATTTACTACATTTTATTCATATGTTCTAATTAATAAATCAAACAAAACAACCAAATTTACTGTTAGGTTATGTCATATTTTAAAAAAATGATAAAAGAATTAAAACTGAAACGTAGCAGTAAAATTAAAACAAACTTGATAATAGCGTTTACTTGATAATGGCAGAAAGCCATTGCTACTTAATATCTTACTCCAAGTAAAGCACCTGAAGTAGGCTCTCGACTATATAGCACCTACATAGTATGCTCTCAACAGATAACTACACAAGTGGCTGGCATCATTCAACGGCTTACCTATCTGGCATCAACAGAAAACTATGACTAATATCACTCACAGACCCAACCGGAATACTCAACGGTCTCACCAGAATCACTTAACAGCACTGATAATGTAATCTCAAATCCTCCTTATAAACTAATAATCTCACTATAGAGTAGGAGAGAGTGTTGTACCTTGGTCCAGTTGCGATATTTCCTATTTTATATAGGAATTACATATTTCTGCTACACTTGCTTGATAATGTTAGACTAGATATCGCTATGTCTAATTTAAGATAAAATAGTTCAAATCATTTTCAATCTGCAGCTTTTTTAGTGATTTCAAGCAGAAGAGTAAATATTTTTTATTTATCCTTTTAAGTGTTCAACCTGTATTTTTCATGATAAATTAATACCGCTTTGTCTGATAAGTTGGTCTTTTTTCTCTCTTTAAAACGACATAATTCTTAAAACCGAATACTTAATCTAAAAAAAATACTAAGGTTGTTGTCTAACGAATCTACCTAACGTGTACGTTGGACCAATGAAATGTTTGTACATTGGACCGGTTCAAGGTACATGCAAGCTCCACTTGACAGCTTGAGAAATGAGAGTTGTCGTATATTTATTTCTAAAACATGCCACAAAGTAAGAGTGGCAAAAGTAGTCCATCAGTAGTAGATCAAGATATAATTTGAAAAAGAATCCATAGAAGATATGTGCTTTTGCAATAGTATTCTAGGTAATTATATGATATTGTGCCCCCTATAGAATATATGCTCATTTTAAAAGATACACATACCAAAGGTATTCTATTAAATTTAAGACACTGAAATACCGAGCGCTAAGGGGTTTTCGTTAGAAAAACGTCACAAAAACAGGTAAGAATTATAAAATCTAGTCATATGACACAAACACCATTTTTACATTAATACAGTCAACTTTTTTTACTAACTATAACCTAACATTATAACATTATAACCGTAAAATAGCGTCATTAGCGTTGTTTTTCTTATTCATTACAGACGATGGCCACGATTTTTTTTAAATTATTGTTCTCTGAGTTATTCTCTACAATTTAGTATCAATGGTTTACTTGGATTTAGAAGGGACAGGATTATCATATAATTAATCAAAAACTATTCAAGAACATGTTTATATGCATAAATTTATCATATACAAATGTAGAAGTAACCATTTTACAAATATATGTATCTAAGATTTAAAAAAAATGGCCCAAGCTACAACTCTCCCCTACATGAGTTCTGTAAGATATAGTGAATTACGAAGCCACACCCTAGTATAACCTAAATCTAATCTTAACAAGTATATCAATCAACTCTCACTTATTTTAATTCACTATTAATAATAACTGATAATAACACAATGAACTACACTTCTCTAAGATGAATGAAGACAGAAATTAATAAAACATTCACCTTGCTTGGTATTAATAATAAAACATCTGTACCCAAGTAGCGCTGGAATAGAAATTCATGTAAAAATTATGTGCTTCCAATTCTTTTTTAATGCCGCAAATTAATATTCCAAAGTGATGTTCAATGATTACGTGCCCCGCGGTATAACTTTGGAGCCTTAAGATTATTACGTAAGAAATACGCCCTTTTCATATCTTCGTCATTACCATAACCTTCACATGCTTTTGATGAGTGTGTGAATAATTGAACAAAACATTTAATTTATAGAATCACTACACTGCAATTAATATTGCTATACAGTTTTACCTCCGATAAATATATTTTAACCTACTACTCGAACTATTTCTTACATGGAATTTTTTCTTTCACTAAATAAGATTAAATTTAATTGAATTACTTTATTTCAAATTTGCTCGTGTAATTTACTGCTTATTAATAGGGGTCCTATCGTACTTCGTTAAAACATTTTTATCACAATGAAATACATTATTGACTGCAGAATACTAAATATTTTTAATTAAAGAAAGAGATTTAAGTAGACATTTTATTATGAATTCAATAATTATTTCTTTCATTTCGATATAATACACGTTTTAAACACAATATGTATAATTTTATTAAACAAACAACCTCGAATCCCCAAACTGTTTATGCAATAAAGTACTGGAAACCCCCGACGGATAACAACCAATGCCAACGCAATTTCAGCAATATTAATAATGTTATAGTGGTTGTTAATATATGTAACCATGTAATCACCATCACCTTGAAATTATAAACTCGTCATTTTCAGTGTTATTGTTATAATGTGGCTGGTCTCTTTCTGAGACGCTTGTTCTTGTTTTTAGTAAATAGATATGGTTGTGCAGTGTGTAAAAGATTGGATTATTTAAATTCTTAAATCCAGGTGAGTATGAATGCCATATTCTTCCAAACAATAAATTACGTCAGATAAACATGTGCGTTGAAAATGCCATAGGCGGTAAATAACAACTACATTTAGGGGTTAATGAAGATAGAGTAATAAGTTTTATTTTATTAGAAATTTCTAAGGTTTAGAAGATGGCCTTAAATGTTATTAAGAACTATTAGATTTTCTTTCTTGACTGCTTAACTGAAAATAGTCTGCAAATATTAAAAATTATGAGGAACAATAATTAATAATGTTTTTCAGTATCATAAAACACCCGTATTTGCTCATCCCATATTTTGCAGAGAGTGATTTCGAGTTAAAAGGGGAGAGAAAGAAATTATTCTTGAGAAAAGATGCTGCTCTGATTCCTTTTTTAGAAGTTAAAGAACCACATACTACAAGGTAGGATGTACATACTAGCAGCAACCAGCTCATCATCAGTTGTACAATTTGTATCAGGTAGATCACAGAATTTCAGTGTTCTTCAGAACCCAGAATTAATTTGCTGCTTTGCAGTTAGAGCAGTCTCAAAGCGAGATTTTCCAAACACGAGTTCTACATTTGTGAGTTACAATTAATTAAAATACAATTTTAAAAATATATATGGGTCATTCTTTCTGAACTCAACTTAGAAAGGCCAGCGAGGGCTCATTTTAAAGCTTGTATCCTCTACTTTCGAATATCACGTGGCTCCTATATGAAAAAATTTATATTTCACCCCTAAAACAGGGTAAACACGTATTCAGCTTCAAGAAAAATTTTTAAGTTGAAAAAATTAGAAAAAGAAATATTTTTATAATTTTTTTTAACGGCATCGCATTCTTCGTCAAAGAATACATAAATTTTGTCCACTGCGTTTTTTTTCCTAGAGTGCTTCAATTTCGAGCAAAATTGAGAACAACAATTTGCCATTTTTGAAAGTTTATCATTTTCTTCATCGAAAATGGTATCAGATAGAAAAAAATTATAAGATTAAAAAATGCTTATTTTTACTTGATGAATACGAAAAAAAAATTACAGGCCCATTTAAAGCGATTTTGAAAATTTTCATCATTTTAGCTTTAAATTCTATTGTACATGCCCATAGATAGGCAACACCTATAACCGCAATTTTCAAAATTGCTTTAAATCGGTCTGTAATTCATTCATGTAATTTTTCCGTATTTATTGAGTAAAAATAACCATTTTTACTCTATCATTTTTTTTCTATCTGACACCATTTACAATGAAAAAAATGATAAACTTTCAAAAATGGCAAATTGTTGTTCTCAATTTTACTCGAAATTGAAGCACTCTAGGAAAAAAACGCAGTGGACAGAATTTATGTATTCTTTGACGAAGAATGCGATGCCGTAAAAAAAATTACAAAAGATATTTCTTTTTCTAATTTTTTCAACTTTTAAAATTTGTTTTTTGGAACTGAATACGTGTTTACCCTGTTTTAGGGGTGAAATATAAATGTTTTCACATATAGGGAGCCAGGTGACATTCAAAAGTAGAGGTTTCAAGCTCATGAGTCCCCGCTGGCCTTTCTAAGTTGCGCCAATTTTTGGCCCTAGCCGGTGGTTGAGTTCAGAAAAAATGACCCATATGTATAATAAAATTGCCATAAATGTTTATCACAGAAATCGTGATTATAACAGTTAATCAGGTCAAATATCTGCCCATTCGTCTACCACATTAACTGCTTTTAAAACAAAGTGTGTTACTCAGAACATTCAGAGTACAACAGTACAAAATAGAAAAAAATTCAATAGAAGTGAAATTGAGCAAAATTCATTTGAAAATGAAACGTTTTAGGAAAAAATTGGGAATTTCCGATATTTTTAAATGTTATCAATCAGAAAATATGTTAGATGGTATACATATTAAGAAAAAATTGCTAAATATTTTTTTACAGGAGGACTTGTACACAAATAAAAACGGAAGTGAAGACGGCATTGTTTGGCATCTTCGAACTATTGCCAGAAGGTGGAAAATGTCTTAAAAATTAATAAAAGAAAGAAAAATAAATCAAACTGAGCAAGATCCTCATCAGGTATTGTCGATAAATTACCACAGTTTCAACAAATACAACAGATTAGATTAGTAATAGTGTCGTCGACACAACGCTTGGTGTTATCTTTACTGCAATGGAAAGAGGTAAAAAAATCTATACTTCCCGTCATTTAAGACGAATTCTAAAAAGTGAAACTTTAGAAATTTAAAATTTGATAATTTCTAGTGCTCCACTGATTCGGATTCGGTTCTAGAACGTCCGTTTATTTACTGTTAGTATTGCTACACGTTTGTTGTCTGTGTTTATTATTAATTATTTATATTTTAAGATATTATTATAAGATAATTATATTAATCGTTTGTCCTTTGAATTAATTAATAAAATATTAATAATCAAGTATTCTTAAAACACATTTCAGTAGGTATTGTAAATACGTTTTTGTTAAATAAACTAATTTGAGCTAATGTTTGCATCTTATCTGAAAATTGTAATTTATTAGTTCACTTACAACAAACATGAACCCTACATCTGCCTTTAAAGATCTAAAAGTGTTATTCATATAGTTTTTGGTAGCTCCCAGAATTTGTTTATCAAAATGCAAAATCTCATCGATCTTATAAATATCATGTAATAGAGTGAAAATTAAAGTTGATTCCACATAAAAAACACAAATCAATAATTTTGAAAAACATTACAATATGAAATGTCAGAGCTGTTAAGTTGCTGCATATTGCCATTGCATTACAAATTTAATATTTTCAGTACTAGTAAAATTATAAAAGATTTGTAACAAATACTTGTGAAGAATTTATTTTACCTTTATTAAAAAGAGATAAGTCGGTATGAAGCATTCAAAATAATTATAATCATAATAACTTGTCGCATGTTCAAGCGTCGAGCAGTTAAACAGCATCTGGTTTATAATATTATTACGTCCATTAAAATGTAATGATTTGTGGTTATTTAGAAGGCATAAAATTGATTTTTCGCTATATTTGAATTTTTACACCATACTGTTACTGAGATCTATTCATTTGTATTAGCTAAATAAGTCACTTTTAGTAGTTATATCTAAAAAATCGATAAATTGGACAGTTTGGTAAATCAATTTGCATTCAGCATCAAAGAACTATTGGAATCCATGTTTAGACTTTAAAGGACATATGTACACTGTGCACTGCCAATAATTGCAAAACGAAAAAAACCCACACCATAGACATGCCCGGTGGTACGTAATAAATACATCCCTTTTTGATCATCTTTGTACATCACTTTGGCACGTAAAAAGAATGCAAAAAAGATGAACATTTCATCTGTATGGCACGTAAAAATTAAATCATTTTTACGTGCCGTTTTTTTGAAATTCTGGGGATGTAGTTTCAGGCACGCAAATTTTACGTAATTTTCATGTAATATCGCTACTATTTTCAAACATCTGCAAGAAATCTGTAGGCAGATATTAACATTTTCAAAATTATTATATATAAATAAGGATAAATAAAAAAAAGCTAATAAGCTAAAAGTTTATTAACAAATTATGTATTTATATCTGTGTTTCTTTCCTGGGCAACAATAAAATACTATCCTAGTTTAATTAAATCCTGTCTTTCGATTCTTCTATAGGGTCTTGATCATGATTATAAAGATTTTAAAAATTAAATTAAATTATAATTTTGTTACTAACTGACAATTTCTAAGTGTTTTTTTATTAATTGTAACACATTTATCTTTAATAGTGACCCTAAATGAATCGAAACATAGGTTTTCAATAAAACAAAAATAGTTAGTAGCTAAAGAGAAAAACAAAAAAAGGAAAAATGTTGGCGCTCGTCCTTAAAGGTTGTTATATAGTTATTATTGTAAAGGTGCTAGTAATTATTAATGGTTAATAAAATGGTTTGTTTTATCCTAATCGTTTAAAATAGCGTATTCCTTTATTTATACTTATTTATAAATATATGTTGTCTTTTCTTTTATTTATCACGATGATAAAAAACTATTAAATGTGAAGCAGTGCATGCCAGATTATTTGCACAATTTGCTTCATTGGCCATGCTGTTTTTAAGTAACAATTCGTATAGGTTTATATGCATTTAAATATATTTTATAAATATAAAAATAGGTATCCACAAAGTTTCGCTCCAAGATAAGTTCAATGAAGTTTCTAATAAATTAGTAAGAACAACTTAAAAAACAGGGAAGACAGCTAAGCAATTTATTATAAAAAGCAACATATAAATCTAACAGATAAATGCTAAAG
Source organism: Agrypnus murinus (assembly GCA_929113105.1). Lineage (NCBI taxonomy): Eukaryota > Metazoa > Arthropoda > Insecta > Coleoptera > Elateridae > Agrypnus > Agrypnus murinus. The sequence continues at coordinate 6,528,129 of OV816024.1, forward strand.
AGTACTAAAACGATGATAAAGCAGCTAGCTAATGGCAAATAGGACATCAATTACAAGGAAATTAACTATTAAGTAAATGAATTATTAATATTTACAGTTAATTCTAAATAAGCAACATTTACATCATTTGCAATTAGACTTATTAGGCAACACAAAAGATAATTTCTATGCAACAATTAAATACAGGTAGTGCAATAACAATATATAAGCTTAATTGGTTTTCGCATCATATTATTACTTTGATATAATGGGACTTTTTCCTATCTTATATCTACTTATTAATTGTTGTCCTTTAAGCTTATAATTTGATATATGTGAATTGCATTTTAGACAAACTTACCCACTCGTTTCTTTTTACTCAAATTGTTTTTCTTTTTATTAGGTAGTCTAGTATTTTTCTAGCCCAAATAGGCTATTTGCTACTGTTAACAAGATATCACAATCACAAACAATATTTTTAAACACTCTTTTGTATAAAATAACTTCAACTGATTTTAATTAGTGGAAATTTAATAATTTAGCATATATGTACACATTCATGTTTATGCAAAAGGCAGATACAAATAACCAACTAATCACATCTTTGCTTTCAAAACGTTTTCTATTTTATATATTATCTTCCATAAACAGCGGTGAAAACTTTCTCAATTAAAATTCTTTTATCTTGCTTACAATCTAACTGCAAGTTGCACTATTAAATGCACTTAAGTGAAAGGTGCACACATCAGAGATTGTTTTATTTAATACTGAAAGTTGTTTCAATAATAATAAAAACACATTTCTAAGAAAAATTAAGAAGACTATCGAATAAGAAAAGTATTTATTGAATACTCGTTTTCCTTACAATATATTGTCTTACGAAAGTCAATTAACTGTGTTGTTTTGCTCACATGCTCTCAAAAAAATTTGATTAAGCCCTGAGTGTATACAAACAGTGCATTTTAAAAAATGGTTCAGAGCCTAAATTCGGCAGTGTTTCTTATAGTAATTTTAGATAATAATAACAATATTTAGAGGCAGTATAGTAGCCACTAATCTAACAGAGTATAACTCTTATCTAACTATAAAAAAGCTGTATATTCCAACAATAATTGACTTTTTTTATATAAACAACTATAAAAATTTAAAATAGTAAGTAATATCTAGATTATCTTTAACAAGTAACTTTCTTAATAAACTATCATTAAAATTAATTTCTATTTAATTAATACCTCTTTCTTTTTAATGTATAAATTCCATACAAGGTGCCTTAAGTACTACAGGTATAAATGTATTTGCTCTTAGTCTAACTTTGGTCAAATATATTTTTATTGCTTTTAGATAATGGAGAGAAATTGTATATTAAATGTTCTATTAGAAAACGCGACACCCTGTATATAATTTTTTTTATAAAGAATTATAGCGAATTTATATAAAATAAACAACAAAACATTTAAACTCAACAAATAACTTAATTTGTACGAATTAAAAGTTCTCTTAAACTATAAAATCGATCAACTTTTCTTGAAATGTAGGAAGAACATTGATTTTCATTTTTCCATTCGATAGTAGTATAAAATCTTTATAATATTCTGGCTTATTATTAATTGTTGTATATGTATAAATTTGAATACTATTTAACTATTATGTACACAATTAATTCTCTGTATTTGCAGATGTGTTTAATCAGATTTCTTATTGGCAACTCCATTTTGATGAATGTTGCCATTTTCTTCTATTTTACCATTTGTCATGTCTTGTCCGTATGTTACAGGTTTACCATTATCGCTGAACAGTACACCTTGGCCACATCCCATATCCATGCCATAAAATATTCTACTACCCTGTAAAATAATTATATAAATTAGTTTCTTCTTTAATAGTTATTGGGAATAACAGAATTACACTCTAATTCTTAAATGAGAGTGACCATAGATCTACAGGGTGATTCATAACTAGTGAAAAAAATAAAACCTTACATACAGAATCTCATTTTAGGTAAGTTAAAATGAAAGAATAGGATTTTTCAAAGTTTGTTTTGTTTCCAAGTTATTTGAATTTAAAGTTAAATAACCAAAAAAATACAAAAGCGTTGGAATGAAAACAGTAAACAAAAACATAAGAAATACCACAAATTAAACGTGAATCTTATTCCTCTATTAAATATAAAAAAAATTATTCTTTAATTTTAACTTAAACTGAGATTCTGTATGTGAGTTTTAATTTTTTTAACCTGTTATGTATCACTCTATATAATGAATTATTTTATTTTATTTATTTCATTATGGGCTCGAGCCCCATGAGCTTAATCATAGAGCCAAAAAGTCTTTCACGCTCATTCTCATTCTGCCGGTTTGATGACTTTGTTAAGTATCACTATATTCTATGGCAGTGGTACCCTAAGTGTGTTTTGTGGAATATGTAAATACAAGATGGAAATATCAGAATAAATTGGGGATGCTGCATCGGATAATATGCGAATCAAACTATCAAAATATATTAAACCAAATTTTCAGAGGATATTGAGAATCTTGAGAGAATAAATCTAAAATACAACTACTTTCTTCTCATTTATCATTTACTTTTATTTAATAAAGTTTTTTTAGTTTTATTTTATTTTGTAAAATTTGTCATTTTTTTATTAACTTCTTATAATTAATTATTCCATGTCTTGTGAATCTTATAACGTACGTATATGTTTGAATAAATTATTTGTAGATAATTTTTATTTTTTTAATGCACAGTTAATATTAGATGTTTGCAAATATGGCAAGAGTTCAGTATTATGTAAAATATTGTATAAGGGCTTCGCATAAAAATTAGTTTGGGAACCACTGCTCTATAGTCAGCGACAGATATCTCTGCTGTTAGGCCAGCAGAAACAATTATAATTAATAATATAATTTACAGAGTTTATTATTTGTAGCCTGACTCGATGAAACTTCATACCCATGAAACAAATAACAGCAATTATTGAAAAGTTGATTGCAAGTTTATTTGAATCTACCTAATAAAAGCTAGGTAGGTACTTTTTATTAATTGCTTTTATATTTTTATAATATAATTTATGACTGTACTAACAATAAATATTACCTTTTCCATGTAGGCCTTAATATAGAAGTTTCCAAAAAGAACAATGAAGGAAATCATATAAATGATTAATGTATAATGCATCCATAGTGGAAATTCACAACCCATTCTTATTCCGTTAATTCCTAAAACTAATGCACAAGTGAACTGAATCTGAAAAATAAAAAAAACTTAATTAGTAACTTTGGAGATCCTTAGGTATGATTTGAGTACATAAAAAGAATTTATATATAATATTACAAATTTGTTCGAGGTTTATATCCTATCTACTTTAGGAATTGACCAACAGAGGCGCCACTGTGCGGTGGATCCTAGCGTATCCTACAGATTTAAGTGGTCCTTACAGCTGTATTGTAAGTTTAAGAGAAGAACAAAACCTGACATAAAATCAGCTTTCTTTAATTTCTTAATTTCAAGGTTCGTACCCACATTATAAATAATTATACCAGTTAAAAGGGACTGAAGTGGTCAAGGTTTGAAAAACCAGCCTTATGATAGTTATTATAATAACAGTGCTATAGTAGCAGTTATGTAAATCGTATCACATGAGGAGCTTCTTTCAAACCACAACTTGTCCATTGAGTAAAGTTTTGAGAAAAATGTACTACCCCTGATATACTATAATTATGCTGATATTGGTATACTGTTGACTATAGGACTTATTGTGCTTTTAGATAAAAATGATTAACCATTTATTGTCCAAGGTGTGGTTTGATAAAAGGTCCTGATATGTTAAAGCGTATTTGTTTAAGAACAGATGAAAAACTATAATTTCTCGTTTAAAACGTTAATTATTAATTGATATGCTTTAATGTCGCTAGGTATAATTACTGTTTATATAATCAAGTAGGTATAAGTAGGTAATTATTTTGTAATATACAAAACTAAATCTAGAGTTCTTATTAATAGTTATTTTCTTTTCGTGTAGTAGATGAAACTTATATTAAGACTGAAATGATAGCAAGCACATATCAAAACTGTAACACTTTATGTAGGTGCTCAGTGGTAACTAACTGGTGCAAGTCACTGGGGTATTAAACGCTTTGGGTCCCTGCTCATCATGAGATATCAATTTTTCAAAATCCGATTAGGTACCTAATCAGCAAAGAAATAAAAATATTTAGAACTTTTGGTTGGATTTCAAGTCTGTTTCTAGAGCCCAAGGCTCCATCCCTGAAAACCTCCTTTGTTCCCTCCTATAAGGTGGTGGTGCACACAGTACAGAAGATTTCAATGTATAGCCAAATTAAGTATTGTCAACTTATATAAGTAATCTTCAAATAACCGATTTATTTATTAGGTTGCAGCTTCCAGTGACTATGAAACATGTAAGCTGCCAGTAAATTTTATGTCTACCAATAAAAGTGTGAGTGCTTCCAGAGTTGTTTGTAATGTGGTTACTTGTGTCTACTAGAAGTGCCCACAATCAAGTGTAGCTCAGAGAAGTGACCAACAACAAAACAGATTTGCAGTACAGGGCAATAGTATTAGTGTCCAATCTGATTTTTTATTTTTGATTATTTTCCTAAAGTTTTTTTTAAATTTTTTAAATTTTTTGTGTAGAATGCAAACAAGGCCTGGATACAAATTTTTCAATTAGGACCAACTGGAAATGCGTTCAAATAGTGATAAGATGCCTTTATTCAAAAGAACATTTTATATATAATTCAACTAAAGTATTTTTACTAGTATATATGATTGCTAAATACTAAATAGCGTTTACTGTCTCCAGCCTTACTTTGTGGAACTCCATAATCATGAAATATAATATAAATACAAAGATTAGTTAAAGTTTCACAAGTTTTATTAATATCTTAACCTGACAATATTGTTTCGACACTTTATGTCATTATCAAAGGTAGATAAGATTGATAAATAAACAGGTTGCTAAGGATAAATACATACAGAAAATAGGTAATTAGATACAATACATACAAAAACTAAATATCTAACACTTCTAATAAAGGAGAATTACTAAGCTCAGTTTGTTCATTCATTAAAGGTACTGTGCTTTATGTCTGTATATTTCAAAAACTTCTAAAATGTCTAATTTGTGTTTGTTGTTGCAAAAATGTAAGAATTTAATGTTGTTTTGCGGTGTCATTGGGTGGTTCTGTTCCAAAATGTGTTTGGCATAATTCGATTTTTCTGGATGTTTAAGTCTATATTTGATAATGACATAAAGTGTCGAAACAATATGGTCAGGTTAAGTTATTAATAAAACTTGTGAAACTTTAACTAATCTTTGTATATAGTATATTATATTTCAAAAATACTAAATACTTACTAAGAATACTAGTTACTAAGAACCAACCCATATATTTAAGACTTAGATCGCGTTTTCTTTATTTTGCAAGGTCAAAAAGTAGCAATCTGTTTATGTGCTTAGATTTCCAAAACCTTAGAAGTTTTGAAAAGGAATAGTTCAAGAGCCAGCAACGGGCTTGCGCACAGTATTTTTAACAAGCGTATAACTGCTATGGAAGGTCCCTTTGAATATACTGAGAAGGGAACCCGACGTCTGTCAACTCTGCGGTGGTGGTTTTAGCGCCCTCGCGCTTCTAAAGGGTGTCAAACAAGTACTTGCATAATAAAAGTAATCATTTAAAGTAACATAACAAAACTGGGGATTATGCCTATATTATTATCATAACACCTTCAGTATAGTATATGTAAAATGCCAGATCGAAATTGTGGTGGAAACAAAGCGACAGACCATAAAACACGTTTGACCTAAGTGCGGGAGAGATAGCCTTATGCAGACGCGTGAGTGCGAGCGAGACAGCCTTATGCGGGCACCCTGATACAAGAGCGCATATGGGGAATGATCGTCGATACGCATTAGTTATTTAACTATTTTCATAACTTTAAACGTTTTAACAAATACGATTAATACCGGAAACTAACAGTTTAATCGAAAAACCTAGTGCTTAGTAGCACAGCTATGTGAAGATGACGCTACAAGAATGTCGCATATTTTCTTCTGGTAAAGCATATGGAGTTTCCACCACAATTTCGATCTGGCTTTTTGAGTATACGATACTGAAGGTGTTATGATAATAATATATAAACCACAGATTTGTTATTTTATTTTAAATGGTTACCTTTATTATACAACTTTATACGAATCTGGCGTAAACTTACCACTCGCAAACACGTCTGTAAGTTTTTTTATTTATATAACAGATGATTATCTTTAACATAACAAAACGCCAGACTAGTTATTATACTGTTTTTTAGTACTTTTTCTTACACCCTTCAGAAGCGCGAGGGCGCTAAAACCACCACGGCAGAGTTACCAGACGTCGGGTTCCCCTCTCAGTATATTCAAAGGCACATTTGATAGCAGTTATACGCTTGTTAAAAATACTGTAAGGAATCCGTTGCTGGCCCTTGAACTAGATGAGCACATAAAATCTGAACGTGGACTTTAAGAGCATTTTAATAATGACCACTGGTTTTCAGAGTATTTAAATTTTTCTGATAGGTAAGCCTATTTAGAAAACAATTTGGAAGCTGACCAAACGATCATTTCATTAAATCGACTAAAACAGTTTTGGTTGGTCTCATTATGGAGCTTGTAGACGGAGAGCCAGCAACGTATTTCGAGTTGTCATTTCAACAGTCGTGAAAATTTGGGTACTAAATCTTATATACCTGCTGAACACTAAAATTCGATTCTGGCAGCCCCTTGCGGCCGGGTTATACTACCCCAAAATTACTAAGAGGGTGAGAAATAAGATTCAATTTATTTAAAGTAACAGTAATGAAATCTCAGGAGGTTACTTTCGATAGTATTCTTTATTTATAAATAATATTGCCAGAACATTTCCTTCCCTTCTAAATGTTGCCAGAACGCTGTAAATGTTGATTTAAAAAAGTGACATTTTTTGTTATTTTAAAAGTCTTGAAATTTTGACACAATAAATAAAGTAGGTATATGTAGGTTTACTTGTTAGTGCGGGCGAGACATTTATATAGCGGCCTGCGTGTTAGAGAGAGAATCTTATTTCTCACCCTCTTAGTAATTTTGGGGTAGTATAACCCGGCCGCAGGGGGCTGCCAGAATTGGCTTTTAGTGTTAAGCAGGTATATAAGATTTAGTACCCAAATTTTCACGACTGTTGAAATGACAACTCGAAATACGTTGCTGGCTCTTGGTCTATTGGGCAGTAGGCTGTAAATGATTTCCCAGTACAAATTACTCGATAATCTCCCTCGAGAAGCCCGTGTAGAGTCCACAGGTGGGCATTTTGAGCATTTGCTGTAAGTTTAAGCTAAATTCAATTTATAAAAAATATTTTTTCAACCCCTAAATGCACATTAGATAATTAAGTAAGGCATACTACCGTATGCAGAATGAAGTGAAGAATACATTTCCGTGAAAAAAACAGAGGCTGCAATTTGAAAAATTAATCAAGTTGCATGATCTCTTAAACGTTGCTATGCAACCAGCGTTTAAGCGTAGCTTTGTTTTCTGAAGGTCCATTTTGAGTCATTCACAATAGTTTTTGATTGATTTCTTTATCTTTTCAAATAAGGGAGATATTGCGTGTAAACAGCATTGTGGGACACCCTGTATAAAACTTGCCACGCCACTAACAATTTCTTTAATACAAGTTGTTTATTTTAACTAGACCCCTTTTCACTTTTTATTTTTTGGGTATGGTTAGTTCAAATGTATTACATTGTAGTATTGGAGATTAAACTGATTCGCTTCGTTGTCATAGTGGTTTTATGCTATACTAAAATGCATGTCTCTAATAATAAGTACGAGGATAGATCGGACTGTTTCTAGAATGAACCACAAGATGACGTTATGCGCGCGTGCTGATTAGAGTCACTGCATCTAGTTACCTAAGCCAGCTTGTCGGCCAGAGTACCGCAAACCGCCGCCATATTGGGACAAACGAAGCACGAAATTGTTCATTATTTATTCTGCATTGAATTTAATCAAATCCACGTTTACTTTAAAAGGTTTTTCTTATTCTGAAAGATCAAACCTCTAATATGTCAAACACGTAAAAGGTGGTTTTAATTTGCCCATTATTAAAAATCACCCTTCTCTGCCCCAATATGGCGGTGGTTTGCGTTACTCTGATCGACCAGCTGGCCTAGGTGACTAGATGCAGTGACTCTAGTGCTGATTATTATAGAGGGTCTCTAGTGCTGATCACTTGTTTTGAAAGCGCCATTGTGCGTGCAACAGTTTTTAAACAGATTTTTTAATCAGTCAAATTTTCAAACGGATTGGATATAAAAATACGCCGTTACTATCGATTCGAGTAAACAATTTGTGCATTTTCTTAATCATGAATAAAAACGAGTTCCGTGGAATGATAAAACATTTCTTTTTTAAAGGCTTAAATGCAAAACAAATAAAAACGGAGTTTGATGAAGTTCATGGTGAGTCTTCGCCTTCGTATGCAACAGTTGCAAACTGGGTTGCTAAATTTAAACGCGATAGAACAAGCATAGAGGATGCACCACGTTCTGGCAGATCAAAAACAGTTGCCGATGAAGAAACAATTGAAAAAGTTCATGAAATCGTGATGAAGGGTCGCCGAATAAAGTTATGAGAGATAGCAGAGAAAGTAAGCATTTCATACGACCGTGTACATTGCATCTTACATCAACATTTGGACATGAGAAAGCTTAGTGCTAGATGGGTGCCGCGTCTGCTGACAATCGACCAAAAGCGAGTTCGAATGACCATTTGTCAGCAATGTCTAGACATGTTCAAACGTAATGAAAAAGATTTTTTGCGACGTTTTATAACTGTTGACGAAACGTGGATTCACCACTTACACCACTACACTCCGGAGACCAAGGAGCAGTCGAAGCAATGGACAAAACGAGGCGAGCCAACTCCAAAGAAGGCAAAGTCGATTCCGTCTGCTGGTAAAGTCATAGCTACCGTATTTTGGAATTCCCGAGGAATAATTTTTATTGATTACTTGCAACACGGGAGGACAATAACGGGCGAGTATTATGCGTCGTTATTAGACAGACTGAACAAAGAAATTAAAGTTAAAAGGCCTCATTTGGCAAAGAAAAAGGTCTTGTACCACCAGGATAACGCCCCATAACACAAGTTGGCAATTGCGGTGGCGAAACTGCACGAAATACGATTAAAGTTAATTGATCATGCACCCTATTCGCCATACTTGGCTCCGTCGGATTTCTTCTTGTTCCCAAATCTCAAGAAATGGTTGGTTGGAAAGAAATTTTCATCGAAGCTGTAAATGGATATTTCGAAGGTTTGGATAGTTCTTATTTTTGTGAAAGGTTGAAGGGTCATGAAAAGCGTTGGAGTAAATGTGTAGAGCTGAAAGGAGACTATGTAGAAAAATAAATACGATTTTCTCCAAAAAGTTGTTTTTTCCGTCGTTCTAGAAATTTTTCGATCTATCCTCGTACATGGTCGTGTGTATACAACATACACAGACCGATCGTTCGCCGCCTACAAGATTATCGATGAAGTAATTTGTAGTATAATAATGAGAAGTATTAAGATTGAAAAGAATAGAATGTATTTGATAGTACGAAAGTAATAAAATGAGATTATAATAAAGTAATTGTACAATTACGATTAAACTAGGAGTATATTATTATGAACATTGAATCTAACATGAACATTGATGAACGCTTTGTGAGCCCTAAAGCTACTAATAAAACGTATGTATAATATTAGGCTTTTAATAGTATATTATGTATTAAGGGCTTAATTGAGTGTGTTAGAGCCTGCAGAGTCAAGACGATAAAGGGATCTAAAACACTAATTAAGCCCAAATGCATACGTTAGTTTATGTCCGGCCTAAGTTTAAATTAATATTTTATTTTAAAATAAAAATAATTTGAAAAGTGCAAAACTTCAAGTAGGTAGGTGCAGCGATAAAACTTCAAATAGGTAGGTGCAATGGTATATAATTACTGTTATTACTATGGAGACGGCGTAAACAAGGGTAGCTATTTTTCTAGCGGGCTCTAATAAGTTTTAGAGCCCTAGAGCTCTAATTTAGCAACTTACGCTCCAAAAACAGGCCGCTAAGTATGTCATAATCGTCCGACCGGAGATAAAAGCCTTTTAAAAGTAAGACTTAAACTTTTATCTCTTGGCATCAACACTAAAAATAATAATGCTATTTTCTTTTGACGTTTTTAGCGCTCGCGCATTACATTATCTCCAGGAAACATTGTTACAGTAAGACCAACAAAACGACAAGAAAGATACCAGATTTACCTACCAGTATTAAAAACAAAATGGTAGATCGGCGATTGATGAGCCAATTTGCTGAAAAGGCCAATTATATCAAAAGTGTGAAGCTGCGACGAGAATAATTTAATTTATTATAATAAATTAAGACTAGATCATATACCTAGTGGTATTTCATTTCGAAAACACATTCTATGATTATTAAAATAAAAAGGCAAATAAGCGTAACCCGTTTATAAAAATAAATAAGAGAATTCTTCTAGTATTAAAATAAAAAAGCAAAGTTAAGTCGTTTATAAATATTAAATATTTGAGTGAGTCTTAACATTTTATAAAATATTTGGAATTGTTTATGAACCTGGAATTATACGTGGCTGATGAATTTAATAAACTCAACGCCATATAATACTGTTTTGGAAATGATGATGATTGATTTGTATTGAAAAATCAAAATCGTAGAAGCAACCTCGAAAAAAGTTGGTACAAATATAAGTAAAAGTAGAAACACCCTTTCGTTTAAAGGAGGGAACTTAATTTGTAATTTAGTTAGAAAATAAAAGTAAATTTTAATTTAAGAGTTTTGGTATAAATTATTTTTGATTAAATTTGAATCACTTAATCACCTTTTAAGAATCTCACATCACCCTGAGTTAGATATTTCGTGGTCATCTAATTTACATTTTTCACAAATATTTTTAATAAGAGATTTAGTTATATCTGAAGCAAATCATTTTTATTGGAACGCATCGAATATTGATGTGCACTCTCGCGGTAAAATAAATTATGCGGTAGCTCTGTTGCAATATGTATAATAGAGGAATCTGTGAATGGTCATTCCTAGTTTACTAACATTTAAAAAATTATAAAATCTAAATATTTTACTTAAAATTATGTCATCAACTACCGCATATCGAAAGAAGACATTTTGATACAACGCCATCGTTCCAATTACGTATTATTAAAGTTATATCAGAAATTTACGTAAATATAACTCCTTTTATTATTTTTACTTATTCAAATGTTCTTCCAGAGCATATCATAAAATGAATTCTGATAATAATCTAAAATTTGATATGTGAAGATCTTTTTAAGATTATTCTTTAAGGCGCCGAGGCAAACTAATTATAAAAACGAATTTTAAAAAAAGTTACTCCATTCAATTTATTTATTTGTTCTTAAACCATTAAAAATATTAAAGAAAAGAAACGTTACTGGAAAGCTTTCACACTATTAATTTCTTAACTTATTAAATTATCCTTTTAAAACTCTATGAGGTTTAAAAACATAATATGTACAGATATTTAATTAGTAATCAACAATTAGTCATCTAAAATGAGACGATAACAAAATATATTTCCTTACATCATCTGTGTAACTGTTCTATAGTTATTCTTTATTGCATCTACAATTCTTCGTACCGCATTTATAAATAAATTAAGAAAACACTAAACAAACCGCAAACAGATCTTTTAACGTGTTTTCTTTTATGTCTGCTTAATCAATTCTGTTGACTTTGAATAGAGGTTACTTTTGTTAAAAGTTGGTCATTCATTCAAGGTATAGGCAGTACAACCTAGATATTCTATAGCAAGTCCGTTCTCCATCGAGAGGAAACTGTTAGAACACGACTCCTTTGATTTCTCACACTTGATGTAAAATAATTAAAACAAAATTGGGCACGGAATTTGTAACCTGCTTTCCTATTTACTGTCTACCTACATACTTGGAAAAGGCGGATTAAATTATAAGGAAAAAATGGCAAAATTGGCTCAGCTCTTATCGTTCCACTTTTAATTTTTATTAAAAACTTTCCTTCTTTATTATAAATACCCCTAATTGGATACGAAGCGCTCAATTAAATTTATTGCAATTATGAATTTCACTTACATATTAGGCTAGATAGTTAGTTAATCTTTAACGTAGTAATTACATAAATAAATATTTAAATCGCCCTCTTTTTAAATCACTCACCATTTGAAGAATCGTTAAATATTTTTTCCACCAAAGATATCTGGAAACCATAGGTCCCAAAGCTGAAAGCCCGTAGTAGGAATACATAAGTACGTGGATACCAGAATTTACCATCGCTGGTAAAAATGCTAAAAAAGGCAACAATATTAATTATCATATAACAAGTAATTAATCTAAACATTTTACTTACTTGATCCACTAGGCACCCATTTAATTCCAATCCACCATAATGAAAACATAGTGGAATGATGATATACATGTAGAAAAGTGAGCTGTTGGTCTTTTTTCCTCAAAATGAAGAAAAATGTATCACAAAATTCGAACAGTTTTGATACGTAATACCACCACACCGCGTTAGCAATCTAAAATGAACGAGTTGTTAAATATTTTTCGATTCATGCCTAGAAAAGAAAAACTGAAATTAATTACCTGTAATTCATCGGGATGACGGGATTGCCTACAGGGTTCGCATATGTAACTATATCTTAATCTTAAGGAAGCAGTGAAAAGCTGTAAATAGAGAAATATAGTATATTAGAAATAATTTTATATATGTTTTAATATATAATCCGCCGGCGGAATGTGAAGATAGTTAATACAGTTCGACAAAGCGCCCGTATTTGATCGTCTGGTAATTTATTGAGATTAATAGCATATTTCTGAAGAAACTCCATAGAAAAAATTAATATTAATTCGAGATGGAAGATTGTCACAAAAAAAGTAATTATTAATGTTCTAGAGCGGATCATCAAACACTAAAATTCAAAAATAGAAAAGTTTGTGGAATTAATAGATGTAAACGCAAATCATTTCACTCACTTCTACAATCAGTGAAGAAAATGGAAACGGAATGATCAAATTGTGCATATAGTCCAGTCAAACTAAACATTTGAAATGGAAAATGGAAGTACATAAAAACTTAACTTGTATTCGACCTCAAATTCATATGAGCTTTTTCCGCCATTTTGAAAAGAAGGGAGGAAGTGTTATTTTGAAATTATCTCTGTAACAGTAGGTCCGACAAAAAATTTGTATAAAGCATTTTTGTCGGCAATACGATTGTTTACAACTTTTATTTCAAACTTTCTCGCGTAATATAAAAAATGAAAAAGTTGTGAGGGAAAACAAAAATAAAAATTGTGGTGACCGATTTACCTTTCACCGGTTTCCTGGAGTACACATTACATTTATTGTCTTTGAAAAGATTTTTTTCTTCCAGCATGCAGGGGGTCTAGAAAAGCTTAACTTGAAGTTTTGGACCTCAAATTCATATGAGCTTTTTTCGCCATTTTGAAAAGAAGGGTGTTATTTTGAAATTATCTCTGTAACAGTAGGTCCGAAAAAAATTTGTACAAAGCATTTTTTTCAAAAACTGAGTCAGAGACTGATCAAGCCAGTCTGAAGATGTATTGGCAAGATTTCGCAAATTGTAGCTTATCAATAAAATCCTCAAGACCTGCCAATCTCACATAAAACGAGCTTCTATGAATACAATGTGAAAGCTTTACTAAATCAAAAAGTATTTCTGCAATTCAAAAGAATGCAGAAATATTATGGTAATGTAAAGTCAGTCTTACCTGAATAGAGATATAAAAATTTAATACAGCCATTGCTAAATTATACGGTATTAGAGCCCATGTTAATCTGAAAGGTTTCCGATGCTTCATTTGTCTAGGTCCAATCCAGACTATGAAAAGGTATATTAAGGTATATATTAATGTTGGTACAGGTGAATCGACTAGAGGCCATCCTTTTGTTCTAGAATCTGAAAACAAAAGTAAATAGTTCACATCAAAGTGGTAGGGTAAGCAAAAATACTTAAATTATAAATTTCATTAATAAGATCTAAGGTGTGAGCAACGAAATTTTGATTCAGAGAAGGCCTTGGAAATTTTAGGTTACATCTGATATTAATTTTAAGTAGGTAGTAGAACTACTACAGATCATTGAGAACTACTCTCAGTCACTAACTGATAGACCTACTTTAAATGCATTTTAGCATTTTGGTTCTGATTTCGGAGCTCTCAACAATCTTTAATCAAGAAATTTTTAAATAATACAATTAAATTGAAAATGTATTAAAGAATATGAGTTATATGACCCCCACCTACATCTCTACACAATGCAACTCTCCTTTTAACGGAATCGATAACATTATGGAGGATACAAGGTGTTATTAATTTCTTCAATTTTGTTGCTAATTCTGTGTTAGATAAATTTCTACCATATTTCTCTTTTGTACTTCATTAAATATGAATGTCATTATTAAAAACTGATTTTTTTTTAAACTGTTAATCTGACATCTCTTTTCAAAAAGTGGCAATTTAAAATATTTAAATAAACTAATTCATATGATTCAAAATTGCACATGACCGATATGTCTATCTCTTTCTTTCAAGGCCAACTCTGAATCAAAATTCCGTTACTCACACGTTATACCGGGTGATTTTTTAAATTTCTGATCTAGAAAGCCATGACATAATTTTAAAACAAAAGATGCGGAAAACGTAGGGCGTAGTTTGAATCGTTCGATTTGTCACAACTGTCAGATTTCAAAAATGTTGACATAAACATAACCTACTCCAGTGTTGTTCTCGCTTTTGCCGTCTTTTGTGCTTCACTGTTTCCTCGTGTTTTGAATTCCGTTTCGCCAGTTATTATCTCGGTTATTATCAAAAATCAGTCTTTTTCAAGACTAACCTTTCGTTTGTGATTGAACGCTTAGTTTTCAACGTTATTTTGGAGTGTTTTTCATCACAACAAAATGGTGTTCACACAGGAACAAAAAACATTTATGATCGAAGCTTACTTTCGTAATGGTCATCAAGTTAATGGTCAATGGGTGTATGAAGCCGGAGCATGTCTTCGGGAGTTTCAAGAAAAATTTCCAGATCTTGCGGTGATAGAGGCAAATATTTATCAATTTGTTTAATAAATGTAAAAGTAAGTAGTCAATTTGTCACATAAATGACATTTGGAATAGCAGTGTGATCAACGCTACGCCCTACGTTTCGGTGACCTTCGATACGGCGTAAAAATCACGACTTACTAGATCAGAAATTTAAAAAATCACCCGGTATTAAGTACATATATCCGATATATTTTAAGAAAATTCAATCTTCAGATCTTCTGAATCTCTCATATTTATGAAAGTACACTTGCTGATAGAATTGGTCATAAGATTGAGAGTGTATGGCACGTAAACTCGCCTCTATTATATTCCATACAATAGAACATCTAGAGTTCTAAGAATTTCAAAGCTTTTTTATGCTGCAAGGTTCGCAAAATACACCTTTCGCAAACTCGATGGTTTTTGGTAAATTTCATAGTTGTCAGAAATTTAGAACAATATGGCCCATTACAGGTGTATGGTGGGTAGAGGCCAATAACATCTTTTACTCAAATGACAAGCATATTTTCACGCGGTGCTACTACTACTTCCACTAACAAGGCTCTAGCCATCAAGGACAACAACGGAAATAAAGGGAGGCATTAGAACGGTTAATGAAATATGTAAAAGATGAAAACGTGATAATCACGGAAGAGTGAAATGAGATAATTGCAAAAAGAAAGGAGCATAGTAGGAATTTATGGATTAGATTAAGAAAAACACGTGTTGCCTGCCGAGTTGCCAAGTGAGAAGATGATCTATATCATGCCAGGAAATATTAACAGATACCAGGTCGCGGTAATAAAGGTTTAGGTCAAACAAAGATTAGAAAGATGAAGAGAAAGTCAGAGCTCTACAGGAAAAGGTAAAAAAAGATACAAATAACAAAATAAAGTATAAAACAGGTAACATTATAGAGCTTTAAAAAAGATTAAGTACTAATAAATAGCTCTTGGTCTCATAATTAAAAAACTCTTAGTTAAAAAGAAAGATCGGAATAAGAAATCACGGATAACATTGATACATTGTATACAGACTATTGAGTCTTAACTGAAAAGCACCGAAAATGTTAGAATACAGATACAAAATAAAGCAATCTAGAAAAGCAAAATAAATCTTTATCTATATAATAAAATCCAGATTTTAGTTTTGAGTATGTTCCTCCCTTTATAGACTCGGTGACTTGAAATTCTACCTCCAAACCAACTATATGATTAGACTCAGCATGGTACAGAGCGGTGCATTGAGTGGGTATGGTGGATGTTTTTCTCAATGTGTTTGTTTACTCGGAAATAATTAATTAAAGTTTAAACTCCTCAATTCTGACAAGAACAGATTTTTTACTACAAATTAAATTTATAAAATTAAAAAAGCAGGACGCGTGACATTACCTGCGAGCGCTGCTAAACACAACAATAAGTGCAAGTGAAATAGCTCGACTTTCGACACTTTCCTCTTAAAGAGGGATCAACTAATTGCTCCAACGAAGTAACCTATAATAGTTAACGAAGCTAGGGTGAAAACAACTTCAATTTTGAAAATTTTAATAATCCGAAACTCAAACTGTTGATAGGTCAAGACAATTGGGACCTAATAACAAGTAGAGATATTTTGGAGGAAACCAGGTGTGCTCAATCTCATAATTGTGAGACAGCTCAGAAATGGGACAATTTGCGAAAATTCGACTTGACAAACCACCACGACCTTTCACGAACTTTGGTGTAGACTATTTTGGACCGTATTATGTCATGATATTGGATGATATGAATGACATTACGTTATAATTGAATGCAGACAATAAAAAAGATACAGAGTATCGTTCACTTGCTTATCTATTAGAGCCATTCATATAGAAATTGCTGAATCTTTGACGACCAACTCAACTATTCTTGTAATCTAAAGATTTTCAGCAAAAGGGGACAACCAAGTCTGTTGTTAAGCGACAACGGCACTAATCTCAAAGCGGCACATAGCGAACTCAAGAAATGTATTTAAGAAATCGACTGCAATAATTAAAAAAAAGACTAGCAACTGAAGAAACGTGCAGAGAAGAATTTCACGAGGAAGTCTGTACATGATAAGTGTCTCGAAAAAATGGTACGCTTGCTACATCATTGCTAAGAAAAAAGCACCTAGACCTAAAGTTTTTCAGGCGTTATTAGCTGAAGCAAATCATATTATTAACAGCCGGTCATTAACATATGGCATAAGAACATAAAAGTCTAACACCTAACCATTTCTTAACAGGATCGTCGAGTATTAAGGGTCTAAGTATTTTTGGAGGAAAAAAATATTAAAATCTTCGAATACGGTGACAGATAGCAGAAAACATAAGTGAAGAATTTTAAAAAGGTGGATTAAGGAGTATCTACCTACTTTAATCTGCTCTCAAAGAATGCTCTGATCTTATTCTGGGCCAGCCAAGCAGAAGCCCAAAAATAAATACGAGACATAACAAAGACTTACTGCGAAAATTTGTAAGCTGGATCTTTTGGAAATGGTTAAAGAACAATTTATAGGGATGCAGCTGAATTCTTGCATAAGGTAAACTTATATTGTGAAACATGTACCTCCATTTCTTCCGTGAAGGCAAAAGCAATTTCCAACCGAAGATGCTAATAAGACAAGTTCAATCACGAAAAATAGGTAGAATGTAGAGTCGAGAAATGGGGATTTGAAGGGCATTTTCAGCACTGAAGAGCAATGCTTAAGAATAGTTTGTACATTAATAAATTATTATCAGGACCTAATACAATTAAATCTTGAGTATCTAAGAACTAAACCATTTGGTTTAAACCAAGAGGATTTGGGCTGGTCTTACATCCAAGATACAATGGAAAAATCAAGCCGTGAAGCACACTAAATTTATAGAAATTGAAGCAGTTGAAGGTGGCCCAATAACTGGTACCTATTGTACCCGTAAGGTAAGCGCTAAAACAGTTTGCCAGACACGAGGGTTAAACTGGATGCCCAATGAACATTCTCTTTGAAACTGTTAACTCAGGACCCTTAATTAGAGATTAGTGTTAGAGTTGATTAGAGTTTTTGGTATAAGTACTACTTGTTATCTATTCCAATTATTGTTTTGCTATCAACTACCTGAGTATTGTCCTTTTCAATATGAGAATCTTTGCAGATATATCTATACATTTAATTATACAGGGTGTCCCGTTTAACGTTCTACGCTCAATCATTTGAGCAAATTTCTGGCTATTAAATGAAACTAAAAGGACATAATACACTTTGACCTCTAGTTTATGAAACCGTAGTGGAACCCATTTTAGGACATTTGCTGGTTCACTAAAATTTCCCTTGAGCCATCAGCAAAAACATATTCAAACATGAAAGGAAGTTTCATCGAACTCAGAATACGTATACTTTGTGCGATGTTAATACGAAATTAATGAATCGGTAAATTTAATGATTTAAAACCCTACCGAGAATTTTTTGCAAAAATATTTTCGGATATAATCATACGTGTAGCTAGAGACTAATTGGTCTAAAATTACTTTCCAGTAAGGCGCCACAAATGATTTAATTTAAATGATTAATGTTTGTCTAATAATTATGTTTCTAATTTATTAATCATTAGAATTGACCTAATTTGCTCCCATAGTAAATTATTTTAAAAATGTAGTGAAAAATAATGATTTTTTTCTAACGAAAAGATGTTAAATTGAACGAAAATTTCTACACTTCAAAAATTTGAAAAGCTCGTCTGCGTTACTTCTTACTTTATAATTAAAATAAAATATAATTACAATTAGAAAGAAGCATAAGTAGTACTGTTCAGAAACATTCCAGTCTGTACAAAAAACAAAAATGTACTATCAGCAGTTTGATGTTATCTTTGCAAAATATGCCATTCTTGAAAACACGTGATTACATAAAAGAGAGGAAATACAAAATGTATTTATTTTAGTTTTCAGCTATGCATGCAAACACTCATTTATTGCTTTCAGTTATAATAAATTAGATAACCTAAATTTGATGATTCGAGTGTACTTGATAAATCATTGTATAATATACATGTAAACTTACCTGATAATGATAATGTCCAGAGGTAGTAATCATAAAAAGTTTTGATGTATTGCTGAGTAACGTTAATTACTGCTGTCATGGTTTCTATCTTTTATATCTAAAACAAAGAGGAAATGGTATTAAAACACCTTTACATCACTTAATGTATTAGTAAGTGTAGCATCAGTAAGTAATTTTAGCATCGTATCGACCTCAATTCCAATAAACATTAAAAATTCAATAAGTCCAATTGAAACTTACTTAATTATTAAATTCAATTCACATTCAAGTATCATAAATTTCACGTAAAGAGTACTATAGAACTGATTTTACAGAGAACATGGCATTTATGTTTATGAAGCAAAATTAAATGATGTCGCCGTACTTGCTATCCTTACTATCTCTGATAGTAAGCAAAAATTTAAAAATAAATTTTGTAATAATAAGAACCTAATAAGAAAATTGCATTGTATAAATTCCAGTTTGTTATTTTATTGAAATCTATATAATATAAAGATGATATAGATTATAATATAAAAAGATGATATTTAATTATCATTAATTAAGATTAAAAATATTTTGGCTCTTTTATGCATAATACAAGTATTTTCCGAAAATATACCACAAGAAAATCAAACTTGCTGAAATTGCTGAAAGAAGAACCAAACTTATATGAAAAACATAGCACACACACTAGTAACTAATTCGACACTGATTAAAATTATAATGAAGCACCTAGTTTAGATTTATACATAAATTAGGAAAACTGATGCGATGCCACGGTCATTAAAATGAGTTTAAAGGTTTAACTGATTAGAAAGCTAGTTTGGTTAAAATAACTCAAATTACCTATTATTATTATTTATGTGGAACAAATTAAAAGAAATGAATAAGTAAGTGTAAATATAATAAACTTTTATGCTGTAATTGGGAAAAAAGCATTGGTAATCCCAACAAATGCCTTCACTAAAATCAGTTTCAATTGTAAATATATATGTAAAGTAATGTAGATGATCTTTCTCGAATTCTTGGTATAATAAGCCGTACCACCAAAATAAATAAAAATAAAAAGTTTGGTAGTGTGCTATGAACGCTGCGCTATGTAACTTAATCGAATTTTGTCAATATGTTTGAATTTGCTGTCACTCACTATATTGAAATTAGGTTAAGAACAATTTAAATTTTAAAGTTTGTACATAGGTGTGTAATTAAAAAATGGAGATAAATCAGTCAACGAATTAAATCATAATTAAAATAGTATTTAATAGAATATATTATAAGCGACTGGTCTTTTCTACATTTAAAATATCTACATTTCTTGATTAAACAAAAAAGACTTTCTTAGACACTTTAAGATTTTGGCCTATTGTTGCATTTATCACTCAGAAAAGAAACCAACCAAGTTTTCATATTATACATACATATGCATATATTTCTAAATATACTATATATTCTTTTTACAAGTATGTATTGTTAACACAATTTGACTTACTTTTTTACTATTATTTACAATTTAACTACTATATTGGAGTTATCCACAAGTACACTATTTCGAGCACTGAAGTTTTGGAACTAAAAAAGAACTCCACATAAACCTAGTAGGAAAATGGGTTCCAGCCCAAGCAGCATCTAAGTAGAAATAACTGATATCGGAACTTTTATTATGTAGTTGTTACGTAACTACAACTAAATTTATGACTTTATCGGTTTAATTACTTCAGTTCCGAATGTTTTAGTAATTATGTAGTTGTTTCTACTATTTATTGGAACTATGTAGTTCCATTACTTCTGAGTAACTTTTAAAGTATGTGGAACGGTATTGCCACTTAGCATAATTACTTAAAAATCGTTGCAACTTCAAAGTGGTATTATGATTGTAGCAGTAACTTGCCCGAAGCTACTTTAAAGTTTTTAAAACTTTAAAGTAGTAGGAAGTTCCTGCCACCTTTAAAGTAACGGAACTTTAGTGTAACTGCTTACGCTTTTGCTACCCAGGGGAATCACTTTAGAGTGATTTATCGTAAACTACTCCATCTCCATACTTACTTGTAAAATATTGGAGGTCATTAATCAATTTGCAATTTGTTGTGATTATTACTAGATGTTTTACTATAAATTTCAATAAAAATAACAAATTGGTGCCAAATTGTGCATTAGGAATAATATAAAAATGGTATCTATCATGTGTATCAACGTATAAGTATTTTTGTGGCATTTTATCAAGGACATTTTTTATTAAAAAATAGATTTAAAGAAGGCGCGTTGTCAGTTCTTGATCAATCATCATCACATTTAATATACAATTTGCAATGGTTTATAATTTTAGTACATTGAAATGATAGAATAATCAAACATTTCACCCCTCTTTGTATTATTAAGTACGTATTAGAAATAGAATAGGAATCCATTTTGTGACACAATCGCAGCATTAGCATAGAGAATGATAATAGAATATTTTTTAAGTTGCAAGAGAAAGAGAGAGCACCCATGCTACACGATGTGTCAAAGAGAAAAGAAGTTCCACGAAAGTAGCAATGACTATGCCGCCACGTTCCCGCTACGTAGCCTCAACGTAACTGGACAAGTTTCAGAGAGATCACTGCAACGTATCTGCTACCCAAAAATTGTTCCCGGTTTTGGTTCCAGGCACGTAATAAAACCGTAGCAATTACGTGCTTGTGACTAGTGCCAAAACTTTATCGTTTCACCGGTAGTCCCGATCGAAAATCTCCTCAATGCACAAAGTTCAAGAATTTGCGATCAAAGAATTATTTAGATATTGATTTTATGTAACTATTTCATACAATCCATCTTGTTTTCGTGATCTGACGCGAATGATTAGCTTCCTCTGTACGTTGTTGAGATTGTTCACGTTTAAAGAGAGCTGGCATTTTCCACTGAATACCGAGGTGGGCTAGCAGCTCTGTGCTAACATACTAATACGATATTTACTTTTTGGAATAATCTTCTCATTGCCTCAGCATCTATGTGAAACTCGTTTTAAAGAATCGTAGCATGTCTTAATTGGTTGAAAAGTATAGTCCCCACCACTCTGTCCATCACTAAGTCACATCATCGTTAACCTTCGGGCTATTTCGCTTTTGTTCTATAATCGCATGGGTTTCTTCTGTGCCTCGGATGCCGCAATTATCTTTGCGAACTTTTAAGCTAAGGTTAGGTTAGCTTAATAAACCAATACCTCTGCGCAGTACGACTTGGTAATTATGTAAAGCTTTCGCGGTAATTGTCATTTGTAATAAAAGCTTTCGCAATAATTGTCACTCGCGGTAAAGGGGTTTCGCAGTAATTGTCATGTGCTGTCAAGGTTGTTGGTTGTTATTGATTTGCTGTAAAGCTTTTACGCTGTAGGTAGATGCTTTGCTGTAATAGCGTTAAGGACCCGCAGATCTAAGTTTTTTCCTGCTAGCGGTTATCTGTTGTATACGGTCCTTAACGTTTGCTGACTTGCTTAGAGATCCAGATTTCATGAACCGTAAAGCATATGCTGCTTTTTCCTGCGCATATGGCGTTTTTGTTTCAAATTCATTCAACGGAGTTCCAAACTAGCGACTCTTTGAGAAATCGAAAACATACTGTATATAACAGTTATCAAATATTTTCTCGGCAACCTAGAATTCCTTTTTACAGGAGTTCCTTTACGGCGGTTATAAAATCATGGCGGAGCGAGTCTTTGTGCAAAATACAAAGCTCATTTTAAAATGAGGACGATTTACTGCCTAATTCTAATTCAAGTTGCAACAGCTCTAAGCGCAAGTTTCGTCGAAAAAAATTACAGACGTGTAACTTTACATTACTCTGCTTGTCTGCCATTTTTTTGTTGCAACTTGCGCTGCGACCCGTTACAACAAAAATTAGAATTAGGCCATTAGTACTTCACAATACTTTCGCGAATTACGTTCTTTTTACTCTAGGACGCTCGATGACTCGAAAATTGACCATTTTTGGATTTTGTTCCATTGAAGACTTTTTAGCAGAATCACTATAACTACAACACATCAAAGATACATCCAAATCTAAGGGACTCATCTCCCATAAGGTCTATGTGGTGTCCTTTTGCAAGTATTAAATTTTTAACTTGTATATTCTCTAACTACAGTGTGGTCCAAAATGAGTGAGAACTGTTTAAATTCCGCGCCGTAGGTTTTAGTGTATTTCAGGTTGTTAATGTAGCACTATTGAAATGTGTTGCGTCAAATTACAGCATCAACTCTCACTTTATCGTTTACAATGTTGTGTTTTGCCAGGTTGTTCCGGGTTTTCATTGAATTTTTGTTTTATTTCGCTTGTTTTCTTATTTTACAAAACAGTTCTTTTCAGAAGTGCAGTTTGTTAGACGATTTTATTGTCAGGTAAGTTTAATATTTAAAACTAAAACTTTGAAACGTTCCACAAGATCACCGCAAATTCAAATTTGTATGTAAATGTGTCGACACGTTTCATGAAACTAGCACTTTAACTAGAGAGACTGGCAGTGACCGGCCAACAGAGCATACTTTGCAACTGTCATACGAAATAAAACAAATACAAAAAATAAAAACAAAAGCAATAACCATTGACCAGAATAAAAATCAGAACAAGCCTAACCTAATTTAACATAACATAACATAACCTAACATAACATATAACATAACATTGGGAGTTAAGGTAGGTTAGGTTACGTTAGGTTACGTTACGTTACGTTAGGTTAGGTTAACATATAACATAACGTAACCTAACCTACCTTAACCCAACCTAACCTAGCCTAACCGAAGCTCAAACCTCTTTAACAGAAATTTCACAGAGGCAAACAGTTTTTCAACTTTAAGTTCTACGCCTCGAAAGATTAGATTTACGTTCCGAAACAACAAATGTTTTTCATACTGTTATTGTTGGACACTTCCCAAATTTAGAAACTATTTAGTACTAGAATGTCAAGGTTTCAATATTCAGAATTTTCAAAGTTTCGATGTACATATCTAAATTTCCCGCTGCTTTCTGCACATTACTGGTTAATAAGATCGTGAACCAATTATCAAAATTAGCCAGAACTTATGTAGGTGACCAGTTGTCTTCCGGAGTATATACAAAGACGGCAAAGCCGAATAAATCTGTCTAGAGTTACTATCTTAGGTAGATTTGTCAGGTAGACTCTCGTATACAATGATAGTACCGTGATATCAAAAATTATCTTGGTCAAGGGTTGTTATGGAATATAAAACGGTTGTCTTAGTTTGAATTTCTAAATCTTGTTCTTAAAATAATTCTGTCGTTGTCAAGCTACACTGACATCATCAATAACCTAAAAATGTGTTACCTACTTAGTTCAGCTGTAAAATAATAATGAACTACAAGTTATGAAATAAATAACGTTTTTATTAACAAGAAAAACTAAACTATAGTAAATGTTGGAAATATCCTCCGTTTTGTTCAATGCACAAGTTTACGCGCCTCCTCATGTTGTAAAAAGCGTTTTGCAGCATTTATGGCTGCACATTGCTGAATAATTCTTTGTCGCAGTTCTTGCAAATCATTTACAATGACGAGTGAGCACGTAAATAGCTTCGGTCAAAGAGTACTTCGGTGGAAAACTATAGAAGCAACATAGCAACCTCGCACATAATTTCCGAGCTCCCCACCCTAGAGGGGAGGCGACAGTAAGGCTTAACAGCAGGTATTTCACATAAAGCCGCAATACATACAAATATGTATTCACTTTGCGAGTTTAATAAAAGTCCCAGAATTCTGGTTTACAATATTTGCAACTTTAGTTTTAGAGGTTTAGATTTCAGGTTCTCAATTTTTAGGTTTCAAAGCCTCAATGTTTAAAATGTTGTTAAGGTTTCAGAGCTATAATGTTTTAAATCAGCATTTTGCAATCCGCTTTGCATTGAAGACTATAGAACCGGGTTACGTTTAGAATAACTATAGATCATTTTGGTCTGATTTAAACATAATATGCACAGAGTTATTCATTATATTTTGACCACCCCTTTAAGAGAGATAAAAGAAAAAGTTTCTTATAAAAGTTGTATTGTTCTACCTATAATTTTACAAAACATCATCAAAAAAATTGCATAGTATAGGTCACGTAATAGGGAATATACATATATTTTTTTTTAAATGAAATCTATATAGCATTTAATTATTTTCCCCCCTAATTCTAGATATACCTATAATGTTATATCATTAGTCTACCATTAATACTTTTCGACATATTTGGCTTTAAACATGCAAAAAACCTCTATTGAAAGAGCATGTTTTTCAAAATGCGAGTGAACTGAAATAACCTTTCAGCCTCACTCCATAGCCTACCTTGTTATTTTCACTGTTACTCACATTTTTATAATCATAACTCACTGCTCTTTCAATGGAGGATTTTTACAATTTTAAGGTGAGATATTTCAGAAAGTATTAATAATTGATTTTTACATTATATATATTTATAGTCAGAGAAAAATGGGCTATTCGAAATGTAATAATATGTAGGGTGGTTCATTTAAAACAATATATGTATATTAGGTATCACGTGACCTATACATACAATTGTTTGTTTGACATTAAAAAAAATGCGAAGCGTAATATCTACTTTTCTCTGGACAATAACATCAATCGTGAGGATCGAAATTTATACAGGGTGTGTTGGATAAACTAGTAGGTTAAGAAGCAACGACAAAGGGAATAATAATGGACAACGTGTGTTTTCGCGGTTGGAAAAGGTATATTCTGAAAATTCTAGCTTATATAGAAGCTATTAAATATCATTCACAACCTACACAGGATAGTGAAAATGCGTGCCAGGTTTAGTTCCTTTCGGTGACACGAAACTAGATGGTTTGTTGTGACTTATATGAAGCGAGCTCTTCTCAACAATATACCGGGTGACACAGAGAGTATTTCCTACGAGATATTTCTGTTATCAAAGAAGGAGACGCTTCAAATTCTGATGAAGTATATTAGGCTATAAAAGCTAGAATTTAATATTATACTAAATAGCCAAAAAAGCTCTTCCAACTTTTTTATTTTAAATAACAACCCCTCTATTTCTCTTAGCCAATTGCTTTCGGCCTAAGATTCTGTGATTGATGGATGTATCACAACATATTGTTCTTCAAAATGGCCGACAAATTCCAATTGACTACTATTCACTGAATATGCCTTAAAAGGTTTTTGATAATTCAGAATCATTACGAAGGCTACGGATGTGTCATAAGTCAGAAATTTCAAACAGAAACCCTGTATTTTTCAATTATATATTATAGAAAATTTAATTAGCTTTCGGTGACACAGACAGTATTTCCTACGAGATATTTCCGTTATCAAAGAAGGAGACGCTTCAAATTCTGATGAAGTATATCAGCCTATAAAAGCTAGAATTTAATATTATACTAAATAGCCAAAAAGCTCTTCCAACATTTTTATTTTAAATAACAACCCCTTATTTTTCTTAGCCAGTTGCTTTCGGCTTAAAACTATCTGATTGATGATGTATCACAACATTATATTATTCTTCAAAATGGTCAACAAATTCCAATTCACTACTATTCACTGAATATGCCTTAAAAGGTTTTTGCTAATTCAGAATCATTAAGAAGGCTATGGATATGTCATAAGTCAGAAATTTCAAACAGAAACCCTATATATTTTTCAATTATATATTATAGAAAATTTAATTAGCTTTCGGTGACACAGAGAGTATTTCCTACGAGATATTTCCGTTATCAAAGAAGGAGACGCTTCAAATTCTGATGAAGTTTATTAGGCTATAAAAGCTAAAATTTAATATTATACTAAATAGCCAAAAAGCTCTTCCAATTTTTTTTATTTTAAATAACAACCCCCTATTTTTTTCGCCAGTTGCTTTCGGCGTAAAATTATCTGATTGATGATGTATCACATTATATTATTCTTCAAAATGGCCGACAACTCCAATTCACTACTATTCACTGAATATGCCTTAAAAGGTTTTTGCTAATTCAGAATCATTAAAAAGGCTATGGATGTGTCATAAGTCAGAAATTTCAAACAGAAACCCTATATTTTTCAATTATATTTTATACAAAATTTAAATTAGCTTTCGTTTGATATAAATATTGTAGGCGATCTTTTAATTGAATAATCTTGAAATTTCGAATTTAGCTAATTGTTACATAACATTTTGCAAATATATGGTATGGGCAGGCACAGTGAGAACGCAGATAGTAGCTCATATTATTTCAAGGGAAGCTAACCGGGGAAAGATAAGCGCATTTGTTACAGAATGAAGTTTCTTCCAAACCTTCCTGCAGAAATCTTGTAACGCAAGTATTTTTAGCCGGATGGTGCTCCGCCTTAAGATTTAAAATAGAAATCTAACCTCAAATCTTGACAGTTGTCATAAATATTAGAATGCATTGCAACTGTATGAATTAATGAGAGACCTTGCTTTTGTTTTGTTCAAAACTTCATTTATCCAGGCACCTTTGATAAATTTGCCATACTTAAATAAATTAAAATTAAGCGGTTCAATTCGATTTAATTAAAGGCAGTCGCTAGAAATACGTCGGATGTGCATATATTCATATGTGTATATTCAAGTCCGACGGGAACCAAGTAAATTTTAAAACTGGCGCCATTATTTTTTGTTCGACCTTTGCAGCAGCCACGATCAGATGGGGCGTGAGACGCTTGTGTCAGTGCAACGCGATCACGTGCCAAAATAGACCAATAAGAATAGTGGACGTGAATATACATTGGTGCACGTCGGATGTATTTCTAGCCACTTCGTTAAACAAATGCTTAAAAATTTGGGATATTTTATTGGTAGTTATTCTAAGTGAATATGATACAGCCTACTACCAAGTATTTATGATAGATCTATCATTTCGATAGCCTACTTAATGATTTTCAAAATTTCAAATTTGACGACCATTTTGAAGAATAGTATCACGTTGTGATACATCGTTGATCAGAGAACTTTAAACCAAAATCAACTGGCTGAAAAAATTGGGGCTTGCGATTTAAAACAAAAAGGTTGACGTCACTTTCGGTGAAACCTTTGGAGAGTCAGTCCATTTGGCTATTAGAATGTTAAATTCTGGCTTTCATAGCTTAATATACTTCATCAGAATTTGAAGCGTCTCGCTTGATTAATAATGGAAATAGCTCGTAGGCAATACTTTCTGTGTCACACGGTACATCAGTTCCATCATTGATCATCAATATGAAACTCCGTGGGAAACTTTTGTTTTGTAATATCTTCAAACGTATAGTTAGATTATCAATATTTAGTTTTTAAACATTACTTTTGGGTGATTTGGGGGTCCCTAAACGCAGGGCCGTTCCTGGAATGCTTTCCGCCCAGGTGCAAAATCAAAGTGGCCGCCTCTACAAGATGTTTTTGTTGTTTCGATCTAAAGGTCTATTGATCTTAGAAGTTAAGCATTAAACGTATTTTTTAAAAGTTTTAGCATTATTTTTTAAATATTTCAAATAGACCAGGAAAATTAGGTCGAAAAAACAAGCTGTTCAAATTCTAATGCATATTGCGTTTGCAAACTTTTTTATGGGGAAGGGGGAGTTCAATATTTTCCAATTATTTCGAAAAGTTCAGGTTTGGAAAATGTGTTATTATGAAAAATGTTGCTCGTAAGATGTGCTATAAAAAAGGTCTTATGATCTTTTTTCGTATCTTTGTTTGGAGAACCGAGATACCGTTTTGGAGAAAAATGAGTTACGACAATTTTGAATTATTATACTTCTGCAAAAATGCAACCCTATCCACACCACCGCGGAGGTAGAGTAATTATGTGGTATCCCCAGTAGGTCTAATCCATATGCTATTTGAAATGTAGAACAATTATTGTAGTTCCTTCTCAATTTGTAGACCATTTTCGACGTCCTCGTAAACGTCTTCTGCCTCGAAATTATGTACAGTGGTTGTTATGAAAATTGTTGCTCGTAAAATGTACTACAAAAAAAAGGCCTATGACTTTTCTTCATATAACTAATCCTTTCAGTTATATAAGAGTCTGAAAGTACTGATACTTTACACTTGACTATTGCGTTATACATCGACGATATTGTCCTGACAAAAAGGCATAGTAAAAGAAGTAAAACGTGAAAAGTGATAATGAAAGTACAATTTACTTTACTAACTGGGAATATAATATCGAAGACATTCGGTCCATTTTCTAAAATTAATGCCATAAAAGGTCCGGACCGGAGTCCGACCTAATGTAGAACACACACGGTCTTCCGCGACCACGTCGCCGACGACGTCATCGGGGAAGTGGTCCGGATAATGAGGCAATGTTTACATTTGCTGTAATTTATTGCATAAACAAGTTCGAGATCGAGATAGTTTATGTAATAAAATTATAACTATCGTATTTCTTTAAAACATGTGTATCAAAAGGAAAGAAATAGTCATTGAGTTCATAGTATAAGGTCGACTGAAATCTCTTTCTTTAATTAGAAGTACTTAGTATTATGCTGCCAATAATGTTTTTCATTGTAATAAAAAGGTTTTAACGAAATACTATACTTATAATTTTATTACATAAACTATCTCAAACACGAACTTGTTTATACAATAAATTAAACATTGGATCATTATACCGATCACGTCACCGACGTCTTCGGCGGCGTGGTCGCGGAAGACCGTAAGTGGTGCCTATAAGTTTTTCAATAGCAGATGGCCGATGCATAAACACAAAGGGCTTTACACCTTCCTTAGTTTCTATGTGTGCAGGAATCGTTTTTATTAGCACTATCAATTGCTCGAACTTCAGTTGATAAAGACATTTATTTTCTGAAACCAGGAAAAGGAAAAGTCCAATCAACAATATATTCATCGACAAGTTGTGATTCTTTTGAAAACATTAAAGATAATATTTTATTTCTACATGCCGTTAGCGGGTGCGATACTACGTCTGCTCTATTTCAGATAGGAAAGAAAAGTCGCCAAGTTGTTGCAAAATAGAAAGGATTTACGAGATTGCGCAAACTTTTCCAAAATACCACAATGTTCTAGAGAATCAGTTATTAATAATGGAATACGAGTCATTTTGGCCATGTATATTCGACATGTATTGATTCTTTCAGATATAATTCATTCATACAACCGACAACCCGTAATAAAGCTACTAATTTATCAACCCCCCCCCCCTACATCCAGTGCTAACCAAACATCATTCATGTAGAATTTAACTACAGATTCAAAAATGGTTAGACACTGATCTCAATGCAGAGTGGGGATGGATGATGATCATTGATCACTTACAGTCAATTAAAACCCATTTGCTACCTGCTTCAGATGTATTGCTCAATCATATTTTCTGTAACTGTACAAAAGGCTGTAACATATGCTGCGGTTGTAGAAAGATTAGTATCCACTGTTCTACAGTATCCAGTCACTGAAATGGTCAGTCTTGCCTGAACATTCTGAACATGTTTCACCAAGTGCTGGCCTTTGGGGGGTGCGAGGTCGGGGCTGTTTGGAAGCCGAAATTGGTAAAATCATTCGATAACAGTAACTTTTTAAAGTTAATAAGGGCGCTCTGAAGGACTCTGTCCGAGGGTGCCGAGAGGGCTAAGACCGGCACTGGTTTCATCTGACATTCGTGAAAGCATCAACAACATCGATGCTTATGAAGATATTGACCCTAAAGCTTCGAGGCAGAAGATGAGGAGATGGAGGAAAATTACGAGGAAGTCGAAAATGACCTATAACTTGAGCAGGAAGTAGAATGACATTCTAAATGACAATTGGATTAGAACTACTGGGATACCACATAAGAAATGCGCCTATTACTCTACCTCCACGTTGCGCGGTGGTGTGAATAGGGTCACATTTTTTGTAGAAGTACAATAATTCGAAATTGTCATTAATTCTTCTCCAAAATGGTTAGTTACACGAAGAAAAATTATAGGACCTTTTTTGTGGCACATCTTACGAGCAGCATTTTTTATAATAGCCACTTTTTTCGAAATCCCGATCGTTTTCGAGATAATTAATATTAGATTTCGCTCCCTTCCACCAGCTCCTACAATAAGTTTGCAAATCAGGAGTTTTAAGAGCTTGTTTAAGGCCTCATAATAAAGCTACATACAAAAATCTGACTTGTTAGGAATTTTTTCGAAGTTCAAGTCTATAATGTTCCTGATAATTATTGTTATTATAAATTCGAAAATCAAGACTTTTGGTCTATGAAAGTAATAAGTAGCATATTACTACTAGCATAGAGTATATTAGTTCGCAACGTAAATAATGTTTTTTGCTTTTACTAGCAATTAAATTAGCTAATCATTAATTAATTATTCGTCAAAAATATTCGCGTAGTTTGCACTTTTCTAAACCAAAGATTGATAAAACTTTCGCAGCATAGGCGGGCCACAACGCCACAGCGATATTAGTTGATTTTTCTTTTTCGTCGGTCGCACTTGTTGTTGGCCTGGTGTAAGGGCACCACACCACAAGCACCCTGTCCAGGAACGGCCCTGCCTAAACGTACTTAAGCAACGCTTTATCTGCTTAAATACTTGGCGTTGGTCCTGACGATTTCAATGTATTTAACAATAGTAAATGTATTTAAAAAAATTCTATACTACAACTAGTATTGCAGTCAAAAAAGCTTATTTATTTCTATTTATTTCTTGTCAAATCAGATTTTTAAATAAAAGAAAACATAAAATTATCATTTATTTATTAATGATAATAAAATCATCGATTGACATTTTGGTTCTGTAACATGATAAAAAATGGTAATAAAGATACTCAGATACTCACTATAAACATAATCTATTTAAACGTTAATTTCTGCTCATATAGTTGTTATTCTTGATACGTTAATGTCGTTTCGACAAACTTTCTGATTTATTTTTAATTGGATGTTCTATAAAAATATCTACTACTAATGATCTTTGTAATAAGCTTAAAACTCCAATTATGCATGGATACTATTTTTATCTTTATTAACTTTTGTTGTGTTTAGTCAACTATTATATATACACATTTTAAAGACGTTTTCATAATTAATTTTTTAATTTAACTGTTTTGATTGCTCTTATAAAAAGCTCTCTTTAAAAGTGTGTCTATTGTGTAAAATACGAATACTAACTGATTTGCTGCCCGAAAAATCCTATTGTCTATTTTACTCGAGTTTGTTAGAGTTGTGGCCAAGCAGATCATTTGCTCAGTCGAATTAGTTTTACTGTTAAAGATGCTGGTGTTAACTTATCAAAGAGACGTTGGAGGGTAACATCTTTGAAATCCTATTTAAGCCTACTTGACATCCACAGCCTAGATGATAGCTTTTTAGTAGCAACACTAAATACTTTTTCAAAAAATTTTAGGTTACTGTTACTGTTTGAGACTTTAAAGACTTTAGCACCCCACAGTCCCCACATAGTTGCTCCTATGAATAAAGCCTAATCGGGAATCTAACAATGACCTTTAATTAACAATAACCCTGTAAACATTATGTGGTTTCCTATCTTAAGAGCTAATCCGCCCCTGGCTTCGTTGACTGTGTTTAGTCTTACCTGTAGCAACTTCTAACCGGCCCAAGTTTGATTAACTAAAATCCAATACCATTTAAAAACTATAAGGTTTTTAAAGTTGTGGACTTATTGTGGCCCCATTTAATATTATAATGGTCCATTCACTTGATAAAGCAAAATATACCTAGTACACCTTATATGATTGCAATTAATTAATTGGTATGAAAAAATTGTGATTCTTCTGTAGGTTGACTGATAACTCACTTGATGAGAGTGTTCCGTCTATGTTATGGTATTGAGGTTATGTAAAGCTAATTTGTCTCGTATATTTATTTATTTATTTTTTGGTTAAGGTTGGAAAATTTTCTTATTTAAATTTAAAAACATTCATATATTATCAATAAACTATTTGATTTTATGACAAAAGACATGGGGTGCATTCGGCCGTGGCCGAATCTACCATGTGCTAATGCAATGGTTATTACGCAGATATAATGTTCTTGTGCACACGTTTGAAACCGAAAATACGGTTTTAAGACAAGACAAAGACTGTATTAGTCTTAATTGCCAGTGTTTTATTCGTTATTCATACATAAAGCGTAACACTAAGGACCGGTTGCACAAAGCATTGGTAACTACATGATTAGCTTGATGCATTGTTAACTCAAGTGATTGGTTAATACAAAGCAAGTGTTGTAGTGTGATTGGTTTTTTAAATTTGTTGTTAAGTTTTATCCAACCAGGTTGCTTAACTGCATGATCAATTTGACAACTTAGTTAACTACGTTTTCATGCAACCGGCCCTAAACCGTATAACTACTAGGTTTTGAAGCATCTTTTTGTTTATTTAATAAATTTCCCAGCAAATCAATAGCTACTTTTCTCCATATTTAAATGCCAAGGAACTATAGAATAAAACAAACAGGGTTAAAAGTCATGCATTAGTTCTAGTCTTTCTGAATGCTGTATTTTTTAAATCATGAATCTCGTTTAGATTTAACTTTTCTATTTTCAGATTTTCTATTATATGTTTCCATTTTAAAATGCGTTTTAATGGTTTCTCATAACAAAAGTTGTAAAAGTATCAAATTGATGTTATTTCTAAACTATTTAGTGTAATATGAATCTACCCCGCCGGTGGGGTAGATTCCGCCAATTCTAATGTTTTGCTGCAAAATGAACTACTCTGAAATGGTACAACTTAATATAATGGCATAGTGTCAGTGTAGTGTTAAGTAATTAAAAGCTTTGCAATGAAAAAGGACCAATAAATAGCTTTTTAAACTTATCACTTTTAAAATGACATTTTGCGAATGTTAACAGTTAAACTCAAATGTAGTGTTCGCGTACTCGTGCTTCAAAAAGATGCAAAAAGCACTGGCCCTTTTAAACTCTCTAAAAATAATTTGACTTGATAATAATAAAATTTGGAACAATTAAAGAATTCCCTCACCAAACATTTTTTGACCAAGTTGGTGTTTCTCTAACGGAAATTTTATGCTGATTCATTTTTGCGGCAAACGTCCCTAAGCGTTCAAAACTGGTTGTTACCAATCTAACCTCCACAAAACCACCACTACTTAACCAAAACGCAATGCAAAAGCAATTTCGAGTTTTTTCGACCTAATCTAACCTAACTTAACCTCATCCTAAACTAAATCTAAGTTAACCTAATCTAAATCTAGCCTAACCTAAACCAAACTTAACCTAACTAAATTGTGTAATTGTAAATTACACAATTTGGCAATCATAGAAACTTACTATAATTATTATTCATTTTCATGGAGATTAAACATTTTTCTACTTTTGATTCCCAATCTTGGAGCCTTTTCGCCTGTTCATCAGCGTTCGCCCAAAAAATGATTTTTTAGGGCACTCTGAAGCACCCAAAATTGGTTGCTACCAACCTAACCTCCACAAAAACGCCACTACCTAAATAAAATGCTATGCAAATGGAAATTAAAATTTTTCTCAACCTAACCTAGTTTAAAACTAACTTAACTAAATTGTGTAATTGCAAATTACACAATTTGGCAATCATAGAAACTTACTATAATTTATTATTTATTTCCATGGAGATTAAGCATTTTTTCGATCTCCAGCTTACCAAATTTGCTCCAAAGATTATTTACATATTCAGAATCAACATAAAATCTCCCATTAAAATGGCACAAGTTTGGTCAAAAAATGTTTGGTGTAGAATAGTTATTTTTGCCCGATCGGGCGTTTTGGTTCATTTACAAGCTCTGCTCTTAGGGCGGTAAGTTCAACTTACCGCCCAAGGCTCGGTAATAAAGTACCTCGTCATTTAAGTTGAAAAACACTCACTATCATTCTAAAATTCGTCCGGATTGAGACAAAAATTGTTATTGTTTGTTCAACTCCATAACAACCAGGCACATTAACCGACTGAAAATTCACATTTTCAGTGTGATGTGTTTAATGTTTACACTATATATTTAAAATTCACTCATAGATCCGATCGTACAAAAAATAGTGTAAGCATTACGGGCGTTAGGTACGGTTTTCCAGTCTCGGCTAATATGGAGACCTCCGCTACGCGTCGGTCTCCACACTATTAGCCTCGACTGGTAAAGCATACCCACCGCCCTTAATACTTAAATAACTATTATGTATCAAGGGCGTTAGAATGATGATAATGCTAGGAGGGCGACGATGTTCCAGCCCGAGGGCCTGAAGGGCCCGAGGGATGGAAGTCGATAAGTATTATCATCTAGTAACGCTGGTGG
Organism: Agrypnus murinus; assembly: GCA_929113105.1. Taxonomy (NCBI): domain Eukaryota; kingdom Metazoa; phylum Arthropoda; class Insecta; order Coleoptera; family Elateridae; genus Agrypnus; species Agrypnus murinus. The sequence continues at coordinate 6,563,524 of OV816024.1, forward strand.
TGCATACAAAATTCTATGTTTCACGAGAATATGTATAAGTAGAAAATTAGGTTTAATTTATAATTGTTGGCGTTGCCAACGCGTTGTTTATATATTTATAAAACTAGGAATTTTTATGTTTGTCGGATGGTAACAACTTTTACTAAATTTACAAATGTCAAACAGATAAATGTCAATTTAAATTCAAATGTTTTGTGTTGTTGTTACCAACATAAAAAAGATCCTAATAGCACTAATGTCATCTAAAAAATAAATTAATTTTAGCTAAGAAATTTTTGTCGGCAATTAAGTCGGCACAAAAGAATTCGTTTATCACGCGCCCAGAAACTACGTGCAAATACTCGTTATTTGTTGTACTACAACATACTCATACACAAACATATACTTTCTGACCTAATGATTCAAATTACTATTGAACGTAACGCCGGCTCAGATTGTAAAGTAAACCATGAGGGGCGTTATGAATATAACGCCCACCGAGGGGTCAACCACTCTTCCAGAAAATGTACATGTATTGCCGAAATCCAAGATTTTCTCGCAATTTCTATGATTTTCGAGGATTGCCTCCGCAATCTCTGATTTCCAAAGATTGCGTTCACAATCTCTATGATTTCCAAGGATTGCTTTCGCAATGTATATGATTTCCGAGGATTGTGGGATGATTTCTAGAATGTGATTGCTTCTTCATTGACGTGCTAATGTTTGAAAAGTGATTTTCAATGTGATTGCTAAAAATTAGAACAAAATCGATAGTATTTGTACTCGTTTTTTACAAGAACAGTACTATTAATCAAAATGTGTTTGTTAATTAAATTCATTTATAAAGATATTACGAAGGACATTACTTCACACTTCACAAATAAAATGCTTCATTTAGGAACTATTATACGATTATTAATTTTAACGTTACATAAGTATAAAAAGATTTCTAGAGTTTTAACTAGTTTTGACTCTTTTTCAGTACCCATTTTCCAACAGCTTTTTAAACGAAATGGATTATTCCCTACTACTACATACATATAATTTCTCCACAAACAAAACAGTTTTGAGAAAAAAAACATTTTTTTCATTAAAAAATTCCCTATTGTTCTGTTTACCGTCTTTTCGATTATCCTTCAATGCTTGACGGATAATCGAGTCCTACTGTAATTCGATAGGCCCATAAAAGAAAAATATATTTTTACAATCTGCACATCCTCTTCTTTTGGCCAAATATTAATACTCGACTAGTTTAGATTTTAAAAATTTTATTTTAAATGTTTGACCATCTAAAACTTCCACTATGCGCCCGATGTACCATGTGTCACATGCAGTGTCTGCCATAAAGTTGGATCCATATAGGAAAGTTTTTAATATTCTGATTGGAAAAAGACATGTGAGGCAATCAACTCTGCTTCCAAAAATACTGGCAATAAGCCATGTCAAAGTTAACAGGTGATATTTCTATACTTAATCAATTTCTAATAATCTCGAAACAGATGGCACACGTTTTAAACAATCGTTTATTTAAACATTTTAATCATTGTACAATATAGCATATTATTATACGCGTTGTATAAAAGGTCTATTGTAGCACGAGTTGTTTGGGACACTACGAGTGAAGCGAGGAGTGTTCCAAAGGAATGAGTGCTACATTAGGTCTATAAAACAAGTATAATATACTATTTTTTATACTTTGCGTCATTAGTTTGATAGAAATTGTAAATTCAAGCTTTTAAAAACATTGCATTACAATCTAGTCGTTTGGCGTTTAGCATGTGGTAAAGCTATAACATGACTTTTCACGTTTTGTGAGGTTAGAATGTGTCAAAATTAAATGTGTTTATAGGTAATATAAAACAAATGTTACCAATCTTACAAAACAAATAGACCTCAGAAACGATGTTATAATAGCCTCTATTATGAAATCGTTTTTGGTGTTACAATGAGTCCATTGCGAACGCAAAGTACAAAAATAAAGATTTTGGGGTTACAAATTAGTCTTTAATTAGTACTAAATGACAGCTTAGGAAATTTTCATTTTTATGAAAGTTGATTGCCAGTTTGCGCTGCTAGTCTTGATATTTGAATAGCGACTATAGACTATTGAGCTCAAGCTAGCACCCCCAATTTTCAAATGCGAATTGTGAAAAAGAATTAGTTTTTTTTTTGTATTTTGTCTTTAATTAGCACTAAATTATAGGCGGGTTTTTTCGTGTTGCTTGAAGTCGGAGTGTTAGCTTTATTGATGTATTCACTTACCGATTCTCAAAATGCCGCTTTTAGCAAAAGTACTGATAATAAGTATGAATAACTATCGAATTTCCCGCAAATTAATTATGGCACCACTTCTACTATATTCGATTTCGACGACTGCGATGATGATTGCGGGATTACGAAAGATTTCGCTGATTGCCAATAAAGACTGCGAGATTTCTGATGATTTCCTTGTGATTGCTAAGGATTGCGTGCGATTGCCGCCAAAATGTACATGTATTGCGGCGAGTGGTTGACCGCTCGACGCCCACTTATAATGCCCTGGTTGTTATGGAGTTGTTTATGTAGTTGGTATCACAGGTATAAACAACAAATAATATACAAGTGAAACATAAATTCTTTTATTATACTTAAAGTTTAGTTTAGAAAGTGTCATTTTTCCCATTTGGGTATTAGAAATCACAAAAGAAAGATTAGTAATTGATAATAATTCCACTGAAAATGTGCGAGCGCTATCTATTGGCAACAAGAGAATACTATTGCCTACTTGGTTTTATGTTTACTTTGAATTCGAAACAGTATTACAGATTTTGATTAATTATGTTTTTTTATTGTTAAAGTCCTTTTCAAAAAATTTTGTACAAAAGTCTATGTGCGAAGTCATCTTCGACGCATTCGCGCAAATGAATTACTCGCTCTTTCGTCGCTCGTGCTTCAAAAAATGTTCTCATGCGCGGCTTCGCGTACTTCGTAAATAACCACAACGATACTCTATGATCCTACTGTAATATGTAATAATGTGTTTATAATAAATTATTTATTTAGAAGTTGTTTTAGGCCAAGTGCATTTTTGAACACGTGTTGGGTCTTTAGATATTTTACTTAAAAGTACTCATGTTTGCTGAGTCGGCTTTGGTCGATGTACTGTCATAAGAATTTGTATGTATGTAGGTCGTTGTTTTGTTTTGATGAAAACTGTCAAATTATTAATTTGTCAATGTAACAAGTATAGTAGAAGTTTCTATTTGAAGGTGTTTTTATACTTGATTTTCAAAGTTTATACAGTCCACAAGAGCTATCATTTGGTCCAGTCGAGCCGATTTAATAAAGGGCCATAGAATTATTTGGTTTACTTCGTATTTGAAGTCTTTCGTGTGCTGCAGACAGCAGCCAATGGAATTTTGGAAAACCTTGTACTAGTTCCAGTCTGGAATACAATGGTGGTTTTAGCAGAAATCAGCAATTTTATAACTTGGTCAAGTTAGATGAGCTGTCAGTCTAGTAAGTCCGTTCCTGTTATTATTATTGGTCTGGCTAGATATTTGTTTTATTTCTGTGTGTGATCTTGATAAGTTTGGCTAGGAAGATTATTTTTTCTTTAATTTAAAAGAAAATGTGTGATTTAAATAAACTTAGGTTAAAACGCGGTACTATTAAAGGTCAACTTACAAGACAGACATTTTGTTAATTCAGTCGATCCCAAAAACCTCGATGATTTGAGTGCAAGTCAAATTCAAATTAGGTTAGAGAAAGCGGGACCTCTTTTGTCATAGTTTGAGGATATTCAGAGCGATATTGAGTTGCAGTTAAACGAATATCAACAAGAGCAAGACGTAGTTAATAAGCTTTTAGATTCTGAAAATCATGAACGCGTTGAATTTGAAAATGAATATTTTGAAATAATAAGTAAAATGACATTTTTAATTAAAAATAACTATAGACTAGTCGAGTCCAAAGATTGTGAAAGTTCAAAAAACTCTCGCAATCCTACATGTGTAAGGCTTGCATCGTCTGTGCAACCTACAAGGCAATTTATAAAATTACCAGATTTAAAGTTGCCAAAATTTGACGGATCATATGAAAAATGGCTTGAGTTTAGAGATGCATTTCAAGCTATTGTTCATGATAATCCTCAATTAAGTAATGTGGAAAGGTTTTATTATTTAAAATCTTATTTAGAAAGTGGACCACTTCAAGCTATTGCAAATTTGCAGGTGACTTACGACAATTATGCATCAGCTTGGATACTTTTAACTGATCGTTATGAGAATAAACGATTGATTGTTTATAATTATATAAAGGCATTGTTTGATTGCCCTAGTTTGACAAGGGAATCACACAGTGATCTTAGGAGGTTATATGATTTGTTTAATAAAAATTTGAGATCGTTGAGGAGTCTTGGTCAAGACACAGATCACTGGGATGCATTAGTTGTGTATTTAATAACAAATAAATTTGATTCAGTTACGCGAAGGGAGTGGGAGTCGTATCCTATAAAAGATGGGGAGTTACCAAAGTTGACTGACGTCAACGCATTCTTGAAATCAAAATTCGAATTACTAGATAAGTTGGAGTCCTCAAAAAAGGATATAAAGTCATTTAACAAATTTGATAAAACTCTAAGATGTCATGCATTAACCGCTTCACAAGGTAAGTTTTCTTGTTATTATTGTAAAAGGAATCACTCGATTTATAAATGTTTTGCATTTAAAAATATGGATGTACAGGCTAGGATAGCTGCTGTCAATAAATTAAAATTGTGTAAAAATTGTTTTAATTTTGATCATACTCAAAATTGTCCAAACAGTTTTGTTTGTCGTCATTATGGAGAAAAACAAAATTCTCTTTTACATGTAAAAGGAAGTAAGTTTAGTAGGTCTTTAGCAATAAAAACCACCGAGACCGCGGCCTCGGAACCTACGGTGTCTACAGTTGCTCATGCTACAGCAAGACACGCATTAAGAGAAGAGGCGACGTTATCAGTTTTAGCGACAGCAAATATAAGAATCTTGGATAGTCAGGGAACGATCCACGTTGTTAGAGCGTTACTTGATCCTGGTTCTCAAAGTAATTTTATTACAGAAAGTTTGGCAAATACGTTGGGTTTACATAGATCTTCTGTCAATTTTCAAATTATGGGAGTAGGCGAGGTATTATCTGCTACTTCTAACTCCAAAGTTAATCTCACAATTATGTCAATGGTGAGTGATTATAGCGAAGATATTTCTTGCTTGGTTATATCAAAGATAACACAAAGTTTACCGGCAATTTCTTTTGATGCATCTAAATGGAAGATTCCGAAGAGTTTGAGACTAGCTGACGAGTCATTTAACGTACGAGAGAGTATTGATGTTTTGCTAGGCGTTGATATATTTTACAGGATATTACTAATGAAACAAATCCGTAAAATGGGTGTCCCAGTGCTTCAAAAAACCAGATTAGAATGGGTTGTTGGTGGTTATTTTAATTCATCTGAACTTTCCGATAATAAGGTAATGGCCTGTCTCTCATTGGATCAGACGATTGATGAGAAACTCACAAAGTTTTGGGAATTAGAAGAGTGCTTTAGTAACCAAACTGCTCTTTCAAAGGCAGAACAGTTATGTGAAAGGCATTTTGTACAAATCTACACACGTAACACTGACGAGCGTTTTGTAGTTAAAATTCCATTTAAGGATAATGTCGGGCAGTTAGGTCTGTCAAGGAACATGGCATTTAGGCGTTTAATTCTTCTCGAAAAACGTCTAAACAAAAATGAAAACTTAAAAGGGGAATATGTTGCTTTTCTAAATGAATATAAAGAGCTGGGTCATATGACAAAGGTTGAAGAATTTACTATTAACTCTAATGATTCAAAATCATGTTTTTATTTACCCCACCATCCTGTAATTAAAGAGTCTAGTTTGACTACAAATGTTAGGGTTGTTTTTGACGCCTCGGCTAAAAGTGACACAGGCCTGTCCTTGAATGATGTACAGTATGCTGGGCCCACTATTCAGAATGATCTGCTTTCGATTATTTTACGTTTTCGGATTTTTCCGTATGTTCTTAATGCTGACGTCTCGAAAATGTACAGACAGGTTCTTATAGCTTCAAATGAGCGTGATTTCCAGAGAATTTTATGGAAAAACCCAGATGATCCTCAGGCGGAGGTGGAGTGTTACAAGTTAAATACTGTTACATATGGTTGTGCGTCGTCACCATTTCTTGCAGTAAGGTGTCTAAAACAGTTGGCTTTGGATTTTCAGATTGAATATCCTGAAGCCAGCGAAGCAGTTTTAAATGGTTTTTATTTGGATGGTCTCTTAACAGGGGCATTTTCTTGTTCAGATTTGTTAAAACTTCAAAGGGAAATATCTTTTATTTTATGTAGTGGTGGCTTTCAACTTAGGAAATGGTTGTCCAATAAAAAAGAGTTATTAAGTCAATTTCAAATTGACGAGAATCTCTCTTTCGGTATATTGTACTTAGGTGATGGAGAACAAAATAAAACCCTAGGAATATTCTGGAATGCAGCTAATGACACCATTCATTATTCTATTAAAGATTTTTATTTTGAAGGTCAGGTATCAAAAAGAATAATTTTATCTGTCACAAGTCAGATATTTGACCCATTAGGTCTTTTAGGGCCAATTGTTGTTGTTGCTAAATTAATTCTGAAACTTCTATGGCAAGAACAGTTGTCTTGGGATGAGCCAATACCTTCCTACCAGTGTAATAGATGGTTAGAATTTTGTAAGGAATTGCAAATTCTAAATCAAGTAAGCATTCATAGACATGTATTATCTGATAGGTGGGAAGTACTACACACCCACGGCTTTGCTGACGCTTCGGAAAAGGCTTATGGAGGATGTGTTTATTTAGTCAGCCTGACAAATTCCGGAGAGTACATCTCTTCTCAACTTCTTCTGTCAAAGTCACGCGTTGCTCCTATAAAAAGGGTTAGCTTACCACGGCTGGAGCTCTGTGCTGCTTTAGTTCTTTCCAAGCTTGTTAAAAAGGTAAAGCAGTCAATACAAGTTGAAATAAGCAGAATTTTCTATTGGTCCGACTCATCAATAACTTTGTGTTGGATAAAGGGGTGTCCTAGTCGTTGGAAGACTTTTGTGGCCAACAGAGTCACACAAATTCAGAGCCTATCAAATCCTAGTGATTGGTTTCACGTGAAGTCGGTTGAGAATCCAGCCGATTGTCTCTCTAGGGAAACTTCTGCCGAATATTTGATTCGGTCTGAATTGTGGTGGAAAGGACCTACTTGGCTGTTTTCTAACATACATGCTGATATGCAATACTTACCTGAGATACCCGAAGACTTACCTGGCCAAAGGGTACTGACGCATTCTGCGTCTGTTCAGGTAATTCCTGATTTTGACTTTAAAAGGTTTTCATCATTCCTGAAATTACAACGTGTTGTTGCATATTGTATAAGGTTTGTTCAACGTTTGAGGTACAAGAAGGTGTTTGTTGGTCCATTAATGCCATCAGAACTTAATAATGCTAAAAATCGATTAGTTCGAATGTCTCAAATACAGGCTTTTCCAAAAGAGTATAATGCATTGGAGAAAGGACGTCCTTTGGTAAGTTCTAGTAACATATTATGTTTAAAACCCTATTTTGACACAACAGGGTTAATTAGAGTTGGTGGTAGGATACAAAAGTCAAAGGTTACTGACGATCAAAAACATCCAATAATCTTACATAACAAGCATTATCTAACCACTCTCATTATGAGACACGAGCATGAAAAATTGTTGCACTGTGGTCCACAACAATTACTGTATTCAGTGCGAGAACGGTTCTGGCCCATCTGCGGTCGTAGAATCGCAAGGTCAATAGTTAGACGTTGGCATTGATTGTTTCAAGGCTAAGCCAATTGCATCAAGTTACATTATGAGTAATCTGCCAGAATATCGACTATCTCCATTTCAACCAGTTTTTACTCATACAGGTATTGATTACGCTGGGCCTATCTCGATTAGGGATAGAAAGACAAGAAATTCAAAATTTTTAAAAGGGTATATATGCATATTTATTTGTATGAGCACTAAGTGTGTTCATCTACAAGTGGTTAGTGACTTGACCAGTCAGGCGTTTCTCGCGGTTTTAAAACGGTTTGTTGCCAGACGAAGTAAGCCTTTACATATATATTCTGACAATGGAACGACTTTTGTTGGAGCTAACTCAATTCTTTGAGAATTTTTTCGCTCTCAGGGTGACAAAATAGTTTCTTCATTGTCAACTGAAGGGATATATATCATGGCATTTTATGCCACCAAGAGCACCAAATTTGGGAGGATTATGGGAGGCCGGGATAAAAAGTATGAAGTATCATTTAAAACGTGTCATTGGTGATACTAGCCTCACTTATGAAGATCTCAGTACGGTTGTATACTCAAATAGAAGGAGTCTTAAACTCCAGACCATTGTCTCCGTTATCATGGGACCCGCAAGATACAACATCTCTCACCCCAGCTCATTTTTTGGTGGGAAAACCGTTAACATCCCTACCTGAAGAAGACTTCACTAACGTTCTTGAAAATCGACTAAGTCGTTTTCAACCGTTGCAACAGATGATCCAGCATTTCTGGAAACGCTGGAATAAGGAATATGTTTCCGAGATGCAGTCCAGAGTTAAATGGAAGAAGAATTTTTCAAGTTTACTCAAGATTGGCAGTTTGGTGGTCATCAAAGAGGACAATGTTCCAATATGTAAATGGAAGATAGGCCGTGTAATACAACTGCATACGGGTGAAGATGAAGCTACACGTGTTGTGAGTGTTCAGTGTAGTGATCGTTCTGTGTGCAAGCGTGCTGTAACTAAAGTGTGTGTTTTGCCAATCGAAGATTAAACTTCAATAAGACATTCTAATTTTATTTACATACGTATGTTTAATTTTTCCAGTATTGTTGAAATAATATTTCAAGGCGGGCGGCATGTTGGGTCTTTAGATATTTTACTTAAAAGTACTCATGTTTGCTGAGTCGGCTTTGGTCGATGTACTCTCATAAGAATTTATATGTATGTAGGTCGTTGTTTTGTTTTGATGAAAACTGTCAATATTATTAATTTGTCAATGTAACAAGTATAATAGAAGTTTCTATTTGAAGGTGTTTTTATTTTCAAAGTTTATACAGTCCACAAGAGCTATCAACACGGTTCCGCAAAAGCTTACGCCGGCCCTGCTACTGTGAAAGGTTTCACAAAATAGTATTGTGTAGCGATATACAAGGGATTAACCACAAACTAGCCGAATCAATCCCCCCCCTACTTTGTCCTTTTAAATTACTTTCCATTTCTTGCTTTATTAGAGAAAATAAATAAAAACTTCAAAATTGTCAAATTAAAAAATTCAAAAAGAAATGAAATAGCTCAGAAAAGGTGTATAAATCCTACAGTGTGAGAATTTTCATGAAATTACCTTTCTGTTGTTGTTGTCAATCATTGACGTGTTTACTTACTTACGCGTTAACGGATTATAGACACATATATGTACATACAAACTACGACAGTTAGTTGTAGCAAGAAAACAAAATCCGGAAAATCAAATATATAGTAGAATACAATTAAATTAAGCAGTATACTGTAAATTAATACACGTTTTGACTATGAAAATCTCCCTAAAAATAAAAACTGCAAGATTAAGATTAGAAACTGCAAGTACAAAGAAGAACAATAGCAATAAGGAAATAATAATTCTGGGAATAGAAATGAAGGCTCAAATAACAAATAAGTAGGTAAGAGAAAAAGCTCAAGTAGCTCAAAAAGCTCAATGTTATACTAAATTCAAATGCGAATTGAATTAATTTAAAATTAATCACGGCGATTTATACAAAAATTAATAAAAATTAACTGTTTTAAGCATTAAAACATATTTTTAACAACATTAAAAAAGAATAAAAAGTAAAATTACTAAAATAATAAAACTTATTTTTAACTATTTTTATAATGCTTGGGAGAGAATATAAGAATTAAGTAGGTAATTTAACATTCAATATCATTTTTTGAGTAGATGATTCATAAATATACTTTTTTCGCCTACCTGATCAGAAAGTGCTTTCTAAATGTCCTGTTTTGAGGGCAGTTAAGGCTTCTTTGCGGGCCTCTTATGTCAAACTTTTTACTGCCCTCTTATGTCAAATACATAACCTCTATACTACTACTAGATGAAAGCACGATTTATTTATGTTAAGTTGGAGATACTGTAAAAATTGAAATTGCTTTTTAAATTGTCATACTTTGACCACTCCTGTGCATTATCCTAAAAAGATTTTAATCAAAAAATGAAATCATTAGTTTTTAACATTAAAAATATAACTTATTCGTAAAACTTTTAGCAACGGAATATGACGGAAAATGTAATCTCAAACATATTTTTACTTAACCTTTAAAAATATAAAAAACATACGTCAAATGTTTCTAGTTTTCTTAGATCATAACTTTGATTTTCATGTCTTCGTCGATTTTGTCGTTTGTTTTTTTCTTTTCACAGTGTCATTGTATGTATAAATGGAGGTTGTGACAATTAATTAATAAAAAGAAAATTGTAATTTCAATAAATTATACAATGAATTAGGTTAGGTTAGGTTAACTTAATTACTCATTCTAATTAAAAGTCATATCCTGTTCCTTTTATTTACCAATAATAATAAAAACATTTACTATACGGCCGTGTTGTATGTAGTGTAATAATTATTAGGTTAATTTAGTTAATAAATTACTAAAAGCGTCTGGCGTTATTTTCATTTTCATTCATTCCCTCTAACATATGCCTATTTAATTTACTAATAAGTTACGTTACTGTTTAACTTTTGGAATTCTTTTTTAAACTTTCAAACAGGTAGGCGAAAAACTTTTGTATGTCACTCGGACCGAAAAGCATTTGTAGCCCTAAGTTGTCCGCTGCCCTCGCTACGCTACGCTTCGCTCGGGCATCAAACAACTGCGGGCTACAAATGCTAATTTTCTGCCCTTGAGCCACAATATACTATATATGTTACTTAAATCATTTATAAAACAGGATTGATATGTGTTTACACTAACATAGTTGAAAAACTGGAAATAATATTCAACATGTGCATGACGATCATTAACAAACTCCTATCCAAAATAGAGACATAACTTGCTGGACATGATACGGTACTGAAACATTGTATTCAGTTAATATTATGTTCTACATATTATGTGCAAACTCAAAACAGATAAAGTAACATACTAATACAGATTTGATAATGTAATTAATGTTATTAATTACTATGTAGTTCTCCAGTATATACACAAAATGATCATTAATTTTCAACAAGTACTTTTGATTAATAATTAGGAAAATCTATTCTACAAATTTAAGATTTATCTACACTTTAAGAATCAGTATTAGTTTCATAAGATGCACTTTTTTAGCGCACGCGTCCGAGTTTAGAAAACAAAAAAAAAATAAAATAGAATGTATGCCAATATGCACACATCAAAATGGTCTAAGGGACAAACGTAAAAAGTATGTTTGCAAACGTTAATCAAAATGTTTTCTGATTATAGCATACAGAGCTTTATTCTGACAATTTCTAGATCCAGTTGGCGATGTTGCTTTTTGTTTTTGTAAAACAGTTGTGTTCAGTTGATGACATTTGTGTCGAAACGGTGTTTTTGCTCTTTAGATTACTCAATATATGTGTATTGAATTAAGAAACAGTTGGGTTTTATAGCGTCTTAGAATCAATCAAGATGGAAAGAGTGCATCTTAGTCGTAATATTCAGTTAAGAGCTGTGGGCATGATACAGGGAGGTATGACTATTCGAGATGTGGCGGCTGCTGTAAATTCTTGTAAAACTACCATTGGGCGCTTGTGGCAGCGTTATCAAGAAACTGGTGATGTAAAAGAAAGACATCCTGGCTCTATCAGGAGAACGAATGCTGTACAGGATAGCTTTCTCCGGATCCAATGTCTTCGTAACCAAAATCTTACGGCCGACCAGCTAAAAACTGAGCTCCAAAATGTCCATCAAGTGGTATTCAGTGGTCAAACTGTAAGTAATAGGTTGCATGAGGTTGATCTCCACGCTCGACGTCCTGTTAGAGTTCCCGTGTTTTCACGTGGCAATCGCGCACGGAGATTAGAATGGGCCGAGGAACACATCAACTGGCAAGAACAAGACTGGGTTCACGTGCTCTTCACAGATGAATGGAGATTCGGTTTGAGGCCAGATTCTAGAAGACTACGGGTGTGGAGGAGACCTGGAAATGAAAATCGTTTGGCAACTCTTCGGAAAGTTAATCGGTTCCAAGAGGGAACAGTTATGGTTTGGGCTGGAATTGGAATTGGCCGAGAACTGAGCTCGTTTTTGTTGAAGGCTTTTTAACGGCAAACGCATATCGGAACACAATTCTACAACCCGTTATCCTACCACAGGCGGAACAAATGGGAGGACAATTTTTACTGATGCAGGACAACGCTCGACCACACGTTGCGAGAACAATTAGAAATTTTTTACATGAGCACAATATCGCAGCATTGTCGTGGCCGGCGCAATCCCCCGACTTAAATCCCATAGAACATGTGTGGGATATGCTGGGAAAACGTGTCCTGAATCAAGGCATGGTATTTCAAACAAGGGAAGAGCTCTCAAATTATTTACAAGACAATTTGATTAGACGTTTACCCAGTAGGTGCCGAGCTGTGATTAACAGTCGAGGTGGCCACACAGTGTAATAAATATCCAAATCTTTCATTTTTCATTCATATTCTACTGTTATTTGTAAGTTAAAAATTTGCTCTATTTTCTACATACCCCGTATAAGCAAATCACAGTAAATTCTGTTTGTTTTTGTTATAACAATTAAAGATTATTGTTCAACTTTATGTTTTGTTTCCTCGTTGGGGCATAATTGCAACAACGTTTATTTTTAGCCTTGTCCCCTAGACCATTTTGATGTGTGTATTTGTGACATAAATAATTGCTACTTAATGAATTAAGAAATTGGATGAAATAAGAATATTATATTTCATTTCATAGAATAAATACCTTATTTGTTAAAGAAATTAATGAAACATAAATGCAATAGTATTTTCAGCAAAGAATGATTTTTGTTAACAAAAATAATTATTCATTGGATCTTTTGGATATTATAACTTATAAGGTAAAGATATATTTTTATGAAACTGAATTTTATTATGTTGAGTTTATCGTGAGCATATTGCACATACACAACACAATGCATCCCATATGATGACAGTATTAAAATTTACAATTTCGTTAATAATAAAGTAAAAAACGGTTATGCCCGTAACGGGGCTATGGTCGACGGCGCGCTGCGTCTTGCAATCCTTTATAGTTTAGCGAGCGTTGCGTTCCACTCACAAAAGTTCACTGCGTAAATAAGATAAGTTTGACATTCTAAGAACAGCTGTCTAACAGTGATATCAACTTAAAAAAAAAACTTAAAAAGTGTTACTGTTAATAATGACACTTTAGGATCTTAAAATAAACATTTTTTAATTTTTTAAACTAATACTATTAATTCTCAAATTCCAAAATGCAATGCAGCTTTTATGCATATAGCATATAAATATACGCTTAACCTAGTGACCCCTTGATATAAAACTATATTGCAAATAATACCATGGTAAGTATTGTTAGGATAGAATAAACCCAGGTAGTTATAGCCCAAGCAGCATCTAAGTAGCAGTAACTGAGATCGGAACTTTGATTGAGTAGTTGTTACGTAATAACAAATAAATTTATGACTTTATCTGTTTAACGAGTTTTGATTACAGTTCGGATTATTTTAGTAATTATGTAGTTCCATTACTTCTGAGTAACCTTAAGGTATGTGAAACGGTATTGCTACTTACAAGGGGACCTTACAGTTGACGTGTCGCCGATTTCAAAATGTAAATTTGCAGGTTTATATTTTTTGATTCATTTTTTAAGAATAATTTAAAAAAGCAATAAATACTAAACGTTATGTCAATTATTCGAATATATATAAATAAATCATTTTACTAAATTTATGGTAACTGTTAACTATATAGTACTGTTATTCGTAGGTTCTTGTTCTAATTTTCTGCATAATAATTATTAGAGAGAGTTACAATTACGATCTAGGATCTAGGCAATACACGACTTATAATCGTAATAATTTTTTGAATTATTTAAAAGTATAAGAAAAGCTCAACTGTAAACAGGGATGCATTTTTACTAAAAAATCTATTTAGAGAAAATAACGTAGCTAGTGAGAATCCAACGTTAGGCCAACCGTTAGCCACGCGGCCACCCTATCTGATGCGAGTAAGTGTTTGTTCCAAGTAAATACGTTGCGTCTTGTTTGTGTTAATTTGTTATTTTTTAAAATAAGCCGCATTAGATTAAATGCAGAAACACGTATCTCCTTATTTTTTACTTTTGATTAACTATTGATTTACTTATGATTTACTTTTATTTAAAAAAATAATTTTTGAAATCAGCGACACTGCAGCTGTAAGGTCCCATTGTTAGCATAATTACTTTAAAGTCATATTGAAAATTCCTATCACCTGTCTGAAACCATTGCTTAGCCCTTTCTAGTAACGGAACCTTACAGTAGTATTGGAAGTAAAACTTACGTTTTTGCTACCCAGGAGAATCACTTTAAAGTGATTTTTCGTAAACTAATCCATCTCCACATTTACTTGTAAAATGTTGGAGGCCATTAATCAATTTCTTTTAAATGCTGAATCTTTTAAATGCAGGTATATTAAATTGCAAGAGGGGTAATATTTAATATAAAAATGTTTTACTTCTGAAACAAAATATGTTTTTAAAACAAGGTAAGTAGAAGTAGTATTTGATTTTGCTTTAAAATTAAAATTTATTAGGCATATTTCTCAATTATAAGTTGCATTGATTTTGATTTATTTATAAAAATTTTTGAACTGAAGTGTACGTGCTCTTGTTATATATAGAAATAATAACTACTTTTAAAGTAAATAGGGGGTTTTAATTCAAGTGGGTGTGGTTTTAAAATGAAAACATGTTGTTGCATGCACAAATAAATGTTTTTGAAATAAGATATTTGGCTTTGTTTTGACCACAATTCTTTTAATTTGAGTTAATTCGAAACTTTGCACACAGTTAAATTAGTTAGTGTTGTTTTACGTCATCGAACAAAATGGAAGGAAATTCGCAACAAGTGTTTTATGTAAGTTCAAATACTATATATGAACATTACCTATCCTATGAAGAAGGATCACTATGAAATAATATATTATTAAATCATTAACTTCTTTCACAAGTCTTCCGAAGCGTATCTATAATGTTACCAGAAAATGTTTTTAAGAAATAAATATTTATGTATAAGCAAACTGTTTATGTTCTATATTTTTTATAAATTATTGTTTTATTTTAATAATAAAAGATTTTTACCGTTTATTTTTGTACTAGGTGTGATGTAATGTCAATAAAGCATTGATAACAGTAAGTTGTTTTTTTACTGAAAGGATAAAATACATTTAATTCAACAGTTCTCTGCACAACGCCCTTAGCTTAAGCGAATGTTGCATTTAAAAGGAAAACAGCATATTATTATATTAAAAACAACCTGACATTCATATAAAAAGGACAAGTATTAGTACTTTTTTAAATTAATTACAATCTACGTTTAATAACGTTTATTTTAGTTTTAAATCAACAATAATAGTATATTATATACCAAGGTTGTGAAGAGTTTTTTCTAGAGCCGAGCATTATTAGATCCCGAGATGCGCAGCATCGAGGGATATAAGATGAGAGGCTCTAGAAAACACTTCACAACCGTGGTGTATATATTATTTTTTTCACTACTAGTACTTTTATTCCTTTTATTCTTCTCACATAAAAAACGTACTATCGCGATCACGGATTTTTTCCTGGATGCCAGTGTATAATGGGATGAATTTTTGCCCCGTGTTACACTAAAATCTGGATTATTGACTAGTAGTCAATAATAAAAAATTATTTACCACTAGGCAAGAAGGCTAACTTCACAAGGTGACAACAGACTAGATAATAGTATGTTTTAAAGCTAGTAGTGAAAAAAACTATTTAAATCAACCGGCGAAATAAGTTTTTGATTTAAATGCACACTACATTGAATTAAAAATTCGAAACACTCTCAAAAGTAGAGCTAATTTTTAAATTTAAAAAATACTTTGTTGGCGCATTTTTGAAAGTAAAAAATTTTGATGTTACCTGCAATTTTTTTAATTTAAAAGCAAAATATTTTTCAGTGCACACATTTATACATCATATATAATTTAACATGTTTACTGTCTAAAAGTTTTATTCGTCGCTTTTTGAATTTCAGTTGGATAACAAATATAACTTACCAACAAGAATTAGAATTTTATAAAATCGAAATATTAAAAAAAATGTATGGAAATCTAATATTTTCAGGCCGTCTATCCAAAAACTAGTCTATTTATTATTTTTTAAATTTATCTTTGACCACAACCAGCGTTTTGTTAAATTAAAATATTTGGTAGTTGTTGAACAATCACATATAAAATAAGCAATATTTGATTCTATAATGTAAATAATAAAAATTATAAAAGATAAATAATAGAAATGATAGTGAAGTTTTTTAATTTTGAATATATATTCGTTCAAATACTGTTAAAATAAAAAATTAAACGAAATCATGATTTTGAACACAATTTCTAAACTTACCTGTGAAAATGCAAGAAGTAAAGAACAGAACAGTTGTTAGTTGTGAATAACTTAATAATGCCAGATATTCTACTCATAACACCATCTATCAACTGACAAGGATAAGTGGTGGATATCAATAATATAATCTTTATATAAAATTATTTGACCATAAAAACTGATGATTATTTAATAAAACTATTATCAATTTTTAATTAAAAAAAGAAATATTTAACCTGTTCTACAAAGAACAAAATTTAGAAAAATTAGCACAATTAATTGTAGCATTACAGTTTTTTCGGAGTTTATTTAATTTTCCTTTAATATCACATTAATTTCTAATCGATAAATATGTTAAAAACCTTTAATTTAAATAAGATAATTAATAATTTCCATAAAATTAATTTTAATTGAAACAAAAGATTGCAATTTTGCAAATGAGACAAATTTATGATTATTCTAATTAAAGATAAAATTTGAATGAATAGCAAATAAAAGTTAATTTTGCAAAATAATTTTAAATAAAAAATTGTTATCACTTTATTATAACAAAGAAATTAACAGTTCTAAACTTATCTACTTTTTATCTCTAATTAATTTTTCTATTTTTCATTTTCTTGTCAATCGTTTAGAATTAAAATTGTACAGATCCTTTAAAATTGCGTGAATATTCGCAGAACCGATATTCACAGCTTGAGCACTGTGTATTTGTTTTATTCAATTATTATCATTCTAACTTTAATATGTATTATATTTCATAATTGTATTCTCATATTAATTATTATTAAAATTTTTGACAAAATTTGTTAATCATATACAGGGTGTAACAAAAATGGTGGGCTGACTGTAGACATTCGGCTTCTACGACTAAAAATACGAAAAAAAGGAATAATAATAATAATAATAATACGAAATACAGAAAAAAGTTTAGGTAAACATATGTCCTAAAATGGTTCGTTACTGAGTTACGGCAGCTAATTTAAAACAATTCACTGGTTACACATATTTAAGCTTTTCAGACCATTATCAAGTAGGTAATCCCTGCTTCTTGTTTTCAGTGTGACAGTTGATTAAGTTATTTAAGTCATTAGTACGTACGGTTTGGCACATTGTAATAGGGCGGAAGCAAGAAGACTTTACGCAGACCATTCCCCAAAGGCCCAAACCGACCTTTACCAAACAAGAAAACATTAGAAAGGCTTCATATTAGATTAAGAGAAATAGGATCTTTCAAACCGGTAGTCCGAGATCGCAGCAGACCATGAACTACAAGAACTTTGAACTTGGAAGGACGTGTGTTGGATCGTGTTGAGGAAAATGCAGGTGAAAGTACTCGAAAAATTTCATTGGCGTAAGGTGGCGATCATTTGGCTTTGTGGCGGATTTTAAGAGCCAATCAACTGTATCCGTATCACGTGCAGAGTACAGGGACTTAGTGAGAATGACTTCCGACCACGAGAAGTTGTTAGCAACATGCGCTGCCGATCTTCTCTTTTTGTCATCTGTGCTCTTTAGTGACGAAGCTGGTGTTACAAGAGATGGTATCGTCAATTTTCCCAGTTTACATCAGGGGCAAGATGAAAACCCTCACGCCATTGTTCAGTCCAGGCATCAACAGCACTTTGCATGTGTGGGTTGGAATTATCAACGACTTCTTGATTGATCCTTTTGTACTATCTAAAAAACTGAAAAACCTCAAGTAGCTGTAACTCAGTAACGAACCATTTTAGGACATATGTTTATCTAAACTTTTTTTCTTATTTTTAAACCGCCTGTGTATACTCAGCCCACCATTGTTGTTGCACCCTGTATTCTAATACAGTAAGTATAGTAAGTAGGTGTTAGTTTTTAAATAGTTATATCCTTAAAGCGTTCTCGACATTTTTGCAAGTTAAATATTTTATTTTTTAGATTTAAAATGCATTCCTTATTTATTACGTGTAAGTTTAATTGGAATATTTGACCAAAATCAATGCAAGTATAAAATTTTCTTGATTTTTTTATTTAATGATTGTAAATAATTTATGACAAATCTGAATCTGATGTTTAGCTTATAGAAAACTAAAACAAAGCAAATGCAGAAATTGAAAGTATTTAGTTATTATTGAATAATTTGCATTACTTATTATACCGGGTCTAATTAGGCTAACTAAGATAAACTAAGTAGGCGATTGGTTTGATATCTCGTTAGGAACAAAGTATAGATATGTTGGATTTTATGTAACGTGGACTTGTTAAACAGACAACAAAGAATAACGGCTAGAACCCACGTATAGTTGATAATGTTTTATCCAAAAAGTTACACGATAGAGCTATTTATATTAACAGTTTACCAAATAATAGAATGTAATAGTAACGTTAAATAGTTAAATAATTACTTATATTGGATTTTCGATCTTAAAAATATCAAAAATTCTAAAGAAACAGAATATTCAAATAAAGATAAATAAAGGCAAAACATCAAATAGTAAAAATCAGGAGTCTATACGTTGATCTGTAGTACATGCCCGTAAGCACATGTAGGACGAACAGGAAAAACCTTTGAAAAAAGAATATCAAAACACATAAACTCATTTACTAATAAGAAAAACCGACTTATATTTTGTTCATCATTTAATAAAAGATAATCATGTTTCAAGTAATGAATATCAAGTACTCCATGTACACTGTGTAGTGAAACACTTGTTCAGAGAAAGAAAGAAACAGTCTGTTTTTATATTATATTATTTAATATGGTGTTTTCTGTGACTGTGGAGTTCGATTCTCTGTATTTGTTGGATGTGGTTCATCCGGCTGTTCCCAGCTAGGCTATGTCGGCATAACTTAAGGGGAGTTGATGCGAATACACTCTCAAGTCCAAGACAGTCGCACCTCCACTTTGGTATAAGCGGGGTCTCTACTTTCAGGTAGAGTCGGCCGGGGCCCTGTCGATGTCTCACCAAGCATTTATTATGGAAGGCTGGGGTCGCAAAAGTCCTAGGGAATCTTAGCCAAACCTAGGACCAAGCCTATCCACATTGAGGTAGGACCACCATAAGTGAGTATAAACACAAAACGTAAAACAAAATTTGACAATCTGGTCATAGGACGCACAATGAGTCATTCTTAATAGGTTTGTATTCTTATACAGTGCGAAGTTCGGCTGTACAATATTATAAAGAGTATATCTGCTTATCTGGGGCCGAAATCCTCGGACAGGTATATCTTAATTTTTGACGGCTCATCTTTTTTACATTAAAAAGTTTTTTACCCCCACCCCCCTTTCTTCAATGACGTTATTGTATTATTTTAAAATAGCAACCGCTACTTTTCTTGCAAATTATGGTTCTCCTGGAAATTTTGCATACTACCGAATAAATTCTTTGACTAGTTATTTGACAAAATTATGATCAGTTAAGGTTTACAAAACTAGACATGAAAAATGAAATTATTATTTTATTTTGATTAGATTAGCAAAAATGTCTTAACAATCGTGAATTGTTGTTTTTAAACTTAACAATTTAAAGCATTCATAGTTCTTTAAAATATCACGTCAGATCATGAAATCTCATACTGCCTTATGCAGAGTCTACAGGAGAACCAGAATTTGCAAGAAGATTTAGGGGGGGCAAGAAGATTCTGTTAAAAAGAATATGATGACGTCATTGCGGAACATTCGAAATGGGAGTAAAAAATCTAATGCAAAAAAGATGAGATTTACCTGTCCGAGAATTTCGACCTCACATAAACGAAAAACATTTTATTTAGAGTATTCCACAGCCGGCGTTCGCTCTGTATATCGGTATATACAACGGAGTTCACTTAACTACGAGCAGGGTGCGGTGCAAGCACTGGGCGGGCACATGTATTTATCGCGGCACCTCTGGCGTTGCACGCTTGCGGTTGTTGTTGCTATGTTCCTAGTTGGGTCAAGTTCTTGGTATATATACCATATATGTCACTGGACTTCTTCAAGTCGTTTTACCAAGTCCAGTAAGAATAAGAGTTGTTTGGCTGGACAAAGAAATCAGTCATCGACTGAGTGACATCGGCTGAGTAAAGTTATTGATCGGCTGATAAGTCTCAATCTTAAATAAGCTCAGTTGTAACATGTAACCTCTACAAGGTTAATATTGCCAGGAGGTCAATTATTTAAGATAAGTCTTTAAAAATTCTATTTAAAATAAAGTGTTCCTGCGCTAGAAAAGCTGATTTCTCAATATTTTATTTTCTCAGAATTTCTACCCCGGTCTACATATAGGACCGAGAAAAAATAAAAAAGAGAGAAATGAAAAGAAAAACAAAAAACGAAAAAAAAGCGGGAATTTACTGACCGTATCTGATAAGTCGCAGCGAACTTAGCCTGATGCACGTCGGGCAAGATTTTCGAAATTTTCAAGTTCATTTAATCAAAAAATGTTACTAAGGTTTTATGTTTCTAATAACCAGAGAAGCTTATCCTCAAAGTCCGATCATTAGGTACCGTAGATAGCTATAAACAAAGCGACGCCTCTGAAATTTATTCCAGGTGTTCAGAAATATGTTGTTGCTAGGCAACGAAAGTACACATTCAAAAGTTCATTTATGCGCATG
Organism: Agrypnus murinus; assembly: GCA_929113105.1. Lineage (NCBI taxonomy): Eukaryota > Metazoa > Arthropoda > Insecta > Coleoptera > Elateridae > Agrypnus > Agrypnus murinus. The sequence goes on from OV816024.1 coordinate 6,584,729, forward strand.
ATAACGAGGTGTACCAATCTCTAAGGTTTTGAACTGGAATACTGTGTATTGGAATTCAGAAATATACTGAATTGTTATTTAACTGTGCAGCATAAATCTTGAAATTCTGAAATCGTGAAATTTAAATTCCTAAAAGAGTGATTGATTTTAAACCATCTTTCAATATGTGATCTAATCTCTTTATCCGTTAAAATTAGAACCATTAATTACATATATTGTTCTGATGTACTCGTACTTTATCTAGCTTTATCAATAAGAATTTTTTAATGTCCGAAATAGTATATTAGTTTCATACGTCACGTTTTTAGCGCATGCGTCCAAGTTTAGAAAACGACCGACGTATCGGGGAGTTTCCTAAAGGACAGGTGCGCTAAAGCGTCTTTATGAAATAAATACTTTATACTATTTTTTCTATTTTCAATACTTTGTAATCATTTAAAAAATAATAACTTAGTTTTAAAATAGAATTTATTAGGGAAACTTTGTTAAGTTTTTTGAGACTTGGCGACACAGAATTCTAATTCTGCATTTGTTTTTCAAATTTACAACGTTTGACGTTTTAAGAACAACTGTTCAACAGTGACAACAACTTCATGACAAGATAAACGGCTTCATTTGGACACGCAAATAGAAAAAGATTACTTCCACCCGGTCTTTTTATGGAGAAGGCCGGTCCTGTTAGCATGTACAGTTCATCTACATTATTATCTCAGAAAACGGCGAGCGCCTTGATTATAGATAATTTTGCAATATACAACTAGCTAATCAGAAATTTAATTCATATCAAATGACTTCTAAATACCAATTGAGTTTTAAAAATAAAATGCCATGGCGGTATTGAAGTTATTAACAATCTTAAGTAACCGTCTTTTATTTAGATTTTTAAATAAATCTGCTCTTGCAGATATAGAAGTGGTCGCGTGTTAACTATATTGTATGAAGTATACACTGTGGTCCAAATTAAATTGCACATATTTCTTGTCTTCATTCATATACATATACGATTTGAATACTTTTTGGATTAACATGAACATTTTTCATTTTTAAACTAAGTTAACGCACAATTTAACTTGGGAGCAAGTAGTCACCAGTTTTGTAAAATGATTCGTTGCAGGTCATTGCAAAAGGAAACCTATATTTGTGATTAAAATAGGTACGTGTCCACGGAAAATGTCCTATTTTCTTAAAGTAGATTTTAGATCTCTACTATTGATGCGGAATTAACCAATAAAATTAACAACTCTACTAATTTCTCTGCACCGAAACTTTTTTTGTAGGTATTTAAAAAACATTATCATATACTCTTTTTCGAAAGACACACAAACTTGTTTTAGCTAATGAGCAAAATCGTGAAATTCTAATAATAGCTCAGAAGTAATAAGGATCTAGTAAGAAAATGGCAACAGTTGATTAAGTGCAATTTAATTTAATTTGGCACACAGTATGCACACGTTACAAGACAAGTATTTGGTAATAAATTAACATTACTTGAAAATTAATATAGATTAATTAAATATTGGGTTCAAACTAATGACGGAACCATTACACTTCCTGAATTTACTCGCAGCAACGCTGAAAACCAGTTTTTGATCAGCTGTAAGTAATAATCAACAAGGATTTATGCGCTTTCTATTAACTAAGGTCGTCATTTCATTGCCACGCTGAAGTTTAATGCGTTTTTGCTACTGCAAGTTCATTGATTATTATGTCTTTACGCTATTTAAATTTTCGGTTATAAATTAATTTTATTATTTATTATTTCTTGTTTAGAAAAAAGAAGTATTTTCAAATAACTATGAAATAAAAAAAAATCCACTTGAACACACATTTCCCTTGAAGGATTCAGTCTGCGTTAAGCTATAAGAAGAACAACCGCGAAGAAAGTCGCAACTATACGCAACGAAAAATTATTCGGTTATAATTCTGAAGATATAATGTATTACCAAACTTGCTACTTGCTACTTTTTGTAAATAATCCAACGTTTTAAAAACTCACCAACAACCCGTATATCTTAAAACGAAGACAAAAATTTCACACATTTCCATTTAACCACTCAACTATGATGATAAAGTTCTCTTCAATTTTTCTTCATAATACACTAGTATCACTGCAGTAGAAGATTAAGATGAAATCTTAATTGTCTTTAAAGGTAAGCTAGAGGTGCAAACGGACGATCTTGTTTGTATCAGATCTGTAAATACAGTGACTAGATGGAAAGCAAGTGTCTTTGTTAAAAATACCAAGTGGCAATTTATCGCTGAAAAAGCTAAAAGTAGGCCGATCAGAGGGGACACACACTAGCAAGTTCCGTTCTTGCTTTTCTTTAACACTCGAAGATTGCAGAAGACGGATTTTTATGTTTGATTGTTTCCTTGTGAGAACTTTCTCATGTTTATAAAAATTTGTTAATTAATATTACCAGAAAGAGAAAATCTCTCTACAGAAAATTTTTATTCTTATTTCGTAAAACGCAATTAAATATACCTACACACTTTTCATCATTCGTGCGTTTATTAAAAAAAAAGCTGAATTTTTTTTTAATTCAGAGATGGAATGGATTCCAAAACTAGTTAAGAAGAAAACTTTTATTAATCACGCTTCTGGTGTATCTTGAATGTTTACTTTCTTATGTTGCTATAATTGGGTATTGGTTTACAATTGGTTTAAACCTGCATGAGCATAAGAACAATGTGAAAGAAAAAATATTTATACCTGATACACACCAGATACATCAATATCTTCACTTACAAATGCATTTCTTATAATCACAGTATACATAGAAATAAATAGAGAGAGAAGAATGGATAGAAACGGAAGTAATAATTAAAACAATCATTTTAAAAATACTGTTACGCAGCTTTATCTAATTTCACTATTACCCATGTAGGAACTGCCAGTCTTGACAATAGGCCCCAGCTTGGCTGAATATTGGATAACCAAATGTCGTTATTTCAACATTGGTCGAAGCCTAGGCCAACCTTCACATCCCACGCCTCGGCTGCTTTGTCGTGGCCCAAGGGTCAACCAACGCCTATGTACCAATGCTGGGCTCTCTAATCTCTGACCAAGTCAGAGCCAACATTCAGCGCCCTAGTCTCGGTTTCTTACTGTTTGCCCAAGCCCCAACCAATGCTAGTGTTTTTAGACTTGGTTTCTTACCCTTGAACCAAGTTTGGGCCAATCCTCACATATTCTACCAAATCAAGCTTGTGAAGTTTTCTGTCTTTATTATATCAGCTAGTAATTAATTAAGAAAAAAATATGAGAAAACTTAAATTAAAATACCTACATAGATTATAATTATTATTACTAAATATAAATTCAGCTTTCAAATTTTTGCGCGCTTCGTTTCTTCGAAACAAGCACAGACATGAAAAGTCAGTAACGCGGCAGCTACAAGGGGAAGCCTTTACCGACGTATTAGTCAGTGTTCACCCGCCTACCATGAGTGATGTTACGTTTAACCGTTTTGTAATATTATTAATAAAATAATGTATATGAAATAAAAAGTGTTTATTTAAAAACAAAGTTACGCTAATAAGAATAAATACAATTTTAAGTCACTTTTTTTAAATTTATTTGTTAAACACCTAAAATATTATTAATTTCGTATAAAATCAGTCTCAGCCTTGTTCTTGTGTCACAATTTTTTTAAGTTACGTTGTTATGTTACTAATAATTGAACGAATTAAAATAATTGGTAATAATTTAGAATGTTTGTGTTGCTTTGTTTTCTTCATCAAAGTTATTTCATATAAGTCTTAATAAGCTATAGTACAATATTAAATATTAGGTTGGTCTCATACTCAAAGGTCAGTAATAACCCGGAGCTACCGTTGCATTCCGAACCTACACTATCAATGATTGTCAGCCATGATACCACATTAATATTAAGAGTGGCCCAATATTGGTTATATACCTTGGGCCAAGACTCGGTATTAGCGTCGGCACTATATTGGTTTTCACTACTGGGCCAAGATGTATCACCAATCTAGGGCCATGACTGATTAACAAGCTTGGCACGAAGTTATCATCCCGATTTTAGACCAGTCATGGGCCAGTCTTGGATTTCAGGCTTGTACCAGAGTTGATAAGTATCGTCCCAAGCCTGAGCCAAGCGCGGGCCCTTTGTTATTTCCTATATGGGTAACTACTGCAGAAATATACAAGAAAATCCCAAACAGTTATAAAAAAGTTACACTTACTATGTAAAGGGAAAAAATATACAATATAGAAAAAAAGGGAAATATCGAAAAAGCCTGTGTAACGATTTTTAAACTTTTCAAAATTTTGAGAAACTCAAAATTATTCTATATATTTTAGTAGTTTTAAGTAGAAACTGTCAATTGTAAACTGTCAACTGTGCGTTTGTACACAAAATTAAATTTTTTTGGTTGTTATATTACAATGAAAGTGAACCTTTACTAACTCTATCTCAATTTATTGATATTTACTACTATCATTTATTTTATTATATTTATAACATTTTGATTCGTTATTTCTTCAAAATGTCTTGAAATTCTTAATTGAGATTTCGGAATTTTTAGAATCTTGACTAATTTTAAATTCATGTTGTATATTCTAAACATACGTTCTAAATTTATTAGAATAAAATTGAAATATAATATAAATACAAAGATTAGTTAAATTAGTTAATATCTTAACCTGACAATATTGTTGCGACACCTTGTGTCATTATCAAAGGTAGATAAGATTGATAAACAAACACGTTGCTAAGGATAAATACATACAGAAAATAGGTAACTAGATACAATACATAACAAAAACTAAATATCTAACACTTCTAATAAAGGAGAATTACTAAGCTCAGTTTGTTCATTCATTAAAGGTACTGTGCGTTTATGTCTGTATATTTCAAAAGCTTCTAAAATGTCTAATTTGTGTTTGTTGTTGCAAAAATGTAAGAATTTAATGTTGTTTTGAGGTGTCATTGGGTAGTTCTGTTGCAAAATGTGTTTGGCATAATTCGATTTTTCTGGATGTTTAAGTCTATAAGAGCGTACGTGTTCTTTGTATCTTATGTCGAAATTTCTAAGTGTTTGTCCAATATAAACCAAGTTACAAAAAGAACAATTCAAACGGTAAATGCCGGATTTCATGATATCTTGTGGTTTGTCTTTAGCATTGAATAAAAATGAACAGGTGTTGGTATTAGTTTTATAGGTTATTTTGTAACTGGTGGTTTTTCTTATTATACTTGCAATTTGTTCTGATATCTTGCCAAAGTATGGTATTGATATGTAGTTTGTATCTTGTATTTGAGTGTCAATTGGAAATATTCTTTTGATAACAAACCTATAATCTTTTTGTTGAATAAAAGTGTCAATCATGTTATGGTTATAATTGTTTGCATGTGCTAATTGTTTGATGATTGAGATTTCTTTATCAAAATGTGATCGTTTCATTAATAAAATTAATTAAAAATATTTATGAATTAATTAAATTCTATTCTCATTGTACTACGTACTAAGTATTTAGAAAATCTGTATATTGTAAATTTAAAATTCTACTAGATTACAAGATTTTAAATTATAAATCGGATATTCTAAATAATATTATTTCTTCTAAGCATATATACGTATTTTAAATTTTATAATAAATTATAATCAATTCCCGAATTCACACGCAAGTCCTGATTTATGTTATATTCTAAAATGCGAATGTTATTGCGAAATATTATATTTTAAACTCAATAAGCAAACCTCAAATCATAATAAAATTTAAATGCAATTACAATCTTCTATTCTACATTGTAATACTAAAAATTTAAGTTTAAAGGTTTAAATTTAAAATTCTGGATTTGTGATCTCTATTTTAATTTATTTAGTTTAATTCTAGCTTTCTGTTTAACAATTCCTATAAAAATATGTACGAAAAGTCCTTATTACTCAGTACTTAATTCACATTTTTGAAGTTTAAATTTCAATATAAAAATTCAAAATAAAAAATGTGCATTTTAACTTTTATTTATATACCATGTTTGAAATTAAAATATATAAACTACAAAGTGTACATTCAAAGTTCTCGATATTCTTCATTCTAAATTATAAATACTGGATTTAAATTTAAAATTGTAGGATCTCAATACTACACTCTATCAATTTAAATTTATATCTTTAAATTAGTTTGGTAATGTCTTTAAAATCTCAAGATTCAATTTTAGATAGTTAAATGTGAATTTATAAAAATAATCTTAGTACGGTTCTGCATATTAAGAAAATATTTCGTTCTAAATATTAAACATTTTCTAAATATCATCCAAATGATATTTGGATCTTGCTAGGAATTTTATTCCCAGAATTTTAGTATCTGGCAACTAAATAAAGTCAGTTTAATGTGTCTAAGCCTTGAATTTATTGCTTGCTTTTTCCGACAAAATAAGATAACATTTCTTAAATGTAGAATTAATACTAGAAATCCTGTATTTTTCTTATTGGATAAAATTACCGTCAGCTTTTATAATGGTGGTTTCGAAATATCCCTTCCTTAATTTAATAAAGTTGAGATAATGTTTCGTATTCCCAGTCAGTCTAACAGCGGCTCCTAGAGCTAAAGTTAGGGGGGTCTACTTAATTCAATTAATCTAATTAGAATCTCTTCTCATTTGTGGATTCCAATTATTTCAAATGAGTGGCGCCCATATTTCTTATTATTTCAATAACCCTTATTTTTCCTTTACAATTTATGAGCTTAAGAAACCAGTACCTATCCTGAGATATAATTCGTCGAAAAGAGATCTTAGTCAGAGCATAAGTAAAGTAAGTACGGACCTGTTCATTGTTTTCAGTAAAAGTTGGCGCCCATGCGTGGGACGTTTGTTTTCAGTAAATACACTCGAGGAAAAAAACGCACCACTTGAAAACACACCAAAAATACCAAAACTTCAAACCGTCATAACTCGGCGGATTTTGGACGAAAATGGATGAACCTTTGAGTGCTAAAAAGCTTAAAGTGTCTAGTTTAAGGGCGTGTGAGCGAATGCTTTTTCGCTCGCCGCCATCCCTCGAAGAATAAAAAATGTTTTTGATTAAAAAAGTCGAAGTTTTAAAAACTTGACAGAAAAAGGACTGAACTTTATTGCCTTGGCGGTCGATAGGATCCACGATTTTTCTGGTACGCCGTACAAGCTGTTAAAGTTTGACATTTTTGTAATCAAAAACTTTTTTTTCTGCGGGCGGTCGCGGGGGGCGGAAAGGCCTTTACGTAACATTTGCTCACACATCCTTAAACTACACACTTTAAACTTTTAGTACTCAAAAGTTCATCCATTTTCGTCCAAAATCCGCCGAGTTATGACGGTTTGAAATTTTGGTATTTTGGTGCGTTTTCAAGTGGTGCGTTTTTTTCCTCGAGTGTATTTGAGTGTTATAGTAATATAGATTTATTCACATATTCACTTTAATTGCATGCATTCGTTGTAAACGCTAATTTATAAAATACAAATTTTAGTAGTTAGAAATTTCTGTGTACATTCTGAATATCATATTATAGTACTACAGTCTAAAGTCGCATCAGGTATTGAATTCAATGTTTTTCCATATATGTGAATTCCATAAGTATATTGTCTATTTTAAATAATAATCTTGAGTTTTAACATGAAAACCCACATGTGTTTCTATTTTATACATTTTAATTTCCTTGCATTCTCGCGTGTTTAAAATTCTGTAAATTAAAGTACAAATTTAAAATTCAAGATTTACTTACAGTTATTGTAAGGATTAATCTTAAATTTTATGCTTCATGTCTTCTCTTCTGACTTTCAATTTCTGAATTCCCAAGTAAACAAACTAATAATTTTGTATACTACGTCTAATGTGTCAATTTTTCTAATTGAAATTATAAATTCTAATAAGTAGGTACATTTTAAAATTTGTATAATTGTATTTCGCAAATTGTAAATTGTATTCTAATTTTAAATTTTTAAATTTTAATGTAACAGTTTTTCATGCAAATCTCGAGAACATACTAGAACTAAAATCCGTTTGTTATGTTTGGATTAGATTATCAAGACACATTATACAGTTGCACTTTAATTACAGTTTAGCAAACGTTTAACATCCACATTCTAAATTATCCCAAAATAATTTCCAATTGTTAAATAAAAATGTTAAATAATTAAATTGTGAATATAACATGTGTCGTGTTGATAAATCCAAATGAATATAAAATGATACTGATTTTGAAATCTCGTGTAATATGATATTACTATTAATTTATTTAATATAATACTGTTTTATTTAAAATAGTGTTATAATTTCAAAATTTGTAGTTTACTGTTTTCTTTTACACGTTTTAATTTCAAATTTCTATGTTTAAATTGTAAATTCTTGCAACGAATTTCTAATAAGTAATATATCTTTTGTTTATTTTTTTAATTTTAGTTAAAGCTAATTAATTTCGCCTCTTACTCTCTTTATATAATTACTTGGTTTGTTTTAAAATATTTTTGATATTGAATAGAAATAAATATTGCGATAAATCCAACACAAATAAAAATTAAAAATTACACAGTAAATTTCGTTTACCTCTTTAAGCTGACTCAGGTTTATATTAATAGAGCATGAGATAAAAATATTTAATTCAACTTTAATAATTCCTGTACCTGGAACGAGACTTACTACCAAAGCATTTGGACTTCTGCAGCTAAACAACAGGAACATAAACTCTGTATGAAGATAAGAACAATGGATAGATAGGATAGATTTTTATTTTTATTGTGGTTAAAACGAAAATCAAAATTCAACATAAACACACAACACAAGTGTTTAACCAAAAGAAATTCAAAATTAGGAAAATCTTCCTAGAGTTTGCTCAAGTGTTTTAGGTCTTAGTTACAACCTGACAATGGGGGTTGAAACTGTATCCACTTCAACAAACTAACATAAAATAAATTTATCGGTCAATAAAATAATTATTTACGAATACTAAATGAATTTATTAAGCTAAATTGAATTATCTTTGATAATAAACAAATTCAAATCTTTTTTTAATCGTTATACCTTTGTTATTAAAAAAACAATCCAAAATGATCAATATCAAATTCTAGATTTAGGATTTAGGATAAAAATTGTCTTTATAACTTTATAGTTCTTTATGTGAACAAAATCTTTCACTTTCGAAATACCTTGTATATAATCGTCCGGATCCTTTTAAAATCTTTTTTTAGATTGCTCCAATTGCATTGTTGGTAATACAGACTGCTTCCAAAAGTCAGCTGATCGATCTTCCAAATAAATCGATTTTTCAAACCAATAAATAAATTTTCTTCGTATTGTTTATTATAATATTTACAATCCCAAATAATTGTTCTAAATGTGGAAATATTTCTTCTTTATTTTATAAACAGGTAACTATTCCATAAATACTTTGTTTACATTCGACGTATGTTTATCAAAACATTGGGTTATAACTTAACCTTACTTTATTTTTTTAGAAAATCTTATATGAATCAACGTGGACTTTTCAAATACGTTTTGTCGACTGAATTTGTTAATTTTTCCTAGCCTTTTTATATGTTTTCACAAAACAATTGACGACTATGACAAAATTCCACAAACAAAATCTATTCCCTACATACGTGACGTCACAGGACGAAAACATATGTTTAAAATTAGCATTAATCTTAAATCTAGAAAAACAGAAATATAGCTGGCACAGAGATGAACAAATTAATGTAATACACTTCTAGTCTAAAAAAATCATAACTGAGAAAATTAACAAAAACGATTAACGATGAAAACTTCATTAGAACTCAAATTACCATGGATACACATGATCTCCAGCTATATCTTTGCAAGAAATGAACACATAGCTACGCTAGGTAACTCATACATATAAAATTTACATAGAAAAACATTTACAATAAAAGAAAAACTCAAATGAAAAATCGGTTTATACGTTTTAGGAGTTCAACGATGCTATACAAGATCCTACACAAATATCAACATAAATGAAATCAAATTATACTCAAACTTGTCTAGCATACAGTCCTCCAAGTGCTTGTGTTCAAACAACGGTAAAAAATGTTCTATTAAAATCAAAATTTGAAAAGCCTCTAACATATCCAAAACAGCTGATTTTCCTTAATAATTAATACAAATCCTTTAATTACAGAAATTAGTAAGTTAAATGTACTATTATAAACATCATAATAATGACCTATTTTTCATATTTCCAAGGAAATAGAATCCTGAAACTGGTTCAGCTTACTAGGATAATGAAAATGCTATCTGTGGTCCCAACATCGACACATCAAATTTAAGAAAAGATAAAAATCTTGGACACGCTATCCTAAACATATACATCATGTTTTAGTATAAAACAATCAAATTAAATGATATTCCTTTTTATAAAATATCCTTTTTAATAAAATTCCTAAAATAGGTGATCCATATCCTCGCAATATATATTAATTAATTTTTAAATAATTTTAAATTAATAATTTATATATTTTTTGCAATTTCCAATTAAACTGTCCACTTTTTATATACATTTCTAATTTCAAAACAACATTTTTTTACTCCTAAAATAAAATAGTTAAAATGGTACTTTTTTCGCCCTTTTCAAAAAATTGCAAACAATAATGTAAACAACTCGTATAAAAGTATTCTACTTGTATAAATAAGTATTCCTTTAATTACAACAGATGTTATTATATACACATGTTTTATTAAGTTTTTCATAGCATTTTATATGTGCATCAATCACATGAATGTATATTTATTCCTTTTCAGTTTTATTATTACTCATTCCTACATCCTGACACTGCCGGTTTTAATAATTGCATTGCTAAAAGACTTTAAACAGTTTTGTTTTCTAAACCAGAAATTAAATTATTTAATTACTAATGTAACTTGTTTAGCGGTTATTTAGAAAGCTCTTGATTATCTATTAATCGAAACTGTAGTTGTCGTCAGTTTTGTATTACTGTTTATAATATCAATAAATTAATAACGCTAGAAATTACGTTATTATACTTGCATATTTAGATAGTCAAACGAGACCCGATACACTAAATGACTAAACAATTAATTAAATAGTTATGGAATTGGCAATTAAGATAATCACTACTGTAGTCTCTTCTAGCCTAGACACAGAGAAACAAAACTGAAATATAGAATACATGTAAAAGGAAACCTATTAAGATGTAAAAAGGTACAATAAAAATAAAATTTAAATCAAATAAACAGTTAATAAATAATAACTACCAATTTTAGTAATTTATTTACTACTGACTTTGATAATGACTTTTCCAAGTCATTTCTCGGCTAAATCCGATTCGAGCGAAAAGTAAACACTTTCATTTTAGACTCACAAAGAAATTAGCAATTATGTGCTTGACACAAGTTAATATGAGACGAAATTGCTTGTTCAGGGACACAAAGTTTAATAAATAAATAAATTGTTTATGGCTAAAGCTAAATAAATGTTAATTTAGACTTTCTTGAACCCAGAAGAAAGGACTAAATAAACATTTTATTTTATTTATTGCACAAAATTAGCTTAAAAATTGTTGTTGTAGCGTAACACAGACTTTAACTAAATAGAAATAATAGTAAAAGGCCTATTTTTCGGTTTGCTTATATCTAAATTAAGACTAAATAGAAATGTACCAATCGGATAAAAATTTATTTTAATGGTATAAAACATTTGTTTAACATTTTATGGACCTTGGGAAATATAAACCAAATCATTGAAGAGTTATTTAAATACGTTAAAAATGGTAACCAATAAAACATAATGTTTCTGTCTGTGGTCTTATCGATTAGTCGAAATAGAAACAATTAGAAGGATCTATCCTGTACCTAAGCCAAGTTACCTAACCAATCTTGTATTACTTCTTTTACACTAATTTCCGACCGATCAACTAATCCCAAATTTGAATTTATTAGTCAAGATTTCAAATTAGTTCCAATTTCATACTTTTAATCTTCGTAAATAAGTTATGTAACCTGTTCCAACAAAATTAAGCCTTGAAACCAAGTAAAAAACCCAACACTGCTGAGAAATAAAAAGTTAAATCAAAATTAAACATTTTATTAACATTTTTATTTTGCTACTAAGAGACAAAACAATTGAGAAAGATACAATTTAACTTAAATAGAGTTTTTGGTTAATTAAAAAAAGCTCCCTTACACTGAGTCAAAATATATTTACGAGTAAAAGGGTTGTTAATGCAACAACAATTTATCTAAAAAAAAAGGTAAAAATGTAAATAGAAAAAATTCATTCGCACGGAGAAACTAATTAGTAATAAAAAAATTTGATGAGGTACAAATAACTTTATATTTCAAGGATATAAGTTATACTCCATTAAAAGCGGACTCGAGACTGTTCCACACAAAGCTACAAGATTTCTCAATATTAAGGAACCACCACTTGTACGTTTATGTTTGTAACAGTAAAATAGTGAAATGTGATTTTATTGTAGTGGTAGTTGTATTACAAAAAAAATTATCCTTTGTTATATAACTTCAAATGTTATATTGGTAGAAATTTAAAACTTCAAAATTATATTTTGATTTATAAATACCAAATGCATAATATCCGAAAAATTTGTAGTATCGCCTTAACGTGATATATAAGTCAGATGGTGAATACCTAACTTGTCAAATATCTGACACGTTGATTTTTTAACATTAAGAGCCAAAACCATACAATTGCATTTCTCGAAATATCAACAGGTGGTTGATTTAATACCGAAATGTGCTATAAAAAGGACTTTGTTACCGATCAACCAAAAAATAAAAAAAGAAACGCACTCATCACTGAAATAAGATGTATAAAAGATAATCAGGTAAAGATCTCATCTGTATGTAATTAAATGAAACAATTCATCATCGTACTAAATATATGTAGGTAAAAATCAGTTACCTAAATTAGAAATGCAAATGTTAATGTAAAAAAGACGCCTTTCAGTTAGGCAACACACTAAACACTATAAGTGCAGACTAAAGTGCTTTTACTTTTTATTTACCTTTTACCTTTTACTTTAGATAGCAACTGTCAAATTGTTGTCAAGTTGGTTATCTTTATAAAATTTTAAAAGTGAATGTCAATGTTTAATATTGGCATTACGGCACGGCTCACGGCTTATTTATTCGCCAAGTGCCAATCCAGATGACCGATTTACGCCAGGACATTATTCCTGATCACGACTTGATGAACATCGCTGGCAACTAATACAAATACCCCAATGGAGTTACTAATTAAAAAAAGAAATTATGGCTTGTATTTTATTGGGTTAAGTGATTTAACAATTCTACTTTCTGTGAGCTTTGAACGTACAAGTAGTTAGTACAAAATAACTGATTTGGCAGAAATAATTGTCTCTATTTTGTACTGAAATAGATGGGACCATTATTAAATAAATTATTCATTATTTATGCTTGTTTATTGATTTGCTTATTTATGCTACATATTTATTTATGCATTTCTGTATGCATTTTAAGAAACAGCTAGCATTACTATTAATCTATCGGCAGCGAAACTACTGGATACCTACATAATCTGTCTGGTCCCAGAGACGTGGAATCAGAATATGAGCACTTCATTATACGGCTGATATTTTTTGTCTAAGTTACATACGATCTTGGGTTTTTGCTTTCTAAAATACCACTGCCACCAATTACGATTGATGCCACCCAAGCATACAAAAAAGGTAGAACTATCGCCTTACACAATTGACTGATGCCACAGGTCATATTTTAGGCTGTTTCATTGATTATTTATTCAAGCAAAGTTACCACTAATATAGCATTTTCTCGCTAAAATGAATATTCGTTACAATTGTTTCAATACATGAATTCTATGATGATTAAAAATGTTAAACACCCTACAACGTCGGCTATGGTTAAAAACATTCATGTATTAATCATGTACTGTAATGTAAAACGGTACCTATTATACGCTGAAATCGTCAGCACCTTTCAGGAATGTGTAATTATGAGAAAACTTAATATTCAAGATCAAGAAACAAACGATCATTATATCAGGCAATTTATACGGAGAGATTTCTCGGATGCTTGAAGCGATAGGAAGATGTCCCACTAAATGGAAACTGTTACAAAGTAAGGCTTAAATTAATCACTATCTTTCAACTAGACGGATTCTTATGCACTGTAAAGCTAATTTAGAAAAATTTAAAAGATTAGTAAGTACATACATTGTTTTATTTCCTCACTTTCTATTTATTTGAAGTATTAGCATAATAATAGTAAAATATAAAAGAAAGGAAACATTAATTGTTTGATTTGAATCGATTGATTTATGAATAATGATTACATTTAAGTAGGTATTGTTCGACTTGTATGATTTTTTTACTTAAATACAATAATTTGCCTTAATCGATTTTCACTAACAATTATAATCACAAAGTATTTCGCTTGTTAGAGTATTTTGTTGTAGAGAAGAAAGTTATTAACAAACTCATAAATAAAATGAATCTTTACACTTAATGTTTATAGAATTATCCGTTGTTCATTTTTACTCTCTTAAGCCTATTCAGTGAAAGTTGAATTGATCGAACAACTAAATAAGTCGATATTTATATTTCTTCTTTATTGATTTCTCAGGATTTAAAATATTTTTCCTCTCGCTATCATAATTGCTTCCTGTTTCACAAGGAACAAGTTCCGTTTTCATATTTAAATTTACAACCAAACAGGTGTTTATTTTTATTGGAATATTGCTTTGAATATTCATTTTAGTGAGAAAATGCAATATTATTAGTAACTTTGCTTCAATAAATAATCAATCAAACACCCTAAAATATGACCTGGCAATCAGTCAATTGTGTGAGGCGATAGTTCTACCTTTTTTGAATGCTTGAGTGGCATGGGAAATAACATTTAGGTTGGCCATTAGAATATTCTTTCATTGCACGACGAACCATACACTTAGACGGTGATTAAATTTAAGAATCAAACTAGAAAAGAAACCAGGCCACTACGGCTACAGCCTGTGGCAAATGACACCAAATCTACAATATCTTTGTTGTCAAAACGATGAATAAGATAAATACATGTATTGCTTTAGAGGTATTTTGTATAGTTTCTATTTCTTTATCTTCTTCGATAATTTACAACGGGCATTCAAAATACAGCTGGATCAAGGTACCTTAGAATCAGTATTTCGTCGTTGCACTTGAAATACGTTTTCTTGTGGTTCAATATAATTAGGGAATGTCACCAAGTAAGTCGATCAGAGGTGTTTGTAAAATATCGCGTCCCGGAGATGTTCATTTTCAACTGGTTTAGTTTGCTTTTGCTTTAGACAGCTCATTTATATGTACAAACATATTACCAACAAAAATATAAAAAAATTAGTTAAAATTAGTGTTAATTTATTGCCAATTGCTCGACTACTAAATATCGAGAAAAGCTTTCAGTACAAACGTTTGCCAAAGATACTTAATTTAAAAATATTTACTACAATGCAAAGTATTTTACAAAAGCGGGACAAATAAAACTACGCTTTTCTTAAATGACCCTATATATTTTACCAAGTTGTTGTATCAGTTGTTTATTTAATAATAGATTTTTTTAAATCCGCTTCAACGTTGCTAAAATATAAATTATTTTAGATTAAATCGAGATTTGTAAAATTATAAAAAATAAATTGCAGTTTATTTATTTATTGGAATTGTAAAAATATTCTTCGCAGGCAATATTATCAATGTTTTCGAATGTTCAATCAAATGTTTCGAAGTTTTGTACAGGATGTCCAAGTTTTGATAACATTAAATCAAGTGTACCCAGTTTTTTTAAATAAAACGCCCAGTATATTTGAACTGAAATAATTAAGACTTCTACTAACCAATCTTAAACTATTTTCTTGAATAGTTGCGGTGTTGCCAAGTCATGAAGTTTTTCTTTAAAGTTTCTAATTTTAGCATCTTAACACGTTTGACAATCACTACAATATCTTTTATTTCATGGTATTTACACTTGAAGACAAAATACTTAATATCGATACATTAAACGATAGCAAGAAGAAACTCCGCCTTTTCGCAAGTCAGGTTCTGGCCGATAAGAGCTGAAGATGATAAAATCCAACATTCGTCATTTGGAAGAACAGTTAAATAGGAAATGTGGAATATTAACCAGAACGTTAGCGAAACAATTCAAGCGTAGCCAATCTGATATTAGTGATATTGTTAGGACCCTTAAGAGCAAATGCCGGATGAAATGCAGAAATAAGATCCAAGTGCTTAATTTATCTAAGCAACAACAGCAACAAAGTCGGCCAAAGTGCAGATGAAGAGACCTGATGAATTTAAAATTTGCGAAAAAGTAATGTGGTTGGCAATAACACCTTCTGGGATTTCTAAACCCTTTTTCTGTTCTTCACGAATAGTCATCAATCAGGAAGTGCATCTAAATAAATGTATTAAGAGATGAATTACTCCATTCATTCGGGAAAATCCTTCTGATGATAATTACTTGTTTTGTACCAATCTGGCTTCTACACATTACGCGAAATCAGTTGTAGCTCACTTATCAGCTGAATATTGCGTTTGTGGGGAAGGAACAGAATTCCTCTATGTGTCCCCAGAACTGCAACCTATTGAGAACCTCTGGTCTATTCTAAAAGGCGGATAATCTTAATAATAGAATTTTATATTGCTAAAGAAAATAGACATGAATGAGATTTTGACTCGGCTACGCCTCGTCAAAAGACGATTCTTGACCACCAAAGTAGCATTTCGCGCACTAAATACACAAATAACTATTTAATAATACAGATATTCATAAAAAGCTAAAATTAACTTTTAAATTTATTCTGCAAAATGCAAGACGATTTTTTAAACAGATATTTTCTTATGATTAAATGTATTTTATTTTTAGTTGACTACAACAAGTGTTTAAAATGCTTTCCATTGGTTATATGACAATAATCTAAGTCAGTGGTGGCGAACCTATGACCCGCTGGTCAGGCACTGACCGACGAAGGATTTTTAAATGAACCACGCGTTGATTTTTATAAACTTATTTTTTATATTATAAAAGAGAGAACAGACAATCGAAAATATTAAAAAATTAATGTATTGAGATGATATAGAATCATCAGGTTGGAAATGTACTTAACGAATTGTAATTTAAGACCATTTTAAAGGCTACAATTTGATATTTGATCGTACGCTCAGATTTAATAAATTCATGCAATAGAAGATAGACATGCTAGGATACTAGGTTTATTTAATCTAAAGGCTACAGGCTAGGTTACAGATAGATTTATCAATTCTAAATAGAATTTATAGAAGGAAGAGGATCTTGCAGACTTAACCTCAATTTTCACAAAAGGTATTGAATTTATAAAAAGGATATAATTCAATTATGTTGTTTTATAGTAGAACAGGCTGTATGTAACCTAGGTTACATGTTTACCTAGGTTACATGTTTTGAATAGTTTATTCGCGTTTCTAGAAGGTTTTATCTTCTTATTAGATTTGAGGTTTGTCGTTGAGTAACGCAAAACAAGCTTTCTTTCGCAAATAAGTCAGTTTCAATAATAAGTAAGTACATATTTCACTGGAAATAGTTAAATCAGATCAGTGCTTTGATGTTTATAATGTTACAATTAACTTACTAATTCTTGTATCTGAAAGATTTGAGGTCAAATATGTCAAGATATCAGCTGTGCTGATATTCTTTGGTTCCATTCCTTAGTCCATCCTTTAGTCCAGATTTCGAGTTTATTTTGATATTTTGTACTATTGTTTGGATGCAGGCAACTGGAGTACTGTATTCTGGACAAGTCTAATTCACATTCGAATTCATTTATGTTCTTATTTATTCTATACTTGCAAAAGCATCGCTTGTTATCTGAAACGTTGTGAACAGATTTTAAGTTAAGCTTTTTTTAGTATGTAATTTAATTTGTGTAAACTACATATATTTGGGGTACCTTGTGTAGCTATGTAAATAGTTGATATACAGGGATAGCTGGAGAGTGATAGGTTTTCAATGTAATTTAGTTTTTATGAGATCGGTGACAGGTGATCGTTTTGATTGATTTTTTTTTTATTGTTCAATTTAGACCATGAGTGTCTTGTGTCATTTTAATCGTCTCTTTGCCAGCTACCTTTCTGTCTTTGTAGAATTAAGATTAATGGTAATTATAAATATATGTTCGGATTAGCGACATCATGATAAGTCTTGATGTTCAAGTGTTTTTGAAAATTTCGTTGTGCCATCAAATGTTTGGCGAAAAGATATCAATGGATCTCGGGAAAAGAACAAATTCAGTCGATCAAAAGTTTGGGTTGAAACCACGCTCGGCTCGTATCGAAATCCTAAAAATAAAGTTAGGTTATGAAGAATCATATGTTTTTCCGTTTGTAAACAAACGTCGATTATATTACATTTGGATATCTACCTGTTATATAAATCAAAGAAGATTATTTTTATTTTTCTTATTCTTATTTGGAATTGTGTTCGAATATATATTATTTTAAAAACGAAAAAGATTTTAATATTGGAAAAGTTTTTATATCGATGTGTATGGATTTGTTTATCGACTGATATGGATTTTTAAGAACAGCTGATTGGAATGAACACTGTTTTACCGATCGTACAACAGATTAAACATTTTTAAGTGGATTCATTGACATTTGGTGTCAGTTTACATATACTACAAGGTTGGACGAAATAAGAATCTTTGCTCATTGGGAATAATTCATTAAAACAATTTTATTTCAATTACTAAAAACTTTTAAGAAGTTGTTTGTGACTAAAGTTTGTTGTTTTAACAAAAATTTAAAATCAACTATTCATTTGTAAATATTGTTGTTTGTCACTTAGTTGTTTATTGAATTAAATTTATTTGATGCTAGTCTGTTAAAATGAATGCTGCTGCAAACTCGGTTGTCAGGTTAGCATCTACCAAAATTTCATTTAAACAAACTAAAGGAAGATTTTCCATAATGATTTTTCCAGAAGGAATTTAGTTTCGTTTTGATAAAATATTTATTTCTGTGTTTATCAAAATAAAGATCCGTGGTTTTTAATTTGTAAATGTGTTTATTTTATTTTGATGTGGATGCAAGTATAAAAAAATTATTTATACAGAGTTTAAAACTTCTGCTTGTCCAGGTGTGGAATTTCAAGTGCAGTGGTAGTAAGTTTCTCTTTCCGGAAACAGGTATTAATAAGATCAATAATTTGTTTATCTCATGCTCAATCGAGACAAAACTGAGTCAGTCTATTGGGTAAAAGAAATCCTTTGGGTTGTTATATTTTCATTTTTATTAATGCTAGCCAAAATCAAATAAAACATTTATTTTATTTATATAGAGATTTCATCTCATAGTTTAATTGTTTGCCCAGAACGTGGGGCTTTCTTAAATATTATTCATTTCAGAATATAACATCTCAGTATAAATATCTAATGTCGAGTTTTGCTTTTCACTTGCAAAAGTAAAAGTTGTAAAACAAAAAGGAAACGTAAACCGGTTTAAGGGATTTTAAAAGTGAGAACCAAAAAAAAAGGTCAACAGTCAAGTTTTTTTGTTAACAAATTTTCGGTGTTTTCAAATTATTGGTACCCTTTTTACCCCCCTTCCAAGTGACGCCACTGACTTAGTGACCCACGGACTAGTATTAAAAAAAATATTGAACAAAATTTGACCCACTTCTCAAAAAGGTTCGCCATCACTGATCTAAGTGATTGATAAATTAATTCCTCTTGGCTATTTCTAATTATTACGGTGTGATAAGTTTGATCTGTCGTTCACTGAGATTTTTTAAGTCCTATATCTAATATAGGTTTCGTTTTATACACTTTACTTTTGAGGTATACCCACAAAAGAGATCAAGAGGTGTTATCTGGGTGGATAGGTGGTGGATCTCATTCCAACCCATCTGTTTTTAAAGATATCGCTTAAATACGCCCTAACTTCTGCCACCGAGTTGTACTGGGACAAGATCTTAAGATTTTAATTTGATGAGCTAATTCCCATTAGCTTTCCAAAGTTAATGGTAATGGAAAAACTACAAGATCTCTAGAGCGGGTGACCTTGTCGAATACAAGAATAGATTTACTTTACAGTTAATTAATTACTTATCTTGTAAATTCTAAGTAAGTAACCTAGTGGTAATCATGTATTGTGGATGACGATTAGTTTAGAAAACTGATAAATCTGCAATTTTTGTCTGTATTTAGATTTAGAGGTAATATTTAGATTAGTTGTATTGATTGAAATCAAGAAGATTCAGAAATTTAATATTGAAAGTAGAGTTTTTGCTAGTTTTTAGATTTCGTATTAAGTAACACGACTTTCTCTTCTATGTTTTTATTTTACATCCTACTTATCAATGTAAAAACGAAGATAATTTCATTTGTTTTACAGTGCTTGCAATAATATTTAACAGAGATATTTAATGATATTACAATCGGTAATTAAGCAGAACTATTTTACATATTAACAATTTCTCCTTCGACATTTTTTCCTTCTTTTTTATGTCAATTAGCAGTTATTAATAAAGCTAGCAAGTAGCGAACGATAAAGTAGCGAGTGTGTGCAAAAGTAATTAGCTACATGTTAATTACATACAAATTAATTTTCAGATGGTTTATATCAAAATTTTCTGATATTTTAAATAAACTAAACTAGAAAAAGTGAGGATTAATTCAAGTAAATTAAGAAACGAAAAAAGTGAATTTATGATGTTGAAAGTGACCGTCTTTCTACCAGCATTGACCGTAATGTGTTACTGAGGAATTTATTGCATGCTAACATAGCAACTATTATTTATAAATAATCACAGACATATTTAATTAACTTCTACCGGCTTTGTTATAATAAAGATACCACGGAGTAACGAGATTGAAAAGTATTTTTGACTTTGACAAATTTTGAAAGTATTTGTATCGCGTTCTAACTTTGAGGTTATGTACTTAATTTCATATATTTAATATTTGAGCTAATGTTCTTTCTGTATATAGGAGTTCCTGTACCAGATTGTGGATTAAATGTGTTCCAGAAGGAAAAGAAAGAAAAAAATGGAATGGTTTCTTCTTCTGGCTCTTTTTACGACAACTGCAACAATAAAGTTCTTTCATCAAGTGGTTCTTAGTGGTTCAAAGAGTTAGTCGAGTGGGAGTAGAGATAAATAGTCTTTAATAATCTTCTGTCACATTGGATGCAGTTTCCCAGGCTGTATCTTACTGACTTGCCATTTTGCAACAAAGCGTACTTCTCATCGCACATATGGATTGGTTTCTATGTGAATAATACAGTTTTGTACGTGCTAGTCAGATTTAACATTACAAATATTCCCAAAAGAAAATACGGTACACATGTGGTATCTAATCTAACCTAACCTAAATTAATCTAACCCAATCTAGACTAATCTAACCTAACCTAACCTCAATTTCTAATGGAAAAAAGTGCCCCCATACACTTAACATTGAAAATTAGAAATGTTGTAATTTTTTAGCTCTATTTGTTTCCCGTCCATGAAACCGGTACCAATCTACACTACTCGTTAAAGTGAAAGGAGGATTCGTCAAAAATTTGTGGTTGTCTATCTATTATTACGAAGATAACCTTTGAAGATCATAAACGGTTTACTAAAGATTCCCAACAGAAATTGTTTGATATGATTCATTTTAAGTTTTATAAACCGGCAATGAAGCCCAGAAGGTTGGCCAACAAGTCACCAAAAAGAACCCGACAGGGTGATGGTAAAGTAACACAAAATTCAACAAACCCTGAAACAGATCCCAGTAAGCACACAGACGTTGAAAAAAATGTTTGTATAATGTATGTTTCATTAAAACTAGGTGCCAACTGCTTACCCTAATGGGTAAGCTTTAGTAACTAACGCACTCTTAAAACACTGCTGTTTTTACTGCTTGTTGCTTTTGTTGAAATACGAAAAAAGAATTCAAGCTCGGATCCTCACCTCTCTCTCTTATATCGCGTCGTTCAATAGGGTTTGGGTCATCCAGCGCTAGGTAGCGCTGGCTGTAGAAAATATACCAAGACACATGAATGAATGAAAACACAATGCATGTACTTCAAGATTAGTAAGATAACGTTATACGCTGAAATACGATACGTTAGTATTTAGTTAATTTTAAACGGCTTAGAAAAGACGTTTTTCAAATGTTTGTAATCGACCTATTATTAACAATATAGTGAGTGGGCTACATTTATATAACGTTTTAATTTAATTATCATAAATTACATAAGTTTCTGAGTCCAAGTCACGTAATATGTTAATACAGACATTTGATTTTGTTAAAAAAACCTCGTTAATAAAAGTTTTTTACAAAACGTTGAAATATATTTATTTGGTTTTCGTTGTTACTACGTTAAATTATTACCATATAATCAGAACATAAGAAAGAACGTTTTATGTACCGTTGAGTTAGTCTTTTTTTCTACGTTTTTATAACGTTTTGGGAAACAATAACAAAATCGTTTTATTTTAACCAAGGCTTAGCGTGACCTTTTTACAAACTTAAAACGTTAATGAGTTACTTGGAAAACGCTTTAATTTATTACCACACCTTAATTTATTACCATACGGGCAGGAAAAAACATTTGTTTGACGTTGAATTAGTATTCTATAGTGTATTTCATTAACTTTCGATTCGAAAAAAAATGAGAGACTATAATACCGCTTGAATACCTACATATTTACCTACACTGAGAAAAAGGTTTATTAGATGTAACTAAAATTTATTTGAGGTAAACAAATACTAAAGTTGAATACGGCGAAACAAAGATACAGTTATATGAACCAAAGGCTTAAGTTCGATATTACAATTAAGCAATAATTTAGTAGAGTCAAGAATTATGTAACTGAAATAAAAGTGTTTCTAAAGAAACAAAGCGGAAAGTTAAGTCAAATATATTGTTTGTTTCACAGAACTAAATATAATTCCTACAACCTATGGCTTATTTGCCATAACAAGTAAAATAGTTGTAACATAGAACTAATTATTTAAATCAACTAAATCTTAGGTTGTAGGAAATGTAGGCCGTCTTCCCGTAAGTATGCTTCAGAATTGTTTCATTCTTCGGATTATTTCTTCATAATTCGGGATTATTTGTAACAACCAAATTTTTTGTTCTTTTACATTAATGAAAATTTTATTGCAAGGTTGGCTAGTTTAAAAGAAATTAAATTATTATTTACCTCTAGGAAAGCAAAATATTCATAATTAAAGTATGCATGTCACAACTAAATCAAATTGTTAATAGAATTTATTGTTACTTCTTTTAATTATTTATAAAAATTGAATGAAATCATGTTTTGTTCACAAAACTTCACCATTCTTTTTAGACAATAAAACATCTGATTTACCTTTAATGTGTTCTATTTCAAATTTACATATACAAAACATTTTTCTACATTAGTCATGGGCTAATTTCATGCCAAATCACCTAATTTTAAAACATGTCCGTGCTTCGATATCTCAGATTTTGTTCAGATTTTTTCCTTGCATATATACATTCGAGGGCATCAGATTAGAGGGGCGTATCGCCAAATTTGTGATCTTTTCTCTCTCAAAACAGGCGAATGTTTTGTATGGCCAGATTAATGTCTTAAAAAACAAAAAAATCACAATTCGCCCCTCTGATCAGATGCCCTCGAATTATGAAATGACATTAAACTAATTTTTTGGGTGAAAATACTGCTATCCCACACTTTGCATTATCTGGCTAAAATTGTCATAACTCCCTTATTTTTTGTTATCTGGCTAATTCAGGTATCAGATTAAAACTAGTTTTTGGATCTTTCAGAGTATATCAAGAAACGTGCAGCAGACATTGAACGGTAGAAAAAGAGGAGGCTCTGAGAACAATTTTTTCAAAAATAATTTTTTTAAAACTACAAAAAACACCCTTTTTATTTTTTAACCAAGCCACGTATATGCTAAGGTAATTCTATAAAACAAGATTCAAAGGTGTGATATTCACAGGAGCAATGTCAAAATTTGTAAAACACTAAAAAACGCTTTTCTACTGTGCAATGTCTTTGAACGTTTCTTGATATAATCTGAAAGATCTAAAAACTAGCTTTTAATCTGACACCTGGATGAGCCAGATAACTCGGAAAAAACAGAGTAATGCCAATAAGTCATATGATGCGCAGTGACTTGAAGCAAATGGCTCTAGGTGATTTGGCGTGAAATTAACCAATAATTAATGAAAATCATTTAATAAATGAAACATCAACATAATATTTATCAAGTATTATTGAAATAGGCAACATAAACCTTTTGAATGTCTGTTATTGAACGACTCACTACTACAAACATATAATGAATTTTATTGAAAGGTCAATCCAAACTTGGCCATTTTATTTTAGTCTTCTTTATGTTTACACATTCTTCTAGTGCACCAGGATTCTGTAACAAAAATAATGAATAAGATATTATTACTTTTTGATTTAATGCAATAATTTGTACCTTCACGTGTAAAATAATCCCCGCTTTTGCTTCATGAGTGGTAGGATTCCAAAATTGCATTTTCTCCTGGTGCCGGTGGAACCAACGATGATACTCGATCACTGATAAGTGATAATTTCATAACTATTCGCGAATCTGCAAACTCTTAATATTTAAATAAACATGATAAATTTATACACTGAGAGAAATAAAAATGTTAATTCAAAAATTTCTTGTTCAAAAATTATTTATTGTTGACTCAACAAAAAGACTGTTAAACTGATTACCAATGTTGCTTTGAATGAAGTTTTAATGATAATTAAATATAATTGTTTTGTTTGATATTTATATTTTCTAAAACTTAAAGCGAATAGGTAAAAGCATTTCTCACAACATTAGAAATTGTTTAATATAAGATCAACAATGTTAATTTTGTTTAAAACGAATGTTAAAGCAGTTTAAACCTTTAAACGAAAGATGCAGATTGTTGAACTAAAACAAACCAAAATTAACATTTTATTTCGCACACATTGCACATATTTAAAGTTTAGAATATGCTGGTTTATTCTTTTATTTAACAATTTCCTTCTTTCAGTGTAATATAAAACTATTTAAAAATTAATTGAATATATAGTTAGTACTTTGATTAGTTACTGGTACTTCTAAGAATTGCACAATGATTTACTTAAATATTGCACTAGTCAATCTAGTTTTTCATACCTTTAAAATAATAAATCAGCTGTTCTTTCCAGTTCCACTTAAGATTAAAAGAACTTTAACTTTTTTGGTCACTCATTGAAATAGGAAACACATCAGTAATCACAATTAACTATAACTGCAACCCGTGTAATAGAACTTCCAAACTTGGTGAAGATCAAAATGTTGTGATGCAATCTTTTTGCCGCGTCATCTTAACGTACATTTTATGAACAAAGAGATCGTAAAACTAAATTAACTGCAATTCATTTAAATAAATATTTTATATTCTGCAGGGAACGCAAGTATGCAGTAAATAAAGATAGAATATCAGCAATTCATAATTTAGTTCTGAGAACTTTACCAAACATTTGTTGCAATTTTCATATTAAATCAGTCCCATTATAATAATTCATTTTATTTAAATAAAGAGCTGGTCAACTAAACTGATAGCGTTAAGTCAAAAAATATTTACAATACTGAAATAAATTATACTCAAATAAAGTACCAACTTGAAGCAAAATAATTTGTTTCGTTCCTTTAAAAACAGCAATATTAAACTAAAAATCATTTGTTAGCTTTAATTAAAGAACTCTCAATTGTACCAGTAAATATATTTTGTATTTGGAAATAAACCTTTTTCTCAGTGTATACACTCAGTTTCTTCTCTCTGGATGCATTGCACTTACTGGTTCTTATAATAAATAAACATCTCTTTGTTATTATTTAATAAATAAGACAGGTATTTAAAATGCCGTGAATTGTATTCGTTGAGTAGCGATTATCTTATCAACAGAGAAACAAGCTAGTCGCTCAGTCTTATTGTGTTCAGTAGTTTACTCAGGCTGCATTTTACATTTTCGTCCACGTGATTTATGATGATTAATTTCTTGTTGAAAAGGCTGTTACAAATCTTGAAAATGGGCAAATGACTTACTGACCGCATATAACGCGGCTCTCACACTGAAGCAATCAGCAACTAGCAATTGGTAACACGCAATATTATCGCCATCGGGTTGTTTACATTGAATTTAATCAGAAGTCTCACATTGGAGCAACCTGTTACCGCTTCTACAAAAACGTTGGCGGTTGAGTTAATATTAACGCTGTATGTCGAATTTTTTAATATTTTTAATTATTTATACAATAGACATGACGATCTAGCATTATTTTGTTAGAAACATAAAGGACATACGTGTGTACTAACAACCTATTACACAACCCCACAAAAAAAATGTTCTGTCCTGGGATCGAGACTATGGTATTCGGATGCAGTTTTCAACGGTGAATCCGAATCCGACCTCAAAAATGCAAATATACCTAAATCTTGCGCTAGAGCCAAAAACAACCCCCAAATGGAGTAAAACACTCCTGACATATGATGACAATAAATACATGTAAAACATTGTTGAAAACCGCAAATGTCTTGTATTTGGAAATAAATCTCTGGAATATAGCCAAGAAGCCCCATCCGTGAGGGGGTTAAACCACCTCAAAATGGGTCAAATCCACCCCTTAGATCAAAATACAATAAATACATGCAAAAAATGATTGAAAACCGCAAATGTTTTGTTTTTGGAAATAGACCATTGGTATATGGCCAACAACCCTCTTTCCTGAGAGGGTTCAACCACCCCAAAATAGGTCAATAGGTTGGTATATGACCAACAGCCCCATTGAAAGGGTAAAATCACCCCAAGATGGGGTATAACCACCCCTTACATCAGAGTTACAATAAATAAAATAAGAATACGCACGCAAAAAATACATGCAAATAAATACATGCTAAAGAATAAATTCAATAAAACCCCGTTAATCCTCTAGTCTCTCGATTTATGATATCTCTTCCTTTTATTTTTAAACGATTGGCGTACTGGCTGCCTCTTATGTACTTCATCTATTTATTGTAACCCTGATGTTAGGGGTGTTTATACCCCATTTTGGGGTGGTTTAAAGGGGTATCCTTTAAAGAGGGGTGGTGTTGGTCATATACCAGAGGTCTATTTCCAAAAACATTTGCGGTTTTCAATCATCTTTTGCATTTATTTATTGTATTTTGATCTAAAGAGTGGTTTTGACCCATTTTGGGGTGGTTTAGCCCTCTCAGGGAGGAGGATTCTTGGCCATATACCAGAAGTCTATTTCCAAATACAAAACATTTGCGGTTTTCAATCTTTTTTGCATGTATTTATTGTATTTTGATCTAAGGGGTGGCTTTGACCTATTTTGGGGTAGTTTAACCCCCTCAGAAAGGAGGGTTGTTGGCCATATACCAACGGTCTATTTCCAAAAACAAAACATTTGCGGTTTTCAATCATTTTTTGCATGTATTTATTGCATTTTGATCTAAGGGGTGGTTTTGACCCATTTTGGGGTGGTTTAACCCCCTCGCGGATGGGGGTTCTTGGCCATATACCAGATGTTTATTTCCAAATACAAGACATTTGCGGTTTTCAACCATTTTTTGCATGTATTTATTGTCATCATACGTCAGGAGTGTTTTACTCCATTTGGGAGTTGTTTTTGGCTCTAGCGCAAGATTTCGAGGGTATATTTGCTTTTTCGAGGTTGGATTCGGATTCAGCGTCGAAAACTGCATACGAATACCATAGTCTCGATCCCAGGACAGAACATTTTTTTTGTGGGGTTGTGTTATTTTTGCTAAATATTAGTATATTAGGAATATTTTTTATGGTTTACTGGAATTATGAGTTTATGATTTTGTCGAAATATAAGTCAAGGTTATGAGGCCAGTGGTTAATGTAATTAAAGACGGTCTAAATAAGAAATGTGAATATATTTAGTATAATGGGCACCACACATGGTCTTCCGCGACTACGTCGCCGACGACGTCGGGGTCGTGGTTCGGATAATGATTGTCTAATTTATTGTATAAACAAGTTGGGCTTCGAGATGGTTTGTATAATAAAATTATAAGTATGGTATTTCATCAAAACGTTATTATCACAATAAAAGACATTATTGATTGTATAGTACTAAATACTTCTAATTAAAGAAAGATATTTCAGTCGACCTTTTGTTATGAATTCAATCATTATTTCTTTCCTTTTGATACATACGTTTTAAAGAAATACGATACTTCTAATTTTATTATACAAACCAACTCGAAGCCCAACTTGTTTAGGACATAAATTACAGCAAATGTAAAGATTGCCTTATTAGGTGGAGCACAACTCCGACGCCGACATCGTCGGCGACGTGGTTTGCTCTACATAAAAAGAAAAAGATTAATTATTTGTATTGGAAGGTTTTGCGTGCAAGGCTGACGCAATTGTATTCTTCATCTAGCACTTAATAAGTTCGGAAGGTTGTTACGACTGATATTGTTTTTAAGTAATCTGTTAATAAATTCGAAGTTTTGCTAATTTCTTCGTTATTATTTGTGGCACCATGATTTACCAGTTCTGCAAATGCTAGATTAACCCGATGTTTCCTTATTTTGTGCCTACTGTTCCTTAAATGGCACCAAATTAAAATTCCATAATCAAAGCTGTCATAGGATGACATGGTTGTTTGAGATTGCGACACAAACTAAAAGGAATTCGTTGCTTTAGTGTGAGAGGTGGTCAAAATAATATTGCCTGTTGCTTATTGTCAGTTGCTAGTTGTTAGTTGCGCATTACTTCAGTGTAAGAGCTTCCTAACATTAAATTGAAAATGATTAAGCAAAGTTTTAAACTACCAAGTCAAAGTGGTATTTCTCTTTTTATTAACATTAATGGTTTGCCGATATTTAAAAGTACTAACACCGAGTTGTATCCCATTTTGGGTTTGTGTAAAGATCTTCTAGATGACAGCCCATTTACCATAGCTCTTTATTGTGGTTCTGGAAAAACTCAACCTCTTAGTGTTTTTTGCAACAATTTATTGAAGAATTAAAAGATTTTTATATCTGATGTACTTATCTTTGATGGTAATATTAAAGGCAAATCACCCCTATTAGAAATTGATGTTAAAATGGCTACGAAATTTGTATTAGATCCAACGCATTTGATTTATCTAGGCTTTATCAAGAGCCTGTTGCTAAACTATATTATCAGTGAACATCCACCTTATAAACTGTCACAAAAGTTGATAAGGAAAATGAATTTAAAAGTTATCAATATCAAATCTTATAGCCCATGTGATTTTGCACGTCACCACGTTGTTTTAGTGAACTTTGTACTATTTTTATTCTATTCAGGACCTTTATTGT
The DNA here is from genome assembly GCA_929113105.1 of Agrypnus murinus. NCBI lineage: Eukaryota > Metazoa > Arthropoda > Insecta > Coleoptera > Elateridae > Agrypnus > Agrypnus murinus. The sequence continues at coordinate 6,614,068 of OV816024.1, forward strand.
TGCACAATATTGTGAACAAAGACAATTTTGAAAGACAATCTTAGAAAGTGTACAAACGAAAAGGAGCCCACTAATAATGAAGATTTACATCTAGATAGAGGTGACACAGGGAGGGAGATTAATGAACTTAGTTTCAATGAAAGTGGTTCTTTGGTAATACCACCAACACCTTCTTCATTTTCTTCAACGCAAAGTAGTAAGTATAAAAGCTCAGGAATGTTTGATGTGATTGTTCTAAAATCCTTTTTTCGTTTTTATGTTTTCAGATTTGTTTCTACAATCTTGTAGCAAAAAGAATGATTCGAACAATGGTGCAGCAACAAACAATTATTATGATGAAGGAAATTCTGAGAAATAATAGAGCATTAGAAAATATAACTGATGCTCCATTGGATTTTTCTATACTACTATTCAAAACTGTGGAGGAATTTATCTCTTTTAATAAAACACTGGTTGAAAATTAAAGGATGATTAGTTATTTGGTATTTTATTTAATATTTATTTTATAGACTTGTCAAACTTTATCTTAATAATTCTTTTAGAAATCTGAACTAGCTGCGGTTGGTGGCCAGGAATGGAGCATTTAGTGAGACGGGTATTGAAAACTTGATTTCAGTTAAATGGCAAGCTCCTTTAATTGGAAAGGTCGTGGACAAAAAAGCCCTTTTCAGCAAACTAATATTGTAAAAGTAATTAGAGGTAAAAAAAATAATTTATAGAAGATTTTTGTTGTTGACATGTTCTTTAAAATATTGTTTCAGAAGCTGCTAAGCAGAAATTTTCACAAAACGAACAAAATGACTTGATAATTGATAATATCATAAAAGATTTGTTAAAATATTCACCAACCAAGTTGCTACTAAAAAATAAAAACAAATTAATTTTTTATTTTTAGTTTATACTTGGAATTCTTATTTTTCTGTAAATTCTTTGTTTCATTTTTTTAACATTTGTTGCTTTTTTATGTTTCCTGAAAAGAAGAAGACCAATTAATGTTTTTGTTGTATTTTATATTTGAAATCCATAAGGGGGCTCTCACACTGAAGCAATAAGCAATCAACAACTAGCAATTGGAAACACGCAACAGTATCGCCATCGGGTTATTTACATTGAATTAAATCAGACGTCTCACATTGGAGCAACATGTTATCGCTTCTACAAAAACGTTGCCGGTTGCGTTAATATTTTGTTGCCGGCGATATGCCTGCATGTCGAAAGCCGATTTTATCATGTCAATGTAGAGCAATACTGCATTATTATTATCAAGAGAGAGTGCAATTTGTATACAAGACGTGACGATTCAGCATTTGTTACAAACATAAAGACATATGTGTATAACAAACTGTTATTTATGCTATTAGTATATAAAGGAATAATTATAAATTATTATTTTTTTATTATTTACTGGAATTATTAGATAGTTTTATATGGTTGTGGCCGAAATATAAGTCAAGGTTATCAGTTCAGTGGCTGATGTAATTAAAGACGGTCTAAATAAGAAATGTGAATATGTGTAGCATAATAAAAAGAAACAGTTTCATTTTAGGAAGTTGTTAAAAATTTTTGCGTGCAAGGCTGACGCAATTGGATTATTCATCATCTAGCACTTTATATATAATATAATTATTGAAAACTGATGATGCTTTTTCATACTGCATACTGCAGAAACCAATTTTTACAATATTAGTTTATTAACACACAAAATCCTGAAGATTTAAATACATTTATTTAGTATTAACAGTTTCAGTATTAACAAGTACTTATTTTACATTTTATTTATTTTAATTTGAAATAAATACGTAATGAGAATTATTGAACTCACGTTTTATTAATTGGGTATCATTATTTTTTATTTGTAATTTATTATTTCTTGTACGTTTTTCGAATAAAAGAATAATAACAAATTATTTAAATTGTTATTAAATTAAAGATTAATGACAAATAAAATTTAAAAAAAGTCTTGCTTTCAACGGGGTTCGATCTTGCATTCCACGAGCCCGTGCGGATTAGCAAGCCGAATGTTAAACCATTGAACCACGGAGGAAAGTCACGTCGACTTTTCAGGTTTCGGCTTTTAAATTAATGTTTTGCAAATAATTCATGAATTTATAATTTCTGAAGAATTGGGATTGTTATTAATATTTTATTTCCCATACTAATTCCCTATAGCAAATATTACAACGAACACGATATATATAATCTAATATAATTAAATAATCTGTTAATAAATTCAAGTTTCGCTAATTTCTTCGTTGTTATTAAATTTATGTTCCTTAAATGCCTCCGCATATCCGGAGTTGTTAGAGGATGACATCAGCGGCGGCTCCTGACCATTTTCTCTGGGTAGGCAAAATTACAAATGAACAATTTATGATATAATTATAAAAAATTGGAATTCGCAAAAAATTAAATACTACTATGGTGTTAAAAACTACTAACAGCAAAATAAAAACAATATTTCCCAAAAAAATTATTATGTATCATATGTTGTTTATTGTTTCCAGCCTTACTTTGTGGAACTCCATAATCATGAAATCAATAAAGATTAGTAAAAGTTTCACAGTTTTATTAAAATATCACCTGACAATATTGTCAGGTTATATTTTAATAAAACTGTGAAACTCTTACTAATCTTTATTTATTTCATGTATCATATGCATCAAGAAATAAAGAAATACTGAAAAAATGAAAGACGTAGTACCAATAAGCAAAATAACCAATACATCTCATAAAAAATAAATCAAAAGTGAGCAAGCTGCACTGCCAGGACCAACTTAAAAGCATGAGCACTAGAAAATAAAATTTAAAGTTGTTAATTATTACTTTTTTTGCTATAAGAAAGGAAACTGGTGTGTGTCATAGATCTTTTTCTACATTTTGATGCTATATCTGAATATGAAATAAAAATTTTAAAATTCAAAAAATCTACTCGGACGGATTAACGAACACGCAGATGGATTTACGTTAATATTAATTAAATACGTTAAAATTTAATCTGTATTTTTTAATAGAGCACTCTAGCAGACATAATAACGGCGACAGTAGGTACCGATAATTGAATTTTGGACGGAGCTTATCTTCAACCCAGGCATGCCGGGTCTGTACAAATTGCCGCTGCAATCCAACTTCAATAATAAAATTATTTAATTATTTAATAGTTTTTAATAACACATGAATTTTAACGATTATGAAAGATTTCTAACTAAGTAATTCTTATTTTATTAGAAACTATTTAACAAAAGAAACTAATAAAGCTATTTGAATAAACGTTTTGATGAATATTGTCTTACCAGTGGCTATATTTCTTTTAATTATCGTTATTATAGTATAGCATTAGATGTTTTCTTTTTTAAGGAATATACATAATTAGATCACATTTTCTATCTGACTTTGTTTTAGTAACTGTAAACTACCATTATTTTCTATCATAAAGAAAATGAATTTAATATTTTTCTCAACACATTAAAACTGTAAAACCCGTATTATAACCAGATACTTTGAATGATTCTAAAATAGTCCTTAATATAAGATTATAAAATTATCTAATTGTAAATTTGTAAAAAAATAAGATGACACGAGAACGTAAATATGGGAGGAATAACATCAAAATCACACAATGACTCCTCAAAATAATATTAAATTCCTACATTTTTGTAATAACAAACGCAAATTAGACATTTTAGAAGCCTTTGAGATATACAAACACAAACTCAGGGTACCTTTAATGAATGAACAACTTGAGCTCAGTAATTCTCCGTTACTGGAAGTATTAGATATTTAATTATGATTATTATTATTATTATTATTATTTTATCTAGTTACCTATTTTGTATCTACCTTAGCGACGTGTTTGTTTATAATTATATTACCTTTGATAATGACAGCATAGCTGTCGAAACAATATTGTCAGGTTGTATTTTAATAAAACTGTGAAACTTTTAATAATCTTTATTTATTTCATGATTATGGAGTTCCACAAAATAAGACTTGAAACAATAAACAAAATTATTTTTAATTGTATTTTATATTTGGAATTCTTATTTTTAATTTCTCTTTCAATAAATTTGTTGTTAAATTTTTATTAGCAGTCTTAGCTTTTTTGTTTTCTAAAAAATAAAACTAACTGAATTTTTATTTTTGTTTTTGATAGTTAGAATTTCTATTTGTTATTCAACAATATTGATAATCGTTTTTTAGGAATCAGTGCTTTTTGGTGTTTAGTATTGCTTATTGCAAGGGTTGACTAAGCATATAAATATTAGACAACTATATAATTATTTGCAAAGCATATTTATTTTTTATCTGCTTATAAAATTAACAATTTAATGTTGGTAGTAAAAATGTAAACATTTAAATTTTAACTTGCAATGCTTCATATGGCGAATTTATGCTAACAATTCAAGATTTAAGGTTTTTCTAACACTTTAATTTAAGCTAAGGTAAAGTATAGTGTGTTGTGTTTTAGAAATGAGAACTAAATCAGCTTTTATAAAAGCTACCTTAATAGACTAGTAATTTATTGTCAAATTTAGTGTAATTGTTTTTAATTTACAAAATTACGTTATAAAAGTTATTCTGATACACTTATGAATACTCATTTGCTATGAAGTATTAGTATTCACAGAAATATTTCTTTTTAATTAACAAACGCTTTGAGAAGACGTAACAGGAACATAATAGTTATATTAAAGAACGAGTTTCATAAGGCAAGATTTATTGCACGAGTCCACATTTAGAAAACGAGCCGCTTGCGACGAATTATCTAAAGGACGAGTGCAATAATGACTTATGAAACGAGTTTTTCTATTTTCCGTCTTTTATTCCCGTTTTAAATAAAAAAAATTGCAATTTCGAAATTTAGGGATTTTTGTGGTAGTTGACAACACTGATGTAACATTTGAAAATTCATTGATTGACACAGAAAATTGAGTGACGTTTTTGTCAATTTTCTGTGTTTTCAATTATTTTCTCAATGCTACCAACTTTGAAAAAGTTGGGCTATTAAAACACTCAAATGAGCTATTAACGCACTGTTTTGGGTGTTTTAACAGCTTTATTATAGACTCAAAATAGAAAAAAAAATGTTTGTTTATTATTACGTTTACTATAATATTGATTAAAACGTTGTATAACCCCGTTTTTTCACGACGATTCTGGCGACATTTTAACGTTTAATAGACGACGGAAACAACGTTTTTATGTATAACGATATGACGATTTTTCACCGTGTGTGCTTGCAGGAAAAAAGACGTTTTGAGAAAACGTAACAGAAACATAAACATGTTTGTGCCTTATCACGTTTTCTATAATATTGATTAAAACGTTGCATAAACACGTTTTTTTCACGGCGATGTTAGCGTTTAATATACGACGGAAACAACGTTTTTATGTATAACGATATGACGATTTTCTTATCGTGTCTGCTAACTGGAAAGCGATAATTTGAGAAAACGTAACAGGTACATAAAAATGTTTGTTTATTATCACGTTTTCTTAATATTGATTAAAACGTTATATAACCTCGGTTTTTTCACGACGATTCTGGCAACATTTTAACGTTTAATAGACGACGGAAACAACGTTTTTATGTATAACGATATGACGATTTTTCAGCGTGTGTGCTTGCTGGAAAGAAGACGTTTTAGAAAACGTAACAGAAACATAAACATGTTTGTGCCTTATCACGTTTTCTATAATATTGATTAGAATAAATAAGCACGTTTTTTTCACGACGATGTTAGCGTTTAATGTACGACGGAAACAACGTTTTTATGTATAACGATATGACGATTTTTTATCGTGTCTGCTAACTGGAATGAGACATTTTGAGAAAACGTAACAGGTACATAAAAATGTTTGTTTATTATCACGTTTTATGTAATAGTGATTAAAACGTTGCGTAGACACGCTTTTTTTTCACGTGGATTCTGGCGACATTTTAGTGTTTAATAGACGACAAAAGCAAGGTTTTTTATGTAAACGTTATGATTAATTTCCAACGTTTTTTCAACGTGTGTGTGCTTGCTGGGAAGCTTCATATTTGAATATTTATGACAGATGTACCGGTTATCATGACCACGCAAAAAATACGTACAGATCTGTAGTTTACCAGAATCCGCATTATTTAAGGATTACGATATTGCGTTACTTCTTTTCACAAGAAATTCAAAAATTGTAGACAAAATTATTTATTCTTATTTCACTCAAAAAGCTAAGCTATAATACTAATGTCGACAACGTAAGTTGTTGCAAAATGGTTTTGATACCTAACGTGTTACGTATTTTTTTGTTATCTTATTTATTTGCAATGTCGATAAGCAATACCATTTCTAACTCACATTTAGTCGGTTTCGTAGTATAACTGTTAAACTAAACATAAAACTTTTAAGTTAATAGTACAGAATAGAAATACTAATGATGATGGAATATAGTGATATATTACGGATTAGAGCACCCGGAGAGACCTCCAATTCACATTCTACAGTAAGCAGACTAGCATAAAAGATTTTCCCATATCTAGTCATCCCCCAGTAATCTATAAAGTACAGTTGAACGTTTTATTAAAAATAGAAGAAAATCCCCAATTCTCTAGACAAATTGCATTAAATAACAACCTGGTAGATTGTTCCAAAAGGAAAATTTCATCCGTCCAGTTGAAAGCCCCGGAGCTCCGTTTGGAAACGTTGGGAGATCCTAATATTGTGCCCAATGTTATCTTTCGTGACAAGGCAGCTTTTTATTTAAATGGTAGTCTTAGTCGTCATAATCGCCGCTAGTTTTCACGAGAAAACCCACATTGGGACTCAGGAGGTCTACACTCGGCGACCTCGAAAAACTAATGGTTGAGCAGGAATGGTGGCCAACAACTTCTTGGTCCTTATTTTTTACAAAGAAAGTCTTATTGCTGACCATTATTTACAACTTATTCAAGAGGATTTAGTTCCTACCGTAGCTGCTATTTTTTCACATCCGAATGGCAATAACATTCCGAGAAACTTCTGGTTTCAGCAAGACGGCGCACCTGCACATTTTGCTGCAGCGGCTAGTCGTCTGCTTGACAATATTTCTGCATACAGATGGATAGGCCATAGCCGAGTTAATTATTGGATGGCTACCTTGATCACCTGATTTGATCCCAATGGACTTTTTCTTATTGGGTCATTTGGAAAGTAATGTACATGAATAAGCCAAACACACTAGACGATTTTCAAGTTAAGCTAGGACACGAGCTGAGAAGAGATTAATTCTCTAGGCTAGGCTCGAGGCTATTCAACGCGTCATTCAAAGTATTTATGTACGCTTTGGACACTGCGAACTTGTATACGGACTATAATTTCAACATTTATTGCAAGAAATTGTACGTACATTGAAAAGTTGAGTTTGTGTTGAATAAGAATAAAGCTTTGGATGTGTTTCAACACAATGTCAAAATAATAAAAACAAATCATTTGTAAAAATTTTCTAAAGTTTTTGTTTTTTGTGACAGTAAGTGACAAAATATAGTAATCTTAACGCGGATTCTAGTGACCTAAAGAAATGTATGTGGTTCCATTAAAAATAAAGTTAAATGACATCACTGCGTCATGGTAACCGATGCATTTGCCACAAATATTTCAAAATAAAGCTTTTTCGATTTCCTGACTGTTTTAGGTTTTTATATTATCACAAAAATCTCTATTTTGAATTTTGTGCGTTACTTTATAATCATCCTGTGTAGCCAGTACAAAAGAATACGACCCAACTTCCTATTGGCCATTCACACTCAGACTACGATCACAGGCGTGTCATATACTCTAGCAAAGAATACAACAACCAAATATAAACTGTGCGAACTTTTTAAAGATGTCTTAGATTTGGAGAGTAGTGTCCACAAAAATGTTTATTTTCTATATCTTACTTTCAAGAATATAATAATCATATGGTGAAACAATTCCATTCAGATAATACTTAGGTAGCTTAGGATATCTTGCACGTTTCATTAAAGAAAACTAACAAGAAATAACCCAGAATTCCACATTTCTATCATATTCCATTTTGTCACATTCTCTTCTAGTGATTGGAAAATTGATGGAGCCATTATTTGAATTTAAGATCCGAGCATATGGATATCACTCCAACAAATCCATTTTAATAAGTTTTTGATGATTATTTTAAATTCTTAACTACAATTGATGTTGTATGTACTTCTTGTACATGATTGGCATGTACAAGATCATTATTAAATACTCCGTGAAGGAATGTAAATGTAATTTCACTTATTATGACAACAAAAGTATATAATTCCAAGTTCAAGACTGCTTGCTGCGTATGTGCTCCGTTGTTGTTCATTACTTCTAATATCCTGTACAACCTAAAAACACAAATCTCACATTCTATAATTTGACTATTGTGGGAGTAATCAAAATACAACTCAATAAAGTGTTGTAAATTCAATTATAATAGGGGTATCATTAATTTATTACAGCTCGCTAAAAAATGGTGTAAAATGTTAACTTCTCAGATGAATGAGAACGCCGAGAAGTATCTAATTCTGGGCATTTAGCTTAATCTAGCATTAAAGTCTCTTCGTAACCACATTAAACAGTGAAATTTTAAAGGACGGTGACGCATTTTGCGCTTTTACTACACCAAAAGAAATTGTTACTAAACTACCTATACAGATAAGATAAATTGACAAAAAAAGAGTTTTAAACATGTGCCAAAAAAACGCGTGTCATTAAATCATTTAATCGTAACTTTCTATAGAAATTCGTCTTCGATTGAAGTTCATTACTAGGACCACCAACTGCATACCTAAAGCGAAACGGCACCGCTTATGCGTTGTGATCGAAATTGACTTTCCCTGACCTGACCTTTACTAACCTACATTGGTTTAAGAGTAATATATGGTTAAGTGTTACAAACATAAATGTTATTTTAGCATTCAACTTCATAGGCGAATGTGCGAAGAAACTTATTTTTTCTTAACGGATGACTTCCGCCTACTAAAAACAAACGGTACGCGACACCGAAATGACTACAATGGTACTGTTATGAAGTATATTCATTCTTTTGACCAGAACGGGAATGATGCGAATTCAACATAAAAACAGTAAATAATATAAAAAGTTTGGGAAATCATAAAAAGGTAATAGATATTAAGAAAGTTAACAAATGAAATGAATACTGTGAAACTTTTTACTAATCTTTATTTATTTCATGATTATGACGTTCCACAAAGTAAGGCTGGAAACAATAAACAAGACTATCTTTATTTATGATTTTATTTTTTTTATGAAAAACTGTATTGTTTATACCCCTTAAAATAATGTATATCTCGAAAACGAGACCGTTTATTAACAGTTTCGGTACAATAAAATAATATGGTAAAATAAATAAAACATTTAGTAATAGTGGTGTGTTTTATAGTAAAATGTATTCTCTTATTTTTTTAAAACAAAGGCAAGAATTTCGAATACTACTTCTAAACTATGTGGAATAGGTAAGTATAATTATTCATTGTTTTATATCATGATAATATAATATCAATTTGGAAATGTTTACAGATTTTCATTTCGCTCACCATCTTGAACTTGTCCTATACACATTATCTCTTCCCTCCAAGTATTAACTAGTCGAATGTGGTTATAGAATGACCCTTTTTCTCTTGGACACTGAAAAGCACCTCAAGCATGTATGTATAACCAAACAATGCTTTTAAAAATTGATTAAAAGTGAAAACAATTCTCTTGGTATTTTTTGTAAGTTTTGATTTTGGTTTTACATTTTTATATTTTCAAAATATACTTTCATTCATTTATTTTATTTTTTTATTCATTATTTGTTTTTAATTTATTTCTCCCCTCCTTTTCTTCTTTCTTCTCAACAATTCAATGTCAGGAAAACAATTTCAATGTTTCGTTTGATTATTCCTTCAAAAGTTTCATTCTTTCTTACATCCATTTCCATCTCGTCCCTTTTTTTAACAATGTAATAATGTTGTGTTAATTGAAAAATTCGGTATAAATCTTTTAAACTAGTTTATCACACCAAGAGTTTCTTTAAACCTTATCGACCCTCATAATTTCATTTGTCAATTTGAATCTCAAGTAGAGACTCCCTCTTCTTTAAAAAATTTACATTTTTCCAAATTCAATTTTAACTGTTTTATTGCGTTTAAAAGATTTCTGTTATGTGGTTCAAAAGTTGCTTTGCATCTTCAATAAATATCAGGATATCGTCCACGTAGACAAAACTGTTCATACTGGAATAACAAAAATAAACTTTGCATTGACCTTATAAAATCTTAAATTCGTGCACATGTCCATCGCTAGATCCAGTTTATTTTCTTGATTCTTCATCTAAAGGAATCAACCAAAATGAATTATTTGGGTCTAACTTAGTGAAAATTTTGTTTTCTTTTATTCTTCCCAGAAATTTTTCTATCTTGAGGGGCGTTTTAAGTTGAAGTTTTGTTCCTTCCTTCCTTTGTTTAATTTTCTTTCATCTAAACAGATTGACAAAGCCTTATTATCGATTCCTCTTTCTTACTGCGGTCGTATGTCGGCTTTATCGATTATTTCGTCTTCAAGCATCTTCTTTATCTGCGTCCTTATTTTATCTTGGTATACATCTGTACGAAATTTATATAGAGACAACTTATTCCTTATTTCACTCTCCATATCTTTTATTTTTTCTTGCCTTTTATTTGCATACCATCCATTGCTACTTACCATATTCATCCCATTACTTCGCCTTCTATCTGCAGTACAGCATTTTATCTCGTCCACGGTAGCGTACTATATTTAATAAATACTTACTAAATGTATTTTAAATATTGAATGTTTTTTTTAATATAAAAAATATTTATTAAATCTTTATTTTACATCAAATATTTTATATTTGAATCTTTATATATCATACATATTTAATACATATTTTGACAATTATATAAAAATCTAACATAATTACCACGAAACGGGGATAAGTTACATTTTTTTATAAAATAATAGTAGAATATACAGAAAAGCTGTAAAGCTTGTATTCAAACGACGAAGATTTAACTCCGTACCTTGTTTGAATTCATTATGTTTCGGCTTAATTTTTATGGTAGTGAGACTAATCTTTATATCTCACAAGATTAAGACTCTCTCGGGTTGGGTCGCTTTGAAGATCTCTAAGTTCATATTTTTCCAGACAAATAATAAAATATCAACACACAAACAACTTTTCATATAATAGTTCATATAATAATAACAGAACTCGTTATTTTTATCAACACAAATAAACACAATAAAGAAAGTTGATACCAAACTGAAATATTTTTCTTTAGATTCAAAAAACTAATCTTTTCCGTAAATAAAATTAAAATAAAAATTTGTGAATTACTTTTAATGACATAAGTATAAATCTATCTTTTTGCATCTTATTTAAATGATCCCCGAATTCCTTAATAATTCTCTTTTTGGGGATGAATTCATATATGATAAATTACCTAACATTATAAATTTTTAAATATAAAAAATTATTTTAACTTATAATTTGTTTATAATTATTCTTTTATATGGGTCTTGTAATCTTAATAATAATCAAAGATTATTTTATTAAAAATTCAGGGTTATTTTACTTGTATTAATTTTGTCCACAATCATGTCTCAGCTCTATATTTTAAAAGTGAAGCCAATTGCTACCTTATCTACACCCATTTCCAGTCAGCTGCTTGCTTCCATTTATATCAAAATTAACATAAAATGTCAAAATAAAGATTCTAGATCGGTAGTTCTAATAATCTAATTCCATAGAAACTACTGTTATATAATTACTATATAGCTTCCAATAATTTCCATTCATTTTCATCAATTAATAAATTTTTCCCGTTTTTGAGAAATAAGTTTCTATGTTACTATATATTCTTTGTTTACACTTTTAAACAATTATTTTAAACACTTTGTATTAGATTACCACTTTTTATGTTTGACGTTTAAATTAATAATAATAATAAAATAATTCTACTATCCATTATCTGGTGAACCAAGGCAGCGATGTACTTAATTGTTAAACAAATGGCTTCCTTTATATACATTTTCAAGAAATAATTGAATTTTTAACATAAAACAATGAAATATGAATTTTCCAAATTTCGACTAACCCTAATTTATTTTTTACAAATTTTTATTTACAGAATAACTATTTATACCATCTTGTAGATTACAAAATTACAAATCTGCCGATATATAAATTTTGTAATTATATAATATTTTGTTGTCAATGAAACATAAACTAAATTACTAACATAGATTTATAAAAACACTATTTTTAAATGTTCCTTGCTTATAAAACTATATACTACACATTTTATGATTACTGAAATATGTTTCTAGATACTACAAAACACTGTTACAAAAGCGTAGCCTGTCAAACATGTTTTTCACATATTATATCAAAACGAACCAATTTTTATATGATAACTTATATCAAATATGTGGTGAAGATGCTACTCTTCTTATTTCCAATAAAACATCTTATCCAAAAACTTATAAAAATTACACAAACAAAATACCTCCTTAAGATACAACACCTGCATTACATTCTACAAGTGAGTACTTATACACTTGCATACATCTTCAATACAACTTGCTCTGTCTGTTTCAGATAAATTTTGACTTTGAAAAAGCACCAAAACTTCATTAAGTCTTAAAAAGTGTTAATGATCCCCGCAGCGTTAAATTTATCAGTGAAAGCTAATTTTTATAAAGAAATACAGGATTTACTGTAACCTTTTTATGTTTAAGTTGTTTTAATATGTTAGTCCTAAATTGACTAGTTTTATTTACACTAAGAAAATGTTTTTCCCCATTTATTTCAAAAACTGAGGTTATGTCACTCATAAAAAAGAATATCTAAAATGCGCATGAAGTCTGTCTGCTAAATATTTTAATACAGGTTATCTCTTCCTAACATGATTCAAAATCATAGCAATATGTATGAAATGTTTCTATATTAGAAATTTAATATTTAAAAGTGTATATGTATGTATTGTTCTCTCTTCTTCCGTCCTCATGAAGTAAATCAATCGCCAGTTTATTGCCACATGTTATAAAAAAATAATCAAACGTAGGATCAAGTTTGTTTTTTGTATTATATTTTGAATCATAAAATTTGTCATTGTTAAGGTTGGTAGTGCTGTAGCAACTTCGTTTTGTTAAATATTTAAAATCAAGCGGAAAGTGATCCTTTGTTTTATTTGATCTTTCATACTATTCTTCATCTCGTTTTCTTTCTTCTTTATATTATATCCTTACGTCCTTCGTCATTTTTATCTTCATCATTTCTAATTTTTGTTTGTTTTCAACTTTCAAATTTCTTTCTTACTCTGGTAACAATGACAACTGAAAAGGCAATAAAAATTTATGAGAATATTAAGCGTTATTAGATTTCAGTTTCAATATTGCAAAGTATCAGTTGATTTTATCCTTAACTAAATGATAAAGAGTATGCAAATTTTTATTGTTATGAGAATATTAACATTTTATGATCTGAAAAAATTTTAATGAGTAAAAGTTCATAGCATAGCGTGTAATGAAATTAAATTAAAAATACTTGTAAAACATGAATCCGCTACAAATTAATTCTCATTTGGTATAAATTATCGGTTAGTTAGTGTCTAGTCCTGTATAAACAAGATTTCTACAGCGACATGCTACAGCTTTAACAAGCATAAATGTTTTAAATAGTATATCTCATTTTGCATTATAAGTATGTAGATTGTAGATAATAACAGCAGAAGTTTACGCTTCGGTAAATTACATTTTGATTTTTTTATTACCTATCTGAAGTAGGTTATGATTTAAAGGTATTGCTTTAAAGTTTATTAAAAAAAGGTCGCCATCTCTGATTTCTAGCTTAATGTTAAAGCCCTTCCAAGTGTTTGCGAGAATGATTTGTATCAATGTGATTTTTAAATGTAAACAATAGGGTAATAAATAACGATGTAATAAAAAAGTACTAAGATTAGCATCATGTTAGTCTTGTTGTCTTATTGTTTAGATCATTATGAGACCAATATTGCATGTGCACATACCCGAGAATTTGTACATACGCATTATTACCGTGTGTTTTTTAACTAATTAAACCGCTTAATGGTGTTCTCGATTCGCCCTTAAATAAGAGCTGATGAAACTGATATTGCTATGACCCTTGATTTTTTTGATATTTGATGTTCCCCAATCCACTTTTGTTTAAGTATGAAACGGCAGCAGATCGATTCGTTATTTAAAAACGTTTTATATATCTACGTATATAGGGTGGCAGGGGTTAGAACGCGTTCATTGTAGTGGGTTATAGAAGACATCAAAAGGAAAAAAAAATTCTTCATACATTTATATCTATGTTAATTAGCTTTCGAGTAATTTAGAGAAAAATATTGTTATATCTGGCAACCTTGCTTAAATATAATCGCATTCTACAGGTGGATCTTGACCATGTTTTAGAAAATCAAACAAACAAACTGATGATGACAGCCGTTGTTTAACAATAATAAACATTTGAAGCAGATTAGTCGGGTGACTAATTCTACTAAAATTGTAATCGGCACTATTCTTCCGTAAACAAAATTTGTACGTGCTTAAAAACACGCTGATTCATAACAAACCAACTGTAGAAATAAGACAATAATTGGTCTACATTTTATATTTAATAATTTTCAGAATATTTTCAAAATTTCTTAACGTATTTGTTTTTTTATTAAAAAATACTATCTTTTGTAAAAAAGATTGATTAAGGCACCTAATTACCATAAAACTAAGATATAAGACTTTATTAATGTAGCCAAAACAAGGCGTCATCAAAATCCCTTAACCTAATTACCTAATTTAAATTAGATAAATGTTCTCTTTAAAATATATTATCTTATAAAATCATTAAAAACTGTTATTAAATAAACAAAGTCGTGCTTTATTGACAAACTATTTCCAGTTCAACAAACTACAAACTCAGCATTGGGTGCATCCAACACACCGCTGGAAATGCAGCGCTGCAGCAGTTTTCAGAACTGTCCTAGATTTTACCACCACCATTTAAATTTTTTATTTTTCTATTATATCGCTTATCTACTGCCAAAATTGATGTTTTGACATTTTAATTATTGACATTAAATAAATTAGTCGTCTAGTGTTACTTGTTAGCGCTTCAAACGTTTTATAGGTATAAAGCGATGATGTATTTCAAACGATTTTATTGATTCAGTGATTTTTTAAATCTAAGACGGCTGTGAAAGCTGCTGCAGTGCTCTATTTCCAGCGATGTGTTGGACGCTCTCAATATCTCACTCTAAAAGGATATTATTTACACAGCTGTGATGAGGCATTTACCCAAATATTCTTCATTAAATTGTAACGTTGTAAACAAAACGTACATTATTCCAAGTTCAACAAACTTTCTACATCAGCATTTTGTGGAAATGTGAAGCAAGTTTTATTACAAACTTTACAGGGTGGTTAATTGAGTAAAATGAATTTTTAATTGTAAAAAGAATTCAATTTTACGCGGAAAAGACATACGATACGATAAAACGTTATTGAAGTTTCTTGCTGTCATAGATAAGATGCATCTGCCGACAAGGCCCCATAATTAAAGTACTATTATTAACGCGACAAAATGATGTTAAAGCTTCCAACTTTATTAATTTTTTTCCTGAAAAAGTAGTACGTTCTAGAACAAAGTTGTATAAGACTTTTTTGTTCCTTTTGATGTCTTCTATCACCCCTTAAAATTAAATTAACGCGTTCTAACCCCTGCCATCCTGTATAGTATATAGTTCTATTTATTATAAAACACATACATGGAATACTCTAAATAAAATGTTTTTGGTTTATCCAAGGTCGAAGTCCTCGGAAAAGAAAATCTTAGATTTTCTTGACGCATCTTTCTTACAGAAGTTTTAAGACATTTTTGCTGATTTAATCAAAATCAAATAATATTGAAACTCAATAAACATAACAAAAATTAAAACAAAAACATTTGGATTAAATTAAGTGTTCAAATTGTTCAAAGCCAGTCGATAGATGAACTCATTTATAACATTTTGAAACATCTCTGGCGTAATCGTTCTGGTTACATTTTTAATTCTATCCTTTTAAGGTATAAATAGAATTTGGTCGGTTAAAATACACCTTAGGCTTTAGGTAAACCCACAGGAAGAAATCTAACTAAGTAAGGTCACGTGATTGTGCTGGCCACTCAATTGCCCCACGCCCCCCAAACCATCGATTTGAAAACACTGTATTTAAATATTCCCGAACAGCATCACTATAATGAGGAGGTGCTCCATCTTGCTGGTACCAATAAAGTATTATCAGGAATATCGAGATCTAGCACGACTAAGGATGGAACAAGATGGTCCCTTAGCAGCGCCAAATGTTTTTCTGAAATTCCTTCCATAAAATAAGGGCCTAGAATTTTATTTTCAGTAATACCGGCACAAACATTCAATTTCTAGAGAAATTGGATGTGGGTCTGCATCATCCAGTGTGGATTTTGGGAAGCCCAGTAACGACAGTTCTGTTTGTTAACAGCTCCATTTAAACAAAATGTGACTTCTCAGTGAAAATAATGTGACTGTAAAAAGCAGGATTGCCATTGCACCTTTCCATCATGTTTTCACAAAACTTTTGTCTTTGATCAAAATTGTGCACGTTCAATTCCTGAAGTAAAATCACCTTGTATGGGTAATATTTGTGTTTGTTCAAGTACTTGACAACTGTCAGAAGACTGACTGACAATATTTTTCGGGCTTTGTTTTCAATTTTACTTGCAGTAGACTGTGTAATTGAATCTTGATCAGGATACGTCATATTAAATAAATTGCAGACTTCTTTTCGTATACGTTATTTATCACCACAACCCCTCATAATTAAAATTTCAATTGTTTGCTTTTCTGTTAAATAGTGAGACATTTTTTATTAATTACACAGGATTAATTGACAAAAATGTGGAATCGACTTTCTGTGACAGTTTGTTAACTTCGAAACGATTTTGTTTTTGAGAATAAAAGTTAACCCTGATTTTGTAAACTTTAAGATTACTTTTACACGAGGATACTGTATGCTGGATACTGTATCTGAGAAGCAATCTTTTGCAAGAATTCTGGCCGGATACTGGCCGGATAAAAAGTAAATGAAATCTAGTTGGTTATATAATGGGATTTCTTATGTCAAACACTGGTTACCGCAATTGCTCGATATGAACTCCATTTTGTTGTTGTAAAATTACCAACAGTTCCTCCAAATTGTATATAGCACTATTCAACATTTCTGGTGGAATTGCACAAATTTGCTCCCTGATACTGTCCTTTAATTCCCCCAGCGTTGTTGGACGTGTTCTAAACACCAATTTTTTTAAATAACCCCACAGTCAGTAATCCGCTGGGTTAAGATCAGGCGATCTTGGCGGCCATGAATTTGCAAAATGTTTGCTTATAACACGATCTTGAAAAACCGTTAACAATTCTTTAACTGGTCGGTAAATGTACGGAGGTACTCCATCCTGCATAAAAATCGTGTTTTTCAATTCGTTCGTGCTCGTTTTGAATGATGAAATTAGTTGTGAAACCGCACCAAACGGTGACTTTTTTGTCATGAAGACCTTGCTGAATGATTTCACGTGGATTTTCTGTTGACCATATTCGACAGTTTTGAGTTTTAACTCCACCGTTAAGAGGGAAATGGGCCTCATCTGTCCATAAAATACGAGAGTACAACCCTATTCTTTCAAATTTGCTAATCAAATTACGGTATGCCTTCATTTGGCACGGCCCTTCTCTCAAACCCATTTTCGTACGAAATCTTCGTAATCCAGCAGTGTAATTTTTACCGCATTCATAATAACATTGTACTCAACCAATTCTTGTTTGCAGATACATGTTCAAATTGTTACAATTTACGTTTACGCGAGTTTCATTTTGAGAACAATTACCTAAATTACGATACTTTCGTTTGGCACTTGTATCAATAGTTGTCACGACAATTCTTTTGTTTTCCATAGATACACTAAAATCTCATTATGTGAGCAACTAGATTCCATTTGCTTTTTGTTATTAATTTGATTTGTTAAAAACAGGGACGTCCTCAGGCACTTGGCTGCCCTTGTGCAAAGATTATTACTGCTGCCCCCAATTTTAATTTGTAACAAATATTGTACAAAAATACGTTTATTAGAAAAATAAGTTCGCATAACACAATTTAGCATTTCTAACCCCGACCACTTTAATAGCATCATATATTATTTTTCCGATAATTTTAATTGCTGTCATTTGGCTGCCCTAGAATCTGGCTGCCCGTGTGCCGCTAGGGACGCCCCTGGTTAAAAATATATAATAAGTTGAAATATATCCCTTACTTTATGATAACCCGTTACTTATTCTGGACTTACATGATAGAGGTAATTTTGCGATGAGTAAATTCAGTGCAGTGGCGTGCAGTTTTGTTTTTATTAGAATAATCATTTTCAGAAGTGTCCCATAAACAAGCGGGTGCTTCTATTAAGGATAATAAACTTAATGGGCCGTATTCTCATGCCACTATTAAAGGTGCATTTAACTAAAGTTATGATTAAGATCAACAAGAAAAGAGATATCTTTATCTAATTCTAATAGGTGGGAAAAGGTTAGAATTGGTCACCATGGTAATTAAACATGCTATTAACTTAATAGTGAGATGTGAATACGCCCCATTGTTATTAAATGCATATTCTTGCATAATTTTGTCAAATAACAATTAAATATCAAAAAACACATGCAGTAGTATGCAGAGTTTTCAGGACTTTGCAGTTCAGCATTGCCAATCAGAATTTGCAAGAAAAAGTAGGGGGTTACTATTTAAAAAAAAGATGACGTCATTGCAGAAAAGGGGTGGGAATAAAAAAGTGATTAATGTCAAAAATGTGAACCGTGAAAAATTACGATTTACCTGTCCAAGAATTTCGGACCCAGAAAAACAAATACCCTTTTATTTAGAATATTCCACAGCCGTCGTTCGCACTGTATTTACATACAATTTAAATAAGAGATTTGAGTATTCATTCCCATGTTTTCGGAACGGGTCTTTATTTTGGTGTTATTACCCAAACTTACTGAAGAACGCTTTATTTCACGTGGCTGTTACGCCACTATAAGAAAAAACGGTTTAGGACGTTTCGGCGACGGCGTTTCCGCGTCAGAACGATTCGGCGCAGGGTCGTTTCGCCAAAAGTCATAATATCAGTGTTAACAGTAACAGATTATTAAATGTGTCAGATAACTAGTAATGTTTTCATTGAACATTTAGGAAAAGCTCGTATTTTGAGAATTTTGTAATTCTCAATATCTAACCTATCAAAATCTGCATATCCTACCGAAAAAAATACGCCTGTTGCATGTATTTGATTTTAGGAAGGAGTTGGGGGTTCCTTTCCAATCAGGTTAAGTTAAATTTTTTTTTTACCAGAAAATCATTAAATTTATGAGAAACCAAGATCCAGAAACCAAAACCGAGAAACCGCAACAGAAAAACCACAACCGAGAATCCACAACTCAGAAATCATAACCAAGAAACCATAACAGAAAAACCATAACCGAGAAACCATAGCCAAGAAACCACAACCGAGAAACCACACTCGAGCAAACCAAAGCCGAGAATAGAAACTACCGAAAATGACAAATACCGAGAATGCATCCATGCATCATGTAGAAATAATTATAAGTTAGTAACTTTGATAAATCTAACAGAAGAGAATACATATGGCGGGGAAAGAGAGAGAAATACCAACGGCGTAAAGGACACGCTATGCAGCAGAGGTTAGGTTATAAGTTAGTAAGTTTGATATATCTAACAGAGACCGAGGATAATACATAGAGCTGGGAAAGAAACAGAAAGGACAACGGTGTAAAGGAAACGCTATGCAGCGGAGGTTAGGTTATACGTTAGTAAGTGTGATAGATCCAACAGGGGCAGACTTCAATAGTTAACGTGGCGCCTGAGAGAGAGATTATATCTAACAGGACACGCTATGCCGAGTGAGTGTCAATATTCTAATATTAATTAATTAAACTATTATTATTTCATAATGTATGGATGCATTCTTGGTATTTGTTATTCTCGATAGTTTCTATTGTCGGCTTTGGTTTTCTCGGTTGTAGTTTCTCAGTTATGTTTTCTCGGTTGTGGTTTCTTGGTTATGGTTTCTCAGTTTTGGTTTCTCGGTGATGACCTGACCCACCTAATGCTGTAAATATTCGAAGGAGAGAACTCAAGTTCTCCCTTTATAATATATCACAAACTGAGAAGAACCCATGGACGGTTTTTTCCAAGAAGGAATTCCAGTAGTTACGCTTCCACAATCACTTCTCTGATGGGGTGATATAACCAACTTTTAATGTGTTTCAACCTTAACACTTTGATAAACTTGGTTCAAGTTGCTGAAAGTAATATCGAAGCATTATGTGCCACCACAGTTCGTGGAATTCCATAACGATATATCCTGTTCGCTGAAAAAGCTTCAATTACTTTCGGCTTTGGCGGGTTTTAAAGGAATAGCCCCAGGTCGACTTTGATAAATCTAACAGGAACAGATGAGAATACATAGGGCGAGGAAAGAGAAAGAAATACCAACGACTTAAGGGACACGCTCTGCATCAGAGGTTAGCCTATAAGTTAGTAAGTTTGATAGATCTAACAGAGACCGAGGAAAATACATAGGGCGGGGAAAGTAACAGAAAGGACAACGGCGTAAAAGACACGTTATGCATAGGATGTTAGGTTATAAGCTAGTAAATTTGATAGATCTAACAGGGACTGACTCCAATAGTTAACGTGGAACTGATAGAGAGATTAACTGTACACGCTATGGTTTCCATTCTCGCTTATGTTTTCTAGGTATTTTCCTTATTTTTCCAAAAACTTGCCCCCCCCCCCAAATAGTTCTCTGTTTAGTTTAAAACTAAAACTCAAGACAAGACAAGAAATTTACTTCCAAGAATCAAAAATAGTTGAAAATACATCGAGACTTCTTGAACATTCTCGACGTGTAATTAATTGTTTATGTATAGATACTACGTACATATTAGAAATCATCTTAAAAATACTTTGTTTATAAGTAAATACATATTGATTTGTTAATAGATTTAACCTAGGTACATTTTACTAATACCTAAACGGCAAATTAATATAGATTTGAATAAAAAATTTAGAGATACCAAAATTATGCCTGCTTTCTACAATAATAACACACTTACAAAATTAGTTATAACAAAATTGCTACAAAAAATATTCCAAACAAATCACGGGTTGATGAAATTCAATGTGATCAATGTGTCTATAAATATATAGGTCAAACTGGTAGAAGTTTTCTCATTACGTTCAATGAACATATCAGATCCAGGAAAAATAAAAAATTGACTCTCATCTAGCCGCGCATCTTTTAACATATGATCACACTTGCTCCATTTAAAATTTTAAAAGTTTTACACCTTGAAAAGAAAGGTTCAAAATTGAATTTCTTAGAAGCGTACGAAATAAATAAAGCCATAAAACACAATGACGAACTAATGGATGACCAGGCGGACATTCTTCATTCAGATATTCTGGAAATTCTTGCAAATAAAACTACCGTTAATCCCTTTTAGTCTGTACATATCGCGTATTTAGTTACAAGGGGTTGCTACTCTAATCTTTATATATTCTTAAAATTTCTTTTAAGTGTTCATTACTTCGGTAGATTTAATATCAAAGTACTCCGTTATATTTAATTTCGTTTTTTTACTAATAACGTTATCGTTGCCATCTTTTGTATATATCTTGCTATCATTTTGTAATATAGCTTCATGGTTGGTACCGCTCACGTCCATGCCGCTGTTGGGTACAAATTCACTTCCACTGTCACTACATGGTTCATTCGAACAAGGAGAACTCATCTTAATGATTATATGGTAATATAATATTTAGATTGTCAGCTGCAAATGTTTACGATAATTGTTTAGTCTAGTTTTGAGCATTTTAATAACACTGGAATTTCTTTTTGATCTTATTAAAAAAGTAATCTAATATTTAAACGCGTGACTTTAATGTAAATATCGTTTGAGAGATCATTCTGCTATCGAGACCAAGAAATTTCAAAAAATCTCGACTTGAAGACAAGAAATTGATAGTCGGGAATCTACCAAGACAAGAGTGACAAAATTTCTTGATTGAAAAATCGAGACAAGACAAGAAGTTGCCGTGAAGACAAGATTTCTTGTCTTGATGAAACACTAACCACAACAAAGAAGTTGTCTTTCTCGGTGATGACCTGGATCCATTTATTTATAAATGTTATATATTGCACAATATTTAATAAACATTAACTAATACTGAAGTATATAATATCAAAAATTTACAAGAATTATATTTCTATCCTAAAAAGCACATATTTCTGATTATGGCAAAATATCTTATCCACAACACAAAAATTTTAAATATTAAACAGTGGAGATTCATTTTAAGAATACATAAAAATTACATTTTCCAACAAAAATGTTACACCATCATCACATTACTTCTGTTTTTTACAGAAAGCAATACTCACAAAATTATAAATACCTACATAGAAATAACGCGAATAATAGAACTGGCACCGAAACGTACTTTCGCCGAAACACGCCAGCGCCAAAATGGTCTGTCACCGAAATGGCCGAGCAGAAACAGCAGCGACGTTTCATACCGAAGAAAAAATGCCTATGACATATTTCGCAGACAATTTAATGATCGTTTAATTTAATTGGACTTGGATTGGATCCCGAACGCACCCTAAGTGACCCCAAAGGCTTTTACCTTGCTAGTTTCCCTACTATAAGTACTAACACGACAGTTTTTAACAGTTTAACACATTAACAGTTTTTCAAACAAAACTTCAGGTGGAAAAGAATTTTTATTTTTTTTAATTAAGGAAAGAATCAAATTACTGTTGCATTACGCGAAAGTGCATGTGCTTGTAATAATTCGTGTCCCACATAATATGTAAAAGAATTAAGCCAAATGTATAATAGGTTTTGCGGACTACAATTTTCCTTTGGGTCCTAATTCTCATTTTTGATTAAAGTTGTTTTAAGTGTGGGAATAATCAAGATGGATTGTGTGTTAAAAGATTACATACTACTGCTGCTATCTACCATTTATCAAGTAGTTGAAATGAAATTAAAAAATAATTATCTATCATTAATCATTT